>OY728130.1:580060659-582560659 GCA_963277665.1 Viscum album | reverse complement strand
TAATGTCCTATATAATGACATTATATTAATTAATTAGAAATTAAAAAACCTTTTATACATGAATAGGGGTCATTTTGGTTTCATTATGTTATTTTATGGGCCTTTTTATGAGTTATAGAGTTTAAAACATTGTTCGGGTATGTTCGTTTTTATGGTTTTCTTGAGCGTTTCACATGTATTCATGAATTGAAGTTCGTGTAGAACATGGATAAACATCCAGAACATATATTACATGTTATTAATGATATTCTATAAGTTAAAATGATCTTATAATGAATTACATTGTATACCATGTGGATGAATCATTATATAATAATTAAATGAGGATTGTTTGAGTTAATTTGGGCGGTTTTTTGACCACAACGAACTTATTTTGATTAATAATTTAGTAATATGAACATAAGTTAGTTCCAGAACATTAAATAGGACTTAATACATATAAAATATTCTGGTTCAACCATAAAAATGGTTTCATGACCAGATCTTAAAGTAGAAATGGAAAAAAGAAAACATGTCGTTCTTGAAGGTGATAGATTAACACCTCACGAACAACGTTTTCTTTTACAAAATGAAAGGAAGAGGGAAAGAGGGTTGGATGGTATAATATACCATTAGTATCATAACATTCCAGTATATTTAGGATACTATAGTAACCATACCATTTGGATGAAGATATGTGTGGAGAGAATAAGAAAAGAACTTGAAATTGAAAGGAAATTAAAGGAAAGAGGAAGAGAAATTACCTCTTGAATTCTCCTCTTGAGATCCTCCTTAAGAGACCTAGGATTGGTCTTTTGATGAGACCAGAAGCTCTTGGAAGTGTGGGATGGGCTAGGGAAGATTCTTGGGCATAGTTTAGACAAGGCTTAAATATTGATAGGTACGAGGAAATGAGGGTGTGAAGGGTATTATTTATAGTGGAGGGGAGAGAGGATTTCTCGATATAAAATTCATTAGTTTATTATTTTCCCACAAGACAAGGAATAATGAGTCTTCTATGACCAAGAATAGTAATTTTATAATGTGATCCCGAACCAAGTGGGTTTACATCAGCATAACATAACACATGACTCTATAATTAGCTTATTTAGCTTATTTTTGTAAATTATGGTATTTCACTATTCAAAAAAAAATTCAATTATTTCAGAAAAATACCAAAATTTTACCTCACCCATTTTTCGACATTTAGAATCCAAAAATGAAGTCCATTTTTCAAAAATAATTTCCTAAATATGATTAATTTAATATTTAATTAAAATCATAGTTTATTATTAAGAACCAGTTTTAAAACATTCATTTACTTATTCTAAAATATAGGCACATCATACTTTCACTTGAATATTATTTTTATACTATCATAGGTAAGGTTACTATTCATTAGGGTATATCACTATTCATAAGGGTATGTTACTATTCATAAGGGTAGGTTACTATTCACCAAAAATTATGTTTGTTCTATTGGACTCCAAAAATCATCTTGAACACAACCGTGTGTGTCAGATTTTCATAATTCCAAACGCAGAAGTGAAAAACTTATGTTTAAAGTTCACTCAACACTTATAAGTTCATTATGTTGTGTTTTCATGTGATTTTATGACATATTTTTAAGAAGGGAATTTCTATTGAAAAACTTTGGGTCGTTACAAGTTTTTCCACTATTCATTCATATTACTCTACTTTTAATGAGAATTATTATATAGAAGTGATGTGGGGACTAATGAGTTTAAATTTATATTCATAGGGTTTTCTATTCAAATATTATTGATATATATTCCTATAAAAATTATGAATAGTATTTAGTCATAATTAACACAGTAGGTTAGCTATTGGAAAAAAAATCATAAAAATACACCTCATGTATACATTTGCAACTAAGAAACCTAGCCATTAACGCATGAGGATTTAATTTACAATATCAAAATCAATATAGTCTTTAATGGCCTCTCCATACATCTGTTCTTCAGAATCAATTGTGGTCTTATCACCACTTTATAACGTTGTATCTATATAAAATTTTAATGTCAATAAATGAGGAAGTATAATGATTAGGGTAATGGTACTTTGTGAAGATATTTTCGATTGGTTGGTTGATCCTTTAGATCATTTTGATTCAAACTTCCATTTCACTCATTCCCTTTGTCCATTTGTAATAACATTCATCAGTTCAAACCTTTTTTATTAATAATTAATGCGTTTTTATGAAAAAAAAATTATAAATGAATACCTACTTATTGACACATTTTTTTACAAGATCTAATGTCCATGCTATGAAAGTTTCAATATCTTGCTCAACCGTATGAATATCCACATCATCAAGTGAAACAGGTAGCTTGACGCTTAGCTCTTGAGATACATTAATCCTCACTCTCACACAACCTATTGTAATTTTTGTGTGTGTAGAATATCTCCTTGGATATTGGACATGAAACCCCTCACAATAAGGTTATGGGTGAGTGTTAATAGATATAAATCACAATAATTTTCACCCTAAAGAATATAATTATAGGAAAGGTATCAGTGTTTTCCTAATTCACATTTCATGGAAACAATTATGACAATATTTATTACCACTTTTAATACAACACTTTGAGGGGAATGAATCTCCTAAAACCCGATGGGGGTTCTTCAGATAGTGGTTGTTCTCGTGTTGTTTCTTCTCTTTGATTTACTCCTATAACATTTTCTAACAACATTTACTACCAATTAAGTTTTTCTTATAGAGAAGATAATCATGAAGATTCCGGGCATAGCGGAAGCACATGGGTGGATGTTCCCACTTGGCCTTTTTTCATTAACAATGATCAATCCGGGATCAATACAATGATAAATGCCAGTCTCCACGGATCGAATCATAGAAATGGACAAAGAAAAGAAAAGTCCCGAAACCACAAAGTAGGATCATTATAGGTTGATTATAATTAATTTAATCAATTTAAAAGAAATACCTTTTGGGTGTTCTTTCTTTGTTGATGTTCTTGATCACATTCTGATGTGATTTGTCGTTGCGTCGTAGAAGCCAAGTGTAGACTTCCTCTAGCGGTGATCCACACGTGTACCTCGTATCGCGGGACGTCACTAAAGGAGTCTCCGGGTGCTAGCGTGGAGAAACCTTTGCTAGCGTTGTCCGCCTTAGATCATCTTGATTCGATGGAAGAGGATCTATCTCGGTCTTGAGAGCGTTCTTGGAGGAAGATTTTCTTTTAGCCTTGAAATAATTCTCCAGAGTTGTTGTGCACAACGATTCTCTTGTGTATCGGAAAAGAGTTGGGGTTGTGAGGATATTTATAATCAGGTTTGAGGTTGTAGAGTTATGACAATAAATAAACGTGTTACGCATTTTATTTATTTCATTGACTCTTATTTAAAACCCCCATGTCGAATAATTAATTCCTTGACATGCGCCCATGCTGATTATAATAAATATCATTTAAAACAATATTATATCCTCAAAATCCTGACTGGAAAAACTACACGGCGAGTATTAATAAATACACGACGTGTACTTGTTTTTTCATTGAAAAATACATGGCGTGTACATTCAATGTACACGGAATTTATATCTTGTTTTCATTTATTCATTTCCTTTCCATAAAGAAAACTACACGGTGTGTAATTATTAATACACGACGTGTACTTGTTTTCCATGAAAAACTACACGGTGTGTAATCTTTAATACACGGCGTGTATATCTTGTTTTTCATTTCCTTCTTCCTCCATCATTAAAACGATTTAGGATTCCTTGAATAATTATTAAACCATGTATGAGAATAATCTTTATTCTACTTGAGATACTTGAATACACTTAGTGTGTGACCCTCTAGGTCTCTTTCTCGTTGGCATTAGGCGAGCTTGCCTAAAGTCCAAGATTTCTGTCTAGCAACGGGTCAAGGCACCCAAGATAAAGTTGACTCCACATTGACATATCACCTCATACGAATGATTACTATGTAATTTAATCCCTTTGTCTCAATATCCCATCAAGCAGGTTTCATGGCAGTGTCATAAACCTATATTCTTGATCTGTCATTCTTTGAATACCTGAAATAAACTCGTTGTTTACACCATGACCATGGAATTTAATGCGACAGTTCTATTTCAATCAAAGGGCCAACATATCAACTTCCATAAATGGAAGGGAAAAATCCTTCCTCGATTTATCCATTAACAACATGTCACTCATGACGCACCCAACGTACCCTACTTCCTACCAACTGTCTGCATGACAGTTTTCGTCAGTAAATATAAGTGCGCGAGTCATGACATGAGTTAATGATAATCTTCCAGTCTAAGAACTATTACACATGCTCATAGATAGAAATGTCTGATGACACTAATACATGTGGAATTGCTACTGGTAGGTCTATTCTCATAATCTCCCATCTTGGAGATTACCAAGTGCGAACTCCATGAGAGAGAGTCTCGTCTTCTTACGAGTACTCGCACATGACGGTCTGTATACTATGTGTGCTATCATAGTATGTCATCCAACTGTAGAACTTTATTTAAGAATATTGTTATAGCATTTCAAGGTTCTCATCATAGAGGGGATCTTCCATGACCTTATCAATGCAACAAATATTCCAGGACATTATTATATTATAGTCATGAAGAACAATGAACAATATATAATAAGTGAACACTCATGTAATCAAAGTACAAAACAGTTGGTTCTCAGGACACCAACCCTTACAAACTTCCACTTGGAATAGATCCAACTGCATACGACTTTTAGTCCGCTAGACCTCACATGATGATCATATTTCTGCTGAGTCAAGGCTTTAGTCAAGGGGTTCGCCACGTTGTCTTCTGTGGAAATAATGATCACAACAACTTCACCTCTCTGAAAAAAATCCCTCAAGAGATGATACTTCTGAAGTATGTGCTTTGTCCGCTGATGTGACCTTGGCTCTTTTTCAAGTGCCACCGCTGTAGTATTATCACAATAGAGTGTGATATGATCTTTACTGCTCGGTACTACATCCATCTTTTGGATAAAGATTTACATCCATACTGCTTCTTTAGCTACCTCAGAAGCTGTGATATACTCGAACTCTACTGTAGAATATACCACCACACTTTTGAGCTCTTCCATCTCACTACACCTCTATTCAAACTGAAGATGTATCCAGCCTGCGACTTCATGTCATCTTGATCAGTCTAGAAACTAGCATCTACATGTCCTTTGATGACTAGTTCCTCATCTCCTCCATAAACCAGGAACATATCCTTAGTACGCCTCAGATACTTAAGGATAGTCTTGACTGCCATCCAATGGTGGTATCCTGGATCAGCTTGATATCTGCCTACCACACTTAATGCATAAGAAACATCTAGACTTGTACATAGCATAGCATACATGACTGACCCAATCACAGATGCGTAAGGGATCCTTGCCATTCTCTTTATTTCCTCATGTGTCTGAGGACACATTTTCTTGGAAATATGAATACCATGTGACACTGACAACAATACCCTCTTGGACTATTCCATACTGAATCTCTTCAGTATCTTGTCAATGTATGTACTTTGACTCAAACCCAACATTCTCTTGGATCTATCACGATGGATCTTGATCCCAAGAATATATGCTGCCTCGCCCAAGTCTTTCATGGAGAAGCATTTATGCAACCATTCCTTAACTGACTGTAAGACAGGTACTTCGTTTCCAATTAGTAATATGTCATCAACATATACTATTAGGAAAACGACTGCACTTCCACTAAACCACTTGTAGACACAAGGCTCACATTCCTTCTTAACAAATCCAAATTCCATTACAGCTTCATCAAAATTAATGTTCCATGACCTTGATGCTTAATTTAATCCATAAATGGATTTCTTCAACTTGCATACCTTGTTGGCATCCTTTGGAGTCACAAACCCTTCATGTTGTGTCATGTAGACATCTTTCTGGAGGTTCCCATTACGGAATGCTATTTTGACATCCATTTTCCAAATTTCAAAGTCATGGTAAGCAACAATGGTCAATAGGATTTTGATGGATTTCAACATTGCAACCGGTGAAAAAGTTTCATCATAGTCAATTCCTTGACGCTGTCTAAAACCTTTTGCAACCAGTCGTTCCTTATAGGTGTTGACTTGCCCCTCCATGTCCAGTTTCTTCTTGAATACCCATTTATTACCGATAGGCTTTACATCAACTAGAGGATCTACCAAAATCCAGACTTGGTTTTGGTACATGGAATCCATTTCAGAATTCATGGCTTCTTGCCACTTGGCAATGTCTGTGCCTTCAACTGCTTCTTTGTAGGCAAGAGGATCATCATTGTCAACCAATAATGAGTCACCATCCTTGGTGACAAGAAAACCATATCGTTCTGTTTCTCTCACCTCTCTCATGCTCCTACGTAGTTCTTGTGTCTCTATAATAGATTGTTCTTCCATGTGGCTTTGTGGAATCTGTTCTTGTACCAAATCTTGTGTATCTTGAGCCTCAACTTCATCGAAGTCTATCTCGGTCCCACTATCTATTTTAGAGATGTGCTCCCTCTCAAGGAATATGGTGTGTCTTTCCACTTTAACCTTTTTGTATGAGGGGTTGTATAGGTAATATCCCCTTGTTTCCTTGGGATATCCTATAATGATACACTTTGTGCCTCGGGGTGAAAGTTTGTTACCTAAAGAGGCCTTAACATATTATTCGCTACCCCACACATGTAAATTCGATAACATGGATTTTCTTCCACTCCATAACTCGTATGGAATACCATTTATCGATTTAGTTGGTACTTGGTTTAGTATGTGTGCTGCTGTTTGTAATGCATATCCCCATAAGGATATTGGAAGACTTGCATGACTCATCATTGATCTCACCATGTCCAACAGGGGGCAGTTCCTCCTTTCACTTACACCATTTCACCAAGGTGTATAAAGAGGAGTGAGTTGAGATATAATCCCAAACTCCTGTAAGAAATCAATGAAGTCCTGATTAAGATATTCTCCTCCTCTATCTGAGCGGAGTTTCTTAATCTTCTTACCAAGATGGTTCTCAACTTCATTCTTGCATTCTTTGAACCGATCAAAATAATCTGACTTCTACCTCATTAAGTAAATATATCCATATCTACTAAAATCATTAGTAAAAGTTATGAAGTACGAGAACCCACCCCTTGATTAAACTAGAAATGGTCCACACACATCTGTGTGAACTAATTCTAGAATATCTTTAGCCCTTTCACCTTTCCCACTAAATGGGGCTTTGGTCATTTTTCCGTATAGACACGCATGAAATACACCAAGTGGTTTTAGTTCGAAAGAATCTAAATACCCATCTTGATGTAATTTTGTCAAACGTTTCTCATTGTCATGACCTAGCCGGTGATGCCAAAGTTGGGTGTGGTATGAGTCATGTGAATTGACTTTGTCATCAATTTCCATTACTTGGTTTGTGTAGTCTAACACATAAAGGCCGTTATATAAATGATCCCTACCAAAACAAATGCTATCTTTATAAAATTAGCAACATTCATTTCTAAACTTGAACATGAATCCATCAGTATCTAATCTGGATATTGAAATAATGTTTTTAGTAACAGAAGGCACATAATAAAAACCCTTTAACACCAAGATCATTCCAATTGGAAATGTGAGGTGGTAGTCTGCGACAGCTACAACATCAAGTCTGGCTCCGTTGGTTGCTCGTAGATCTACCTCCCCTCGATCAATCTTCCTGAATCTACTTGGTTCCTGTATTTGGATACAGATGTGAGCACCATAAGTAGTATCTAATACCCAATTAGTAGAAATAGATAGATTGCATTCGACAACAAATGCACCTGAAGCTTCCCATTGCTTCCTTGGCTAGGTGTAGTTTTTCTTCCAGTGGCCCTTCTTCCCACATGCGAAACAAACAACATCATGTTCCCTTGCCTCCCCTTTGATCTTCCTTTTCTTGGAAGGACTTGAAGAAGATTTGGGCTTAAAGATCTTTGCCTTCCCTTTCCTTTTATTCATCATAAGGAAAGAAGGCTTTTCATGCTTCATGTCATTGTCCACTTGGAGAATAAGGATAAGAAGATCAGACAGAGACTTCTCAATGTTGTTCATGTTGAAGTTCACAACAAATTTTGAGAAGCTCTGGGGGAGTGATGCGAGAATGAGATCGGTACCCAGTTATTTGAGGAGTTTAAACCCTAGAACCTCCAAGTGCTCAATGTAGCCAATGAGCTTGAATACATGAGGCCTAGCTGGGGCACCCTCTCCAAGCTTGCTCTAGAATAGAGCCTTGGAGATCTCAAACCTTTCTTATCTTTCTCTTTCCTGGTATAGACCACAGAGGTGCTCGAGCATGCTGTAGGAATCCATGTCTTAATGAGACTTCATGAGCTCACTAGACATTGATGACAACATCAAACATTTAACATCAAGTGCATCACTCAAATGTTGATCATAGACTAGAAAATCTTCATCACTCGCCCCTTGGGCAGGCGGATCAGGAAGTGAGGACTCCAGCACATAAAACTTTCGTTCATGGCATAGGATAACCCAAAGGTGCCTAAACCATTCCTGAAAGTTACTGCCGGTGAGGATATTGTCTTTATCCAGAATTGATCGCAAATAAAACGTGGTTGACGGGTTTTTCATTTCGATTCTACAAATTAAAAGAGCATATTTATTAGTACTTTCTTGATTACATTTTATGAGAAATAATAAAAATTTTATTAAGTCTCCCACTATTTTATCAAGTCCCAATTGACCTCACTATTGAACTCGGAATGTCCAGTTTCTTTGACATTCTAGTGGCAAGGATCCATATTCCCCTTCGCATAACCCCAACAAGGGTTAGTCAAGCTATTTTAAGGTATTTAGGTAGGCTGGTCTTTGCCAACTGTGAGCTTACAGTTCCTTGATCAGTTGAGTGGACTCCCCAATCCTGAAATCCTGACTTGGATTTCCTCAACTCTTGCCTCCAATATTACACCAAGTCTAGAAAGGGCTACTCCTCTTGATGTAATATGGTTAAGTCTACCCGATTCCTTTCATAAGGTCTTCCTTTATAAAAGTAAGTGTCCCAACAAGGGTTGGTCAAACACATAGTTTTATTGAGTCTTTCCCTTAATCAAGTAACGGAAGGATTGGTCTGAATTAATATGGTATTGAGGGATTTCAATATTTATGCCTATTTTTGAATTATCACAAGCTTGTTAATATTAAGTGATGCTTGCTTAAGTGATTAACCATGTTCTGATAATGTTTACGCATAGTCCTGTTTTTATTTTATTCCATCTTTTCATGCTTGTTCATTTTATTAATTATGTGATCGCGAAAACACATACATAATAAATAAACCATGCAATCAGATAGAAATAAAATAAGATGGCATGATCATGAGCTTCTATTGGTTATCTTATCTAGTGGTTTGATAAGCTAACCCTGACATAGGGAAAACACCTTGAACCTGATGGTTCATGTTTTGCAGCTCCCACCTGTCCACCTTTGTATCTTCTTGGGTTGGTTTCGCCTCAGCTTCGGGTTTTGAACCGTCTCCTCCAGCTTGGGAGATCCTCCATTACATGGTGTTTACATTAAAGAAACCATGGGCACGCAAGCCCTACATTTTATTGGAAGAAAGCTTGCAGGCCAACAAATTTAAATAAATTTAAATGAAATAAAACACACACACAAAGGGTCTTTGGTCTAGCTCATGATCATCTATAGCATGAAACAACCTTTACGCATGTTTAGCATTCAAATTCTTTTAATCGTTCTATTATTTAAGATAAGTCGTGCTTGAAAATAATTAATTATGATCTTATAATTAATAAATTATTTATCTTAAATTCCTTTCTAAATTTCCTTGAGATTCTTCTCATCCATATCCCTTGTACATGTCTTTGTACTTTGGAGGAAACCTGGTGAAATTCCATTTCTGGAAAGTACAAAGCGCGTAGTTTATATTTACATGGTGTGTATTTCTTTTCACCTTTTATCCAAAGTACACACCGGGGCTTTGGCGTGTTCTCTGTACTTTGAAAATTTTAGAGTACACGACGTGTAGATAAATCATACACGGAGTGTACTTCCTTGTTACGTGGTAACCGGCCTGGCGATCCTGTATACGCGGAACATGGATTTCCTTGTACACAGTTTCACCTTGGCCAGATCGGACTACACAACATGTTGCTCCAACATACACGCCGTGTATTCCGGTTTCCACACGCTGTTCAATTGTAGTCAACACAGTGTGATTAAAACTTAGGCATAATTAATTCACACGATGTGGTTTGGCGGACCAGTGCCGGTTCGTAGAACCTAAGTACACAGCGTGTAGTTTTAATTACATGCCGTGTAATCCCGTGTTGTACAGACAGAAAGAGCAGCTCCTCCGGATGAGTTCCTTGTTTATATTTTAATCAAAATTAAGATTAAGAGGCCATTTTTGTGATATGAATCGAGAAAATAGGAAGAACACATATCGTTTATTCAGATTTATAGAATGATTTATTTTGAATTGAATCAAATATAAATGCGTAAATTATCAACAAAAATTAAATAACTATAATCAATGTTGTAACCTCCCTCTGATACCATTTGAAGGTTCCAGGCACAGCAGAAGCGCGTGGGTGGATGTCCCCACTTGGCCTTTTTTCATCAACAATGATCAATCCGGGATCAATATGACGATAAATTCCAGTCTCCACGGATCAAATCATAGAAATGGACAAAGAAAAGAAAAGTCCTAGAACCACAAAGTAGGATCGTTACAGGTTGATTATAATTAATTTAATCAATTTAAAATAAATACCTTTTGGGTGTTCTTTCTTAGTTGATGTTCTTGATCACGTTCCGATGTGATTCGCCGTTGCGTCGCAGAAGCCAAGTGTAGACTTCCTCTAGTGGTGATCCACACGTGTACCTCGTATCTCGGGACATCACCAAAGGAGTCTCCGGGTGCTAGCATGGATAAAACTTTTCTTGCGTTGTCCACCTTAGATCGTCTTGATCCAATGGAAGAGGATATCTCTTGGTATTGAGAGCATTTTTGGTGGAAGAGGTTCTTTCGGCCTTGAAAGAATTCTCCAGATTTGTTGTGCACAACGATTCTCTTGTGTATCAGAAAAGAGTTGGGGTTGTGAGGATATTTATAATCAGGTTTGAGGTTGTAGAGTTATGACAATAAATAAACGCGTTACGCATTTTATTTATTTCATTGACTCTTATTTAAAACCCCCATGTCGAATAATTAATTCCTTGACATGCGCCCATGTTGATTATAATAAATATCATTTAAAACAATATTATATCCTCAAAATCCCGATAGGAAAAACTACACGGCATGTACTTGTTTTTCATTGAAAAATACACAGCGTGTACATTAAATGTACACGCTGTGTATATCTTGTTTTCATTTATTAATTTCCTTTCCATAAAGAAAACTACATGGAGTGTAATTATTAATACACGGTGTGTACTTTTTTCCATGAAAAACTACATGGCATGTAATATTTAATACACGACGTGTATATCTTGTTTTTCATTTCCTTCTTCCTCCATCATTAAAACGATTTAGTCTTCCTTGAATAATTATTAAACCACGTACGAGAATAATCTTTATTCTACTTGAGATACTTGAATACACTTAGTGTGTGACCCTCTAGGCCTCTTTATCATTGGCATTAGGCGGGCTTGCCTAAAGTCCAAGATTACTGTCTAGCAACGGGTTAAGGCACCCAAGAGAAAGAAGTTGACGCCACATTGACGTATCACCTCATACGAACACTTACTGTGTAATTTAATCCCTTTGTCTCAATATCTCATCAAGCAGGTTTTATGGCAGTGTCATAAACCTATATGCTTAATCCGTCGTTCTTTGAATACCTGAAATAAACTCGTCATTTACACCATGGCCATGGAATTTAATGCGACAGTTCTATTTCAATCAAAGGGCCGAGATATCAACTTCCATAAATGGAAGGGACAAATCCTTCCTCGACTTATCCATTAACAACATGTCACTCGTGACGCACCCAACGTACCATACTTCCCTCCAACTGTCTGTGTGATGGTTTTCGTCAGTAAATCTAAGTGCGCGAGTCATGAAATGAGTTAATGATAATCTTTCAGTCTAAGTACCATTACACACGATCGTAGATAGCAATGTCCTATGACACCAAGACATGAGGAATTGCTAGTGGCGGGTCTGTTCTCATAATCGCCCATCTTGGAGATTACCAAGTGCGAACTCCATGAGAGAGAGTCTCATCTTCTTACGAGTACTCACACATGACGGTCTATATACTATGTGTCCTATCATAGTATGTCATCCAACCGTAGAACTTTATTTAAGAATATTGTTATAGCATTTCAAGGTTCTCATCATAGCGGGGACCTGCCATGACCTTATCAATGCAACAAATATTCTAGGACATTATTATATTATAGTCATGTAGAACAATGAACAATATATAATAAGTGAACATTCATGTAATCAAAGTACAAAACAGTTGGTTCTTATGACACCAACCCTTACAAATCATGCCTAAAACTCTTTTATTTTCTTATATTTATCCCCCTATTCATTTATTTTCTCAAAATATGTTCTGGGTGACACCCTAAAACCATCACCTATGACATGACCATACTATTATGGTCACTTTAAGGTCACTGATGGTAACTGTTAATTAGGTATAACTGATGGGGATTCTTGTGTCTAAGTGAGATAAAAAATATAGGAAAATAAGTAATAATTATTATGTAATTATAATTTAAATAAAAACAATTTTTTATTATTTCATACTTACACATGCTTCCCACACTTTTTATGTGTTTTCATCTATTAGTATCCCTTCTTTATTTACACATACATCCTTCCATAACACATGACATGTGATTGAAGTGGATTGGGATTTAGATTCATCAATCTTCATATAAATAAAGAAACATAATTATGTTGTTGTTTCATGTCACATAAAAGTATTACAATAGATTTAATATACATACCATTTTTTTCAAGTGAAGCATACCCATTCCCTAATTTATGGAAGGAGTACATTGTATTTGTTGCTCGTTGCTTATTTTTAGCACTTAGTTGTTATTTCATAAATTAAAAATTCTTAATCAAAGTGAATAATACACATATTGTCAAGTAATATATTACAAGTCACAAGGTACCTGAAAAGATATCTCCTCATGATAACCAATAAATTCATATCATGCCTTTTGGTTTATCATGTTTTCATACATCTATGGTGGGTGCAATTTTATTTTCCCTTCAGTATCTTTGAGATGAAACTTCATAAGAATTTTGTGAAAGACTCTATGATCCTTTCCATTGACCATTAATAAAAATTTCATTCAGGATCCATCTACTATAAATGAACTATTAAGGGATAGTGAAGAGTAAGTCAACATTTCATTATTTTTTTATTTTTAAAATAAAGAAAGTATATCATAATGATATGCTAATCACTTCCCAAATAAGTGTCTTAATCACATGAACAACATTGGGACACAAATCAATATCAATAAGCACACACATGTGAGTGTTGAGCCCAATGTAACTACTGAACATGGCTTTGTTGGGGTTAATAGGTTGGCCACGTGCATTCCATCCAACCTTGGATTTGATGACTTTTTTTCTCACCTTAATAATTTTTTCCAACACCATCATGCTATTATGATCTTATTTTTTTCTGGGATACCATTTCTTCACCATATACCATTTTCTCAGATTTAGAATCATTAATATATTATTCCTCTAGATTGGTAGCATTGATATGTGCAGAATGTTATTACTCCTCTGCGTTGGGATCACCAACATGTTGAGAAACCCATTATTCCTCGGTATTGGGAGAATCGACATATGAAAAAGTCATTCTCTGTAGAAGCGGTCGACCATTTAATTTATATCATGTAAATTCATCAGTGAACATATAATAAAATGAGGTAACTCAATGTATATTAAAAAATATAATTTAATTATTAGAATCTTTCTCTTTTTTAAAGGTTTAAAGGATTTGACCCCCTATCGAGTATCCAAATCACTTTATTGCGGTATCCTTTAACATATAATACTCTATATATATTGGTACCACTAATAAATGATTATGTCAGCCTAATGAAAAGATCATCCTTAGTAGATTTGACATACGAACCTTCAGTGGTTTTATCAACAACAGAACAATTGGCCACTTTCACTTTGCAGGATCTGGACCATAAAATACTTGTATTACTTGTGATGCCATTATAAATGTTTCATCCTTTTACACTTCCTTACCGAAATCCACATTCATGAATCCCAATTCATCTACTTTAACAGTACTCCAATTATCTACCCACTTGTATTAAAAATCGGCACTTGGAATGTTGTATAATCCAACTACCATATTTGTTTGATGATGCCAAAGTATGACATATTCACATAAATTTGATTTCTATCCTTGGTACCAGATACATGAATCACTTTAGCCACAAGTATAAATCCACTATTTTTCATGGTACTGTATTCATCATGTTCAATTTTATAGAACATATAACTATTAATTATAGAATCATTATAAGATAATACATGCACACTTGGTCCTATGGCTAGCCATTGAAGTCATTCTGAAATTGAATCTGGATTTTTAGCCAACTCCTTAAAAAATGCAATTGAAACCATCCTACAAACCGTTGATTATGTGAATTTGATATCCAACATTCATCCCTTGATGGATTTAAATTCCTAAACATTTATTTGAGGGTATCAACATATGGGGAAAAACTTTAATTTTCTATGAAAAACATAAAGGTGAGCCTACTCCCAATCTTTAATAGTAATTGTGGAAACATTTATTCCAGAAATTCATTCACCAAAAGACACCTAATGTGATAAGATTTTAGTAGACCAATGCTTTCCACATCAAATAGGTAGTCAGTACAAAATTCAATGACTTCCTCAATAACATATTTCTCTATAATACAACCTTCTGTCTGATTTTGATTTTTGAAATACCCTTTCAAAACATTCATATATCTTTCAATTGGGTATATCCATCTATAATGTAAAGGAACACATAATTAAATCTCTCTTACCAAGTGAATCATTAAGTAAAGTATCATATCAAAGAATTTCGATAGGAAGAACATTTCCAATTCACATAACATGACAATAATTTATTTTTTCTATAGTTGGAAATCTCTCTAGGCCTATAACTTTGCTATATATAGCTCTGAAAAAGAAATAGAGTTTGGTTATTGTATGAAGTACATTCTTGGAAAAAATGCGATGTAAACCTATAAACATTAGATCTTGCATAAAAACATGTTAGTCATCTGATTTTAGACTCTTTAACTTTAAATACACAATTGAAACAATTTTCTTTATATTTGATGAATACCCCTCTTGAAACTTTACAACATTCAAGAGTTTGGAAAACCGATATCTCTCTTTCCTGGAAAGAGTGTAAGAAGATGGAGGAAAAAAGTCTATTTTTCACTCTTCATTGGCGTTAAAACTTTCCATATTCTCATGTAAATCATACCCAACCTAGCCTTAATTCCATCCTTTTTAGTTTCATTTAGTAACATTCCAAGGACACTATCACATATATTTTTTTATCAACATGCATAACATCAAGAACATTCCTGACATACAAATAATTCCAGTATAGTAATTCAAAAAAAATTGATATCTTTTTCCAACAAGTTTTTGTAAGGTTTTTCAAAAAAGGTTTACTAAAAGTGGTGTCTATATATTTTACTTTCTCAAACAGTTGATCACTAATTAGTGGAGATAGTGTTATATGTTCTTCTGAACTCCCATTGAATGATTTCAACCAAGATCAGTAAATATGTTGCTGGTGTAGAAATTTGTGATGTACTAGAAACACAATATTTTATGAATTTTACAACCTAATTGACTGAGTAACTTGTTAAAAAACGATACACCTTTGATATCCTTTAATGATATATCCTAAAAAATTTCCATAAGTAGGAAATTCATTTATTATCCCATATAACTTGGCTCTTAATGTAAAATCTTCATTTATGTAAGCATCATATAACATAAAACCTGAATCCCATAATAATTTAAAATCTTTGATCAATGGATCCAAATAAACATCAATATCATTACCTAGTTGTTTTGGTCTAGATATAAGCTGAGATAACATAATGTATTTTAATTTTATGCATAACCATAGTAGCAAGTTATAATATACCAAAATAACTAGCCATATACTGTGAGTTATTCTTTGAAAACCAAAAGGATTCACTCCATCTAAAGATAGAACAAGACAAAGTTTTCTCAAATCATTTCTAAATTCAAGATAATCATAATAAATTCTCATCCACTAAGAAGGGTCTATCAGATGATGAAGTTTCCCATCTTTATTTCTGGTATATGTGTTCCATGTCAATTCTCTTGTAGTCTCCTTAATTCCATATAGGTGCATAAACCTTGCAATGATTGGAAGTACCATACAAATTTCATAGGACTCAATTACTCTTTATTTTATGGATAAGCACCACTCTTTGGGTATTTTTTAAGTGATTTGTAGTCCTTTAAAATAGTATACAATCATTTGGATAGAAATATATTCTTTTAGAGATCATACCCATTGAACATAACATTCTATAAGATATCGATTTTTTCTAGGAGGTATAAATCTTTTTAATTTAATTTTAACTACATAAATTCATCCTTATATGAATGCCTAGTGAGTTTATGGGGGAAATGGAGGTGTACATGGATTTTTCATAGCCCAGACCCAAACTATTGGGAGAAACTACTAGGCCACACGGTTAGTAGAAACCATGCATCCCATTCCACACGGTTAGTAGAAACCGTGCAACCTATTCCACATGGTTTCTCCTAACCATGTGGGGTGTTTGTGTGAGTAGAAGTGAGCCACATGGTTTGAGGAAACTATGAAACGAAGGCTTCACACTTGTGCAAACCACCTAAAATTTTTAGAAGAGGAAAAAAGCATGGTTTGCACATGGTTTACCAAACCATGCGCATGAATCATGCGAGGTCCTGCTTTTGATAGTGAATGATGCATAGTTGGTGCACACTTTTTCTAACCGTGTGGCCAAACTATGTGACCCCTAGATTTTGGTTAAAATTACCAATTCTCCCTTAATTCCTTAAATGTTTATCCATCCTCCTATATTCCTTATTTACTCTAGTGGTAGTACCCTTTTCTCAAATTATAGATATTATTAAGCCTTAAACCTAGGGATTAAAGGAATTTCTCTATTTGACATCAAATTCAAACACATTTTGTCTCATTGAATGCGTACCAATGAGTTCTCTATTCCTCTTTCACCTTTCTACATTTCTCTTCTCCTTGAATAAGTTATTTTGATGTAAGATCATATGCCTTATTTTGAGGGTGTTCGTTAATTCTTCTATTTTATTGTGATCTAGGTCTAGTTAGAAGTCTATACTAGATGAGTATTCTACCACAACAATATGGTAGGTGGTCTATACATTTTCCCATAATGTTTAGTTGTTTTATAGATAGTTTCTTTTGCGTCGCTTGTTGGAACTTCTAGAATTGCTCCTAAAATTAATTTAATGCCTTGATTAAATTATTGGGACCATGTTAGGCTTCCTATTTTTTACCATGTGAAGGTTTTAGGTTTTCAAACTCAACCCATACCATCCATGAGGTGTGTTTATGTATCTTCCCCTTGAGTTACCAAACTGTTGGGTGTGTGTGTGATATCACCATTTTATTAGGAGCCTTAATGAGTTAAATGAGATATTTGGAGAGGGTTTATGCCTACTTTCCATGTGATTACATGTTATTAAAATGATTAAATGGTTTAAATGGAAAAGGTGGAATGAGTTGGATGAACTCATGGTTTGTAAATGATTATTAAATGGGTTAATAAATTGGTTATGATTTCATTAGATTCCAAGAAAATTTCTACTCCATGGATTCAGAACTATAGTGAATTCCATAGATATTTCTACTCCATGGATTTAGAACTAAATTGAATTCCATGGAAATTTCTACTCC
The DNA here is from genome assembly GCA_963277665.1 of Viscum album. Taxonomy (NCBI): domain Eukaryota; kingdom Viridiplantae; phylum Streptophyta; class Magnoliopsida; order Santalales; family Viscaceae; genus Viscum; species Viscum album. The sequence continues at coordinate 582,542,690 of OY728130.1, read as the reverse complement.
ATGTATTTAGAAATACATTGAATTCCATGGAAATTTCTACTCCATGGATTTAGATTACATGGGATGCCTTAGAAATTAACACTCCTTGGATTCAATCATTGGGTCTGACACTGGATTATAAGGCATAAGCCATAGTGTATTATTACCATGATTTATAGACATCCCTTATTATGGGTTCTTGATTATAGTTTTTAGACTAGACACTTTTAGTCCTACTTTATCACGCTTTACAGTTAGCACATGTTTACGGATTTTGGTTCATAGAGAGCCTTGTTGGCTAGAAATTATCACACCTACATATTCATTTATATTACTATTATACATTGCACACTATTTTAGATTTTATACACATACTTGAATTATTACAGGCACCATTGGTGGTAGCCTACTGAGTGTTATCTCACACCCTATTTAGTTCCCCATTGGGTACCCAGATAGACTTCATGGATGTAATTAGGGACTGAGGAAAGTTCCTAGTTTATGATGATTAATTGATTGTGCATAGGATAAGGGGAGCACATGACTGATCTATAGATCATGATGTTATCTGGAGATTATCATTTTGGTCTTTTTTTGTACTTTTTGATAAATTTATTGTACTATTTTTCTATCACCATATATTGATTTCAAATTTTTATAGAGACATGACATAATAATTTTGTACATGATAATGCCTTTGGATTGCCTTATTATCATTGCTAGCATATATAAGTTTATATAATGATATTAAGTTATTTGATATGATTACTCTATTGATTGATATTGCAATATTGTGCTATACTCTAATTATAAGGGTACAATATCTCCACTGTATCATCATATACCCTCACTGCTAGTTGGAAGCATCTGGCATAAAAGGAGGTGCGTTTGAGGCCATGTAACCAACCGGACCAAGGCACCATTTAGTGGATCCCAGGATGGGATGTTACAAATTGGAATCATAGTTATTTATTTTTCTTTGTATTATCATTTGGGAATATTAGAAAGGATATTAGGAATGTGTCGGAATTTGGTAATGATCTATGCTTGAGAGTATCTAACCCACGTATAGGAAAAATTCAAATTACCTAGGATGGGATATTATGTTTTGATTGTTCTTATTACAGTTAATTTGATTCCACTATTGGGTGATGCACATGATATGTGCTATTATTATTTTTATGATTGAGGAATTTAATTTAATACTTGGTCTGATATGGAAAGGAAGTATAGATCATGCATCATTTTAGTAACCCTATAGGATTCACATTCCATGCCATAAAGGACATTTCTTGATTGCATGAATTTTATTATGCATGCCTCGTGTTATATAATTTTTATCAACTAAATTTTCTTTAATAAGATTGAGAAACATAATTGGTACTTAATGTTCATGTCGTAACCTAAACAATGTTTTTCTGTACACGCTATAATAGACACCTTAAGAAGTCAAGTATGACACGTTGATTCATGGACCATTGGCCACATTAGATATAATGTGTTATGGTTGGGATTAAATGAATGATAAAATTCAATTTTTAAGGTTTATGATCCCTTATAACTTGTAAATGCTAATCTATATAATTCAACCATTCTAAAGAGGATTTCAAAATAAACACAAATTTAATTGAATCTGAATTCTGAAATGGAAAGATCATAATTAAATGGAGTTTGAAATTGAAACTTAAAGGGTATTTCCTCTATAAATTTCAATATAAAGTACATATAGCAAGACCAATTATATGAAACAAAGAGCATAAATTAAACCCAACCGTAGTAGTGGGAAGTTGGAAGTGTATCTTGTGTTCTTTACAATCAATTCTATTACCCATTCTTAGCTTTAAGAGCTGGAATAAGGGTGTGTCTTGGTTATAGAAAGGGTTGCAACTATCCAATGTTTATTTTTTTATTATATGGTTGTTAATATATATTTTTATAAGGCTTGGGTTTGGCATTTTTAGAGATATTCAATCATGATGACCTCCATTCTATGCCAGGAGGGTGGTAACGACCATTCTCTAGAGGTGGTGGGCCCTAAGCCACTGGTAGAACCTATAATAGTTACACTTGTTTAACCACACATTGTTTATGATATGGGTGATGATGCCCAGTTCTGAGAGAGTTTCCTATGCTTTATAAAGACTATTTAAGGAGCCCTGCATCCTACCATGACTATGGAAGATCTGACGCATTTGTTCCAGTAGCAACATCCACCCAGTTTTTTGGGGGATGGTGGTCCACAAGCTGTTGAGTTGTGGCTTGTGACTATCTTGTTGATCTTAAAAAACTTATAGACTTCTCTAAAGCGGAGAGTTAATCTCACTACGTATATGCTTTGGGGATCCACTAAGAACTGGTGGGATGTTTTGAACCAGGATGATAGGATTGAAGATATGGTTTGGAGGGATTTCCAAACCAGATTTTATGACTAATTATTTCCTGATACTTTGAGACTTGAATGGGCTAGTGAGTTTATGTGTCTGGAGTAGGGTGTGATGACTGTTATGGAATACTCATCTCGCTTTATAGAGCTTTAGAACTTTGTGCCTATGTATCTTGCTAATGAACCATCTAAGGAAAGATGCTTCAAGAAAGGTCTCAAGCCTGCCATTAAATCATAGGTGAAAATGTTTATATTGAATACTATAACTGAGATAGTAAATCAGGATCTTATTACTGAACATAACCTGAGGGAAGATGGGGGCCCAAAGCAGGGTAGCATAGCTTCTCAACCTAGTGGTTCAGTTTTAGGTGATAGGAAGCGATGTTTTGAGACTTCTTGTGAGGGGAATACTAGCCAGGGTGTGAGTAAGCATAGTTATATCTTATTTCATTAATGTGGAAGGTAGGGACATATGATAAGCAAGTGTGATAGAGACTCAGTCGAGTGTCAATCCTATGACAAGATGGGATATCTATAATGTTTTTTCCGGACCTTACCTTTAGCATTCGATGAGAGGGGGTTGACACCAACTCTAGGTTTAGGAAAAGAATTCAAAGCTTAAAATTAGGATGGGAGACGAAGTACCACTATTTTTTCAAGTCGAGGGGGTGGTCATGGCTGAGGGAGCCAGACACTAGTTACACCTAGACAGTAGAGTGGGCCTAATCAGGGTAGTCAGTCTATTTATCAAGGTCATGGTTCAATATAGATATATTCAGTATAATCTATACATGAGAAGAATAGTTCCAATCCATCTATTGTGAGAGGTATGATCTTGGTATATTCTTCTCTATAATCTTCCCTTTTTGATACAGGCACTTCATATTCCTTTATATCTATAATTTTTGTGGGGATCCTTGGGCTTGATGTGATTTTTTTTGAAGGGGTTATGACACTTGATACTTCATTAGGGATATGATCAGAGAATATATTCCATTTAATGGATTTCACCCTTGAGATAGGTGGGTGGCACTTCATATGGAATCTATTTATCCTCAACATGACAAGGTTTGATGTCATTCTCAGAATGGAATGGTTGGTTCCCTTTCATGTGTTTGTTGATTACAACCAACGTAGGGTGACATTAAAATTATCACAGGGAAGGATTTTTATTCACAAGGGTGAGTGGTATGTTCATGCATGTAGAGGTGGAATAGAAAATCATGGGATGTGTGGCATGACAACCCAAATTTCTATCCTTTACCGGAATGACCAGGGAATGCGGTAGGCTTAACTCCCTTCTTTAGAAGATTATTTTAGGAATGTCTTTCTGAATTAATTTTATGGTTTACCTCCTAAGTGATACATGGAGTTCTTTATTGATATAGTTCTATAAGTTGTACCAGTATCCATTCCTCCTTATAGGATGATGACTACAGAGCTGTAAGAGCTCAAGATATAGCTAGGGGACTTAGAAGAAAAGAGGTTTATGCAACACAATACTTTTTCATGGGGTTCACCAATACATTTTGAGAAAAATGTGGATGGAACCATCAGGATATGTGTGTATTACCATAAATTAAACCAGTTTATGTTAAGAATTGAAATCCTTTTCCTCGGATAGAATACCTCTTCGACCGGCTTCGAGGAGCTCAGGTATTCTCAAAAATTGAATCGAGGTTAGGTTATCACCAAATACATTTCAGGTCGACAGATACACTTCATACAATGTTTTGTATTAGGTATGACCTTTATAAGTATCTATTTATTCATTCTAGTCTCACAAACACAACAAAAATTTTCAAGGTTTTGATGAATCGATTTTCCACCCATTTTTGGACTCTTTTGTGGTAGTTTTTATGGAATACATCTTGGTGCATTCTCAAAATCGACATGATCATGCCAAACGCCTTGACATAGTTCTGAATTCACTAAGAGAAAATAGTTTATATTATAAGATAACAAAATTTCAGTTATGGTTAGATAAAGTTCACTTTTTGGGTCACATCATCTCAGAGATAGGAGTATCTGTAGACCCAAAGAAGGTGAGTGTTGTGGTTTCTTAGCGGCATGCCAAGAATGTTTTTGATATTTAGAGTTTGTTAGGATTGTCTAGTTATTACATGCACTTCATCCAATAGTTTTTATATTTAGATACACCTCTCATGGGCTTGAATAAGAAGGGTGTGAAGTTTATATAGTCAGAAGTTTGTCAAAAAACCTTTCAGGAGCTGAAAGGGAGACTAACTTTAGCACCGATCCTGATCCTATTTGAGCCGGGTAGAAGCTATAATATTTACTATGATGCATTAGGCATTAGTCTGGGAGATGTAATGGTATAGGGGGATAGAGTCATGGTGTATAGGTCTCACTAGTAGAGACCTCATGAATAGAATTACCTAACACATGATCTCGATTTGGTATCCATGGTTCATTTCTTACACTATTGGACACATTATTTAGTAGGAGAGCATATTGTGGTGTACACGAACCACAAAAGCCTCAAGTACATATTTACACAACATGAATTGAATCTTAAGAAATAAATGTGGGTTAAATACCTATAGTAGGTTGAATTCAATCTAGACTATATTACCATAATGGGAAATGTATTTACTAATGAACTGAGTAAGAGGACTCAAATATAGATAGTTTAAGAGGTTAGTATCCAGTGATAGCTTATGGAATTATTTTTAGAGATGAAATTGGAGGTGTAGGCTAGTATCAGCTAGAATTTTATCTAATCCTTAGAAGTGACTTCCACTCTTTTGGAAAGGGTGAGGATGAGACATCTATCAAAATATGAGGGCCTAGTCCTATAGGAGAGTGTGGAAGGTGCGGAACCAACTCTTGGTTGGACCATTGGTGATAATGAAATTCTACATGTACATGGTCATGTTTGGGTTCCAGCAGAGATATGAGAGGAGAGGATGTGAGAGTTTTATGGATCAGTTTGGGAAATACATCCCAACATAACCAATATGTATTAGGATTTATGCCACTAGTATTGGTGGCCTGGTATGAAATGATATGTAGTTGGTTTTTTCACGAGGTGTTCCACTTGTTAGTAGGTGAATGTGGAACACCAATGATCAGATGAAATCTTATAGTTGTTACCCATTATCGAGTTGAAATGGGATGATTTTCAATGTATTTTGTTACCGGGTTTCCAAGGTCACCCTGAGGCAGTGATGCTGTATGGGTCATTATGGATAGGCTCAAGAAGGTTACCCACTTCCCACTGACCAGGGAGACCTTATTAATAAATGATATTATGATATTTTATATCTATGAGATTTTTCACCTTCATGGGGTTCCTTATACCATGATATCAGATATGGATGTCCAGTTTATATCTCAATTTTGGAAAGGCTTACAGAGGGTGTTGGGTATACAGGTAATTTTGAGCATGGTATAATACCCTCAGACCGATGGCCAGTCAAAGCACAAAATGCATGTTCTAGAGGACATAATTAGAGCACACATCCTTATTTTGTGGGGATATTGAGATAGACATATAACACTGGTTTAATTTTCCTACAATAATATCTATTAGGAAACTATATAGATGACTCCTTATAAGGATTTGTATGTTAGACCATACCAATCACCTTTATACTAACTACAGGTAGGGTAAGAAAAACTTCTTGGACTACGTCTAGTTTAAGAGACTTTAGAGAAGGTTATTTTGATTCAGAAATGGATGGATACAACACAGTCTAGACAGAAATCCTACAATGGTTTCCATCGATGACCTATAGAGTTCAAGGTTGGGGATCAGGTCTTTTTATGTATCTCACTGAGGCTGGGGCACATACGGATTCAGAGACATGGTATGATTTTTCCAGGATATGTCGGGCCTTTCAAGATTCTAGAGAGAGTAGGACCGGTAGCATATCGGTTTTAGTTACCTCAGAGGTACCGAGCCATGTATGACGTCTTCCATGTATTTCAGCTATGTTGTTATCACTTAGAACTATATCATACTCTTCATCTAGATGAGGTTGAGTCGTAGGTAGATGCATCCCTCAAGGAGTATCCTATACGTATTGTTGAATGGAGCATGAAAGTTATCCAAGGTAGGTCAGTTCCTTTAGTTCGAGGCTATGGTAGCACAACCATGTATAGGATGAGACATGGGAGAGAGAGACAAATGTTCATAATCAGTGTCCATATATCTTCTCAGATACATTACCACCCTTATAAGAGTAACTCGGAGAAGAGTTTTCATAAGTGGGGGATATTATAAGATCATAAGTTTTTATATAAGGTATGATTTTTTTTTTAATTTTAGTTTAACTCCTTAAATTCATCCTTATTTGAATTCCAAGTGAGGATATAGAGGAAATTAGGGTGTTTAGGGCTTTTTCGGAGCCCGGAACTCCAGTTGGTGGGAGAAACCACTGATCCACGTGTTTAGTAGAAGCCATGCATCCCAGTACACATGGTTTATCCTAACCATATAGGGTGTTTTTGTGATCCAAATTGTTCCGTATAATTTGAGGGAACCATGCAATAGAGGCCGGACACCCACGCCAACCACCTATATTTTTTAGTAGAAGCAAAAATCACAATTTACGCATAGTTTTACAAATCATGAAAATGAACTGTGTGAGGTCCCTAATCGGACAATTAAGGGTACACTATTTGGCTAACCGTGAGGCCAAACCACATGACCCATGTATTTTTAGGTAAAATGACCAATTTAACCTTAATGCCATAAATGTTTAACCCTCTACCTCTATTCCTAATTTCTTCACTGGAAACCCCCTTTTATCATGTTGGAGCTCTTCTCAAGCCTTAAACATAGGTATTGAAGGAATTCCTCCATCCGACCTCTGATTCAAACACCATTCGTCTCATTGGATGTGCACTGGTGAGTTACCTATTCTACTTGAACCTTTCTACATTTCTCTTCTCCTTGAAAAAGTTATTTTGATGTAGATTCATATGCCATATTTTTAGGGTTTTCATCTATTCTTTCGTCATCTTTTGTTCCAGTTCTAGTTAGGAGTTGATACTGGACTGGTGTTCTACCATGGGAATAAGGTAGGTGGTTTATACCTTTTCCCACAAATTCTTGTTGTTTTATATCTAGTTTTCATTGTACCACACACTTGACCTTCCGTCATTGCTCTTAAATTAATTTAATTCCATGATTAAATTATTGGAACCCTTTTAGGTTTCCCACTTAGCACTATGTGAAGGTTAGAGGTTGTCAACCTCCACCCGGACCACCTATGAGGCGTGTTTATGTATCTTCCCCATGAGTTACCACCAAGTTGGGTGTGTGTGTGAGATCACCATTTTAATGGGAGCCTTAATGTGTTAAATGAGATATTAAGAGAGGGTTTATGTCTCCTTATATTATATATTTCACATTATTTCAGTTTATATACACACAATGGATTTGTTATTGAAACCATTAGTGGTGGCCTATTGAGTGTTATATCACACCCTATTCGGGACATTGTTGGGTACCTAGATAGACCTCATGATGCATGTAGGGATCAGGTAAAACACCCACTTTATGATGCTTAATTGATTATTCATAGGAGAAGGGGAGCACATGACCAAGCTATGGCTTACGATATTATCTGGAATAGTCAATTTGGTATTTTTTTACTCTTGATACATGTATTATACTAGTTGTATATATCCATGCATTGCCTTCCATTTTGTATAGAGACATGAAATACTCATTTTGTATATGATATTGCCTTTGTATTTCCTTATTATTAATGCTGTCATATGGATGTTTATCTAATATTGTTCGGTTATTTTATATGCTTTTACTATTGATTGATATGATTCAACCACTATGATACACTCTGATTATGAGGGTATAGTCTACCCATTGTACCAACTTAGACCCTCACTGCTAGTTGGAAACCTCTAGCATATGGGAAGGTGCGCTTGAGGCCATGTGACCCACCATTTTGGGGAACCATTTAGTGGATCCTGATTCGGTATGTAGCACATTCTTTTAACATCATATATTTGACAAAGAAGCTCATTATCTTCTAGGATCATATCAATAAAGAGAGTAAGTATATTAGTAAAACAAGCATCACCCTGTCTATTTCCAACTTTTAAATTATACAACTTTAGTGTAACTGAAAATGCAGTATATTTAGTACAACCAACATACAATGAAATCTTTGAACAACTCTTTAACTTCTCAAATAATTTTGAACAATCATAATGTTCATCATCTATTTTCATTGTAATTTCCTCTATATGATCTTAATTATTGTTCACACCTATAATCACATCCTCAATACAGTCTTCATCATTTTCCACACTTACAATCATATCAAATGATCTGTAAAATGCAGTTTTATCTTAGTCACTAGCTACATTCAGTTTTTCCCATGTTTAGTCCAATATTTATAATTTCAATCTATTCTGTGATATATTAGGTGTTCTTAGAACTCCTATGGAATAATTATACTTGAATATCAATAGGAAAAACATAGATAAAGGATTTTATAAGGGTTATATACAAGATATTTTGTAAACATGATGAACTCTTTCACTCTATCCTCATACTATTTTGTCATATGATTGGAATCCATACATTTTTTATTCATATACATCCTACTTGATTTTATAATATTAATTCTTAAATAAATAAATAAATTGTAAAAACAATTTCATAGAAAAAGTTCATATTATGATTAAAAAATTAGTGTAAGGTGAGATTATTAATGGTTATGATTTTACAGTCATAAATTGGTTTATTAATGGTTATGATTTTACTAATGTGGGTTATCATTAATATTTTATATATTATATGTACCTAATATATAATCTATTTCACTAATTTAGGTGTTAAGAGATACTGCTCCCCTATCAGAACCCAACATAGAGGTGATCAACATATAGCTTTTAATACAAAGCTTTAAAACTATCAATCTATATCAATGCTTGATAATTATTTTTATATAAAAATTAAAATTTATTATATTTAAAATTTTCTCCCTCAAAATTTTTCCTAATATAATTTCCATATTTTGGTTCCCTTAAAATAAAATAATATTGATAGATGACACTCTAATAGTGACTAAAAATAAAATACACAAGGTAATGACGCCGCTTCAGCGGTGGCATAGTGGTGGGTGGTTGAGGGCCATAGCAAAGATGTTCAGTGAGGTTTGGGGTTTGATTCCTAGGAGACCTCTCTTGGGAGAATTTCCGCCTCAGATGTACCAATTGTCTTGCCGGGTCACCTGGTGTCTCACCGGGTGGGAAAAATGGTGCACTTTACCTAGCTGACCGATTGTTGTGTCGAACCATCACTGATCGAGGTGTTACCCCATGGGATGCTCTGTTATCTCGACTGACAATGACTCCTCCCCAACTGAGGCTTCTCCAGATGATCTCTTTATGGGGAGGGGGGTTCCTAGGTGTGGATGGTTCGAAAAGGCCACTCATGGGAATTACCTTCCTCAAGAGAAGGTAATGACATGTTTTAAAAACACATTATGGTTTTAATCTGTGGGAGTAAGAGGGATACTTGGAAGAAAATAGGAAGAAATGTTTGATTTTAATCCATGAGAGCAGAAGGGATACTTGTAACTTGGAGTTGATTACCATCAGTGCACCAAAAAAACAATGCATACTTTTCATTTTCAGTCACCACCTTACACGATAAGTGGAAAGTGTTTTTGTGGTGAACAACTAGGAGCTCCATGAAATCGAAGTGAGAAATAATAATGAATGAGTGAAAATGAATATGAAGGAGAGGGATAGGGTGAACCAACAATGGCTTGAGGAAAAAGAGATTGAGTGGAGAATTAGGGAGGCAGATCGAGGAAAAATAAGATTGCTTGCGCGTGCACTGTTCAAACCATTTGGGAAAATTAAAAACAAACGAATATGTTCGTAGGAGAGAAACAAATCAAAAGCGATCACATACCTTGATTTTAATATATCATAATAATATAAAGACAACAAAATTAAATAAACTTTAAATGAAGACAAATTTTAAAATTTTAAAAAATTGTTTAAACAAAGAAATGACTGTTATTTAAATTTCTCTTCATTTTTTTTCAATGTAAAATTTAGTAAAAGAAAATAAATGATTGTAATTTCTTTCCATAATTCTTGGTGAAAATTTTTAAAAGAAAAGAAAAGAAGTGTTTTGGAAATATGAAAAAAACAATCCATATTAAAAATATACTTTTCCAATACTCAATTATTCCAAATAAAAAATATTATAATTTTAAATTTCATATTTAATTTTTAAATAAAAAAATAAATATATATTATAAATACATAAATATATATGCATATATTAAAAATATTTATATAATTATAAACATATTTATATAATTATATGTATATAATTATAAATATATTTATTTATATATATTTATATAAATATGAGTTCATAAATATATATATTTATAAAATGAATTTATAATTAAATAAATAAATATATTTAAAAATATATTTATAATTGTTTATTATTATTATTTATAAATTACGTTGAACAATGTTTTTATATACACATAATAAAAATTATTTATGCACACATAATTATCTATAATCAAAATTATTTATAAACACATAATCAAAATTATCAATTCAATGTAATCAAAATTATTTATAAATTATTTATATAATTTATTAATTAAAAATTATTAATTTAAGATAATCAAAATATTAATTAAAAATAATTATTAATTCAAAATGATCAATTCAAAATGATTAATTCAAAATTATTATTTAAAAATAACTATTAATTCAAAAATATCAATTCAAAATAACCATTAATTCAAAATTACTTTTAAATTATTTATATAAATTATTAATTCAAGATAATCCAAATTACTTATAATCAAAATTATCTATAATCAATATTATCTATAAATGATTTATAATTATTTATATACACATAATCAAAATTATTAATAATTTTTTGTTATCATTACTTATAAATTACGTTGAAGTTATAAAAATAAATATTTACAAATTAAGTTTTACAAAATATTTATATACACATGAAAATACTGTTTGTTATTATTAATAATCACAAAGATGATCAGTTATATAAATATTAATTTAAGAGAACATTGAATAAAATATTCATAGGGGGTAATTTTAAAAACCCATTCCAATCATTTTAAAAACTTCAAAACACTCAGATAATTGGTTTGAAAATCATATGGTGCAAAGAAAACATTTAAAAACCTCAAGCATGCACTCTCCACTTCTTTCAAAGACAAATACATAATTTATGAGTTGTTTTGAAATTTTTGTGAACATTTGGATTGAAAATATATTGATATAATATGTACATTTATAAATTCAAGGTGGTATCAATAGAAACATTAAAAAAACACACACAATATTTTATAAAAACCACTTAGGAATTTTTAAAAACACACGTGATGGAATCCCATTCCAAGAAAAGGGTATAAATCATTTGAAAAACACTATTTTCTCCTCATGGATATTTATATAGGAATAAAATTAATAACAAAATGTTTGAAACCAAATAACATTCAAAGGCTTGTAATATAATGTGATATCATAGAAACACCCCCTCAGTTCATTGTAAAAAGAGCCAGTTTGCATTTTATACAATAAATTATGCTCCAACAAGCCAAGAGTGATGACATTAGGTTAAGGTAAATGAATAGCGTGACAATGATGAAAGTCGGGCATTTTCAGAGGGTTCGACCAACAGAGGTTTGATCAATTGTTTTTCATGTGACGAGATACAGTGAGATAAGAATCATATCAGACACGTAGTTTGGATTATGATTAGTGGGGAGTAGAAATAATCAAATACCTTAGCTTTTGAGAGGATCGATTCATCTGAGAAGATCAAGGAAGAGCGACGACAACGATTCGGTTCCATGAGAGATTGAACAATGCAAGCAAGGAGAAGCCTGTTGGGGTTCTATTTAAAATATCAAAAATACTTTTATCAGCGCTTTCCAAAAAATGCTAATAAGGATACATCTTTATCAGTGTTAAAATTCTATCACCGATAAATATAAATCTTTATGAGTGCTAACGAAGTGATTTTAAAGCCTTAATTTTAATAAAATAATAAATATAATTAAAAAATTTAAATGTATATAATTTTAAATAAATATTTAAAGAATTACGAATATGTATTTATACATATAATTATAAATAAATATATTTATTATAATTTTATAAATAAATAAATAAATATATATTTACTTGTAATTATAATTATAAATAAATATATTTAAAAATATTTGTATATAATTATGAATATATATATATATATATTAATATATAAATAAATATAATTATAAACATAAGATTAATGATGATGGAATTTTGTAGGGAGGATCAGGAGGACCAGGAGCTCCCGAATGGAATTCTACAAGGTTTCTAGGTTTTCTTATCATTCATGGAGATTCCACATTTTTTGGGATTTAATATTCTTCCCTGTGATCATGTTTCTTCAACATCTCTACCTGTTAAATCATCGGCTGTTCATAATATTCCTTGGTCCACCATCGTTTCAAGCTTCAATGGGGATGGAGTTGCTGCGGTGCCTCAGCCTGTCAATTCGTCATCTGTTTGTGACCCTTGTCCTACTGTATATCAAAATAGAAGAATCATAATTGATGTTTTGAAATAATCTACAAAGATGATAGGAGATGGAGTTTTCAATCCACCAACTTTAGATGCAAGGAATACAATGGCCAAGTATGAATCTCAACCTTTTGCATCTTTTAAGGATTCAATTGTTAGAAGGACTGTAAATAAGGGTTTGGCGACTTATGTTGTGGTGAACTCATATGCCTTCTCCAAAAGATTAGGGATGTGAAAAAATTATCTTATGGCGAGTCTTTTTCTTCCAAGGGGTAGAATCCATAGTGACAAGATGATCTGATTAATTGTGTTTCATGTGTTTGGGGGTTCTCTAACTTGATGTGCGTCTCTCTTGGCCACATATTTTACCACTGTTTTTTCCTTCTGATGAACCGAAGCAGTGTTCTTAGAGTAATGGTGAATTATATATGAAACCTAGTGTTTTCTAAGTTCATTAATGGAGAATAAATTTTGATCCATCTGATATGAGAAACTCCTTTGGTCAGGTTTGGATCCATTTGCATGGTCTTAATTGGGTATTATGACATCCAAAAATACTATATGACATTGCTTGTTCTATCGGTGTGCCTATTTGTCTTGATTGAGAGATAAAAAATGATAGGCCTAGGCACTTCATAAGGATCTTAGTGGAGGTATACCTTAGTGAGGTGCTAATTAAACAGGTAGTTCTTTCCACTCCAAATTGTGAGATTAACTTACATGTTGTCTTTGAAAAGCTTCTAGATTTCTACAAGGAGTCAAGAATTTTTTGAGCATCTAAAAGTGAACTATTTAAGTTCAATTTTTTGTGGGATCTGTATCTTGAAGGGGAATTTGAAATATTCTTGAAAGAGATCAATCTCTGTGAAAGGGAAAGAAAATATTCACTCCAAGTTCGAACATAGTAGGGAGGTAAGGAGTTTGTGCTCTGTCAAATTTAGGGCTAACACAGGGTTTCATAGGTAATAAGATTGGCTCATCTATGGATAATATTCTTGTAAGTTAAACATCCTTTTATGATGCTCCTAGAACTTAAAATCTATTTGATAGACCTATTCAAGATTATGGTTTGATCACTCAGATTCATCTAAGGCTGAATCAGAATTAAGATGACATTATTGATGAGGAGGAGGCTTATGATAGGCTTCCTCATAAAGGAATCTCTTTTAGGGATGATATTTCTAATGGAATAGAGGCAGAGAATTCAGATGCCAAATCCTCAAATGAATAACCAGAAATTGAGAAATCTATTCAAGAAGTGGTGGAAATGGAATTGTGGAAGGAGTAGACATTAGCTATTTCCAAAGATAAAGGTAAAACTAGAATGGTGGCTGCATCTTCAAGGAAACCCAAGAAGTCCTCCACTACTCTTACCAACATTGAAATATGTTCTTCTCCCAAACAGGGCTCATCCACTTTGCAGGGTACGACTAAGAGGTATGGAGTTGTTGAGATTGTGGTTCCTGGGGAAATTCTTATTAAATATGGCCTAGACATTATTCTAGGCTATGTTCTTAGCAGGGCACATACTACTTTGTATATTATGGAAGTGAAAATGCTTGTAATGGTTGGTCATAATATTATTGTAGAGGGTTCCCCCAAGACACCATGAACCACATAACAGAGGATCCTAGGGGTAGTACATACAACATGAAACCCTATTATGGATATATCTATCGATGGAAATGATGGATCATGACTCTCCCTTAGGGAAAACTAGGTGGGAATTGTTTCCAAAAAGTCTAGATTAGAAAGAAAATCCTCATCCTCTCATGGAAAAGGGAGGGTGAAGAATAACACCTTTGAGCTTCTTGCCTCTGAAAGCAATGAAGAGGATGAGCAAAGGAGTGCTGATGATGTTGAGGTGGCTGAGGTGAGATCCATTTTCCATGATGACCCTTTAGATGATGGAGGTGGCCCATGGAATAGTGTCAATACATAGAGTGGAAGAAATTCTCGTAGTCGGGGTGGACGACCCCCTCACCACAGTATGAGTACTCGTTTTCGAGTTGTTTGAGGTGCAGGTGTTAGCTTTCTTTCTTACTTATCCTCTCTATTTTTCTTTTTTATTTCTTTAATAAAGGGGCCTTCAAGCATCAACCTTTATAAAAAATTATAAATATAATAAATATATTTATTATAATTTTATAACTATTTAAGTATATATATATATATCTATAATTATAATTATAAATAATTATAAATATAATTATAATTATAAATAAATATATTTAAAAATATTTGTATATAATTATATAAATTTATATAATTATATATATATATATATTTATCAATATATATATATATATAATTATAAATATAAAAAGTATATTTTTATTTAAATATATTTATTATAATTTTATAATTATTTAAATAAATAATTATATATTTATAATTATATTTATAAATAAATATATTTTAAAATATTTATACATAATTATAAATATAAATATTTATATAATTATATATATATTTGTTAATATATAAATATATATAAATATATATATAATTGTAAATATAATAAATATATTTATTATTTAAATATATTTATTATAATTTTATAATTATTTAAATAAATATATATATGTTTATAATTATAATTATAATTATAGATAAATATATATTTATAATTATAATTATAAATAAATATATTTAAAAAGTATTTATATTTTATTATATATATTTATATATTTATACACACACATATATAAATATATATATTTATATAATTATGTACCAAAGAGGTCCGAGTGTGAGTTGGCAAGCCAACCTACATCCAAAAAATTTGTTAGAAAAAAATAAGTACAATAAACAAGAAAAAGTAGAGGAAAACTAGGTATGTCAAAACATAAATTCCCAAAGCATAGAAAATAAGAGATCAAATCCTTCTGCTACCTCTAGAACCCATATTTTTTGGGATATCGACCTCTACCCTTTAGATATTGACCTCTCCACCATGATTTATTCCTTTGAGGTAACTTTAACTTATCATCTAGTAACGAGTTATAGGATTCATCTAGAGTGATGAATAGCCTATATTTCCAAGATAGATCTCGAAAATCCATCTTTGGATTAGCTTGATAGCCATCTTCAATATTTTTTGATAACAGTTTCTAAACTATGAGGTAGTCTCTATAGCCAAAAATGTCTTGTTTCATTTTGGAAAAATTCACTTCAAGATGCTAGTCAAACCATTTTACCATTTCATCAATAATATCCTAAGGAATCCTTCCACCCTTATAATCCTCTAGAGGTGTTTTGAAGTTATTTGTGCTTGCAGATTCATATTTTTTGATCGAGCCCTTCCCAAACTAATCTTAAAAAGATTTCATAAGGTCAGAAAAGTGGGGTGGGTAATTCACCTCCACATTTTCCAAAACCTCGGGTTGAATCTTGGATGGATGAAAAACCTATGAGGGAGTACAGTAGAAAAGGTATCAGTACCAGCAAATACTGGAGCAAACAACATTCCTGATCAGTAAAAAAAAGATAAGTTGGAGCACTAGTAGAGGAAACATGTATAGGCTCATACATAGGCTCATGTGATCTGAGTTTTCTATGAGAAACCAATCAGAAGCCCTCAATATCTAAATAAATACTCTTTCCATTTGAAGATAATTTATGCATGCCTGATGACGTGCTTCATACCTTCAATGGATCAGTAGAGGAATGATAAATATTGGAATTACCATTAACTATCACCAGATTTATTTTAGAATTTTAGGAGAATCCATTGGCATCAAGTATTTTCCTTTCCCTATGACAGCATCTAAAAGGAATTCCACTATCAATTCAAAATGCACTTTATCTTGTACAACATTCTCACATTCAGGTTGTTCAATAAAGAGATTAACTTTCACCAGGCCAGATTTAGCAAGAACTGGCTGCTTTATGTCCTGTACCCCTGCCATGATATATTCCCATGTTTTCATCATGATACATGAGACTTGGCACCCAAATATTTATCTCCAGTAGGAAAATAAATGGAAAATATAGATCCAGACACTTTTTCCATGCCATCATAGGGCTATCCCTATCAGCCGTCTCACCCAAATTCATCTATTTCTCATGCCTTTTTGACGATTCTCTAGTAGAGGAACCAGTGGCCTTTCTCTCTAGCATGAAACTTCCAGCAATGACAATGACATTGTTTTCCTCCCCTATTCCTCTACAAGGATCCAGTTCATTCCCATTCTTATGGAAATTCAAAAATAGGACATATACTCAAAAATTGGACAAAAAATTTATAATAATCCCCTAAGTTGGACAGAATAGAGGCATCTTCACATATTGAATGCTAAGAGAAACCTCATCCTGGGGGGTAGAAAGGATCATCTTCTCTGTTAAGGTAGAGAAAAATTCCACCTCAACCAATGCCCTTGTGTAGTGACTGAAGGATGAACATCTTATTGTACTGTCCATCTTAATTGGTATCCTAGTTGAAGATACAATGTCAAAAACATCGAAGCATTCGATATGACCCAATTCAAGCAAAAAATATTCACCCATACCTATACACAGGTTCTATGAAATCGTCTGGATTGAAAGGAAGAGTCCATTCATGGATACCCACGTACCCAGTTTTAGATTGATCGAACCAAATCCCCAAGATTTGCACTTCAATTTCACAGACAGAAAAAATAAGGTGATAGAAACCTCTTCCAAGTGAAATGCATTTCCCATCGACATACCCCCAAATTATAGATAAATGATGAACCAAGTACATCTACTTCCACAGAGCTACACCCTTCCCCAAAAAGATAAAAGTGATTATGGAGTACATAAAAAGATCCAATCCCTCTGTAATGGCCACATATTTTACCGATACATGAGCTATGCATCCCTTATTGACAATTTGATGGGAAGCATTTCCTCCGAAGGAAGAAAAAAAAGATATCCTTTCCCCTCCTTCCAGATATTAGGTTTAGACTTTTTAGAGGGATTATATATCTTCAAAGAACAAAAAAATAATCACATAGATTAAATTAGCAATCCAGATTGATCACCATCAAACAATGCCATAATCACTATGGATGCTCAGAGAAGAACCCTCCTGATCCAACCCCATTTTCTCTCTTTATTTAATTATATATATATTTATTAATATATATATATATATATATATAATTATAAATATAATAAATTTATTTATTATAATTTCATAATTATTAATATATATATATATATAATTATACTAGAAAGGTTCAGGAGACAGACGAACCTACTCCTACCAAAATTTATTAAAAAGGAAACGACAATGCATAAGAAGAAAAGTGGATGTGAACAACAAAGGAAAAATCCTAAAGCAAGATAGAAAATTACATATGGGCAGAACCAGGGTTATCCCCATAATCAGGATTAGATGTACCATTAGAAGATTCCCATTATGATTGTGAGTTTGTCGAACTGAGAAACACAAATTACTTTTCCTTAATATTAATCTGCTCCAATTTGATACCCCATGAAGAAGTCCTGGTAGACCGGCCATGCCCAGCCCAATCATCTCTACCACGTCCTCATCCACAGTTTTTCAAAATCGGACCTCGTCTCCATGTTTTCATTTGTTGAAAATCCCCCTATGGTTCAGTGAGGGTTTTCTCTATAGAGGCCTTAGCTACCTCAAATTTCACCCTAGCATCATGCTCAATCCAATCAATTCTACCCATAACAGGTGATGGATGCTTGACAGACAGTTTTATACTGACAATCTCAGTAGATTTTGGAGCAACTTGAATGCTCCCCTCCCCTATATTCATCTCTCCAACAACAATATCGGGCCATAATTTATTTTTACCAATACACTAAATATCTATAGGAGAAACTTCCTACACTCGCCTGGTATCACCTGACAACTGTCCAGAGGTTGCATTTGGTTGGCCAACCCCTTCACTTCCATTTCCAGTCTCCAACAGAGGAGCCGGATCAGCATCCACCTGTGCAATCTATCCATGCCCAAAATCTGAGGTCACCTGAGCCTTCTCACGCCCACCAACATTGGTGGCATCATTTTTCTTTTTCTTCAAACACATGTTAGAATCATTTCCACACATGGAGTAACAATCACAAACAACATATTTCCTGCAAATTGAAATGTCTTGCCCAATTACCTTATATTCTGAACAAAATTTTGGCATTTTCCATACAAAATTTTCAAATCAAGATCATCATCATCCGTAGACAGCAGAACACGATCCACCAAAGTGGAATTCAAATCAAATTCAACCAAAAACTGCACAAAGTTCCCAAATCTCACAGTCCCTATTTCTTTGTAAATCTTGATTAGAATCCCAACTGAAAATGCAATATCATACAATATTTTAGGATTCCATAAAATCCAGTTAAGACCATAAACCCATACCCAGAGTTGGACAGAGGACTAACCAACTTCAAGTGGATTAAATTTCATATCCCATTCACGGATATGAATAATACCTAGTTTGAGCAAAATTGATCCAAATCCCCATGCCCACATCTTTATCTCATCAGAAGGGAAGATCATATGAAAGAATTCGTGAACCAAAGAAACACATTTCTAGGATGAAAACCCCTATATTACTGAGAGACGCATAGTTAAATCATTAATTTTTAGTGGAGAATCACCCCTAGGTAGAATAAGACAAGCTATTATAGAGTGTTCGCCCAACTTGAAATTCTCTGCAACAACAGACATATAAGCCTTGATATGCGCAACACTTCCCTTCCGACGGATGGGGGGAACATCTGAATCTTTATTAATATATAAATATATATAATTATAAATATAATAAATATATTTTTTATTTAAATATATTTATTATAATTTTATAATTATTTAAATATATATATATATATATTTATAATTTTATAAATACTTTTAAAAAAATTATATATATTGATTATTTTATAATTAACTATTTAAATAAAATTATTAGAAAAAATAATTTAAATAGATTAATTATATAAACTTCAAATATATTTTAAATGTTAAAACTTAATAAACAAAAACTAATAAATGTTATTCTTATAAATTACAAACATATTGAAAATATTACATGTATGGTAAATAAATATACGTATAAATAAATATTAGAAAATGATTAAATATATTTTCAACATTATTAATGAATATATAATTATAAATGAATAAATAAAATTAAATAAATTATAAAATTATTAAAAAATGAATTCATAACATTTAAATTAATTACAGACATACATATATACACATACACATCTACACACACATAATTATACATGTACATATATTTTAAATTATTTAATATTAACATAAGTATATATTTAAATAAATATATTCATTTATATATAATACAATTGTTTAAATAAAATATTAATATATTATATTTATTTTAATTATATACACATTTTGTAATTAATGTATATAAATAAACTATTAAATATTTTGACTAATATAAATTTGATAATTTTTTATATACAAAATTAAGAAAATAAGATTCATTTTTTATTAAAATTTATATAAATCCTATTTATATATTATATTTATATATACTCAAAATGGAACGAACCATGGGTTAAAACCCTTGGTCCCAAAAAATTTATTAACAAAAATAAAGTACAAAAGACACAGAAAGCAAGGGAAAATAAATAAAATCAAAGGGGTAGTTCCACAAAATAACAAAAGTCCATTCAGTCACCTCCTTTTATGTCTACTACCTCTTTTTTGAGAGTCGCCCCTTCCTCTAAGTTTTTTTCCACACTTCCATTGCTTAGAAGCCTGCCAGCTGATGTCATGCTCATCCACGCTCAGCGAATCATCATCCTAAAGATGAGACTCAGTATCGAAATGATCTCCCATGAAATGTTTTTTAGTAGTAATCCATAGTCATCATGTGTGTTACTTATGTCCTCATGAATGACACCAAATTATTCACAGAACATATCCCTACTCATGGAATTATTAAAAAAATCAAGCAAATAAAGTTTACACAGATCATGATTTGGTGGGAGAGTGGAAACCTTCGTCGCCTTCCCTCCAAACATACCATCACACACTAGGTCGCTTGCTACATCCTCAGTACCAGTTTATTCATCCTTTTATGATCCCTTTCCTAAAAAGGATGGACCAGACTGGTTTTCCTATGGTTAACCAGCTTATATCCCTCATCATCCTTTTATTATCACTTTTTGTTTATCACTGTAAAAGGTCAGCACTGGATAAGGTGCGATCTGTGGTAGTGAGAAACACAACAGAACCTAAAAGATTATAACATCACATACAATATAAAAATGATATACAATAGGTCATACATGTAGGTCAAAAAGAATTTCTACATGAGATAAATCAATGCCTATCATAAAAAAATAACAAAGCAATATCAGAAGCACCTCGACATGGACCCTTAATCTTGACTGAATCCTTGACTGTAAAATATACACGCGCACCAGGGTACCTGTGCAAGACATGAGTAATAAACCCAGTAGAAAAAAATCAACTCATCCCTGGAACAAGGGAAATTTATATATGAAAGTGTATTCACTACCAAAAATAAATATACAACAAGCATAAAATTTTTCAAGACATCGTGCACTAACCAGGTTGCCTCAAACCACAGTCATACCTACATTAGCTTCCGACAAGAAGGAAGTATCAAGTCATGCCATGAACCCATCACTAATGACTATTGTGTGATCAAGTAAGGTAATATCAATGAAAAACCTCTCATGTATGTTAAACCATCTCATCAGGGTGTGGTCTTATGGATGAATCTCATATCCACTGATTATTACCAAGAAATTGGAGTAAGGAATCACAATAACCAACCTCTTTCATAATCTAAACCATCATACAAGGAACATTCTCATGGATAACTGTCATATCCACTAACTATCCCCAATAAATCAAGGGAAGACATCTCAATAGGCAACCTCACACATAAGATGAACCATCCCCTCTGAGCATGCTCCCATGGTTGAGTCT
Organism: Viscum album; assembly: GCA_963277665.1. NCBI lineage: Eukaryota > Viridiplantae > Streptophyta > Magnoliopsida > Santalales > Viscaceae > Viscum > Viscum album. The sequence continues at coordinate 582,520,806 of OY728130.1, read as the reverse complement.
CATATTCATTAATCATCATTAAATAAAATAGATGAAATCATCATAATTTTCAACCTCTCACATAATTAGAACCACACATTGAGACATGACCCCATGAACATGTCCCATATCCACCAATCATCACCGAATTTAGTGGAGGAAGAAATCACTATAGTTAATATCATGCGTAAGCCAAACCATTCCCTCAAGATATAGTCCCATGACTGAGTCCCATCCCCATCTATGACCACACCATCTCACTTAGGATGCAGTATTAACCAAAATTCTCAATATATCACATAGAATTCCATAATAAAAATTTAATAAAGTAGTATAAACAATCTTTGCTATCCCAACAATATATTTCAAACATATGGAACTATAAGGAGGACTCTATGGATTCTCCCTACCAACCCCTCAAGGTTACTCACATAGGAATGATCATGAACTCAACACCTTTTCAAGTGGAGGGAATCATCACCAATACCCAAATACCACCCCAATAGGCCATCATGTCCTTAATCGAGCATAGTTATATCACACTCACTTCGATGGGCCATCTTAACGCTATCCACAGAGAGGGGATATTTTTTCATATTTATAATATAATTAAACCCTAACCCCTCAAATGTGTCAGTCATATAAATATAGATCCACCCAATTAGTTTGATACCAAAAGAAGAAGTTCATAGGGCCATCTCTCTCACTTATTTGCAAGTCAAGTAAAAAATTTCATAAAAATCTAATAACATGATAACAACTTCCTACCTCAATCTCAATAGAGAAAACTTTTAAATCCACTCTATAATTCATGTTTGAACCCCAAAAACACTAAAACTAGCCTCAAATCTCAAAATTAGGGTCTTGAGATGTGAAATAAGTAAACAGTGAAAGAAGAAGGCATCTATGGAAAGAATGACTTATAATTACCAAAAGATATCCTCCATAATGAATGATGCTTAAAATAAATGATAGTGGAGATTGGAGGAGTTTAAGAAACCATTAGATAGATCCAACTCTAAGTCAAAATGATTGATGCTTGAGGGAGAAGGATATGAGGGTTTTAAAGGGTCAAATAGGAATTTATCAATATGACCATTACAAATAAACCACCCAATAGCTTGGGAATAACATGATCATGAGGGTTATGTCATGATGAATCCATGCCAGGAAATTTCATACACATGGTTCCATTTTTGATGTATTGATTTTATTATTTTCCTTTTTCCTTTTTTTAAAATTATGAACCTTGTTTCCTTTTTGTTGATGGTTTTGGTGTTCCAAAGCTTGGTATAGGAAATTAGAAACCAACATAGCACTATGCCATGGCCTAATATCTACCATAGAATAATGGGCTTCTTCCCTGGGGAAACACAGTTGTTTTGAGGGTGTTTTTTCCATAGAGGAGACATGAGGATGTCAAAATGACCAGGGGATGGAAACGATATACCCCTGCACCATGGTCCTCTATAGGTGTCCATTTTATCCATACCATGGAGAGAAACATGCCATGGAGTTAACTATGGTTGGTTGGGCTGATCCCTATAAAAAAAGGATAGGTCGCACCATGCCATGGTGCAACCTTGGGTTGTACTTTTGGAAAGCACATCCCCCTACCCAAAACGATCAGGTCGCACCACTTCGTAGTGTGACCTCAGCTGGTATTTAGATAGGAATGGATCCCTATCTGAAATAGAAAGGTCACACCATGACATGGTGCAACCCTGATCCCCATTTTGTATGGCTTGTGAAAGAGGGAACCACACCATGATGAAGGTTAGCCATGCCACGGCGAGGCCTCTTTAGAACCCTGTTAAAAATAGGAATTCCAATGCTACCCCTGTGTGTTTTAACACCTCTATTCCCTATTTTATTCCTCATTATCAACCTCCACCCCCTCTAATGTATGACACCCTTCTATTATATCCCTTACAAATCAAATACAAATTGGTAGGCTTGGATTATTCAAGGGAATTCTTGGTAAGAAGATCCTATCTTCTCCCATTATTCCATTCTATTCCCTTCTTTTGATTTCCGTTCACCATAAGTCCATGTTAGCCTAGGTATTTTTCCTTGGACAAATTTATTGACATGGGTTTTAATGTTTAGGGTTTTACTTACCTATTTATGGCCATTATTCCCTTTTATAGTGAATCCCATCCGATTATAAGTGATTTGGATTGATTATTGTCAGTGGTTTCATAACCTGGATTGGTTTTATGATCAAAAAATATTTGCTTGTGTTAAGGAGTATTTCAAATTATATAAATCATGATATAAGATTTTTGGATGCTATTTTATATTTTATAATGGTTTTGAAATCGTTTCCCTTTATATTTTTATGATTAAATTTATTTGAAGGCCTTGATTTAGAAATGAATCTGGGGCTGTTATGTTTTGATTGATGAAATTCCCCTTTTGAAAGAGAAAATGGTTGTAATTGATAAAAGGGGTGACCTTTAAAATGGGATCCAATGCATGGAAGCCTGGGTATTTTGGTGGTAGGAATAGGAAAAACATCTCTAGGCATGGTTTTCCCACCCCAACACTAGATTTGCACTATAACACTAACTAAACACTCCTGCGATATGATAGGCAGTCACTTGTTGGAGGGACACTTAGGTATTAATGAGAGAATGGATGAATGGACAAGAGGGGGGGGGGGTGAATTGAAACTTTTTAAATATTTAATGAATTATTATAAATGCTAAAAATAATTCACTAAAAACAAAATATAATTGAACACAATTATTTTTATAGTAGTTTAAATATAAATGAGCATACTCCACTATTCACACCTCTTAAACACAAAGAGTAATGTCACCCACTAAATATAAAACCTATAACTTTTTAAGGGAGACCACAACCCATTACAATATCTTTTTAAACCTTGTAGGAACAACCAAAAATAAGTTTTTTTCACACCTAGTGTCTTAATGAAACCACCTTTCCTTTTTCACACATAAAGTCACAACCCAGAAACTGCATTTTAAAGTGGTCATAGAAACCAAACTCTACCATTATCCAGACCAAGGCACAACTGATTCCATTACCTTTTACAGATAATGGAAGAACTTGTACCTTTTGTATGGGGTAATATAGACCAACTCCTATATTTTATGGGTAGTATAACCCAGACACGATTAAGTACAAACAAATAGAAATAAGTAAAAAACCATAGAAACTAGATAAATAAGAAAGGATCTAGGAGTTGAGGTAACAAGGTTCTCTCAACCAGCAATAGGTCAAAAAATTTAAGTTCAGCCTCTAATAGTAATTGATCACCAAAGTGTATCCCATAGTATATTTAAAGAACATATTAAACTAAAATCTTTCCCTAGATCTATTGAGCTCAATATATAGAGTTCTTTTATGAAAAATTTATTTAAAAAGAGAAATTCCATTTCACTTCATCCTTCTTGATGCAACATGTGATTTCTTAATTGAATACACATTAAAAATCACTACTACAAATGTAAAATATACAATGCTAGCCTTTATCAATGCTAGAAAAAAGTACTGATAAAGGTTCCCTTTATCATCACATTTTCTAGTGCAGATAAAGGTACCAATCACACGTGCGAGTCCCACATCGAAATAGTAGATGTTTGGCTGCTTCTTTATATACGATTCCACCACAACCCAACCTTAGAAGCCTGCTGCGGGGATGAGCTCTCGCATACATTTTGCCCACACACCCAAACGGGACCATAGGCCATCCCAGGCCTTGGCCCACTCTATGATTCTCGTGGGTTTTAGCCCACCCGTATACACATGGTGGGTCCTATACGACCTAACTCACCTGCCCTATTCAAGGCGCAACCCACCTACCCTTGGGGCTATGACCCATATTTTTTATATATACTAATAAAAATAAACCAATAAAAAATAGAAGTATTAGAATATTAAAAATTTAAATAATTAAACAAATAAAAATTAAAAATAAATAAATTGAAAAATATTAATTTTTTTATTAATTAGACAATTTTTAATAACTTCAATATATATATATAAATTATAAATATTAATAAATATTAGATATTAAATATAGATATATAGAATGAATAAATTGAAATAATTAAACAAATAAAAATTTAAAATGAGTAAATCATTTTTTTTAAAAAATTAATTAATTAATTAATTATTATTAAAAATTAATAAATTTAATATACATATAAATAAATTTTAAATATTAATAAATAATATTTATAAAATATAGATATATAAAATGACTAAAATTTAATAATTAAACAAAAAAATTAAAAAATGAAAAGTTGAAACAATTATTAAAAAATTTATTAATGAAAGTGAATAAATTTAATATATATATATATATATATATATATATATATTAATTATAGGATGGAGTTGAAATCACGAGAGCATCTCTCTCATGTACAAGATGGGATCTAGGTCTTTAATCTCACGAAAATTGATCTGGATAATTTTTTTGATCCGAAAGACGTTTTTATCTCCAATCCAATATCGAGTTGGGTTGTTATTGCTCAGACAAGGGCTATTGGTCATGGATCAAGGAGTCTAGAGGCATCAAAGACTATAGTAGCTCTGAGAGATAAGCCAGTGCCTACGATTCATGGGGGTTTAAGATCTGAGGGCCTAGATTTTACAGACTCAAAGGAAGTTCCGATCTGGAAGCAGTATTCAGGTGTAGTAAATGTTGAGGTGAATCGGTTCTTCTTTAACATTAGTAAAAATTATTTTTCTAACAACAGGAGAATCATGAAGAAAAAATATTTATCTTTTTTTGAATAAAATATTAATATCCTTAAGGAGTGCATCAAAGAGTTCCAGTACTCTATTATTTCTCGAATCAATCACTTGTAGGAAAAGATCCCCCAAAGGATTGATGTTTTTAAGAATCAGCTAGTTAGGGTTTGGGGCTTTGATTCATGAAGGTTAAACTCAATCGATAACGTATTTTTTCACATTTTCCCCCTCTAGATATTTAAAGTTGAAATCATGGAGCTTTGGATCGATCTCTCTAAAAACTGGATTATTGATAATAATGGAATGAAATCCCCATTTTGATCTAGTGCATGTGAACTACTCAGTCACACATACTTGGGTTTGAATCATGGGTTTAAAATGATTATTTTTTCACCCATAAATTCTATGGGACATTACCTATATAGTGGTAATTCCTATCAAGTTTGATAAGGAAGCTGAGCCTGCCCATTATGGAAATTTTTATAGGGTCATGATTGATGTTGAACTATGTTCAATACCTATTGAAACTATATTTCTAGTCATTGGAGACTTTTAGATTGAGCCTATAGTGGAGTTTGAAAGGTACCATGATTTTTTCATCACATTTTATTACATTGGTCATTCAGTTGAAAAATACAGAAAGAATTTGAAGTGAACAAATTACAGGAAGTATGGAAATCTAATTGGGAGTTGTAAATTCAAAGTGCCTTTTGAAAATAATGGGGACAATCCAATGAAGGATGAAAAATCACATCCTTCAGAAAATCCACATATCTATTTTGGAACTCTTTTGGGGAAATTATCTCAATAAAGGCATGAAGGACCTCAATAATGGGATTTCAAGTAAGGCTTAAATTATAGATGTTACTTTTGAGGCATAAGAGACAGTAACGAGATCCTAAAAATACACTACTCATGCTTTAGTCTTAGGTATTGTGAATCCAATTGATATTGGGGATAATTCTGTGAGGTGTAATGCTCAGTCACTGGTGTAGGTTTTCCACCAGGTTGATGATCTGGATACATGAATGTAGGAGGAGAGTTCTCACAATGAATCACATGATGATGAACCAATTGAGTTGATTAGCGATGCTTTTTTAAATGGAAACAGTAAGGATAATAATTCAAATATTTCCCAGCTAAACATACAGGTAAAGGATAGAGGCTCATAAAAGGATGATGCTCAGAAGGCCTTGATGATTCCCAAGACTTCCACTAGAAGGATGAACACACAAAATACTATAGGTTATGAATTCACTAGCCTAGAGACACCAGAACCTAGCCCGAGTGTCCAAATTCTGTTGGAGTATCCATGCCCTATCAATTGTGATAGTGGGTAGTCCACTCCCATTATTGGTAATGTTATTAAGGGACTTGAGGGTCCTTTATCTCATCTAGCTGGAAAGGATACAAGTTCCAATGAGCCGCCTATATTTGAGGATATGCAGTCCGAGGAACATAAGAAATTACATTCAAAGTATGGAGAGGCTGAAATACAACCTTCTATCTCTACTGTGTGTAAGAAAAATGCTGTTAGGTCTGAAGAATTGGGAGTTTATGCTTAAGTTGATAGAAGAGGAAAGAATGAGGGTGTTATTACACCCAATTTCTTTGATACATTGGAATCCATTAACAACATAGAATTTAATTCATTTTATCTTGAGATCCTTGAGAGGAAATTCATCAAAAACAAAAGGAGGACAAATATAGGCTTCACTCATCTTGTAAAAAATGTCTACTGGAATGATCCCTCTTTGGAGAATATAGAGGTTTCAAGTGAGGATCTCCAAGTGGATTCTTCTCATTGCGGTGAGCCCTTGCTTGGGTAAAATTCTATCATTCAAGACTTTCCTGTGGATATGATTCTTAATAACAAGACCTTTCCCTAGGTGATACCACAAAACAAGACATGATTGAAAATGATCAAGAACATCAAGTTTTGATGATAGAAGATGATATGGTTGGTGGTCAAGATGTTGAATCTCATAGTGTGAAGGATAACTCACCAGAATCAGATGATCTAGGTGATACTTGGAAAGTTCCCAAACAATAGAGGAGAGGTAGAAACCTGAGAGGTCGGGGCGGCTCCTGAGGAAGTAGTGGTAGACATAAAAAGGTGATTATGTAGGTTTTCCTTTAATTTTATGGCAATGACATGTGTGTGAGTTTTTTATCTTGAAACTCCACCATCTCTTTGTATATTTACTTTCTTTTAATAAAATTTTTGGGACCATGGGTTTTAATCCACGGTCCGTGTCATTATTGGTATATATATTAATTATAAATAGTAATAAATAATATATATTAAATATAAATATTAAAAATTAATAAAATGAAATAATTAAAAAAATATTAATGTATTATTCATTTTAATGGTTTTTATACAGAATTATTCATTAATATATTTAATATTTTAATATAGAAATATATTCATACATATATTTCCCTCTATCTATATATCAATACATATAATATTTCCTAAAATATGATTTATATAACACAAAATATTAATGTTTATATTAAATAAGTCATATATTTAATGAAAAATGATTTATAATTAAAAATTAATATTAATTAAAAATATTGACAAATTGCATCGAGTAAAGGAAATTTAATTGAATGTTATTTTATTTTTCAATTTAACTTATATCAAAAGCATGCTACATTGATTTCACACAAAAATATACACAATTAATTAATTTTTATATACAACACACACACATAATATTTCTATAATTTATTCAATTCGTAATATTTATTTTAGAATTATATTTATTAACATAATATACTTAATATATATTATGTTTTTAATCGGTAAATTTTATCATTTTATATTTTTATTAAATATATACTATTTATGACTTTTTAATTTTTTTTTGAATTTATTCATTTTTAATATTATTTATTCAATAATAATATTAATTTCTTTTTAATATTTTTGTTATTTATTCATTTTCAATTTTTAATTATTCAATATGTTTGTAATTTTATCTATTTTCAATGTTTATTTATACATGTTTATTCATTAAATTTTAATGTTTTTAATGTGTTTGTAGTTTATAAAATTAATATATATTCATTTCCATTTTAACATATATAAATATAATTTTTTATTTTTTTTAAATTATCTATATAATTAATAATAATTATTCATTTTTTAAATTTATTCATTATTTTAATTATTTATTTCATTAATAGATGCTACATATTATACAATGTCATTGTTTAATTTATCATATACCAAACTTGTATATATATACACACATTAATTTCATACACAAATATTTATGCAATTAAAGAAATCATATATAGAAACACATACACCTAATATTTCTGTAATTTATTCAAAATTTAATATTCATTTTGGAATTTAATTTTATAACATAATATATCTAATATATTATTTTTTTAATTGGTAAATTTTATTTATTTATTTTTAATATTACTATAGTAAGTATTATTTATTCATTTTTAATATTTTTAATATTTTTAATATTTTTTATTTTTTTAGATTTGAATCATTTTCTAATATTTATTTATAAATATTTATTTACTATGTTTTAATATTTTCTATATGTATTTACCTTCATTTAAATATATATCCATATTTTAGTTTTTTAATAATTTGTATAATTAATAAACTTATCCATTTTTCAATTTTTTACAGTCTACTCATTTTAAATTATTTAATTTCACTCATTTTTAACATTCATGCATTTAAGATTATATATTCATTAATAATGTTAAAAATATATTTGTAAATAAATATTCCTAATGTAAGAACCCGGTTCTTATTTCTGAGGTATGAGTTTCTTCTTTTCTCTTTTCCTTAAGTGTTTTCAAGAAAATAATAAAAATGGGGAAAATCCCAATTTTTTTGGAAAGTACACACCGTGTACTTTTCCACACACCGTGTACTTTTGGCCGTGTGGGATGAGTACACGGGACGTGTGTCCATGTCGGCGATGAAGGGTGTAGAAACCGACTACACGCTGTGTAGTGTTCCTTTACACGCCGTGTAGTTAGTCGGAAGACAAATAGTAAGGCGGTGGCTAACTATAAGACAGAACACGCCGTGTACTCAAGAAGACATGCCGTGTAGTCACGTCGGCAGATGAACAGTGCCATGCTGGCAGGAAACTGCCAGATGAACAGTTAAATGATGGAAGTACACGCCATGTACTCGGAAGTACACACAGTGTACTTTGTTTTTTTTTAAAATGGTCAGTAGCCTCCTCTGTTCATAGGGAAGGCTTAGAACGGGAAGAAGGAGCGGAAGAGGGAGGCCGGAGCTTTGGAGATCCTCCAGGCGCACGTCGGGAATCCATTTCCGCCTCGAACGATCTCGTTGGAACCGTATGGGTAAGCCCTCCACTCTTCTTAAGCCATTCTTGCCAATTCTTCCTGTAATGGAAGTTATTTAAGATTAAGCGGGTTCTCTTTCACCTCAGATCTACGTTGTTCTAGGATGAATCGAGGATCGCCGTTCGCGTATATCGTTTGTGGGTGTTAAAAGTAGGTGGTTTGTTGTTAATTTTCCAACTGTTGTGCATTTGTGTGAATTATTGTTCCACGAGCCCATGTTGGGGTGTTGTGTGGCTGAGGCCATAGCTGTTTAAATACCTAGAATTTTATAGGTAATTAAATGTGATATTAGAATGCTGTTTGGGATCGCTGCTTGGATCCAGGACCACCCCAGGGGTGCGTTCCTCAGTTTAGCCATTTGGCTAGGATACCCGAGGGTTTTCCTTGTTTTAATTATGCATTAATTTTTCCTTGAGAGGAATTGTATGTAAATTGAATGTTTATTTGTTTGGAATGGCCCGATTACTTATGTCTGAGGGCAGTGTTTTTCTTATGCCTGAGGGCGGTGTTTTACTATAGCTTGAGGGCGTGATTGTATTCACCTGAGGGAAACCTTTCGTGCCTGAGGGCTTGCCTTCTGTGCCTAAGGGAAACACTTCGTATGCTTGAGGGATTGACTTCTGTGACTATGAGAGACACTTCGTACGCCTGAGGGAGATTTCTGTTATACCTGAGGGCAATGCCTGAGGGCGAGATTCTGATTACCGGAGGGTGAGTTTTTTCTTATCTGAGGATGCTGACTGCTTAATTAGAAATTCACTGTGGTGTTTTCTTAATATTAAATGGTTAAATGAATAATTAAAATGGAAATATAACTGGTAAAGTTAGTTACTTTGAGTACTGCTTAGTTTATTGCATTTACTTTTGCACACTGTTGTTTCATGTTTATGCATAGTTGGGCACATGCCTTTGGTGGGTGCCTACTGGGATTTAGTTCTCACACCCTATTTGGGTCATGATTTTCAGTCCAAAAAGATTATATTGCTGTAGGTGTGGATAGGGGAAAGAGTCCCTATACAGGTACTTGATTGCTACTGAGGAGTAGAGGAGTATGGGGCCGGAATGAGGCTTGCGATGCTACCGGCTGTTTTGTTCTGTTTTGCTTTCATGTACTTGTACTGTACTGTATTGTTGTGTAACATGTTCTATCTTCTTTCTTAGAATTTGAGGCATGTTGCACCATTATTTATATACTAGTTGGTTATTTCTACTACAGTTGTCTAATTCAGTTGTGTATGGTTTACAGATTCTGCTGTTGTTGTATGTTTTATTTCATTCTGCTGCGCTACACTTTGACAAATGAGGGCATAGTTTCACCACTATAAGACTTGGGCCCTCACTGCTAGTCAGCAGCCTCTGGCGTTTGGGTAAATGCGCTTGAGTTCGTTTGACCAACTGGTTTCGGGGCACCCGTTGAGTGGCACACAGATCCGGGATGTTACAAAGTGGTATCAGAGGGGTTCTTTTCTTTGACTTACTATTTGGAGCCTTAGTCAGGGATAGGACGAGAATGGTAGTTGGTAATAAGCTGTGCCCAGGCGTAGCTAACCCGTGTATAGGGAAAATCCAATTTACCTCATATTGCAATTTTACAGATTTTTCAATTTATAGTTGATATGATTTCACCATTGGGTGACGCACTTGTGATTGTGCTGTTTATATTTTATCATTGGGTTCTATTTAGTTGCAACCCGATGAGATGAGGGTATACCATCTCATGCATCATTTAGGCACATACTAGAAATCACATGCCATGAATAGTTTCCATGCCATGTAGGTGCATTATAAATTGCATGTTGTTGTGATAGATATTGTGCTAGTAAAGCATGCTGTTGTGATAGCTGCTTGATAAATACCTGCTACGTAATAGGGTATTTTTGTATGAGCCAGTTTATTGAATGGACACCAAACTTTGATTTTTGGGGAGTATGGGACCCCATTTACCGGAATTTGGTGGATCATTGATTGTTTATTTTATTATAACACAGATAAGATGTAAAACTTTGATTCGTGGGGAGTATGGGCCCTCACAGATTGAAATTTGGCACTTAGGTGTTGTTTTTCAGTATTTTTTGGGTTCCAGGGAAGTTTCTGAGGCATACTGTCTAGAAAACCTAGTATACACGCCGTGTAGTACTTTAGACACACCGTGTATATTATTCTGTCTGGGAAGAAAAGAAAACTTTTTGATTGCACGCCGTGTACCCTAAGTACACGCCGTGTAATCTCTTCCCGTGTCAGAAACTGTGTGGGCGGCGACACAAGGTAGGGAAAGGCTAGGGAGAACATGCCGTGTAGCTTCTATACACACCGTGTAGTGTTGACCCGGAGACCTGACCATGTAACTAACAAACACGGGCCAGTGTAATCATTTCTTGAACACACCGTGTCAATGAAGAACACGCTGTGTAGTGTAACCTGGGGACTCGACCGTATAACTAACAACACGGGTCGGGGAAATCCTTTCATGTACACGTCGTGTGTATATAAAACACGCCATGTATGTTGAGCCATGTATCTGGCCGTGTAACTAACAACACGGGTCAGTGGAGCTCGTCTAGTACACGCCATGTACCTATGGGACACGCTGTGTAGTATTGCCCGAGGACAGACTGTGTGGATTTAGCCATGTGGCTGGGAAATGGGGTAGTTTACACGCTGTGTGTGGGTGCAAAACGCCATGTAGTATCAAGCCGAGTAGTCGGCCGTGTCACAAACGACACGGGCGGTTGGAAAATTACACCATACACGCCGTGTAGTTTTGTTCAAACGGGAGATGTGTAGAAGGACCCAGGAAGGGAAATAGAAGTGAAGTACATGCCGTGTAGTCAGTATACACGCCGTGTAGTCTTGTTTTGAAAATTTTTAATTCCTTCTTCCTCCAGTTCCCTTTTGGGTTTCTTCATTTTCGGTCGTTGTTAATCTTTTTCTAAGGTGTGCATTTGACCTTGTAGATTCATTCCGCCGAGACGACCACACATTGTTCTCTAGGAGAACGGCAACGAGTATACTCCAAAAATGGTGGGCCATGGGCTACCCGTTGATCCTCCAGCAGAGACAGATGCGGCGCCAGTCATTATACCGGACGCAGGTACAAAGGCGCAATTCCGTGAAGGCTTTACGTGGTTCATGCAGACCTTTTAGAGAGCACCGCCGGCTACCACATCTATGGCTAATCTTACTCATATCATTCAGCAGCAGCATACGCCTACGTTTTCAGGGGATGGCAGACCATAGGATCTAGAGTCTTGGTTGGGGTCGATGCAGAGTATTTTTGAGCATCTTGAGATGCCTCCAGGGCGGAGGGTCAAGCTCGCGACTTACATGCTGCGTGATTCCTCCAAGAGGTGGTGGGATGTTACCACCCAGTCAGAGCATCACAAAGACATGGCATGGGAAGATTTCCAGGAAGTCTTCTATGACTTCTTCTTTTCCAGAGATGCTGCGGGCAGACAGAGCTTGAGAGTTCATGAATCTGCAGCAGGGTGCTATGTCGGTGATGGACTATTCTGCTTGCTTTACCGAGCTTCAGTGTTTTGCACCTGTTCTGGTGAGTGATGAGATGTTGAAGGCTAGGCGCTTTGAGGATGGTCTCCGATATGACATCCGAGTACTGTTGAATGTTTTCAGGTTGCCTTCAGTACATGATATTTTGAATTAGGTGCTGATTATAGAGAGGAACCTGCGAAAAGCTAGTGGTGTAGGCCAGGGCGGTTCAGCACCAGTTTCTGGTAATTTTTCTACTGGCAAGAGGAAGCGACAGACGGACTTATCTCAGGGTGGCAGTACCAGCCAGATAGTTTCTTTAGGTGGCCCGATTAGGTGATACCAGTGTAGTAATGAGGGGCACAAGAGACCGCAGTGTCCGCATGATCCAATGGAGTGTCGAGCTTGCGGCAAGATGGGGCATCTGCAGTGATTTTGCATAGCGTTTCCACCAGTGGCTAGTGTGAGGGGTTCTGTGTAGACTTCGCGTGCGGGAGTAGGACCAGTAGCTTCTTACTAGTTGGGTAACTGGAATACGTTAGGGTGTGCATGTAGAGATGGTGGTCGTGGCCATGGTATCCAGACACTAGGATCTCAGAGGCAACATGGTGGGGAAACTCAGGGTAGCCAGGCTGTGTCGCAGGGCCGTGGCACTTGGCAGACATATGCATTGCAAAAGACCCAGTAGGAGTAGGATCTCGGACCTTCTACAGTCAAAGGTACTATTCTAGTAGCTTCTGTTTTATCTTCAGTACCTTTTGATACGGGTGCTACACATAGTTTTATATCTGTTCCTGTTGTGGAGAGCCTTGGGCTCTGTGTTTCTACTTCTTCTGATATCATGACGCTAGACACTCTGTTGGGGACTAGGTGGCTGGTGTGCGTCAGTGCGAGGAGTGCCCCCTTGAGGTTGGTGGGTGTCACTTTCTATGGGACCTCTATGTCCTAGAGATGACAGCTTATGGCATCATTCTCAGAATGGACTGGTTGGTTCCCTTTCGAGCCTTTTTAGACTTCTATCATCGCAGGGTGAGTTTCACATCACCAGAGGGCAGAGAGTTTCTATAAAAGGGCGAATGGGATGTTCAGGCGAGTCGAGATAGACCAGAGCATCATGGGCGAGGTGGAGTCACAGCCCAGATTGCGAGTTTATATCTGGATGACCAGGGGAATTCTCAGAAATATTTCCCATCAGTGGTTGATCGTTTCAGGGATGTCTTCCCGTACGAATTTTCAGGTCTAACTCCGGAGCGAGAGGTGGATTTCTCTATTGAGCTTGTTCTAGGAGTAGCTCCGGTGTCCATTCCTCTTTATAGGATGGCTACTCCTAAGTTGCAGGATCTCAAGAGGTAGTTAGAGGAGTTATAGTCAAAGGGTTTTATCTGACCCAGTACTTCTCCATGGGGTTATCTTGTCCTTTTTGCGAAGAAGGAAGATGGTACTCTCAGACTTTGTGTGGATTATCGAAAGTTTAATCAGTTGACGGTTAAGAACCAATATCATTTTCCAAGGATTGATGATCTTTTTGATCAACTTCGTGGAGCACGAGTGTTCTCAAAGTTTGACCTAAGATCAGGATATCATCAGCTGCACATGAGACCATCAGATATACCGCTTATGGATTTTAGGAGTAGGTATGGTCTATATGAGTATACAGTTATGCCGTTCGGACTCACGAACACGCCAGAAGTTTTCATGGCTCTGATAAATCATGTGTTCCATCCTTATCTGTACTCTTTTGTGGTAGTATTCGTGGATGATATCTTGGTGTACTCTCAAACTCGACACGACCATGCCACCCATCTTGAGATCGTATTAAGTACACTGAGAGAGCATCGGCTATATGTTAAGATCTCAAAGTGCCACTTTGGGATGGACTAGATTCACTTCGTGGGTCATATCATCTCAGAGGTAGGAGTTTCCATGGACCGAGAGAAGGTGAGAGTAGTAGTTTCCTAGGAGCAGCCTAAGAACGTGTTTGAGATACAGAGTTTCTTAGGGAAGGCCAGTTACTATAGACATTTTATCCAGGACTTCTCCCACTTAGCAGCACCGTTGATGGGTTTGACTAAGAAGGGTGTGAATTTCTTTTGGTCGGAAGCTTGTGAGACATCCTTTTAGGACCTGAAAGGAAGGTTGACATCAACACTAGTCTAGATACTTCCAGAGTAAGGGAAGATCTATACAGTTTAATGTGACGCATCTGTTATTGGGATAGAATCTATGTTGATGCAGGGAGATCGAGTTGTTGCGTACGGTTCTCGATAGTTGAGGCCACATGAGAGGAATTACCTGACGCATGATCTCGAGTTGGCTACAATTGTGCATGTGTTGCACTGTTGGAGACATTATCTATTGGGAGAACGTTTTGTGGTTTTCATTGACCAAAAAAGTCTCAAGTATATCTTTATGAAGCATGACTTGAATATGAGGTAGCGAAGGTGGGTTGAATACCTTCAGTCCTTTGATTTTGAGATTGCCTATACAACTAGTAAATGTAATGCAGTAGCTAATACACAGAGCAGGAAGACTCAAGTACAAGCTGTGCAGGGGGCCAGTGATGAGTGGAAACTCATGGATTTGTTCTCTGAGATGCATTTGGAGGTGCACGACAGTCAGGGGCAGACCTATCTTTCATCTTTAGCTGTGACTTCTAACCTCCTGGATAGAGTGAGGATGAGACAACTATCTGATTCAGAAGGCCTAGTTCTACGGGAGTCAGTGAAAAGTGAGGACCCTCCTCCTAGTTGGATGATAGGCGATGATGAAATTATGCGTTTCCATGGGAAAGTATGGGTTCCAGGGGATATACGCAAGGAGATGATGCAGGAGTTTCATGTTTCAGCTTGGGAACTTTATCCTGGGGTTACCAAGATGTACCGGGACTTGAGGCATCAGTACTGGTGGCCGGATATGAAGAGAGATGTAGCTGGTTTTGTTACGAGGTGTTCCACCTGTCAGCAGGTGAAGGTGGAGCATCAGAGGCCAGTTGTACTATTACAACAGTTACCCATTACGGAGTGGAAATGGGATGATGTCGCGATGGACTTCGTGACTGGGTTACTGAGGTCACCTCAAGGTAATGATGCCGTGTGGGTTGTTGTGGACAGAATCACAAAGGTATCTCACTTTTTGCCGATCAAGGAGACTTTCAGAGTTGACAAGCTCGGGAAGTTGTATATCCGAGAGATCATACGTCTTCATGGAGTCCCTCGTGCTATCGTTTCAGATAGGGACTCCCATTTTACATCTCATTTTAGGCTGAGTTTTCAGAGGGAACTGGATACACAGGTGCTTCTGAGCACAACTTACCACCCTCAGACCGATGGCCAGTCAGAGGGTACGATACAGGTGCTTGAGGACATGCTGCGTGCATGCACCCTAGACTTTGGGGGATCTTGGGAGAAGCATATACCCCTAGTCATGTTTTCCTATAATAACAGATTTTAGGAAACTATTGAGATGACATCATAAGAGGATTTATATGGCAGGCCATGCCGATCACCTTTGTGCTGGTTAGAGGCAGGTGAGGCAGCTTTACTGGGACCACATCTCGTGCAGGAGACTTCTGAGCAGGTCCAGTTGATTTAGAAGTGGATGGCTACCACACAGTCTAGTCATAAATCTTATGCTGATCGCCGCAGACGACCTTTGGAGTTCGTGGTCGGGGATCAGGTTTTCTTGCGTGTTTCGCCGAGGTTGGGACACAGGCGGATCAGGAGACATGGTAAACTTTCACCGAGGTATGTGGGGCCATTTGAGATTCTGGAAAGAGTCGGGCTGTTAGCCTATCGGTTGCAGTTACCACAGAGGTATCGAGCCATGCATGGCATCTTCCATGTATCTCAGCTACGCCGCTATCATTCAGACCCGTCTCACATATTTCATCCAGAGGAGGTTGAGCTTCAGGTAGATGCGTACTTTGAGGAGCATCTGATTTGTATCATTGATAGAAGCACGAAGGTTCTCCGAGGATGGCCAATTCATCTCGTACGGGTGCTATGGAAGCATGGCTGAGTGCAGGATGAAACCTGGGAGCGGGAGACCGACGTACGTGATCAGTAGCCATAGTTATTCTCAGCTTTATCTTCACCACCATTGGGAGGGAAATTTGGGGATGAATTGCTTTAAGGGGGGAATTTTGTAAGAACCCAGTTCTTATTTCTGAGGTACGAGTTTCTTCTTTTCTCTTTTCCTTAAGTGTTTTCGAGAAAATAAGAAAAACCCGGAAAATCCCAAATTTTTTGGAAAGTACATTCCGTGTAATTTTCTACACGTCGTGTACTTTTGGTCGCGGGGGATGAGTACACGGGGCGTGTGACCATGTCTGAGATCAAGGGTGTAGAAACCAACTACACGCCGTGTAGTGTTCCTTTACACGCCGTGTAGTCAGTCGGCAGGCAGATAGTAAGGCGGTGCCCAGCTGTGCGACAGAACACGCCGTGTACTCAAGAAGACATGCTGTGTAGTCATTTCGGTAGATGAACAGTGCCACACTGGCGGGAAACCTCCAGATGAACAGTTAAATAGAGTAAGTACACGCCGTGTACTCGGAAGTACACGTCATGTACTTTGCTGTTTTTGCTTAAAATGGGCAGTATCGTCCCCTGTTCATAGGGAAGGATTAGAACAGGAAGAAGGAGTGGAAGAGGGAGGCCGGAGCTTTGGACATCCGCCAGGTGCACGTCGGGAATCCGTTTCCACCTCAGACGATCTCGTTGGAACCGTATGGGTAAGCCCTCTACTCTTCTTAATCCGTTCTTTCCAATTATTCCTCTAGGGGAATTTATTTAAATTTAAGAGGGTTCTCTTTCACCTCAGATCTACGTTGTTCTAGGATGAATCGAGGATCATCATTCGCATATATCGTTCGTGGGTGTTAAAGTTAGGTGGCTTGGTGTTAATTTTCCAACTGTTGTGCATTTGTGTGAATTATTATGCCACGAGCCCATGTTGGGGTGTCGTGTGGCTGAGCCCGTAGCTGTTTAAATACCTAGAATTGTATAGGTAATCAAATGTGATATTAAAATGCTGTTTGGGATCACTGCTTGGATCCAGGACCACCCAAGGGGTGCATTCCTCTGTTTAGCCGTTTGGACAGGATACCCGAGGGTATGCCTTGTTTTAATTATGGATTACTTTGTCCTTACGAGGAATTGTAAGTAAATTTCATGTTTATTTTTTGGGCATGGCCTGATTACTAATGACTAAGGGTGGTGTTTTTCTTATGCCTGAGGGCGGTATTTTACTATAGCATGGGGGAGTGACTGTATTTGCCTAAGGGAAACCCTTCGTGCCTGAGGGCTTGACTTCTGTGCCTGAGGGAAACACTTCGTATGCCTGAGGGCTTGAATTCTGTGCCTGAAGGCGACACTTCATACGCCTAAGGGAAATTTCTGTTATGCCTGAGGGCAATGCCTGAGGGCGAGATTCTAATTACCGGAGGGTGAGGTTTTGCTTGTATGAGGACGCTGACTGCTTAATTAGAAATTCACTATGCTGTTTTCTTAATATTAAATGGTTAAATGAATAATTAGAATGGCAATATAACTGGTAAAGTTAGTTACTTTGAGTACTGCTTAGTTTATTGCATTTACTTTTGCACACTATTGTTTCATGTTTACGCACAGTTGGGCATGAGCCTTTAGTGGGTTCCTATTGGGATTTATTTCTCACACCCTGTTTGGGTCATGATTTTCGGCCCAAATAGATTATATTGCTGCAGGTGTGGATAGGAGCAAGAGTCCCTATACAGACACTTGATTGCTACTGAGGAGTAGGGGAGCATGGGACCGGGCTGAGGCTTGCGATGCTACCAACTGTTTTGTTTTGTTTTGCTTTCCTGTACTTGTACTTATACTGTATTGTTGTGTAACATGTTCTGGCTACTTTCTTAGAATTTGAGGCATGTTGCACCATTATTTATATACTAGTTGGTTATTTCTACTGCAGTTGTCTAATCCAGTTGTGTATGGTTTATGGATTCCGCTGTTGTTGTATGTTTTATTTCATTCCACTGCGCTACACTTTGACAAATGAGGTCATAGTTTCACCACTATCAGACCTGGGCCCTCGCTGCTAGTTGGAAGCCTCTGGCGTTTGAGGAAATGTGCTTGAGGTCGTGTGACCAACCAGTTTCGGGGCACCCGTTGAGTGGCACTCGGATCCGGGATGTTACACCTAAATAAATATATTTATAGATGTATATTTACTATATTTATAAAATTATATGTTTATAATTATAAATGAATAAATATAATTTTTTAAAATAATTTATATAGTTATAAGTAAATAATTATATATTTAAATAATTATAAAATTATAATAAATATTTTTAAATAATGAATATATACACTATATATATATTTATCAAATATATATATAATTATATAAATATATTTATTTATAAATATATTTATAAATTTATATTTACTATATTTATAAAATTATATATTTAAAATTATAAATAAATAAATAATTTTTTTAAAGGGTATTTGTATAATTATAAATAAATAATCATATATTTAAATAATTATATAACTATAATAAATATATTCAAATAATGAATTTATTTAATATATTTATTAAGTACCAATAATGTGGTTTTTCATCAGTGCTTGTTTAACGCTGATAAGACCCCACTTTATGAGTGCTTTTTTGGAAGCACTGATAAAACACTCATTGATCTTTAAAAAAAAACCCTAACCGAACTGATTTGCATCACGCTGTTAAAGCTCTCACAGATTTCCAACCCTACTGGAACTCCCCTCGACCTTCTCTTGGATGAATCAAGCCCCTCAAATCCTAAGGTAAGTTATTATTTTACTCCCCTCTCATTAATTAGTTACTTTATACTGTCCTTAATCTACGTAGATCGCCTCCTTCAATTTCAAGACTAATCACTCAAGTTTTGGGTATTTAATCCTTCTCCTTCATTTTATCCTCCATCCATGTTCTTATTTCTACTCCCTCAGTACTTCGTGATATTTTTTGAACCCTAGTTTGGTTTAGGTTCTAAATTTTTAATGTCTCAATTTGTAGGGTGTTTAGGTTCTATTTAAGAACATCGTATCATCATTTTTAGGGACTTTCTTCCTCTGTACATGTTCCCTGCAAGCAATTCCATGTTTTCACATTTTTTGTAACTTAACTTGGATTCTTGAGATAAATTTCTTTAATAATTATGCATATTTTGTGAGTAATAGTCAGTATCACATAGAAAATTAAAAGGTTAATTTTTTTTATTTTTTTTAAACGGGAGGTTTTCATGTTTTACAATTAAATGGAATTTAAATTTAGTGGTATTTTAACATCCTATTAACGTTTTAGGTACTCCTTGACCCTAGTTTTTATCTCTTTTTGGTCGGGTCTTGTTTCAGGTTGTTTTGAGTGAAATGTAGAAATTTTTGGAGGTTTTTTTGGGGTGTGCACGGCTGACACACGATTTTCCCAAACCGTGCGCCCCTAGTGCAAAATGTACATCCTTGGATAGTGGGGGAATACATGGTTTGTGTATGGTTTCCCAAACTAGGCACCCACCTAGGGGAAACCATGCACTCTTAGGCAATGATTCTAGAGGGGGTACACATTTTTGACACACAATTTTTCTACCCATGCAATCCTCCATAGGAAACCATGCACACATTTTTAAATTAATCTGAAGATTTTTTTGAAATTTCCCAAGCAACCAATTAAGATTTATAATAACCTTTGTTGAACCTAATATAATTTCTGGAGTTGTGAAGGCACCCTAGAATCAATTTTGTCTCCCAAGACCTCCTCCTTTGGCGAATCAAAGTGCCGGTGGAAGATCCGATCCCTCCTCTGGGTAATTTGATCTTCTCTCTAATAGTTTCTTCTCATCTATCCTTCACTACTACTTGTATTTTTATGTATCATCATGTATTGGATGGATATAAACTCACTTTAATTTTATCTTTATTCTAGGTTTGATTTCTTGATCTCCGATGCCTTCGTTCTTTGTTGGTAGATCCCGGTGCGGGTGTTGATTCTTGATCTCTGATTAAAGGTAGGTGGTTCTGTTTTAGATTTTCCATATAATTGATACTTTGATTTGATTAATTTGGTTTAAATATATTTTAATTTATTTTATAAAACCTTTACTTGAGGTGATTTTATTATTTAATTTTAAATGTTAAGGATCTTTGAAAAACCTCCCAATTCCAATGGAATTGGAATTATGGGGTGTATTTTAAAAATGATGGATTGGATGAAATGATTTGAGACTTGATTAGATAAAATGACTTAATTTGAAATAATGAAAACCTGTTATTGATTTTTTATTGAAAATTACTGAAATTATTAAAAACCCATGTTTTGGTTTTGAAATTGAATTGGCATATTGAAATTCAAAATTTAGAAAATTGAATTATAAATTATATTTGATTTGAAATGAGATTATTTTACCATTGTTTATTGATTGATTGAGAACATGCGATCCTGGGTAGTTAGTGGGTTATTTAGGATAATTATATTTGGATCTTGATCCCCTAGAATTGTATTCACGATGAAAACTTTAAAAAAACCTAGTTCGACATGATTATCCCCAATGGAATGTTTATGAGTCCTATTCGGCCTGAATCTGAGGGATGTGTGTACACATACTTTGTCACGATCACTGATTTGATAACTGTGAGGATCCTATATCCAAAAAATAACATACTATAGGGTAGATGTCCATGGTGCTTGTTGTGTATGATTTGATATATATTCCATTGATTATAGATCCATTTTATTCATGCCAAATGTTTTATATAAATTCTTTTAAATAAAATATTTATTTAATCCATGTTTGAAATGTTTTCATTATATTTGGAAAGAAATCATGTTTTTAAAATATGAAAATGATATATCATGACATGTCATGTTTTATTTAAATTGAAAGTATGATTTGGTTTATAATTATTGTATCTATTACAGAACACTTGGTGAGACCCTTTTGGGATTTATCGTTCACACCCTACCTTTACTTCAAGCATTTAAAGATTTTATTATGCTTGGTTCAAGAAAAGGGTAATTACCACTTGGAGGTGGTGGATGTTCTTGATTCTTTGGGCTCAAAGTGATAGATGTTACTAGTGGATATGTTATCCACTTGGTGCATGGGATGTTTGATTTTTATCTTTCTAGATACCAAGTACATTGATTATGTGCTACTTTGGGTCTTCTTATACCTATTTAGTTTCTAGTATTTTCTCCTTTTGGAGGGTTGAGCATACTAACTTGTAATATTTTATCTTACACTATTTTATTTTTCAAATTCGTCCCCTCTTTTATCATGTATGATTCTAGGTGCTAGTCACCAACCCATGGGGAATGAGAATTCACTTTGGGCTATGTCAGTACTGAATTAGGTATTAGGGTACCTAGGCATCTAGGCTAGTTCCTGAAAATGTGGTATCAAATTCTGATTAAGCATCTTCCCTTAATGTCAGTATGTGGTTTGAGATGTCTTTTTGGGATATATGAGGTAGTTATGAGCGAGTGCCTGGCCAACTCACATTGTAACAAGACTTAAGTCACCATGGGCTGTTTAAGAAAAGAATCTTGAGGAATAATTTGATCTGATTCTAGTCTTTTCCTTTCTTTTGATTTCTGTATATTGAAATCCAAATCTTGATATATTATCTAATGAGATTAATTTTTCCATTC
The DNA here is from genome assembly GCA_963277665.1 of Viscum album. Taxonomy (NCBI): domain Eukaryota; kingdom Viridiplantae; phylum Streptophyta; class Magnoliopsida; order Santalales; family Viscaceae; genus Viscum; species Viscum album. The sequence goes on along the minus strand of OY728130.1, from coordinate 582,498,576 downwards.
CTCTTGTTTGAGTTATTGATCTATGTAATCTGATGATGTCTTCAATATTGTTTTTTTATGTTGTGTAGCATCACGCCTCTAATAATATGTTTGAATAGGCTCTAGTTGGAAGCTACCGGTGAACCATAGTGAGCGGATCCTCCCATGGAACAGAATATTGTTGATATTATTGTGCATGTTGTATAAGATTGGGACAATCACTTGCATCCATTCTTGTTTAGGATATTGTTATGGAACCTTAGGGGGATAAATCTCAGAATCATGCTTAAGAGTTAATTCTCTATAATCCACCAGCATTCCAAGGATCTAATGTTGATAAAGATTATGAGGATTAGTTGATAAAGATAGAGATTCTATATGATTTATTGGAAATTCCTAATTCGATTAAGGTGAAATGTACCAACTTCAAGCTAGAGGGACCTAGTAGGAGATGGTGGGATTCTATGGCAACGATGAAAAATCATGAGTGTTTAGAGTAAGTGGAATTTATAGTTGTTTTAATGAATCAATTCTATCCATAATCTATGGTTCTAGCTAAGGCAATAGAGTTTTTTAATCTCTATTAGGCTGACAGGACCGTGACAAAGTATAAAAACCAATTTTCCAAGCTTGTGCTGTTTTCACATGAGATTATATCCATTGAAAAGATGAATACTCAATAGTTAAATATGGTTATTCAACCATATATCCATTCTAAAGTTTTTTTGTTGAAGATTACTTTATATGCATATGTATTGGATATGGCATTGATGGTTGAGTTTGACCCGGATGGTAAGTCATGGTTGATAGGATTTACTTTTTCTCTTAGTGGTAGTTCTATGAGTTCCTTTATAGGAAAGAGGAAGCATGATGAGTATCTTTGTGGTTCTCTATAGAAAGTGTCATATAGACCTCCTATTGTGCCAGGAAGAGGCCATTTAAATTACTTCTAGTGTGTTAAGGTTAGAGATTTAAAAAATGTTTTCACTAAGGCACCAAAGATCTATAGTTCTTATGGTCACTTAGGGCACCTACAGAAAATCTGCTGTATCTTTTCCACCCCATGTAGTGGAATGGGCTCATCATCACCTAAAAGTACTATAGTATAATCATATGATTCATTAATAAAGTGGTTATTTCCATAGACATCTAGAAAAAATCTTCTTCACACAGTGGAAGCATCTCTAGAGGAATCTAATATAGGTCCAACGACTATGAGTGGTACCATCAATATGAATTCATCTTTAGTGTCTACTTTATTTGATACCTGTATATCTCACTCATTTATATAAACTCATATTTTGTACCTGCTAAATCTTTCTATCGATCTTTTATTTTCTATGATGAATATTACTATTCCCCTCAAAAAGAAGAGAGAGTAGGGTCTCTATTATCACACTTATGTATTCTCTTTATTAGAGATTTATATTATCTAGAATTTTCTTGTTCTTGACATGAAGCCTCTTGATTTTTTTAGGAGAATGGGACATGTGGTTGAGTAGAGATGGAAATTCCTATCCAGACTTGGGGAAAGTAATATACGTGTTTTATTTTGATCTATAGTTATAGTCTTTGAGCGATGATCTCCCTATAATTTTCACCATGTTTCCTGACATATTTACTTTATATTTCTCTAGTTTTCTATTGATAAGAGAGTTGGAGTTCTCTATAGATTTAGTGAATGATACTTAGACCATATCTATATCTTCTTACCATATGACATAAGATGAACTGAAAGAGTTCAAGACTTAGTTGGATGATCTATTAGAGAAAGTATTTATACACCCAAGTGTGTTACCATGGGTGGTGCCTATTCCCTTTACTGAAAAACATTACAGAACAATTTTACTATGTGTTGATTACTAGAAACTCAACCGAGTTAGGGTAAAGTACAAGTATTTGTTACCACAAATTGATGATTTTTTTGACCATTTGAAAGGGTAGAAGTGGTTCTCAAAGATTGATCTTCAATTTGTTTATCACCAGTTGAGAATAAAAGAATATGAAATCAAGAAAACTAGATTCTAGAGTAGGTATAGACATTATGAGTATATTTTCATGCCATTTGGTATAACCAATGATCCTGCAGTCTTTATGGATTTGATGAAAATGATCCTTAATGAGTATCTTGATACATCCATGATGGTATTTATTATTGAAATCCTTATTTAATCTCAGTCTAAGGATGATCATGTGCATTATCTGAGAGAGATTCTTGAAATTTTGAGAAATTTCTAACTTTATTCCAAGCTATAAAAATGTGATTTATGGATTTGGGAAGAAAAATTATTGGGACATGTTGTCTTGGAACATGGTATCCCCATTGATCATGATAAGTTAAATGTTGTTATGACATGGGAATAACCATGAAATGTTTTTTTAGATTTATTGATTCTTGGCTTTATCAGGGTATTATCGTAGATTTGTAAATCATTTCTCAAAGTTTGATTATCAAATGACTGCTCTCACACAGAAAGGAGTAATGTTTGTTTGGGATGATAAATTTTAGATTTATTTTCTAGAGTTAAAACATCTTTTAAATTTTTTTCTGGTGTTGACTCTTTTAGAGGATGGGTAGGGATATGTCATCTTCTATGACACATCAGATTTGGGTTTGGGATTTTTTCTCATGTAGGGTGATCACATGGTAACCTATGGTTCTCAACAACTTAGGACACATGAGAAGAATTATCCAACCCATGACCTTGAAATCCTAGTAATGATGAGTTCACTTAAGAGTTGGTGATATTAAATTTTCAAAGAAAGGTTAACCATGTTTTCTAACAACAAGATATTGAGTTATATCTTCTCTCAAAAATATTTTAACCTTTGGTAGAGGTATTGGATGGAGTACACAAAATATTTTGATTTCGACATTTACTGCACCAAAGGGAAGGGGAATTTCCTTATTTATGCTTTGAGAATGAAACTTCCGACCCTAGCCATGAAAAAAATAATAAGATGAGTATAATTTTATGTACCTTTTTGCACAGTTTCATTTAAGATTCTATAAAGAGGAGGTTGGCGTTGTCTTAGCCAGTGTTTATTTGAACTTCACTCTTCTTGAGACGATTCTCCAGGAGAAGTAGCTTCATGAATAATTCCATAGCATCAGGGATTATTTTTATGTTTGGGAGACTATTGTAGAGCGTTTATTCTCCATAGAGGGTATTATATGTTTTCAGAATCATTTTTTTGTGACTTTATCTGTAAGGAATGTTGTAGTAGGATTTTTCCATAATTCATAGTGGGATGTACACTCAGGCACCACAAAGATGTTCTATGATATGTGGTGATGATTCTGGTGGACATGTATGAGATAATACATCACTAACCTTGTTTAACATTTTTATACTTTCCAATAGGTCATGTTCGAGTGCCACATACCTTTGGGTTTTCTCTCGAACCTTCTAGTGTCCACTTGGAATTGAGATGATATTTATATGGTCTTTGTGGTTGGGTTTCCACATACCTCTAGAAAGAAAAATGCGGTATTGGTTGTGATCGATCAACTGACCAATCATCTCACTTTATCCCCATTTTTGATACAACCAATGTTGAGGAGTTGAGAAATATCTATGTGAAATAGATCATTCATTTTCATGTAGTTACATATACTATAGTATCTGATATAGATCCCCATTTTACCTCTCCTTTTTGGGGAGGCCTTCAGGAGTTGATGAGATCTTAGGTTTGTTTGAGTATGTCATACCATATACAGATGGATGGACAAACATAGAGAGCTATAAATATTCTTAAGGATATGCTACGTGCCTACATCCTCATTTTTTAGAGCTTGGGATGGCCATTTGGGAGTTTTTTAGTTCATTTATAACAATAGTTACCAATCCACAATCATAATGGATCCTTTTGATCCCTAGTATGATAGGAAATGTATATATCCATTGTATTAGTTAGAGATAGGTGAAAATTTCTTGGTTGTACTGATTTTGTTCTAAGAGATGATGGTTAGGATTTATTTTATTCATCAAATAATGTTAATGGAATAGAGCTGGTATAAATCCTATGCTGATCGTCGTCGTAGACAATTAGTATTTTTAGTTGGTGTCCAAGTGTTTTTGAGAGTTTCACCTCGGTTTGGTCATTGATGGATTAGGAGGAAAGGGAATATTTATACTTAGTTTGTGGGACCTTTTGAGTTTGTTAAGAAGGTGGGAAAAGTGGATTACCATTTAGAAATTACACTATAGTTAATGTTTACACCTAATGTGTTCCATGTATCTCAGCTAAAAAAGTATCTTTCTCATCCCTCTTATGTTTTGAGCTAGAGTGATCTTGATGTTGAGATTGATTTGTCCGTGACTGAGTATCTAGTCAGTATTGTTGATTTTAAAATAAAGGTACTTCATGGGAGTACAACACCTTTGGTCCACGTGCTATGGTAGAATGTTTCTGATCCTTATGAGACATGGGAGTGTGGGACAATTATGAGAGAGAAGTGTCCCCATCTCATTGATATATAAACTTATTGATAGGATTTCTGGGAATATAAATTTTTTATAGTGGGGAGTTTGTAACATCATGTTAAATTTTCCCCATCACTACTCAAACCTTATTTTGATCTCATTTTGGTTGGGTTTTATTTCAAGGAGTTTCAGGTGAAATTTGAAATTTTTTAGAGGCTTTTTGGGATATTCTAGGTTAGCGCATGGTTTTCCCAAACTTTGTGCCCCGAGTGAAAACTATGCATCCCTAAACAATGGGGGAATTCATGGTCACTACACGGTATTACAAAATGTGTGACCACCTAGGGAAAACTATTCACCCTTCGATAGTGAGTCCAGAGGGGGCACATAGTTAGGGTTCACAGTTTTTATAACTATGTGGACCTCCCTAGGAAACTGTGCACACAAGTTTAAATTAATATGATTTTTTTAAAATCCCCAAGCCTCCATTTAAGATGCCTAATCAACCTGATCAACCCTAATACAATTTCCAGGGTTATGAAGGCTCCCTAGAAGTGATTTTTGTTACTCCAACCTCCTCCTTTGGCAAATAAAAGTTCAGTGGGAGATCTGATCTCTCCTCCATGTATGTGGATCTACTCTCTAATAGTTTCTTATCATATATTCTTCCTTACTCCTTAGAGTTTGATGGATCATAATTTATTAGATGTATTTAAACTATATTTGATTGTATCTTGAATCTAGGTTTTATTTCTTTATCTATAACTCCTTCATTATTCATTGGCAGATCCCATTATGGGTGTCGATTCTTTATCTTTGATTAAAGGTAGGTTGTTCTGTTTGAGATTTTACATATAATTAAAACCTTGATTTTCTTGATTTATTTGAAATTGATTTTAGTTGTTTATAAAAACCTTGAATTGAAGTGAGTTGATTATGGAATTTGAAATGTTAAGGATTTTGGGAAAAAAACCCCAATTCCAATGGAATTGTAATTGTGGGGTGTATTTTGAAAATGATATAATTGATGAAATGATTTGAGACTTTATTTGAGAAATGGATTAAATTGAAATGATGAAAACCAATGATTGTTTTTTTGAAAATTCATGAAATGATGAAAAAATATGTTTTGGTTTTAAAATTTAATTTTCATATTAAAATAAAAAATTTGGTCAATTTAATTGTAAATGATGTTTGATTTTAAATGAGATTATTTACCCATTGTTTATTGATTGATTAAGAATATGTGAGACTAAGTATTTAGTGGGTTATTTTGGATAAGGACACCTAGATCTTTATCCCTTATCATTAGATTAATGATGATAACTCTAAAAAAATAGTTCAACATGATTACCCCCGATGGGTTGTTAATGAGTCCTATTTAGCCCGATCCAGAGGGACGTGTGTACACATAATTTTCTATGATCACTGATTTGAGAAGTGTGAGGATATTATAGCTAGAAACTAATTTACTACAAGATAGATGACCATGGTTCATGTTGTGTATGATTTTATATATATTCCATTGATTATAGAATTATTTTACACATTACAAATGATTATTATAAATAATTTTATATAATTTTTTTTTTAATCCATGTTTGAAATGTTTTCAATCTAATTGAAATAAATAATGCCTTATTTTCAATATGAAAATGATATGTCATGCCATGCCCTGTTTTATTTAAATTGAAAGAATGATTTGGTTTATTGTTATGGAATCTATTATAGAACACTTGGTTAGACCCTATTGGGTTTTATAGATCACACCCCATCATTTCCTTCGAGAATTTGTAGATTTTATTATGCCATGTCTGAGAAAAGGGAAAGTGCCACTTAGAGGTGGTGTATTTTCTTGCTTCTTTAGGCTCAGAGTGATAGAGGTGACCAGTGAAGATGTTATCTGATTTTTTCATGGGATGTTTGAGTTTTATCTTTCTAGATAATGAGTTGTTTTATGATGTACTACTTTTGGTATTCTTATAAATGTTTTATTTATGATACTTTATCTCTTTGGAGTGTTGAGAATACTAACTTATAATTTTTTATCTTCTACTATTTTGGGAAAAATTCATTCACTCTTTTGTCGTGTATGATTACAGGTGTTAGTCTCTAAATCATGGGGATCAGGAATACCCTTCGGTCCATGCTAGTGCCCACTCAAGTATTAGGGTACCATGGTTTAATAAGCATGTTTTTTATATATCTGATTAAATTAAAGAATAGTTTCCTTTAGTGATCTTTAATATTTGAAAGGATTTTAGTCTGCTATGATATTTAATACAATGTTTTTTTAAGGTTGGTGTGTGATTTAATTTTTGATTTTCGTTACATAAAAATCCTATAGATTTTCTTTGATGGATTTCCCTCTCTAGTTATCTATAATTTATGGCTTTGACCATTAATGTGATTTTTTATGATGATTTATACTAGTTTTATTTGAGTGAAACATCATATGGTTTTAAAATGTTTTTTTGGAAATAAAATTAAATTGTAAAAACGTGTTAAATAAAAAACGATTTTAAATTTTTATTCATAATAAATGTTCCAAGGGCTCATTTAGTACTTTAAAAAGAGACTTAAGAATTATAACATTTTAAAAATATTTTCAAATAGATAATTATAAAAAATTTCAATTTTTATTTACTATAGAGGCCTATTTGAAACCTTCATTAAATAACTCATATTTTATTAAACAAATTTATTATTTTAATATTTTTAAATGTGATAATATTGGGTTAAATTGGTATATATAAAAGTTATTTTGGAAACATGAGGTTTTAAATAGAATAAATTGGAACTTATTTCATTATTGTTGCTTTATGATATTCTATAAAGGTCATTATATGTTCTGAATTCATTGGATGATTTTCATCCATATTTTTAACATGACACATACTCTATTTTATAGTATGTGTATATCATTTATAATTATATTTAACGTAATTAGTTTGAATGGGTTTGTTATAGGTAATTAGTAGATATTTTATCAGTTCCATCAACTTTTATTAGTTTCATGGTATTTTTTGTACTTTAATTTAAAGTATATTTAACTAGATAAGAGAATGTATCATTTAAAAAAATTTATTACAATTTATTTGAATTCATTTATTTTAATTTGGTTTTTAGGAATCTATAAATTGAAATTATGTATTTTGAATAAATGTTTTTAGTTTCAAAAATAAGTATTGGAATGAAAAGTCAATATTTTTCATTTGATTTATTATAATGATGAATGTTTTAATTCCAATAAATTAGAAAGGTTCTTTATAATGTTTTTCCAAAAAAAATTAGTGGTATTTATTTTGAATGAGTTGATTTTTTTGGATGATGATTTTCTTTATAGATGTGATTGAGAATAAATGATTTATAATCAAGAAATATATCCTGAAATATATAAGGAAAAGAGTTTTGGGTATACTCTAAAGTGTCCTTTATGTATGTGAATTACATTAAGAATGTTGAATTAATAATTCTTCAATTAATTTGTTTTGAACCTATTATAATTTTAATGTTTAAGTGATTCTTATGTTTTTTATTTTAAAGGTTTATAAGTGTTTGATTAATGTATATTTATAGTTTTCATGTATATATCTGAATTTTATGATTTCCATGTATAATGATTTCAAAATCTATTAATTTTTAGTATAAATAATACTTAAATTATTTATTAAATGATCCTTATTAAGAAATGTAATGTTTTAAAGAAAAATTTAAAGTTGTTTATTATTTGATATAGACACTGCTAATATTTACTGCCCCTCTAATGCTTGGATCTGCACTGAGGTGGATCTATTAAGACCAATTATTTAAAATATTTTGATTCCAAATGAAGATTATGGTTTCTGTTAGAGGATATTTTATGAATACTTCTCATACTATTTATGACTTTATTTAAATTAGGTAGTGCGTCTATGATTTGTGTCAAGATGCGACATCATGATGAACCTAAAGATTGACCCCCAACTAGGTTATTGGATGATTGGGTGAAAATAGGAAAGGAACAAGATCTAAGTGGTCCCTCTAAGGTCTAGGTTCCCTAAGTATTAATAACTAATGAAATTGTTCTAACCAGCCATTCCCAAGATATAATATGTGATGGTTTTGATTCATTTGGGGAGGCAATTTGCATTTCTACTAATCAGTAGAATAATACAGCTTCAACGGGCCATGGGAATACCCTTAGGCTAGATGACTATCCTCTAGTTTATAATCATCCTACATAGCCTATTATAATTATTATGTTTTGTGAAATTATATATTTTGAATCCATGTTCCTTTAATTTTAATTGAAATAGAATATGCATGTTTTGTATATAATATATAAGTCTTCTTAACATTTAATCCATGTACACAATATTATTATTATTTTAATCTATTTGTTGGTATTTCTATAATTAATGGTTTAGAATAATCTATAGTAAAAGAGAGTAACAAGTAATACAACTTCACTTCTATCTCCAATAATAGTTTCATCCATTTGTTTCATGAAATTCTAAGCTTCTTGACCCTATTTCAAAATATAATGATTACACGACCTTGTTTATTTTGAGGAAGGATATTTTTACACAAATTCAACTATTATAAAATTTTTATTACAATTAAAATCATTCATACATAAACACCGTCAATTTAAATTATATTTTTATATTAACTTACAAAGACCTAATACATAATATAAATTGATAATAAAACCATGGAAAGGGAATGTAACTAACTCCATCCAACCCATAGTATATTCATCATTATCCACTCCTATAACCTTGTCCTAATAGGAAGCTAATAACTTCTGAAATTTAGTGCTTAGACCAAAGGCCTTTTCATTTTCATGTATTAATTGAAGGCTTTCTTTGAATGTTAAAACTACAATAAATGTCTCAACATGAGTGTGTGTAAGACCATCCAACTAAGCCTTCTCATAGTCACCCCAATCAAGGACCCCTTGTAGGGATTTACAATTGCTTATTATTTTTTTATCTTTAGGTAGAAAACTAAGAAGTGTTTTCCAATGCTTTACAAATCCCCAACCCAGGAACATTTATATTTAAGGAGACAATTATCATCCTCATCATCTTCATCTACCAAAAAATTATTATTTCATTTTTTTCCTGAGACCCACCCCCCATATTTTTTGGACATGCGCATATGTTTCTTGAACTACTCTAAGTAGTAGTAATCCCATATCAGGTACCTGTGATCATTTTGGATGAATTCAGAGAATAACACCTACCACCAGTGGAATAATTATTTTCTTGAATTCAATTACCCATTTCCTTCAAATAATGTTGAAATTATTTGTAACATTAAAATGTTCGATCCCCCTTAATAGAATTATCTATAACTTTCTCCTTTGATTATGAATATCTTATGTGTATTTTTTTGTACAAAATGAATATTTTATGAAGTAAATAGGATTAATATGAATAAGAAATGGATTCACACTAATAATATGACAAACTATTATGAAGGTAGATTTAAAGAGTTCATCAAGTTTTCAATAGAGAGTGGATACTACCCTTCTCAAATCCTTTATCCACATTTACATTGTTGTTATTCAAGAAAAATTATTCAATAAAAGTTAGAAGAACATTTTATTTTTTATAGAATTGATCAGATCTATAAATGTTGGATTAAAAATGGGGAATAACTATATGTTCACACTAATTCAGATGACATTGTGGTTTAGGGATCATTTTATATGAATACCGGTGTAAATAATGATGGATATAATGTTGAATAAATGAAAATGAAAATTGAATAAGACATTCATGATTGTAAAAATATGTTTGAGAAGTTAAATAGATGTGCTAAGAGACTATTGTATACCAGTTCTAATAAATACACAACATTGTGAACTATATTGAAGTTAAATAATTTAAAATCTAGCAGTGGATGGAGTGACACAAGATTTATAGAACTACTAGGTCTCTTGAATGATATGATACCAGAATAAAATGAACTTCCTTTGTCAAACATATGATGTTAAATGAATGATACATTCAATGGGAATGATCTCTAAAGAAATAAATTCTTGTTTAAATGATTGCATATTGTTTTTCAAGGACCATGAATCACTCATAAAATGCCATAAGTGTAGTGTAAATAAATAAAAGAAAGATGAATCAAGTTATTTGAAAGCTATATGGTACTTTCCTATCATTCCATGGTTTAGAAGACTATATGGATGTTAGAAAATAGAGAGAAAATTGACATTGAACACAACTACAAAAATTAAAGATGAAAAACTATGCCATACAACAAAGTCTCCTCAATGAAATAAAATTGATTATGAGTATCCTGAATTTAAAAATGATCTGAGAAATTTTATTCTTTCATTATTTATAGAAATAATAAATCATTTTGGTGTATAGAACATTGCTCAAAATAAATGGATAGTTATGTTGATAAATTATAACTTGCCGCCATGGTCATACAGAAAGTGAAAATAAATTATTCTCTCTACATATATCTGGACCAATACAACCTGGTAATTATATTGATGTCTATTTGGATCCATTAAATAAAGATATAAAATCGATGTGGGGTATATATGTTAAAATTTATGATGCTCATAAAAGTGAATAATTCAACATGAGGTCTATTTTGTATGGGATGATAAATAAATTTCTTGATTATTGAAAAGTTTTAGGCTACAACAATAAAGGAATGTTTGGGTGTCCCATTTATAAATAATATGCACACTCAGTTCAGTTGAAATATTCTTCAAAGACTATTTTTAGGACATTATAATTTTTTACCTCAGTGACATAAATACTGATCCTAGATGATAATGTTTTATGAGAATAAAAAACAAGGTACAACCCCATCTCCACTAATGGGTGATCAACTATTCAATAAAGTAAAAGATATTGGCACTATTTTTAGCAAACCATTTTTGACAATACTTTTGAAATTAGGTTGGAAAATGAGATCAATTTTATTTGAATTACCGTACTAGATTTTTTTATATGTCATAAATTTTATTGATGTCATGCATATAGAAAAGAATATATTTTATAGTGTTATTGGAACATTACTAAATTTCCCTAGAAAAAATAAAAAAATATTTCATCAAATCTAGGTTGGAAATGATTGACATGGGGATAAGAGAAGAGTTGGAACTTGTGGAGGGTAAAGGTCTAACTTTTCTTCATCCAACTATTTACACTCTATCCAAACAAGAAAAATTACAATTTCATCTTCCTTAATGGTGTGAAAGTTGAAAAAACGTATTCATAAAATATAAATAATTTCATGTCAATGACTAACTTAAAGTTACAGGGACTAAAATCACATGACTACCATGTTTTGATGCATGATTTGATACCAATTTCTTTATGTTTAATTCTTCCTAAAAATGTATGACATGCATTAACCATACTCTTCTTCCTTTTCAAATCCAGATGTAGTAAATTTATAGACTCGAAAAAGTCACCAATTAGGAATAAAGATGTTTTAATTATATTATGTGAATTAGAGATGCTCTTCCACCATAATTCTTTAAAATAATAGTCCACCTAATGATTCACCTGGTTAGAGAGGTTTAAATATATTTTCTTTTCCATTAAAAATGGATGTACCTCATTGAAATATATATGAATATTTTTAGAGGGTTCATCATGAATCAAAATCAACCAGAAGGCTGTATTGAAGAATGTTATATTATTGAATAAGATATTGATTTATATACTGATTACCTCTTAGATAGTCGTGTTAGAGGTGTAGGTTTTAGAGTGTCTCCTCTAATATATTTTGAGAATAAAAAACCATAATAAAATACATATAAGATAATGAAATTATTTTATAAAAAATAGATTCTTTGTATGATATTTTTTTTGATCTAGTTTGTAGACCAATATATGTGAAACATATCAAAGAAAACTGGTAGTGGAACCAAGAACAGAACATGAAAATCCAAATAAACCCACTAGATTTGAGGCTTGTCCTTCCCCTACACCACATAACTTACCTAAGATAATCAATTTTTTATTACCTTTTCATCTAAATGTGAATCAAATGACTTTAAATAACTTTATATTATTATATTTCTATTGGGTAAAGTTGTGTGTGATTTATATCAATCAACACCCACACACTACCTTGTTATGAGGGGTATGGTATATAATATACAAGGAGACAAAATACACAACAAATAACTCCCAAAACTCACATGAGAGTGGGGATTTAAGTAGATCAAGAGATGAGCACTAAGTTTCATGTTCCACTTGATGATAAAGATATTACAAAGGTCAATGATGTTATTGTAATTCTCATAGAATGACCATATAATCTTATAATGATACATGAGGCATGTCCTTAATTTTTTTTCACATATAAAACCTATAATAGTTTATGAAAAAAGGTTTGAAGTGAGGTATTGTATGACATAAAAATAAAACAATGGGGAAATAGAAGGTCAAATCAATGAAATCTAGTGAATCTACCAAGAAAACAAAAAGACCTTCTAGGAGTAATTTCTCCCTGCCAGTTCCAATACAATATCTATTATCATTACAACTTTAAATAGATGCCACATTCAAATACGGAGATATTTCCTACATTCTATATGAAAAATAAATATTTGGAACTTTCATTATAGACGTGGTTAGTCTAAAGATTATAAACGATATTATCATGTTTTAATGGTTGGGAGTCTCATTTGTAAATACATATATACGATACATTTTCTTTATACATTTATCCAAAAAACGATCTAATATGTCCATTAAAGTTAATAACTATTCATATTTTCTATTAGCATTTATATTACTACCATATAAAAGGAAAACCATAGGAAGCATGGTTTAGATTCATTAATCCCTGTATCATTTATACGAATGAAATTTCTCTATATATTAAAGAATTTGATAAGAAAAAAGATGATCTAAATGAGGTGTTTGAAAAAAAAAATTGGAGAAAAATTTGTTTTTTATTTCCTACAATATTGGAGTAAAAATATGCAATGTAATATATATATATATATATATATATTATCATTACTTATTTTTTTAGGAAGCACTGGATGAAAATAGAAATTAATCTAGATACCCAAAAAAATTATTCTTTGGATCCAATGCATGGATTTTTAACAATCCGATAATAAATAATGTGTACTGTGAATTTGTAATGCGCAGAAATCAAAATTTAATAGATAAACATTGAATTATATGTTTTAGTTTGAGTTTTAAAATGAATTTTGTTAAGTAATGACAATCTGTAAAAATAGTTTAAATCATGGAATGAGGTCGATGATTAAAAATAAGAATCCTATTGAGTACTTCAAATGGAAAAAATTAAGGTATATATAAAAATATTTAACTATCAAAACATATTTCAAAACAATTTACTTATTTTGTTCAATGTTTCTGTAGTGTCATAAGAAAGATAAAAATAATGATTGTGGATATTATGTCTGGAAATTTGTGAATGATATAATATTTCATCAAAATACTAGCACCCCTGAACATTTAATTTCCAAAAGTAAAAGAAATTTTATTAAAAATATTTATTAATCATTTGTTTGTCTATATTTTCTCAATACAATGAATATTTCTAACAATCTATGTACTTAAAATAAGAAGTAAATTTATTTAGAGATGAGTGGGTAAAATACATGGTGTTAGAATGTTTATCGATATAAAATTTAACTGATTACCTACTATGTTTGAAATCTAGTATGGGATATAAACTTAGAGATGCACTTGGGATGTGAATCATTAGTATCAAAATGATTATATATTATTTTTGAATAGTTCCTCAAGGAAAAGTATAATGAAGGAAGTAGATTTATTTCAAAATCAATGGAAACAATACATGGTGTTATAGTGTATATAGAAACCGTGAATAGGTGACGTCCCTATACTTATTTAGTAAATTTTATCATCATTTTATCTACTTTTATAATTAATTTTATTATCATTTTTATCTGACACTTATTTTGTTAAATTTACACATTAGTTGAAAACATAGTGACATGATCAAAAACAAGAAAACAAATTCAGATTGTTTTGATACTTTAGGAATATGATCCATAATTCACTTTCGGTTTATAGGAATTGACCCTACATCAATATGACACCCAATGCGGTTAGTATGACTATAAGTGTACGTTTTCAATAAAAAAGTACCATTTTACTAAAATTGTGTGGTTTAAGTTTAAAATTGAAATTTTATTAAAAAATACTTGTGATATACTTAAAAATAAGCAAGCACATTCATATTGTTTCGATACTATAGGAAAAAAATCCACAAATTATTTGTGACATGTAGGAATTAGCCATATGCTAATATGATGCATGGTATAATGTGTAAGAATTAATCTCATATTAGAGAGACACATGATGTAAAACATAAGACTCAAATTGCATTTTTTCAGTTTAAAATGACATTTTTGTAAAAAATACATGTTACAAAATCAAAACCAAGTAAACACTTTTTTATTATTTTGATACTTTAGGAAAATGATTCATAAGTCATTTATGATGTGTAGGAATCAGACACACCTCAATCCGATGCATTGTATGACTGGTATGACTCCAATCATGTCTTTTTTATTTAAAATTGACATTTTAGTAAAAAAGGAAATGTGACATACTCAAAAATTATAAAACACATTCATATTATTTTGATACTTCAGTACAACGATCCAAAAGTAATTTGTGACATATTGGAACCTCAATCTGATACACAATGTACCCGATATAACTCAAATTGTACATTTTCATTTTAAAATTGAAATTTAATTAATTTAATTAATTTAATATTTAATATTTATGTTTAATTTATTCCTTTATAATATTACTAATATAATAATTTTTCCTTATACAGGTGGATTCTTTTGCCTAAGTTGGGGTGGTTTGTTCAAATATTCTCATGCTCATGAGAGATTGGATTTTGAGGATGAAACTGAGATAATGGAAACAAGGAAATGGGTTAAGAATGTATATAGGAATCATGAGAAGCTTCTCTGGATGGGTAAATTCTTACCGATCGGCCATGCGAGGTGGTGAGCTAGGTGCCTTCAAGATGAAGATGCTAGGGAGGGACTGTTTTAACTGTATCGGATCTTGGGCCTTTAAAGGTCATGTATTGGGTCATGTATGGGCATTGGTCTTTGGGCCTATGGGTCATATAAGGGTTCCCCTTTAGCCCTGAAAAGGGGGGATTATCTAGAATACATAAAAAGAAAGCCTTTGGGTCATTCATGGTAAAGATAATTTCTTCATCATTTTTATCTAATACTTATTTTTTTTTCAAATATATTATGAGAAGTCATATTTTTCTTTCAACTATATAAAATAATCTAGAAAAGAGAGAATATTTTCCTTTTAGATGGAAGAGGGAACCTCGTGCTTCATGAAATGTGAATTGAATCGTAAGATGGGTCAAGAATGTATAAAAACATCATGAAAAGTTTAATTCATACTAATTATTTAGTCAAAATTTTTCATCATTTTATATATTATTTTTAAGTTAACTTCCTTATCATTTTTATCTAATACTTATATAGTTTTTTTCATAAATCTTTTGGGAAATAATATATTTCTTTAAACTATTTGCAACAAACTAGAAAAGTGAGAACATATTATTTTCACATGGAAGAGGAAACCCTCTGCTTCCTAAAACATGATGTGAATCATAACATGGATCAAGAATGCATATATACATCATGAAAATGTGAATTTATTATACTTATTTAGTTATTTTTTTCATAATTTTATCTACTATTTTTAAGTTACTTTCGTAATCGTTTTTATCAAATAATTATTTAGTTTTTTCAGAGATCTTTTGGGAAGTCAACTTTTTCTTTAAATTATCTATAATAATATAGAAAGAGAGAACATGTTCCTTTTGGATGGAAGTGGAAACCCCATGCTACATAAAACATGAAGTGAATATTAAGAATGCATCTACCAAGGTATTTTTTAATAGTTGAATGAAAAGTATGACTTTCTAAATGATCTGTTGTGAAAATTTTTCTGAATGGTGTAGGAATGATCCATAACACAATTATCCATAACAAAATACAATAAATAATGTGCTTGGTATGACTCAATGTGTATTTTTTTAGTTTATAATTTATATTTTAGTTGAAAACACACATCAAATACTCAAAACTAAGTAAACACATTAATATTGTTTGATACTTTAGGGAAATGATTTATAATTCATTTTAGATGTGTGAGAATTAGTTGCACCTGAATCTGACACACTATATGACTGGTATGACTCCAACTATGTCTTTTTATTTAAAATTGACAAGTTAGTAAAAAAGATAAGTTGAATACTCAAAATAGATCAAAAAACATTTAGATTATTTTGATACTTTTGGAAAACAATCTATAAGTTATTATTGATGTTTATAAATCATCCACAGCTTAATCTGATACAGGGTGTGCTTGATATGACTCAAATTGACCGTTATAAGTCTAAACTTTATATTTTAGTTCAAAACATGTTTAAATCATTTAAAATAGATAAAATGTTCTCGGATTGTTTTGATAATTTAAGAAAACTATTCATAAGTATTTTTTTATTTAGGAATTAGTCTCACCTCAAACCGATACACTTTATGATCGATATGACTTGAAGTATTTTTTTTTCAATTTAAAAGAAAATTTTAGTAAAAAAGACAAGTGACATAATAAAAACTGAGAAAATAAATTCAGATTGTTTTTATACTTTACGAAAAAGATCTATAATTCATTTTTTATGTGTAGGAATTAGTCTCACCTCAATCCGATTCACGGTGTGACCATTATGACACTAAGTGTGTATATTTATTTATAATTTACATTTTAGAAAAAATGGCAAGTGAAATATTTAAAACTAATAAAATGGATTCATATTGTTTGATACTTTAGTAAAATGATCCGTAAGTCATTTATGACATGTAGGAGTTAACTTTACCTTAGTCTAATACATGGTGTGCCTAGTATGACTCAAAGTGTTTCTTATCAGTTTAAAATTTACATTTCAGTTAAAAATATTATCACTCACTGAAAACTAAGAAAACATGATCAGATTGTCTTTATAATTTAGAAAAACCATCCATAAGTTATTTGTGATGTGTAGGAATTTGTCCCATATAAAACTAACATATTATGTGATCGATATGATTTAGAGTGTGTGTTTTCAATTTAAAATGAAATTTTAGTAAAAAAGAAAAGAGACTTACTCAAAACCAGGAAAACACGTTCATATTGTATTGATACTTTTTGAAAATAATCTATAAGTCATTTTTGACATGTAAGAATCAACCACACCTCAATCCAATGAATAGTGTAACTGATATAACTTGAATTTTATGTTTTTAGTCTAAAGTTAAATTTAAGTAAAAAATGCAAGTGACATACTCAAAACTAAGAAAATACATTCAAATTATTTTGATACTTTAGGAAAATTATCCATAAGTCATTTTTGATGTGTATGAATGAAACACACCTCAATCTGATACATGGTGTTCTAGGTTTGACTCAAAGTGTTTGCTATTATTTTTAAATTGAAATTTTAGTTCAAAATGCATGTCACTCAATGAAAAATGAGAAAACACACTTGGATTTTCTTGATAATTTTGGAAAATTGTTCATAAGCAATTTTTTACGTATAAGAATTATTCTCACATTAAAACGACACATGATGTGACCGGTATGACTCAAAGTGTGTGTTTTGATTCTAAAATTTCATTTTAGTAAAAAACAAAAGTGACATACTCAAAAGTAAGAAAAAACATTCTTATTGTTTTGATACTTTAGGAAAATGACCCATAAGTCATTTTTGATCTATAAGAATAATCCTTACCTCAATCCGACACATGGTGTGATCGATATTACTCAAATTGTGTGATTTTAATTTAAAATTGACATTTTAGTTGAAAGTAAATGTGACATACTAAAAACTAAGCAAACAAATTCCAATTATTTTTATATTTTTTAACAATGATATAAGGAATCATATTCACCTCAATCTGATACATGGTATCCCTAGTGTGACTGAAAGTGTTCGTTATCAGTTTAAAATTGATAGTTTATTTAAAAATGTGCATCCCTAATTGAAAAATGAGAAAATTTGCTCGGACTGTCTTGATAATTTAGGATGATCCATAATTAATTTTTAAATATAAAATTGACCATATGTCAATATGATACATGATGTGGATTATATGACTCAAATTATGTGTTTTCAATATAAAACTTCCATTTTAGTTTAAAATTCACACAACATCACCAAAATCAAGTAAACAAGATAAGATTATTTTCTCATCATTTTATATACTATTAATTAATTAGTTTCCTTATCATTTTTATATTATAATTATTTAGTTAATTTTCATAGAGATAATTCTTGAAGATAAACAAGAAATGGTGTGATAGTTAAATGATTGTTCTCAAAAAGCAAGTCCTCTTGAATTGGCTCCCATCCGTAGTGGGTTTTTATTACCACAGATGAGATCTAATTCAAAAGGACTTATTTTTGAGAAAAATAAATGTTGTGACATTTAAGAATCAACTAAAACTCAATCCAATACATGTTGTTCCTGGTATGACTCAAATTATACATTTTTAGATTAAAATTGACACTTTGTGTTTAATTTATTTCTTTATAGTATTACTAATGTAATATTTGTTTTCTTATGCAGGTGAAATATTTTTCTCGAGATGGGGTGATTTTATAAAAAATAGCATGAATGGGGTTTAAGATCCAAATATAAGGAACATTTCTATTTTTTAATGTCTGTGATAATCTGTAGTTACAAATATAATTGTATAAACCAATGTTTGAAATGTCTATAATATAGTGTTTTTCTTATATTTTGTTGTAAATTTTATTTCAATTAAATTATGATTTTGAAACCAGTATTTTCTATTTTAATGATTTATTGTGCTATAATTTAAAAAATACTTATTATGCTCCTTTATCAGTGTTAGTAATAACACTGATATAAGGACCTTTTATTATCGCTAATATAATCACTAATAAAGGGATCCTTTATTAGCACTATTAAAAGCACTGATAAAGGGATCCATTATCAGTGCTAAATAAAATCAATGATAAAGTGGGTCCTTTATTAGTGATAGAAGAATCCAAGATAATAGTATCCTTTATCAATGCTTTTCTAGCACTGATAAAATATTAGGGCTTTTAATCACGCTCCGGTTGTCAGTATTTATGTGTGTGTTGACAATGGCCTATTTTAGCAATGTTGAAGTCCTTATTTGTAGTAGTGACTATTATTATATGGTTTACTTTGATAATCCATAAAATTAACAAATTTTTTATAGTGGAACATGTTAGAATAGTTAATAATCATTTAATAACAACATTATAGTCCTATGGAACATTCCCATAAAGCATACAATAGATACTATTCAAATTTTGAACAATTTAAATTTGAATCTCATGTGTTTTGAAGAAAGTAATGTAAAACTTAAACCCATATTATATTTATTTAACTCTACACTAAATTATTCCAAATAAAACACATTGGAATAAAAATAATTAAGAAGAGATTTAGAAATTAATAAATTAATAAAAACAATTAATAAAAACTTTTATTAAATCTAAATATAAAAAAAATGAAAACAAAGAATCATAAAAAATACTCTCTTTTTAAGGAACGATAGATTGATTCTTACTAAAGGTCCATACACAAAGTTAGTCATACCTTGTGGTAGGTCATTATTTTCTCATATGTTCGATAAAAAATGATCATATGGTCGATCTAAATTTCTTCATGCAGTCGATTAAAATTTCAATGTGTGGGTGATCAAAATTTCAACGTGCATTCAACATATTATCGATCGATTTACCATGTGTGGTTGATTCAACAGTTAGAAAAATTTAGACTTTCTATTTTATGGTCAATCTATAGTAATGAAATTAGTCAAATTTCTTTATATGGACACATGATGTTTCTTTATATGATCTCTTAGGATTTTTTCATACAGTTACTTGGATTTTGTTTATGAAGTCTCTTAAGACTTAACCAGATTTTTCAAAATAAATTAATCAGAATACCCATAGTATATGCGATATTAACCCATAATTGGGATTGATTTTTTTAATGAAACAAACTGTTATCGATGGAATTTATCCCTTCATATAGTAATTTAATATTGTATTAATCACATACAATCACTTTTGTACCATAATAAAAACTTTATAAATGAATAATTAATGAAATAAGATGTATTTATAGAAGTTAAGTAACTTGACCTTAAGAATAGTAATATGAACCTTATGAATAGTAAACCAACCAAATGAATAATAACCTCACTCATGAAAGTATAAATAAAATTTTGGCATATTATAAGTGAAAATATGATATAATTATATCGTAGTATAAGTAAAGAAATTTTTTAAGAATTATTAATTAAGTTTTGGTATTTTTATAAGTCATAAATATTTAATTATAATTTTATGATTAATTTAATAATTTAAAATAAAATTTATTTTTATAAAATGTATTCATAAATTAATATTTTGATGTCTTATGATTCTAATATAATTTTATGGGAACTTAAGTAATTTTTCAATGTGTTATAAAATCAGTTATAATTTTTAAATCTGTATTTTCCAAGTAAATGATTATTTTAATTAAAAATTAAATTACACATATTTGGAAAATTATTTTCATAAAATGGAGTTCATTTTTAAATTATACACATCAAAAAATTTTGAGGGTGATTTTTTGATATTTTTATAAAATACTTGAATTTTTGATGAATAATAAAATATGATAATTTACAATAAAATCTAAATACACAAACTGTTGAGTCATAGATGATGTAATCATAATGTAAGACCTAAATCTCAAACTATCCTTCATTATTTTAATAAATCTAGTGATAATTCTAAAATTATTCATGGTCTTGAGCCAAAATAATAAATTAATGGATATACTATTGAGAAAACACCCATCTCCTCCACTATAAATGCCACCCCTCACACCCTCTTCTCCTCACACTTATAAAGCTTTGAGAATTGAATAAATTCTACCTAATACTCTTACCTAGTCCATCTCTCACTTCCATGAGCTCTTGGTCTCATAAAAATACCAAAACCTTTCCCAAAGGAGGTTCCTAAGGAGGATAAATTCAAGAGGTAAATTCTCTCTCTCTTTCTTTTAATTTCCTTTAAACTTCATTTCTTTTCTTATTATTTACTCACCTAACTTAAATGAATTAAAGGATGTTAATAAAAAAAATAAATTGATTAAAAAATATTATAATGTGTATGATACAAACCTCGTTTTTTTATGGGGTTAAAATTTATACATAATACTAAATGATAAAACAGAACGAGTTCATTGTGATAGAAAAATCAAAAAATTAACCAAAAATGATTATCATTAATTAATGATTAATCCTCATGATATATAAAAAAATTATTTATAATATTATTTAAACTTCTATAATATCATTAATAACATATAATAACAATTTTTTATATTTATCCTCATTTTACATGAACTTCCATTCATGAATACATGTGAATTGAATATGAAAACTACGAAAATGAATGCTCCCGAATGAAGAAATTAAACTTCATAACTAATAAAAGGCCAATAAATTAACTTAATAAAACCATAATGAATCATATTCATGTATTAAAGATTTTTGATTAATAATTAATGAATCTAATGTGATTATACAGGACATTAAAGTGAAGAAAGCATTCAGACACAGGGTAAGGGGAATTCTCGTACCCAACTCTATTTATTTGGGTTTTCACACTTTCACCCCATTTTCAGTATGGATATTCCTTAAATAAAATTTATTCCTCATTATATTTCCTTTTTTTGGTTATAAATGGTTTCTACTTGAGTTTATGAAAACCAAAATGTTTTCCAAAAGAACTCTTCTTTCAAAAAAAACACACCTTTTACTTCTCTAGTTTGTTTCTTCTTTACTCAGGGTTGATGATTACTATATCAAGTATGTTATTCCATATTTCATTTTGGAACCCATATTTTATGAATTCATTCTTTATTAAATGAAAACCATTCATTTCCATGGGTTATTATATGTTCAATATTGATATATGTTCTCTGCGGCTTGCATGATAATGTAAATGTTATGATGTGATGGGTGTGACAAGAATTATATAACATTCCAATACATCAGGTAATATGAAGAACCTCATTAGATAAATTGAAATATGAATGAACATGATGATAGTTTTTTACAACTATGTGTGGTATTTGACCACTAAGACATGATGTTTCATTTTTATACATTTCCACATTCCATTCCTTTTCTTAATGATTCCTCTCATGATTAAGATCATATGCCTATGTTATGATGATAATGATTATGCTCACCACATGTTATATTTTTTCATGTTATTATTTATCCTATTACTAGGATTTGATCTCACCCATTTCTTTGATGTATATACTTAGGTGATTAAATTTACTAAGGAGAATTCAAGGGCCAATAAGAAGCTAGAGAAGAAGGAATTAAATAAAAGTTTAGGTTTTATTTTGTAAATGTTATGTATGGTCCTAATTTTCCCAAGACACTAAACCTTTTGATCTTCATTGTTTAATGATTTCATGTTGATTTTCTTTAAAATGATGTAATAGAAATGTAATAAAAAGTAGGGTCTCTATATTTGGTATAAGAGGACGATTTAGTTAATTTGGGAATTAGGATTAGAGAACCATAGAGAAAACCCATAGTATGAGACTTAGTATAAGTAGAACCAAATAAGATTTGTTTTAGAAAATTATAAACACATGGATAACACAATATATGACTTTAGACTTAAATGAACAAAAGGAATATATTTTTTATTCATGACTTGTTGACTTATATTTTTGTATAACCTTTCATATTTTAGAAAACGGTGGGAACCAGGAGAAATTAGGCCAATAAAATATGAGAGGTACATTGAAATGATTTACCGAATGACATCCCCAATTCTTTGAGGGGTGGAGTTCAGAATTTCATGGTGATGATTTCCCATATGTCTCAGGTTATGAACAATAACCTGAATAATGTGGAATGAGTTCCTTCACCAAAGATGGCGAAACTAGCTATCGAGTGTTTTATGTGTCAATAACCACCGATGTTTAGTGGATCTTCCAATCCACTAGTTGAAGAACAGTGGGTCAACTCAATGGATAATATCTTTTCTATTCTTCAAAATTCTGAGATGAAGAAGGTGAATCTTTCTATTTATCATCTAGATATAGAGACTGATCAGTGGTGGGATTTGATTAAGAACACCAATCCAAGGGAAAAAAATGAAGAGATAAAGTGGGAAGACATTAAGATAATGTTTCTTAACAAGTATTTCCTTAAAATTCTTTGAACAAAGATGGATAAAGAATTCATAGATATGATACAAAATGAAAGAGAATCTGTTAAGTCCTATGAAGAAAATTTCACAAGACTTGAAAGATACGCTTTTTGTTTTGTTATCAACAATGATAGAAAAATTTATAGTTTATTTACTGGATTAAAACCACACCTTCAAAAGGCTCTAGAAATTAGAGACTTTTGGAGTTATGAAGAAGTTGATCAATGTGATCTAAAAGTGGATATAGAGTTTGGAGAATGGTCCCATGGTTATGGTGATAAGAAATAAAAGATGGATTTTCATGTTGGAGGATCTCATGACAAAGGTGGAAAGAAAACTCAACCATACACATATAAAAAATGTGGGGAGAAGTATCACATGAACTGCCTAAAAGGGATGGGGAAATGCTTCAAGTGTGGGAGAGAAGGCCCAAAAGCTCATGAATGTTGAAAATACATGAGTAAGTAGGATAATGTGGATGATTAAAGGAGAGAACCACCCATGTTCCAATGCTATAAATGTAGGGAGTAAGGAAACTATGAAAGCTAGTACACTAAACCAAGAGTTCTCGAGGGTAATAAGCTTCATCATCCACCAAAGCCAAAGGAGAAAGGGAAGGCTTATACCATCACTACTCTATACACCTTGAAATAGAGATATCTGTAAAAACACCTAATAGTGCAATCATTGCAACCCAAGTTTTGGAATATTCTCCTATTAGAATGTGTGGGAGGATTCTTCCAATGAATCTCATAATACTTACCTTAGTGTAATTCGACACTATACTAGGGATATATTGGATCTTTTACTATAGATAACAAATCATATATCAGGAAAAGGAAATATCTTTTCATATTATGAACCATCCCATGGTCCTCTACAAATTTAAGGAAGATCATGAATCTCCTTTGGAAAATCCTACAACAGCGTGGGTATTGATTCCCTATAAAGAATAATACATCGATAATATAGTTGAGTGAAAGGAAGTTATAAACCTAGGTTAAATTCCTATTATGAGGGAATACAGTGATGTATTTTCTGAAGAGTTACACAGACTTCCCCTGGATCATGAGGTAAATTTCTTAATAGAACTCATACCTGGAGCTACTCCTATCTCAAAGTGTCCCTATAGGATAGATTCTATCCAACTAGAGGAGTTAAAGAAGTAGATACAAGAGAATTTGGACAAATGGTTCATATACCCTAGTGCATCACCTTAGGGTGCATCAGTTATCTTTGTCAATAAGAAGTATGGATCAATGTAGATGTGTATTTATTATCAGGAACTCAACAAGATCAACATAAAGAACAAGTATCCTCTCCCAAGGATTGATGACTTGTTCAATCAGCTACGAGGAGATCGGTACTTCTCAAAGGTGGATTTATATTCTAGATATCATCAGCTAAAGGTGAAGAATAAATATATTCATAATATTACCTTCCGTACAAGGTATGAGCACTATGAGTTTCTGGTGATGCCCTTTGGACTTACTAATGCCCCTACAATATTCATGGATTTGATGAATAGAGTCTTTATGCATTACCTTGAAAAATTTGTGGTAGTGTTTATCAATGATATTCTCATATACTCCAAGAGTAAGGAGGAACATGAAGAATATATAAGTATTGTGTTGGAAACATTAAGAAAGGAGAATTTGTACTCCATGTTTAGCAAGTGTGACTTTTGGATGTAGCAAGTCACATTCTTGGGACATGTGATCACAAGTGAGGAATTTTTTGTAGTCCCTTAAAAAAAGGAAATTGATGAATGACTCAGACCCTCTAGTGTCATGGAAATACATAGTTTTATTGGATTAGTTAGGTACTAAAGACATTTTTTGAGAAATTTATCACAATTGTCAATCCCCCTAACTAAGTTAATGAGAAAAATGTTAAAGTATGTATGGAAAAAAGAATGTGAGGAAAGATTCAAGGAGCTAAAGAGAATTCTGATCATTACACCTATACTCACATTACCAAAAAGTGAAGCAAGTTTTGTGATATAAATTGATGCTTTAAAGAAAGGATTGAGATGTCTACTCATGGAAAATGATAATGTGATAAACTATGCCTAACGGAAGTTCAAGATCCATGAGAATAACTACCTGATGCATGATCTGTAGCTAGAAGCTGTGATTTGTTCCTTGAAAATATAGTGTCACTACCTATATAGTGAGAAGTGTGACATATATATCGATCACAATATCCTAAAGTATATATTCAAACAACAGGAGCTCAACATGCATCAAGGGATATGGTTAGATGTAATCAAAGACTACTATTTATCTATTCTCTATCATCTTAGCAAGGAAAACAAGGTAACTGATGCTCTTAGCAGAAAAGAACCCATTACTCTATCAATTCCATGGATTGAGAAAGACTCTATCTTCTTGGATATTAAAAGTATGAATTTAGAAATCACAACAATAGGTAATAAATTCTACCCTTCCTAAATTATTCTCCAACCATCTATCCAGGATAAGATTAAAGAGGCACAAAAGGATGATCCAGAGTTACAAAAGAAGGTGAATACAATTAAGGAAGGGAAGCAACAAGAGTTCAAAATTGATGATGATGGTATGATTTAGTTTATAATGAGGCTTTGTGTGCCTTAATCACCTGGGATAAAGAAGGATCTATTGGACAATGCACATAGATCAACTTTCTTTATCCATCATAGGAGTACCAAGATGTACCGTGATCTCTGAGAACACTTCTAGTGGGAAAAAATGAAGAAGGATATTGCAGAGTATATCTCAAAGTGATTGATATGTTAGCAAGTTATATCTAAGTAATAGAAGTCCAAAGGGATGTTGTAACCATTTTCTATACCCATGTGTAAATGGGAGAATGTCACTATGGACTTTGTCACGGGTTTCCCAAAGACATCCAAAGGAAATAATGCGATATGGGTTGTGGTGGACCGACTCACCAAGACTGACTACTTTATTACTATTAGGGAAGATATCATTCTTAAAAAAATTGAAAAGTTATATATTAAGGAAGTGGTGAGACTGCATGGATTTCCACTATCAATTGTCTCTGATCATGATCCTAGGTTCACATCAATATTCTAGAGGATTATTCAATAAGATTTGAGTATTGAATTAAATTTTAGAAGGTCCTATCATGCCCAAACTAATGGATAATATAAAAGGACTATTCAGACACTAAAATATATGCTAAGATCATTTTCTATAGAATTCAAAGGTGTATGGGATCAGTATCTCCTATTGGTTGAGTTCTCATAAAAAAATAGCTTCCACTCGAGTATTCAGATTGATCCATATGAAGTTCTGTATGACAAGAGATGTATTAATCTAACCTTTTGGGATGAAGTTTTTGAAATAATGATACATGGACTTGATCTTGTGCAAGATATGATAAAGAAGGTTCAAGCCATCCAGAAACATATCAAAGCTGCTCAGAGTGGAAAAAAGATCTATGCTGAAAACCTTCTAAGGGACTTGGAGTTCGACATTGGATATAAACTCCTCCTTTGAATATCACCAAGGAAGAGGGTCATGTGGTTTGGAAAGAAATGCAATCTAATCCTATGGTACATTAGCCCCTTTTATATCCTTGATCGCATAAGATATGTGGCCTATCAACTTTCACTTCCACCTAATATGGCTCAAGTTCATGATGTGTTCCACATATCACTCCTGGTGAAGTACATACCAGATGCCTCACATGTACTGAAATTAGAGGTGACAAAGTTGGAATATGATATATCTTTTAAGGATTAGCCAATAAAGATTCTAAACATAAGAGATAAGGTACTACTCAACAAGAAAAACCACCTTTTCGAAGTGTTGTGGAGGAACCATATGTATGAAGAAGCTACTTAGGAACTAGTGGAGGTGATGAAGGAGAAGTACCCTCACCTGTTTATGTAAAACAAAATTTCAAGGGTGAAATTTCAAAAAGGGGGGAAGAATGTCACAACCCATACTTTTATATATGGAATTTATCTCGTATTATAGTAATTTCATATAGTATTAATCATATATAATCACTTATGTACCATAATAAAAACTTTATAAATTAATAATTAATGACATAATAAGTATTTCTGGAAGTTAAGTAACTTGACCTTTGGAATAGTAATATGATCCTCATGAATAATAAGCCGAAAAATGAATAGTATAATCACCCATGAAATTATAAATAAAATTTTGGAATATTTTAAGTGAAAAATGATATAATTATATCATATTATAAGTAAGGAAATATTTTTAAAAACTATTAATTAAATTTTGGTATTTTTATAAGTTATAAATATTTAATTACAATTTTACGATTCATTTAATAATTTAAAAGAAAATTTATTTTCATAAAATTCATTCATAAATTAATATTTTTATGTCTTATGACTATAAGATAATTTTATGGTACCTTAAGTAAATTTTCAAAGTGTTATAAAATCATTTATAATGTTTAAATTTGTATTTTCCAAGTAAATGAAGATTTTAATTAAAAATTTAATTACTCATATTTAGAAAATTATTTTCATAAAATTGAGTGAATTTTTTAATTTTAAAAATCAAAAAATAGTTAGGGTAATTTTTTTGTATTTTTCTAAAATACTTGAATTTTTGATGAACGATAAAATATGATAATTTACAATAAAATCTAAATACATGAATTATAGAGTCCTAGATGATGTAAGGATAATGTAAGCCCAAAATCTAAAACACTCATTAATTATTTTAATATATTTACTGATAAATCTTAAACTATTCACAGTCTTGAACCTAAATAATAAATTAATAAATATAATATTGAGAAAACACCCCTCTCCCCCACTATAAATACCACCCGTCACACCCTCTTATCCTCACACTTATAAAGATTTTAGACATACCTAAATTATTTCCAATACTCTTTCCTAGTCCCTCCCCCATGTCCAAGAGCTCTTGGTCTCATCAAAATACCAAAACCTTTCCCTAAGGAGGTTCTCAAGGAGGATAAATTCAAGAGATAAATCCTCTATCTCTTTATTTTAATTTCCTTTCAATTTCATTTCATTTATTATTATTTACTCAC
Source organism: Viscum album (assembly GCA_963277665.1). Taxonomy (NCBI): domain Eukaryota; kingdom Viridiplantae; phylum Streptophyta; class Magnoliopsida; order Santalales; family Viscaceae; genus Viscum; species Viscum album. The sequence continues at coordinate 582,469,816 of OY728130.1, read as the reverse complement.
TTCACTTAATCCAAATGGAATGATAACTACAGTACCACACATATACTATAACCATATCATGTTAATGGAATACCCATCATTAAAATCCTCCCTTTCACTATTTTATTATAAAAATGAAATCCCCGCCTGTGATGTGTTAATTTACTGACATCGTGGGTGCTGCACTTTCATTTTCATTAAATGAATTAAAAGATTTTAATAAAAACATTAAATGGTTTAAAACATATTTTCATGTGTATCATACAACCCTATTTATTTTCGGTAACTACCATTTATACATAATACTAAATGATAAAAAAATCGAGTTTGTTGTGATAGAAAAGCTTCCAAAATTAACTTAAAACGATCTTCATTCACTAACGATTCATACTCATGATATAAAAACAAATTATTTATAAGATAATTTAAACTTCCAGATATCATTAATAACATATAATAACAATTTTATATATTTATCCCCATTTTACATGAACTTCCATTCATGAATACATGTGAACTGATCATGAAAACTAAGAAAATGAATGCTCTCAAACGATGAAATTAAACTCCATAACTCATCGAAAGGCCCATAAATGAACTTAATAAAACCATAATGAATAATATTCATGTATAAAAGGTTCTTTATTTATTAATTAATTAATCTAATGTGATTATATAATACATTAAAGTGAATAAAGCATTCAGACCCAAGGTAAAAGGAATTCTCGAATCCATCTCTCTTTCTTTGGGTTTTCCCTCTTTCACCCCATTTTTAATATAAATATTACTTAAATATAACTTCTTCATCATTATCTTGAATTTTCTAGGATATATATGTTTTCTACTTGAGTTTATGACAAACATAATGTTTTCCAAAAGAACTATTCTTTAAAAAAAGAACGCCTTTTACTTCTCTAGATTGTTTCTTCTTCACTCAAGGTTGATGATTTATATATAAAGTATGTTATTACCACTTTAATTTGGGAACCAATATTTTATGAATGTATTATTTTTGATATTAAACCCATTAATTTCCATGGGTTATTATATGTTCAAGGTTGATAAATGTTCTATGTGGCATGCATGATAATGTAAATGTTACGATGTAACAGATGCGACTGAAATTATATAGTGCTCCAATGCATTGAGTAATGTAAAGAACTTCATGAGATAAATTAAAATATCCATGAACATGATGCTAGGTTTTTTCACAACCATGTGTGGTAGTCGGCCACTAAGACATGGTATTTCATTTTTATGCATTACCACATTCTATGCCTTTTCTTAATGATTTATCTCATGATTATGATCATATACCTATGTTATGATGATAATGATTATGATCACCCCATGTTATATTGTTTAATGTTCTTATTTATACTATTAATGGGATTTTATCTCACCCCTTTCTTTTATGTATATCCTCAGGTGATTACATGCACTAAGGATAATTCAAGGTCCAATAAGAAGCTAGAGAAGAAGGAATTAAATAAAATTTTATGTTTTATTTTGTAAATGTTATGTATGGTCCTAATTTTCCCAAGACACTAAACCTTTGGATCCTCATTGTGTAATGATTTTATGTTTATTGTCTTTGAAATGACATAATAGTAATGTATGAAAAATTAGAGCCTCTATAATATTTATCTAATACTAGTTCACAAAATATATGACAAACACAAACATTAGAATAATAATTAATTATAAATAGTAGATTTTTTATTAACTATATAAGAATAAAAATAATTTTTTTAACTCATTTTAGAGAGAATAAAGGATTTAAATAAAATATAATAGAAGCTATAATTATTAAATAAAATTTTAATTATCAAAACATAAATAAAAAAAGTGGTGAAGCGCCACTTCAAAATTATCCCCCAATTTGATATTTAAAAAATAAAATCCAAATTTATATCTTTATTTAAATTGTTAAAAAATATTTAAAAAATGTATCCTTATTAAATTTACTAATTGTTTAAGGTTAAATATGACCCCATTAAGATAGAAAATCTATACTAGGAAAGAAACCTACCCTTATAATGTGAACATAAAACACCAAAAGCCCCCCTTGAATGATTACTGGGAAAGAAACTAACCCTTCTAATGTTAACATCAAAAAATTTAATCTCACCTTAAATTCATTCATTTTTTCTCGTATATAGTAGTCCAAAATCCCTTTTCAAAAACCTTTTATTGATCCAGATCATATAAGAGATGAGCATTGACACTATCTTGTGAGTAAACAAAATTTAAGAAATATCCCATAATAATAATTTTATTCTCTTAAAAATCAAGTTAAATTTCCATCATGACAAGTTAAAATTTGATTTTATCAAACTTTTTTAAGTCCATGATTTTAGTTAATTTTTTAGTGTACTAGTCTTATATAGAAATAGACTCCAAAATAATATTTCGTTTTTGAACATGATCTCTAAAAAATGATATCTAATATCAATGTGTTTAGTCTTAGAGTGTTAAAAATCATTTTTATATATAGAAATTAAAAACGCATTGTGACAATAAATAAAGATCTTTTCAAAAATAAAACCAAAATCAGAAAGTGTTTGTTTAATCCATAATGACTGTGAATAAGAAAAAAAATACTCAGTCTCAATAGTTGAAAAATCCACTGAATTTTGTTTCTTAGAACTCCATGAAACTAAACATTAACCTTTAAAGTGACACATACCTATTTTGATTTTTCTATATATTTTCAACCACCAAAATCCATACCTGAAAAATAGTTAGATAAGATTATGTATGTATAAGATAAAATAATCTAAGATTTACATAGACCTTAACATACTTAATAATCATTTTAACTACTTTTTAAATGAGTTTATTTTTGATTAGATTGGAATCTAGAACATATACACACTAAAAACATAAAATATAGTATATATTCTACTAAATAAAGCTACCAATCATAGATCTAAACATCTTATACTCTACAGGTTTTCTAGCTTCATCATAATCTAGCTTATAAGAAGTACTCATTGGAACATTCGATATGTCACAACCATCAAGACAAAAACTTTTATCTAATTATTTAGCATATTTTTATTGATTAATAAAAATACAATATTTCATTTTATGTATTTATAATTCCAAAAATAAATTAATTTCACCCATAAGACTCATGTCGAACTATGAAGACATTAAATATGAAAATTCATTACAAAGTAAATCACATGAATATACAAATATAATATCATCAATATATATTTGAATAATTAAATTATTATTTAATCCCTTTTAATAAATATTGTTAGATAAGAATTTCCCTTTTTGGAATAATTATTCAAAGGAAAAAATGAAAGCCTCTTATACCAATCTCAAGGAGCATGTTTCAAATAATAAAGATCTTTTGAAAGTTTCAAAACATGGTTATGTTTAAATTCATTCTCAAAACCTGGGGGATGTTTTAAAAAAACATTTTTTAGAAATATAAACATTAAAAAATGAACTTTTTAATTCCATTTGAAAAAGTTTAATTCCACAATGAGATGCATATTCCAAAATAATTCTTATAGATTCAAAAATATCAACTGGTAAAAATTATTCTTAAAAATATATTCCTTATTCTTTATTGTAACCTTGAGCCACTAATATGGATTTGTTTTTAATTTTTTGTCTAGATAGATCTAAATTATTTCTAAATATCCATTTATTTCCAATACTATTTTGATATTTAAGGGGTTATACTAATCTCAAGACTTTATTTCTATCAAAATGAGTAAATTATTCATGTATTGATATAATACAGTTTTATTCTAATAAATATTCATCCACATTTTTAGGTTCAAAATAAAAAATAAAATCTTGATAATAAAAAAAAATTCTTAAGGAATTTTTGGTTTTATCACCAGAAATAATATCACCAATTACTTTTTCAATTAAATGGTATTTATAGATTTTGAAGGTTTTTTAAATAGAAATATTCTTTTCCTAATTGGATACATCCAAATCTAAAATCTCAAGTTCACCAAAATTGAAATCTCTAAACTCATCCTATACCTTGTCTAAATTAGTTTTTATATCATTTAAATAATTTTCCTCAAATTTAAAATGGATTGATTCTTAAAAAATCAGTGTTATTTTTTTTAAAATCTATGTGACTTACTATAATTAGAATATATTAGAAAAGTACCTTTATCAAATTTTGAATCAATTTTTTCCAAAGAATCTTTGGTATTAAAAATGTAAACCCCACAATAAAAAACTATGAAAAAACCAATTCTATTATTATTTTATTTTGAGATTCTGTAAGGTGTATTATTTAGGAATGGCCTAAAAAGAATTTGATTAGAAACATGACAAAATGAGTTAATAGCTTCTGCCCAAAAATATTTTATTGAATAATTATAATTTAACATTTTCCTATCCATTTATTGTAAAATATTATTTTTTCTTTCAAAAACACCATTTTGTTGTTGGGTCCTAGGATATGAAAGATTATGTCAATGCCCAATATCTTCAAAGAATTTACTAAATTTCAAATTTGAAAAATCACCACCTCTATCAATTATAACTAATAAAATTAAATATAATTTTTTTTTATTTTGAACCAATTTTTAGTAGGTAATGAATTTTGATAGAGTTTCAGATTTATGTGCAAAGAAATATGTCCATATAAATATAATACAGTCATCGACAACAATAAACAGAAACCCTTTTCCTCTTAGACTAGAAGTTTTCATGGGGCCAAATAAATCTAAATGTTAAAGTTGAAGGATTCAAGAGGATCATAAATCTTGAATAGATATAAATTAATCTTTATGTTTATTACCTTTTAATATTGAATCACATACATAGGTGTTTTCTAGATTCAACTCAGGTAGATCCACCATATTTTTCTCTTTATAATGTTTCACAAACCAACCCAAATAATATGCTAAATTGGTAACCAAAATAATCCTAAAATGGATTGAAGGTTTTTCCTGATCCCCATAGGCTAAAGAATAGCACCTGGGCATAAAAAAATCATAAGGGAATGATTTAACCATAATAATAACCTGAAAAGACAAAGTAGTGGATAAAAATATATAAAAAGTCAGTCTGCCAAACACTTATTGAGAGAAAATCACCACAAGTATACAAGTATAAGTCTCAAAATAGTACAACAACCCAATCTTTCAGATATAACATAAAAAACATCATCAAAATATCTCTATATAACAAGTGGATCACATACTCCATTGGTCACTGTCAACTCCCGAGGTCCTACTAATCAATAACACCACCACCACTAAGTAGTGCTTTCCCTTTTCCTATACCTAACACAAGAAATTTTACAAATTCCCAAAGGAAAAAGTTGGGTGTAAGAAACACTACCCTAGTTGTATTGTACCAAATATTCTATAAGTAATCTATATAAGTAAACAAAAATTCTCAATTTTAAATAAAACATGAAATTATAATCATTTAAAAATTAAATATAAAATATACATTTTCAAATAATTTTGATGGCTAGTATAAAATAGGTACAATGTGAATTTCCATAAAAATTGACTTATATAAGCATATTTATCAAAACATACATGAATAAATAATTTTATAAAAACAATAATGAATAACTCATTTCATAAACATTGACATGTAATAATCATTTTCCAATTATAACACCTTGTTAATAAACCTTTGGAGTTAGTTAGATCAATTCATGAGGTTCTGAAAAATATTTGTGAAATATGGATATTGGTGTGAACACACTTACCTAGATCTACATGCCCAGTGGGAATAAGAATTCATCATAAATAATGAACTCTCTGCCCTCATGTTTGTTTAGTATCATTTTCATTATCAATCTATTTCAAGGAAATTTGTTTTACCAACTGTACATATCCTCATCTGAACTAACCAGAATCTAATGTACTTAATGTTAATAATTCATACAAGGGGATATTATTCATTTAAATAAATTTCAAATCATTGAATCAATCATTTCAAATAATCACCAAGTTTAAGTTTCAAAACATTTAATTTCATTTCAAAAACCAATATCAAATGGTTTTAATCAAAACTCATGCATTTCAAAACAATTCATCTCATTTCAAGTTCATAAAACATTTCATGAATTTTCTTCTAAAAAATCATCATTAAATCCATCTTAAAATCTTTCATTTCAATTAAATAAAAATTTTAATATATCAAAATTTATTTTTAAATCCATTATCAAAGTGATGTTATCAAACACACATTCCATTTCATTTTGAAAACATTAATCAAAAAAATAAAATCATTCAATGAATATTCTTAAGAAATTCCTTTCAAATCAAGCAAGAAATAGTAGTTTCAATTGATATGAATTGCCTTATGAAACCACCTACCTAAATAAAAGATATCAACAATCACCAACATGAGATCCATAATTGAATTTTGAAAGGATAGAGTCAACCAAGTGGGAATCCTATAATCAAAAATCATAAATCAAGATCTAGATCCATCAAAAACATGGGGATACACCACTCTTAAAGAAGGAGATATATGTGGAAAAGATAATCAAAGATCATGTTAGATTACACTTACTAGAAGAGATACAACACTTCGAATGAAACCTCTATCCATGAAGAAACAAGGTTGGAAGAGACAAAACCACCCCTAGGGAGTCTCCAAAATAATAAGGTTCAAATTATGTTCAAGGGAGAGGTGTTTATAAATAAAAAAAAGTTTAAGTGAAAAATATGATTCTACTATTCAAAATCTCACTCACATAGGCATCATTAGCTAGCTTCTAACTCCCATTGACTATCCAGTGGCACTTGGAAGAATGTCTGTGGGTCTATGAACCCCATTTACTAGCCAATGAAGTTCCTATAGAAACTAACTTATGACACTGACTAGCTGTGGAATTTCTATAATAAATACTTACTACCATCATGACATCAGCTGGATAATGGCTCTCACCAGCTATCTAGTTGTCCTCTAGAAGCCATTCCAGTTATAAGATGATATCCACCAACAACCCATCCCTTAAGACTTATCTTGACCACTCAAAAAAGAATAAAAACTCACTCTCAATACATTAAAAGTATCAAAAAAGAGGAAATAATCAGGAATAAATAGATACAACTAGGGATCAACAAAGAAAACTAGGAGAGTCAAAATAAATCAAGGTTTATATCTAAAAGAAGGTGTTAGGATATTACAATTCTCCCCAGTATAAATGATATATGCCCCCAGAAATCCTATCAAGAAGACTCCATAGAGAATATATATGTCTATTTCTCTCTCATCAACTCTTCATGCTACCATGTCTCATGATAATTAGATCCATTTATCCATAGAACCCAAACATGAGTTATAGACTTTCCATGAAGAGACTTGATCTGAGAATCAATAATCTAAACTAACTACTCAGTTAAAGACATATTAGGTTCTATGTAAAGGATCTCCTGTTGGGCAACAATCCCTCAAGGCATTATTGAAGCATTTTTGAGGTGATTGTGTTTGTTGACAAAGTGGACATCTGAGTGGTGATTGTTGACAAAGCAAAACAATGACAGAAAAATTTGTTGACATAGAGGATTTCATGATGGAATGTCGAGTTCAAGATCTGAGGTCAACGATCCATGTTTGATTCAAGAACGTCGACAAAAGGAATGGATGATCTAGAGGTGGTACAAAAGAACAAATACAAGGTGGTGCCATTTTCCAGTGTTTTCCAAATTCTTGGGCCTGAAAATTGACAAATGAAGAAAAGTGTTTTTGGCAATGGGACTTGCGCGCCGAGGACTTGGAGTATAGGAAACTTGGGCGCCATATGTTTTTCAAGATCAGAAGATAAAAATATGGCTAAGGAAATAGGTTCACGCAAGTTTGGGAGTTGGTCGCACAAGTGTCTAAAAGGACAGAAGACTTGCGCGCCGAGACTGGGTCGCGCAGGTGACTTGCGCGCCATCACACAGGGTGGTCAATTTGCCTATAAATACTAGACCACCCCTCTTAATTTAAGAACCGGAGTTCAACACTTTGAGAAATCAGAGCTCCTGTCGCGCAGGTGTGGTGGTCGCGCAAGTGGTGTGTGTGGTCACACAGGTGGGACTTGCGTGCCAGGGTGATAGTTGCACGCCTTTCTTTGAACCTGCGTTCTAGTGTGAAGTTGCGTGCCAATATTAGATTGGGCGTAAAAGGAAGTGATTTGCGTCGGTTTAGAGTTGAGGAATCTTGAGTCGCGCAAGTGCCTAAGGAGGACTTGTGCGCCCATTGTGACTTGCGCGCCGATACTTGCGCGCTGAGTTAGACTTGTGCACCAAGTAATGTTTATTTCCAGTAGTGATTTTTAGGCTACGTGGAAGCTAGAAGTTTTCCTGATTCCTTCAGTGCAAAGAGATATTCGTCTACAGGTGAAAATTAGGCTTTAACAGAGCATCTACTTATAGAGGAAGATGCATTCCTTCATGCAAATGAAGAGACCTACAGGTCTATAAACTGTGAGTGGATTCCTTCCAAGAGCAGTGAGCAAAGGAAGAGAAAGAAGGTGATCCTCTCCACCGGTAGTGATCCAGAGAGAGAGAAATAGGGAGTGACCCTTGGGGAAGTAGTGAGATGGCCCTAAACATTGTAAAGGCAGTGAGCCTGGGCATAGAAGTGATCTAGCTCAAACATTGTAATCCCCAACTAGTGAAGTTTAGTGGAATTGGTACGACTGGAAACTTGTCGGCGTATGCTCCTTAGACATAACCCTTTGAGGTGAACCAAGTAAAATTGCTGTGTCCTGTGCATTCTTTACTTTCTGTTTACTTTGTGCAACAAGAAATATAGAGAAGAGTGTTTTTCTTAATAGCGAAACAAGATCAGAACGGGCGTTAATTTTAAATTAGTCATACCCTGATTCACCCCCCCTCTCAGGGTATTCATCCTTGTGGACCTAACAATTGGTATCAGAGGGAAAGGTTGACAGTTGTTCTTCTCTCAATGGAGGTCACTAATCATAAAGGGATTCCGATCTTCGACAGATGTAATTTTCAGATATGAAAGAATCGAATGCAACACTATTTCCGATCTTTGGGAATGGATGTGTTTTCAGCAGCTATGCATGGTATCACAGCTGATATTGATAGTGGTGCATTATCAGAAGATGGACATAGAGAGTTGGATTCTGATTCCAAAGCAATCAATGCCTTAGGGGGAGCCCTCTCCAATCCCATTTATACAAAGGTGATGTCATGAAAAACATCACATGCCATGTGGGAAAATCTTGTGAATATATATGAAGGGGATACAAAGGTGAGAGAGGCAAAGCTGCAAGTGTTGTGGAACAAGTATGAAGATCTGAGAATGAACCCAAATGAGTCTGTTGATGCATTCTTTGACAGGGTAAATGATATGGTAGAAGGCATGCGGGGTCTTGGAGAAATTATCGAAGATATAAAAATTGTGAAGCACATATTGAGAAAACTTCCACCTCGGTTCAATCCGAAAGTTTCTATTTTGGAAGATAAAGACCCAAAAGAACTGACATTTGATAACCTGCACAGCACTCTTGTTGCATATGAAATGTGAAATGATGATAACAAGACTGTGGAAAAGGGGAAATCCAAAGAGGTGGCATTGAAGGACATGAAGAAGCTCACCATTGAAGATTCTAATGAGGAAGAAGAGACAGATGAGGTGATGTCATTCCTTTCTTCAAATCTGCAAAGAGGAAGAGAGAAGTTTAAAGGGAAACTTCCACTAGCATGATTTCAATGTGGAAAGGTTGGTCATCTTGTGGAAAGATGACCCAAGAAGTTTCAAGATAACGATAATGATGATGATGAAGTTGAAATTCCCAAGAAGAAGACTTCAGCGTTTGTAAAAGTGAAGAAACAATTCAAGAGAAATTTCTTCAAGAAAAAGAATTTTCTTTCACAAGAATTTGAAGGTTCAGATGAGTCTGAGGATGAAGAGGTTGAGGAAATAGAAAATTTCAGAGATCGTGGGGTAAATTCCTTGGTGGCGATTGTTGGTAGTTCTCAGAAAAAGGAAGAAGCTGACGCTGAATAAGAAGAAGAAATTGAAGGGAGAGTTGATATGGAAGCCGAATTGGAAGCAGATCTTGAGGAGATAGACATTTGGAGAGCTAAAATGAAGAAATCCAATAAAGTGGTTCGTGATGCCAAACTCTATATGCAACAACAGGATGAAGAAAAGTCTGAGCTGTTAGAAGAAATTGATAGACTAAAATCCTCAACACCAGAGAGCTCAGAAAATATTGTTGAGTATAAGCTTAAAATTGAGGAACAAAAGAAGGAAATTGTTTGTTTGACTAACACAGGAAAGGGGCAGGTCAGATGTATCAAAGAGCATGAAGAAGAAGTGGTCAGTCTGTGAAAAAAAATTAAGGATCAAGAAAAACTCTTGACCCCCAATGTGATATCCGAAAAGTAGGCCATTCAGAAGAAAGAAAAGATGAAAGAGGAGCCTAACAGTTCAGTATGGAAGAATCATCAACTGAGGTCAGATGTTAAGGCCGTTTCAGGGATAAATCAGGAACAAAAATCTGTGACAATTGCAGTCAAACCGCAAGCAACCGTCTCGAAATTGAAGGTTAATTTGGGAACAAAACAGAATCATAATATTCAGAGACCCCAAAGGGAAAATCATAGTGCTGAAGTATCACGAAGGAATTCATCATATATCAGATGTTATTACTGTGGGAAAATGGGACATTCACAGTATGTGTGTTCCATAGCCAAGAGATATAGAAGGGAACAGGAAGAGAGATGGCAGCCAAACAGAGAATGGTTTTCCAGAACATATTTCGAAGGACACTGTTTTTGGTGCGGAGGATTTGGACACATTACTAGGTACTGCACTTCGACCATTCAGAAAAATTTGCCAAAGAAGGATCAAAATGTTCGCAAGCGGCAGATCAATAAACTGACAAGTGAGTTAAAAGTTCAGAATAGATTTGAAGCTCTGCAAGATGAAGCTGGTCCATCATACTCTGAGAAAGAACATAAGCCTCAATCCATGCCGAGTATGAAAGAAAAAGTATGGACCAAGAAGAAGAAAATTGAGAAGGCCGTAGTTTTTGAAATTTCCCTTAAAGAATCAGATCGTTCTGGTGTGTGGATTCTTGATAGTGGTTGTACATCTCACATGACAGGAAACGAGGATATGGTTACAGGAATAAAATATGACAAATAAGGAGTTGTCAAATTTGGAAATGATGAAGGCCTGAAGATTGTTGGCTCAGGAAAAGCCAAGTTTTGGGGCAAAGAAATGAGACGTGCTGATGTCTTGGTAGTAGAGGGTCTCAGTCATAACTTTCTTAGCATCAGTCAACTATGTGACTCTGGGCACTCTATCCGATTTACCAAGAAGATGTGTATTGTCAAAGGAAAATATGGAGCAGTCATTCTACAGGGAAAACGAACAAATGAAAATATTTACCTGGTAGGTGGGGAAGAAGATTCATGTTTTTTATCCAGAGAAGAAGAAAATCAGCTGTGGCATAAGCGACTTGGCCATCTATTTCAACCATCCATGGAAGATCTGGTAAAGTGTGATGCCGCTAGAGACCTTCCCAAACCATCACGTGATCGCACTCATACGTGTGATGCTTGTCAACAAGGGAAGATCATCAGAAAAACATACATGCTAAAGGAACAGAAATCATCCAGAGTGCTCGAATTGGTACATGCTGATGTATGTGGACCTATTTCACCACGAGCTATAAATGGGAAAAGGTACTATGTTCTTTTCATTGATGATTATAGAATAATGGCCTGGGTCTTCATCATTACCCATAAGACAGAGGTGTTCAGTTGTATAAAGCAGTATAGGAGGGAATCAGAAAAGATGATTGGGTAGAAAATTCTGAAGTTTCGTACTGATAACGGTACAGAATTCACAAACAGTCAGGTTGAAAACTATCTCGAGAAACATGGGATAAGACATCAAGTTTTATCAGTAAGAACTCCCCAATAGAATGGAGTGGTTGAAAGAAGAAATCGGACCATCAACAACATGGCCAGAACAATTCTTGTTGATAAGGACCTACCATAGAAATTTTGGAAGAAAGTAGTTTTGACATCAGTCTATGTTTCAAACGGGTCTCTGTTGTGTCCGAAGCAAGGGAAGACTCCGTATGAACTGTGGTATAGAAATAAGCCAACGTTGAAATACTTTCGAATCTTTGGAATTAAGTGTTTCATTCTCAACAAAGAAAATCATAGGAAGTTTGAGGCATGAGGAGATGAAGAGATATTCCTTGGCTAATCAGGGAAAATTAAAGCATATAAATGCTTCAACAAGAGGATGGGAAAAATTTTTGAGAGCAATGATGTCACTATAATAAAAAATGAACTGAATGCTCAACGACCTAATGAAATTTTTTTGGATGAAAGTGATGATGAGGTAAGCGAAACAAGGGGAGTAGAAGTGGCAGAGGATGACTCCGAAGAAGATACTGATGATGAACAAGAAACTATAAAGTCTGTGTCTACAAGGAAGCCAAAGAGTCAAGCTAAAATTGATAGGCAGAATATCATTGGTGATCAGATATCTCCAGTTCAGACTCGAAGAATGAAATCATCACAACAAACATCGTTTTTGACTCAGGTGGAGCCGAAATGTTTTTTCGATGTAGATGAAGATGAAAATTGGGTTCAGGATATAAATGAAGAGCTTGATCAGATTGAGAAGAACCAAACATGGGAGATTGTTTCGAGGCCAGTAGATAAGAATGTCATCGGGACTAAATGAGTCTATCGCAACAAGATGAATGAAGATGGAACGGTGATTCAGAACAAAGAACGACTAGTGTGCAAGGGGTACTCCCAGATCGAGGGAATAGATGTAGATGAGAGATTTTCACCGGTTGCAAGGCTGGATACAATCAGATTATTTTTGGCCATAACAGTGCAAAGAAAGTTCAAAGTGTTCTAGATGGATGTCAAATCCGCATTCTTGAATGGGGTTCTGGAAGAAGAGGTGTACATTGAGTAGACAGATGGTTTTCTCATTCATGAGGATGAGAACAAAGTTTGCAGGCTAAATAAGGCATTGTATGGGATGAAACAAGCACCAAGAGCATGGTACTCAAGGCTTGATCAGTACTTGAAGAAGCTTGGTTTTCAGCGTGGAGGAGTTGATTACAATATCTATTTCAGTAATGAAAGTAATCAAAGGATGATGGTGTTGGTTTATGTCGATGACATAATATTTGGCGGATCAGATGAAGCTCAGTGCAGACAGTTTTCCGAATTAATGAAAAATGAGTTTGAAATGTCAATGATTGGAGAGCTAAGATTTTTCCTTGGTCTACAGGTGACACAAGGAATGAAACATTCATTTATCAATCTAAATATTCAAAGGAGGTACTGAGAAGGTTTGGAATGGAAAATTCCAAGGAGATGAAGACTCCAGTTGCTACCCGGATGAAATTATCAAAAGATGAGGATGGAAAGACAGTTAATATAACAGAATACAGGCAAATCATTGGAATTCTGTTGTACTTAACCGCAACAAGGCCTGATATTTTTTTCACCACATGCCAAGTAGTGAGATATCAGAGTAATCCCAAGGAAATCCACATGCTTGCAGTGAAAAGAATACTTCGGAATATCCAGGGCACATTGGATTTTGGCTTGACACATACTAACAAATCTCAGACAGAGTTATTGGGATATACTGATGCAGACTGGGCCGGTTCAGCAGATGATATAAAATCAACGTTACATGGTGCATTCTATCTTGGTGGATTGTGTATTTCTTGGCTAAGAAAGAAGAAAGATTGCATTTCATTGAGCACCGCAGAAGCTGAGTATATTGCGCCCACTCAAGCATGCACACAGTTATTGTGGATGAAGCAACAGCTTGAAGATATGGGAGTTGAAGTGAAGTCTTTGATCGGAATCCAGTGCGACAACTCAAGTGCTATAAATCTTAGCAAAAATCCTGTCCATCATTCAAGGACAAAGCACATTGAGATTAAGTATCATTTTATCAAGGAGAAGGTTGAGCATGGAATCTTGAAGTTGGAGTATGTGCCTACAGAGCTACAGGTTGCAGACATTCTGATAAAGGCCTTACCCAAGGAATCTTTTGAGAGGCATCGACTAGCTCTGGGAGTTCAGTCGATTCCCCGCACTTGAAATAGTGTGGATGTGGAACCCCCCTCTCCCCTAGGTATGATGTGTTTTTCCCTAATGTGCTGATATGTGTTCTCTACTCTGTTCCAGACTGCAAAGGAGTGACCTTTGGTTTCATTGAAAAAGGGGGAGAAAATAGTGATTGGTCAAGGGGGAGACAATGTGGAGATTTGATAAATCATGAATGATATGGGGAGAAACTGATAAGTGGACCAGCTAGATAGGGGGAGTGGAAGCTAGTTGAACGTGCTTAGCCAGAGATTAGCTTGGACAACACAGGAAATAGGGCTAAAGAGGTTTTGAAGCTGACAAGGGATGAAGCTGTGAACAGAAAGGGGAAGCATTTAAACTCTGACAATGCTAGAAGTGATCGATCAAAGAATAGACACCACGACAGCTGAGGATCATGATAAAAGCAGAAGAGTGGTGAGAATATTTCCAAACCAAAAATTGGCCTTCCAACAAGTCCTTCAACAATTGGTATCAGTTTAGTACACATTGGTATCGGTTTGGTGTCAACAGTGGATGTCAGAGATGAAGTGATTCATTGATGAACTTTCCATTTACTCTTGTTTCTCATGCCGAGAATTTCTCATGTGAGCTTAGAGTATATGTTAAGTAAATCCTTGATCGCTATCAGAATCGCCAAAGGAGAATGGTGGCTGAAGAATTAACGATGTATCCTTCCATAAAAGAGTTTTCAACAAACCCAAAGGGGGAGATTGTTGGGAAAAAATCCCTCAAGTCATTATTGAAGCATTTTTGAGGTGATTGTATTTGTTGAGAAAGTGGACATCTGAGTGGTGATTGTTGACAAAGAAAAACAATGACATACAAATTTGTTGACAAAGAGGATTTCATGATGGAATGTCGAGTTCAAGAGATGAGTTCAACGATCCGTGTTTGATTCAAGAACGTAGACAAAAGGAATGGATGATCTGGAGGCGGTACAAAAGAATAGATACAAGGTGGTGCCGTTTTCCAGTGTTTGCCAAATTTTTGGGCCTGAAAATCGACAAATGAAGAAAAGTGTTTTTGGCAAAGGGACTTGTGCGCCGAGGACTTGGAGTATAGGAAAATTGCGCACCATATGTTTTTCAAGATCAGAAGATCAAAATATGGATAAGTAAATAGGTTCGCGCAAGTTTGGGAGTTGGTCGCGCAAGTGTCTAAAAGGACAGAAGACTTGCGCGCCGAGACTGGGTCGCGCAGGTGACTTGCGCACCGTCGCACAGGGTGGTCAATTTTCCTATAAATACTGGACCACCCCTCTTCATTTAAGAACCGGAGTTCAACACTTTGAGAAATCAGAGCTCCCGTCGTGCAGGTGTGGTGGTCGCATAAGTGGTGTGTGTGGTCGTGCAGGTGTGACTTGCGCGCCAGGGTGATATTTGCGCGCCAGTCTTTGAAGCTGCGTTCCAGTGTGAAGTTGCATGCTAATATTGGATTGGGCGTAAAAGGAAGTGAGTTGCGCAGGTTTAGAGTTGAGGAATCTTGAGTCGCGCTAGTGTCTGAGGAAGACTTGTGCGCCCGTTGTGACTTTCACGCCGATACTTGCATGCCGAGTTAGACTTGCGCGCCAAGTAAGGTTTATTTCCAGCAGTGATTTTCAGGCTGTGTGGAAGCTGGAAGTTTGCCCGATTCCTTCGGTGCAAAGAGATATTCATCTATGGGTGAAAATTGGGCTTCAACAGAGCATCTACTTATAGAGGAAGATGCATTGCTTCATGAAAATGAAAAGACCTACGGGTCTATAAAATGTGAGTGGATTCCTTCCAAGAGCAGTGAGCAAAGGAAGAGAAAGAAGGTGATCCTCTCCACCGGCAGTGAGCCAGAGATAGAGAAATAGGGAGTGACCCTTGGGGAAGCAGTGAGCTGACCCTAAACATTGTAAAGGCAGTGATCCTGGGCATATAAGTGATCTAGCCCGAACATTGTAATCCACAGCTAGTGAAGTTTAGTGGAATTGGTATGACCGGCAACTTGTTGGCGTATGCTCCTTGGACGTAGCCCTTTGCGGTGAACCAAGTAAAATTGTTGTGTCCTGTGCATGATTTACTTTCTGTTTACTTTGTGCAATAGGAAAGAGAGAGAAGAGTGTTTTGCTTAATAGCGAAACAAGATCAGAACGAGTGTTAATTTTAAATTAGTCATACCCTGATTCACCCCCCTCTCAGGGTATTCAGCCTTGTGGACCTAACATCTCCCAACTCAAGACATGGGATAGGTCTAGAAGATATTTTTTAAGCTAAAAAACATGAAAATATTCATGGATCGATGTTATCGGAGGTGGAAAATCCAAATTGTAATCCACCTTCCCAAACTTCTTGATGACCTCAAATGGTCCCACATATCTTGGTGCCAAATTACCCTATTTTCCAATCCATCAAAAACCCAATTAAGGTGAGAATATCAAAATCACCTGGTCTCCAATTGATAATTCCAAAGGACATCAATGGTGATTCGTATAAGATTTATATCAGATTTGTGCTATCACCAACCTCTATTGAATTATCTGTATTTTCATTATCACCTCTTAGACCGAGCTGAGTCCATAAGGGATGCTTCACCAATCTTCGACCATCAAAGTGTTTATTTACAAGGATTATCGTACAAGTACTTAATGTTTTCCACCTTAATGGATGAATTTTAGCTGTTATTGTAAGAAAACTCAAGTAGCCTCAAATTTTAATCCCAAGATCCTCTAAAGACACAGACACAAGCATGAAAATTATCCTCCAAAATATATATAGCCTATTTTGTCTAACCATCTATTTAAGGATTGTACCCCATGCTCAACCTTACATGGGATCCCATCAACTCTTGGATTCCTTTATAAAAATGATAAGTGAACTAGGGATCCCTATCAGAAAACATGGTAGAAAAAACACCATGAAATGTGATGACTTTCTACACATATAGATTTACCAAGTACTCAACATTGGTCATATCATGAATGGGAATAAAGTAACCTAATTTAGTCAACCAGTTTATCACTTCCTAGATCACATTATTTACTTGATATGTATGTAGAAACCAAACCATAAAGTCTATAAAAATCTCATACCACTTCCAATTTTTTACAAAAAATGGGCTAAAGCAAACCCAAATTCTTCTAATTCTCAACCTTGAACATTTGACAGGTATAACAATGAGAAAAAAATAAGCAGTGTCCTATTTCATACCCAAACACCAGAACTAATACCTCATATCATAAAAAATCTTCATCATTCCTAGGTAAACCACCCACTTGCAATTATGGAAATACCCCATCACATCCTTTCTAATAAGTTATGTAATGAAAAACTGGTTCCTAAAGTAGAGGATAACCTATGAAGATAAAGACCGTTCCCCAATAGTTTCCCCTCCATATAAAGAATCCATAATGCCTTAAAACTCATAATAAAACTTATGATCCTGGAGGATCATCTGAATAAATGAGGACATAAATATAACACTCATAAAAAAATCTCCATCCCATCCTCCCATACTCCCAAATGTATGAAATAAAATAGAGACATGTGATTCCACTGCTATGAAGATTCCTTCACAACCTGGGATGGCATTTTCTTTCTCAAAGGTTTAAAATATATGTTCCATTTTATATGAGTGTAGGCAATATCAAAGTTAAAGGACTGTAGGTACTCCACCCCTCACCTCTGATAAATATTCAAATATTTTTTTTGAGAATATATAACTCAATATTTTGTGATATAAGTAAATGGTAAACCTTTATCAGAAAGGGTTATTTCACCAACTCTTAATTTCATGAATCATAGATGTGAGTTTAAGATCATGTGTGGAATATTTATTCTCATGAGGCCATAGATGATGAGAACAATAAGCCCCCATGTGATCACCTTATATGATAACACAACCCACACCTAAACATAATGTATCACAAAAGACCACATAACCTTGTCTAGACTCTAAAAGAGTCAACATTAGAGTTGAAATAAAATTAAACTTCAAATAATCAAAATAATTCTGAAATTTTAAATACCAAATAAACTTTACTCCCTTATAAGAAAGAGAGTTCATCGGAGAATTCAAGTTAGATAAATATTTTACAAATATGTAGTAATACCCCACTAAGCTTAAGAATCTCTAAATCAAAATGAAATTCCATAGTTCTTCATAAGACATGAAAACTTTCACCTTTCTAGGATCAAATAAGATAACATTTTCCAAGACCGCATGCCCCAAGAAAATCACCTCTTGAATCCAAAATTGGTACTTTGGTAGATTGAAAAAAAGTCACAGATTCCTCAAGAAGCCCAAAATTTCTCTAAAATAAAGCACATGATCCTCCTCAGTTTTAGAGTAAACAAAGATGTTATCCAAAAACATGACAAAAAAATAATAACTGATGTACTAGTTTGAAATCATTTTCATTAATACCATAATCATGTTTAGAGAATTGGTTAGAAAAATGTAATTAAAATATGCTCATAGTGTCCATACCTGCTCCTGAAAATGGCCTTAGAGATATCAAAATCTTTAATCCTAAGCTAGTGATAACCATACTAATAATCAATATTAGAGAAATTATAAAACCCTTCCAAGTGATCAAATGAATTTTCAATTTAGTATAATATATACTTATTCTTGATCATAACCCAATTAATCATTTTCTAATTAACACACTGACAAAGGGTTCCATCGACTTTCTTAGAAAAAAG
Organism: Viscum album; assembly: GCA_963277665.1. NCBI lineage: Eukaryota > Viridiplantae > Streptophyta > Magnoliopsida > Santalales > Viscaceae > Viscum > Viscum album. Next base: position 582,451,074 of record OY728130.1, on the reverse strand, counting down.
TTCTAGGGCTACCCAAGGTGACACAAAGGGTCTAATGAAGCCTTTTGAAATCATGTCATAAAAATAATATTTCATATACTTCAATTTATATATTTTGATTTGGTAAGAGGGGTAAGTGTGGTCTAAGAAACTAACACCAAGTTTATAGAGAACTCTACATCCCTCTCGAGTGGTAGTCTAGAAAAGTATGATAGGATAAAATCCGGAAACTCAATAGTTGCTGGAGAAAGATCACCGCATGAAGATTCCTATTACAATTAAAAATAAAACATGGATGTCATACTACCCAACTATAGTAGAGGATGTTTTTCTTAGTTAGACCTTGGGTATCATTCTACTTGAAGAAATGATACCCCCAATCAGTGATAGTAAAGGAGACCTATCGATGATAACAATCATTATTGTATTTGTGAGGAATCACCTAATCCATCCTAAGAATTATGTATAGGGAATTCATGTTAAAACCCAAAAATTATCAGATGATCTCTATTTATGATAGAGAGAAAGTACCATAGGGGAATTAGAGGACCCCTCCTCTCTTCATCCCAAAAGGCACTGCAATTTCTATTACATAAGGCATGATATCCAAAAGAAGATTCAGAAAAATACACAACATGGGTTTATATAAAATAATGATTGGAATACATATTAAATAAAGTAATCACTAAAAATTAATCAATAGTAATGGTACCTCTCACTCTCCTAGGACCCAGATTATCTCCCACTAAATACTTTCCCACCATGTAAAATTTCTTCATTCCTGATGTCTGTGGATATAACCACCACCACCACCAAATAATTTTTAATTTTATTAAAAGGAATCAAGGGATAAAAAACCTACAAAAAAATTATTGAGGGGGGTATAAAGTAATGAAGGCCAAGAGAATATACTTGAACAAAGTGTGTACCCTCTAGGGGAAATGATTTAGGATTATAGAAGACAATAAGCTGGTCGTTTTGAGACAATTTAGAAGTAAGAAAATATTCCACAGAATTCCCCTCTCTCTAGGTTTGAAGAATAGTCATGTCTTCATTCATGAGACCCTTGTAATGCCTGATATAATATTCAATGGACAATAAGGACCAGACCCTTACCTGAGATTGAATTATAGAGAGATAAAAAATCAGTATCAATCTCCCAATATGGATATTTCTATTATTGCATTGAAAGAGTCCAGATATCATGGAAATAGATTCCACTTGGAAAGAATAACCATTTCCCAAGAAAACTAAGTAGACACCACTAATCCGTTGCAATCTCTAATAACTCCACCCCCACGCATAGTTCCCATGTAAAACAAACCATCAGTATTCATATTGTTCCCTAAGAGAGGAAGCTTCCATCTTACCCATGTTCCCCGAGCCGAGGGATCCGAGAAGGGGGATGTATGTTGGGGAAGAAGGTGAGATATGGATAGATAATCTACTAAACCTTTGTATAGACTGTAGAAATATAAGATGTGGTTATGGATTTTGAAAAAAAAATCCTTAAGTGGAAGGCACCATGTTCTGATGCCTTACATCATTCCTTGATGTCCAGAGAATCCAACACCCTATAATGAAGATAACTGCTCTAGCCCTTCTTTCTAGGAAAGGTCTGTCTATTGTAAGGAACCACCACCGAAAAAAATTTCAATATTGAAGGTCTGATCATACCAACCTATTTACTATCTTAAGGAGGTCCAAATTGAATTTTCCTAATAACTATTGAACAAAATTTGATCCACACATTTAGCTCTCAAATCTCTACAGTAGAAACACTTCGAGGCCAAGTTAACTCATCTTCGCTGAAAATTTTTATCTGGTGGAAAAGAATAATTCCAAACATGCCAAAATAGAAAATTAAATTTGGAAGGAAGGTTATTTCACCATAAAATATCACCCCAAATGTCTTGATGGGAAGAAACATATTGAATTTTAAGAATGTCTCTGATAGAGAAGGCACCTTCCATCGAACCTATGATGTTGCACTTATTTGGGTCATTGGTCAACATAATGTTGTCAAAGATTTTTTTTCTGGTTTTCATCTAATGTGGTTCGAATAAGGATATGGTAATTACTGTCCAACCTAAATGATATAGTTAGTGAATGTAATCTCAGGAAGCCATGGGTAGTCCCTGGGTAGTAATGATTCCAATAGATGTAGCAATGAACTTCACCATAGATCCTCTTAGTACTGACGATCCCCTACCACTACATAGATTATTAAAAACATGGAATAATATCTTAAAATGGCCTAAGAATCCAAAATATCTACAAATATTTATTTCCTTTATGAAATAACACTTTGAGTTACCAACTTTAACACATTGGAAACAAGTCTATGGTCCATTACAAGATATTGTAGATGATTTGGAGAAAGTATGATAATGAGGATGGTCCCTACTATTTACACCATGAGACTCATTTTTCATACTCTTTCCTTTAAATTAAGAACTAAAATTATCACTATTATTAGGGGGACCTCCTATTAACATTTAATTATCATCCAATTCAATCCCAAGAATAAAAAACCTATCTAGAACATCAACAAAAGAGGTAAGATTTACCATGAAGGCTTATGACTGGATATATGATCGAATACCCATATGAAACCTTTGGGAATTTGGATTCTCATTTGACACTACCTCAAGTGAGATTTGAGAAAGTTTAGAAAAATGATTGGCATACCGATTCACTGTCCTTTCACCTTGATGAAGGTCAAGAAACTCTATGGATTTTGCCAAGACCATTGACTATAGATAGTATCACATTGTAAAAATATCCTCTAAGTATTTTTAATCTAACAATTCAGTATTATTCACAATAGATAAAACATACTACCACATCCTTTTAGGCCCTTATAGCTTTAAGGACACACATTTCACCTTAATAAAATCTGTAATCTCCAATAACTCAAAGAATTTCCCAATATTTTTCAACCAATCCCCTACCATCTGAGGAGAATTGGTATCATAGAATGATTGTGGTTTTTTATGAAAAAACTCTTGGGCATGATCTCTACTATCGTCCCTCTTAGGGAAAACCTTTTCATCCTAAATAGGGGAAGGTGTAACTCCTTGTACCAAATCTTGGACTACATAAACTATAACATTTACAATGTTTTGGTCAATTGAAGGGTTCACTTAATGTTTTTCATTAGTATATACCTCTTTAAGTCTATTCATATGTCTTCTTGGGGGAATGGTAATACACATAATCAATATATAATAAGGAAATATTAGTCAAGAGGCTCAAGATCAATAACTCTATAAATAATAATTTAACTCGGGAACACGATTCTCAGATAAAAGTTTGGAAAAAGTATATAAATAGATTAAACAACTCCTCAAAGATAATTTTTCCCAATTTCCCACAGTAAAATAAGGATACATATGATTAGATATGTCCAAGAACTTGATTGAAACATAACCCTTAAGTCTCAAAAATCCTATCTTTTGTCTACCAGGAAATCCCAAACTGAATACTGATATTCAAGAAGGGAATAAAAATCCTTTGATACTAATTTTTCATGAACCAACCCATATATTACACTAAAATGGTATCTAAATCAATATTGATATGATTTTAAGGGTGTTATCAATCCCCAATAGATGGTGACTAGTTCTTAGGAATAAAATAATCAATAGAGAATTATTTCACCACAAGAATAACTCTAAAAAGACAAAGAAGCAAAAAAGAATCACTAAATAATTCGTATGCCAAGAACTCATAATGAAAAAAGCACAATATGTAGATAAGTAAAAGTCTTAAAATGGTATATCAACCAAATTTTTCATATAAACCATTAAATACATCATCATAATATATCCATGTAACAAGTGAATCACACACTTCCCCAGTCACTGCTAACTCCCAAGGTCCTACTAATCATGAATGCACAACACCTCCAAGTGGAGCTTTCCATTTTCTTGGACATGGCATAAAAATTTATGAAAACACCCAAAAGAAAAATTAGGTTTTGAGAAACAATATCCCAGTATGATTCCACTAAATATTCCATAAGAAATCCAAATAAATAAAAACAAATATGCTAAATTTTAAATAAAACATGGCATGGTAATTATTTAACAATTCAATATAAAACATACATTTAAAATCATCTAGAAGGATATTATAAAATTTATGCAAAGTGAATTTCCATCAAAACAAACATATATAAGCGTCTTTGTCAAAAAATTCATGAATAAATCATTTTATTAAAATAGGCATGGATAAATTATTTCATAAACATTGGAATGTAATAATGTTTTTTTAATCATAGCACCATGGTTATAATCCTGGGGGGTTCTCTAGATCGAGTCATGTGGATCCACATAATCTCGGTGAAATACGAATCCTAGTGTGGGAAAACTTTCCTAGACCCCCAAGCCTAGGTGGAATTAGAATCCATCATAAAGAATGAATTCCTTTCCCTCATGGTAGTTTAGTATCATTGTCACCATGAATCCATTTTTAGGTAATCTATTTTACCTAGTGTGCATATCTAACTCCTAACTAACCAGACACTCATCTGCTTCAAGTTAATCAATCATACAAGGTTTTACCATTCATTTCAAATTTCCCCCAATTTCAAGTTTCAAAACATGTTAATTCATTTAAAAAACCTACATCAAATGTTTTTTTATAAAAAATCATGCCTTTAAAAATAATTCATCTTATTTAATGATCTTAAAACATTTCATGAATTTTCTTCCCAATAATCATCATCAAATCCTTCTTCAAATATTTCATTTGAATTCACGATCATTTTCTAGAAATCACACTTTATTTTTAAATCCATTGTCAAAGGGATTTTATCACAAAAAAACACCATTACATTTAAAAAAAATATAAAATAACTCAAATCATACATTGTAAATGCATAAGAAATTAATTTCATGTCAATAAAGCAAAAAATATTTCAATTGATAGGAATTTCCTTATGAAAACACATAACTCAATTCATGACATCAACGATCACACACACGAGATCGATAATACAGAGTGAAAAGGATAGTTACAACCAAGTGGGAATCCTAAAATCACAAATCATAAATTAAAACCTTGATCCATTGACAACATGGGGATCTACCACACTCAAAGAAGGAGAGAGATGGAGAAAGGATAATCCAAGATCAAAATGAGATTACACTTACCAGAAGAGAACCAAAACTCTAAAAGATACTCCTATCCATGAATAAATAAGATTAGAAGATCCAAAACAACCCCAATGGAGTATAAAAAATCATGATGGTTGAGTTAGGTTTGACGGAGAGTAGTTTATAAATAAAATGGAGTTTAAGTTGAAAATAAATACTACTATACTCTTCCAAACCTCATCCACATCGATGTTAATTGTAACACCCGAGACTTTTATGAGAAATATTTTGTTTTTATGTTATATAAATCATCAAAGGAATCTTTCACTACACACAACACTAGCTTGGATTTCTTTACACGCAACCACGACCTTCCTTGATAGCTTGCGTCGTACGCAATACCGAGTTTCACTAAACAACGATATGCTATTAAAATATTATTAAAACTAGTCGTTATGAATAGTAATAACCACTTTTTGAAATTTTTTAAATTTTATTTTTCAAAATGGACTTCATTTTTGGATTTGGAATATCGAAATTAGCTTAGGGTGAAATTTTGGTACTTTTCGGATAACTTTCATATTCTGATGAATAGTGAAAATTACTAAATTTTAATTAAAAACAAATTTTTTAATCGAAATAATTTATAGTGATAAATTATTAATTTGAGTGGTTTTAAATTATATTTATAATATATTTTACAATTTAATACAATTTTGTTCATTGGATGTAATTTAACATTTAAACCAGACATAAACAAGTGTCAATCTTTTGATAGTTATTATCTCTTAAAAACATGCTATTTGTTTTGACGACGGGAATTAATTTCTAAATTAGTTAATGTAACTGATATGTTTTGAATTTGGTAAAATACACATCATTTTTGAATTAATTATATCAAATATATATTAGGCCTAATTTTTGGTATTTTTCTGGAAACTTTCATTTTTTGATGAATAGTGAAACCACTAAGTGGTAGTTAAAAAACTGAATTTTTCATAAAACTTAATTTTACCGCTTCTGTGAGTGGAATTTCAAAAATCCGACAGAAACGGTTAATATCAAGGACTAAAATGTGGTTCAAAGAGATGAAAATAATTTTTGGCGAATAGTAACTTTTTACTTTTTTTACCACGGTTAAAAGTAAATAGGGTAATTAAGGATAAAAGTGTTATTATTATTACCCTAAAACATGTCCTAATTTTATTGGATAAGTGTAATTCGACCAAAAACAACCTTAGGAATAAAATATGACCATTTAGGCCCACTTGGATTAGATTAGGACATTTATTATCAATTTATTTAAAGAAGGTTTAAAATTGTTAAAATCAAAGTTTAATAACTAAATAATTTTTAATATAGCGTTATATATAAGATAAATTCAACTATAAATATTCATTAGAAATCTAAAAATATTTCAAACATAATGGTATTTGATTTGTAATTTTTAGACTTAAAATAATTGAATTTATTTATGATACAATGATGATGCAGTAATTATCTTATTAATGAAATATTGACATAATTGATGTTATAAATACCCAAAAAATGTAATTTGAGACTTTTTATGAATTCCAATAATTTTATATGTTAATATGACATGTTAGTATTGATTTAATTAATTTTTTTCGAACTAATCATTCTGTTCTGATTTTCACAAATATCAATTACCAAATAGTGTCAAAATTGACATAAAATAGTTTTTTAAAAAAATATTATATTATTAATTGTTATTATATTCCTAAAAATCTAAGGTTCGGCCAAGATACTAATATCATTATAGGTGTATCATTAATGGACCACTTGGGGGTCTCTTGAATGTATATAGTAAGTTTATTAACTATATAATATAAAAATACAAAGTGACATGGTAAATGTCAATCTAATTAACTAAGAGTTAAAACTAGAAGATAAGGTTAATATAATGACCTAAACTTGTCTAAATTATATTGGACGAGAGGATTTCGACCCATACCCACCTTAAATTCTAAATATATCAATTTTGAGCTATTAAAAACTGAATTTGACTTTATAATAAAATAATATTTTTAGTTATTCCAAAGGTGCCCCTCTCCTCCCTTATAAAAGGGAACCTCCTCCCTCTTTTCCTCACACCACTTTGAGCCCTCAAGCTCGGCAAAATCCTGCCAAATTACCTTCTCCAATTCCCTAGAAACATCCTAGAGGTCCTGGTCTTCTTCAAAGACCAATTTTAGTTCCCTAGGAGGAGGTCTCAATGAGGCGCTTCAAAGAAGAGGTAATGTCTGTTACCGATTCTTTCAACTTTATTTCTTCTTCCAATTATTCTTCTTTAGTTGTTTCATTATGAAGTAATAACACCAGTATCACTCATATAATGGTATGTTATTATAAGTATTAAACAACTCTATTTCACCATCTATCCATCCTACAGAAAACGAAATCACCGCGCGTGCGTACGTACGGAATACCGTCTCCACGCCGTGGTGTAATCTATTTTCCACCACCACCTTACTTGGATGGGTATAATGGTGTAAATAATGACTATATATGATTATTTTAAAGTTATTTTTATTCTGAAATAGTTTACATACACTCCAATACAATTCCACGATCATGGGAACGATATCATCGCTCGTGCGTATGTACGGAATACCGTCTCCACGATGTGATGCGACTCGTTCTACATGATCTTCATTGCATAATAATTATATAAATGAATTTAATGAATGAATATGATATATATTACACTAATACCATTCTGTAAATGAGGTATCTATAACCTAAAAAGAAAAATAAGAATTTATTCGACAAAACACGCATAAGAACAAAAAGTAATAAACACCCGAATAACAAGTAGTAATAAAATATTACTAATAAGAAGCTAAGAATATGACCATATATGATATCATAAAAATACGTATGATTCTGGAATAAGTCAATAACATTATTTAAATCATTATACAAGAGGTTCGGACACTTACGAAGCAAATCGGACCTAAGGTAAGGGAAAATATCACAATCTCATTTTATCTGAGATTGTTTATACTTTGGTATTTACTGGTTTGTATTTTATCATCCACATCCATGTTTTCTCAATATATAATATTTTTTCCATCCACCTACAATTGTTTAAATCCAACTTTACCCTTCAGTGAGTTTTTAGTAAAAGATATGAAAGGAATCTTTTGTCGTTTTTCGTATGAGTTACTTTTTGACTTTTCTGACAAAAGTATGAGAAGAATGTTTTTTTAACTTATACGGCATGAATGTATTTTTAAAACATTATTTCCAAGAAGATTAATTTAAAAGTTTTCAAGTTTATTTTTAATCAACTTCTTTTAGTTTAAAATTGTATGACATTTTAAGAAAGGAAAATGTTTTTGAAGTAGAAAGGATATTTTCCTCAAGAATGGAGTTCAAGTGTTTTATCAAAATTATTTTCCATCTAAGATAATATAGGGTTCTGTTTCTATCCCTATTATTACATTGATTTGATTATGTTATGATGGAATTATTTTTATTAATTCCTTTATCTTATATGAATTTTTTTATGATGTCATGATGTTTAAGAATCCCATTTTTATTACATGGGTTATGCTATAATGTATGGTTTATGATTTTGTGGCACACATAAGAATGGTATCATTATGAGATGGGTGGGACATATATCTCCCTCCAATGCATTGGGTAAAGATTTTATATCTCATGAGATAGACATGGATGGAATGACAGGTTAAACCGGTTCAGTGAAACAGGACTGAAACGAGGAGTGAACTCAGTTCAGAAATGGAATTTGTCCACTAAGATAGTCTTGGCAATGAGTCTTGACTAATAAGAAATGATTATCTATGATTATGTGTGTATGCCAAAAAGTTTCATGTTTTATGTTATGATTATTGGGATTACATTTCACTACTATGATTTATCCCATGTTATGAAATTATGATCTCTTTTGCAGGTTAAGATTTCCAAAAGTTATGTTCTTATGTATATGATGTGATTGATATTTCTTTTGTTTACCCTTACTGAACATTTGAGCTCACCCTTTTTTATGTTTTATTTCCCCAGGCCAGGAAGAAGGTTATTAAGTAGGATATGCCAAAAGGGACTCTAGATATGATGAAATAAATGGGAGGCAAAGTAGATGCTTTATGAAACAGTTGTTTATGTTTCCCAGTTTCTAAAGACTCTATACCTATACAGTCCTTTCCTGGTTTTGTTATATGTTGTAATAAGTGTGCTTCAATTCTGAAGTAATAACAATGTATGTAAAGTATGGGTCATTATAGTTGGTATCAGAGGAAAGGTATAGTCAACCTTTGGAAACTAGGATCTGAAAGCCTTAGTAAGAACCCTAAGGATAAGTCGAAGCACAGAACACAATCTTAGTGTTTTAGAAATGGCCATGAATAACCTATGATAAGACCTTAAGTGTGAAATTTTATTCTTGAATATGTGGTTTTCCTATTATGATTAGTGTTTCTCACACTATTCTTCTTGGTTTTAGTCAATGGGTGGAACCCGAAGGAACCGTGTTAATGCAGAATGCGACGAGAAATGCAATGATTGTCCCGCTGAGCAACCAAACGTTATGGGAGTTGGAATGCAAAATCTTGTAGCCATGCTCACACAACTTTCTCAAGATATGAATCATGCAGGACTTCCAAATGAGCAAATGAAGGAGAAACATTCTGTTGAATCCTTCATGAGGCAGCGTCCACCTTCATTCAGCAGGTCTACTGATCCATTAGTTACTGAACAATGGATTAGTACTACTGAAAAGATATTTTCAGTTGTTCAATGTTCTGAACATGATAAATTTATCATAGCAGTGTATTGTTTGGAAGGAGATGCTGATCAATAGTGGAATCTTATTAAGAATACGAGGCAAAGGGATGAAATTGAGTCCATGGAATGGGATGAGTTCAAGAACTTATTTTTAAATAACTACTTCCCTCGTATTCTCCGAACAAAGATGGAGAAGGAGTTTCTTGAACTAAGGAAAAAGGATGATGAATCTGTTGGTACCTATGAAGAAAATTTTACAAGACTTTCAAGGTACGCTTCTGGTATTATTATCCAACCTAAGAGTAAGATCGATTGATTCTTTAGTGGCTCAAAACCAAGTCTTCGAAGGGCCTTAGCCATAAGGGACTTCAATATCTACGAGGAAATCGTTCAATGTGCTCTCAAAGTTGAGATGGAGATTGGAGTAACCCATCAGTCATATGGGTTTGATAAGAAGAGGAAAATGGAATTCAAAGGAAAATCTCAAGAGCACACTGAAAAGAAGATGAGCTTTCCCTTATGCTCAAAGTGTGGAAAGAAACATGGAGGGATTTGTCTTAAAGGGACAAGTAAATGTTTTAAATGTAGAAAGGAAGGTCATCGGGCATTTGAATGCCGCAATGATGGGAAGAAGATATCTAATGATGCAAACAAAGGAAGGGATACATAGAATGAACCTACTACACTTCAATGTTTCAAGTGCAAGGATATGGGGAATTATGCCAATCAATGCCCAAATCCAAGGGTTGATGATGATGGTCGAATTTAACAAACTCTTAAGGCTAAAGACAAAGGAAAGTCACATGCAATTTCTATCAGTGATGTGGAGTACGATAACGATGTGGTGAAAGGTACACTTACCATCCACTCTAAAGTAGAAAATGTTTTATTTGATTTTGGATCCACCCACTCTTTTATTTCTGAAGAATTTTCTAAGGGTATCTCCGTATTACCTCAACAATTAGATGTTGAGTTAGCTGTGACAACCCCCAACGGCACAACTGTCGCATCAAAAGTTTATAATTCTTCTCCGATTGAAATTTGTGGGAAAGTGCTTTCTGCAAATCTTGTGATCCTTCCTATAGTGGAATTTGATGTGATTCTTGGCATGGATTGTCTTTCTCTATATGGAGATCATATCAATTTCCAAAGAAGGGAAGTCACATTTCATATTCCAGATCAATCTATGATCATCTGTCGATGCAAGGATGAACATAACCTTCTAGAGGAAATTTCTTCCATCTTATGGGTCTTGATTCCACTAAATGAGGGTTATTTATCTCAAATAGTTGGTGAGAAACTTACGATTAAGAATATTCCCATTGTACGGGAGTTTGACAATGTCTTTCTGGAGGAATTTCCAGGTCTTCCACCAAATCATGAAGTTGAGTTTTCAATAGAACTCATACCGGGTGCTTTGCCTATTTCAAAGACACCTTATAGAATGGCCCCAATTGAGTTGCAGGAATTGAAGAAGCAACTCCAAGAGAATCTTGATAAGGGATTCATACACCCTAGTGCGTCACCTTGGGGAGAACCTGTTCTGTTTGTTAAGAAGAAAGATGGATCAATGAGACTCTGCATTGATTATCGAGAACTTAACAAGATCACTATCAAGAACAAATATCCTCTCCCGCTCATTGATGACTTATTTGACCAACTACGCGAAGATCAATACTTTTCCAAGATTGATCTTCATTCAGGGTATCATCAATTAAGGGTCAAAAGGGAGGATATACCAAAGATGGCTTTCCGTACAAGGTATGGACACTATGAATTTATAGTGATGCCATTTGGTCTTACTAATACCCCTGCTATCTTCATGGATCTAATGAATAGAGTCTTTAGAGACTATCTTGATCAGTTTGTGGTAGTGTTTATAGATGATATTCTTGTCTATTCAAATAGAAAGGAAGAACATGAAGATCACTTGAGAATTATATCGAAGACCCTGAGAAAGGAGAAGATTTATTCCAAATTTACCAAGTGTGAATTTTGGCTTCAAAAAGTTTCATTTTTGGGTCACATAATCTCAAAAGAGGGGATATCTGTGGATCCAACAAAAACAGAGGTTATCGAAAGATGGTTTAGACCAACAACAGTAACTGAGATCCGAAGTTTTCTTGGTTTGGCTGGATATTATCAATGTTTTGTGAAATATTTTTCACGATTATCTAATACACTCACCAAGTTGACTCGGAAATGAGTTAAGTTTGTTTGGACGGAGGAATGTGAAGAGAATTTCAAGGAGTTGAAAAGAAGGTTATCCAGTGCACCTGTGCTCACACTACCTTGTTGTGGAGAAAGGTTTGTGATCTACAGTGATGCATCCCAGAAGGGATTGGGGTGTGTTCTTATGAAAAATGATAAGGTGATAGCTTATGCCTCACGAAAGTTCAAAATCCTTGATCAAAATTACCCAACTCATGATTTGGAGTTAGCTGCAGTAATATTTGCATTAAAGATTTGGAGGCATTATCTTTATGGATAAAGGTGTGATATTTATACTGATCATAAAAGTTTAAAGTATATTTTCACACAAAAGGAGATGAATATGCGCCAAAGAAGATGGTTGGAGCTGATTAAGGATTACGACTGCTCAATTCATTACCACCCTGGGAAAGCAAATAAGGTGGCAGATGCATTAAGTCGACAAGACCATACTAGCTTATCCATGATGAGAATCACAAAAGATCCAATATTTATGGATTTACAAATGATAGATCTTGGAATTATAATGGAAGGGGGGAAATCGTATCTTTCTCAAATGAATGTTCAACCATCTATACATGTGAAGATTAAAGAGGCGCAGAAAGAAGATGTAGAGTTACAAAAGAAGGTGAGAAATATTCATGAATTTAACCTTGATTGTGATGGGATAATAAAGTTCAGGAATCGGGTTTGTGTTCCTCCCATCCCCGAATTAAAGAAGGAGCTGCTGGATGAGGCTCCTAGTTCTTCATTCTCTATTCATCCTGGAAGCACAAAGATGTATAGGGACCTGAAATAATACTTCTGGTGGGATGGAATGAAAAGAGATGTTACTGAATATGTCTCTCGATGCTTGGTTTGTCAGCAAGTTAAAGTTGAGAGACAGAAGTCTAAGGGGATGTTACAACCATTACCCATACCTGAATGGAAATGGGAAAACATCACTATGGACTTTGTCACAGGACTTCCTAAAACATCCAAAGGCAATAATTTTATCTGGGTCATAGTTGATCGTCTTACAAAGTCTGCAGACTTCATTGCTATTAGAGAGGATTTATCTCTAGATCAGCTTTCCAGGATATATGCAAAGGAAGTGGTAAGATTGCATGGAGTACCACTTTCTATTATATGTGATAGGGATCCGAGATTTACCTCAAAGTTCGGGTGAAGTCTTCAGCATACTTTAGATACAGAGTTGAGTTTCAACACTGCTTATCATCCTCAGATAGACGGTCAGTCTGAGAGAACAATTCAAACTCTAGAAGATATGTTGAGAACTTGCTCTATGGATTTCAAAGGTGGTTGGGATCAACACCTACCTTTGGTGGAATTTTCTTATAATAATATCTTTCACTCCAGTATTCAGATGACTCCTTATGAAGCTCTCTATGGAAAGAAATGCAGGACTCCAACTTGCTGGGATGAAGTTGAGGAAAGAAAGCTATTAGGACCTGATCTCATTGATGAGATGGCAGAAAAGGTCTGATCTATTCAACAACACATAAGAGCATCTCAGAGTCGACAGAAAATTTATGCCGACAACTGAAGAAAAGACCTAGAGTTTGAAGTGGGTGATAAAGTGTTCTTACGAATATCTCCCTGGAAGAGGGTCATGAGATTTGGAAAGAAGGGGAAGTTGAGCCCTAGATATATCGGTCCTTTCGAAATAATGGATCGTGTTGGAAAGGTAGCTTACCGATTGGAAATTCCACCGAATATCTCTCAAGTTCACGATGTGTTCCATGTATCTCTCCTAAGAAAGTAAATACCTGATCCTTCACATGTACTCAGCTCAGAAGTTGTATCGCTGGAGCAAGATCTTTCTTATGAAGAACAACTGATAGAGATTCTGAATCGTAGCAAAAAAGTCCTACGGAACAAGACCACTCACTTGGTGAAAGTTTTATGGAGGAACCACCAATTAGAAGAAGCTACATGGGAGCTTTAGGATATGATGAGGGAGAGGTATCCTCATCTTTTTGTTACAAAGTGACGAATTTCGAGGGTGAAATTCATTTTAAGGGGGGTAGAACGTAACACCCGAGACTTTTATGAGAAATTTTTTGTTTTTATCTTATATAAATCATCAAAGGAATCTTTCACTACACACAACACTATCTTGTCTTGCTTTACATGAAAACGCGGCCTTCCTCGATAGCTTGCGTTGTACGCAATACCGAGTTTCACTAAACAACGATATGCTATTAAAATATTATTAAAACTAGCCGTTATGAATATTAATAACCACTTTTTGAAATTTGTAAATTTTATTTTTCAAAATGGACTTCATTTTTGGATTCGGAATATCGAAATTAGCTTAGGGTGAAATTTTGGTACTTTTCGGATAACTTTCATATTCTGATGAATAGTGAAAATTAATAAATTTTAATTAAAAACAACTTTTTTAATCGAAATATTTAATAGTGATAAATTATTAATTTGAGTGGTTTTAAAGTATATTTAGAATATTTTTTTCCAATTTAATACAATTTTGTTCATTAGATGTAATTTCACATTTAAACCAGACATAAACAAGTGTCAATCTTTTGATAGTTATTATCTCTTAAAAACACGCTATTTGTTTTGACGACGGGAATTAATTTTTAAATTAGTTAATGTAACTGATATGTTTTGAATTTGGTAAAATAGACATCATTTTTTAATTCATAATATAAATTATAGCTTAGGCCTAATTTTTGGTATTTTTCTGGAAACTTTCATTTTTTGGTGAATAGTGAAAGCACTAAGTGGTAGTTAAAAAACCGAATTTTTCATAAAACTTAATTTTACCACTTCTGTGAGGGGAATTTCAAAAATACGAGAGACACGGTTAATATCAAGGACTAAAATGCAGTTCAATGGGATGAAAATAATTTTTGGTGAATAGTAACTTTTTACTTTTTTTACCACGGTTAAAAGTAAATAGGGTAATTAAGGGTAAAAGTGTTATTATTATTACCCTAACACATGTCCTAATTCTGTTGGATAAGTGTAATTCGACCAAAAACAACCTTAGGAATAATATATGACCATTTAGGCCCACTTAGATTAGATTAGGACATTTATTATCAATTTATTTAAAGAAGGGTTAAAATAGTTAAAATCAAAGTTTAATAACTAAATCAATTTTAATATAGGGTTATACATAAGATAAATTCGACTATAAATATTCATTAGAAATATAAAAAGATTTCAAACATAATGGTATTTTATTTTTAATTTTTAGACTTAAAATAATTTAATTTATTTATAATACAATGATGATGCAGTAATTATCTTATTAATGAAATATTGACATAATTGATGTTATAAATACCCAAATAAATGTAATTTGAGACTTTTTATGAATTACAATAATTTTATATGTTAATATGATATTTTAGTATTGATTTAATTAATTTTTTTAGAAATAATCATTCTGTTATGATTTTCACAAAAATCAATTACCAAATAGTGTCAAAATTTACATAAAATAGTTTTTAAAACAAATATTATATTATTAATTGTTATTATATTCCTAAAAATCTAAGGTTCGGCCACGATACATATATCATTATAGGTTTATCATTAGTGGACCACTTTGGGGTCTCTTGGATGTATATGGAAATTTTATTAACTATATAATATAAAAATACAAAGTGACATGGTAAATGTCAATCTAATTAACTATGAGTTAAAACTAAAAGGTAAGGTTAATATAATGAAATAAACTTGTCTAAATTATATTGGATGAGAGTATTTCGACCTATCCCCACCTTAACTTTGAAATATATCAATTTTGAGCTATTAAAAACCGAATTTGACTTTATAATAAAATAATATTTTTAGTTATTCCAAAGGTGCCCCTCTCCTCCCTTATAAAAGGGAACCTCCTCCCTATTTTCCTCACACAACTTTGAGCCTTCAAGCTCGGCCAAACCCTGCCAAATTATCTTCTCCACTTCCCTAGAAATATCCTAGAGGTCCTGGTATTCTTTAAAGACCAATTTTAGTTCCCTAAGAGGAGGTCTCAATGAGGCGCTTCAAAGAAGAGGTAATGTCCGTTACCGATTCTTTCAACTTTATTTCTTCTTCCACTTCTTCTTCTTTAGTTGTTTCATTATGAAGTAATAACATCAGTATCAATAATATACTGATATGTTATTATAAGTATGAAACAACCCTATTTCACCATCTATCCATCCTACAGAAAACGAAATCACCGCGCATGCGTACGTACGGAATACCATCTCCACGCCATGGTGTAATCTATTTTCCACCACCACCTTACTTGGATGGGTATAATGGTGTAAATAATGACTATATATGATTATTGTAAAGTGATATTGATTATGAAATAGTATACATACACTCCAATACAATTCCACGATCATGGGAACGATATCATCGCTCGTGCGTACGTACGGAATACCATCTCCACGATGTGGTGCGAATCGTTCTACATGATCTTCATTGCATAATGATTATATAAATGAATTGAATTAATGAATATGACATATATTACACTAATAAAATTCTGGAAATGTTGTATCTATAACCTAAAAATAAAAATAAGAATTTATTCGACAAAACACGCATAAGAACAAAAAGTAATAAACACCCGAATAACAAGTAGTAATGAAATATTACTAATAAGAAGCTAATAATATGACCATATATGATATCATAAAAATAATTATGATTCTGGAATAAGTCAATAACATTATTTAAATCATTATACAAGAGGTTAAGACACTTACAAAGCAAATCAGACCTAAGGTAAGGGAAAATATCAAAATCTCATTTTATCCGAGATTGTTTATACATTGGTATTTACTGGGGTGTATTTCATCATCCAAATCCATGTTTCCTCAATATATAATATTGTTTCCATCCACCTACAATTGTTTGAATCCAATTCTACCCTTCATTGATTTTTTAGTAAAAGATATGAAAGGAATCTTTAGTCGTTTTTCGTACGAGGTACTTTTTGACTTTTCCGACAAAAGTACGAGAAGAATGTTTTTTTAACTTATACAGCATGAATGGATTTTTAAAACATTATTTCCAAGAAGCTTCATTTACAAGTTTTCAAGTTTGTTTTTAATCAATTTATTTTAGTTTAAAATTGTATGACAAGTTAATAAAGGAAAATGTTTTTAAAGTAGAAAGGATATTTTCCTCAAGAATGGAGTTCAAGTGTTTTATCAAAATTATTTTCCATCTAAGATAATATAGGGTTCTGTTTTTATCCCTATTATTATGTTGATTTGATTATGTTGTGATGGAATTATTTTTATGAATTCCTTTATCTTATATGAATTTTTTTATGATGTCATGATGTTTAAGAATCCCATTTTTATTACATGGATTATGCTATGATGTATGGTTTATGATTTTGGGGCACACATAAGAATGGTATCATTATGAGATGGGTGGGACCTATATCTCCCTCCAATTAATTGGGTAAAGATTTTATATCTCATGAGATAGATATGGATGGAACGACAGGTTAAACCGGTTCAGTGAAACATGACTGAAACGAGGAGTGAACTCGGTTCGGAAATGGACTTTGTTCACTAAGATAGTCTTGGCAATGAGTCTTGACTAATAAGAAATGATTCTCTATGATTATGTGTGTATGACACAAAGTTTCATGTTTTAAGTTATGATTATTGGGATTACATTTCACTACTATGATTTATCCCATGTTATGAAATTATGATCTCTTTTGCAGGTTAAGATTTCCAAAAGTTATGTTCTTATGCATATGATGTGATTGATATTTCTTTTGTTTACCCTTACTGAGAATTTGAGCTCACACTTTTGTATGTTTTATTTCCCCAGGTCAGGAAGAAGGTTATTAAGTAGGATATGCCAAAAGGTACTCTAGATATGATGAAATAAATGGGAGGCAAAGTAGATGCTTTATGAACCAGTTGTTTATGTTTCCCAGTTTCTAAAGACTCTATACCTATACGGTTCTTTCCTGGTTTTGTTATATGTTGTAATAAGTGTGCTTCAATTCTGAAGTAATAACAATGTATGTAAAGTATGGGTCGTTATATTAATAGCTAGCCACTAGCTCCCAACAACTATCTGGTAGATCTAGATACAGTTTTTAAAGGGGTGTGAACGCCATTGACTGGTCAGTGGAGTTCCTATTGGAACTCACTTCTGCTACCCACTGGGAATGATGAAAATCCACCATCATATGGTTTCTTGTAGGTAGAAAAATGAAAAATCAATTTATAAAGTAGGGATAGCCTCTTAATATAGAGAACATTCGCTGATGGTCTCCCCACCCTATAAAGAACCCCTAATGCATCGTAACTCATCATAAATATGCTAATCCTTTAGGATCATATGAATAAGAGAGTATATCAACTGAAAATTCTTCAAAACAACTTATGTCTCATCCTCTTGGACTCCCAAATACATGTGAAGAAATAGATCCACGAGATTCCACTCCTATGATGATTCATTTATGGTATAGTATGTTAGTTTCCTACTCAAATGATTGGAAACAATGTTCCCTTATATAGGGGTGTATGCAATATCAAAGTAAAAGTAATGCATATACTCCACCCATCACCTTTGAATATGATTCAAATATTTTTGTGAGATGATATAACTGAAGATTTTGTGATAAACATAAATGGTAAACCTTTCTTTAAGAAGGTAATTATTCCAACTCTTAAGATTATGAATCACAAATGTGAGTTCGAGATCATGTGTGGGATAGTTATCATGTGGACAAAGTTTATGAGAACCATAAGCTACCACATGATCAACCTTCATGAGAAAGAATTACTAACCAGAACCTGATGAATTATAAAAGACCAATAAGCCTGTACAACCTCTAGAAGAGTGAACAATAAAAATGAAGTCAAATGATTCTTCAACTCATTGAATGAAGTCTGAAATTTCAAATACCAAAAAAACACTCATCCCTTACCAGTGAGGGTGGTCAATAGGGAATCCAACTTAGAGAAATATTTTATGAGCTGATAGTAATTCCTTTCCAAGCCCAAGAATCTTCAAATCATAAATATATTCTGTGTTTCTTGTGATGAAATAATATATTTCAAAATTTTAATATCAAATAAGATACATCTTTCTGAGACCATGTTACCTAAAAAACTAACCTCTTGAATCCAAAATTGGAACTTTGACAACTTGGCATACTGTCAGTGATTCATTAATATATCCAAATCTTATCTCAAATGAAGCACTTGATCCTTATCAGTTTTAGAGTAAACTAAGAAGTTATACACAAAAAAATAAAATAATATAAGTACTAGTGGAAAATCATGTTCATCAATTCCATAAACACAATATGATAACCTTTCAAACCAAATGGCATAATAAGATACTCATAGTGGCTATACATGCACCTGAAAGTGGTCTTATTGATATCTGAATCCTTGATTCTAAGATGGAGATAACCATAAAGAAGATTAATTTTAGAGAACCACTTATCCCCTTTAAATAGATAAAACAAATAATCAATTTGGATTAATGGATACTTGATCTTGATTATAACCTGATTTAGATTTTAGTAATAAATACACAGGTGAAGGATTCTATCAGCCTTCTTAGTGAAAAGTACTGGCACTGTCTATGTAGGCACACTAGGTTGAATGAAGTGTTTGGATTTCAAGTAAAAAAATTAATTATTTATCTCCTTCAATTCAGCTGGTTCTATTCATCAATAGGGGATATATATGGGTTGAGTACCTAGCACTAAGTAGATATGGGAACTTTACCTCACTCTTTGGTGGTAAAATATCAATTTTTGATGGGAAAACATTATAAAACTCAATAGAAACTAGAGGAAGATGAACACATGATCATTATTTTTCCAGTTAAAAAGTATAGATGGATTTCATCCTACCCAACTCTGAAAGTATAGGTTTGTCTTGGCAAGAACTCAGGTCCCATTCTCCCTAAAAAACATGACACTCTCTACTAAGGGTAGTAATGGAGATTCGTTGATTGTAAGAGTCAATTCTGGCCTTGTTAAAAACCATCTAATCCATCATGAGAATGATTTTTTAGTGAACCAATACTTTTACACATATTATTACATGATTTTTAACAAAAATATCCATTAAATACAAACAAATTATTGAAAATCATAATGTATTTATAAGATTAGGTACATAATACATAAAGAGAAACTAAAAAATAACATATTTGTTTTATTCTTCCTAATTAGATCCTAAATGTATTTGTGCTACTAAAACTGCATAGGATGACCTAAGGAATACATAAAATGAAGGGGTTATCTATAAAGACTAGTAAGGGAATAAACATGATAATGAAGAATGACGCGTGAGTAAAAGTTATAACATGATATCATAAAGGAGAAGTCTAATGAGTAATCACATGAGAGAATAACATAAAGAATGTGGTAACATAATATCATTTAATTATAATAAATGTGCAATTAACACAAAACATTACATAAGCATAAGTCAAGGATACTTTCAAGGCAACATCACATGGTGGTCAGAGTCCCTTAGTTGATTAGGTTTACTCCCTAATCCCATGCATAACGTCTCATGATACAAAAAGATTACCCAATACATTAGAGTGATATATAGGAAAACCCATAATAAAATGTACATGATTATGTGTTCCAAAAAATTAAATTGATCATAATATATAAACATAATAATTACCTTTCTTAAGAAATGTGTTGTATAATCTTGCCTCATATCATAATCAAATGAGATTTCATAAAGAAGGCATTAGAGAAATAAACTTAAGGAATGTATTACCCCATAAAATTAAGGGAGAATAATATAGATAGATATACGAGTGAAATATATATAGAATTTATAATCATTTCATAATAATAAATAGAGAGAGAAAGTGAGTTAGAGAGAGAAAGTTCATAACCTAAAGAAAAAGGTACTTCAGAGAAACCCCTTACCTTGAGTCCGAATCATCACATACATTATTTATATTCCTGAATAATAAACTTAAATTAATTATATACTTACTCATGAAATTTTTTCAAGTTTATTATCATTTTATTTATTTATTACTATGTTATATATAATTACTTAAGTCCTCATCAGATGTTTTGACAATATTCAAATCATATATAAAATGACTTCATAAGGTTGACTGTGGTAAAAAAGATAATTAATTCATCATATCTAGAATTATAATAACGAAATAATTATAATTTTTTATACATTAGTTATAATTTTAAAACCAACTATGAAATATGATTATGAAAAATGAACTATGTTACAATCATGAAGTCGGTAGGCCGTATATACGCATAAGTAATGTTTTAATTTTTCAATAATCATTATGGAAAGAAGGTATGTGTTATTTTATATTTCTATAATGAAAAATATGTCATGAATATCATATAAATAGAGTAAATCCACCATTACAACCATCTGGGATTAGTGGTGATGAAACACGAATTACATAGGTTCTCAAGGCGGTAGTCCGCTGTACACATGAACTATGGATTATTTTACCACTTGATGAAATAATAGATTGATGTAGGTAATGTAATTAACATAATAATATTTTGTATATTGAACATATTTTGGAGTAGGTATAAGAAGAAATAAAATTAAATCATTTGGTTAAAATATTTACCTCTTCTTTGGATAATCTCCTTTGATTTTCAACTTAATCACTCTAAGGTTGGTATTTTTCATAACATAAGAAATCTAAGATGTGATTAATAATTTTATTAATGTATTTGGGAATGTATCATCCAATCTAAAATACTTTTTAAGTAGTAAAAAAAGATAAGAGGATGTTCTCTTTTATAAGTGAGGGGAGGGTCACTCTTGGATTTACATGAAATATTAAATAAATGTAAAATAATTTTAATAGAGGAAAGGATAAAAACTAATATAATTAAAATATAAGATGAGTATGGGTTAATATACCATCATCCAATAAATTTCTAATGAGTTTAGATTATATTTTTACACTTATCACCTTATTATATCTCACATGAACCATTTTTGACTATTATTGTGGTAACAAAGTCCTACTATTTAGGGGCCAATATAGTTAATATAAAAGAAAAATTGGTTCATAAATGGATCATAGATGATATTTTTAAACATATACACATCACTTGGTTGTATATAGCTTTTTAGTAATTTTATATCATTTAATAAAATATTATTTATTATAAAATAACATTCATGTAATTTTTAGAACAATTCATTTAATTTGAATTTGAAAACAACAATAAAATAATTAATTAAATTATAATACTTTATCAAACTAATAACATGTTCTAGTTTTATAAAAAATTCATGGAACACAAAAAATTATTCAAATTATATTACTAATAATATTTCTAAAATCAGTTATACAGTTTTTTCATTAATTGAATAAACACCCTTTCGACATTGCGTATTCATTTAAGGTCATTATTTCATCAATAAAAATTATAAATAAATTTTCTTGATAAAAAAAATACTTTTTATTTAAAAATATAACCAAAACTAGACTTGATTTATCACTATGTAAATAATTTAGAGATTATAAAATAAAGATAAATACATTTTTGACTTTTCTTTACATTAAATATTATAAAGGTAAAAATCATGGAAAAATAGGAAAAAAGTCATATATTCAAATTTAGGATGATTATGGATGAAATATAATCTTATAATTAAATTAAATTCAAGAGTTAGGGTTATTTATTAGTCCTTATCATATTATTTTAACCTTAATTAACCCATTTTACCATTACCATGATAACAACAATTTACTAAGATTATAATTCATAACGACTAAAAATATAAGGTAACTATTTTGTAAATTTGGAAATTAAGATTTAAAATATTAAATCCATTTTTTCAATATTTAATTCACAAAAGTGGAAGAATTTAATTTAAAATTAAACCACAAAACACAATAAAAAACAACTTTTTTCAGAAAAATGCCTTTTTAAGTCTAAAACTTTTTAATACCAAATATATATATAAAATTCATTTCAAAGAACATTATTGTATTAATTTTAATAAAAAAACTAATTAATTTTTTAACTAATCTAAAATATAATTTTACTTTGTACTTACTTTAAAAGAAAACAAAGTTTTTAATAAAAATTATTAGTTTCACTATTCATTAAAAAATTATTTTTTTAGAAAAATACAAAAATTAAACCCTATGATAATTTTGATATGATGATCTAAAAATGATATTATTTTTTTATATTTAAATTTATTAAATTGACGCAATTAAATATAATATTATTTCAACAATAAAAATCATTTTAAATGAAGAACATATTTTTGAAGCATAAAACGACTTTACTAAAAATTAAATGGTTGTTTTCCAAGAATTTATCAATACATTTGTATTTATTAGTACCTTTATATATATTTTATAAAGCAATCAATCCTATTCATACCCTCCAATTTAATTTCTATGTTATAACAAAAAAATTTAAATAACAATATTTCATGGTTTGTTTAGGATCGATGTTGCATGTCATATATGCTATATAACATAGTCTTTGATTTAAAATGTTGATATGTTAACATATTACCCCATTAATAAATTTCACCCTTGAAATTCCATATTACATACTAAGGTGAAAATAGGTGAGAAAACTTCTGCTTCATGGCTTTCTCTGGTTCCCATGTTGCCTCCTCATATTTCTGGGTTTGCTATAACACTTTGCTTAGGTGAGTTGTCTTATAGTGTAGAACTTTAACTCTATGGTCCAAGATCTTCACTGGATGATACTCATAAGAGTGATCATTTTATAGCTATACCACCTCTATATTCAGTACATGTTAGGGATATTCTATGTATTTCCTCAAGAGGGATACATGGAATACATCGTGTACTTAAGATAGGGTTAGTGGGAGTGATATTCGAGTGGACACAAATCCAATGTGATCAAGAATGTAAAAGGGGTTAATGTTCCTGGGAATTAGCTTACAATTATTCCCAAATCTAATCACTATATTCCATGGAGATATATGGAGAAAAACTTAATCTTCAACCTCAAACTCTAGGCATCATTGATGATTGTCAACATTGATCTTCATTGACTATGAGTATCCTTGATGTGATTCTCAATGATCTTGAATTTTTTACCTTTTCCTCAAGAATTTAAGGTCCCGATAACTTTAATTGACCAACTTTATCCCAAATTGTAGGATTTTTACATCTCATCCCATAAAGGGATTCATATGGATCCATTTGGATACTTGAGTGGAAACTACTGTTTTCAGAGAACTCAATAGAGGAATATTTTAATCCCATACCCATTTGAAGTCTTTAGATAATGATATTAACACATATTCCAGTGTCTAGATATCTTGATCATATTGAACATCAATTTTGGGGTGATAATATGTACTGAATTTCAACTTAGTATTTAGAACAATTTGGAGGCTCTTCCAAAAAAAGTAGTCAAATCTTATATCTCAGTCAGATACAATCAATAGTAGTGGTCCACGTAGCCTCAACACTTATATAATGCATATAATTTTAATATAATTGAGTGATAACTCCTATTGAATTTTAATTATGTGAGTAGTGTTTATAAGATGACCTAACACAACCTACATAGAATTATTTACTCTGTATGTCTTCAGAAGACCAGTAAAAAAGTATATGGTGATGTTTTCCAATTTTCATACTGGTATGGGTAATAGTTACATCATCACCTTATAATTTTTACTTTTAGAATTTACTTAATGATATACTAGGCACTTTTATATATATTATTCAATATCCTTCTTCATATTGTACCACCAATAACTCTCTAAGACATCTTGATACATCTTCATGCTCCATGGGTAGATAGATAATGTCAAGCTATGTGAATCTGTAAATAACTCCTTTTTTATCTCAAGATTTTATGGTACACATATTCATGAACCAAATCATTCAATACCTTTTTAAATTTTGAACTCCTAGGATTTACCTTTTATTATATCTTCCAACTTCTTCTGTATTGCCACACCATCTCTTTGATAATCCTTTATCTTATTCAGAAGGGATGGTTGAACAATAATTTGTGAAAGGATTGATTATGTTCCTTAATTTATGATCCATATTTCCTTCCTTTTAAAGAATAAGAGGATTTGATCCTTCTCAATTCTCATAATTGATAAATATGTTTGATCCTTTTTACGTAGAGCATCCACTAATTTATTCACTTTATGAGGATGATATGGATTGGGTAGTCAAAATACTTGGTCTGCTCTAACTATCTTCATTGGTGAATATTAATCTATTTCTACATGAATATATACTTAAAGACCTTATGATCTGTGAACATTTCATACTTCTTCTCATAGAGATAATGCCACAATATTTTCAATGTGAAGATCATAGCTTCCAACTCAAGATCATGTGTGGGATAGTTCTACTCATAAAATTTCAACTACCTTAAAGTATAGGCTATCACTTTATCATTTTTTATAAATAAACAACCTAATACCTTGTTCAATGAATCACTATATACCTTGTAAAGTTCTCCACTTATGGGTAGTGTAAGTACTGGTTCAATGATAGGACTCTAATTCAACTCTTTGAAAATATATTTTCATTAATCGGTCTAGAAAAACTTCACCCCCTTTTGAGTCAGCTTGGTTAATAGGTTTGAAAATCATGAGAGATGTTTCAAAAATCATCGATAATACGTAACTTTTTTAAGGATAATGTGTATATATATTAAAGATGTTGTTCTAATACACTCCTCAATGGCCTTTTTCTTAAAAATATTCATATATATCTATTTTTTG
This sequence comes from Viscum album, assembly GCA_963277665.1. Lineage (NCBI taxonomy): Eukaryota > Viridiplantae > Streptophyta > Magnoliopsida > Santalales > Viscaceae > Viscum > Viscum album. The sequence goes on along the minus strand of OY728130.1, from coordinate 582,425,267 downwards.
GAGATAACATTCCCCAAGAATGATGCTTCCTTCATCCATAAATCCCATTTACTATAATTTACATATATCTTCTCCTTTCATAAAATCCTTAGCATAGTATTAAAATTGTTCTCATGATCATACTTACTTTTGGAGTATATTTGAATATCATCTATAAATACTACCACAAATTTATCCATATAATCTCTAAAAATCTATTCATTAAGTCCATAAATATTAATAGAGAATGAGTGAGTTAGAATGGAATCATGATGAACTCATATTTTATACACCATTAATAAAAGGAAATTTTGGGAATATCTTCTTTCTTCACCTTTAATTGGTGATACCCCGACCAAAGGGGTGCCTTAGAGAAATACAATGCCCAAAGTAATTAATTGAACAATTCATCTATCCATGTAAGGTGATAATTTTCATTTATCATGATTTTTTTGAGATCACAATAATCAATGCATATGAGTATTGATCCATCATTATTCTTGATGAAGAGGACCAACACACCCTGTAGTGAAGCATGGACATGTAAATCCCTTTTCCTAGATTCTCTTGTAAGTGCCTTTCCAATTCTTCTAACTCAAATGTGGCCATTCTATAAGGATTATTAGATATAGATAGATACCCAAATATATGTTTGATTGAGAATTCAATCTATTAGCCAAGAGAAATACCAGAAAAAATCTCTAGGGAATAAGTCAATATAATACCTCACAATGGTAATGTCTTCAAGAACAATCCTCTTTTTTTGTCTCAATCACTTGAGTTAGATATGAAGGCTCATAAGACAGTAATATCCACACTTGAGATGAATATTCCAAAGAAGATCCATCCTCCCCTATACACTTGTACAAAAATAGAGGATGACTTGGTGTCTGAATAGTTCTACTAAAATATCATGATATGAAATAATGTGTAGAACAAGAATAAAAAAGTATGTTTGATATTAATGAATGAATAATTAGCATAATTATCTCCACATCATTGTTAGGATCCACCTTAGTGGTAGTGATGAAATATTCCATTCCTTATTGTCTTGGAGGTTGTTTTCATTGGTTGTATCTGACAATCCTTATCTTAGGGAATTGGATTACATAATTCCCATGTTCCTTATAGTTAAAACACCATACCATTTATAGAGTGTTGATATAAAAAATCTTTTCATCTTCCACATTATTCAGTTTACTCATTTATCCTCAGGATTGATTATATTAATTCTACTCTTTTCCACATTGAAAACATCTCCTGGTTTCCTTGAGATTATTTCTTGGGTTTTCTTCCCACAATTTTGACATGTGGGATGTTGGGTTTTCTTTACACCATGATATTTATCCACTGTTCCTTATAAATTAAACTAAATTTTAATATTTATATCTCTAGTTCCATGAGACCAATAAAAGTCTCTAATATCTAAATCTATATTGAGGTAACAGTGAACAATATCTTCTTATATTTAAAAGTCTGAAATCACTAAAGAGTTTCATATAATTGGATTTAATCCCCCAAAGAAGAGTTCCACCATACTTTCTATGATGATGATGAAGCTTGATGCATACCATTCAAGCCTTGTGATGTTTTCCTCATAGGCCCCAATATAATAATCTTCCTTTAAATTTAATATGAGTATCTCCCTCTCCATTTTTAAATTGAGAGTTTAGGAAAAAAATTTCTTGAATTTTTCCAATTACATGGAATCAATATCTTATTTAGACTTAATGTTCTTGAGTAGTGTCCACCACTGACCTAATTCCCCCTCTTGGTGATAAAAATTCGTCACAACTTTCTCTTGTTATAGGCATTGGAGGATAGATAATATCTTCTCAATGGAGTTAATCTAATATTCTACAATGATGGGATCATAATATTCACTAAAGGTAGGAGGCCTTTGTCACATAAAAGTCTCGAACATGACTTTATATTTCTTAAGATAAGGAGGGTGTTCCGTAAAATTAAATTTACAATTCATAGAATGATCCAGATGATCTAGTATGACTAGGAAGTTACTATATACCACTCACATAATTTTAAGCATATAATTCCAAAAATCATCACATTTCCTATCATGTTGGTTATTGGAATAATTTCTACAATTTTCCACCTTTAACTAAAAAGAAAAACAAGGTCAGAATACTTTAACTAATAATCATTAAAAAGGTAAACATATAAACTTATAAAAAATAACTTAGAAATTACACATAAATCATAACTTATGAGTATTTAGGTTTCAATCTAGGTTATCAGTGGTAATATTTTTATTAGGTTTTCCAACATATCAATCTATATAAATTTTTCATAGTGGTTCATAAAGAATTTGGGAATTTTCCAAAGCATATCCTCCAGGAGTGTTAAAACAAGTGTATAGTAGGGCCTCTTTATTGTGCACTAGGTGATAATCAAGTCACAACCAAATATTCCATTGTCGAAGTTATTACCCATAGGTAGAACTGTTCCAGATCCATATCTAGTTATAGTATCCCAATAGTTATGATTTTTCTTGGAAATCACTCCCTCTACACTTCACTAAAATTATAGGATATTTTACTATACTTTGAATTATCCATATACTTATCCCTAGGGTTCACACTAAATTAGTCCAATCATAATCCCCCAAAATAACTAGAATAAGATCTCATGCAAAATATAGAAACCCAAAACTTTTACACATATTATTACATGATTTTTAACATAAATATCCATTAAATACAACCAAAGTATTAAAAGGATTAGAATATTTAGAATAATAGGTTTAAAATGAGATCCTAAATACCTTTTATATCCTAAAACTTCATAGGATAACCTAGGGAATATATAAAATAAAGGGGTGAGCTACAAATCCCAGTAATGGAATAAACATGACAAGGAAATAAACATCTGAGTCAAAGGTGTAACATGATCTCATAAAATAGAAGGATCATGAGTAATCACATGAGAGCATAAAATAAATAACATGGTATTATAAGACCACGGAAAAATAAGAAACATGACAGAAACACAAAAAATGATATAAGAATAAGTTAAGTATAACTACCAAGACAACATCACATGGTGGACTGGGTCCCATAGTGGATTAGGTTTACTCCCTAATCCCATGAATAACGTCTCATGAAACAAAAAATTTACCCAATGAATTGGAGAGATATTTGGGCACACATATAATTACTTATACACATTTATGTATTCCATAGAAGGAAATTAATCATAAGGAATTAACATAATAATTACCCACAGAAAGAAATAGGTTGCAGAATCTTGACACACATCATAATCAAATGAGATTTCATAATGCAGGTGTTAGAGAAATGAAATTAAAGAAAGTATTAACACTTTAAATAAGGGTAGGATAATCTAGTTATATATGTGAGAGACATATATAAATAATTTATAATTGTTTCATAATAATATAAAGATAGAGAACAGTCATAACCCAAAAAAATTGTTGTTTAGAGATATCCCTTACCTTGAGTCTGAATCATCACGTATGTTATTTATATTTATGAATAATAAATTTATGTTAATTATTTACTTACTTAAGAACCTTTTTTAATTTTTATTTCTCATTTTATTTTATTTATTACCATGGTATATATAATTATTTAAGTTCTCATCAGATGTTTTGATGATATTCGACTCAAATGTCTAAAATGATTTCGGTAGATGGACTATGGTTAAAAAGATTATTAATCCATAATATATAGAATTATTATCATTAAATAGTTATAATTTTTATACATAAATTGTAATTTTAAAACCAACCATTAAATATGGTTATGAAAAATGAACTACTTTACATTCATGGAGACGGTAGGGCATATATACGCATATGTAATGTTTCCATTTTTCAATGATCATTATGGAAAGAAGGTAAGTGTTATTTTATCTTTTGAGATTGATAAATATGTCATGAATATAATATATATATATATATATATATTAAATACATAATTATAACTATCCATGAGTAGTGGTGGTGGAAAGTGAATTACATCAATTCACAAGGAGGTAGTTCTCCATACACTGAAATGATGGACTCTTTTCCCATTTGATTTATGAAATTTTTTGGGAATGTATTGTCTCTACAATACTATATAAGTCTCATTGATTTTTATTATCATAAATAACCTTGTTTTTTACTAATAAAGTTAATTTAATTATTTTTCATGAATATTTTTCTTGAGAATATTATCATATTTACGAGTTATAATATTTGTTAAAGTATTCTGAACTTGTTTTAAAAGTATTCTAGAAACACAATTCATACCCTATGTTTGAAATTATAAGCATATTTTATGGTTCAAAAACACATTTTTTGAAAAAGAACCCATGGATCACATACCCAATGATTTTGAAAAAGTATTTTTTATCAACTCTATGTTTGGATGGAATCCTGTATTTAAGAAAATGGAAATTATGGATAAACAACCCTATGTTTGTAAGGAACCCTAAGTTTGAGGAAAAAAATGTATGGTACATAAAACCTACTTTTATAATAAATCATACGTTTTCAAACCCTATGTTTGGAATTTTTTCGTCACATGAAGGAACCCAATGTTTGACTATTCAACGATGGAGTTTAAATTAAAGATATTTTCCATGATTTATGCAACAGTATCAAAAAAAGTAAATATCATTTAAAAGATGTTTTATGATTGATTCAAAATATCATATTCAATAGATTAAATCATTACTATTTATAATGAAAGTTATGAATCCCTTGAATGATTTAAATTTGAATGTTTACAATATATCAGGAGATATTCTTGGATTTTATCAACTAAAGGAAAGACAATATTTCTATAAAACATAAAAAATTATTTCCAGTTTCTATAAGACTATATATATGGAATATATTTTTGAATATAGAACAGATGGAAAGAAAAAATAGGTTGAGTGAATCTATTATTTCTAAAGAAGCTACATTTTGGAGATATAAAAAACCTCATACAACTGTTTGTTTGTTGATACTGTTATTAAAGATCATTCAAAACTGGGATAACTTAAAAAATATTCTTACTTGAAGACATTCATATTTGATGAAGAAGATATATATTCTATCAATTGATACTTCAATTATGTTTAAGAAATTTTTATTCAATCAAATAAAAATAGTTTTGATTTATTGGAGTCTTGGTTTCTCAAAATTAGTCATGGAAGAGTATTATATTCTCAGACTAAGCTGTGGAGAAACCAGTTCAATGTAAAAGAACCAGAAGGATTTGTAAAGCCTTTTTTTAAAAGGTGTCAATTAACTATACTTATTTGTGAATATATTATGTTAAGAGGGCCGTTCTAGTTAAAATCACCAAGCTTCCAGATAAATAATTGGTGGAGTGGACTAGGGGATCTTTATACCCTACACTACTATAAAAATTTCTATCTACTTATTTATTGATTTTCCACTACTCAAATTACTTATAGAAGCAAACTCTGCATATATGCATAAATACAAAAGAAATATAAAATCCCAAATCTATTAAGATTATCAAAAGGACACAAATCACCCCTATAATATTTCTTTGTATTATTCTGACCTAATAATTGGTTTTAGAGACAATATTTTTTAATAAATAAGATAAACGTATAGGTACCCTAAAAGCATATGGTCTATACAAAGACATATGTCAATGGATGATCCTAGAGAAGGCATGTATATGATACATTCTCCTTACTTAATTGGTGATAACTATGAATATTAGAAATATCATATGATAATCTATCTAAATAATATTGGATTTAAAGTATATATGAATGTTATCACTCCATACGAAATTCCTAAAAAACCAGAAACATGGGATGATACATACAAAGCTGTGTATGAAATAAATTCAAAAGTAATGAATTCTATCACCTATGGAATTGGTACAGAATAATTTAATCAAGTATCTCAATATAATACTACTTATGAAATGTGGTAGAAAATTGTTGTTTCATATGAATGAACTATCAATGTTAGATAGCTAATGTAAGATATTGAAAAAATAATTTTTGACACCTTTAGAATGCATGATGGTGAAAGTATCACCCAAATGAATGGATAGTAAACATAAATATTCATTGATATTTCTACTTTTAGAGCTGAAATTTCTCAATCAGATCAATCTTTGAAAGTACTCATAGTACTACCCTCAAAATGGAATGTGATATATATAGTTATAAGAGAATTATCCCTAGTTAAATATTTTACTATAAAATAATTAACTGGAGCACTGATGATGTATAAAGTATAAATTCATGATAAAGCTAAAGATCATAAGATGGTAAAAATGTAAAATATTTACCTTAAAGTTACATAACATAATCATGAAAATAAACTGGGAGAAGATGTTAAAATCTCAAAAGATTTAGAATACTCCGATTTTGAAATGGAATTAGCTCAGTTAGATAGAAAATTTATCAAATTATATAAGAAGAAGACAGGCTTCAAAAAAAAACCTTTAATAAAGATGAGAAAGGATCCAAAGAAGTAAGATAATATGAATGTAAGTAGATGGGTCATATGTATCCTTATTTCCCCCAGCTAAAAGAAGAAAGAAGAAATACGGAAAAGAAAAATTAAAAAAAAACTTGATTATGATCATAAAAGGAAAAGAGATATAAAAGTTAATTAGAGTGTGTCTAAAGACTACAAAAGCCCTTCTAAATCTGATTAAAAAATGCATCCAAATAAATAATAAAGAAATTGTGTTCTTTTTGGATAAGGAAGAAGAAGAGGTGAAAACCTATTATTCTTTTGCTTCTAATTATGATATCCACTCAAGTAGAAAATTTGATTTTTATTAATTTATGCTTGAAGAAAAAGATGATTCTCTAGTAAAAAGGAACAGGTCACTAAAAAATATTCATAATTCTATTTTAAATGGAAAATATGTAATGCTAAATCAATATCAAGAAGTAAAAGGAAAATTTAATAAAACCACATTAAAATATAATGAACTTGAAAAAAACAAAATAAAGTAGAATCATTTAATTTTTTTGAAATTATATTAAGTAAAGGTGAAAAATATCTAAATGATATTCTTGGAAAAAATGTTATTAAAAGAGAAAAATATGGGTTAGGAAGCAAGGGATAAAAATAAAAATCATATTAAAATTATTTTGTTCAATGTTTTAAAAATGACAACTATTTATATTGTAGAATAAAATAATACTACTTTAAAAAAATTTGGTTAAAAAATCCTCATATAAGTGGAATTAAAAACGATTTTATTTACAAGAATATATCTGATTAAATTAAGGTAAATTTTAGTAAAATAAGAAAAATCTAGATTCCCAGATCTTTACTTGCTACGAAACTGGACCCAATAAAATATGGCTACCAAAAAAAACTCTTGTTTAAAAAATTTTTTAGGTAAAAGACCATAATAAGAGAAATTCTATATGGTATATGGAAAATGGATACTTAAGAAACATGAGTGGATACTCTTGAAATTTTTATACACTGGAAAAAATGAACGGAGGAATAGTCTCCTTTGGAGATAATGTAAAATTAAATATAGTTGGAGTTAGGTCCCATGGAGATCCAAAGTTAATATCAATAAATATAGTGATATATGTACAAGGGATAAATAAAAACCTAATAAGTATCTCTTAACTCTATGATGATAGTTTCTATGTTGATTTATCAAACATTTATTACTTAGTTTGAAAATATAAATTGCTTAAATTTAGATAACCTAAAACTGAAAATGTTTATACCTTGGATCATAATTCCTTATGTAAAAAAAAACTAAATTGTTTAACTATTGAATAAAATAAGTAATGTATCTAGAATATAAGACTTGGAAAATATAATATATTTACTTTATATAAATTTTCTAAGAATTACTTAGTTTCTAATTTACACTGTCTTAAATTTGATTATGATAGATTCTGTGATGGATTCCAAATTGGAAAACAACACAATTCTTCTTTAAAATCAATTAACAAAGTTGTTACATCTAAACCACTTGAAATTATCCACATGGATTTGTTTGTATCATGAAGATTATTATGTTTGGCTAGAAAATTTTATGTGTATGTATTAGTTGTTGATTTTTTCATGATTTACATGTGTTTATTTTTTAAAACATTAAAGTGAAGTATTAATTTTTTTGAAAGTTTTTGTAAAATCATTGAAAATGAAAAATATTTTAAAATAATATCATTAGGAAATTATTATGGTAAATAATTTTAAAATCCTTAATTTAATTATTTTTACTCAAACTTAGGTATTAAACACACATTCTCTGCACCAATAACACCTCAATAGAATGTTTTTTTTTGAAAGAATAAATTGAACTATTCAAGATATGACAATGACCATATTGAATGATTATAAAATACCTATCTATTTTTGGGAAGAATATTTAAACACAACTTTATATATCATGAATAGAGTCTTAATAAGACCCCTTATTAAAAATATACCCTATGAATTTTGGAATAATAGAAAACCCAATGTAAATTACATTAATGTATTTGGATGCTAAGTGTATATCTTGAATACTAAGGAAAACCATGGTAAATAAAATGAAAAGGCTGATGAAGGAATATTTCAAGGATATTTTTCCACTTCTAAATCCTATAAAATGTATAATAAAAAGTCAAAGATTTTTTAAGAATCAGTTCATGCGAATTTTTATGAAAGTAATCCTTTTGGTAAAAGAAAATATCTAATAGATGAAATTGTTGAATCTTTTGAAAACACGCAGCTTGAAACACCTAAGACTAATTTTGAAAATAAAATAAATGAAATTTAGTATATTATAGAAGAACATGAAATAGAATAACCTAAAAGTGTCTTACCTAGAATATCTAGAACCTTAAAGGACCACCCTTTAGAAACTATTATAGGAAATCTAGACACAGGAGTAAGAAGTAGAAGAAATATAGGAAATTTAGTTGAATATTATACCTTTCTATCACAACTAGAATGCGAGACTTTAAAAGAAACTTTAAATGATGAATCTTGGTTATTGTCTATAAAAGAAGAGATTAATCAATTCAGAAGAAATAAAGTTTGGGAATTAGTAGACATACCAACTAATTATCCAGTAATAAAAACCAAATGAGTTTTTAGAAATAAACAGGATGATAGAGGGATTATTACTAGAAATAAATCTAGATTAGTATTAAAACGATACAACCAGGAAAAAGAAATAGACTATGATGAAACCTTTTCACTTGTTACTAGATTAGAGGTAATTATAATCATGATAGATTATTCATCTTTTATAAATATTAAATTATATCATATGGATAAAAAATATACCTTTTTAAATATATATTTAATAGCGGATGTTTATATTTAATAACCAGTTGGTTTTAAAAACCCTCATCTACCAGATTTAGTTTTTAAAATTACTAAATCTATTTGTGGCCTTAAAAAATCACCCAAAGTTTGGTATAAAAGATTAAGCTCATTTTTTTTGGAAAATGTATTTTCTATAGGATTAGAAAATTATATTCTTTTTAATGAAAATATTTTCTCTAATATTTTATTAGTGAAAATTTATGTTTATAATGTTATTTTTTGATAAAAAAATACAAATATTTGAAATAAATTTTCATATCTTATGAAAAAATAATTTGAAATGAGTATGATGGGAGAATTAAATTTCTTTTTAGTATTTAAAATTTATCAAATAGATTATGGAAATATTTTAAATAAAAAGAAATACATTATTGATTTATTGAAAAATTTTAGACTAGAAAACACTAAGACTTACACAACTCCCATGTGTACTTATAAAAAACTTGATTTAGATGAATCTGAAAAAATAATAGACAAAAATTTATACAATGGTATATTTGATTGGTAGTTTATTATATATTATTGCTAGTAGATCATACATAATGTTTTTTGTATGTTTATGTGCTAGATTTTATTCAAACCTAAATGAATCCCGTCTTATTGCTATTAAAACAATTTTTTAATATTTAAAAGAAACTATTTTTAATCTCTACTTTATCAAAAAACTTCTGATTTTAATTTAATTTTATATTTATATACTGATTTTAGAGGATGTAAATTAGATAGAAAAAATACACCAGGAACCTTCCACATTTTAAGAAAATCATTAGTGTCATGTTCGAGTAAGAAACAACATTCAGTGGTCCTGTCAACATCCAAGGAAGAATATATGTCCCTTGAAAGTTTTTGTGCACAAGTGTTGTGGATGAAACAAACCTTTCTGGCCTTTATACATAATTTTAATAATATACCTATTTTATGTGGCTGTTAATATCCTCTGGTCTTCTGCGACCAACATTGAGAAGTGGCCTTCTTTAATGGTTGATCTCTGATGGTGGATCTGTCTTTGAAGGAGCTGGATGAGGATACTTCTTTCCATGACCTGGTGTTGGTGTCTTATTTTGGAAGCGATAAACCTTCCCTAGGGGTTTTCAAAGAATTTGTGGATTCTTGGGGATACATCTTCCCACGGATGTGTCAGAGCTTTCCAGGTCCACCTTTTGAATCCATTTATCTTACCGGGAGGACTTTGTTCTAGCTTGGGCTAGGGATGGGAGGTGGTGTGGATCTTAGAGGTTCCTGCTTTCTCAGTGGATGTGGGATTTTCAATTTGGTAGAGAATCCAGTTTGGTTATTGTTTAGATCAGTCGTCTAGGTCTACCTTTGCTGCTTTAAAATCCTTCGATCCTTCATTATGTGGTAGATTATTTGGGTTCGTTCCTTTGTGTCAATGATCGAGTAGTCTGTCTTCTGGAGGTGGCTAATCCACAGATTTGCATGGAGTTGGATCTAGCAATGTATCTTCCTTCATGTGTTTTTATTAGAGATAATGACAGACTCATTTAGTAGAAAAGGTTGTTCTTTTAGGAACTTCCTGGGATTTTTATAGGTTGTGGCCTCCAAGGGCCTTCAATGGACTTCTACAGATGAGGGTTTTCCAACAGGGACTCTCTGAGACCCCCTCCCTTTGCCTCCTTTGGTCCCCCCTCGATCTCCAACTAGTCTCAGGACATGCGGTTTGATGATATTGGGGTGTGAGACGGGTAAAGGTTTAAAGTGGTGGTGCCATAGGTTGAATATGTTGTCATTGACACAACACTGAGGATTTCAAATTCAAATTCTCATTGTCAAGCGCTTTTCAACGCACCCACCCATAGATCGGTTCTTTTTTTATCTAATACTCAACCGTTGCAGAACATATTTGTTGTGAAATATTCATCCATGCATGCCATATTTGTATCTTCTTCTGAGTTTGTCAGTGATTCCCCCTCAGTATCCTTATCTTGGAGTTCTCACAAGTTAGAGGTGAGATCCAATTCATGGATTCCTAGGGATCTTCCTTTGCCCTACCGGCTCTTTTGAGTGTTATACCTACTGTCTCCAGAGATGGTCCAGATGGCTTCCTGTTTATCTTCTATTGCGATGAATGAGGTCAATGTTAATTCCCATGAGAAGGATTTCCCTAAGGGCATTATTAAGTCCATTCATGCTACCTGAGATTATCCTACAAGAAGACTTCTATCTCCTTATCTTCATGAGGTTTTGGTCATAGTTTCTCCCCATCAAGATCGTGTTAATAGGTTCTCCATTCTAGAGGACTCAGTAGGTGTGATTCCCCCCATTCTATTAAACAAGCATGGGTCTATGGGTTCTACAGGGCCAGTTACTTGTTCCAAGGTGAAGGAATTTCTAGAGTTTGGTCCAGATTCTTTATTAAGACATGCCTAAAAGAAGGGAAAATCTCAACCATTTTAATTATCTCCTTGATAATCTAGAATTTTAGGGATCTGTGGGTCTAGGACAAATGTGACTTTGTCTGTTCCGTGTATCGAAATCATAAAGATTCTGTCATTGCCATTTTAGAGCTAAAGCAGGATCCTGCCAAGCTCAATGAATTTTCTAGGAGGATGGGTTATGGGAACTGTCTTCATGTCTTTCCCGAGAACAAGCATATTTGGCTATGTTGTAAGAAGGATATTTCTGTTGAAATTTTCAGCATCATGTCACAATGCATCACTATCAGAATCAGTTTTTCAGAAATGAAGTTTCTATTTTTTCCTTCGCCTATACAAGTGGTGATCCCCAGGGTCAGAGAGATATTTGGAAATACCTGGACTCCCTTCAGTTGGGAAAATCTCCATGGTATATTGGAAAGTATTTCAACTCGATTATGGAGGAGGCGGAGAAAAAAAGAGGCAATGGTTTTTACAATACTGACATGCAAGATTTCAGAGTTTTTGTTTCTTCGGCGGGTATCATTGACTTGGGGTTTTCAGGAAATAGGTTCACTTAGTGTAATAATTTTAGGGGTTCCAACCATATATGGTGTTAGCTGGACATGTATTTTTATAATCTTCAAGGTCTCCACTCTTTCCCTCAATCCTCAGTCACACACCTGACTCACTCCCTCTTGAATCATGCCCCCTTGTTGGTGTAGCTGCGGAAAGGGGATTTGGTTAGGCTGACTCTCTATTACTATATCTCGTAGAACTCTAAGAATGGATTCATGCAGATGGATAAGTATTCTTGGGATGGTGTGGAGGTGGAGGGAGCTTGGGTTGGCCTTTCCAGGCATCTTAGATGACTTAAGAAGGACATTAGAGCTTGGGTGAGTTTAAACTCTAAGGAGGACTTCTGCCTCGAAAGATTATAGGATTCCATTTATAAGTTGGAAGAGGAATTGTAGGATTCCTGGAATGATTTTAAATTTTTCAACCTCTATGACAAGTGTTGATGGCTGAAAAACTTTTGGAAATTGAGAAGTTCTCAGGATTAAATATAGAACTCGATGGCTAAAAGAAGGATATCAGAATATGGCATTATTACAAGATTGTTTGAAAGAGAAGGTGAACCATAGGAAAATAAACTTGAGGTTAGAATCCATGTATTATACTGAAGATGTGAAAGTGGAAGGGATCATGGTGCCCGATCATTTTCTTAAGATTCTAGTTGGTTCCGATCTTTTCAAAAATTCAAATTCTTGGAATTTTGGTGAAGAGGATCATTTTATGGCCTCCCTACCTAAGAAGGTGGATAGTTCTGGAATTTTTTTTAATAGGGGTGCCTTAAAAGGAGGAGATCAAATCCACTATATTTAGCATTAACCATGATAGTGCGCTGGGTCTAGACAACTTCCCTGGGACCTTTTATGTCACTCCTTTGGATTGTTTTAAATCCCATGTTTTTGAAGCCATCCAAGACATCTTTAGAGGGGGTCCCATAAATAGAAGTGTGTGTGCCTCTAGAGTTGTGTTGATTCCCAAGGTGAAGGACCCGATTAACATCAACCAATTAAGACCCATATTCCTTTGCAACTTTTCATACAAAATTCTTATATCCCTCATTTTCATGAGACTGGATGGTTTTATCCCCCAAAATATTTCTATAGAACAACATGGCTTCGTGAAATACAAAATTATTTAGGAGGACATTAGTATTGCTAAAGAATTGGTTGATGTCATAAACAAGCCTACAATGGATTCTATTTTTGTTATCCAAATAGACAAAGAAAAAGATTATGATAAGTTGGAATGTACTTTTATTATCTGTGTTAGGAGAAATCTTTGTTTCAGTGAATGGTTCTATGTTATTTTATTCATATGTTACTCATCCCCATGGCTTACCATCTCTCTATTAGGGAAAGGCTTCAACTTCATGAGAAGCACCCAAGGAGTAATGTAACGCCCCGACCCCAGCTACCCAGAGTCGGTGCATTAATTACATAACATTGGCATGATCACAAGAAAGATCAAATCTCGAAAGACCGATTGGTTTAGTAGCCTTGGAAACACTAGATATAATCATAAATTTTTACATTACATTTCAAAGTGAAAAACTACTACAATAACAAAGTCTTCATATCCACACTATTAACCCCTCATAATATCCCTGCAAGTCATTCATAATTTACTTCTTCACTTCCTGGGAAAAATAAAACATAGAAAAGGGGTGAGCTCAAATGCCCAGTAAGGATAACAATATAGCGGAACATTCAAAATAAGCATAAACATTTAAGGCAATGAATTACTAAAACAAAAGCCTTTTAAACATGAACTTTAACATAGTATGGCAAAAGTAAAATGAAATAATGCCATTTACTTATTCACATGGATATTCTACTAATCGAATAATCACATGCAAAATCAATAACCACTTTCATAATGTTGGAATGCATAATGTCAAACGTTAATTTCATTGTCTAGGCCTCATCCCAAGACCTAGGGGTTACTTCTAACCGGAACCCAACCCGGAGTGCCTCTAATAACCGGACACCAACCCGGAGTGCCTCTAATAACCGGACACCAACCCGGAGTACCTCTAATAACCGGAGACCAAACCGGAGGGCTTACTTTTACCAGTCCCTAACCTGGAGGGCTTACTTTAACCAGTCCCCAACCTGGAGGGCTTACTTTTACCGGTCCCCAACCCGGAACATACTTGTTTAGCACATTCATCTGAAGAAAAGTTTGAAATATAACATAAACATTCGGGTTAAAACTAGCATACAAAATGTCAATAGTTTCACCATAAACTATGAATGGTATAAAATAGCACATCCACATTCAAACATATCACAAAACCTTCAATACAATATAGAAGTTTTGTATTATAATAAATCAACTTCAAATAATCTTAAAATCCATCAAAGGATGTCGACATAGATGAAATCAAAATTCTTTTAAAAGAAGTATCTCCTTTTATTTTGAAAACATTTCAGATCCATATAAAATAAAACATTTTCTTTGAAAATATTCTTATAAGCTTGTAAGGAAAGCTTCGACGATTTTATAACAGCGGAAAGTAACCGCACCCGCCTTATAAGTTAAAAAAACATTCTTACCTCAATTCTGTCGAAAAGGTTAAAAAGGACCTTGTTTTGAAAACGACGGAAAGATTCCTTTATAAACCTCTTATAAAAAGTCAAACAAGGGTATAAATGAATTTAACCCATATTCTTATAAATAGTAAAAATGTTTTGAAATACATTTCGAAGAAACATGGATGTAGATGATAAAGAGATCCCAGTAGATTATTACGTATAATACAACCTCGGATAATGAAGAGATTTTGAAATAACCCTTACCTTGTACTTTTCCTTGGTTGGGGTAGGTTAACCTCCTCTTCTTCGGGTTCTTCCTTTTGATTTGATCAAAAGGGCTCCTTAGGTTGGCTTTCTGATCAAACTAAGGCCTCTAGGTTGTAGTGAGGGATGTTGGGAGAGTATTTGGGCAGAGTTTGGCCGAACAAAAAGGCTTTTAAGGTGTGAAGAAATGAGAAGGAGGAGTTCCCTTTTATAAGAGGGGTGAGGGGCACCTTTGGAAAAGCTAGAAATATTAATTTATAATAAATTCATATTCGGTTTCCAAAGGCTCCAAAGTTGACTATTCAAAGGATGAGGTAGGGATAGGTCGAAAACAACTCATCCAATAGAATTTAGACAGGTTTGGGTACTTATATTAACCTTATCCTTAAGTATTAACTCTAAGTTAATTAGTTTCACTTTTACAATGTCTCTTTGTATTTTTATATAATATGGTTAATAAACTTACTATATACATCCAAGAGACCCCCAAGTGGTCCATTAATGATTAACCTATCATAATATAAGTCTCTTGGCCGAACCTTAGATTTTTAGGAATTTAATATCAATTAATAATATAATATTTGTTTTAAGAACTCTTTTATGTCAATTTTGACACTATTCAATAGTTGATTTTTGTGAAACTCATAACAGATTGATTACTTCAAAAAAAGTCCATTAAATCAATCCTAATATATCATATTATCCTAGAAAATTAGTTTAATTCATTAAAAGTTTCATATTATATTTATTTGGGTATTTATAATATCAATTATTTTAATTTTTCACTATTATAGTAATTACTGCATCATCATTGTGTCATAAATAAAATAAATTATTTAATGTCTAAAAATTATAAATAAAATATCATTATGTAGGAAATATTTTTAGCTTTATAATGAATATTTATAATCTAAAATCCAACATATATAACCCTATGTAAAAATTGTTGTTCTAAAAGATATATGCTTGTGTCATTTTTGTATTCATTTTAACTAAATTAAAATAAAGTGTCATTATCACTTACAAGTGGATCCATGGGGTCCCAAAATTGACACAAAGATGCCCATGGTCGACCATCTATCAACCAATAGGGTTAAGACACGTTTTTAGGGTAATTTAGTATTATTATAATATTATTTTTTTAACCCTTATTTACCGGATTTACCCTTAACCATGGTAAATAAAATATTTACCGCAGTAATTATTCAAAATGTCTAAAAATAAAAGTTACCTATTTACACAATTTGAACATCCTGATTCCAAATATGGAATCCATTTTCCTAAATTCAAAACACAGAAGTGGCAGAAATTAATTTAAAATTAATTCCCGCTGTCAAAACAAAAAGCGTGTTTTTAAGAGATAATAACTATAAAAAGATTGACACTTGTTTATGTTCGGTTTAATTGTAAAATTATGTCCAATGACCAACATTATATTAAATGGTAAAAATATATTCTAAATATACTTTAAAACCACTCAAATTCATAATTTATCACTATTAATTATTTTGATTAAAAAATTTGTTTTTAATTAAAATTTAGTAATTTTCACTATTCATCAAAATATGAATGTTATCCGAAATGTACCAAAATTTCACCTTAGGCTAAATTCGATATTTCGAATCCAAAAATGAAGTCCATTTTCAAATATAAAATATATATAATTTCAAAAAGTAGGTGTTACTATTCATAACGGCTAGTTTAATTGGTTGTTAGAACTCGGTGTTGCGTACAACACACGCTATCACATTATTCAAAGAGAAGTGTACCGTAGAAGCTTGGGATGTTTCATTTTAAATTTTTGATGTCCCCATTTAGTCAAAAAGTTTAAAATATAGTATTTAAAAAGGGTTCATTATTAAAGTTGATAAAAGTGCAATACTGAAAATGAATTTGTTCTTGCATTATATCTAAGAAACTCATAATATGGATTCTAAAATTATAAGGATTATATAAACATTAAAATTTATCTAATACTATTCATAACCTCTTTTGAACGGCTTGTTTGGTAATTCATGGTGTGCTTGAACTTGGTGTTGCATGTAGTGAAAGTTATTGAATTATTTTGAAGAAATAACACACTATGAAATCTTGGGGTGTTACATTCTCCCCTCCTTCAATAAATTGCGTCCTCGCAATTTGAAATTGTTCTTCGAAAATAAAAGGTTGAAAATAGAAAATATATTTGTGGGAAAACCCACATCGAAAATTGGGTTACTAAAATTTAGTCTTAATATGAGGAAAAGAGAAATTAAAGGGTCACCACCAAATTATGATATCGATTAGGAGAACATTGGTGGCATTTAGAGACATATAATTGGAGGAAAAACGTAAATATTTATAGGTAGTGATTGAGGTCATCAATCACAAACAATTATAAAATTGAGGTCCTTAAATTCATCAATCCATGATGATTTGAAATACCATCGGTTCAACAAAACATAGGGTATTAGGATAACACATTTTTGACGTTTCAAAATATCCTAGTTGAAATCCCACATCGAAAAATGAATTAATTAGGCCTCTATTTAAAATAAAGAGTCGAAAGTATGAAGATTACCGAAAATAACACATACTAGGGTTCCATGTAGGAAAATATGGATATGGAAGAGAAATCTTACCATCAATTATCTGATGGAGAGTGGTAGAGAACATGGCTATGAAAAGGCCAACAATCCCAAAGCCATAAATTAGTGATGATTTAAGGTACCATCTAGGAAAACATTTTTGTTCTAAGTTGCTTTTCTTAATGTTGAAGAATTTATTTATGAGATTGGCTAAGATCATAAGGAGATATACTTACTTTATAATTAGAGTTTTATCCATTAATAAATTTCTACCACATACTCATCTTTCACTCTAAAAGATAATAGAATGTAAAAAAAATTCTATTTACACTATTCGTATAGGGTTCCAAAATAAACGAATTTATAATTCATCTAAAAGATCTTTTAATAAAAACTACATTATTTAATCCTGGACATCTCGTGGGCCAGTGGTAGGTGATACACCCTTGTCGCCCTTCGGTTGCGGGTTCAAGTCTCGCAGCCTTGCCGGACGTGACGGGTTGCCGCCCGACCTCCGGGTTGTCCTTTTATGGAAATCCAAAATAATCCATACTTAAACTATCCAAAATACTTCTATCCAGACTCACAGTCCATCATTTATAAGGAAGGTAAACATAATATAGATCCTTTTTACCCCGTAATAGCATATGAATACCTTCATCATGTATTACCATATTCCTTATTGATTACATTCATGTTCTCTTATTCCATATAGAATGCTGGATATACTTCATTAATCCAAAAATGTTTTAAACCCCAACAATGATGGAATATACAAATCATTAATCAGCTTCAAGGTAGTCAATAATATCCAATATAATTTATCCAAATCAATCATGTATTATTCTAAAATCACTACCTCGGTATCAGAACTATATTATGGTTTATCATTCTCTCAACCATATATTTTCCAAAAATTTATCCTGCTATTGAGTCACTTTTCATTGTTCCACACAATCTCAAGTCCTTAATGAAATAGTACTGCAGTACAATCCTTATATACTCCATAATTATTATAAAAAGTACATTGTTGATACAACACTCAATTGATATAATCAACATAATAACTCTAATCGTTCCTCTTCATCTGTGGTAGTATCATAACTTGATTATTATCCAATAGCATCATTTGCGGCATAGTCTGATGACTGGGACATAGGTTCGCGTAGTGTCCAAACTCCTTGCAAATGAAGCATTGTACATTTGAAACCATTTTCATACCCTTGCAGTCATGTACTTTGTGCCCTTTTGCTCCACACTTATAACAAACTCCCATTCCTTTCAGGCAAGTTCCAGGGTGTTTCTTTCCACAGTTACCACATATGGTAAAATTCTTCTTTTCCCTCTTCCCTTTATCCATCTTTATCTCTTCTATCCTTTTCTTCTCTTGCTTCCCTTCAAAGCCATAGGACTCAGTAAACTCTTTACTTATCTTATCAACACATGATATTATTTCTTCATATGATGATAATACATGGGAGACTATTTCTCTTATAAATTCTAGCTTAAGACCATGAAAGATATGATCCTTCCTTCTCTTTGGATCATGTGCATTTCTGGAGTTCTCATTCCTTCTACTGGGCGCCATTTCTAAACAATGGAATACACTAGATCAGTTTATGAATCAAAATACATAATCCCATACTTATAAAACACTTAACATAAATTGAACTATTTATGGATATAATCCATAATCATAAAAATGTCTTTTTTGAGGAAGTATATACTCATAAACCCTTCATAATGATTTGCAAAGAAAATGAGAGTTATCCTAAGCATATCCCCCGGGAGTGTCGTAACCAAGAGTGCAGCAAGGCCCGTTGTCGTGCACCAGTTCCCGTTCGAGTCTAGCTCAAAGCAGTGTTTTCGGGTTTTACCCCTAGGTACATCTGTGCCAGAGCCGCCTCTACCTGCTCGTATCCAGACAGGGATGTATTGCTCGGAAAACTCACAAAATCCCTACAATACCAAAATTCTAGGAAGTTCTTCTATACTAATCCTCAAAGTTCATCTTAGGTCTACGTGCTCTAATCAGAGTTTATCTAAATCTAGTTTCCAAGGTTTGTACTAAACTTCCTCTGATACCAACTGTAACGCCCCGACCCCAGCTACCCAGAGTCGGTGCATTAATTACATAACATTGGCATGATCACAAGAAAGATCAAATCTCGAAAGACCGATTGGTTTAGTAGCCTTGGAAACACTAGATATAATCATAAATTTTTACATTACATTTCAAAGTGAAAAACTACTACAATAACAAAGTCTTCATATCCACACTATTAACCCCTCATAATATCCCTGCAAGTCATTCATAATTTACTTCTTCACTTCCTGGGAAAAATAAAACATAGAAAAGGGGTGAGCTCAAATGCCCAGTAAGGATAACAATATAGCGGAACATTCAAAATAAGCATAAACATTTAAGGCAATGAATTACTAAAACAAAAGCCTTTTAAACATGAACTTCAACATAGTATGGCAAAAGTAAAATGAAATAATGCCATTTACTTATTCACATGGATATTCTACTAATCGAATAATCACATGCAAAATCAATAACCACTTTCATAATGTTGGAATGCATAATGTCAAACGTTAATTTCATTGTCTAGGCCTCATCCCAAGACCTAGGGGTTACTTCTAACCGGAACCCAACCCGGAGTGCCTCTAATAACCGGACACCAACCCGGAGTGCCTCTAATAACCGGACACCAACCCGGAGTACCTCTAATAACCGGAGACCAAACCGGAGGGCTTACTTTTACCAGTCCCTAACCTGGAGGGCTTACTTTAACCAGTCCCCAACCCGGAGGGCTTACTTTTACCGGTCCCCAACCCGGAACATACTTGTTTAGCACATTCATCTGAAGAAAAGTTTGAAATATAACATAAACATTCGGGTTAAAACTAGCATACAAAATGTCAATAGTTTCACCATAAACTATGAATGGTATAAAATAGCACATCCACATTCAAACATATCACAAAACCTTCAATACAATATAGAAGTTTTGTATTATAATAAATCAACTTCAAATAATCTTAAAATCCATCAAAGGATGTCGACATAGATGAAATCAAAATTCTTTTAAAAGAAGTATCTCCTTTTATTTTTAAAACATTTCAGATCCATATAAAATAAAACATTTTCTTTGAAAATATTCTTATAAGCTTGTAAGAAAAGCTTCGACGATTTTATAACAGCGGAAAGTAACCGCACCCGCCGTATAAGTTAAAAAAACATTCTTACCTCAATTCTGTCGAAAAGGTTAAAAAGGACCTTGTTTTGAAAACGACGGAAAGATTCCTTTATAAACCTCTTATAAAAAGTCAAACAAGGGTATAAATGAATTTAACCCATATTCTTGTAAATAGTAAAAATGTTTTGAAATACATTTCGAAGAAACATGGATGTAGATGATAAAGAGATCCCAGTAGATTATTACGTATAATACAACCTCGGATAATGAAGAGATTGTGAAATAACCCTTACCTTGTACTTTTCCTTGGTTGGGGTAGGTTAACCTCCTCTTCTTCGGGTTCTTCCTTTTGATTTGATCAAAAGGGCTCCTTAGGTTGGATTTCTGATCAAAATAAGGCCTCTAGGTTGTAGTGAGGGATGTTGGGAGAGTATTTGGGCAGAGTTTGGCCGAACCAAAAGGCTTTTAAGGTGTGAAGAAATGAGAAGGAGGAGTGCCCTTTTATAAGAGGGGTGAGGGGCACCTTTGGAAAAGCTAGAAATATTAATTTATAATAAATTCATATTCGGTTTCCAAAGGCTCCAAAGTTGACTATTCAAAGTATGAGGTAGGGATAGGTCGAAAACAACTCATCCAATAGAATTTAGACAGGTTTGGGTACTTATATTAACCTTATCCTTAAGTATTAACTCTAAGTTAATTAGTTTCACTTTTACAATGTCTCTTTGTATTTTTATATAATATGGTTAATAAACTTACTATATACATCCAAGAGACCCCCAAGTGGTCCATTAATGATTAACCTATCATAATATAAGTCTCTTGGCCGAACCTTAGATTTTTAGGAATTTAATATCAATTAATAATATAATATTTGTTTTAAGAACTCTTTTATGTCAATTTTGACACTATTCAATAGTTGATTTTTGTGAAACTCATAACAGATTGATTACTTCAAACAAAGTCCATTAAATCAATCCTAATAAATCATATTATCCTAGAAAATTAGTTTAATTCATTAAAAGTTTCATATTATATTTATTTGGGTATTTATAATATCAATTATTTTAATTTTTCACTATTATAGTAATTACTGCATCATCATTGTGTCATAAATAAAATAAATTATTTAATGTCTAAAAATTATAAATAAAATATCATTATGTAGGAAATATTTTTAGCTTTATAATGAATATTTATAATCTAAAATCCAACATATATAACCCTATGTAAAAATTGTTGTTCTAAAAGATATATGCTTGTGTCATTTTTGTATTCATTTTAACTAAATTAAAATAAAGTGTCATTATCACTTACAAGTGGATCCATGGGGTCCCAAAATTGACACAAAGATGCCCATGGTCGACCATCTATCAACCAATAGGGTTAAGACACGTTTTTAGGGTAATTTAGTATTATTATAATATTATTTTTTTAACCCTTATTTACCGGATTTACCCTTAACCATGGTAAATAAAATATTTACCGCAGTAATTATTCAAAATGTCTAAAAATAAAAGTTACCTATTTACACAATTTGAACATCCTGATTCCAAATATGGAATCCATTTTCCTAAATTCAAAACACAGAAGTGGCAGAAATTAATTTAAAATTAATTCCCGCTGTCAAAACAAAAAGCGTGTTTTTAAGAGATAATAACTATAAAAAGATTGACACTTGTTTATGTTCGGTTTAATTGTAAAATTATGTCCAATGACCAACATTATATTAAATGGTAAAAATATATTCTAAATATACTTTAAAACCACTCAAATTCATAATTTATCACTATTAATTATTTTGATTAAAAAAGTTGTTTTTAATTAAAATTTAGTAATTTTCACTATTCATCAAAATATGAATGTTATCCGAAATGTACCAAAATTTCACCTTAGGCTAAATTCGATATTCCGAATCCAAAAATGAAGTCCATTTTCAAATATAAAATATATATAATTTCAAAAAGTAGGTGTTACTATTCATAACGGCTAGTTTAATTGGTTGTTAGAACTCGGTGTTGCGTACAACACACGCTATCACATTATTCAAAGAGAAGTGTACCGTAGAAGCTTGGGATGTTTCATTTTAAATTTTTGATGTCCCCATTTAGTCAAAAAGTTTAAAATATAGTATTTAAAAAGGGTTCATTATTAAAGTTGATAAAAGTGCAATACTGAAAATGAATTTGTTCTTGCATTATATCTAAGAAACTCATAATATGGATTCTAAAATTATAAGGATTATATAAACATTAAAATTTATCTAATACTATTCATAACCTCTTTTGAACGGCTTGTTTGGTAATTCATGGTGTGCTTGAACTTGGTGTTGCATGTAGTGAAAGTTATTGAATTATTTTGAAGAAATAACACACTATGAAATCTTGGGGTGTTACAAGTAAGACAAGGGGATCCTTTATCACCCATTATCTTCATTATGGAACTTGAATCTCTTTCTCAAAACATTTCCATAGCATGAAAAGTGGAGGGATATGACCCTACTACAATTTATCTGGGAATGATTCCATTTTTAATTTGATGTTTGCTGACAATATCCTTATTTTCATTAATGGATGTCACAGGTTGCTCAATGGTTTCATGAGAATTATGTATACCTATGGGAAACTGAGTGGGAAGTTCATTAAATCTTCCAAAAGAGAGGTCTTCATTTCCAATAAGTGCTCAAGCAGGCATGGTAGGGACATCCAAGTGATCCTCGATTTTCAAAGGCACCAGTTCCCCATGTCTTATCTTGGTTCTCTGGTTTCTAATGGGATAATCAAAAAAGTGTTTTTCAATGACATTTTCAACAGAATATCAGGGAGCACTTCTAACTGGAAGTACAAGTTCCTTTTGTTTGTAGGTTGATTAACACTTATCAATAATGTTTTTAATTCAATTCCGATGCATATTATATCCATCCTCAACCCCCAAAGGCTCAATTAGCTGTATGGAAAGGGTTATCACCAATTTCCTCTAAAACACAAACTTCTTTGGGTGCTGCCACTATGCCTCTTGGAAGCGATTGGAGAAACTGATTGAGGAAGGTGGGGTTGGAATTCGAGACATTTATGAAGTTATGAGGCCCATGAAATCTATACTTTCATGGGATTTTTTGGAAGGAGATTTCTTATGAGCTTCATTCCTCAAGGCTAGATATTGAACTTACTAGGATGAATGGGGGACTGAAAGGTGTAGGCTCTCGAGCCTTATAATATTTATGCACAAGCATTTTGAGGTCCTGGAGGACTCTAAAATATGGATTGTGGGACAAGTTAATATTAGTCTGTGGCATGATAACTAGGCCAGTGAGAAGCTTTTCTTCCATGGATGTCCGGTTCTAGACTTGACTTTCAGGGAGGCCAGCCGACACCCAAAGATTATGGAAGCAATTCCGAGTAGTGATCAGAAGGAATTGTTTGATAATATTATCATATGTGAAGATCAACACAAATTATATTTCACCGGATCGAGCTTAGTCTGATTTTAGGGATGATACTTTAGGGATATGATGCATGAAAACAACATATGGGAGGATTGGGAGGAGATGCTGTGGTGCAATGAGATAACCTCTAAGATGAACTTTATTGTTTAGAGAATTAGGAATCAATATCTTCAAACAGATGAAAATATATAGAATATGGTCATTTTCCTGGATTAGAGATGTTGGTGTTGTGAGCATCCGAGGAGTGAATCGGTCCCATATGTGCTCTTTAAGAGAAACTGGGCAAGAGGCCGATGGGAAGGCCTGAACTATAAAACTTTCCTTATTTTTGAGGGAAATTCTATGCATAAGTCCATTATCTTATGGATCCAAGGTGCAGATCAGGAGGTTATGGAAAGAAAAATACGTAGTATTATCTTCTCTTCGGTTTGCTGGACACTTTCGGATACAAGGAACCAGGCCAAACTAGGTGTGCAACATTCCATGCTATATTTACAGATTAGTGCACATTCTAGGGTGATGGAGTTTTGTTACTTGATCAAATGTGAATTGAGTTTTTATACCCGTTTTAGTTTTATCTATAGTCCAATGTATGTATCATTCCCTCAGGGTCGATGGGGGAGTTGGTCCCATTCTTGCAACAGATTAAAGATCATTGTTGATGGTTCCTGCTTGAATGGACAGATGAAGGGTGGTGGTCTTATCCGAGATCATAGTGGGTTAGTTTTCCTTTCCATTAGAGACTTTTTATAGATCAATTAATTCCTTGGGGGTGGAAATGAGAGCAATTCATATAGGCTCGTCATTGTGAAAAATTCTTCTGATTCAAGTTATGGAGGTGGAATCTAACTCGGAGGAACTAGTGAACATTTTTCATGGGAAGGAGTTCTCTCATTGGGACGTTGTGTATCTTATCCGAGGGTGAAAATGAGATTTATCCCCTGGGGTAGTGGTGGGGCATATTTATAGGGATAAAAACTTTGGAGCTAATGGTTTAACTAGATGAGGTTGTGAAGGCAAGCCTATCATCATTTATTCTAGTTTGGGTTCTCTACCAGTTCATTGTAAAAACATTATTCTAGGAGACTCCCTAAGGATTCATCGCATTAGGCCCCCTAGATATATTCCCTATTTTTTCTAGCATGGTTGAGGGAAGGTCTCCTTCCCCTCACCAATCCCTTTTCGTTATAATATAAATATTCAATTTTCAGTCAGTCACTTCCCATTGCAAGT
This sequence comes from Viscum album, assembly GCA_963277665.1. Classification (NCBI taxonomy): domain Eukaryota; kingdom Viridiplantae; phylum Streptophyta; class Magnoliopsida; order Santalales; family Viscaceae; genus Viscum; species Viscum album. The sequence continues at coordinate 582,399,793 of OY728130.1, read as the reverse complement.
TTTTATTTTGTTAATGTGGAGCTAAGAATATTTAATTTTAAATAGATGTTTGTTAATTTATTTCATTAAATTTTGTATTTATAGTTTTTATTTTAGTTGGTTACTTATTAATTTATTTCTAAATTGATTAAATGAAAACAAGAAATTGTTTTATTTTTGGAAAATCTTGTATTTTCAAAATAATAACTAATAATGATTAAAGTGAGTAAATTGTCTTGAGAAACTAATACCGTGTATCCAAAAACTATTATAAAACACTTCCACTCTCTCTTTATCTTACTTAATCTCATATTTTGAAACTTTTCATCTTCCATAGCTCTTGTTTTTCTTTAAAATCTATATAATATGAAACCTTCAACTCCCAAATTCTCATAAATGTCAACGATTCAGAGAAATGATGTAGGAGATCAAAGTGGAACCAAGCGACAACATGCTCTAGCATTTCAAGGCATGGAAACCCTTTTTACTAAAGAAAACACTGAATTTATTTTTTATATAAAAGTAAATAAGTTCTTCAGAAACACTCAGTTTAGTTTTGGTAACATAGAGGATATCATCGTATCTTGAATAAATGATATATATTTTTCAATCTATTTAATTTAAATAGAAATTTTTTTTAATTGTACCAATGAAGGGGTTTTTCATTTCAATATTAAGAAAAGTGTTTGTTAAGGATCTCAACAATGATGAGATGGTTCTGGTAAATTTTATCCAGTAAATAGTAATTCCAAGAACTACTAAACTCAAAATGATTCTTTTCCTAGACATGAATATAATTTTTCTAATGATAAGTGATGTTAAGTTTAATTTAGTAAGGTACATGTTAAGATACATGAACCAATGTTTACAAGAATAGGCAAGGATGTCATTTTATACTTATGGAAGGATAATTTCTTTTTTATTATACAAAGAGGCATGAGTAAAGATATACATATACACACCTAGTTTCATCATAGTAACACTCTCAATGATGGTACTCTAAGGAAGATAGGTTTCTTCTACAGTACAGAATAAGGAAATATGTTACCCATTAGTGATGAAAACCATCAAGGATCTATTCCTATTTCTCAAGGGGAGCAAGGAATTTTGGAATATTCTACTCTAGTCTAAATTCATGAAGAATAAGTTTAAAAATAGAGAATATATAATGCATTTAAAATAAAAATATGAAGAATTAGATAGATTTTCTTTGATCCAGAAGCTGCAAGAGACGTCCCTCAGTCTATTGAAAAACATTTGGAAGAAAATAATGAGGAGGCCTTTATTGTTCATCCCATAAAAGGGACGGGCCTACGGTTTAGGCATAGGAAGGAAAGGATTCTATAGCTGATGATCTTACTTAACTAGAAAATAAATAAGTCCAAATGACTCTTATTATCAATCAAAATGAAATTTAGATTCAATGAACTTCTGCTGAAGTACAAGTTCATGAAAATGATTAGGGAAATGAGAAATCTCAATAAGAAATAGATATTTCTATAGACAAGGAAGATTTTGTACCTGATGATGTTATATAGGTTATTGTGGTTAAATTTTATACTTCTAGTGAAAAAAGTAAATAAAAATACTTACCCTTGAATAATAGAGGTAAAACATCTCAAACACAAGAATTAGAATCTAATGATTCTTTGAAAAATAGAATTTAAGGATTTTTTGTTCATTTTAACAAATTGTGAGTAGAAAATTCTAGTTTGTACAGTTAATTGGAGGGTATAAGAAAATATTTGGAAGATTTAAGAAGAAAAATTGTTCCTAGAGAGAAGTTAAAATCTATTCAGGACCAACTGACCAATCTCAGAGATAGTTCAGTTATAAGAAGTGATTTTGATGTTTTTCTTAGAGAAATGGCTGACCTGTTTGGAAATCTCTAAGAAGAATCTATTTCAAAAATATATTTTGGTGATTTGATTTTTTTTGGGAATTAGTTAGAGTCTAACAAAAGTAGTTACAATAAATCCAGAGCTTCTACATATACACCTCAAACTTCCCCCAACTTAATCAGATGATTTAAAGCTATCACAATTATAATGTATCATTTTAATGAAATAATTCATATATTACAAAGTGAAAGTGACCCTATCAATGTTTTGTTGGAAAATAATTGAGATATTATTGAGAAGCTAACTTCAAGAGATCCCAGTATCGAGACTCTTCTCAATAAATTTGGATCACTACTATCTATGTTTTTACATTCAAAGAAAACAAATAATGAATTTTAGAAAGTATATTTGGCTTAAAGTTTGAAAATAGGTTAAGATTCACAGATTTTGATGAGGTAGTTGGATAAAAATATAGCATAAAGTTTAAGAGGACAAATGATATAATTGAAGGAAGCAATTTAGAATGTTTGAGTTTCACCAGAATCTGATACCTATTATTAACCAGTCCTCTCCCATTCATCCAATCCTACTTTTTAAACAATTATTATCCAAAATTATTCTTGTAATAATAAAAATATATTTATAAATTCTTCTATTTATTATATTTGTGTTTATTTTTTTTAATTTCTACTACGAGAGCACATATCTCATTTTTATCTTATGTAGAATGTAACATTCATTTACAGTTATGTACCATATTGAATGCATTTTAATACATTTTCATATAATTTATTTTTGATATAAAAAAAAGTGGGAGAAAATTGGGGAAACATAAAATTATTGAATATATTACTATTTTTTATTATCAACAAAACAAAATAAATTTTACTATGAAAAATTAATTTTCAACAACTATAATATCTGCATATTTTTAAAGATATTATTTCATTGGTGTTTATAATTCCTATTATTTCTAATCTAAGTTAATGGGTTTGTGATCATCAAAAAGGGGGATATTTTTGGGACTTTATTTTCTCAACAATACTCTATAAGTATTATTTATTTTTATTCTCATACATGCCCTTATTTGTTTTACTAATAGAGTTACTTTAAATATTTTCAAGAATATATTTCTGGAGAAGATTATATTATTTATGGGTTATAATTTTTGTTAATGTATCCTGAATATGTTTTAAAAGTATTTTGGAAACACTGTTCACACCATACATTTTCAAGTATAAGTGTAGCGTATGGTTCCAAAATCCTATGTTTGGAAAATGACGTACAAGTCATATAACCAATACCCTTGAAAACGTATTATTTATCAACCCTATATTTGTATGGAATCCTATGTTTAAGAAAAGGTAAAGTTTGGATAAGAAACCCTAAATTTTTAAAGAACCCTACATTTGAGGAAACAAATGTATGACATATCAAACATAATTTTGTAATCAATCGTACACTGTAAAACCCTACATTTATAATTTTCTTATCACATATAGGAACCCTATAGCTGACTATTCAATGACAGAGTTTTATTGAAAGATATTTTTTGTGATTTATATAATGGTATCAATGAAACTAAATATTGTTTTAAAGCTATTTTACAACTGATTCAAAGGATTTTATTCAATTGAGTAAAACATTCCTATTTCTAAGTAAAGTTACAACTCCCTTGAATGATTAAAATTTGAATTTTTACAATCTATAAGGTGATATTCCGGGATCTGTTCAACTAGAGGAAAGAAAATATTTCTATAAAGTATCAAGAGTATTTTATATTTATATATGAATATATATATGAAATATTTTTTTGAATATAGAACTGCTGTAAGGAAATAAAAGATCGAGTTACTATTATTTCTGAAGAAGCTAAATTTTGGAGATATACAAAACCTCAAGTTACTATTTGTTTATTGCTACTATTATTAAGGATCATCCATAACCAGGATCTCTTAAAATATATTCTTACTTGAATATATTCATATTTTATGAACAAGATCTGTATTCTATCATTTTTTTCTACAACTGTGTTCAAGAACATGTTATTCAATCAAATCAAAACCCTTTTGATTTATTGGAGTCTCAGCTACTCAGACTTAGCCATGGAAGAGTATAAACTTTTTACAATAATATATGGATAAAACATTTCCTTATAAAATAATTAAAAGGTTCTATAAATCCTTTTTGTAAAATGTGTCAACTTCATACACTCATTTTTGAAGGTCTTATTATAAGAGGACCGTTCTAGTGACAATCACCAAGATCACATGGAGAGAATTGGTGGAGTGGAGTAGGGGATATTTTTTCCTCAAACCACCATGAAAATTTCTATGTTCTTCATTAACTATTTCACTATTGATCAAATTAGTTACAGAATAAAACACTTTATATTTTCATAAATTACAAAGAAAGCTAAAAGCCAGAATCTATCAATATTATTGAAAAGACACAATTCACCCCTCTTATGTATATTTTTATTATTTATACCCAACAAAATTAACATAATAAAATCCTAATATATTTAATTTACTGATTATATTATTCCATTATGGCTGAGGATTATTTATAGGAGGTATAATAAGAAATAAAACTAAATCCTTCAGTTAAAAGCTATACATCTTATTTGGACAAACTCTCTTTATTTTCACCTTAAGCACTATAAGGTTGGTATTATGACCATAATAATACATATAGGATTCTATGAGGGATGTTAGGAAGGTATTTGGGGAGGTATTAGCAGAGCTAATTTTTTTTGAAGTGTGAAGAAAAGAGGAGATGTGGTTCCCTTTTATAAGTGAGGAGAGGGTACTCTTGAAATTACATAAAATATTAAATTAATATATATTAATTTTCCTAGAAAAAGGATCCAAACTAGTGAAATTATAATAAAGGATGAGTATCTGTAGAAATAATACCATCCAATAAATTTTTGACAAGTTTAAAATATATTTTTACCCATATCTCTGTGTTTTAACCTTTGTTAACCTTTTTTGATAATTACTGCAGTAACGAAGTTATACTCCCTCGGTGTCAATGTAGTTACTATAAAAGAACAATTGGTCCAAAAATGGAACATAGTTGATATTTTTAAACATATACCCACCACTTGGATAAATATATGTTTTTTATAAATTTTAAATCATTTAATAAAATATTTTTTATTATAAAAAACATTAACATCATTTTTGGATCTATTCATCAAATTTGACGTTGAAAATAAAAATAACATAAAGAAATTTGAATATAATACTTTATTACACTCATAAAATGTTACAGTTTTCTAAAAAAATCATATAAAAAATATTTAAATTATATTGCTTTTAGTATTTTTTAAATCATTTATTTAGTTATTCCTTTAATTGAATAAATACCATATCAGCATTGTGTAAGAATTTGAGGTATATATTTCATAAATAAAAATTAAAAATAAATTAACATGATAAAAATAATAATTTAAATTTCAAATAAAATTTTATAAATGAACCTTGCATCTGTTTATCCCCATGTCAAAAATTTAGAGATGGTAAAACAAAGTGAAAGATATTTTTGACATTTATTTACATAAAATTTTATAAAGGTCAAAATCATTGAAAAATGGAAAGAAAAGGTTATATATATGAATATTTGATGATTAATGACGAAATTAAACTCATGAAATTAAATCAAGGAAATATTTATGATTATTTTTTTATCCTTGTCATATTATTTTTAACCTCAATTAACCCAGTTTACCTTTACCATGGTAACAAAAATTTACTAATATTATTATTCATAATGAATAAAAATAAAAAGAAACTATGTAATAAATTTGGACCTCATGATTAAAAATATGGAATCCATTTTTAATTATTCAACTAATAAAATTTAAATAATTTAATTTAAAATTAAATAGTAAAATACAATTGAATACAATTATTCAAGAAATTCCTTTTTAAGTATAAAGATGTTTTTATACCGAATACACTTATAAAATTCATTCAAAATAACATAATTACATTAGTTTTAATGAAAAGGAACTAATAAAATTTTATAACCAATCCAAAATAGAACTTTACTATGTAAATATTTTAAAAGAAAATACAATTTTTAATAAAAATTTGAATTTTCAGTATTCATTGAAAAAATAATTTTTTTAGAAAAACAATTAAACCTAAGATAATTTTGATATGTTGATAGAAAAAATTATACCCTTTTTATAAATTTTAATTTCTATTTTTTTTATAATTAATCATAATATTTTTCCAGTAATAAAAATTATTTTTTAAAAAAATGTATTTTTGAAGCATAAAACGACTTTACTAAAAATTGAATGATTGTTTTCGAAGAATTTATCCATAAATTTGAATTTATTTGGAAATTTATATAAATTGTAAAAATTAGTCAATATAATTCATACCCTCTAATTAAATGGGTGGGTTATGACAATCAAATTTAAATAATAATATTTCATGGTTTTTTATGCTCGGTATTGCCTGTTGCATACGCTATCAAACATAGTCTTATTTTAAAATATTGGGATATTAAAACATTCATGAAATTGATGACAAGACCCAATAATCTCCATAAAAATCTTGATTTTAGATAAATATAAATTACAAGAGGGGCATTAGATACCCATCTCTCTCTTAATCTTGAGATTCTCGGCAATTTCGATCACATAAGGCCTGAGATCCGTAGAAAAATTCAAAAAATCCACAGTGTAGGTTGATACAAAATAGTGAGAGGCGCATGTATCAAATAAATAAGTCATTAAATATTAATTAATTGTAATCATACCTCTAACCATCATAGGACACACATAAACTTACACTAGAGACTCATTAATTGTGTGGAGCTTCTTCGTTCCTTATTCTTGTGGCTGGAACCTCATTATTCTTGAATAATTTGACTATGAAATAGATCTTATTAGAACATGAAGATCATGTAAAACTATATATATTGGTAAAAACATGTAAATACCTCTGCAAGTGACATGGGAATCCACAAGAGCTACATATCTTTTGTGCCTCTATGTAGAAATGCTTCGAGTGCCAAATGTTTCCACATTGGAGACAAGTGAGTGGTCCTTTTCAGGATACTACCATTGATTTAGATAAACTTTGCTACTGAGGACCACCATCACTCTTTTCACTTTGAGAATCATTTCATATCCTCTTTCATTTAAAGGAACTACTAAAACTACCACTAGGAATATGTGGAACTTTGGTTAACTATAAATTACCATCTAAGTCAATTTTAGCCATAAGAACCCTATCCAGAACATTAACATAATAGGTAAAACTCATCATGAATAATCGATAATTGACATTTGATCAAAGACCTATTGAAAACCCTGAGCCTTCATCTTGTCATTCAAAACTACTTCAGGTGAGAACTGATCAAGTTTAGAAAAATGATTAGCATACTGAGTAACTATCCTATCAACTTGATAAAGTTATATAAAATTAATGGAATTATAAGAAACCATCGACTATAGATATTATTGATTCATAAACAGATCATTTAAGTATTTTTACTCTAAGACTTCATTCTTCTTCATGATTAATATATCATCCTGTTGCCTCTTACTAGGACCTTCAAGCTTAAAGACAATATATTTAACCTTGACTGAATCTAGTACCTCCAAGACCTCAAAGATTTTCTTAATCTTATTCAATAAATACGATGAATCTTGAGGATCATTGGTACCCAAGAAAGATAGTGGTTTTTGATAAATAGACTCATGAGAATGATCTGTTCTATTATCCCTCTGAGGTACAAAATCTGTAACCTGAACGGGGGCATGTGAAACCCCTTAGCCTAGAACTTAGACTGTACACACTATAGCCTCTATAAGTTTTTCGTCAACTAAAGGATTTTTTAATTTTGGTTCATCAGTAGTTACCTACTAAAGTGTTTTTGTCCGTCTTCTTGGGTGTATGGTACTACCCATAATTAATAGATAACAAGGAAACCTTAGTCAAGAGACTCAATATCAATAACTCTATCAACCAAAATTCAAATTGGGAACATAATTATATGATAAAAGTTTGGTAAAAATCTATAATATAATAAAAAAAATCCTCAAATACAATTTTCCCACTATCCCATGGTAACTTTAGGCTCATTATATAGATATATGGCCTTACATTCACTCTTAACATACCCCTAATGTATCAAAAATCTCATATCCTCTCTACCCAAACACCCCAAACTACATATTGACATTCAAGAAGAGAATGAAAATCCTTTTATACCAATTTTTTATTAAGAAACTTATATAACCCACTAAACCAACACCCAAATCAATTTTGAAATGGACCAAAGGTCATTCTCGATCCACATGGGTTGAAGACAAGTTCCTCAGCATCAAAAAAATCAAGAACGAATGATTTCACCATAATAATAACTCAACAAGACAAATTAGTGGATAAAAATCAATAAATAGTCAGTATTCCAAATACTCCTCAAGAGAAATGTATTGTAAGTAGAAAAATACAAGACTCAAAATTGTACATAAACCCAAGATGTCACATAAACCATCAAATAAATCATCATAAGACCTCTAAGGAATAAGTGAATCACATATCTAGTGGTCACTTCCAACTCCCAAGGCCCCAATAATCAAGAACAACCACCTCCTCTAAACAATTATTTACCTTTTCCAAGACCTAGCACACAAAAGTCTACAAACTCCCCAAAGAAAAAGTGGGGTTTGTGTAGCACTATCCCAACATGATTCCACCAAATATTCCATAATCAATCCATATCAAGTAAAAAAAATATGCTCAATTTTAAATAAAACATGGCATGGTAATCATTTCACAATTAAATATAAAACATAATTTTCAAATCATTTCAATGGCTAGTATGAAACATGTGAAGAGTTTATTTTTATCAAAACAAACATATATATGAATAATTTCCAAAATAAACATGAATACATAATTTCATCAAAACTATAATGGATAACTCATTTTATAAACATTGGCATGTAATAATAAAATTTCAATCATAGAACCATGTTATAATCCTTATGTATTAGTTAGATTGAGTCTAAAGGTTCCAAAAAATCTTGGTGAAATACGGCTCCTAGTGTGCTATCACTTACCTATATCCACAAGCCTAGGGGGATATGAATCCATCCTAAATAATGAACACCCTTCCCTCATGGTAGTTTAGTATACTGATAATTTTTAATCCATTTATAAGTAATCTATTTTTCCTATAATTCCTATCTTACTCTTAACTAACTAGGATCTCATGTTATTTAAGGTAATCAATCATACAATGGGATATAATTAATTTCAATAAATCTCAAATCACTCAATCAATCATTTCAAATATTCCCCAAGTTTATGTTTTAAAACACTTTATTTTATTTCTAAAATCAAAATCAAATTAATTTAATAAAAAATCATACCTCTCAAAAAAATTCATCTCATTTAAAGTTAATAAAACATTTCATGCCTTTACTTCTCAAAAATCATCATCAAATACTTCTCTAAATATTTAATTTCAATTCAATATAATTTTCTAAAAATCAAACATTATTTTTAAATCCATTATCAAATAAATATTATCACAAAAACACACTATGGAATTTAAAAAACATTTATCATAGAAATCAAATCTTGAATTTGAAATCCATAGGAAATTAATTTCAAATCAACCAAGAAACAACAGTTTCAATTGAAAGGGATTTCCTTATGAAACCACCTACCTCAATTCATAAAATCAATAACCCCCAACATGGGAACCAAAATAGAGAAAAAGAGGCTAGAATCAACCAAGTGTGAATCTTATAACCACAAATCATAAATCAAGATCTAGTTCCATTAATAACATAAGAATCCACCATTCTTGAAGAATGAGAGTTATGAGTAAAGGATAATTGAAGATCAAATTGAGATTATAATTACTATAAGACATATAATGATCTAAAATTTAATTTTTTCTATGAAGATACACGATTATAAAGGCTAAAATAACCACAAGGGTGTCTCCAATACTATGGGGGCTGAATTAGGTTGGAGGGAGATTTGTTTAGAAACAAAATAGAGTTAAGTGAAAAAATAAAGTTTTTCCTTCCAAACATCATCCACATAGACACCACTCACTAACTATTAGCTCCCATAGGCTAGCCATCAACGTCAGACAGAATGCTTTCAGGTTTGTTAACCCCACTATTTGGAAAATTTAGTTCCTATAAGAACTCCCTTCTACCATACATCCATCAGCTGTCCTATGGCCCTCATAATCTTACCAATGGACTTCTTGTAGGATATCCTTACTTCCAGCATTCCACTAACAGGTTGGTGGAACTCAACGGTGAACCAGTGGACCTATTATTGACATTGTGGCTATAGGATCATGCCCACCCCTCAATCAATCCTCCCAATACATCTCTCAAACACTAAAAAAAGAATCAAAATTAACTCTTAACCCCTCAAAAGGACCAAACAATAAGAAATAACCAAGAATAAATAGGTACTACAAGCGACCAACATGAAAAATGTGGGGAGTCAAAATAAATCAAGTTTAATACCTAAAATTAGGTGTTATGATATTACAAAATTATTTTTTATTAACATAAAATTTTCATGGACAATATTCTATTACACAAAGCATTGTCAGATTGTACAACATTTAAAAAGTTTACATTTTTTTAGACAACTTAGTGAAATTAATCAAATAAACAGTTTACTTTATCTTTTCATAAAACTCGATAGATTATTCTTTAAAAGAATTTTTTTTTCAGTTTTCAAATTTAACATTCATATTTCCATTAAAATGTTTTTGAATAATTAATAAATTATATTTTAATCCTTTAACAAAAAAACTTTGAAATAAATACCAAATTTGAAATTAAAAATTATATAAAACCTTTTACATTACCTTTTTAGTAATCACTAAAAGTAATAAAACCCCCATGTGACTTATTAAAATTACAAATTTAGAGATATCACATGCCATATGTCGTGAAAACCAATTATCCAGGCACCATATATATTTTTTAATGTTTCAAAATAAAGTATCCTAAAAAAATAGATTTAAGAAATTTTTACTTCCCATGCAATCATTGGTTCTATAGGTTTAATATTTGAATTAGGGGGAACCCATATAGATTTCAAAGATGTGTTCATAGGTAATCAATAAGATAATGATTTATAAATAAATACCTTGGTGTGACCAAGAGACCATAGAAATCTCAAGGATCATTCATTTGCATAATGAACTTTCATTTGATATTAAAATAGTTAATAGTGTATGGACTTCCACTTGATCCTTTAAAATATAAGTTCTAATATATTTTGGGTGAAATATTATCACAAACAAGAATATTATTCTTCTTATTCATTTTATGTAATCTCATCATTTTTTCATAATGTTTTCTCCCTTGAACACAAGTAGATAAGCCAACCATCAACCTTTCAATATTATTTCTTAGTTTATCATTTTCTTCCAAAAAAATCAAATTTAAATATTTTATCTTATTCAAATTTAGATTAATAATGTTTAATTTTAATGTTTTCAAGTTGAACAATATCTATATTAGCACATAATTTATCATTTGAGATCGAATGAGTATTTCTTAATTTTTCATTTTCAAAAAGAGATTCATTATGTTTTATTTAAGATTTATGAATAATATTATAATCTTGTTAACATTACGATTGATTCTATCAATATATTTATACAAATAATATTTATAAGGATTATAATTAGAATCATAAGAGGAATTACAATCCGATTTAATTACCCATTTTGATGATTCCATTAAGCGCATGTTTGATGATTCTATTGCTACACCAGATTCATTACTCGAATATAAATCCAAAGTGTGAATATAACTTGATCTCATTACTTTAAATTTTCTATTTTTCTTTATTTTTATTATTATTTTGGATTCTTGGGCAGTTAGTTTTGATGTTTCCTCTTTTTATACTTTTATAATAGATAAATTCATTATCATCATTATCTTTCTTGATTTCTTTATTCCACAAGTAATTCATTTTTCTTCTTATATAGTAGCCTTTATTTATTATCCCTTAAGAGAACCCTATATAACTTAGTATCTTTCACTTCTATGTAATTTATAATTACAATAGTAAGTGATAAAATCAATTTTTTATTAAAATAAAATAGCATTATTTTTATAATTGTTTCGCTTGAGTAATATTTTTCAAATCTAATTCATATTTCAGAAAAGACCCAATAAGCTTATCTAAAGTATCATATTTGAAATTATTATATTAATAAATTTATCATTTTAATAATTCTATTTTTTAGGTTAATATCTTAAAACCCTTTCAACTAGAATATAATTATCAAATATTTGTTCTAAATCACTTATTCCATTTACAATACTTATAAATCAATGAAACACTTGATTAAATATATCTTATTCTCCCATTTTGAATTCCAAATTACCATATCTTAACATGATTAACTTAGTTTATATCAACTTATTAGAATATATATGAATACATTATAGTATTTTCTAAATTTTATGTGTTTCTTTGCAAGGATAAATATGATTATAAACTTTCCTATTAATTTGAAAATACAAAGTATTCATCACCTTGTAATTTAGTACATATTTTACCATATAATTTCCAAAAAATAATTCATGATTAACATATGGTAGTTTTTATGGTTTCACTATATTTTTTCAACTCTAAATTCTTAGGTGTTTAAGAAAATATTCCATATGAGACAGCCAATAACCATAATTAGTTCCATTAAACAGTGAAGGTCTTCAAGGTGTCCAACTGATATTAAAAGTAGTTTTTTCTATTTTAAATAGATCCTTTACCCTTGAATATCTAAGTAAATATTTTATAGAAAAAATAAAATATAAATATTACAAAGCTATATGACTCCATTTGATACAAATTAATAGATAATGGATGAATGGTCGGGGGGGGGGTGAATTGACCCTTTTAATATCTTTAATGAATTATTATTAAATTTAATAATTAATGTACTAGAAATAAAATATAAATGAACACATTTATTTTTATTATAGTATGTATCTAAATGATCCTACTCCAGTCTTCACCTCTCTCAAATGAAGATAGATATGGCACCCACTAGATATGGAATCTCTGACATTTAAAGGGAAATTATAACCCTTTACAATAACTTTATAAAAACTGGAGGCACAACCCATTTTTTTTGAAAACCTGGATGATTATTCTAATAAAAATGACATTTTCATACATAGAGGAATAATAGAGAACCTAAATTTTGAAGCAGTTCTAGAAAACAGACCATTCTTTATCCTAACCAAGGCACAACCGATTCCATTTCCTTTTACGAATACTAGAAGAACCTATACCTTTTGTATGAGGTAGTATAACCAGAATACTACCTTTAATGGGCAGTATAACCCATACATGATTAAGTACATAGAAAATTGAAAGAAGTATAAATTAAAAAAATCCAAATAAATAAGAAAGGATATGGGAGTCGAGGTAGAAGATTTCTCTCTAGTAGAAATAAATCAAAAGATTGAAATTCAACCGAGATCATTAATTGATCACCAAAGTGTGTCCCATAGTATAGTTAAAGAATATACTCAAGTTCACACTTTCACTAGTTCTGTCTAATTAAATATATAGTGTTTGTTTATTCATAATTGATTCAAAAATATAAAATCCACTACACTGTAATTTTTTGGATGCAACTTGTTATTTATTCATTGAATATGCATGAAAAATATTCCTATAAGATTTACTTTGATAATTTTTAAAATTAACATAGTATTTATAGTATAATAAGTTAGAAAATTAATAATTAATTGATAATAAAATTACTTTCCTTTGGAACAATCCTATAAAGAAAGTGAGAGAGATTTTTAGAATTGAAAACAACTAAAATTCAAATATCATGTATTTTCAAGAAAACTGTGTGAAACATAAACCCACAAGATGATCATTTAATTTCACACTAAATTATTACAAATAAAATTACTTGGTATAAAAAAATTAACAAGAAATTAATAAATGATTAAATCGATAATAATAATTAATAAAAACTTGTCATAAATCAAAATGTATAAGAAATATGAAAAACAAAGCATCATTAAAAATACCCCCATTTAAGGAATGGTAGATTGTTTCTTATGGTAGGTCCACCCTTATAGTAATTCATACCTAGAGGTAAAGTATTCATTTCTTATATGGTTGAACATAAAGGATCTTATGGTCGATCTTAATTTCATTGTGTATTATATCAAAATTTCAACATGTGGTTGACCAAAATTTCAACTTGAAGTCTATTAATATTTCAACATTCCTTAAATCTATTTTTCAAAGTGAACTCAATAAATTTTTCAACATTTGGACAATCAATTTTTCAAAATTTAGTTAATCGATATACAACATGTGGTTAATCCAACAGTTAGAAAAATTTATACCATTTATCTTATGATCGATCCATAGTCATGAAATCATTCAAGTTTATTCATGCGGTCTCTTGAAATTTCTTCATATGGTCGATTGGGTTTTGTTCATGTGGTTTCTTGGATTTTATTCATGTTGTATCATAAGAATTAATAAGATTTTTCAAAATTTATTAATTTGAAGGCTCACAGTATACATGATATTAACCCATATAGGGATGAATTTTTCTCCAAAAATAGTTCACAAAATATCTGACAAACATAAACATAAAAATAATAATTAATTATAAAAGATTTAATTTATTATAAAGAATGTAAGCATAAAAATACTTTTCTTAACTCATGTTAGAGGGAATATAGGACTGAAAAAAAATCTATAAGAAATTATAATCTTGAAATAAATAAGTATTGTAATTATCAAAACATAAATAAAAAAATGGTTATGAGCTTCTTCAATGGGGACCTATTCCCACTAGACATTGAGATCAATTTACCTTGTGGTGCACACACACATGATTATAATAAGTTTGATCTCTGAGTTATATGAGGATCCTTGATGGCCTCAACCTTAGATACATTATGAAATTTCCATGGAACATGTTTGAAATTATTTGTTTACTTTTAATTTGATTTTACATTATTATTTAATATATGAAGTTTGTTTTTAAAAATGCTAAAATATTATTTTGATATAGTTTATTTCCAAAATATAATGCTTGTTTTTATCTAAAAAATATTTTTTTATGAAACACTTGGTTAGATCATATAGGGATGGTTGATCTTACACCCTATATACACCCTACAGGTGTTTGTAGACCACATTTTGGTGGATTCATTTAAAGGTGAATAAATTCTTGGAAGTGATGGGTATTATAGTTAGTGGATCATGGGGTGGAGGTAGTGATATGGTGGGATTAATCTCTCATGTATTACAAAGTAAGGTATATTTTTTTTACTTTTGTTTTGTATTTTTGTATCTCATTTATTTATTGCTACAGTAGATTCCCATCCCATAATTTTTGTATATGTGTACTATTGAGTCTATATTTAGGTTATGGTATAACTATTATTTATATTGCCTCTTATAATTTCCTCTACTTTATTAAGGTTTCATTTGTGATTATTCTCGTTATCCATTTATTATTTTAGTTAAATCCATTGAGAGCATGACTTGTCCAAATATGGAAGGATCATGTTTGATCCTCAGTTTGGATTAATTCAATGATTTTCATTGGAAAAACCATTACCAAATAAAATTATTAAGGTCTAAGAACTATTTTCTAGCCCATGAGTATTAGGAATGGACTTCAGGCCTTACCGTAAACTAACTTGGGTGCCCAAATATGGGATGACCTAAGTTAGTTCATGGAAAAAATGGTATCAGAGACCAATATTTTTTTATATTATTTTTAGAGTTAAGTAATACATGTGGTAAGATGGTTAGAACTTAGGAGGTAGGTAGTAAGAAGTGTCTAGACAAAACTTTTAGTGTTTAACATTAAGTTTCTAAGGTATATCAGGATTTAGTTGTTATAGTTTTGGACCTATATTATCTTTCCTTTATAGGTGTAATACCATATTTGAAGGAATTTGGAAGTGGGAACTGTAAGTTACATGGGTGTGATGTGCGGGATACAAACTATACACCTAGGAAGAGCATATTGTGAGGATCTATTTTGGTTTTATTTTCTATTTAGATTCTTTTTATGATTTCTAAAACCCTTTTGGAACATTCATGGTGGATATCAATGATGATTAAATGGTTTTGAGTTGCTTTATTTTAATTCATTTGAAATTTGGGGTGAATTTATAAAATTTCCTTAAGATGGTGTAGTTATTTGATTAAAGTAATGATATTTTCTTATTTTTGGACTCATCTCTTATGCTATGAATTTTAGGGATTACTTTTCAAAAAAATATATAACCTTTTAATCAAAATGGTCTATGTTTAAAACTTCCATGGGAAGTGTTGTTTCATTTGAATGATTTTAAAACATAATTGTTTATTTGAAATTAGTGAGGAGTGTTTCATGGTATTTTTGGGTAACTTTTAAAAGGAGTGTTTTATAAATGGAGATTAATGGACCTATTATCTAAATATTTTAATTATAAAAGAAGGTTTTCCATTTTTAGTGTTGAACTAAATATTTCATCAATTTTTATGTATACCTATACTAGGGATTGAACCGGTATTATAATTATAATTTAGAATTAAGAGAGTTTCAAATTCGTGTAATATGTTTTTATTTTCTATGGTGAAATTTTGAGTTTTTGGTTATATCTATTGTTAATTTTATACTCTTAAATTATTCTAAACAATTACATGAATGGTTTTGAACTGTATTATAATGAAATTAGTTTGAAAAGTATTACAAAAGTTTATTTTCCTTATTTCAACATTAATAAGTGTTAAAAAGTACTCATGGTGATTTTACAAGGGTATTTTTCAAGTCTTTTGGTTAAAAGGGTTTCATGGTAAGAGCTTTAAAATAACACAAAGTGTTTTAACAAATCCAAAAGTACTTTATTTATATGTGTCTATTTTTTAAATGTATTTTGATTATAACCATTTGATAGAGTTAATATTTTCATTATTATTTATATGTTTTTCAATGATTTAATCCCTCCCAATTATTCAATGTGAGTGTATTTGCATCATTTATGTGTTTTTAGTGTATTTTGGGCTTAAATGTGAAAATGGGGTAATTCTGTAAAAGTTTCAGTTTTATAGAGCTTTTGTTTTTCGGGCATAACTTTTATAATATTGGTCCAATTGAAGTGAATATTTTTTTTTAGGATTCCTATCCTTGTGTTATTAACATGTTCCTTCTGGACCAAGACCCAATTCGAAACCCAATGGTGCAGAAAATTCAATCAAGTGGAGAAATCAGTTTGGAAGGCAGAATGGACCCCACTTCATTAAATATGCAATATCTCCTTCAGCCGACCTTAGAATGAGGTGATTCCAGCTGGTGTCGACAGAGGTCTTCAAAAGTACGGCTCACAATAAATTTCATAAATTATTGAGCTCATTAATGCATCCTTTTGGCGCGTCCAAGTGGAGTGGGTGAAACAGTGTTTGGAGGCTAGAAAATTAATGGTCATTGATTCGGCCATATCTTTATTTAAGCCAGTAAAATGACTCTAAAATTTTGAGGGTCGATAGAAAAATTCATTTACAACATTATATAAGAAGGGACCTCAGTGAGTTTCGGCCGACTAGTGGTCATAACAGAGGCAAACCTCTGGAGTACAGATTCTGGAGCATCAAATTTTCTGTTCTTTGTTTTCTCTCTTTTGTTCTTCTTAGTTTTGTAATGAATTATTATTTACCCTTAGTCACAATTACCCTTACCATGGTGGGGTAAAATTATGTGTGATTGGGGAAGGAGAGGTTTTCCATATTGTATTTCATGAGTTCTTTATATTAATGTTTTAAAATCCTCTTTTCTCTTCTGCGAATCTGTTTCAATTTCTTATAACAGTTTTTATTATCATGTACGATTGTATCTGATTTTAGATTCTGTTGTTAATTCATATTTGGTCAATGATCAATATCTCCCTCCACTAGGTTCTGGTTTATAAACAATGGAATAGACCAGGATTTAGTGGTGTAGTACTCGGTGATCACCGATACGTGTGTGAGGAGTAGTGAATGTTCTTGATTACTTGGGATAAACAAGACCCGATTGGGAATTGCCTAAGATAATTGGGGGTATTTTCTACAACTCTATTACAAATTGGAAGAAGAGTAGACCAACCTAATATTTTAGTATGGTTTATTCTCACATTTTTAATTGACCAAGGGAGTGAGAAGAAACGATTGTGGATTCTCACTCTTAACGATTTAGCAGAGGAGAATTGGGTAAAATGAACAATGATAGAATTACAATTGGGAAACTGACCCTAACCTGATCACCATTTCATATAACTGATTTAGATCACATAATTTTTAAATTTGTTTCAAAACTTTCACTTAATTACTTTACTTTATTTAGTTTCTTTCTTGTATTTTCTAAATCAAACAATTTCTAAAAACAACCTCACTTCTTTCTCTTATTTTAAGGTGACAGCTTAATTGTTGTGCACTCCTCTCCGGAGACAACTTAGGATAACCACTCTACTGCATTTTAACTTAGGTAAGATTTGTTTTTGTCACACCCCACGACAGGAACGTGTCAAAACTTGGCGTCGTTGCCGGGGAGGTAGTGCCAACATTTCTTTTCTTTTCTTTTCTCTCTTTTCATCTTTTCTCTTTAAAATTGCATGACTAGAACCTCAAAAACTGAACCTTTACCCATAGATCCTGAAATTGAAAGAACCTTGTTGAATAGACTTAGAAACATTAATTTGGAATCTGAATTTTAGGAAGTTCCCCTTGCAGACTCAAGTGAAACTTCAAGTGTTCACTCTGAGCCTGTCATCATGGCTGAAAATCAAAACCAAACACTTAGAGACCTCTGTGCACCACAATTCCTTAATCAAAACAATCAACTAGCCATGCCAGTGTTACAAAATGATTTTGAAATGAAACCTAACATGATTCCTTTGTTTCCAAAGTTTCATTTTTTGGCAGGTGAAGATCCAAACAAACACATTAAAGAGTTCACACATGTTTGCTCAACTTTCAGACCCCGTGGAATTACCGGGGAGCAGGTAAAGCAGAAGGAATTTCCATTTTCATTGGATGGAGCTGCTAAAGAATGGTTGTACGGCCTACAACCAGGAGATGTACATGACCGGAATGACCTGTTAAGATGTTTTATGCAAATATTCTTCCCCACCTCTAGAAGCACAGCCATTCGTAAGGAAATCTATGCCATACGACAATCATCTGGAGAAACTCTTTACGAGTACTGGGAGAGATTTAAGAAGCTATGTTCCAGCTGTCCACATCAAGCCATTGAGGAACACCACTTTCTTGTCTTCTTCTATCAAGGACTACTGGACAGTGATAGAAACCTTCTTGATGCATCATCTGGAGGTTCCTTGATTGACAAGTCCCCAGAAGAAGCCAAGGGATTGATTGAGAAGATTTCCCAAAACGCGCAGCAATTTGGAACAAGAGGTATTGGAACAAGAGGTATTCATGAGGTACACAATTCTCATCCATCACCCTTATTAGAAACTAAGATTGAAGAGCTTATTAGTTTGGTGAGGCAGATGGCCTTGAAGCAAGTTGGTGACCAACAAGCACCAGCTAAGGTATGTGGTTTATGCTCATCTCCTGATCATTTCACTGACCAGTGTGCTGAAATACAGGGAATGGAAAGTTGTGCAGAAGCCTTTCAACCAAGGAAGTTCCAGGAAAATCAAGGATGGAGAGAGCCTAACCAAGTCCAATATGGATTTGGAAATCAACATAATCAAGCTAGGCCCTCGTACCAAAATCAGTTTCAAAACCAACCCCCATTCCAGAATCAATTCCAGAACCCTCCACCATTTCAACAAAAACCATCTTATAATCAGCCTTCATACCAAAAACCAACCAATATCCAAAGACCCTATGAGAAACCATCCACTAGTTCCCAACCTCCAATTCAAAACCAACAAAAATCTGAGTTTGAAGGACTGAAAGACACTGTTAAAGATTTGTCCAATAAGTTTGAGAGTCTCATGGACTTTCTGACCAAACATCCAGGTAAACTCCCTTCCCAAACAGTCCCAAACCCAAAAGAGAATGTTAGTATTATAACTACAAGAAGTGGAAAAGAACTCCAACCACCATCCACCATTGAACCTGAAACAAGAAAAACTAATATGGGTGAGAATGAAGTTATAAATGATGAAAATTCTATGAAAATGCATCGGGAAGAAGATAAGAAAGAGGAGGATGATAATGATAGGACAAGAAGGAAGAAAAAAGAAACACCATTTCAAAGGCAACAAAGGGATAAGAAAGATATAACACCACCATTTCCATCAAGGATGATTGAATTAAAGAGGTTATAAGAAGAAGCACTGCAAAAAGAAATTCTGGACACCTTTCAGAAAGTGGAAATCAACATACCTCTGCTTGAAGCACTCAAAAAAATTCCAAAGTATGCTAAGTTTTTGAAGGATCTTTGTACCAAGAAAAGGAGACTTCAAGGGAACAAGAGGATCAATTTGGGAAGAAGCGTCTCAGCCCTTATCACACCACAATTGCCAACCAAATGTCCAGATCCAGGGACGTTTTCTATTCCATGCACCATTGGTTCATTAAATTTCTCTTATTCTTTGTGCGATTTAGGTGCATCAATTAATGTATTGCCTCACTCAGTATATACTTCTTTGCAGATGGGAGACTTGAATCCCACAAGAGTGGTGGTCCAACTTGCAAATAGATCCACAGTTTTCCCAGCAGGAGTTCTGGAGGATGTCCTGGTAAAATTTAAAGATCTTTTATTCCCTGCTGACTTTTATGTGTTAAATATGGAAGATGATAGGATCCCATCACACTCACCCATAATTTTGGGGAGACCATTCTTAAAGACGGCCAAAACCACCATCAATGTCCATGAAGGAACACTTACCATGGAGTTTGGAGATAACACTGTCCACTTCAATATTTTTGAATCCATGAGGCACCCATCAGATGATCATTCACTCTTCACACTCTCCCATGAAGATGACATAGAATCAATTGAAGAATCAGGTATGTTTCATGAATTTTTATCATTAGGAGAGAATTTTTCCATTAAAGATATCACTGAACATATGGATTCCCAAACTCTTGGAGGTTATGATTTCCTGTTGGAAGAAGAGGTAAAATCTGATTTCTTTGATAATTTGTTAAAGGATGATGAAGATGATATGATTTATTGTGTGCAGGATGTCAAACCATTGGAAGTGGAGAACCTCAATTTAGTTTCATCTCTTGAGAATCCTCCTGATCTAGAATTAAAACCACTCCCCACTGATTTAAAATATGTTTACCTTATGGAGGGGGAGAAATTACCAGTAATAATTGCTAATAATCTATCTAAAACTCAAGAAAAATCATTGATTGAGCTTTTGAGAGAGAATGTCCAAGCAATAGGGTGGAGCTTAGGTGATATCCCGGGAATAAACCCAAACATTTGCTCACATATAATTTTTCTTGAGGGAGATTCCAAACCTGTCAGACAACCCCAAAGGAGGCTGAACCCTACCCTGATGGAGGTTGTGAAAAAAGAGATTGAGAAGTTATTAGAATCCGGGATCATCTATCCCATATCAGATTCACAATGGGTTATCCCCATCCATGTAGTCCCAAAGAAAACTGGCCTAACCATTGTGAGGAATGAAAAGAATGAATTAGTCCCCGTGAGAATTCAGAATAGCTGGAGAGTATGCATCGATTTTAGGAAGCTGAATCAGGTCACTCGAAAAGATCATTTCCCTATCCCGTTCATTGACCAGATGTTAGAGAGATTGGCATGGAGAACTCATTATTGCTTTTTGGATGGATTTTCAAGTTATTTTCAGGTACCCATTGCCCCCGAGGATCAAGAGAAGACTACCTTTACTTGTCCTTTCGGTACTTTTGCATACAAAAGAATTCCATTTGGATTGTGTAATGCTCCAGGTACATTTCAGAGGTGTATGATAAGTATATTTTCTGATCACATTGAAGATTTCTTGGAGGTTTTCTTGGATGACTTCACAGTTTTTGGAAATTCGTTTGACCATTGTTTGAAAAATCTAGAAACAGTTTTGAAAACTTGCATTGAAAAGAACCTTGTTTTGAATTTTGAAAAGTGTCATTTTATGGTTGAGAGAGGTATTGTCCTTGGGCATGTCATTTCACAGAAAGGCATTGAGGTTGATAAATCAAAAATTGAAGTGATAAATTATTTTCCTTACCCAACTTGTGTGAAACATGTTAGATCATTTTTAGGACATGCAGGATTCTACAGGAGGTTTATAAAAGATTTAAGTAAGATTTCTCTCCCTCTCTCTAGATTACTTTTGAAATATGCTGATTTTGATTTCAACGGTTCATGTAGGGAAGCATTTGATGAGTTGAAGAAGAAATTTATTACACCACCAGTGATGCAGCCACCAAATTGGGAAGAACCATTTGAGCTACTTTGTGATGCTTCAAACCAAGCAGTTGGAGCTTTCCTTTCTCAGCGAATTGAGGGCAGGCCACAAGTCATTGCATATGCCTCGAAAACCTTAGATGCGGCCCAATTCAACTACACAACAACAAAAAAAGTGTTTTTAGAAGTTGTTTTTGCTTTAGAAAGATTTAGATCGTATCTGCTTGGAACTAAAGTCATTGTGTTTTCTGATCATCCAGCTCTTAGGTACTTGATGAAGAAGGCTGAAGAAAAACCAAGGCTAGTGAGATGGATACTACTACTACAGGAGTTCAACATAGAAATCAAAGATAAGAAGGGATCTGAGAACAAAGTGGCTGATCACTTAAGTAGACTACCCAACACCGCTGAAGTTGAGATTCCAGACATTGAACCACTAAATGATCGCCTTCCAGGAGAGCAGTTGTACTTGATTGAAGGAGAAGTACCTTAGTATGCTGACATGGTCAATTATCTGGTAACATCTCAGGTCCCATCTCATTTAAATTCTCACCAAATTCACAAATTGAAATCTGAATCTAAATATTACATCTGGGATGATCCATTTCTTTGGAAGATTTGCAATGACCAAATGATCAGAAGATGTTTGCCTAAAAATGAAATTGAATCAGTCTTTAGGTTTTGTCACACATTAGCTTGTGGAGGCCACTTTGGACCTCAAAGGACTGCAAGAAAGGTTTTAGAATCTGGATTTTATTGGCCAACACTTTTCAAAGATTCTCAGGAATTTTGTAAACGGTGTGAAAAATGTCAGTTTACAGGAAATATTTCAAAGAGACAAGAAATGCCCCAAAATCCACTTAATTATTGTGAAATATTTGAAGTTTGGGGGATAGATTTTATGGGACCTTTCCCAATGTCATTTGGAAATTCTTATATTCTTCTTGCTGTTGATTATGTTTCCAAATGGGTGGAAGAAAAAGCCACCAGGACTGACGATGCTAAAGTTGTTTGTGATTTTGTCAGGGATAACGTATTTTGTAGGTTTGGAGTTCCTAGAGCCATCATTAGTGATCAAGGGACTCACTTTTGTAATTGGAGAATGGCGGCTTTGTTGAAAAGGTATGGGGTGCATCATAAAACTTCAACTCCCTATCATCCACAGACTAATGGGCAAGCTGAAGTGTCCAATAGGGAAATAAAAGGAATTTTAGAAAAGACTGTTAATCCAAATAGGAAGGATTGAAGCCAAAGGTTAGAAGACACATTATGGGATTATAGGACAGCCTACAAAACCCCAATTGGAATGAGTCCATATAGGCTGATTTATGGGAAAAGTTGTCACCTACCTGTGGAATTGGAACACAAGGAATATTGGGCTGTGAGGAAGATGAATTTGGATCTTGAAAGTGTTGGGAAAGAGAGAAGCTTGCAGTTACAAGAGCTGGAAGAAATTATAAGGGAAGAATTTGAAAATTCCAGGATTTACAAAGAGAGAACAAGAGTGGCTCATGACAAACTGATCCAACCAAAGGACTTCCATCCAGGAGACAAAGTGTTGTTATTCAATTCAAGACTCAAGCTGATGCCAGGTAAACTTAGTTCCAGGTGGGAAGGTCCATTTATAGTTACTCATGTATATCCTTTTGGTGCTGTGCAGATTGTGAAGGATGGAGTGAAGGATCCATTCACTGTTAATGGGCACAAATTGAAGAAATTCCTTGGGACCATGCCATCAGAGCCAATGGAGGAGATCACACTCCTCCAACCTGTTTATCAATAAACTCCATCAGGTCGTACCTCTCCTTTATATTTTCATGATTTTTGTGATTCAATTTCCAATATTCTTACATGTTAAATACATTTGAATGCATTGTGGACACTGCATCATTTAAGTGTGGGGGAGGGAACCTTTGTAGTGTAGGATTTTTATGTGTTGTTTGTTTTCCTATTTCTTTTAAAAAAACATGTGTGTGTTTAAAATTTTGTGTGCTTATTTTTAAAATTTTAAGTGTTTTTGAAACTTTTGAGCTGAAATGATTATCATTGGTATTTTTGAAACCCATCTCCATGAGTGAAATAATTTATTTCTTGAAACTGAGCTTAAATGAATGCTGAAAATGACATTGTTTCAAGTTCAATTATTTTGGAATTTCATGAAAAATACCCTGTTTTTTGAATCCCATGCCACATATCACTGTCTTTATATTTGAAATCACATTCCCATGAGGCTTCTGAACCTATTATTTTCATATTCTTTACATTCACCTCACTTTTTGAGAGAACCAAATCATGCTTGATTTAACCAGAATTTGATTTATTCCTGTCAAAACTTGAGGGTTTGAGGTACTTAAATGATTGAGGCATTCCTTTGGTTTGAAAGCCCCCTTTTCAAGATAATACCTTTCATAATGGCCTACCTTGAACATTTAATCCTTGTAGCCCATAGAAGCCATGAACATCCTGTTAGGTTAGCCACATTACAAGCCAATATTCCCTATCCAACCTACTCTTGAAGTGAAATTGCATGATCTATTTGAACATAAGTGTCGGGGGAAGATGTCTTTTAGTGTACTACCTTATTTGGGGATACTTTGGGTGAAAAAAAATGTTGAAGAGATGTTATTGCTGTAAAAAAAAAATCATTCTGCTGAAAGCTGTGCCTTTTATGGAGCTTTCATGATGAGAGAAGTTGTGCCTTTCTGGATCTTCTAATGTAAAAAGGAAGCTGTGCCTTTTCTGGAGCTTTCAAGAAATATTATATTTGAGAAGATTGAAATGTTTTCTACTGAAATGATGAACTATGGGAACATTCCTTGATATTCCATGGAGAAGGATTTTATTTTCTACTAAGGAGAGTGAAGAGAAGACCATACTTTTGTGAAAATTAGAGTAATGCAATTTTGCTTCAAAAAGAGCCAAGCCCTCTTCATTCAGCCTCAAAATTTTCACATATAAATCCTACCAACCTAAATCCACAGAACAACCTTAACAAGTCCTCATGATAAACATATGTCTTTAACTCACATCGGGTGGAGATGTAGGAATTTATCAAGCCTATGGTGACCCTTGTATGAGTTTGGATGAGAAAGACATTGCTAAAAAATTGAAATTTGTGTAATGAGAGATAATGAAAGTTAGGTAAGTGTTTTGTGTGCATGGGAGGAGAAATGAAGAGTAAATTTATTGAATGATCCTAAATTAATAACATGAAATAATAGAGTATGATGAGGCATGATATATTTTGTTTCTTGTTTTCAAATTTGTGGATCTCATGGATATGTGTTTTGAATTTACTTTGAATTTATTTTGATTCTGACTTGTCCAGGAGTCCAAGTGATAAGTGTGGGGGAATTGATAGAGTTAATATTTTCATTATTATTTATATGTTTTTCAAAGATTTAATCCCTCCCAATTATTCAATGTGAGTGTATTTGCATCATTTATGTGTTTTTAGTGTATTTTGGGCTTAAATTTGAAAATGGGGTAATTCTGTAAAATTTTCAGTTTTATAGAGCTTTTGTTTTTTGGGCATAACTTTTATAATATTGGTCCAATTGAAGTGAATATTTTTTTTAGGATTCCTATCCTTGTGTTATTAAAATGTTCCTTCTGGACCAAGACCCAATTCGAAACCCAATGGTGCAGAAAATTCAATCAAGTGGAGAAATCAGTTTGGAAGGCAGAATGGACCCCACTTCATTAAATATGCAATATCTCCTTCAGCCGACCTTAATATGAGGTGATTCCAGCTGATGTCGACAGATGACTTCAAAAGGACGGCTCAAAATAAATTTCATAAATTATTGAGCTCATTAATGCATCCTTTTGGCGCGTCCAAGTGGAGTGGGTGAAACAGTGTTTGGCGGCCAGAAATTTAATGGTCATTGATTCGGCCATATCTTTCTTTAAACTTGTACAATGACTCTAAAATTTTTAGGGTAGATATAAACCTTCATTTACAACATTCTATAAGAAGGTACCTCAGTGAGTTTCGGCCGACTATTGGGCATAACGGAGGCAAACTTCTGGAGTACAGATTCTGAAGCATCAAATTTTCTGTTCTTTGTTTTCTCTCTTTTGTTCTTCTTAGTTTTGTAATGAATTATTCTTTCCCCTTAGTCACAATTACCCTTACCATGGTGGGGTAAAATTCTGTGTGATTGGGGAAGGAGAGGTTTTCCATATTGTATTTCATGAGTTCCTTCTATTAATGTTTTAAAATCCTCTTTTCTCTTCTGCGAATCTGTTTCAATTTCTTATAACAGTTTTTATTATCATGTACGATTGTATCTGATTTTAGATTCTGTTGTTCATTAATATTTGGTCAATGATCAATATCTCCCTCCACTAGGTTCTGGTTTATAAACAATGGAATAGACCGGGATTTAGTGGTGTAGTACTCGGTGATCACCGGTACGTGTGTGAGGAGTAGTGAATGTTCTTGATTACTTGGGATAAACAAGACTCGATTGGGAATTGCCTAAGATAATTGGGGGTATTTTCTACAATTCTATTACACATTGGAAGAAGAGTAGACCAACCTAATATTTTAGTAAGGTTTATTCTCACATTTTTAATTGACCAAGGGAGTGAGAAGAAACGATTGTGGATTCTCATTCTTAACGATTTAGCAGAGGAGAATTGGGTAAAATGAACAATGATAGAATTACAATTGGAAAACTGACCCTAACCTGATCACCATTTCATATCACTGATTTATATCACATCATTTTTCAATTTGTTTCAAAACTTTCACTTAATTACTTTACTTTATTTAGTTTCTTTCTTGTATTTTCTAAATCAAACAATTTCTAAAAACAACCTCACTTCTTTCTCTTATTTTAAGGTGACAGCTTAATTGTTGTGCACTCCTCTCTGGAGACAACCTAGGATAACCACTCTACTGCATTTTAACTTAGGTAATATTTGTTTTTGTCACACCCCACGACAGACACGTGTCACCATTATTATTCATGGTGAATTTATGACTACATAAATTATGATTTGTGGTTATCATAATAGTTATTCAATTAATAGAAGGATGCCAAGAAATAAAGCCAGAATTATATCAATTTAATTAAGACAAAATAAGTTACATAGATTAGGAGAAATAGACTATTTTTGGGGAAAACTAACTGGAAAAAGGATACCATCCTTTTTTTAGAGAATAGTTTGTTTTAACTATGAATGTTGAATGTTTCCTTTGATTTTGTGTTTAACTTAATTGGTTCTCTTGTTTTTGGTTTTCATGGATTCCAAAGTATGAGTGATAGTACATGGTTTTATTGTTTTATGGTTTCTTGTATTTTTGAAAATTTCTTTCAAATAGTTTTGTTTGAGTAGGTAATTACTCTTTTTTAACTATATATAAATATGGTCCTTTAATAACTTCAAATATTCTTACCAACTTCATCAGTGATATGATTTTTAAAATTATTTGGATTTTTAAAGGAATTATATCAACCTTTGTGTTTAAATTTATATAGGGTTTGTGTGTTTTGAGAAAACCCAACATTTATTTTTTTAATGGTGGGTAATTTTAAAATGTAACTAATTCTATTTAACATATGTTCCTTGATATTTTATTTGTATAAAAAATATATTTTAAAATATACCTTTAATACCTTGTGGGATAGATTTTCTATAATGAGAAATTTTGGATTTTCTTAGATATTTTAATGATGCTTTCAATTTTTAATAAACCTTGGCGGCAATGTGTGATTTTAAAAAGTGTAATAAAATTTATTATAAGAATTAATTAATGATAAAAGTGAAATTAGATGCATTTATTAATGAAATTTTTTGTATCCTAAAACCCATTAAACAATTTTCAGGGTGTTTGAGGTTTAGGTTTTTTCCATTATTAATTATTTTTATTTTGTTTATAAAGGTATATAGGGTCAATCTAATGTTTTCATAATACCATTTGGATTTATTATAATTATTTTATAAGTTTATAGGATTTAATTGTGGTTTAGTTTATTTCAAAGGTTTTGTAGAAGGAAGTAATTTTTAGGTATTTCAGACCCTATTTGATTATTGTATAATTTAGTAATGGCCTGGTCATTTGTTTTGAAATAAATGATTTATTTGATTGGATTGTTTCATAAATTTATGGTTTGTATTAAAATTAAATCTAGAAACTTGATTATTTTCAAGAAATAATTTCCACTATTTTTTTTTATTTTTTTATTTTTATTTTAATTAATTTATCTATTTAGTATAAATATATATTTATATGTTCTGAGATTGTAACATATAATTCTATGTGATCTGGTGGTTCCTTATAAGTTATTCCACATTATAATTCTAAAATGAGTGAATTATTATTTCAAAATGAATTCTTGGGATTCAAAAAGAAGCATGATTTAATTATCATTATTTCATTATCATTATTTTCATATTTTGTGCTTTAGTGTTTCGAATTATATATATTTTGGTCTGAATTATTATTTTTATTTGTTTTAAGTGATTTTTATTATTTTAAATATATTCTTCTATAATTAGACTATTATTTTTTGGTATTCATGTATTCAATAACCCATATTAATGATATTTTATTTTTGGAGTGGGCAAAGACTAAATGGTGGGGAAATCACTACATATACAGGATTCTCTAATAAGTAGTTATATTTTTCTTTAAAAGATAAATGGGTGATACAGATTAATGTATCATGATTTTAAATAAAATGTCATTGTGTATTAATTAATATTTTTAATATTTAAAAACTTCATTATTGTTATTTGTTTACTTAATTCCAACATAACATGGTTTTGTTTTAAAAGGGGGATTCTTTGAGTATTAATGTATTTTTTTTGTTTTTATTTTATCTATGTTGTTATGTTTTTCAGAAATTTGTCATTATTGATTTTCTATATGGTTATTGACTTAAAATATGTTTTTGAACCATATGATTTTTCTTATTTTTTATGGAATGGTGAAAGTTAATTATCATATTATTTTCTTCTTCATCATATTTTTTTGTTATATTAGATGTTTAATTATCTTACACATATTTTATTATGATGGTGTTATGTAATTTTAGTCATAATATTAGTGATAGTGTTATTATTTGAAAAAGGCATGTGTCGAAGGTTTATATGATTTGATGACTATGGGTTTTTTATATAATTAATTGATTTTTATTGATGAGATTCCACTTATTTGATTTTTAGGGAATGTTATGGGTCATATTTTTAATTTAATGTCACAAAGGTCTCAATATAAGGATATTATTAATATGGTAGGTAGATCCTCAACCATGTGCTTGTTTTTAAATTATGTGGGTTGTTCCATATTTTGTGTAGTGTTTAGTCATAAGGGAAATATAAGGAATTTTTTTAGGATGAAATGTAATATAGTAGGGAGAATTGTCACATCAACAATTCCATTTTTAGGTATGGAGTTTAATATTTACTTTTTTCTATTATTATTATTTTTATATTTCTACCCTGTTTCATTTTTGATGATGGTTTTGATGTTCTATGGTTTGAGATAGGAA
Organism: Viscum album; assembly: GCA_963277665.1. NCBI lineage: Eukaryota > Viridiplantae > Streptophyta > Magnoliopsida > Santalales > Viscaceae > Viscum > Viscum album. Next base: position 582,370,071 of record OY728130.1, on the reverse strand, counting down.
ATTATAAACCAACACAACACCACAATATGGTCTAGGAAGAACCATTAAATGGTGTAGTTTTTCATGGGGAAACACACACATAACTACAACATAAATTTCCATTAGTGGAGGTTTTGTAAACTTCCTATAAACCTTTTTTTAAAAGGTTTTAGCGGTGATTTATTAAAAACCGCCGCTAAACCCAGCGTTTTTTACAGCGGCGACGCTTCCCCACCACCCGACCCCAACCCCCTTCTCCCCCTGACCCCCATGAATCCATCTTCTCCCCCTAACCCAAACCCTATATTCGCCGCCGGTGACCTCTCTGCCCATAAGCGCGCCCCGCCGCCCATCCGCGCGCGTCGCCTCCCATCGCTGCCAACCCGCCGAAGCCCTAGCTCACTTGTGAGGTATGGTTTCTACCCTATAATATTTGTTTTAACTCTTAATAAATTACACTTGTAATTTTATCCCATCCCAATAGAGATGACTTGGAACATACAAGTATTCTGCTGCATTGAATAGAGGGAGTGTCTATTCCACCACTACAAATGATACATGTATTATATAAGGAAATGATAAAACACATTCTCTATTCCATTACAAATAATTTTAAGTATAATTATAATGGTAATTAGTAAACTTAAAACATTCATGTATCATAGGATATATGATAATGAAAAAGTATATAATCATACACATTTTAGTGTTTTATGATAATAAATGGTTATTATAAACACAATAACATCCCTCATGAACTTGAAAATTGTTTATAACATGATATAAAAATGAGAACATAAAAATAAAATAATATTCTAAATCCTGGGATGTGAAAATAATCATGGATGACTAATATAGTAGTTTATGACCTTAAAATAGTGTGTGAAAAGTAGTTTGGACTAATCAGTTTTGACAAGAGTGTTGTGGAACCATATGTGATTGTTTACAAGGTGGGGTGGGGAATCAAGTTTCTTTCCAAATTTATTTTTTCATTACTTTAAATATTTAACCCTCACTAGTCATCAAATATTATTCTTGTGTGAGCCAGATCATGATTAATCTTGCACTTTTTTGTCATTGACATTGAATTTCAAAATCAAATATGGACCTTAATGCACAGAAAAACATAAGGTTTTATTTAATTGTTTCACATGAACTAGGTTTCATCTAAATGGAACAAACATGATGAAGTTTCAATATAAAAAAAATCCCCTATCAAATAATTTTTCTATTAGATATAAATATTTTAGTTGTGGTCACTACATTCCAATGAACACATCCTTTATAATTATTTGGCTTTTGATCAATGGTCACCCAAGTGAAACTCCCTTTGCTTTATTCTACACACACTAATTCAAGGAGAAAATTGGTTTATATAATTGTATTTATCTTCCAGATTAGTATAGAAAGCTAAATTTTTGTACTTATTTAATCCCAGGTTTTATGTGGTGTCGATCTAGATGTTTTTGTGCACTTCTTCTTCAAGGCCAGATGATATCATCTTCTTAATGAGAAAGTTGATTAATTTAACTCCACATAATGAAAACAACAACAATATAAAACTCCATATAAAGAATAATTATATCAATATAATTATCTTATTATGCTATATTTTAATCACAATCAACTAGATTAATCATTGTAACTCCATAAACAATAAAACTTTATCCTCAAACACCTCATTATGGAACTTTAAAGTTGGCTGAATATTACTTCTTTATTTTTAATCTTTATTATTGTTTTATGTTCTTCCATTTATAGGTTCCCATTGTGGTGTGGATTCTTGTGGTTTTAATAATGGTCATATATGATCAAGATCTTAATTTACCTCCCAATTGTAGAAGATTTTATAGCATACTTTTTTTCATTATTTTTTAAGCAGTACTTTTCATCCTCAGATGGAAGGTCAGATAGAGAGAATGATCCAAATTCTAATGGATGTGTTGAAGATCTTTATTCTTTATTTTATGGGTTCTTAGGTGAATCATTTCCCTTTGGTTGAGTTTTACTGTGATAATAACTATTGATTAAAATTTGGTAAAACTCCATTTAAAGAGTTGTATGAGTGTTCTTACATATCTCTATTGTGTTGGAACGAGGTTAGAGAGTTAATTAATCTTAGACCAAATTTGGTGATGAGAATGATAAAGAAGGTGTAGTTGTTCTACGAGAGAATAAAATATGCTCAAGACCATCATGTGATGGACCCGGGTATAGTGTTTTTTAAGTGAGATGGGTTTGAACTAGTGAATAGTAATTCACTTCTCTATTTATGATTTCTTGCAAAATAAACCTAATTTACCTATTAGAGTGAGAAAACTCACTACTTAACTCACACGAGATATGGAAACAAAATAGAAAAAGACACTTGATATATAAGTTTCACCACCCAAATTGATAATTTAACCCTTGGCATGGTTCAGAATCACCTAAGACTATATGATCCACTAGAATCACTATGATGGATTCAATGAGAAGGGTATATCTTTAACTTGTATTATAACATTAACAATAATTTCATCACCCAAAATATCTCATTATTGTCTTCACTACCATGCCGAGACAGTCCACACTAGGACCAAGAGAAACAAAGAAGACAACCCAACCTCTATATTTCAAAAAAGACATGTATTTTTCATATCCTTGTTATTCCACTTATACCTACCCACCAATGGGTCAAATATACATTGTATACTTAACTATCTACATAAATAAAGTTCCACTTTAAGGTAAGAGTTTGTTTTAATTTCATATTTCTAACTTCTATTCAATTATTATATGATTTATCCAGCCCTTACCTTAGTGATATCAAAGTAATTGAATCATTAGTTTATCCATCTGTTTTGGTGGATCATGACATACGAAAAAATACAAGGATAGAATACTTGTTCTCATCTTATTTTATGGATCTTTTTAATTTTCATGCTTTGGTTTTCTAGTGGGTGATTTACCATATGTATTTATATAGGAAAATCTTATGTAACATATTTATATATTTTTTGAACTAGTATATATGAATATATTTCCCTATTTAGTAGTAACTATGTGTTTTAATTTTTTTTAATATTGTGTAGGCACATTGTGATATACATGGATAAAAGAAAAATCACATTACCAAGGAACACACCTCAGTATGTTAAGGGTTTGAAGGAGTTTTTAGATTTTTCAATTTCCAATCGATCTGTTGAAGGGAAAATAAGATTTCTATGACCTAAATGTAAATTTTGAATATGGTTGAAGAGAGATGAAGTTTATAAACATTTAATACTGAAGCAATTCTGTCACGAACCAGGCCGGGTCACCATCCGACCCAGCGCCCGACCCGGTCCGTGACATAACCCGAAGGGCGTTCCCGATCCCCACGGGCTGGCACAAGTGCCCGGGTATCAATATTAACAAGTGGGAACAGTTTTACCTGAAATAAAAGACAGAAAAATAACCAACAAGATAAATAAACTGAAACTGGAATAGGCTACCAAACACACTTCTAAACTATAAACAGGTTTAGGTCTACAATTTAGCTAAAAACCCAAATGAACAACAACAAGAATAGAGAACTAAACTCCAAAACCAACCTCATGCGACACGATAACTTGCATCCCCAAGCTACCAACAACAACCTACACACGAATACCAACAGCAACCAGAACCACCATCGCTGAGCATGAAGTCACAACCTGGAGTGAAAAAGAAAAAGAATCTACATACACCGAAGAGTGTATGTAGGGTGTGAGATAAAAGCCCAGTATGATGCCACCGATAAAAGGTTTCACACATAATTATTAAAAGACAAATACATTTTCAATTTAACAGAATGAAAATAATTAAGTGTTTAAATAATTTTAATGAAAATGGTTCTAAGGAAAAAATTCTCTAAAAGGGAAAACAAATTAAATTAACTTGCACACATGCACAAAACCCCACACACACACACGCACACACACATACACAATCACACATGTACACACGCACACACACTTTTCTTGGTATCCCCAACGTCACACCGTGTGCCGACGATGAGCAGAAAGCAAAAGAAGAGCACAATACATGGGAGAGACCCTAAAGATACTAGCGAGAAGTGGGACCCTAGAACCTCACGTCTCGGTGAACCATATCATACATTCCCGTGCACGAGCCACTGGCAGGGAAACACCTCCTACCATAGTGGTCTCCAGTCATCATCCAATGTTTAGTTAGTGTTGTAAGCGTCAATCCTGCTAAGTGAAACTGGGCCGAGGCCACTCCCGTATCACTAGCACACTAGTCTAGTCCACCCACCTAGTACCCATGATTCCCGTTTGTTCTCAAGAAATTCAAAGTTCAGGCCACATGTCATAATAATACACTCAAACCCAATCAGACACTACACACACCAAAACCACCAGTTGCACACACACAAAATCCATTTGAAATAATACACCACTAAAACGTTTTCCAAACACGATTCACACTACTGACATAATCTAATAAACCACTTAAAAGTTTATAAAACAATAGAAAAAGAGGGTCTCATGGTTTTACACACACGAAAGTAACCATTTATAAATCCAAGACACATTCCAACATCGCACGCACTCAAATACAATATAAAGTGTGAGCCGCACCACCAAAAAGGTTTGATGGAAAACCCTTACGCCATATAAAAAACACCATTTTATAATCCACATAATTTAACATGCCAAAATATAAAATCTTATAAAACAATTTATAAGAAATCACTTAACTTTAACCACTAATCTCAAGAAAAAACTTCTTTTATAACCCAACGCACCCGACGCCACGTCAAAAAAAAAGTTCACACCACTTACACGACTTAATAAGATTACCTCAGATTTCAAAAGTCACTAATAAAGTTCTCAGAAGAAAACACCCAATAATATGAACAATTTACTAAACAATTTCAGTGAGAATCAAACTTCAAATAAAACTCACTCCGCACAACAAAAATTAATTTTAAAATATGAGAAACAAAATAAACATTTCAAATTAATTCATCTGATAACAACTAGACGGGAAACTACCTACCTCCGATGTAGATCAACTTCAAAACTATTAATGTACAAAGTCCACCACACTTCAAATGCTCCGCAAAAACACAATTAATCCCTAAAAACATGCAATCGGATCAATTACACCATGAACAAACCAAAATCCAACCAAACTCTAACCAAAAAAATTACCCAAAATTGCAAGAACCACCTGGTCTGAGGAGAACGCACCAACGATGAGGGTGTGGAAGGTTAGACGAAGCTCTGAGGGGGCTGTCGGTGCGCTGGAGGAGGCTGCGGTTAGGGCTTCGGCAACAAAGAAGCTGGCCGAGACAAGAGGGGGGGGGGGGGGTGTTTGCCGGACGGAGCATGGGAATGCTGGCCGGAAGCGCGAAGGGGGTGTGGGGTGGCTGTGGTAGAGGAAGGAAGAGGGTGTTGTCCGGAATTTTCTGGAAAGGGGTCCGGTTGCGAGGGTGCAGTGCGAGAAGGGGTGGCGCGGGGTTCGTCGGACGGAAGGCTGGGGGTCCGGGCGAGTGCGTAATGCGGGTAGCAGGAGGCCGGGGTGGCCAGATGTGGGAGCCGGAGCAAGAGAAGGGGCTTCGGGGTTCGCCGGAAGGAGGAGGTCGCAGCTGGTGTAGGGAGGTGGTGCGGGCTCGTGACGGGTGCGATGGGGAGCCGATGGGGAGAAGCTGGTAGGGGGCGTCTGTGACCGGGAGCCGATGGCGGGGGGTGGGGGGGAGCTGGCCTGGAGCGGGAGGAGGGAAACGACTAGGGTTAGAGGGGAGGGGGGGTGAGCCCACGACGGGAAGGGGTAGGAGGGGGAGAGAAAAAACGGAGGGGAGAAGAAAAAAAGAGAGAAAAAAGGAATAAAATAAAAAGAAAACTAAATAAAAATAAACCTAGAGATAGAGGTAAAGTGAAAATAAAATAAAATGAAAATAAAATAAAATAAAATAAAAATGAAATGAAATAAAATCAAATAAAACTGATAATAATAATAATAACCTAAATAAATTATTATCTTTAAAACTAACAATAATAATGATAATAATAACATCCCTTAAAATTAAAACCAACCATTGAATTTCATCACGCTTCTTATTTACTTTTACTTCCATTTTATCCCTATTTTAAATTTTATTTCTTTATTAATAACTCATTTATTTAATTGGTTTCATGTTAGGAAAGTGTGCGGAGAACCGAGCGACGTGGCGCGGCGACCCAAGCGAGGTCGTGCGGCTTTGACAGCGGCCAACTGAACGCCGAAAAGGCCAAAAAGTGCGTTTCAAAATAAAACTCAGAAATTTTAAGTTCGGCCTTGACCCAAATTATATGATGACCAACAAAAATAATAAAATAAATAATATATAAAAAAATAGGTGTGACAATTCTCCCCACCATAAAGCTTTCCGTCCCCGAAAAGCCACAACTAGGGTTGAGACTCAAAGAAGAAGTTATTACCCCACTCAAGTTCAAAGAGGATCCCCAAAATCAACAAGCAAAAATAGGAAAAAGCATCGTGCTCAGAAAAAGTGACTCAAAGACAACTTCATGAAATGTGTCAAAAGACATTCTAATATGTGTCGCCCGCCCCAAAGTGCTAGAATTCCTCCAGCTGATTGTTTTAGAAAATGAACTCTTGAACCCACATGAACCAACTTCACAAGCTGAAACACCTCAAGCACTGTGAAACCGAAACCACACCACTTGGCTAAAATGAAAAAATAAGATCAAACCACGTCCCCGGAACACTCTAATCACTTATCACCAAACCATATTTAAAAATAGAAGCAAAAGATCAACATGGGGAGGTCCGAGGGGCTCCCCACCATTAGGAAGTCACTGGCACTCGAAACGAGACTGGAAAACCGACACAGAGAAGTTCGAGCAGACTCCCCACCATTAAAGAAAAGTCCAGCATTGATTCATTCTAGAGACATTCATGAGATACCCAATGTGGGTTTCCCCACCATTAAGAACCCACTAACACCCAAGGTGAGACTAGAAAACCAACATGGGGAGGTCCGGGCGGACTCCCTACCATTAAGGAAAGGCCAACACCGATTTATTCCAGAGACCTTTGTACGAGACCCATCGTGGGTCTCGCCGCCACTAGAACTTTGAAAAATTACCGATGGTGACCAAACACCCCACCACAAGGGGCGGGGAGGGAGGGGCCCAACTACCGGGGTATCAAAAGCATGACCCAAGACAAACCATCATTTCCACATTCCTGGAGGAGCATTATTTAGATTTGGAACAGGTTTACTCAAAAAACTCCCATAAGGACCAATAAAGCGATTGTATCCAATGGGACACAACACCCAAGACTTTAAGGCAACGAGACGAACACGCCTCCACATGGTCGCGAAAACCTTATACAACCAAATGGATCATTCGGAGCGGAGAAACCATAGAAACAATTTAAACTACCTATACTTTTAACATTGCTGTCAAAAATAAGGTTGGGTCCCGTACACTCCCGGGGTTCCTGACCACGCACCAGCTTTACTCCTGGGCCTATGGCTGGAGCCCTGATGTTTGAAGCATCTCCTGCCTCGTAGTCAGGCATTGAAGACTCCTGAATGAAGCTTCTCCTTTTGGTGTCACATGCAACCAAACTGCAACCGAGGCAACACTAGCAAACACGACACATTACAGCATCTGACGGATCATATGCGGAACATTCACCAACACCAGAGTTGAAATGGTGCATGTGCATCACCCTTTGTCACCCTGGATGAGAACACGACACCACAAATCATCACCTGAACATGATCATTGCTGTTGAGAGGAACATTACGCTGATAAGGACTTTAAACCGCGTCTTGAACACCACGTGATTCCTGTAAACGACCATAGCAGCCTCATACGACTGGGTCTGCCAAACTAGTGGCCTAACACAAACCTTTACTTAAACGAATCAAACCAAAGACCAGATGTCATTTAGAACAATAGACGACACTAATAACATCAAGTTGCTTCCACCTTTTCCCCACTGGAGTCTCTTTTATCGCTTCCAAACAACCGTTGACTATCAAAGAGACCTCATGCTACAAGACATCACCAAACATGACCCTGCAGCTGATGAAAGTACTACAAAGCCCTTCCAGACACTGGTCAACACTAATAATTCTGATCCGCCTTCAACTTTCCCCGTGGGAATTTCTTTCACACCTTCTAGTGGGACATTTAGACACAACTATGTCAACTTCATACCTGACAACTCACACAACCCCAGGAGACCAAAACCCCCTTCAACTCCCCTCTCATATTTCATCCCGTTGTGAGAGGATCCTCTTAGTTGGAAAAAGGAGAGGTGAGTTCAATTCTAGAGTTCAAGAAGAGATTCCTCTAATCAACTGGAGGGTCGGCCAATGGCGAATTACCCATAGTCGCACTTCAATCACATGTCAACGCTCTATGGGGGGGGGGGGGGGAATACACTAGTCAAGAAGGAAAACCGTGGACCCAATAAAATAGGTCCGATGGTCAAGACGTACCACAAGCGAACACCAAATGTGTAGGGGGAACCACTATAAGGGCTTCCCGAAGCACTTTTCAAAAGAATTAACTAACCACACGCTTGCATACCAAATTACAAACAAGAATTCAGACTCAGGACACAAACCATTCAGAAAGAATTCTCGGCTCAAATCGCCTCACATCTGACATTTCCAAAATAGAAGGACACACCACACAACCCCCGGTTATATAAAAACACCAATTTTTTTTCCTTTAACAAAACATTTTTGAAAATAAGCAAATCCAATGGGTCGCACAAACACCAATGGTGTCTCATGGGCCTCGCACATGCATGTTCACATGCCACACCAGCACATAATTCATGTCCATCCAGGCACTCATCCACTCGTACAATTAACCATTTCTTTTTCCCATATACAATCATGCATGTGGTTTCCCACGAGAACACCAAGGGTCAAAAACAAACAATTCCATTTTTTTTTCAAAACCAAAACATCCAATCCACACTTTTCAAACCTCATAACTCATTTTATTTTTAAAGTGATTTATTTTAAAACATTTTCCAAAACAATTTCCAAGACCAAATCATTTTTACTTAAAAAACAAATGTCCACAATTCTCAAAACAAAGAAACGAGGAACGGTGCAAGAGAAGACTAATGTCAGCGGGTGACTGGAACATATGGTTGGCGGCCATAAGCCAATCACGCCACTGCCACGGAAGGTATTCTAGGACACCATCCCTAGCTCCACATGGCTTGCAAGACCCTGCGAGCCCACTAGGACCACTGAACTTACCCCTTTTCATTTCCCTTAGACAAGATTAAACACAAGGACCAAAAAATCAGACAAACCTCAACATACTTTGGTAACTTGAGTCCCGCCACGAGGTGTGATGGCCAGGAACCTTACTCGTAGCCAGGACGTCGAGTCCCGAAAACCTTAACTCAAATCTACCGTGACTCTATCCCAAAAGAATATGACCCAAGAGAGAAAACCTGCTCTGATACCATTTTGTCACGAACCAGGCCGGGTCACCATCCGACCCAGCGCCCGACCCGGTCCGCGACATAACCCGAATGGCGTTCCCAATCCCCACGGGCTGGCACAAGTGCCCGGGTATAAATATTAACAAGTGGGAACGATTTTACCTGAAATAAAAGACAGAAAAACAACCAATAAGATAAATAAACTGAAACTGGAACAGGCTACCAAACACACTTCTAAACTATAAACAGATTTAGGTCTACAATTTGGCTAAAAACCCAAATGAACAACAACAAGAATAGAGAACTAAACTCCAAAACCAACATCATGTGTCACTAGAAGTTGCATCCCCAAGATACCAACACCAACCTGCACACGAAGACCAACAACGACCAGAACCACCATCGCTGAGCACGAAGTCACAACCTGGAGTGCAAAAGAAACAGAATCTACATACACCGAAGGGTGTATGTAGGGTGTGAGATAAAAGCCTAGTAGGATGCCACCGAGAAAAGGTTTCACGCATAATTATTAAAATACAAATACATTTTCAATTTAACAAAATGAAAATAATTATGTGTTTAAAGAATTTTAATGAAAACGATTTTTAAGGAAAAACTTCTCTAAAAGGGAAAACAACTTAAATTAACTTGCACACATGCACACACCCCCCCACATGCATGCACAGACACATACGCACACACACACGTACACACACACACACACACACACACACACACACTTTTCTTGGTATCCCCAACGTCACACCGTGTGCCGACGATGAGTAGAAAGCAAAAGAAGAGAACAATACATGGGAGAGACCCTAAAGATACTAGTGAGAAGTGGGACCATAGAACCTCATGTGTCGGTGATCCATATCATACATTCCCGTGCACGAGCCACTGGCAGGGAAACACCTCCTACCATAGTGGTCTCCAGTCATCATCCAATGTTTAGTTAGTGTTGTAAGCGTCAATCCTGCTAAGTGAAACTGGGCCGAGGCCACTCCCGTATCACTAGAACGTTAGTCTAGTCCGCCCACCTAGTACCCAGGCTTCCCGTTTGTGCTCAAGAAATTCAAAGTTCATGACACATGTCATAATCATACACTCAAACCCAATCAGACACTACACACGCCAAAACCACCAGTTTCACACACACAAAATCCATTTGAAATAATACACCGCTAAAACGTTTTCCAAACACGATTCACACTACTGACATAATCTAATAAACCACTTAAAAAGTTTATAAAACAATAGAAAAAGAGGGTTTCATGGTTTTACACACATGAAAGTAACCATTTATAAATCCAAGACACATTCCAACCTCGCACGCACTCAAATACAATATAAAGTGTGAGCCGCACCACCAAAAAGGTTTGATGGAAAACCCTTACGCCATATGAAAAACACCATTGTATAAGCCACATAATTTAACATGCCAAAAATAAAAGATTATAAATCAATTTAAAAGAAATCTCTTAACATTAACCACTAAGCTCATGTAAAAATTTCTTTTACGACCCAACGCACCCGATGCCACGTCAAAAAAAAAACAGTTCGCACCACTTACATGACTTAATAAGACTACCTAACAATTCAAAAGTCACTAATAAAGTTTTCAGCAGAAAACACCCAATAATATGAAAAATTTACTAAATAATTTCAGTGAAAATCAAACTTCAAATAAAACTCACTTCGCATAATAAAAATTAATTTAGAAATATGCGAAACAAAATAAACATTGCAAATTAATTCATCAGATAACAACTAGACAGAAAACCACCTACCTCCGGTGTATATCAACTTCACAAAATTGATACGCAAAGTCCAACGCACTTCAAATGCACCACAAAAACACAATTAATCCCTAAAGTCATGCAATCAGGTCAATTACACCATGAAAAAACCAAAAGCCAACCAAACTCTAACCAAACAAATTACCCAAAATTGCAAGAACCACCCAGTCCGAGGAGAACGCACCAACGATGAGGGTGTGAAAGGTTAGCCGAAGCTCCGAGGGGGTTGTCGGTGCGATGGATGAGGCTATAGTTAGGGCTTCGGCAACAAAGAAGCTGGCCGAGACAAGAAGGGGGGGGGGGGGGGGTGTTCGCCGGACGGAGCAGGGGAAGGCTGGACGGAAGCGCGAAGGGGGTGTGGGGCGGCTGTGGCAGAGGAAGGAAGAGGGTGGCAGCCAGAATTTTATGGAACGGGGTCCGATTGCGAGGGTGCGACGCGAGCAGGGGTAGAATTGGGTTCGTTGGACGGAAGGCTGGGGGTCCGGGCGAGTGTGTAGCGCGGGTAGCAGGAGGCCGGACGTGGGAGCCGGAGCAAGAGCAGGGGCGTCGGGGTTTGCCGGAAGGAGGAGGTCGCAGCTTGTGTAGGGAGGTGGCGTGGGCTCGCGACGGGTGCGACAGGGAGCCAGCGGGGAGCAACTGGCAGGGGGAGGCCGTGACGGGGAGCCGACGGTGGGGGGGGGGGGGGCAGCTGGCCAGGAGCGGGAGGAGGGCGACGGCTAGGGTTAGAGGGGAGGGGGGTGATCCCACGACAGGAAGGGGTAGGAGGGGGAGAGGAAAAACGGGGGGGATAAGAAAAAGAGAGAAAAAAATGAATAAAATAAAAAGAAAACTAAATAAAAATAAAGATAGAGATAGAGGTAAAGTGAAAATAAAATAAAATGGAAATAAAATAAAATAAAATAAAAATGAAATAAAATAAAATAAAACAAAACTGATAATAATAATAATAACCTAAATAAATTATTATATTTAAAACTAACTATAATAATGATAATAATAACATCCCTCAAAATTAAAACCAACCATTAAATTTCATCACGCTTCTTATTTACTTTTACTTCCATTTTATCCCTCTTTTAAATTTTATTTCTTTATTAATAACTCATTTATTTAATTAGTTGCATGTCAAGCAGGTGCGCGGAGAACCGAGCGACATCACGCGGCGACCCAAGCGAGGTCGTACGGCTTTGACAGCGGGCAACTGAACGCCGAAAAGGCCAAAACGTTCGTTTGAAAATAAAACTCAGAAATTTCAAGTTCAGACTTGACCCGAATTATGTGATGCCCAAAAAAAAATAATAAAATAAATAATATACAAAAAAAAAACGGGTGTGACAAATTCCCTGATCAATATTTGTGTTGGATTTGGCATGGAGAATTGAATGTTACAGAAAGTTTGATCATTGATGTTAATCCACAGAATGAGCTCCCAACTTCATAGACAATGGAAAATGAAGTGAAAAAACTCATAAATGATGCATTTTTCACTACAAGACACTACTATCAACATCAAAACATAACAGAACAACCAGATGAGGGTGCTACAAATTGCAACGTGACAAGTGATGTTTTCGAGACTGTAACACAACCAGATCAAGATTGTAACATATCATTGGATCATCCCCTTGATTATGTGGATACAAGTGTAAGAGAAAACTTCACTGAGGGAAATACATTTCATGATTTAGTTGACGATGGAAATCTATAGTTGTATAGTGGATGTTTTAAATATTCCAATATTTCTTTTCTACTAAAGTTGTACCATATCAAATGTCTATGTTGAATTACAAATAAGGAAATGTCCATGATATTGGAATTTTTTCATTATGAATTTCCTGAAGAAAATATCCCCAAGACTTTTTATGATATGAAAGATGTTGTTAACATGCTTGGTCTAAATTATACAAAAATACATGCATGTCCCAATGATTGTATGCTTTATTGGTGAGAAGATTCAAGTAGACAAAATTGAAAAAAATATTCTTCTTCTAGATGGTAGTCAATGGGTGATGTGGGAATTATGAATCAACATACTTTCATGAAGAAGAAGAAAGAGAACACACCCGCAAAGGTTTTGAGTTACTTTCCTTTAAATCCTCAATTTCAAAGATTATTCATGTCATTGAAAACCACCGAACACATGAAGTGTCATTCTGTAGATAATAACAATGATGGGTTAATGAGACATCCACGAGATTCACAATTGTTGAAGACATTTGATTCATTACATCCATATTTCTCATCTAATCCTAGGAATGTTTTATTGGGATTGGATGCCAATGGATTCAACCAATTTGGGACTTTGAGTACTAGTTATAAAATTTGGTCAGTTGTTTTGATCCCTTACGATCTGCCTCCGTGGATGTGTATGCAACAAACATATTTTATCTTTTCAATGATTATTCCTAGAAAAAAAATGCCTGGAAATGATTTTGATGTATACTTGCAGCCTTTGATTGAATAACTACAAGAGTTATGGAGCAACGGTGTTGAGAAATTTGATGCTTCTTCTAAAACAATGTTCAAAATGCATGATGCTTAAATGTGGACCATTAGTGACTTCCCTGGGCTTGAGAATTTATCTCGTTAGAACATTTACACGGGTCTGGCTTGTCCTGTTTGTAACTTTGATTTTGATCCCAAATGGCTACCTCACAGTAGAAAATGGTGCTTCTTGTGCAATCAAAGATTTCTCGATGCATCTCATAGATTTTGGCTGAACAGATCAAAATTTAACAGTTTCATTGATCATAGACCACCTCCAAAGTTGTTAAATAGTTATGAAATATTGAAACAACTTGAAAATGTTGAATCAAAATTTAGAAAGGTTCATCATTTGAATGATAGTGGGAAATTGGTTCAAAGTGCATCGTCAAGTGAAATCATAACTCAACAATGGAAGAAAAAAATTATATTTTTCAATCGTTCGTATTGGGAATTTAATCTGTCACGACATAATATTGATATGATGCATATTGAGAAGAATGTCTATGACAATTTTATTTTCACATTTCTTAATGAGAATTTAAATTCAAAGGATATTCTCAATGCTCACAAAGACTTACAAGTAATGAGCATAAAACGTGATCTTTGGCCAGATGAGGATGAAAAGTATGCTCCGACAATTTTTTCAATGACAAATAGGGATAAAGATAAATTCCTTAGATTTTTAAATAATGTGAAGGTATCTAATGGGTATTCAAGTAACATATTTAGGTGTGTTGACTTGAAGAATCGTAAGTTACATGGATTGAAAAGTCCCGATTCTCATATTTTGTTACAACAGTTACTACCATTGGCATTGGATACATTATTAACTAAAAAACTTACTGCTGTTGTACTCCAATTCAGAACATTTTTCAGACAACTGTGTGAGAAATATCTATATCTTTTCTAGCTTGAAAACCTCCATGAGAGGTTTGTATTGACCCTTTGTGCAATGGAGATGATCTTTCCTCCATCGTTTTTTACTGTCATGATGCATTTAATTGCGCATTTGGTTGAGGAAGCTAAATCAGGTGGCCCCGTTCACTATCGATGGATATATCCAATCAAGAGATACATTATTTATATGTTTTTAAGTTAATTAAACAATTTTTGGAACTTAATTAAATGCATAATTATGTTTATTTTATTTCATATATATCTTGGGCATTTGAAATCATATGTGAGAAATAAAGCTCAACCAAAAGGCTCTATTGCTGAAGGCTATTTGGCTAAGGAGTGTCTTACCTTTTGTTTTAGATATTTGGATGATATTGAGACAATATTTAATCGAGTTGGACATGTTGACGACACATCGAATCAATCTCAAATACATCAGAAATCAAAAATATTTCCTTCTATTGGCCGATCAGTTAGGAGGACCACAAATGTTACACTGAAAGAATTGGAATTATTACAGGCACACAGATATGTGCTTCTGAATAGTGAAATTGAATATCCATTTATTGAAGAGTTGAGGATACAAACAAAGAGACTAATGAGAGGCCAAAAAAGAAATGAGAAAGATATAATTAAAGATGTTAATAAAGATATTGTAGAATGGTTTTCACGACGTTTAAGTTCATAAATATTGAAATTAATATGAATATTAGTTCAACACATATATTTTATAAATCTAATAAAGTGTATATCTTTTTTTAGATCATGAATACTGATACTCGGGTAGAGTTGTCAGAATATTTGAATTTTCTTGCTCGAGTTCCTCTAAAACAAGTTAGAAAGGTCAACGCTTATAACACGAATGGATTTAGATTTCGTACAGTTGATCGAGAAAGGGGTTTGAAAATAAAGAATAGTGGTATATTTACATTTTCTGAAGTGGTATACTATGGAAAGGTGACTGATTTTATTCAATTAAACTACCACATGCATTTTTCAGTTGTTTTATTCAAATGCAATTGTGTCAATATTATTAGAGGTGTTAAAAGATATTCCTTTCAATTTACTTATGTGAACTTCTCTCGCTTGATGGATGTTGGTGATCATGAAATGCATGATCCATATATCTTATCATCTCAAGAAAAAATGGTATATTATGTGAATGATGTTGTGGATGAAGTGTGGAGTGTATTTTATCATGTAATACAAATAGATTTGTATGATATGGGTGATGAAGTGGAATATTTGACCACTAAAATTGGATCTCATCAACAATAAGAAGCATAATTATTTGTCCATCATGACATTGAAAATATTAGTCTAGCAAGGATGAATGAATTGGATGAAGTAATGGAGTAGGAAACCAACATGATTGAAGGGGAAAATGATTGTATGTACAATTATTTATTCATTTAGCAACCACTTATTTCATTTGTGTAGTCATTCATTATAATTGTTATGTATATTTTTTCTGTTAGTACTGGGCATCTATTATCATTTTTAATTTTTTTTCTACATATTTTTTTAAAATATATGTTCTGAACTTAATTTTATTTGATTAAATGATAGGAATGCCAAGGAGAAAGGGATACACAATTTCATCCACTATTGTGACAGATAACGATCCATCTATCTCCATCCCTACGTCATCTAAGCCACCAGGTGTCTGCCCCCTGCACCATCTCCCCCTGCACCATCTCTCACACCCTCCTTGAACATCCCTTTAGAAGCTGATTTGTCTTATCCCCCTTCAGGAGCCTCAACAGTAGGGCAGTGGCGCTCCACTTCTAGTTCGTCACGAGCATATTGGAGGGTCACTATTACAGGTACAAATTTTAATATAAATAAATTTATTTCACTTTTTTTAGACTAATTTTTTATTCATTAAATATGAAAAAAATGAAAATGGGGAGAAAAATATAAAAAGTGAAGTTGTGTGGAATATGAATGGAGAGAATATAGTTGTCCCATTTTATTCATATGGGGTCCCTACGGATGACACTGTGGGATTACTTGACCAAATTCTAGGCCAGCTGGTAGCGAAACCCATTTCCCTTATAATTTCTTATGATGATTGGAGACATATTCCTAAAAGTTAGAAAAATGAAGTTTTTTATTCCCAAATAAAATTAATTTTAATACATTATGGTGTAATTGAATGTCATGTTATTAATATGTTCAAAATAAATTTCTTTATAGAGATGTTTTCCACTTTACAGTTACTGATGTGATAGCACTAAATTGGACGTTGAAAAATCTTGGTAAGAAATGGAAAGACTTAAAATGGAGATTATGGGGTGATTTCAATGATACATCATTGACCATCCAACAAATGTATGAGAAGCTACCCAATGGGGTACCCAAAGAACAGTGGAAATTTTTTGTTGATAGACATCTTGTTGAGAAGTAGATGGTATTTAAATATATATTATTATATTAACCTAATTTTATATTTATACATGTATATGAAGAGGATATGACATTGAATACATTACTATTAAATTTAATTTTATTTATTTTAGGATCTCTCAAGAAATAATGCATCAAGCTGGGCTAAGCAAGTCATCCCTCATACTGCGGGGTCAAAAAGCTTTTCTAGAAGCCGATCGACTCTGGTAATCTTTTCATTAGTTTAAATATTTATAAGACAATATTATCTGTTTAATATATTAAATTGTTGATTTATCATTGTTTAATGTAGTCACACATATTAGGGCATGAAGAATCCCAAACTGAAGTGTGGTTGGATGTTCACAAAAAATCTGATGGAAGTGTTGTTAATGAGCCTGCCAAAGAAGTTGGGGTATGATCTCATTTTTTTCATTATAATAACTTATTATCAGTTTTAACTATGTTAATATATATTTATATTTTATTTATACGTAAAAATTAAAGAAATATGGGATTCCAATCCTAGGCAGTCCTACTTTGTCTCCCAGGATGACTCGGTTGCTAAAGTCCTTGGGAAGGAGCAACTTGGTAGAGTGCATGGGATGGGTTTGGGACCCGTACCATCTGAGGTCTTTGGAAGGCCATTGGGGATTGCAGCTGTATCTACTCCTGGTTGAAGTTAGTCCATACCCAGAGATTCTCAGAGAGATATTGTTTCCCTACGAAACACTGTTCAAGACCAGGGGCTGATATATCTGCTTTGTAGAAAGTGTTGACTGATATACGTCAGTAGATGAGCAGATTTCCCCCCGGTGGTATTTCATCGACTGGTGGTGAGTAGGTAAATAAAAAAAATTTAAAAATCATTTAGTTTTGAAACTTTTATTAGTTTTAAGTTTAAATATAAATATGCAACACTACTTAATTTTCAATATAATGTTCTTATAGGTGGTAGAAAGAAGTGGAGATGGAGGTGGAGAGGGTGAAGATATCTATTCATCATTGGATAGTGATTAGTAGTATTGTTGATATGTGAACAAATATTGATATTTTGTTTGTATATGTATCATGTGTGGCACATAGTTACCTACAAAAATTTTCAGGACCTAACATTTTCTTGATTTCTCATGTTTCCTTTTATGTATTTTATTGATTTATGATGTTTCCTTTTATGTCTTGATTTATCGAGTGTGGTATGCACTATATATATCGACTCTTTATTGTGATGATTAATTTTTTATGATTAATTTTTCCTTAATTCATTTTTTCATTATAATAACTTATCCTACATTTTCTAGACCAATTAATTTACCACTAAATTTCCATTTCTAAGAAGTACTTCTTAGATATTTTTGATGGAGCCCTCTTCTCAAAAGATCACGACCCTCACGCCCAAATTTTTTCAAAAAAATTCATTCTTTTCTTCGTCGGATGGCTACGCTCTGGTGGCGATCCTGACTCCGGTCACCTTGGATCCAAGTGGTGCTTCTGTCGAGGAGGTGCATTAGGAGAACCCAGGTCCTTCCCTACGGCCTCGCCTTCCAGGGAGGTCCTTTCGCAAGGTTCTGTGTGGCTCGTCCGGTGGTGCGCAGCAGATCTGTTTCCTGAATGTGGGCCCGGTTTCTTCAGCGGTGTCACGGGTTGGCTCTTGCGTTTCATTAGAAATTTCTCCTGAATATTTTTCAGAGGCTGTTGATCATCTTAGGTAGACTCTTGTGGCTCTCTTCGGGGTTGAGAAGCCACCCCTCAAGATCTTAAGTCTCTATGTGGATTCCCGAGGCTTGGCAGGTGCGGTGCGGATCTTTGCGATTCACCATCAATCCTTTTGTTTGGTCTTGGAGTCAAAATCAGATTTTGTTAAGGCGTGGTACAAAGATCCCAGATCGTTCGACCACTAACGCTTCAGCCTGGCTCCTTGGTCTTTGGCGGTTCACAAGGGGAAGGAATGTTCCCGCGTGGCGGTATGTCTAGGCCTCCCTGGTTTTCCCCTTCCTTTGATTAACAGTATGCTTCTCAAGGCCATAGAAGATTCTCTTGGGGGTTTCCTGTGTGCAGATGATCACACCTTATCATGTGAAGACATTCTGGTCCCTCGTATTTGTGTTGAGTTGGACCTTTCTCTTCTGATTCCAGAAAATATCATTTTGAAGATGAAGGATGTGATGGCTTGGGTTCAAGAGATCATCTACCTGGTGTTCCCCAAGTTCTATTCCTCATTCTATCTCCAGGGGAATTCAAGGAAGGTGTGTAGAGACCAAAGGTCAGATGGACCAGGTCACTTTTATAGGGTACGAGCGAGCGAGGTCTTTCCTCATCCTCAGATAGGAGGCTTTGTGCCTGAACCTTCACTGATGGAGGCCTCAGAGCAGGGGAATGATCAGGTTTCCTTGGAGGCCCCAACTACTATGGCACAGTTTTTCCCTCCTCTTGATGGAAACATTTTCTATAGTAAGAGTTTTAGGTTTCGATCAGAAGAGGTTTCTATTATGAGGATTTCTGGTCTTGTTTCTAGTCAGTCCAGTCATCTTAAGTTGCTTGTATCAGGCAGAATGTGGGCAAGGTTTTTGGCCTCCCTCTTTCCCTCTCAGGATAATCGGGTGTTTCTTCTAGATCAACCAGATACTACCCCAATGACGTGTGTGGAGCAGGTGTTTTCTGCCTATGTGCCTTGTTCTCTCCTTATTATCGATGTAGGTACGCTGGAAGGCTCCAGGATGGATTAGGAGGAGCCAGTGAGCTCTGAGAAGGATTTTGAGGAGGCAAATCCTATCCCTCATAGTCTTCTATCGGTGTTTCAAGGGGTATACTCTGAATTTCCCTCTCCCCTGTCACCCTTAGCCCGTATTCCTCTAGTTCTAATCTCTGGAGTGTGTAATCATGCTAGATCAAGACTTCTTATGGACCACTCCCCTTCCCACAACAATAAGGCTGAGATGCCTGGGGTCAAAACCGGGCTCTTGAAGTTTTAATGTTATCTATGCTAATCTATAATTCCTGTGGTCAGGGGGCTCAGGTTAAGACTGATTTCATTGCCTCAGAGGTGAATAAGAACAAAGTCGATATTGTTGCAATTCTAGAGCATAAACAGAACCCGGACCAGATTAAAGAATTTTGTTGTAGAGTCAGGATGCATGGATCCACATAGGCGACACCTGTGAACAGGAACATATGGCTCTTTTGGAATAAGGATACTTCTTTGGATGTGTTCATTTAAGGGGATCAATTTATCACTACGAAAGTTTTAAAAGGTATGGAGATATTCTTTGTTTCCTTTGTCTATGGAAGTTGCGATGCACAAGTTAGAAAGAAGTTGTGGCACGATCTTGTCTCCTTTGACCCAGAGGATCTTCTGTGGTTTCTTGTATGGGATTTCAACATTATCTTCGATCCCGATGAAAGGAAAGGAAGATGTTCTTTTCCTATTCAGGCCATCTTGGAGTTTATTCAATTTGTGGAGAGCTCAGGGCTTCTTGATATGGTTTATACCAGTGATCGCTTCACATGGAGTAATAATCAGTGAAGAGGAAGGTGATGCTGGAGCTGGCTCGATCAGTGCCTGGCTAATAGCAACACGACCAGTTCATTTCCTAATGCCAATGTGAAGCATTTGGCTCATGGCATTTCAGATCACTCCCCATTTATTGTTTCTCTATTTCCAGGGATGGATACTCAGGAGTATTTAAGGTCCTACCGTTAGTGGGACCGAAATCCTGGCTACATGAGAGTGGTTCGTGACCTGTGGGAAAACCGATCCAGGGGTACTCGTGGGTTTCTCTTCACAATAAGCTTCGAAGGCTGAAGATGGGGATCCAGTCATGGGCTAGGAACTTACCTCCTGCCGATCAAAGCTTGGATTAGTTGAAAAAGAGCATTGAAAACTTGGAAGCTAACCTGGAGGAGGAGTGGAGTGACATGTTGTTTGAGGAGTTAATGGATAAAAGGGAAATTTGGGTGGAGATGCTTTTTAAACATGAAAGGATGGAGCGGGATCGCTCCCAGGTGATATGGTTGAAGGAGGGTGATAGAAACTTGGTGTTCTTTCATGAATGTATTCAAGAAAGAAGATGTTTGATCCAACCCAACATTTTACTCTGGGATGGCTCTTACACGAATGATAGAGACACTGTGGGAAGTATGGTGCACTCGTTCTTCAAGGATCTCCTTAATGGTCTTAACTCGATGATGCCTAGGGGATATCTAAGTGGAGATGCAGACATCTGGGAAGTGATTCCCAATGATGTGTCATATCATGATAACGAGGACCTGGAAGAGGTTCCGAACAAGGAAGAGATCCACATGGCGATGATGCATCTCGACCCCGAGAGTGCACCTGGACCAGATAGCTTTCCAGGAGAGTTTTATAGAGGGGAATGGGATGTGGTTAAGGGAGACATCATTGACACTATCCAAGATTACTTTCAGGGTGGGAGTCTCCCTCAGGTAGCTTGTGCTACTGCCCTTGTTCTAATCCCAAAGGTTAAGCTTCCTTCTTCTATTTCTCAATATCGCCTAGTTAACATGTGAAACTTTCCTTACAAGATCCCTGCATGTATTATTAACCTGAGGTTGTCCAAACTCTTACCCTAGTGGATCTTGATTGTGGAACATGGTTTTGTGAGAGGCCGCTCAATTCAGGGAGCAATTGATTTGGCCAGGAGGTTATTTGATACATCAAATTTAAAACACATGGATCAAACTTGGCTATCAAACATGACATGAATAAGGCTTATGATAGGATCAAATGGAGCTTTATCAATAGAGATCTTACAGCCAGGGGTTTCTCGCCAAGTTCTATGGATTTACTCTTCCACTATTTCAGCTCATCTTGCCTGGCTCTTTCATTCTTGGGAAAGTCTCATGGCTTCTTCAAGGCATCAAGAGGTCTCCGTAAGGGGGACCCTATCTCCTCGAGTATCTTCATCATTGCTCTGGACACTCTCATATGCCTTATCAACCATGGCATGTATAATGGATCTGTTCTTCCGTATAGAAGGAAACAAATCTTCCTTCAATCTCTCACCTGATGTTCGCAGATGACACTATCATCTTCATTAATGGGGGCAGGGGATCTGTTTGAATTATCAAGAGGATCCTTGATGAGTACTGCTAATGGAGTGGGTAGGTACTTAGAAATTCCAAAATTAAGATTTTCTTTAATAAAAAGAGTTCTCCCAGTCATGCCGTTTCCCTATGTGATCACTTGGACATGCAACATGGAACCTTCCCAATGGGGTATCTGGGCATGCCTATTGCATCAGCAAGGCTTCGGGTTCGGGACTTCGACCATGTGGTTAACCAGATCACGAATCATATCCTTAACTGGAAGAACTGCTATTTATCTTTTTGGGGCTGAATATATTTAGTAAACGATGTCTTTTGTGCCATTCCAGTCAACTCTTTGGCATTTGTTAACGTCCCGCAGGGGTTCATCAGGAAGATTTACAAGGTTATGTGTAGCTTTATTTGGGATAATCTGTCTAAGGAGAAATGAAATTGGGCCTCGTGGGGGAGGCTAGTAGGACCTGTCCATGAACGCAGGATTAAGGTGTGCAGTCTCCAGAACATGCTGCATTGTTCTTAGGCCAAGCTGGAATGGGAAGTTATTGAGGAACACACCTTATGGGGTAAGTCAATGTCTCTCAATTGTGGGGGTAACGATGAGTATATTCCCAGTTCTGCATCCCCATTTTGGTCAAAAATATCTCCTCTTATCCAAGTCCTCCAGCATCATTCTCGTTGGATTTTTGGTGAAGGGAATATCTCTTTCAGGTATCGGAATTGGGGAGGCTCTGTACTTGGTTTTTTTGGATGTCCGGCTCCGATGATCTCCCTCAAAGAGGGACAGAGTTATCCCAGGTTCACGTCGGTGGTTCTGGAGAAAGAGAAACAAGAATCTATTGATTCCATTGTGTTTAATTATGAACCCAATCGATATGTGTTTACACCCTCTACCTCTAGTGCTTTCACCTCCAAGGATTTCTGTAAACTATCTTCTTCTCAGGATCAACAAGATATTTGGAGCGAATTCGTGTGGTGCAACAGAATCCCAACCAAATATGACTTCCTCCACTGGAGTATCAGGAACTTCACTGTAGCTACAACTGATAATATAAAAAAACTAGGTATAAGCATTGCCTCAAGCTTCCATTACTGTATCGTCAGGCAGGAGGATAGAAATAATCACCTATTCTTTGAAAGTGATTAGGCTCTTGTGACTTGGTAATTCGTTGGTGGTTTCATGGATCTTTCACCTTACGAATAGAGGGATAACTCATTCTTGGAATGGTGGTTTCAAGGTGATCACGACCTCAGTATGGAGAGGAATGCATGACTGTTGATTCTCAGTGCTGGCTACTAAAGCTTATGGCAAACCAGAAATCGGGATAGGTTCGAGGGGTATCTTCCTTCAGTGAGTTCCATCATTTTTAGAACTCGTTTCCTAATGGCGGACCTTGTTTTTCTTTTCCATAACTGGTGCGACGCCCCTTCTCTATGCTTTCTACAGGTCAGTAACCCTTTGTCTCAAACCTCCATGGATAGAGTGCAGGGGTGGTGGGTTCATTGGTACCCTCTGGGTAGTGGATTCAAGCTAAACACTGATGGGTCCTACATTATGGAAAACATGAGAGGAGGGGGAGTGGTGCATGTTGCTAGAGGGAATGTGGTTCTTGCTATCACTTCATCCTTTGGCAACGACAACTATCTTATAGCCGAGGAAAAATCAATGCTTGCTGGGCTCAATCTTTTCCCTCAGCATAAATTTTCCATCTCTCAAGTGGAGACTGGCTCTTTGATTCTGCATGACTCCCTTCACGGTAAAGGATCCATCCCCTGGTCCACCACCTCTATTATTAGGAAATGTAAATCCATCCTTTGCAATAACTCCAAAGTGACTCATACATGTCGCGAGGGAAATAAGGTTGCAGATTACCTGGCTTCTTTGGAGGATTAGAGTTCCATAAACACTTGTCTCCTTAATCCTAACTGCTTGAAGCTAGAGGGTGTTAATTTGATCAGAGGGGATTCCCTTAGTTAGTATTATTTTAGGCCCCCCTAAACCCTTTGTGTCCTAGTTGTAATTTTCTTTCTTTAATAAAAATTTGATTTGGATGGGGGGAGAGAAGTAATTCTTAGTTATACTATTGTATCAATCCCTAGGGATGAAAATGTGTGTCTCACTAACATGTTTAAGATAGATCACCCTTTAAAGTGGCATAATCCTAGAATAAAAAATTTCAAAAAATAGTTTGAATCCATAGATACTGATACAAAATTAGGGGAAATTTTTCTACATTGTCTGAAATGGGATTTTCCCACCATTTCCAAAGTGGCATCCAAGAACTGTCAGGCAGTGTGAATGACAGTGTCCATTGTCTCAATAGGCATGACATGCCAATGGGAAACTCCCAGTATATTCTGTAGAACCCCCTACCCTAGAAAAATTTTAAATAGACTACATGATCAGTTACTTACCATTCATAACATCAACTACCATATCACAAATAATTTATTATAAGCATCCATATTCCTTGATAGAATAGATCAACCCCTTTCACGAGACACTCTTCCCTTTGAAGGAATGTGATTTATCACTTCTATTATATTTCGCACATCCAAACAACTAGGATGTATAATGGGAGTTACAACATATTAGGACCCAAATTCCATTCCTTCTAAGGAAACCACACTAAATACTCCTTTTCCAATGAAATCACATGAGTGAAACAAATATGATACTTGAACTTGATCCATCACTCTTAACAAATTTGGAACCCTTATCTAAGGGAGAGATGATTTTACCTTTTTTATCTTTAGTATCAAGTATAATAATTCCACATGGAATAACCCAACCGAGAGATGATTTTAACTAATTCCTATGTTATGTTTCATTTATAATAATTCCACACGGAACACCAACATAAATTAATCCCAAGAAAATATTACCACATAATTATTCCCATGATAAAGGGTCTACCACCAACATAATACACCCCACATATTTTGAGTAACTAAGGAATAAATAAATAACAACCCAATTACGTTTTTAAAGGACTGTAGGAGGGTTTAAATTTATTGACACATAAATGGAATAGAAATCTAAATAGTTACTATATATATAGTAGTAATAAATATATTTTATGTATATTTCATCCACCTATATTTTCAAGGAATGTGAAGATGTATGTAGCCATATACTTATAATAATACTGATGAATAGACCATGGCATAACTCAGACATCCCTAACTAGTCTAATGAGCCTATGTGCTCATGTAATTGGGTACATGCCCTATATCCCAATAGAGTGAGAGATGCCGTGAAACAACACATGAGATGTTGAGTGTTCCATCATGTCAAAATTCTAGTCATGGAATGTGGTGAGTAAATCCCAATACTTATATAGTAACATTTTTGTGATACACTATGCTCAACACCTGATGTAAGGAATTGTTATATCTCCTTGCTCAAAAATCTCATACCATCATACCACAACCTCTACAAAGGCATATATTAAATATAAATAGTAAGGGGAATTACCTCAATTCCATATCTTCTATCTAAACCATATACATAATAAATGCATAATCATTTTTGTCATAATAGATAAGGAATAACCTCTTATTCGTGTCTTTATCCATGTTCATTTCCCATTTAAAATATTACAGTTCGTATGAAGCATTTTATAAAGCATAAATCAAGAGCAGGACATTAAAATTATTTTGGGTCATTCCATTTAAAACTTATTAATTTATTTTAAGAAAGGAAACCCATCATTAATTATCCATTTCACATTATAAGTTACATTTAACTCATTTAATTCATTAAAACATGAGAAACCCATATATAATCTCAATGGAGTCACTTAGATGGTGACATGTTAATCTAGGAAATTTCCCACTTTAGAAATTAAAACTATAAGTGGTCCAAGGACCTAATGGATGCCTTGGGTTCTATCAAATAATCATATATAAAATATATATTACATTCTTGAACAATTCCAAAAGATATGTGGGAGTTTCAACTTTTAAAAAAAACCATACTGTCCCATTTCACCTAGATCACCCAATGGGTGACCATATAAATTGGACACAACATGTGAACATCTAATAAAGGATCAACTAGTACATATGAGTCTGCAATGGTCAATTTTAAATACATAATTTCACCACTACATTTTATTGGATACTAGGATTATGCCATTTGTTATGTTTATTTTCATTCCTTTACTCACTGAACAATGCATTTGGTTGTGCTTAATTAAGAACCTCTTTTCATATTGACTGTAGTATGTATTCTGTTGGTGTTTTTATATTCTTGGAATGGTTTTTTTTCAGGGAAATCGTATAAGGGCGGTAAAAACTGGTTCTTTTTTTCTTCTAAATCTTCTATTTAGGGGAGGTTTTAACTGCCGCTAAATGTCGATATTTTTTCTTTTAGCGGCACTTTTAATTGCCGCTACCATCTTAAATTTAGTGTCAGTCTTAACCGCCGCTATAGTGGCCCATCTTCCACGCATTTTCGCAGCGGTTATATTGTTTGTCGTGATGCTTTATCCCTGCAGGGTATTACTTTTTTCAGTAGTGGTTTTAATCATCTCTAAAAAAAGTAATCCTATGCCTGGAGAAGCCACCGCGAGAAATAATATAACCACCGCGAAAATGTGCCAACTACGAAAGTTCTCATAAACCACCACCAAAGAAAAAAACCACCGCGAAATTGCAATTTTCCTATAGTTCATTTTGAGGGTGTTTTTTACCATAGAGGTGACCTGGGGATCTTTAAACATTGGGGGGAAGAAAATGGACTTCCACTACACCATGGTCCTTTGAAGGTGGATTATTTGGAAAGAACTTTGTGATCACCATGACATGGATTTTCCCATATAATATTGGGGTGATCACTATGTGAAATGGATAAGTCACACTATGCCATGGTGTAATCTTGGGTTGTTGTTTTGGCAGACGTGACCCCTTATTCAAAATGGATAGGTAGTACCAAGAAGTGGGGTGACATTAGTTACTATTTTGGATGAAGTGGATCCCTATTTGAAATGAATAGGTATCACCAAGATATGGTGAGACCTATATTTCCATTTTAGCTAGCCCTTGAAAGATCACAACACACCATGGTTATGGTTGACCACACCATGGTGATGGTCGACCACACCATAGTGATTATTCTTTAGAACTTTTTTAAAAATGAGAATTGTTAATGCTACCCCAACAAATTTTAGCCTCTCTAATACCTCCTTTATCCATCATTCTCAACTTCTATTATCTTATATATGCGATTCCCTTATCTTCCCCCACTTTTGGGTCAAATCTAAGTGGGGTTTTGGCTTATATTCTTCAAAATAATTCTTGGATAAAGGCTCTTCTCATATCTCTTTATTCCATTATCTTCCTTTATTATTATTTAATTTTACCCTAAGGCCATGATGGCTTAAGTTTTGGTATTGGATGAATTTATTGATGGGGGGTTTTGAGGTTTAGGGTTTTTCCTAACCTTATTATAGAAATTTATATCATCTTCAAGTGGATCCATTCTGGTTTCAAGAGATCTATCTTGATTTTGAAGGTGGTTTTATAAGCTAGCATTTTTTATTGATCAATAAATGGTTATTTGTTTCTAAGGATTGTTTATAATTATTTTAATAATGTCATGGGATTTTTGAAATCCATTGCATATTTTATAATTGTTTGGAAATAGTTTCCCATTAGATTTTGAAGATTAAAGTAACTTTAAG
Source organism: Viscum album (assembly GCA_963277665.1). NCBI lineage: Eukaryota > Viridiplantae > Streptophyta > Magnoliopsida > Santalales > Viscaceae > Viscum > Viscum album. The sequence goes on along the minus strand of OY728130.1, from coordinate 582,342,311 downwards.
GACTTAGTTTGTAAATGAATTATGGGATGTTATGTCTTGAATGATGAAAAAACCATGTGAAATAGAAAATTATTACAATTAATAAAAATTTAAGGCATCTAAAATGGGGGATAACACATGGGATCCTATTTATTTAGGCATGATTTTCCCTTTCTGGCATTGTATTCATGCTATAATACTATCTAATTGCTCTTGTGAAATCATAGGGAGTCCCTTATTGGGGGACCTTTTCCCACTGGTCCATGAGATTAATCATAGAAGGGATGTTACCGCCCTTTATTGTAATTAGTTTGATCATTAAGTTGTTTGTAGATCCTAGATGGGAAAGAAATTAGATACCTTTGGTCATTCTTAAATTTATTTTTTATTTTTAATTTTCTATCACATCATTAACTATTATTTACTAATTACTTTAATAATTTTAAAAGCTTATTCTGATATTGTTTATTTACAAACTGTCACACCTAGTTTTATCTAACAAAGATTTCTTATGAAACACTTGGTGGGATCCTATTGGTCTGGTTGTGATCACACCCTACATACACCGAATGAGTGCATTTAAACCACATTTCGGAAGATTCAAGTAAAAGAAACATCTTGGTGCCTATGGGTATTCTGTTTAGTTGCATATGGGATAACCGTGGTGACATGGTGGGACTACTTCTTCATGTCACATAGAGTTGGGTAACAACTTTTTGTTTCTATTTTTTATCCCATTATATATTGCCACATTTTATTACCATCTCATTCTTTATGTCTATGTGTATGGTTGAATCTACATGTTAGTTATGGCATGGTTATTTTTTATATTTCTTCTTCTCATTTTTTTCTAATTTCTTGTCGTTTAATTTATGATTCTACTTATTATTTATTTATTACTTTAGTTCCATCCATTATGATCATGACATGTCAAGATATGGAATGGTTATGTGGGATCTAAGGGGTATATTCATTTAAATATTTTCATTATTAAAACACTTCCCAAAAGAAATTATTGATTCTCAGAAACTATTTTCCAACCCCTGGGGATTGGTAATTCCCTTTAGGATTTACTACAGACCATATCAGGTGATTGAATAATTGATGACCTGGGTTAGTTTGTAAAAAAATGTTATAGGTGCACCATTTTGTTTTATATTAGTTGGGGAGTCAAGGTATATGAAAGGTAAGATGTTTGAAACCTAGGAGGTACATAAGAAGAAGTGTCGATAATTTGTTTTAGTATCGAGCCTTGAGTTTCTAGGGGATTTACTGAATTTTGTTGTTGTAGTTTTATACGTGAGTTTTATTTCCTTTATGGTTGCAGTTACAACTTTGAACAAAGTTAGAAGTAGGATTCATAAGTTTAATGGGCATGTTGTGTAGGATGAAAACCATCTACCCTGACTTAGCATCTGGGAAAGATATGGTTTGGTTTTTTTCCTCTAGATTATTTTTATAACTTCTATTAAACTTATATATTAATCATGGTTGAGATCAATGATTCTTAAATGGTTTTTAGGTGATTAATTTTAATTCATTTTAAATTTGGGATTAATTTAGATAATTTCCTTAAAATGGTGTTGTTATTTGATTAAAGTAATATTATTTTCTTATATATGGCATCATCTCTTATGCTCTGACTTTTAGTGGTTACTTTTCTAAAAAACATTAAACCTTTTAATAATAAGGGTTCTATTAAAAACTTCACTTGAAAGTTTTATTTTGTTTTAATGATTTCAAAAGGTTTTTTAATTTAAAATTTAGTGACTGTTTAAAGGTATTTTAGGGTAAATTTATGAAAGAGTATTTTATAAATGTAGATCAATGGATCTATTAGATAAATTATTTAATTATAAAATATATTTTTCCATTGTGAGTGTTAAACTAAAAATTTCATTGATTTTCATATATACCTATCCTCTATTTTGAATTAGTATATTATTATGTTTTATAATTAGTATTTTTTCAATATAGTGTAATATTTTTTGTTTTCTATGGTGAAATTATGAGTTTTTGGTAATTTCTATGGTTAAAAGGGTTGCATGGTAAGAGCTTTGAAATAGTAAAAAATATTTTAACTAATCCAAAAATCTTTTATATACCAGTATCTATTTTATTAAATGGTTCTTCTTATAACCATTATCATTCATGGATAATTTATAGATATAAAAAATATGATTTTTTGTTGTCATAGTAATTTTTATTTCTATATTAGGAGGCTATAAAATGAATTAAGAATTACATAAATTTAATCACTACTAAATAAGTTACATATCATGGGCTAAATGACTTATTTTTGTGGAAACAAAACGAGAAAAGGATGCTTACTCATTTTATTGAATAATGTATCTTAATTATGAATTTTAAATGTGACTAGTCTTTGTGTGTTTTATTTAAGTGTTTTTTTTCAATTTATGGATTCTTAAGAAATAATGATGTTACATGGTTTTTTTGTTTTATGGTTTCTCAAAATTGTAAAATTTTCTTTTTAATGGTGTTGTTTGAGTTGATAATTACTCATGTTTTAATTATTTGTAAATTAGATCCTTTAATATACTCAAATTTTAATAGTATATTTATTTGTGATATTATTTCTAAAATTATTGGGAGACTGATATAAACCTTTGTGTTTAAATTTAAATAAGGTTTTTGTGATTTTGGAAAACCCTTTATTTATTTATTTTTTAATGGTGGGTGATTTTAAAATTCACCTCATTATATTTAACATAAGTACCTTGAACTATAATTTTTATATAAAAGATCATTTAAATTATTCCTTTTATACATCATGGTATAAATTTTATTTAATGAGAAATAAATGGTTTTCTTAGTTGATTTAATGATGATATATAATTTTAACAAACCATAGTGTTAGCATGTTATTTGAAAAAGTTTAATTAAATGTATTATAAGAATGAATTGATGTTTAAAGTGAAATTAAGGTTTTTTATTAATGAAGTTTTTAATTACTAAAACCGTTAAAAAATTTTAAGGACCTTTTTTTTCCACTATTAACTATGTTTCTTTTCTTTAGAAGGATATATGGGGACATGCTCTAATTTTAAAAATTCCATTAGTATTTATCTTAATTATTTTATAATATTTTATTTTCTAAATGGGTTTTAGTTAATTTCAAAGTTTTTGTGGAAGGAAGTATTTTATAGGTATTTAGGACCCTGTTTGATTATGGTATAACTTAGTTATAGAACAGTTATTTTTTTCAAAATGAATGATTTATTTTTTTAGATTGTTTTATAAAATTATTTTTTGTATTAAAATGAAATATAGAAACATGGTTAGTTTTAAGAAATAATTATCATTCAATTTTTCTCTATTATGCTGTGATCTTTTTACTAGATTTATTTTTATTAATTTCCCTATTTATTATAAACATAGATTAATGTGTTTTGATGTTTTTTCATATAGTTCTATGGGATCTCTTTGTGACCAACATGTTATGCCATATTTGGTTTTCAAAATGAGTGAATTCTTGTTTCAAAATGACTTCTAAGAATTCATGAAAGATTATGATTTATTTTTTTTAGTTTCATTGTCTTTATTTTTATTTTGTGTTCTAATACTATTTTTTAAACATCTTTTTAAGTGATTTTGTTTTTTTAAAATTTATTATTATATAGTTAAAATTTTTTTATTGGATATTTATGTGTTAAACAACCCATATTAATGATATTTGTTTTTTTAGTGAGTAATGCACTAAATGGTAGGGACAACTCCACCTGTATAGGATATTCTAATAAGTAATTTTATTGTGTTTCAAAATGTTGTTGAGAGATAAAAATTAAATTATTGTGATTTTAAATTAATTGTAACTTTGTATTAATTAATATGTTTTGTGTTTGAAAACTCTATTATTTTAATTTACTTACGTAATCAAGAAATACCTTGGTTACAATTTTAAAGGTTGATTCTTTGATTATTAATGGATATTTTATTCTGATTTCATGTAAGTTGTTATGTTTTCAGAAAATTGGCACTGTAGTTATTAACTTAAAATATGTTTGTGAATGATCATGTTTTTCTTAATTTAAAAGAAAGTTTAAAATTTAGTTATTATATTTTTTTTATTATTTATTAGAATGATTTTTGTTGTATTTGATGTTGAATTATCTTACTAAGTTTTACTTATTATGTCATTCTTTCATTTTTTCCACAATATTAGTAATAGATTTCTTATTTTAAAAAAATCACGTGTTGAATGTTTATGTGATTTACTAACTATGGTTTGGTTCATATAGTTAATTGATTTTTTATGGTCTTATAATTATTAAATTTTTATGGAATTTTATGGGTCATTATTTCCATTAAATAGGATTAAGGCCCCAGAGTTGAGATTTACATAGTATATGGTGAGTCTTAACATATCAGGGAGAGCCAACACCATATGTTTTTATTGAGAGTATACGGGTTTTCCATTTTTTGGGAAGTTTTTTTTCTTCAAAGGGGAGTTTGAGGGACTTTTTTAGGATGAAAGGTGATATGGTGGGGAGTTTTTCATACCCATAGTACCATTTTTAGGAATGAAGTTTATTATATTCCATTTTTTTAATTTTCTACCTTGTTTCCTTTTATGTTGATGGTTTTGGTGTTAGGTGATTTGGGATAAGAAATTTGAAACCACCAGTGCACCATGCTGTAGTGTAGGATCCACCATGACATGGTGGACTTTTTCATGTGACAACACACTTGTTTTAAGGGCGTTTTTCCAAAGAGGTTTCATAGGGATCTCAACACTCCCAAGGTATGGATAGAATATTCCCTACATGGTTTTCCAATGGAGGTATCTATTTGGGATAGAGAACATGAATCCCACATTTTGGATCTATCCATAGCATGTTGGGGTGATCCCTATCTGAAGTAGACTTGTCACACCATGCCATGGTGTTACCATGGGTTTACACATGGGATGGCATGATCCCTGCCTGAAATTTCCAGGTCATACCATTCCATGATGTTTCATCGATCACCATTATAGCTAGCATGAATCACTGTATGAAATAGAGAGGTCTTACTATTCTATAGTGCGACCTCAGTCACCATTTCAGATGGATCGTGAATGACGGGACCATAACATGGTGAATATTGGCCACACCATGGTGAGTCTGATCTAGAACCGTATTAAAAATAGGAATTCCAATTATACCCTAGTATGAATTAACCCTTACAAACCTTATTTTCTCTCTCATTGTTGATCTTAATCCCCTATTACATGTGATTTAGTCATATTATCTCCCTTTTGGACTAAATCCAAATGGGTTTTTGGCTCAAAATTTTCAAGGGAATTCATGTTAAGATATTTCTCTCTTATCCCTTTATTCTATTCTCTTACATTCTTGTGATTTTACTTTATCATAAGGACATGATTACCAAGTATTTTTTGTTGGATGAAATTATTTATGGGGGTTTTTATGATTATGGGATTTCCTTGCCTCTTTATGGTCCTTTATCTCCTTTTTCTAGTGGATACCATCTGGATACAAGTGATTTGGCTTGATTGAGGTAGGTGGTTTCAAAATAAGGATTTCTTTCCTTATTTAAATCATATAATGGTATTTTTGGATGCAATTGTATATTTTATAATTTTTTGTATATTCATTATGCTTATGTCTTGATGATTAAAATTACTTTAAGGAATTTATTTAGAAATGAATTAGGTGATGTTATGTTTCGATTAATGAAACACCCCTTAAAATGGGAAAATATTAAAATTAATAAAAATGTGATCCCTTTAAAATGGGGGATAACACATTGGAGCCTATGTATTTGTGTGGTAGGGCTAGAAAAAGAATTAATTGGTATGGTTTTCCCTCTTAGGAATGGGATTCATTCTATAACACTAACTTTACACTCTTATGATTTTACTGGGAGTCACTTTCTAGAGTGAAATATTATTTATAGGCTTTGATATTATATTCACTAGGGGTGTGGATGACCTTGATTATAAGTGGTTTGATCCTAGAGTCATGTAAGGATATTATATGTACCAGACCTTAGATATATTAGGGAATTCCAATGTAGATTATTTTAAATTGGTTGTTTACTTTTAATTTTATGTTAAATAATTAGTTTTTATCTACTGATTGATATTAAAATGTAAAAAAACATATTTTTGATATAGTTTGTTTACAAACATTAACACATGGTTTCATACTTTAAATATTTCTTATAAAATACTTCGTGGGATCCTACTGGGATGGTTGTGTTCACACCCTACAAACACCCAACCTGTGTATATTGAACTCAATTTGGTAAATTTAGGTAAAAGATATGTGTCTCTTAGTGGTAGCATGTATTCTAGTTAGTAAATCATGGTATGGAAGTTATGATATGGTGGAACTAATCCCTCATAAAACTTGAATATGAGTAATAGATTTTTGTTTATTTTGGTTTCAATTTTTTTATCCCATTCATATATCTCTATATCAATTTCCTATCCCATCCCATTTTTATATGTGTTTTCTTGACTCTATAATTTGGTATGGAATTGTTATTATTTATATTGCCGTGTATAATTTCTACCACTTTATTTTGGTTTCATTTATGAATTTGTTACTTATTAATTTATCACTTTAGTTACATCCATTCGAAGCATGACTTGCCAATATATGGAAAGGTAATGTCAGATGCTTGGGTTGGATTTGTTTAATGATTTTCATTATGAAAACCATTTCTAAAGTAAGTCATTGATGCCCATATATTAGTTTCCATCTTGTAGGGATCAGAAATGCACTTTAGACCTTTCCATAGACCATATTGAGTGCCTAAATGAGTGATGATTGGGTTGGTTCATGAAAGACCATGTTGATTCATTTTTACTTTAAAGAATGTCCTAACCACCCAACTCCAGAAGGGATCATAATAATAGTAGGTAATTCAAATGAAATGACCATGCTAGACATGAAATGCTGGACTACCATACAACATACTCATGGAGAATCTCCACACTATTTAATATGTGTTCCTTCCTATCTCATGATGTCACGTCACAAAACCATTCACCATGATGTGATATATATTAATTTTCCTTATGTTGACATGGAATATCATTCCTTTACACACTATACCATTCCTGAAGGTTTTGAGGCATAGTGGAAGCAGTTGGAACCATGCCCAGTAATTTGTTTTCATCAACTCCTTCTGATGTCTCCTCAAAACTAGACGAAATAACAACCCCAAAATACATAAGATAGGATCATAAAATATAATTTTCAATTAATTTTAGTCAAGATATTGTATTAAAACTCATTGTAATTCGTTCTTTGTTGATGATTTGGTTGAGATATATTGTCATATTTTCATCAAATTAGAGGATTCAAGGGTAGATTCCCTTTAGCAGTCATCCACACATATTCCAAAGACATCCAATCCTTGAAATATAGTTATCTATGTGCTAGCACAGATGATTCTTGTCTGTACATTGATTGTTTTTTTTATCATAATAGAATCCTTGAAGGTGCGAAGGAATTAATTTGGTTCTCTCTAGTCTCAAGAGGGTAATGGAAGAGGATCACTCTTTATTGTTGAGAGTATTCTAAGAGAATATCTCTCTTTGTCTTGAGATAATTCTCTCAAGAAATTATTGTGAAAAATGGTGTATAGGTTTGAACAATGTTAGAAAATGATATAACTAAATATTTATAGTCTTAGGTTTCGAGAATAAATAATTGCATATGGGACCTTATTATTCTCCTAATCCCCAAAAAATTAATTTCTAAATAATAATCATATTATTATTATTTTCTTGACACACCCTAAACTCATGGATATATAAATTTTATTTCTATGAATAAATAAATTAATATTTACTCAATTAATATTTAATCTCTCATTTCTCATTTGACCATTAATATGACTCTTATGATCCTCTTTAATATTTATCAGACTCTGAATTATGTCTATTTATTTAAATAAATAAATCCTATTGCATTATTTGCTGATAAATAAATAAATATTATATTCAATAAACTAGAGAATAAATATTTATTAAATGTTTTTGTAACCAAATAAAAAATATTTACTACCCTGTGAATATACTAGAGATAAATAAATATTATATATTCACATAATTATATAAATAATTACCCCAAAAATAAATATTTATTTAATATTCAAATCACATAATATTCCCTTGAATAATCAATGATGGAATAAATTTTATCAACCAAACATGAATAATTAATAAATCATGTATGAGAATAATATTTATTTTGTATGTTAAATTCATATAGAAATTTACTGAGGTTTTGGACAAACATAATGTGTGACCCTCTAGGTCCCTTTCTTAGTGGAATTAGGCGAAATAGATCAATGTACAATGTTATAATCTATAAACATGCCAAGAAACCCATATATAAAGAAGCTATTATCACAATTTTTGGTTCCAAATTCAATGAAATCACATATTGGAACCATGACCAACTCATATTTTTTTAGATTCAACAGATCATTCATAGTGTACGTGGAATTAACACCATGACCAATGAAAATTTTATGAATAATATTGATGAATAATTTATCTAGGACCAAGAGAGGATATTTTTCACATTAATTTATGATTTATTTAATAACACAAAGAAATACCTCATTCTTGAGTTCTTTTTCTGATGTAGGTGTTGATCTTCCGAAGGCTGTTCAGTTTAATTTTCATTGTGTTGATGAGGACCCAAAGTAGATCCCATCTAACGGTTATCTTTATGTGACCCTTTGATATTGAAATGTCACTTGTGGTACTCTAGGTGATTTTGTGGTAGTATATATCATCTTGCATTGCTCTTATGATCACAACCATGACCCCTTTGGGTTAAAAAGGACCATTTCTTGATCACTCTAGCTTGAGAGAAATAGAGGAAGAAAAAAATCTATTGAGTTTGAGTGAAATCCCAAGATATGTTTTTCATTGAGATAAAATTATTTAGGGAGGGGAATTTTGTGCATGATGACTAACATTTCACAATTATTACAATTTTCTATTTATAGAACCAAGGTAAGGGTTTCATATTAATAAATTGTACAAAGTCATTTAGTAATATGTTAAAACCAAAAGGAACCTCATTACATCTAAAATAATAATAATAATATTTTATTTAATGGAATGAGCTATCTCATGTAATGATAAATATTATTTATAGTCTAGTAAATAAGTATTTATCATCGGATCAATAAGTGGCCCTAATCATCCATTTTCTAAATTTATTGAATTTATGAATAAATATCATAAATAATATTATATTCATGATCTGGTGAATAAAATATTTATTCAAATATTCTTATATTTAAATAAATTATTTATTATCTTGAAAATAACAAGAGATATATATTATACATTCAATAAATAAATAAATATTATATTCACAGCCTTGTGAATAAAATATTTTTTTATATTCACGTAATAAATTATTTAGTAATGAATAAATAATTATTTATCACCTTGAGAATAACATAATGAAAAATAAATATTACAAATTCATGTAAATAAACAATTAGTTTATAAATATATATATTTAATATTTGTAATCATTTAATAAATCATGAATAAATATTACTTCTTGGTCCAAATAATAACATTTAATCCAACTATTATATATAAATAATATATAATTGAGATAAAAGGAAACACTTTGTGTGTGACCCTTTAGCCCGCTTCCTCAATGGTATCTGGGTATCTTGCCTAAAGTTCATGATTACTATATAGCAATAGGTTGAATCACCCATATAGGAAGAGGATATGTCATAATGGAAACAACCACATTTGAAGGCTCAATGTGTAATATAATTCCTTTATCATGACATATCATTAAATATAATACACGCCCATGTCATCAACCTATATGCTTGATACTCCTTTATTTGACTATCAGAAATAAACTCATCATTATACCATGTCCATGGAATTTAATGTAAAAATTCTATTTCAATTAAAGGGTTAGGATATCAACTTACATAAAGATAGAAAATAGAAAACCTTCGATGAATTATTTATTAATAACACATTATTCATTATGCACCCAATTTAACCTACTTTCCCATGAACTATCTCATCATGGTTTTCATCAATACATCAATGTGTGAAAGTCCTGACATACATCATTAATAATTTTAAAGTCTACAGACTATTACACATTATTTTATATAGGAATATCCAATGATACATAAACAAAAATAATTCTTATGGGTGAGTCTATTCTCTTAATCTTCCATCTTGTATATTACCAAGTGTAAATATTATGTGACAAACCCCATCTTCTTATGATTACACGCACTTGACAGTAAAATTACTATGTTTTCCATCATATAATGGTATTTTATTGTTAATTAATATTTAATAATATCATCATGGCACTTTAATGTTCTCACCATACCATAGAAATTCTACAACCTTTTCAATTAGAAAGATATTTTAGGACATTATCACATTAATGTTAAGTATAAGTAAAATCAATATGTGATAAGGTATTAACATTTAAATCCATGAATATATAAGTAATATGAGGTAAAGTAGTTGATTATAGGGAACCAACTCTATTATACTCCCACTTGCATTAGAGGCAACTACTAATGATTGGAAATTTCTCACATACTAAACATGATTATGCTGAGTATGGATACAACTTCTAGGACTATCACATTTACATGACTAGGGTTGGTAAATCCACATGTATATGTGAATATTTTTTTTACTTTGACGTCACTACCTTGAAAACATCCACCAAGTAGTGATATAACTGAGTATCTACCTCTTGTTCATTTTTCAGAATCCTGACATCTTGATTTGGTCCACAATCAAACTTACCACAATAATGATAAAAACTTTTACTTTTGGTATAACCTAAAATAGAAATAGGATGTTACTACTCTTCTTAAGATGCATCATAATCCACAATACACTTGAATATTTTAGATATGGAATCCATTGGATATGATAAGTTTGTTTTACATATTATCGTATCCTTACTATGATACTAGATCAAATTTAACTAAATTAATATAAGTGCTCTATTCCATTTATCACTAGTAGTATTACTTCTCTAGACACTATGAAATCATCCAGTTCTACTTTTATAATCACCTTTGGATATTTCTTACTGCAATTGAGTGAAGTTTCATTGGATAGGTTTGATATTCACATACTATGAATTTTGAAATAGTAATATAAAATGTTAGTATATATCATGGAATATAAGATAAATTTATAGCACACAAGTTTGTGATTTTTTTAATATCAATAACATACTCCTATGGCCATGCATGTTCAAATAGAAATATTATATGCCAACAAAAATTCAATCTTGAATTTTATCAACTTGCATTTTTCAATAATTTGTTAATATATGTACAATTACAAGATTTTGAAAAACCATGGATTTATTTTTTTAGGTCTTGTTACTTAGAACATGGTTGTTACTTTATGTAATTTTTAGAGAAATTTATTCATTATTATTAATAAACTGGTAAGACATAAATTTTTTTAACATATGTTATCAACATATATATCTTGGAAACATATAACATCTCACTAACCTATTAGAGACACATGTTATTCATTCATTTCTAAATGAATATTATATGATCACTATAGATGATTTATTCATAAATTAATTTGTGTAATATGCATATCTTATTGGAATTTATCGATTTCAGCAACCATTTCTATTTATGAATTATAGAAATATATCTTAGGGTCTCATATTTAGTTACATCATGTAATATTTTATCCAAATGAGATGGACTTGAAAATCAATAGGCTAGTATAATGATCATCAAATTAAGCATTGACATGTATAATTAAAAAAGGTTTTAGTCATGATGATTGGTGTATAGGTTTTTTTATGTACAAAACCTTTCAATAATCAAGCTGCTTTATTGGTACTAGCTTATAACATCCATGCCCTATTTCTCTTGAATACTGACTAGTAGTATCAAGTATTAGTGACATTTAAAATATAGAGTTTATGAATCTTGATACATAGAATCCATTACTTGAATTTATATATACTTTTCAACCTTATCACATTTCCATTAACTACTTATTAGTAGTAATATTTTTTATAGAAGAATAAAATATGTATCACCAACCATAATGAACAAAAACCAACTATTTGATTATAACTTCTTATAAAATATATGTCTCTAGAACTACTCCTCCCACTATACCCAATGTAGTTCTAAATTCCCATACAAACTCATGTGTATATAGTGCCTTAACCCATAGAAGTCAAGTATTCCCCCACTAATATTAAAGAGATAGGATCCTTTATTGAAACACAATGGACATTGACTTTATGTTAATATCCTTAGTGCCTATAATATTATTAACTAAGATAAAATAAGTGTTTATTTTTTGTTTGTAGATAAAACCATCTTTTAATAAACAATTTTCAATAAACACTTGTGTTTATATCATAATATATTCTTATCATATTTCAATTAATATGATATACATTAGTAAATATAGTTAGAAAATGGTTAGTTTTTGCACTACTAATTGAAAAACATGTCTTGGAAGAAATTATTGAATATCATCAATATATATGACTCATAATTTATCTTCCATTAATTTACAACATGATATTGATGTATATTAGGAAAAGTGAGCGTGGGAACACCTTTAATCCACATGTATGTTCAATGATTAGTTGGATAAGATGTTCTCCAATAATACATCTTGGAGGTTCCTCTATCTTTAATAATTAAAATCCTTTAATTCATTGAGATTTTTTATTTTTTTAAAGGAATCTCATAAAGTATATAGATTTACCTCTAGATTTAGAACAATTCATGCAGCCTTGTTGAACTAACTCTAAAATATTTGTGCCGTACCTTCTTTCCTAATGGTTTATTTATTTAAAACATGAAAAGTAGTTTTTCATTATACATAGTATGTTAGATCAGTAGAGACTAAAAATTTTTTATAGGTATAAAAACGTAAACTACATTTAGTTTTATTTAATGAATATTTATCTTTCCACAGTCATCTAAGAGTCATATATCTTATAGTCATAATTCATTTCAATGGATATTTGTGATTCAATAGTTACTGAACCATTAATTTATTATAAAACCCCAAAATTTTATTCCAAATGCTAAATAATTTCTTCTTGTATATATTTTAATAATAATATAAATGTTTTGGTTACAATCATTAAAAACTTGAATATTTCTATTTGGAAATTTAAAATCTACTCCTTTTAACTATAGAAATAGGAATCACCATTTCTCAACCTTTAGGAGAATTTACCCTACTTCATATAATATTTCTAAAATTTCTTAATTATCAAATGGAAATAGATGTAAAACATATTATATTTTAATTATTATAAATTCAAATTTAAATAATATATTCAATGATTAATTTTATAGAAGTTTATATCTAATTCTAATTTAATTTATTGCAACTACTCTAATAACCATTTCCTTACACATAAGAAGTAAATAGACTCATATTAGTTTACACTATGAATACTTTTTCTATTTGATTGATGTTTTAAGGACACCATTGTCTTTAAAATACCATGGTATTTGAAAACTTTTCTTTCATTATTCTCACCAAAAGGAGTTAGGAAATGAGTTTCCACCAAACCTTATTTTTTTGTATGAAGTATTTATAAACAGACTTACGACTAGTTTTTCTTCCTTTTTCCTCTGTTCTTTGATGAATAAGAAGAACCTTGATGTTAAGGATGATAATATGTGATTCATGGATTACCTATTATCCAAATAGAAGCTGAAATTTAAATAATTTACTTTAATACTTTAAGACATGATTACAAGCTAAGAATCCCCTTTATTATTTTCACTAAAATAGTATAGGGATACTCTCATTTTTTTTAACCTCCTTTAATTATTATGAATAGATATAAGATAAGATATCACGTAGGAATTAAACTCTAAATACCTTCTTTATGAAATATTTTCTACATCTTCTTAGGGGTAAGATGATCATGTTTGGGGAATTCTAACATACAGTATAAATTCTTTGATAGTAAAACATTCTAAAAAATATGTGCCACTCTGGGAAATTTACACTTGTGAGTACATTCCTTGAGTTAAGGAATGATCATATTATTTTAATTATTTTTCTTTATAGTTTTAGAAAAATTTAAAGATATAAATTAATAATTTACTTGATTACAAATTATATGTGAAATAGTAATTTATTAATTTTATTATGTCTCTTACTATTTTATTAAGTCCCCATGGACCTCGCCTTTAAACTCTGAAAGTTCCATCATGTGGAAATTATAGTGGAAAGAATACTTATTTCCCTTCTTATAATCTATATAGAGGCCATGAAAATTATAAGAAAGTATTTTGGTAGGTGGTCTTCCCAAAAATAATATGGAAGCTCGTTGACCCATTGAGTGGACTCCCCAATATATAAATCCTAACTATGATTTCCTCGACACTTTCCTTTAAATTTTTATTGGATAGACTAAGGACATTAAACCCAATCCAAATTTAGTCTAGTCGAACCACTATCAAAGTTAATACTTCACAATAATAAAAATCACCCCTATATAGGCCAAACCAACACTTTAATCATTCATCTTAATTTAAATGATGGAAGACATAATGAATTAATATTAACTTGAGATATTATGTTTATTATATGAATTTTTTTATTATTTTATCTTTTATATGTCATGTTAATATTAATTTTATTTTACTTAAGTGGTTTTATCGATAAAATATTTATTTATAATTTATTAATTTTAATTCCATATTTGAATATTAATCCATTTATTTATGTGATCATGATCATACATCTCTAAAATAAATCACGCATTGGAAAAAAATAAAAAAATTATCTGATGGATTTTTCATGAACTTTGTTCAATAATTTATATATTGAGAGGATAATAAAAAATTATTCACCCTTAGAAAAACTCATTGAGCCAATATAGGCTTGAGTTTTCTGTATTCCACCTCTTTCCTGTGTATCTCATTGGTATGGTTTCACCTAAGATCTATCTAGAACCAAATCATTGTGCCTGAGAGCTTCATCCATACAATGCATTTAATGCACATGGAGGTGAAGGTAACCAAAGTGGGGTTTACATAAATGAAACCATGGGCATGAAATCTCATACATAATAAGTATATAAGGATGACTCATAAACAATAAATTTAATTTAATAAAATAATTAAATAAATCCATGTAATAATTAAATTAAAAGAAACCATAAATATACACAGACTAGTCTGAGCACATTATCGTTTACTTATAAAATGAATATGTATTTAAAATGACTATCTGGTATTAATTTTGATTCATTATAAGATAAAATTCAAGTGAATTACTCAAATTAATCATCTAATTCATCAATTAATTCATTTTATCACAATCTTCACCAAATATATCTTAGAGATAATCATCCGATGTAATTTTAAATAAATTAAATAAATTAATTTTATTTAAAATTTAATTTAGTATATAGCTTAAAATATGAGGTAATGTGACATATACTTATCTAAACAACTTGTAAAGGACATTGTTTTATACATTTCACTCACTCGATGTATCGTGTTCATGAAACATGTTGTAATTTCAAAATGTGTACTTGAAATAAATGAAAAATTATGAACATGAAATTCATAATGTATATACCAATTTAATTCACATGGAGTAAATAGTATGTAATGTACATACAAAACTTGCAGTTATAAATTTTATAATAAAATTAATTAAGTATTTAATGTCATATAAAACGTATCATATAGTGTGTTTGAGGAAATAAATGACATATAAAACACATAATGATGAGGTTTATGGGGTGATAAATTATTTTTTATTTTTTATGTGTTAATTAATTTACATGGTGTATAACTTGGTTTGACATGTATTCCACATAAATGGGTATGAATTAATTATTCCATATAGATTTAATTACACCACATGTGATTTAATTATGTTTCATGTAAATTAATTACATCATGTGTAAATTAATTAAATCACCTATGTATTCATCATAATACATGTGTTTTAATTATATGAAATGTGAATTAATTAATCCATGCATGAATTAATTTCACTACATGTGAATTAATTACATAGAATGTGTAATCACTTACAAACTAATTACACCATATACAAATTAATTACACAACATGTGAATTAATTACACTGCATGTAAATTAATTCACATTTGTATTAATTACATCATGTGTGTATTAAAATCACTTATGTATAGATTAATTATATCACATGTGATTTAATTAATTAATTTACATATTCTGACCATACAAACACTCTGTTGTGTGGTGGTACATGACATATTAGCGAGTTAGATACCATGTAACCCTGTAAACCTTGTGTCACCTATGAATGGTTCTTCAGATGTTCTTTAGATATTATTAACCTATATAGGTCATATGAATGAGAAAAAATAGGAGAAAAAGAACCATCAATATTCAGATTAAAAGAATGAATTTGTTGATATGAAAACTAAATTTTAAATATTTAAAGGATAAAATACCAAAAGATAATTATAAATTGAACATGACTACTCTGATACCATTTGTTAGTTTTGGACACAAAAGAAGAACATACTAGTAACATGACTAACTTTTATTTTTTTATATTTGATGGATCATCCAGAATGTGAATGATGTAAATACCATTACCAATTAATTTTTTTCCAAAGAACATTGAAAAATATTTTTACCAGAAACAAGATAAGATATTTTTCCCATTAATTTATAATTAATTTAATAGTATAAAGAAATACCTCATTATTTAATTATTTCTTTGATGCAGGTGTTGATTGTTTGAAGGATGTTTAGTTGGATTTTAATTTTTTTTGTTGAGGACCCAAAGTAGATCCCCTCTAGGGATAATCCATAAATGATCCTTTGATCTTCAAAACATTGATGATGGTACTCAAGGTGATATAATTTCAATACCAATCACCTTTTATTGCTCGTTTGATATCAATAATGACCCCTTAGGTCTTAAAATATTTGTCTCTTAATCCTTTGGCTTGAGAGAAATGGAGGAAGGGAAATTATCTAAAGCTTGAGAGAAAACCTTAGAGATTTTATTCATTGAGAGAGAATTTTCTAGGTAGGATAATGTTTTTATAATGGTGTAGACATTTGTGGCCCTTCTTATCTATTTTTAAGAGGATTTAAGGTGCTTAGAGATATTTGGAGGTGATTTAGTGGTTTTAGGTGGTGTTTTTGACCTTCTCTAGGGGCACCATGACTTTCAAATAGGATTTAAAAGACATGGTGTCAGGAGTTTTGGTGTGGGTGTGATCCTGTGTAAAATGGTTTATGTGATGATACCTTGGGGAAGATGTGGTGCTCGGTGTGTTTTCCCAGTGGTCAACTTATAAACCATGAGAAAGTGAAAATTCTCAAATAAGGGTGTGGAATTAGGCATAGTACTCTGGTGGAGAGGTTATAAAAAACAGGCATAAAAGACTAACCACACCATAACTTGGATCATGGTGAGGGTAAAATAAGTAGTATATGGACACTGGGGAATGAAATCTGGCCATAGTAGCTGATGAAAGGACCACCATGGATTATACCATGCCATTATCTATGACTTGGTGGAAGTCAAATCTTTTTTTTAAAAAGATCATGAAAAGTGAATCTCACACAAGGGCTTCAGATCAGGCATTCATTAGACCAACCATATGAATTTTGGATATTCTCCATGATATGGTGGAGTCCTGCAATATTTTATTATAACTAAAGATTAAAAACCCCCATTATTTTTATTTCCAAACCCTCACATGAGTCTTGTTTGACCCCTACTCATCATTCCCTTCTATATCCACCTACCTTAGTGATTCATACCCTTTGGTTCATTTGGACCATTCAATTTGATTTCCTCTAGATTATGGTAACTATCCCTCCAATTATTCCTTAATTATCATTCTCTTCCATTTGGGAGTTTTATATAGTGGTTTTCTCCTCTTTTTGGGTGGTTATTTATGGAGGCTTGTTGTGTATAGGAATCCAGTAGTGACTACTTTGATATCGATGGTGATTGATTCATGTTTCTTGTGAATTTTTCTTTGAAGTTTCAATTGAGGTGGGGGATACATCATCCTACTTCATTTAGTTGTACATGTGGGATTATCATTCTTTTTTTTTCATTTATGGAGGTATTATGAACCGACACGGTGAGGAAAATTAATTAGTTAATTTAAATTAAAGGGAAAGGGGGAGAAATCACTTTAGGTTTACTTTCTCTTATGTTTTACCAATGTTGTTGAGCATATTTTCTATTTATTTTTCTATAATTGTATTGGGTTGAGGTTTGTTTTGTTTTTATGACTATTAAATTGGATGACCTTGTCATACTTTTTGATTTTACCTACAACAAATGAAAATAGTTAATAATGTATATCTAGATAATTAATTGGTTACTCTTGGAATATCTATTTGTGTGATAAGGTCTTTGAAAATATCGAAATAAATATAATTAAATCCCTTTTATAAAACTAAATTGTGTTGTGTGGAGTGGTAGTAAAGAGATATGTATGGTGGTGGTGATGTGTGGAGTGGTTGGGATGATATATGTTTGGTGATTATTATGCATGGAGTGATTATAATGAGAAGTGGTTGGGGAAGTGTAGTGGTTGCGGTGCATGGTAGTTTTGATGTGTGGTGGTTGAGATATGGGGCTTGTTAATATGAAGAAGATGGTTTTTTGTGTAGTGTTAGTTTCTTATTAGTTATGGAATGAAATTTTATTGATGAAACTAAAATTGAATGGGTTTTAATTACAGATGAACTCTTAAACTAAAATGGTATGTGTGGTTTACATGGTTGTTGTTAAATATGAATGTACAATCTTGATAAAGGGTGATGGTTGGAAATTAAAAAATATATTAATGGATTAATCTGAAATGGGAATAAGGAATTCTATTTTTGGTTAGTTTCTTTCTTGTGTGGTCTAATGCATTTAGAGGTGGCAATGAAAGTGGGGGAGTTTGTGAGGACTTGTTGTTATGTTTTGAGTTGTAAGAGTTATCTTATTTTAAACACATAGGACAATATTGTTTATGTAACTATTATATATTGTATTTTCATTGTGATTTATATAGGCACCCACCCATGTTTAGTACCATGTGACGACACCCAAATGTTTTTTGGGGGTATTTTCCCATCATCAAAGATGGTGAGGACATATGGCCAACTACTTCCTCTTCCCTACTCTCTATTCTAGTTAAGGTTCCTATGTATGGAATGTAATGTATTGTAAACATGTTACAACTATAGTTTGGATAAAATGATTGATTAGGTGGTTCATAGTGGAGATCATGCATGGAAGGAGGAGGTAATGAGGTTGATTTCCTTCAAGTCCATGATACATTCCTATTATGGATACCTGGAAGTGGTTATAGGAGGATCTGTATATGATGAAAGATTGCACATGGGGTGCTTAGTATGATGATGTTTCCCTTTTATATTTTAGTGGGATGTTATGACTAGTTTCACATAGGATTATTGACATGATATACTTCCCCATGTGTTTACGGGTGAGATTTTATGGAAGGTATGGGAGTGCCAGGGAACATGATATTGGGGCATGAGAGAATAAAATTAGTGGGAAGTAAGTACATGGCACTGTTTTTATTGACATGCCTCATATTATGTTACTATATATGGATATATTATTTACTGAAAATTCCATAATGGGTATGATGTTTTTTAACATACTATTTTTCTTACCATATAATGTTATCCAACTATAAAAAAATATCTAAGAATATCATCACGACACTTTAATATTCTCATCATAGTGGGAGATTCTATGACATTTTTAATGGACCTATATTCTATGAAATTATAAAATTAATTTTATATATAAGAACAATAAATATGTGATAAGAAATTAATATTCAAATCCATGAATATACAAGAAATACAAAGTATAAATTAGTTGGTTCTAGGGAACCAACTCTAACAGTAATGAAATACAACCTTATATTAATGAAAACTATGTAATATAATCCCTTTGTCTCTATATCTCTAATTAAGAAAGTTGTATACTCGTGTCATCAATCTTTGTGTTTAATGATTATTTCTTTGAATTTCTAGAAATGAACCTACCTATAGTTTACAATGGAAATAAATTTAATTAAGTGTTTTGATTCCCATTAAAGGGCATGAGATATCGACTTCCATTAAATAAAAGAGGGAAAAAATTATTTATTGTATTATTTATTAATATAATATTAGTCATTATACACCCAATTTACCCAATGTTACCATGAACATATATCACAATGGTATAAATAAATATATCAAAGTACATGAATTATTATATGCATTAATAATAATATTAAAATATAAGGACCGTCACACACGACTGTAAATCAAATTTTTTAATGGCACATATAAATGTGTATTTCCTACTGGTGGGTAAAGTTATCATAACCTTATTATCTTAGAGATTAACAAGGATTAAATTCACGAGAATAAGTATAAAATTCTTATGACCCCTTTCACTGATAGCCTGTATTATTTTTTACCATCAAATAATATCATCTTTCCAAGGAACATGTATTTAAGAATACTTTCATACTACTTCTAGGTTCTTATCATAGTGGGGCACTGATATAACTTTTCAGTGAGAAATATACCCATAATTCATTATCAAATAGATTTCATGCTGAAGAACAATCACCATGTTATAAGATATAAATTTATATTCAACACTATGAATATTATAACACCTCAAAAATCTAAAGTAACAACATTTTATTTGATAGCATGTATAACATGTGACACCAGGTGCATAAGGGAATATAATATCCATTGAATTTATAATATACTTACTAGTTTAAATAAATTAAATATATTCTATATCTTTAAATTTATGTGATACTTAGTTATCATGTGAAATATTCAATTATGATTTTCTTCAATGGATTGAGTTACATACAAGACTAAGTTTTATCGAAAAATAATATATTATTAAAATATTATTATTTAATATAATAAGACATAAACTAGACTTTATAAATAGTATTAAATAAATTATGAAAATATATAGTTTAAAAATTATATAATATGATTTCATTAGTTATAAATTAATTATAAATGAATATAAGAACTAATTTAATATAAAGTGAATATTTTTACAGAAAACTATTTTTATGCTGACAAAACTATTTTATCCTAATAAATTAAATTAATTAAAATTAGTGAGTGATATTAATGTATTATATATATAAATTATATTAAATCAATTTTTTTATGTTCATCCAATAGATTTGATAAGTTTAAGATAAGTACCAACCAAATTTTACTCATAAAACCTATATTTTAATTATGGCATTTTTACCACCTTTTAATGGATAACCTATTTTAAATTAAATTTTTGTAAATTTAAATGATTCTATATTTCATAATAACATTCATATTTTAATTAGAAACATAAAAATTTGGTTATTGTTAATTTTTGTTACTTTTCTGTAAAGTGTCGTTTTTAATGAATAGTGAAAATACTGAATTTCAGTTCAAAACTGATTTTTCATCTTATTTAGTTACAAGGATAAATTATATTTTGAATTGGTTTTAAAGTTTAATTAGATCATATTTTGATAAATTAATCCTATTTAGGTCATTTTAATCAATTTTACTTTGAAATTTACTATAAAAACATATCAAACTTTCAGATGTTTTTACTTTAAAAACCCGCATTGTCATCTCATCTATGAGATTAAATTTAAATTAATTTCTACCAATTTTGTGATTTTAGTTTGGAAAAATATATTTCATATTTGGAATCAGAATAATTTAAAATTTCTAATAAAATCAACAAATTTTTTTACCAAAAATATTAGTGAATGTAATTAAAATTAATTACAATGATTATGGTAAAACTAATATTAATAAGGGACAAGACCTTAATATTTAGGACCCAAATGGCCTAGAAACTTTTACAATATCTATTTTATGAACATATTAAGACCCTATCCCCACTTTTATCTAAATTGGACCATTATGGGAGCCACTTGCAATGTGAAAATTTTGTATGGAATTTCTTTGTGAAAAAATTACAAGAGTTCTACTCCTCCACTATAAAAAGGCCTCCTCTACCCCCACTTCCTCACACATCTCAAGACACTTTGGTTCAAACAAGATATATCCAAATAGATTCTCAAAATCCATCCCCTCACACTAAAAGTCTCACCTTGTTCAGAAAAAAATAAAAGGAATCCCTTTGGTGCAAACCAAAAGGAGTTGCCCGATTAAGAGGCAACATTTTTCTTTAAGATATTTAGTTTTATTTTCATTCTCCAACCATAAACTCTTATTATTCCATTATTATTTAAAAAATAAGTATCCTAAATATAGCAGTATGTTTTTATGTTATGTTTTGAGCTATACATACACACACTCCCATTTAATGGGTAACAAACATACTGTTTATGTGTACGACGAACTACCGCCTCAAGAAACAATGATTGTTCGTTCTTCCTTTACCACCTCTCATGATGGTAAATATGATGGAAAATATATTTATATATGATATATATGATATTTATTATGTATTTATTCTTCTATAATTTTTTTTATTACACTTAACTCTATACTTTCCATTTTGTGTAAATATGATAACATCATTTGTGGAAGTATGGAGTAGTGTCTCCTAAAAGCGATGTGATTCAATCACACAATACATGGAATGTATAAAGAGTGATTATAATTAAACATATGAGACATAAAAAACATATATATTATATTAATTAAATAATTACCATTCTATAAATATAATATGTAAATATAATTTTCTTTATTACCCTTTCACACACTAAAAAGTGATAATGTAGGTCGTAGAGGTGTGGAATACAGCCTCCTTGACACGATGTAATTCATTTTACATAAAAATTATTCTATATATAAGTATATATGATTAACTAACATGTTATTTATAATATAATTATCATTCTAGAAAAATATGGTGTTACTTACCTTCTTTCCATAATGATCATTGAAAAATTAGAACGTTACTCATGCGTACGTATGCCCTACCATCCCCATTATTGTAACGTTGGATCATTTTCATAACCATATTAAATTAATTTTTTTAAAATTATAATTGATATATAAATATTATAAATATTTAATTATTATTATTCTAGATATGTTATATAATGACCCATTTGACCATAGTTGACCTACCAAAGTTATTTTTGACACATAAACCAAATTTGGTCAAAGCAACTGAAATAAACATATTTTTTTAATTAATTGTAAAAAAATAATAATAAGTGAAATGAAATTTATGAAAAAAATTAAAAAATTTCTCAACCATGTAAATAATTAACAAAATTTTGTTATTTAGGAATATAAAGACATACATGACAAATCAGATGCAAAGTAAGGGATTTCGTCTCAATTTACATTCCATTGAGCCATATTTTTTTAGGCACATAGTTTCTTTTTTATGGTGTATATACTGAAATTTTCCTTGTTATATCATGAATTAACTTAATTTAATGATATTATAAGTTTTTTTCATTATTATTTTTTATCTATATTACAATTTAAATGTTTTAAAGTGGTATGGGACACTTTTGAAAGTTTAAAGATTATTTTTCCCAAGAACGTGTTTAATGGTCACCTTTGCAATCTCACCTTATTTTGATTATTAACTTTATTTTGAAATAATCAATCCCTTATGATAATTTTTAAGGTACATTATATTTTTCTTAAATATCCATATTCTCATGTAATGGATATTATTATTTCCTAATCCGTATACTATTTTCATATGGTATTCACTTTAACAATTATTTGATTAAATGAGGAATTATTGATAAATCTATATATATTATTCAATACTGATATTTTATAAGGAATATTTTTTTTAAATTGATAATTCTATATAAATAATTATTTTGACATTAAATTAAAGGTGGAGGGTAAAATTTATATAGCTCCTCGATGCATCGATAGGTTCTAAAGAGACAAATAAGTTACGCAAATTAAAAATATTTCTATCTATAGTTTTAAACTATTGGTAGGATGTATATTGGCAGTATAGGTCCTCATGTGCCTTAGAAATAACGTCTAGTAATTTATCATTTCCTGTATAGAAATTTAATTTTGATTCATTATTTATTATCCATAATATTTTTACAAGATAAAATCTATGAATGCAATTTATTCTCAGTTTATTGGTTAAATGACATGTGTTTTCAGTTTATTGACTTTCCATATTTATTTTTCCTTATATAGTTATTTGGTTGGAATGTGTTTTAATTTATTACCATTCCATATTTTTTAAGTAATTATTTCTTAGTTTTTCGATTACATGGTATGCGTGTTCAGTTATTTGCTATGTCATAATTCTTATTCTCGTTGATTCATTATTTCTTCGACTATAATTTACCCTTGCTGATCATTTATGCTCATACATATTCTGTTTCCTTTTCCCTAGGATTCCAAGAAGTGTAATTTCAAAGATATGTTGGGATATACTATATGGAATAAATATATCATCAATGTTATTTAGAAAAAATATATATTGTAATTAGTGTATTAATTTGTAATACAAGACTCATGTATGTATCTGGTTTTCTAGGAATACTAAACTAATCTGTTCTTCAGGATTTGAATCTTTGTAATCAGGCCAATGTAATTGATATAAAACACTGGCTCTAAGCCTTATGGGGTTGGGTCACTAGAGTTGGTATTAGAGGAAATTTAGTAGCAAACTTGGGAACTAGATTTAGTAAAAAATATATTAAAGAACATAACCCTAAGGTTTAATTTGAGGATAAGTGTATAAGAACACCCAATAATTTTGGTAAAGTAGAGATTATGTTGGTCTTTATTGAAATATATCCATGTATGGATACTACAAGTCGATGTGGTTCTAGAACTGATGTACCTAGGAGTAAAAATCTGACAAGGTGCATCAGACCTGACTTAGTGTAACCTAGTACATGAAAACTGGCCTTACTGTGCACCTGGTTTGACACTCTCAGGGGAAATGCTTTAAAAATTCACATTTTCATTAAAAACCACTATGAAGGATTTTTACAATGAATAACCTAGCTTAAAACTTATATGTTTTAGATTGAAGATAAGGTTTCAAGATTTAGCAGTCCTATGAATGATATTATGGTTAAACCCCAGACCAAGGAAAGACCTATGTGGAAATAAATGGATGAATTATTTATGTATTGGGGTTGTATCGAAAACCTCAGTTAAAATAATATTTAGTTATTAACCTTATTTCAAGGATTCCCATCATATTTATTTTTGAAATTATATTAATATGGTTTTAGAAAAGGAAGACCTGTTTGTCAGGTGACAACCAATCAACTCTAGTAAGGCCGTGGGACTTGAACCCATGACCGAATGATGATAAGGGTTTCATGCCAACCACTGACCTACACAGTGTCCTAGTTAATAATTCATTGTTTTTAGTTGAAAAATTTTGTTAATAAATATTAATGATGAACCAATAATGTACCTTTTTTAGGTTTATAGATTAATTTATTAACCATATTGACTTTGGAAAATAGTTAGATAAAAATAGTTAGACTTTTCACTATTTTATGGGCCTTACGATCCGTTAAATGTTTTTTTTAGTTCCTCAAGTATCAATTTTAATTTTTGGATATCCATTTCTTGAAATAAGAGATGAATTAGAATTTGATCGAAGAATAACCAAAATATGTAATTGTTCACATGAAATTAAAATGTATCATGAAAGTAAATTTTCTTATATTCATAGGCTATAAAATAATTACCCAACATTAGGAAAATGACTTAGAAATAAAATGTTGTCCTAATACCTTATTTTTTTTTGAACTGATGGTTTTCTAAATCAACTTAGATTTATGGATTTGAGGCCACAAAAATTATATTGATCATTAACTAGTTTGTGATTTATGATCTCAATCAATCCCTATAAATATTTATGCTTTCCCTCAAAGTATATATCTCTACATTCCACCAATTTTCTCTTACTTATAAACCTAGTTATATGTTATTCCATCTGAAATTTGTACTTCCTATTCTATATTTTATAGAGAATGTTTTACAAACCCTTCTCATGATGTGGGATTTAAAAGGGAGGAAATATAAAAAAAATATTTTACCAAGATCAAGCTTAAATTACGAGGAAAAAATTTAATTAAGGAGGGGAGAATGTAACACCCTAATAATCTGAAGAAGAAACATTGTATTTGATAGCGTGTATAACACGCAACAACAAGCGCATAAGGGAAGATAATATCCCAATATTTTATAATATATTTACTATTGAAAATAAATTACATATATTCTATAGCTTTAAATGCACGTGATACTGAGTTAGCATGAAACATACACAACAATGTGTTTCTTCAATGTCTATAATTACATGCAAGACATAAGCTTTACTAAATAATAATATATTATTAAAATATTATTACTTAATATAATAAGACTAAAATTAGCGGTTATGGATAGTATTTACTAAATTATGAAAATATATGGCTTACAAAAATATAAGATGAATTCATTAGTTACAAAATAATTAGAAATTAATATAAGAACAAATTTAATATAATGTGAATATTTTTATAGAATTTTTTTTATACTCTCAAATATAGTTTATCCTAATAAATTAAATTAATTAAAATTAGTGAGTAAGATTAATTTAATATATATATATATATATATATTTTATATTATATTCAATTAAATATGTTTTCTGTTCATCCAACATATTTGGTAAGAATAAGATAATAACAAACTCAATTTTACACATAAAATCCTATATTTTTATTAAGGCATTTTGACCGCCTTTTAATATAAAAACTATTTTAAATTAAATTTTTGGAACTTATATTGATTATATATGTCAAAATAAACTTAATATTTGAAATTTAAACATAAAAATTAGGTTATGATTAATTTTTGGTATTTTTCTATGAAGTTTTTTTAATGAATATTGAAAAATATTGAATTTTAGTTTAAAACTACTTTTTCATCTGATTTATTTATAAAGTCAAATTATATTTTAAATTGGTTGTAAAGTTTAATTAGATCATATTTTTATAATTTAATCCTATTTAGTTCATTTGAATCAATTTCTCTTTGATATTGACCATAAAAACATAGCAAAGTTTTAGACATTTTTTTATTTAATAACCCGCATTGTTGTCCCGTCTGTGGAATTAAATTTAAATTAATTTCTTACTGTTATGTGATTTAAATTTTGAAAAATTTATTCCATATTTATAAAAAAATAATTTATAATTTATAATAATTAAAATTAATTTTTTACCAAAAATATTCGTGAAAGTAATTAAAATTAATTACAATGACTAAGGTAAAATTAAGCTTAATAAGGGACTAAACATTAATCTTAATGGCCCATATGACCTATACAGTTGTTGAAGATCAATTGGTTGGAAATATTTAGACCATATCCCCAATTTTATCTAAATTTTACCATTATGGTATCCCCTTTCAATGTGAAAAATGTGTATGGAATTATTTTTTCAAAATATTACAAGAGTGCCACTCCTCCTCCACTATAAAAATGCCTCATCTCCTCCCACATCATCACACCTAACAAGACACTTTGGATAGACCATGATCAGCCCAAATAGATCCTAAAACTCCTTAAAATAATCCTAGAATCCTTAAGTTGGGAGGATAGCAATCTAAGGAAGCCCTTTAGTGTAAGATAAAAGGATTTACCTGATTAAGAGGTAACATCTTTCCTTAATCTCTTTAGTTTTATTTCCATTATCCACCCACTAAACTATTATTATTCCATGATTTTATAAAAAAACAGTATCATAAATATACTATTAATTATTTATGTTAATGGTTATACCTACAGTTACACACACTCTCATCTAACGGGTAACGAACATATTGTTTACGTGTGTGGGGAACTACTGCCTCAAAAAATGATGATTGTTCATTCTTCATTTACCACATATCATGTTGGTCATTATGATGGAAACTATATTTATATATGATATATATGGTATTTATCTTGTATTTCTTATTTTTTACTTATTTT
Source organism: Viscum album (assembly GCA_963277665.1). Classification (NCBI taxonomy): domain Eukaryota; kingdom Viridiplantae; phylum Streptophyta; class Magnoliopsida; order Santalales; family Viscaceae; genus Viscum; species Viscum album. Next base: position 582,314,308 of record OY728130.1, on the reverse strand, counting down.
ATAACACATACCTCTATACTTTCTATTTTGTGTAAAGACGATAACACCATTTGTAGAAGTGTGGACTACCGCCTCCTAAAAGGAATGTGATTCAATCACATGATACATATAATGATTGAAGGATGATTATAATTAAAAATATGATAAATAGAAAATATATATATTATATTCATGAAATAATTAACTTTTTTAATATATAATATATAGATATCATTTTCTTTATTACCCTTTCACACACAAAAAAGAGATAATGTCGGCCATGGACATATGGATTACCACCTCATCGACATGATGTGATTAATTTTACATAAAAAGAATTATATATATAATTATATGGTTAAATAACATGGTATTTATAATATAATTATTATTCTAAAAAGATATGGTGTTACTTACCCTATTTCCTTAAGGATCATTGAAAAATGGGAACACTACTCATGCATACGTACGACCAACTATCTCCATGATTGTAATATTGATTATTTTTTTATAATTATATTTAATTATTGTTTTTAAAATTATAATTGATGTGTAAATATAATAATTATATCACGATAGTTATTTTTTATATGTTATATAATGACCCCTTTGACCATAGTTTTCATTCCAAAGTTGTTTTTAACACATAAACCGAATTTGGTCAAAATAACTGAACTAAAAATAATTATTTAAGTATTTGTATACAAAATATTAATAAGTGAAATGAAAGTTATGATAAACATGAAAATGGTTGTAAATCAATTGAATAATTAACATAAGTTTGTTATCCATGAATACAAAGACACATGAGACAAATCAGACGCAAGGTAAGGGATTTCGTCTCAATTTACATTCAATTGAAAATTATTTGTTGTTATGAACCTAGTTTATTATATATAGTGTATAAAATGACCTTTTTAAAGTTATATCATGAATTAAGTTAAATCAATTATATTATAAGTTTCATTTAATGATTATTCCTTCATATAGATTATGATTTAAAAGTTTCAAAGTGGTATGAGGCACTTTAGAATATTTAAAGATTATTTTCCTCAAGACTATGTTTAATGTCCCCATTTAGAATCTATCCTACTTTTTATTTTTAACTTTATCATGAAACAATCACTCACTTATGATCATTTTTATGGTACATTACATTTTTCTTAAATATCCGTAAACTCATGTAATGGATATTACAATTTTATAAATCGTATACCATTTTCATATGGTGTTCAATATCACAGTTATTTGATTAATTAATATCTTTTATTCAATAAGGATATTAAATAAGGCATATTATCTTTTGTTTAAATTGATTATTTGATATGAATAATTCTTTGTAATTTCAACGATAATTAGAGCCTGAAATTTATATAGCTCCTTGATGCATCTATGGGTACTCATGAGACAAAAAAGTTACACAAATTAAATGATTTTCTATGCATAGTTTTAAACTATCTAGATAATGGTTCTTGATAGTATAATTCCTCATGTTCCTTAGACATAACATCTAATAATTTAGTATTTCCTTCACAAACATTTCATTTTGTTTCATTATTTATTATTGATTATTTTTTTACATGATAAAATCTATGGGTACATTTAATTCTCAGTTTATTGATTAAATGGAATTTGATTTCATTTTCTTACCTTGAAATATTTATTTTTCCTTATCTAGTTATTTTAACGACATGTGTTTCAATTTATTACCTTTCTATATTGTTTATTTACTTATTAGTTTCTTGATTACATGGTATGTGTGTAACACCCCGATATTTTTTTAGAAATATTCCTTTTAATTTACTTGATGTCTTCTATTGTACACTAAATCAAGATTATCTTGTACTATACGCAACACCATATTAGCTTGCAGTATACGCAACACTATTCTTGGCACGTGTTACACAAAATTTCAAGTTCATTTTCTTGAAATTATTATAGGCAACATTAAGTATAGATTTTGTTTTAATGTATAAATGAAATAAGTTTTGATTGTGTTATATGAAACACCAAAGGGAGCTTTCACTACATGCTGTCCTGACTTGGCTTGCATTACACGCAATCGTGACCTTCCTCGATAGTGTGTGTAGTACGCAATACTGGGTTTCAATAAACAAAGATATGTTATTAAAATATTATATAAACTAGCCGTTATAAATAGTAATACACACTTTTTGAAATTTTATAAATTTTATCTTTCAAAATGGACTTCATTTTTGGATTTGAAATATTGAAATTAGCTTAGGGTGAATTTTTGGTGTTTTTCTGAAAACTTTCAATTTTTTATGAATAGTGAAAAAACACTAAGTTATAGTTGAAAACCGAATTTTTATTTAAATAATTATTTATTTTATTTAAATTTATTTTAGGTCAAAATAGATAAATAATACCTATATAAGTTCAATTTATTTAATTGGAGTCATTTTATAATAATTTTAGATATATAAAAGTTTATTGAACTTTTTACCGTCTTTTACCCACCGCCTAGGAGAATTTGCAAATTTACAAAAAAATTAATTTTACCGCTTCTGTGAGTGGAATTTCAAAAATCATAGAGACATGGTTGATATCAGTAAGTAAAATGTGGTTCAATAAGATAAAAATATTTTTTTTGTCAATAGTAGCTTTTTACTTTTATTTACCACGATTAAAAGTAGATAGGGTAATTAAGGGTAAAAATGATATTATTATTACCCTAACACTTGTCATAATCCTATTTTATAAGTGTAATTTGACCAAAAATAACCTTAGGAATAAAATATTACCCTTTAGGTACACTTGAATTAGATTAGGACATTTATTATTATTTTATTTAAAGAAGAGTTAAAATAGTTAGAATCAAAGTTTAATAACTAAAACATTTTAATATAGGGTTATACATAAGATAAATTCGACTATAAATATTATTTAGAAATCTAAAACATAATGGTATTTTATTTATGATTTTTAGACATTAAATAATTTAATTTATTTATGACACAATGATGATGCAGTAATTACCTTATTAATAAAATATTAACATAATTGATATTATAAATACCCAAATAAATGTAATTTGAGACTTTTTATGAATTAAAATAATTTTATATGTTAATATAACATATTAGGGTCGGTTATATGAATTTTTGTTGAAGTAATAATGCTATTATGGATTTAGAAAAAATAAAATACCATTATACTTATTCCATGATCAAGTTTTAAATAAATCCAATATTTATGGATTTTCAGAAGATAAAACATGGAATCACAAGGAAAGGGGATAAATCATTTCTTTATTATATTAATGTTCATCCACCCATCCATGTGAGTATTAAGGAGGAAAAAAGGAAAATATATAACTATATAAGAAGGTGAGATGTTTTCTTATGTAAAAACATGATTGTGATGTAATGATAAGTTTTAAGAATCAATTATGTGTCCTATAAATACCATACTTGAAGAAGGATTTGTTAGATGAGGTTCATATTTCATCATTCTCTATCCATCCTGGAAGTATAAAGATGTATAGTGATCTAAAAGAGTATTTCAGGTGGGATAACTTGAAAAGAGATTGTAGAGTGTGTATCTTGATGCCTAGTTTTTTCGTAAGTTAAGGATCAGAGGTAGATGTATAAGGGAATTATACAACCATTAAATTTACTAGAATGGAAATGGAAAATCATTACCTTGGATTTCATCATTGGACTCCCCAAAACATCTAAAGAGAATAATTCCATTTGAGTTATAATCGATCACCTTATAAAGTAATCACATTTCATTAAAATAAGAGAATACTTATCTCTCGATAATATTTCTAGGATATAAACTAAGTATAAAGGTTTCATGGATTACTACATTCTATTATATTTGATCGGGATTTGAGGTTTACCAGGAATTTCTTGAGAAGTCTTCAAAAATATTTGGATACAGAGTTGAACTTTAGCACTATATATCATCCTCAGATAGATGGTTAGTATGATAGGAATATTCAAACCCTAGAAGATATTTTTAGATCATATTATATATATTTCAAATGTGGTTGGGATCAAAACCTTTATCTGAACGAGTCTTCATATAATAATAGATTTCACACAATAATTCAGATGGATCCTTATGAATCCATCTATTATAAAAAGGGGAAAACACTAATTTTATGTGATGAAGTTAAAGAATGAAAGATATTGGGGCCTAATATTGTTTAGGAAATGTTAGGGAAGTTTAGATCCATTAAACAACACATCCATGACACTCAGAGTTAACATAAATGTTATAATATTAATAATTGGTGAGATTTATAGTATAAATTTGGTGATGAATCATTCTTATGAATATCTACTTGAAATAAGGTTATGAGATTTAGAAATAATGTGAAATTTATCCCTATATTGACTTGTCCCTCTAAAATTCTTGATCATATTAGTACATTTTCTTGTCACTTGTCACTTCCACCAAATCACTCTCAAGTTCTTGATGTGTTCAGTGTATCTCTCTTTAGGAAGTACATACCCAATCCTTTACATGTACCAAACTCGTAGGATGTAGCACTGGAACCTAATATCTCTTATGAGGAATAGAAAATTGATATTCTAGATAAAGGAGAGAAAACACAGTGGAATAAGACTAATCAACTTCTCAATGATTTGTGGCAAAACTATAGTTTTGAGGAAGTTATGTAGTAAACCAATGATGTGACGAGGCATAAGTACCCTTAGTCTTTAAATCAGATTAATATAATATTTAGGATGAAATTATCATAAAGGGGTATAATATAACATCCTAATATTTTATGATATCTTTATATTTATATAAAATTTATGTCTTTGATAATTTCCATTATAATAAAAAACGATTTTAAATGAACCACAATATACTATTGAAATATAATTATTTAATGTGAAAATTATCACCTATAGATTGGATTAGTGGGTTTGAATATGACTAAATAAATTATTAAAATTTATGTTTCCACATGTATAAAATTAATCCATTGGTTATTAATTAGTTATAAAAGAAATTGAAATCATTTTAATGTAAAAAGAGTTGTTTTTCTAAAAAACTATTTTTATTTACACAATATGTTTTTATATTAATAAATTAAATTAATCTCTCTTGATGAATTTTCCAATGAAATTTGCAGATAATATATTCAATAATTTTTTTAATCATTCATCTAATGTTTTTTTTCTAGGAGTGCAATATTAATAAATTCAGTTTTATTCTTAAAAATGATTTTTTCTAAAAATGGTCTTGTTACATTTTTCACACGTACTTAAAAATTAATTTCTTACATTTATATAAATTTAATATTATAAATTGTATTCCAAAATTAGGAATGATATTAATTTATATAATATAATGTTCTCAACATAATTTTTGGTGATAATGAATAGTTATTATAGTAATAATATTGTTACCGTAGTAAGGGTTAAAATGTTTAAACAAGGGGTAAACATAAGAGATAAGGTTTAAAATATTAATAAAAACTTTATTTTATTTGATTGGTTAATGTTATTTCGACCTTATCCTTATTTATTCTAATATTTTATATTTTGGATCCACTTTACTTGACTAAGACATATATTGTATGATAAAATTACAAATATTTACAAGATTTCCACCCACCTCACTTATAAAAGGGAACCTACTATCATATGTTATATACAACACTTGATACCTTTATTTTGACCAATATCAAACCATATATTCTACAAAAATCCATATCCCTGACCTTGAGGTTTTGATCCCCCCAAAAGACCCATCCAAGAATTCTTAAGGCCCATCTCAAAGGAGGATACCCAAAGAAGAGGTATATGTTCTTGACAATATTTTTCATTTTTATTTATTATTATACCTACTAAAAAATTTCTATACACTTATTAACATGATCTAATAAATATTTTAAATATATATATGTTTTTATTTTAATGTTATATCCATTTTCAATCTCCATCGCATCCTTTGAAAAATGATAATGTCCCTCATGCGCACGTGTGGACTTCCACCTCCACAAAGTGATATAATTAATTTTAACCATAAATTTAAATGAATGATTATAATAAGGATAAATATTCTAGATATGATGAAACATTGTCCAAGGTGCAAGGACCGAAACCATCGAACTGAAACATTCATGGAAAACAAACTCATTTTCTCCCAAATGTTCATTTTAATGAAGAAATTATTAATAAATGGATAATTAGAAATTATAAAGGAATGATACAATGTAAGTTATATATTATTATAATTTTTTAATATAAGATAAATAAATTTATATTTATTAATTTTGAGGATCTAATGTGTGTATAGAAATATGATACTTAAGGTAAGGGTTTATATTATAATCTCATTTATTTTTGGATTGTCTATTTTAAACATTAATTATGGAAAATTATTTGATACTTATCATTTAAACCCTATTAAGTTCGTTTAATCCAATTACTTTTGGAATTCATTGGTATTTGTACTATTTTACTCTCTTTAGTACAAAAATTTCTGAGAAAATGTTTTTAAGAAACGACTTCCCAATTTCTTATTTTTGGGTCGAAAATATTTATCCTCCATGTAAATGTTCTTCAAAATGTTTATTAGAATATTTTATATATACTTAAATTTATTATAAAATTAATTTTATCTATCTTAAAATTTATTTACAAATTAGAAATTGAATCTTTTAAAATGATTTATGTACAAATCACTTTTTAATTTTTAAAAAAGTGTGAAAAGAATATTCTATTTTAATGTCTATGCACTGATCATATTTCTCACCATCATAACTGTCCTTTTATATGAGGATTCCTTAAAAATTTTCCCTGGTTTTTTTAAAAGAAAAATATTTTCTCAATATTCGGGGATTTTTAGTTAAAATTTTTTCAAAAGAAAGGATATTTTTTCATATTTCCAAAAAATGTTTAAATTATCTTTAAAAGGTATTTTTTATATATCACATCATCTTTTAAGGATTGTTATGATTTAATAAGCATATGATGTTATGATATTATCCACCTCCATTATTGTAGTGACCCACCTTAGGTGCCACTGAATAGTGCCATAAAATGGTGGTCCACAAGACCTCAAGTGCATCCCCACAAATTCCAGAGGTTGACAAATAATAGAAAAAGAATAGGGTGTGTCCGTGGGAAGATAATTCCCTCATAGATCAGTGTAAACATAGTAGTAAACAATAAAAAATAAATATCAGAAGTATACTAGTAAGTAGACAACATATTAATACAATATAAATAACCATGAAAGATAAGTAACCAAACAAAATATAAATAACAACACTATATACAGAAATTATGATGTTCGTGATGCTTTACAAAAAGTTAGTGCTTGGAGATGGGTATACAAGCATACAATACATGATAGAAAAATAAAAAAATATAAAAACTACTTCTTCAAGAATCTTGAGCAAAGGTTCAGTCCTCTAACCCATAACCATCCTAGAACAAAAAAACCATAAAACATTTGAAGTTGAATGCTTCACCTAGCACATACCAATGATCATAAAGTCTCCATGGGGAGAAAACAAAGCCCAAGATAGGTGTGAGATATGAATATCAGTAGGCTGACACCCAAAATGTCTAGGAGGATCCATTTCATGCAATAGAATATATAATAGTGTGACATAATAACAAATACCTTGTAATAACTAAATAAAATAATCCACCTCAGTTTGGGTTCCTAAAAGGACACCCGACCCATAAAATCTGCTTTAGCCTAAGATGAGAGTCTGAATGAACACTTATGCAAGTCATGTTATAAATATACATGTTTCAATGTAACAAGGATACTATGAGAAAAATACCTCAAATCTGTTGTTCTGGATTGGGGTCTGATTTCCATGTCATCACACAAGGGTGATAATAACCAGGAGAGAAACATCACAGGTTCTCAAACAGGCTCATAATAATAATAATAAAGGATGCATCTCATATGAGCAAGCAATCAGTCGTTCCATCAAATTCTAATGTGGATTCCTGAGCCCACCCAAGGTGATCTAAATTGAATCCCAAGTGTCATCACATGTGACTTCAATATAACCCAATACCTCTAAGTTCATCTAAGGCAACCCATATGGAGTTCCTTGTATCACTCGAGGATGGTGACTCTGATCCCATGCCAAGTATCTCACACAAGGGACATGGTATCACTTGAGTATTGACATTTCAATCTTTCCAAGAGGGTCCATCCTCACATTCTCCCATAGGGAACTGGCCTTGATCATGATTATAAGTTAATTCACCTAGAAATCCCATAATTTTCAAGCCAAGGTATCATTATCGTCACAACAATAGTCTCCAACCAACCACGTCGATTCCATCCATGGAGTCCTTAAGTTGGGATCTATGTTCTCTATCATCCCGTAGCAAGTGACCAAAGAAATCCAAGAATATATAACAAGGTGAAGCATTTATAATTTCATGATAATAAATAAACGTCTCAGATCCACATTATTACCAAGATAAACAACTATACAAATCAAACCAAAAATAATGGCACAATTGGTGGAAAGGTACAAGGCATTAAATAATAGAAATCATGGAACAAGGAAAAAGAAACAAATCACATCCAATAACTGAAGCCACTAAAATAAGGGAATACCCATTAATCACTTGGCATTAACAAGTATCCAAGAATGTGTCATCAATGAAATTCCAAAAGTTCAATCTATCTAGATTTACCAAACATGAAAATAAAATTCAATCCATTTAATTATGGCACAAGTAAATAAACATTAGAATGTGGAAAGAGAAAAATTAATTTGACATAACATAAATATAAGCAAATACATATAGCATGAGCAAGGAGTTAAACATATAACATGGGAAATTTAATCTAAGGAATATGGAATTAAAGTCACGAATCAACATGTTTCTAAATGTAAGGCATGAGGAATAAATCTCAAAGGTCACTCTCATATCTAACCAATGATTCTTAATTCCATTTATAATATAAGTTATTTAATAAAAATGCATATCTAATATGGTAATTAACCATTTGAAACATGGGAATTTGGACAATATAGGAGGGAAGGCACAAAGGGTTGTCCAAAGTCATGGAGAACACTCTACGGATGAGTTTCACTGGATGGTATGACAACTATAGAGATGGAAAACCATTATAATCAATTTAATATGCAATAATGAAGCATCACCAGAAGTTCTGGTGATTGGTACAACGACGCCTCAAGTAAAAAGTGATGAAATTACAAGAAAGAGCATAGAACCCCAACCTTACATCACAAATCCCCACTCATCCATTTAAAATACTTGATTTGAACTAAAATGGAAGAAATTAAAGGATTTAACCAAACCCCCAAATATGGAAAAATTTTGTACCACCAAAATAGCACACATATGGAAAATTTAGTAAGAAATAGAGGGAAGTAGAAGGTAGAGGTTATCGATGGATTTCCATAGCTTTTGATAGAAAAAGAATCTGAACATGGAGAAGGGATATATCAAAAACCATATGAGAGGGTGGAGGAGACCACCACACTCCAAGGGGTAGAGAAAAATGATGATTGGAGGAGGAGGGAATAAAATAAAAGAGGTTAAAAACTTCATCAAGGAAAGAAGAGAATTTCACCCTCAAAATAAACTACGCATGGTTTGGCCAATCTGTGTGCCAACTGTGTGACTGATACTGCTTCAAGGGGGAATATCCCATGGTTATTCACACAATTTGACTAAAAATAAACCAAAAATGAATTTAGTATCTCTCTGAAACTTGAAATTAGGCCCACAACTATGTACCAAGGGTCATATGGTAGCAGACAAATCATATGGCCCTCTGCACCCCACTGTCTATTACCACAAGGTTTGGGGAAATCATGCAGGTTGGGATGCATGGTTTCTGCCAATAGTGTGGTCCAATCTACTTATTAACTTTTTGGGGTCTAGGATCCGAACAAGCCCCGAATACACCCAATACCTCCTCCAACCATTTAGGCATCATTATTAGAGTTTTTTTAAAGAATATAAACAAAAAAATTTAGTGGTAAACACATTTTCATAAATCTATGATGTTAAGACCTCTCCTTCTTAAAAAAACTCATTCTATAGTTACTCTTATGATGGTTGTAAGATGTCATCTAAAAATAGTTCCATCCACTACACACGTAAGCTAGCCACACGCTCCCAGGTCACCTCCAAAGCACATCTATGCTGCCATATCACTTGGACTAGAGGGACTAACCTTCCATGGTGAACCTTCATGATACGATCAAATATATGAATTAGATGCTCATAAAAGGATGCATCCGACTCCATATCGATATCCTCAGGATCAAATGAATGAGATAGGTCAAGATGATACTGTTGAAGTTGAGATATGTGTAAGACATTATGAATGGAATGTTACCTCAAAGGAAATAGAAATCGATAAGCTAGTGTCCCAAATCTCTCCACGATCTTGAAAGGACCGAAATATCTCGATGAAAACTGCCACTATCTCTTGATTCATTTATGTCCCAAACTAAGTGAAACGGGGAAAAATACCCGATGTCCCACCCCAAACTATAATGGTGTATAGTGGAGATCAGTATAAGACTTCTACCTAGACTGATGTATAGTCATACGCTTCTAAACCAACTAGAGTTGGTTTGAATTATCTTGGCCAAGATAAGGAACTAATAAAGCTTCCTCCCCTACCTCTATCCAGTACATAGGTGAACGAAATAGTCTACCATATATAGCATCATATTGATCCATCTGATTTTTTGCCTAAAATTTGTTATTGTAGGAAAAAGCAACAAGAGGAATATGAAATTCCCAGGAACCTCCAAAATCAAGGATACATGCTTGAATAATATCCTCTAACACCCAAATCATCCACCCAGACTTACCATTGGTCTGAGAGTGATATGTATTACTGAAGAGAATCTGTGAAACCAGTGCCTTCTATAACCCTTTCAAGAACCAAAAAGTAATCAGGGTGTTTCGGTTCTAAATGGTAGAATGGGGAACATCATGAAGTAAAAAAATATCTCATATGTATATCCTTTTTAAGTAATAAACATAGATGGTTTCTTAAATTAGTAATAAGTGTGAAGCTTTATTAAACCTATCAAATTCCACACATACAACATCACTACCTCAAGGAGATATCAGAAAGCCTGTCATAAAATCCATGAAGACGTTATTCCATTTCCACTCAGGAATAGATAAGGTTTGTATAAGTCCAAAGGGTTATTAGTTCTCCACCTTCACCAGCTGATAGGTATATCACCTAGTGACAAAGCATGCTATTTGTCTCTTCATACTAGGAGACTTGTAGTGATGATTCATATCTCGATACATCTTGATAATCCTAGGATGAACTACCCAAACAGAGCTATGAGATTCCCTCATCATTTCTTCCTATATATTATAGGGCACCCAAACATGGCCATGGTAGAGTAGGGTCTTAATTCCATAAAAAAACCAGCCAGGAGGTGGGTTCTCATCTATGATACTCTCTCTCAGAATGAGACCTTCGGAATCTGATAAATGATGTATCCAGACCTATTCTATAAGAGAAGATGTTACTATCAGATCTGTTAAGACTGGTTTCTAATTCTATTCTTGAACGTACAGATGTAACTTGGAATACATATCCATCATCTTCCACTCACTTCTATCCACCTTGATGACTTGAGTATGCATTTTTCAGCTCAAATAATTATCCCCAATTATCATTTCTTGGTGTGTAATCAATATCAAAGTCAAAGTACTATAGGTATACCACCCACATGTGTTTCCTAAAATTAAATTATCTCTATATGAAGATATATTTAAGGATTTTGTGATCTGTGTCAATAAAAAATTACTCACCCAGAAGATAGTGTCTTTAACATCATAGAGTATGAAGCACGACTTATGGATCTAGGTCATGCGTTGGATAGGTCCTCTTATGAGGACTCAGTTGGAGAGATCCATATGCTATGAATCGATCACCTTGCATCAGAACAACACCCATCCTGATCCTTGAAGCATTAAAATACACTGTATAAATTATTCATGGATTAGAAAGAATCAGAATTAGAGTTTAAGTGAGTATACCCTTTAACTCCTAAAAATCAATATCACAAGATTTAGACCATAGGAACTAAAAAACCTTCTTATTTAGGGTCATTAGAGTTGCTTCTAAGTAGGATAAGTCACAAATGAATTACCTATAATATCCAACAAGCCAAAATAAAATGTGTATGTAAAACACATTTATGGGTTGATCCTAGGAAACCATAGTTCTCACATTCTCTAGGTCAACTGATACATCTTCCTCTAATATGATATGATCCAAGAAGCGAACTTTACTTATCTAGAAGTTGAATTTACAGAACTTCAAATATTGATAGTTCTCTCTTATTATACCCATTACAATCTCAAGATGGTTGGAATGGCCGTGTATGGTGTATGAGTATATCAAAATTTCTTCTATGAAGACCACCATGAAGGAATCAAGATACAGGTGAAAAAACTGATTCATAAAACCCATATAGACTGCTGGTGTATTCTTCAGACCGAATGACATTACCAATTACTCATACAAGACATACCTACTTTGGAAAGCTATACGTGGTGTATCTGACAGACTTACATGAACATGAAAATAGACTAACCTCAAATGGATCTTAGAGACAATAATTTCTCCTCGAAGCTGGTTGAAGAGGATGTCTATGCAAGGTAGTGGATAAATGTTCATCAATATAAGCTTATTCAACCACCTATAATACACATAAAATATGAGGGTAAAATCTTCCTTCTTGGTGAAAAGGATAGGTGAAACCCAAAGAGATGTGTTGGTTCTGATAACACCCCTAGCCTCAAGATCTTCAAGCTGCATTTTGTGTTCCAGATGCTCTGTAGTTTCCATCCTATACAGAGGAATGGACACTAGTGCTGCACCCGACACTATCTCTATAAAAAACTCAAACTCTCTCTCAGGAGGTAATCCGAAGAAATCATCAAGTAAGATGTTCCTGAAAGATCTATAATTGGAGGTAACTCTACTAAATTCAATCCCTAATTACTTATAAAGAAAATCACTAACTAGAACATCACTCTTCCAAGAATAGTTCATTTGGGTTGAGCTTGATCTTCCTAAATATCCCATTCACCCTTGTGCATATACGTGTTTTCCTTAAGAGATCAGATGGTCACCTGGTGATGTTAATAATCCACTTGGTAATGATAAAGGAAAAGCTAGTCCATACTGAGAATGACATCGAAGCTGATAATCTTGAGGACAAGGAAACTCTAGAAGAAATAATACCCACCTATCTCAAGGGGAACTCCTAACACTGGAATTTGATCTCTATTCTAATTCCAAAAATACTGTCAAGATACATGATGTCATAAAAGTATTCGATTTCAAGACCAAGACTTTCCTCACATGTAATAAATATGATATAGTCTGATGCACCTGTATCAAAAATGGAAAAAACTAAATTAGAGGTCAAAAGAATAATACCTATAACTGTAGATGGATCTAGACTTTTCTCCTCAGGCATTGGATGCACTACATACATATGGCCTAAATATCATCCCTAAGACGCCTCCTAATTAGCATGAGTATATCCACTCTGCTAACACTGAAGATCTATCCATTGACTACATCATCAACAACCACTACTACCTTAGCTTGATCTTCTTGTAGAATACAAACTCCCACAGTATTGTGGAATTTTATATCTCATTCCTAATAGAAGTGTTGGCACATATTCTTTTCCACTAGATTCTAGAGTAAAAGAATGGAAAAAGTGCTAAAGATGACCCATCCTTTTGCAAGATCAACATTCAATTAGGCTCCTCATGCATTGAGGCTTCTTGTGCCCTTTACTTCCACACTGATGATATACTATAGAATTATTTTGTGCCACCTGGATAGAATTTCCCCCATGTTCACCCTATAAATATTGATTTGTACTTCTAGAAGAACCATCAACATGTTTCATAACTAATATGCTCTGTCTTATAGGACCGACTTCTCTGATATTTCATTCCATAATTTGGGTCTATTTTTCTATTTCTTTCACAATAGTCAAATAGAAGACATTTACCTTTGAGTAGAAAACATGCCCAATGCCGTCATCAAAACACCTTGCAGTAGTCAACTCGTCACCAGTGAAAGATGGAACTAAACACTACATCTCGATGAAACTAGCTGTATACTCAACCACCATCATAGAGACAAGCTGAGGATGCATGAACTACCAAGATCGATTTGGTCTTAGAGACTATGGAAAGAAGTGATCAAATAAATACATCATGAAGTCTGCCTAGATCATACCTCAGTAATGCTCTAACTTAGAAATGACATCCCAACAATGCTTGGTGGATTCACAAAGCATATATGCAACAATCTTGACCCTCTACTCTAGAGGTGTATCAATATGGTCAAAGATAGAAACCATATCCTCTAACTATGAATCTGTAGAAAGAGGTCCACCATACCCTGAGAATGTGGGAGGATGCTACTACTGAGAGTCCCATGTCAACTCTTCTAAAGTTTTGGTAGGCTGTTGATAAACCTAAATCGACTGCATAAGCTTTTGAAAATTATCCCTAAACTGAGCTTCAATGCCTAATGAAAGATGAATAGGAGTTTCCTGAGGTTTCAGTATAGGAGCTATCACTAGTGGCTCACAACTGACCACCTCAGGAGTGTTATCATCACCATGATCTCGGCATGTATCATGAGGTCATCTTAGTGGAATTGATATATAATTTCCAAATTCAGGCCTTAATTAAGATTTATAGTAGTTGAGGTAAGAAGATAAGGAAAACAATAAAGAAGGGAAGGTATGAAGCCTCCCTGAACATGGAACGACTAGTAGATTTCTCCTTGATCTAGGTCTAAATAATAAGAAAATAAATTCAAAGGATCATAAGAGATACCGATTAATCCCATTTCCAAGTTAATTTCAGGGTTAAGGCCTCTAAATTCTCATATAAAGACCAATACATTTTTAAATGTGGTTTTCATTTTTATCCAATTATGGATTTAACTCTTTTAAATTTGAAAAAAGTGTATCATCATTCCAATTAACAAGGTTCCATATACCTTAGAATTTGAAATTGGCATATACATAATCCAAACCATAATATATCCCTACAGGATGGGTTATCACACTTCTATAAATAAAGTGAAACAAGTACTACAGGACTGGACAGAACACGGAATAACAATAGTCACATGAAAACAAGAATTCCACGCTGAAAAGTAAATGTGCCATGGAATAATGCCTAAAATTTTAATTCCTACTATGCCTAGTATGATTCAGATAATGAAACTCCCTCATTTATCAACATTAATAACATCACATAGCAAGTACATCACCCAATGGTGAAGTTCCATCAACTATAAATAACATAATCAATAACTGCAATTCTAAACCTAGGAAATTTGGGTTTCCCATGTACATGGGTTAGTTACATCCAATCATAGGGATTGATCGAAATACCAATGTCTTAGTATCCCATATAAACCCATATAGTAAGACAAAATAAAAAATAAGGCTCTGATACCACTTTGTAGAAGTCTTCCCTAGGAACCACTAAACAGTTCCCCAAGATTGTGGGCTACATGACCTCAAGTGCTTCTACCCAAATTTTAGAGCCTACCGAATAGAATTGAGGGACTAAGATGTGTTTGTGGTAAGACTATTCCCTCATAGATCAGTTTAAACATAGAGATAAATAGTATAAAATAAATAGTGGAAGCATACAAGTAACAAGACCACATAAGAAGATAATATAAATAACCATGAAAGATAAGTAACCCAACAAAAGATAAATAATAATACTATAAAACTAAATGATTGTGTTCATGATGCTTTAAAAAAAAGTGAGTATAGATAGATGGGGATACAAGAATATACTACATACTGGAAAAATATACAAAATGAAAAAAACTACTTCTATAAGCATCTTGAGAATAGGTTTGATCATTTTCCCCTTGCTCCATAATTGAGTAGAAAAAAATAAAACATTGGATGTTATATACTTCCCCCTATCCATACCTACGAACATAAAGTCTACTCGGGTGACAAATGGAGACTGAGTAGGGTATGATACATGAATCTCAGTAGCTTAACACCCATGGTGTCTCAACTAATCTATTTTGTGAAACATTATATATAAAAGTGTTCCATAATATAAAATTACAAGAAATAGTGAAATCAAAGCAACCACCTCGGTCTGGGTTCTAAAAGGGACACCCAACCCATACCACCTACTTTGGCCTAAGCCGAGAGTCTGAACAAATACACGTGCAATTCACAATAAAAATATACATGTGCCAATATAACAAGTATACTTAGAAAAACATACCCACAGTCTTGTACTCTGGGTTGGAGTCTCATTTCCATGTCATCACATAGGGATGCTAATAATTCGAAGGGAAACATCACAGGTGCTCCAACAAGCTCATAATAATAATAAAGGATGAATCTCATATGAGAAAGAAACTAGTCAATCCATTAAATCCAATAGTGGAGTCCTTATCCCATCCAAGGCTATCTAAAAAAAATCCCAAGGGTCACTATGGGTGTCTCTTATATAACCCAATACCTCTGTTTCCATCCAAGGAAACCCATACAATGTTTCTTATGTCACTCGAGGATGGTGACTCTGAGCCCATTCCAATTATCTCACACAATGGACTGGGTATCACCAAAAGCATGACATAACCATCTTTCTAAATAGGCTCGTCCTCAGTTTCTCCCCAGATTAACCATCCTTGCTCATGATTAAAGGTAAATCCACCCATTAAGTGCATACTTGACAAGAAAAAGTATTGGTCTTGGTGTGGAAAGAGTCTCCAACTGGGTATAATGAGTCCATCCATGGAATCTTTAAGTCGAGATCTATGTTCTATGCCATCCCATAACAAATGAGCATACTAATGAAGCATATATAATAAGAAAAATCATTTGTAATTTCATGCTAATAAATTAACATATCAAATCCACATGCTTACCAATATAACAAACTATAAAATTCAAACAGACAATAATGACACAATTATTGGCAATGCACAAGGCATTAAATAAGAGAAATCATTGAATCAAGCATAAGAAACAAAGAATAGCCTATAATTCAAGCCACTAAAATAAGGTCATAATCAATAATCACTTGTCCTTAACATGTATCCAAGAATGTGTCGTCAATGAAATTAAAAAATTTCAAGATATCTTTCTTGACTAAGAATGGAAATTCAATTCATTCCATTTAATTATGGAACAAATCAAAAAGCATTAGAATTTAGAAATAATACAATGAATTTGACATAACATAAATGTAAACAAAGGCATATAGAATGAGAAAGGAGTTAAATATCTTGCATGAGAAATTTAATCTAAGGACTATTTTATTCAAGTCAAGTGTCAACATGTATTTAAATATGTGGTGTAAGGAATAAAGATTAAAGGTCACTGTCATATATAACCATTGATTCTTAATTCTATTTAAAATATAAGGCATTTAATAAAAAATGTATCTCTCATGTGGTAATCAACCATTTCAAATAGAATCATTTGTATATTATAGGAGTGAGCACCGAATGGGGTGTCCAAAGTCTGGGAGAACACCTTATTTATGGGTTTCTATCAAAGGTATGGTAACTACAGACACAAAAAACTATTACAATCAATTTAATATGCAAGAACGAATCATCGTCGAAAGGTCCGACCAGAAAAAAATGGTGCGTTAAGAAAAAAATTGATGAAATGAAAGGAAATATCATATACCCCCTACATTGATATTTCAATGATCCAATTATCCATTCTCAATCCTTGATTTAACATAAAATGAAAGAAATCAAATGATTTAACAAAAACTTGAAAATAGGGAAAAATTCCATTGCACCAAAATATAAAAACCGATGGAAGAGGTAGCAAGAAATAGAGGGTTATAGAAGGTAGACTTTATCAGGGGATTTCTGTAGCTCTTGACAATAAAGGAATCTAAACATAAGGGAGGCAGATATCAAAAACCCTATGGGAGGTTGGAGGAGACCACCACACACAAAGGGGTAGAAAAAAATCCCAATTGTAAGAGGAGCGAAGAGAAGAAAGGAGGATAAAATCTTCATTAAGGGAAAATGTACATTCACCCAAAAAATACACTTTACGGTTTTTCCTCATAGTTTGGCCAAGCCATGCACCAATTGTTCACCTATTACTACTTCAAGGTGGAATACCACAAGGTTAGTCACATGGATTGAATAACCGTTTGAAAAATATGTATTTGGGATCTATACCAAACATGAAATTGGAAACATGAACATATTCTTGGGGCCGTATAGTTGCAGATAAATAGTGTGGCCCTCTCCACCCCACTATTTTCTCTAATCATGCAACCCAACCTACTTCTTCCCTTTTTAGGGATTTGATCTCTAAATGATCCCTAGACACATCTGATACCTCCTCCAACCCTTTAAGAATAATTATTAGAATTTTTTTTAAGGAATTTAAACAAAAAATTTATTCATACGTACCTTTGGATAAATTTGGGACATTACAATTATCTAGATAGATTATGATTATTGTGATTTTAGTATAATTCTATGAAACACATTTCTTTCCCATGGATAAATTCTGTTATTAGGATTTATTTATAAAACTAATTTCTTTTACTTGATTTATGATATTATGAAATGGTGCAATGATTATTAAATATGCTTCCTTTCACTAAGTTATGATATTATGAATTGATGAATGTTTTATGATCTTGTGACACATGTATGTATGATCTTCATTATGTGATGTGTGGGATCAGAATTATGAATCCCTCCAAAGAATTGAGAAAATAATGAAATATCATGGAATAATATAGGATGTAATGGGAAGTGAACCCCATTTAGTAAGGGACTCTATCCACTATGATAATCTTGGGACTAAACCTTGACTATGGAAATAGTGGAATAGAGAGTCAACCCAATCCACTATGATAGACTTGACAATGATCCTTGAATAAGGAAATTATTTTCAATTCTTATGAGTATACCACAAACCTATGTCCGGTTCTTATAATATTTTCTCATGGATCATGATTGATTATAGATGATTCCAAACTCTTATGACTTATGTATCTTGTTATAACAAATCCTCATTCCATGATTTGTGGTTAAATATCTTTGACTGATTCAGTATGACTTTTGTAAGTTATGATAATATTGTTACACCCTTATGATCTTCTTATTCTCTCTTATGATCATTGATTAATATCTCTTATGTTTATCCTTATTGAGCATCTAATATCACCATTTCATATGTTTATTTTATTTAGGTTATGAAGAAAGGTATTACATAGGGTATTTCTAAGAAGTGTACTATAGGAGAAGAATTTTCTGGGTGTTATTAAAGATATTTCATAGAACAATATTATTATGTATCTTGTATCTTAAGAAATGATACCTTTATGGTTCTAGGGGACGTATTTATCTGAGATGTATTGAATATTAATCCAAAATGATGTAATATTTATATATGAAATGCAAGGTTCAGCTCACTTAACACCTCCTAATTGAACCTAAAATCATTATTAATTTATTATTCACATGTTTTTGGATCATATGATGGTTAATTAACATGTAATATTGAATATATGATTAAAATTAAAAATCAAAATAAATGAAATACTAACAAGAATCATGCATATCATTCAATGAACAATAAATAATTTTAAATTTTTATCCAATTAATCTAATAACAGATGATGGTTTTGGGTAACAATAAAAGTGGACAGACCCCATCCTAATAAATATTTTATATCAACTCCTTGAGGTTTCCATTTAGAACACGGTGAAATTGTTACCTCAGAATCCATGATATAGGATCATAATATATAATTTATAATTAATTTGAGTTAAGATAGAGAATTACCAAATGGTGGAATTCTTTCTTTCTGAATGATTCAGTTGAGACCCATTATTGAACTATCATTTTGTTTGAGGAATTGAGGTTATATTCCCTCTAGGGTTGATCTACACATGTTCCATTAACCAATGATCATTGCCATAAAATTATATGAGTGATAGTATAAATGATTATTACACTTTCATCGATCACTATTGATCTTAATAAAATCATTTTAGTTGAGAAGAAATTAATATGGTTCTCTCTAGAAACTAGTGGGTAATGGTGTAGGATCGATCTTTTTTCTTGAGAGCATTCTGTTAAGTCAAAAAGTCTTCTTTTGACTTCCATATCATGTTTTGGAAATCACAAATGTATTCTATCATATGTTTATAAATTACAATTGTCTTATCATGTTTATCGTATCGTACGATGTAGATCGTACCGACCAAATCGTATCGTACTGACTCTGTCAAACGTATCGTATTGACTCTGTCAATCGTATCGTACTGACTCTGTCAATCGTATCGTACTTACTCTGCTATTCATATGATCATTATTTGTTTTGGTACTTTGTCAAAAACTCTCTCTGCATATGAATCGTACTCATGTTTTACATTTCTATATATCTCTTGTCCTAACAAAACGATGTCGTTGAGTTAGTTACAAACTAATCAAAACGATGTCGTGCTTTCTGTTTCAATATGACCGTTGGAGGCAATATGACCGTTGGAACCCGAGGCCTATAAATAGGAGGTCATTTGAAGCTGAGAATACACGGATGAACAAAGAGAACGAATGAAGAGACTCTGTGAACTACAAAGATTCTAGAGAGAGACACTGTGACTTCTCTCATCATCTTTGTGCGACCGATCATCGTATCGAGGGCTTTCAAGTAATTGAAAGACAGAGGTGCCGATTACCTGCAAAATCGAGGGCTGCCGGGGATAGGCAGACAGATGTGCCGATCATCGTATCGAGGGCTGCCAGGGATAGGCAGACAGACGTGCCGATCATCGTATCGAGGGCTGCCGGGGATAGGCAGACAGACGTGCCGATCATCGTATCGAGGGCTCACCAAGGTGTTGGTGAGACAGACCTTTTATCCTAGGTGAAAGGATAACCCTTCTCTTTGGGTTAAAAGAATTGTATTACTTTTACATTTCCGCTGTTGTATTAGAAAGGGATTTGTATTGTTTCCTTTCTTCTTTACATATTCAATTGTAATTGTTTCAATTACAATTATTCCATTACATATTGTATTGATTGGTTCTATACGCTTTAAGGTAGAATCATTCATATCTGTATTACTCTGATTATTGTGTTCATCTTGAATATAATTGTTTTACATAACATTAGTATTACAATACATCATACCTTTTACATTCAATACAATTGTGGGTGTTTGTATTTGTATTAGTTTAAGGTCATTTAAACTAATCTCTTTGTTACTAAAACTCAAAGTTTTTAAACCTACAATTCACCCCCCTCTTGTATTGTTCCATCTAATATACTTTTATATTCGATCCAACAATTGGTATCAGAGGAGGTTTTCCACTAATTTGTTTTATTAGCTTTATTTCTTATTACTATCTTGAATACTTACTACACTAACGTGTGGAGTGGAAAAGTTGTTTGTTTTTATTAGATGGAAGGAATGAATATCGGATCAATAGATAATCTAAATCCTTCTAGACCACCAATTTTCGATGGGAATGATTATGAGTATTGGAGAGATCGTATGAAGACTTTCGTCATCAATACTGGTGTAGACAATTTTATTATGCTTACTGGGGGTTACAAAATTCCTGACAAAGAAGTTAGTACTTTTACCAACCAAGAGAAGCAAGAATATCAACTGAATTACAAGGTACGCAATACTTTATTATGTTCTATGACCAGGAATATATATAGTCAGATATCTTCATGTGAAGCAGCCAACTGTATTTGGAAGAAATTAGAAGTCACTCATTTTGGTACATCCAAGGTTATAGAAACAAGGAGAGCAATGCTTCGAGCAGAGTATCATGGATTTGTTTTTCCTTATGGAGAGCCAGTATGTAAAGTTCAACAAAGGTTTATGACAATTGTCAACAGCTTACAATCTATGGGAGAAAAAGGTCTTGATGATGAAGCTCTTGTTGATAAGATTATAGATATTATGCCAAATGAATGGGAGTCAAAAAGAACAGCTATTGATGAAAATAGAAAAGTTTCCCAGATTACTCTTGATGAACTCTTTGGAACTCTTCTACAGCACGAGACAAGAATGAAAAGAGATGCTGATTTCAATAAGAAGAAGAATGGGAATGGAAGTGTAGCTTTTTCATCTAAAGCTAAAACACCTGAAAGGGTTACAAGGTCTAAATCCAAGAAAGTTGTTGTATCTGATTCAAGTGATTGTAATCTTTCAGACAATGAGTTAGCCAATCTTGCTCGAAGGATGAACAAGATTGTGGGAAAGAAAGATTTTCAATATAGATTCAAAAAGAAAGACAGGAAAGATAGGAAAGATTCAGAAGTAACTTGTTATGAATGCAAGAAAGCAGGACATATAAGGCCTGATTGTCCTTTACTAAAGAGGAAAGATAGAAAAGAGAAACACTCTGAAAGAAACAAGAAAAGGTTTTATAAGACAAAGAAAGGCTTGAAAGCAAATGATACATGGAGTGCAAGTGGTAGTGATTCCTCAGATGATTCTTCAGAATATGAGACGTCAGGACAAAGGAATATTGGACTTCTAGCCAAACTACCAATTGAAGATCATTGTCTCATGGCTAAGGTACATAATGCTGAAGCTGTTACAAATGTCTCTTTAAATGCAAATTATGTTGATAATAGATATTATGAATCTTCAAATGATGAACCCTCATCATCAGAAGATGATACTTTACCTTCTTTTGAAGAAGTTTCTAGATTTGCTAAGTTACTTGAAAATGAAAATTCTAAACTCAAAAAGAGATTTGAAAAAGAAAATTCTAGAATTTCTATTTTTACTAAAGAAGTATCAGATCTTTCTAAAGATCTTGATGGGAAAACTTCTGATTTTGAAAGTATTTTGAAAACCCTTGAGAAAGTCAAATCTGAAAAAGATAAACTTTCTAAGGATCTTGAAACTGCTATTTCAAAGAAAAACATTTTAGAGTCTAACTCTAGTTTTAATTCAAATGTTTTAGAAAACAAGAATTTGGTTTTAAAACTAAAGCCAGAGATTTTATCCTTGAAAAAGTGCTTGTCAAACTTTACTCATGGAAAAGAAAACTTTGATAGGATGTATTCTCAAATTAGACCGTTGAGAAATCGTTCTGGTCTTGGTTATACTTATTCCAAACCTGTTTTTAGTAATAATTATTTTGTTCCTCAAAAAACCATTTTCTGTTCCAAGTGTCAATGTGGTGGACATTGGAGAAGAGATTGTTCTCTTAACAAAACTCAATCCTTAGGATTTCATAAAGCTCATTTTGCTAAACAAATGTGGATTCCTAAAATTCTTTTATCTAACCCTTCTGGATCCAAACAAGTTTGGATTCCGAAAATCTAATTGTTTCTTTTTCAGGGAAACGAGAAGTGTATCAATAAGAACATTTGGTACATGGATAGTGGTTGTTCTCGACATATGACTGGAAACAAAGATTTCTTTGAAAAGGTTATCAAAACAAAAGGTGGAAAAGTTACCTTCGGAGATAATGCTCAAGGAAAGATTGTTGGTATAGGTAATATCGTTTTTCTTGGAAAAGTACTTATTTCAAATGTTTTATTTGTAAAAGGTCTTAGGCACAATCTCATCAGCATAAGTCAATTATGTGATGAAGGTTACCTTGTGAATTTTAGAAATGATAAGTGTCTAGTTCACAATTCCAAGGATGAATTCATTCTATCTGCCCATAGGCAAGAGAATGTTTACACTATTAACTTAGAAGACCTTAGGAACCAAAACTTACCTTGTTTAAGTGTAATAGAAGACCAATCGTGGCTATGGCATAGGAGATTAGGACACTGTAATTTGAGAAACCTAAGAAAACTCTCAAAGAAAGGACTTGTAAAAGGGCTACCGGATCTTAGATATGATTCTTCAAAAGTCTGTGATCCTTGTCAATTTGGCAAGCAACATAAAACTAGCTTTAAACCAATTAATGAAGTTTCAACTTCTAATGCATTACAGCTTGTGCATATGGATCTGTTTGGTCCTTCACAATCTGGAAGCATTGGAGGCAAATACTATGTATTTGTTTTAGTTGATGACTTTACTAGATTTACATGGGTCTACTTTCTCACAAAGAAATCTGAAGCCTTTTCCTATTTCAAAACTTTTAGAGCCCAAGTTAAAAATGAGAAAAACCTACCATTGATAACTATTCATAGTGATCATGGTGGTGAATTCCAAAATTCAGATTTTGAAACTTTTTGTAGTAAGAAAGGTATTACTCACAATTTCTCAGCTCCAAGAACTCCTCAGCAAAATGGGGTTGTTGAAAGAAGAAATCGTATTCTTCAGGAAATGACTCGAACCATGTTGAGTGAATACTCAATTGCTAAGCACTTTTGGGCTGAAGCTGTAAGTACTGCCTGTTATACTATAAATCGTGTTTTAACTAGACCATTTCTTAATAAAACCCCTTACGAGTTATGGACTGGCCGAAAACCTAAAGTTTCATACTTCAAAGTTTTTGGATGCAAAGTATTCATTTTGAATACAAAAGATAATTTACACAAATTTGCACCAAAATCTGATGAAGGAATCTTTCTAGGCTATTCCACAACCTCTAAGGCTTATAGAGTTTTCAATAAAAACACTTGTACTGTTGAAGAAACAGTACATGTAAAATTTGATGAAACTAACCCTTTTGTTTTCAACCAACCCAATCCTACATCCTCGGATGTGTTTTCTAAAGATGTTTATCAACCTTTGTTAGAAGAACATTCTGATAAGGAAAATGTTCAAGAAAGTATTCCTGAAACATTTACCACAGAAGATTTTCTACCATATGTTGATGAACAGGTTTTACAAAACCCAAATCAATTGTTTCTTAGGAATCATCCCAGTGATAACATCATTGGTGATATAAATCAACCTGTAAGGACCAGAAATTCCTTAAGAAATGAAATAGAACATCTTGCTTTTCTTTCCCAATTTGAACCTAAAAGTCCAAGTGAGGCCTTAGGTGATGATGATTGGATCAAAGCAATGCAGGATGAACTAAATGAATTTGAAAGGAATCAAGTCTGGACTTTAGTTGAAAGACCTAAAGAAACAACTGTAATTGGTGTAAAATGGGTTTTCAGAAACAAGTGTGATGAAAATGGAATCATTGTAAGAAATAAAGCAAGACTTGTTGCTAAAGGATATAATCAACAAGAGGGAATAGACTATGAAGAAACATATGCTCCAGTAGCTAGACTTGAATCTATTTGTATTCTATTAGCCTTCGCAGCATATTTCAATTTCAAACTATTTCAAATGGATGTCAAATGTGCTTTTTTAAAGGGTTTTGTTCAAGAAGAAGTTTTTGTCGAACAACCTCCTGGTTTTCAAGACCCAAAACATCCTGATCATGTTTTTAAACTTACCAAGGCTCTATATGGGTCTTAAACAAGCCCCTAGAGCATGGTATGATAGACTTACAGGATTTCTTTTACAAAACAATTATAGAAAAGGTACAGCTGATCCAACTCTTTTTATCAAAATGGAAAACAAAAATGTTTTGGTTGTCCAAATCTATGTTGATGACATCATATTTGGATCAACTCAGAAATCTTTAACCGATTCTTTTGCAAATTTAATGAAATCTGAGTTTGAAATGAGTATGATGGGTGAGTTAACATTCTTTCTAGGTTTTCAAATATCTCAAAAACCAGAAGGAACTTATATATCTCAACATAAGTATATTAAAGACTTACTCAAAAAGTATGGATTTGACAAAACTAAAAGTATTAGCACCCCAATTGGTACCTCAAATACTCTTGATCTTGATGAAACTGGGAAACCAGTAGATCAAACAATTTTTAGAGGTATGATAGGGAGTTTGCTATACTTGACAGCTAGTCGACCCGACTTGATGTTTTCTGTATGCTTATGTGCAAGATATCAATCTAATCCAAAAGAGTCTCACTTAAAAGCCGTAAAGAGAATCTTTCGGTATTTAAAAGACACTATGGATTTAGGACTTTTCTACTCTTCTGGAAATGATTTTGTTTTAAAAAGTTTTTCAGATGCTGACTTTGGTGGTTGTAGAATGGATAGAAAAAGTACATCTGGAACATGTCATTTCTTAGGAGACTCTTTGGTTTCTTGGTCCTGCAAGAAACAACACTCAGTAGCACTCTCCACTGCTGAAGCTGAATATGTAGCAGCTGGAAGTTGCTGTGCTCAAGTATTGTGGATGCAGCACACACTCACTGACTATGGTTTGAGTTTCTCCAAAACTCAAATTCTTTGTGATAATACAAGTGCCATAGCTCTTAGTAAAAACCCAGCACATCACTCTCGTGCAAAACACATAGATGTTAGGCATCACTTTCTTAGAGATCACACACAAAAAGGAGATATTGTTTTACAATTCATCGGAACGCAAGAACAACTTGCTGACATTTTTACAAAACCTTTACCTTCCGATAGATTTGAATTTATAAAACAGAAGCTAGGAATGATTACATTAAAATAATCATTCATATCTACTTCCTGTTTTACATCTCTCCTAATAGTAAGAAAACTCCTCGTAGAAAGGGGGAGGACATTTCTTTATGTCTTTATGTTTCTGGTCTAACTATTTACTCTATTTATACGTCTCTTTTTCTGTTTATCGTATTGACATTTTTTAGTTTCCTGTTTATCGTATTGACCATTTCAGTTTTTCTGTTTATCATATTGAAATACTTTTCCATCGTATCATTCAAAAATTTTGTATCGTCCGATGATGGTATTGAAATTCTTTTCCATCGTACCATTCAATAGTTTTTTAATCGACCGATGATAGTATTGAAATTCTTTTCCATCGTACCATTCAATAGTTTTTGAATTGACCGATGATAGTTTTGAAATTCTTTTCCATCGTACCATTCAATAGTTTTTGAATCGACCGATGATAGTTTTGAAATTCTTTTCCATCGTACCATTCAATAGTTTTTGAATCGACCGATGATAGTATTGAAATTCTTTTCCATCGTACCATTCAAATAGTTTTGTATCGACCGATGATAGTATTGAGATTGTCTTCCATCGTACTGTCAGTTAATGGTAACAACTATTTTCCATCGTACGGTCCGATCATAGTAATGACTTTGTTTTCCATCGGCATCATATTTTTTTTCTCCTTACGATTGTGTTTTCTTTTGATTCATACCAAAACCAGCAATCACCTTATGTTCTCCGACAGGTTTCTTTTCATTTTTAAAATTTTTTTTTTTGCTTTAATCCTAACCATTGATCTGGTATTATCTAATCTTGACCGTAGAATTTCAACGGTCATCTCTTTATCGCCTATAAATACCCCTCTCCCCTCCCCAAACCCACATTGATTGTTCAGGATTTGAGGCGAAGCTCTGCTCCACCAGCTATAAACCATCGTACGATCTTCTCATCGGCAGAACCTTTATGTCTCAATCTTCTGCTAATACTCCTGCCGAAATGTATTCAAAGACTTTTACAGAGAAAGACTTTCACAGAGAAAGGTTAGTATCCCGAGATTTTTTCGATATGTACGATTCTACAATCAAGAGGATTATTTTGTTTCAAGGATGGGAACATCTCTGTGTGGAAAAGCCTGATATTCAAGATCCAGTTCTTTTTGATGAAGTTTGTCAGTTTTACAAAACCGTTTCTTTCGACAAAGATATGACTATAAACTTCGCTGTGTACGATAGAAAGTTATCTATGTCTGTGAAACAAGCGGCACATTTTCTGAATGTTTCTATAGAAGGCGATGCATTCTGTCCATCTCACAAACTACCAGAGGAAGTTGGTACGTTTAATAAAGAAAGTGCTGAAAAAACTTTGTTTGTTATTAATGAGGGAAAGAGGAAAGTTTCTCATCTTTCACCGGACAATCGGTTTGTCACTTTATGGATGCAAGGTTTTCTTATCCCAAGAAAAGGGGATAGAGAAACCCTTAAAGTTTCTGATGTCTTTATGCTCGACTATCTTGTGAATATGAGGAAAGTAAATCTCATGGGATATGTTTTTGAAACCATCAAGAATGTCAAGAAAGGAGGGATTAAATCCCAGATAATAATGTATCCAGCCATCCTTACGAAATTCATTCTTGAGAGTATGAAGTTTTGTAACATTCCTTTGAAAGGAGAACCTATGGATTTGTGGACGTCTTTGATTAATAAGAGTACGATGAAAAAGCTGAATGTTTGTTTTGATTCAAATTCAAAACTTTTTGTCAGAGATGTAGAAGCTGAATTGGCTCAAAATCAATCGGCACCTATGCCAGCCAAGGACAATCAATCTACCGGTGTTACTCGAAAGTCTGATCCTCAAACTAGTTCAAAACCAAAGAAGAAGCCAAGGTATAGTAAGGAAGTTGTAGCCAAATGGAGAAAGGACAAGGAACAGAGAAAAGAGGGTGATCCGAAGTTTGGTCTTGACCCTGCTGAGGCCTTTGCAGAAAGAATAAGGGTAGAAGAAACCCTTCAAGCTGAAAAGAAAAAGAAGACTCTTTTGAAAAGAAAGGCTCAGGACTTTGATATCTCTAAAGTCTTGAAAGCAGTTGAAGATGCTAGTGCTCAACTAACTGTGGAAGTGCACCAAGAGCCCATCGTATAGAGTCTGCCTGAGAAAGAAAAAGGAAAACAAGTGATAGAAGAAGTGGAAGTAGAAGAAGGAGATTTTCTGTTATAATTTCTTCAAAGTTCAAAGAAAAGTAGAGAGGAATCGCTTCAAAAGCTGAGCGAAGGTGTTCAACAAACTCCTCATGCCGATCAGGAAAGATCTCCGGACAGGATATCATCTCGAGAAAAGCAAGATGCTCAATCCTCTCATTCTGATAAAGTTGGTGTCATTAGTGACAAAGTAGAAGAAGAAAGAAAGTAGAAAGAAAAAGAAAAAGGGAAACAGCCAGTTGTTGATTCAACCAGATCGTATGAACTAGCATCGTACGATGAAGATACTGATTCAGAGCATACAATCTCTCTCAAGAAGAGTGATTACATTGTTCATGTTTTGAGAAGGGTGGAGAAAACAATTCCTTATTTCCCGAGGCTGGAAGGGAAGATTGATTTTATTACTGAAAATCAAAGAAAAAAGTTTGGCTCTGTAAAAGAATTGAGAAAGAAAGTTTTGTCAGTAGAAGCCGATCTGAAAGTTATTTCGGAAAGCTCAGTTGCTCATAAGAAAGCTTGCAATAAGATAACCAAGTGGTCATACAAAACAGAGAGCTCAATCAATGATCATGAAATAGCTATTGAAGATATAAGGAGGTTATCAAATGAGCTAGCAATTGCTTTCAACAAGCTTGATAAAGAAACGGTTGAAAGGCTGAACCTTTTATCTTCTCAAAGAGCCGATGTTCCTTCAGTGAAAGACTTGCAAGATAGGATGAATGTTTTCCAATCTGAATTCTCGAAGGTTTCATCTTTCAAAGATGAAATGGTTTTACTGAAGAATCAAAATTCTGTGTTGTCCAAGGATAACAAGACTCTGCAAATCAGAATTGATACTCTTGAAGAAGTAATCAGAGTCCAGGAGGAAACCATTAGAAATCAAGATCAGATTTTTGCGGATCAACAGGAGCTTCTCAAAACTCAGGGTGAATCAATTTCTGAAGACAAGAAGGAGATCAAGAAGATGAAAGCTGTGCTTCATGAGCTTATAAAGAAAGAGAAGGAAAGAGAAAACAAATGATTGTTGTATTTGTTTCTTTTGGAACTTGTTTGTTTTGTAATGACTCTTATAATCCTCTCTTTTATCCATTGTCTTGTATTACTTCACTAACTCTTTCAGACAATTCGAGATTACTCCTTTCTTTTTGTAAATCACAAAGGGGGAGAATATTTACAAAGCAAAGATTGTTTTACAAAGGGGGAGAATGCATTACAATGCTCTTAAGGAAAATCTACTAATACAATCCTTAGGAAAGTCAATACCTAAGGGGGAGTTAATTGTATTCAATTTTCTTATTCAGAAGAGTTTTTTAAACTCAGGGGGAGATAAGTATTTCTTGTTACATTTACTTTGTGAATTTGTGCTTTCCAAAAAGGGGGAGATTGTTAAGTCAAAAAGTCTTCTTTTGACTTCCATATCTTGTTTTGGAAATCACAAATGTATTCTATCATATGTTTATAAATTACAATTGTCTTATCATGTTTATCGTATCGTACGATGTAGATCGTACCGACCAAATCGTATCGTACTGACTCTGTCAAACGTATCGTATTGACTCTGTCAATCGTATCGTACTGACTCTGTAAATCGTATCGTACTTACTCTGCTATTCAGATGATCATTATTTGTTTTGGTACTTTGTCAAAAACTCTCTCTGCATATGAATCGTACTCATGTTTTACATTTCTATATATCTCTTGTCCTAACAAAACGATGTCGTTGAGTTAGTTACAAACTAATCAAAACGATGTCGTGCTTTCTGTTTCAATATGACCGTTGGAGGCAATATGACCGTTGGAACCCGAGGCCTATAAATAGGAGGTCATTTGAAGCTGAGAATACACGGATGAACAAAGAGAACGAATGAAGAGACTCTGTGAACTACAAAGATTCTAGAGAGAGACACTGTGACTTCTCTCATCAGCTTTGTGCGACCGATCATCGTATCGAGGGATTTCAAGTAATTGAAAGACAGAGGTGCCGATTACCTGCAAAATCGAGGGCTGCCGGGGATAGGCAGACAGACGTGCCGATCATCGTATCGAGGGCTGCCAGGGATAGGCAGACAGACGTGCCGATCATCGTATCGAGGGCTGCCGGGGATAGGCAGACAGACGTGCCGATCATCATATCGAGGGCTCACCAAGGTGTTGGTGAGACAGACCTTTTATCCTAGGTGAAAGGATAACCCTTCTCTTTGGGTTAAAAGAATTGTATTACTTTTACATTTCCGCTGTTGTATTAGAAAGGGATTTGTATTGTTTCCTTTCTTCTTTACATATTCAATTGTAATTGTTTCAATTACAATTATTCCATTACATATTGTATTGATTGGTTCTATACGCTTTAAGGTAGAATCATTCATATCTGTATTACTCTGATTATTGTGTTCATCTTGAATATAATTGTTTTACATAACATTAGTATTACAATACATCATACCTTTTACATTCAATACAATTGTGGGTGTTTGTATTTGTATTAGTTTAAGGTCATTTAAACTAATCTCTTTGTTACTAAAACTCAAAGTTTTTAAACCTACAATTCACCCCCCCTCTTGTATTGTTCCATCTAATAGACTTTTATATTCGATCCAACACATTCCAGGTGAATATCTCTATAGGGATTTAGAGAATTCTATGTACAAATTGTTGGGAACAATGGTGGCTAGGTTGTCCTAGGCTTATAAAATGATATAACTTGGTATTTATAGACCTAGGATTTGAGAATAAATAATTTCACATGGGCCTTTGTTATTCTATTAGTCCCTCGCGAAGCACATCTAAAAATAATAATTATAATATTATTGTTTTCTTGACGTGAGGTAAACTCATGTATGAAAAATATTATTTCCTTGAATTGGTAAATTAATATTTACTCAAATAATAATTAATATTACATTTCTCACCAGGCAGTTTATTTATGTCTGCAAGTCCTCCTTAATAATTACCAGACATTGAATAATGTCTATTTATTTAAATAAATACTTTTCACTATATTATTTAATGATAAATAAATAAATATTATATTAAATACACTAGATAATTAATTTTTATTAAATTTTTATGCAACCAACTAAATAAATATATTTTATCTCGCGAATAGACCAGAGATAAATTAATATTATATATGTTCATAATTAAATAAATAATTACCTAGATAATAAATATTTTTTTTAATTTTAAAATCATGTAAAATTATACCGGTTAACTGGAGACTGAATATATTCTATCATCCAAAAAATTAATAATTATTAAACCACAAATATAAATGTTATTTATTGAACATGTTAAATTCATATAGAATTTAACTGATGTTTTGGATTCACTTTGTTTGTAACCCTCATGGTTTCTTTATTAGTGGCATTAGGTGGAATTTACTAAAGTCCAAGGTTATCATTTAGTGACATTACAAGACATAAATATAAAAATAATTTACTGTCAAAATAACAGACAACCACATATGAATGCACACTATGTAATATAATCCACTTTTATAGATATCTCTAATCAAATAGGTTGTATACTAGTGTTATAAACCTATGCGATTGATGCCTTTTTCTTTTAATTTATAGAAATGAACTTACTTATAGTAAAAAATGAACATGGATTTAATTAGGTGTTTTCATTCCCCTCAAATGGATTGAGATATGAAATTCTATTAAATAAAAAAAGGGAAAAAATTATTTCTTGTATCATTGATTAATGAAATACCAATCACGATATACCCAACATACCCAACTTCCCCATGAATATATATCATCATATTTTATGAAAATATAACAACGTATGTGACTTTTGATATAAATAAATAATAATTTTACTGTCTAATGACCATTACACATATTAACAAATTGGAATATCCAATGACATATAAAAATGTTAATTTCATACTACAAGTTCATGTTATCATAACCTATTAATCTTGTATATTATCAAGGAAAAACTTCATGAGAAGAAGTTTCAATGTCTTATGAGACCCTAACCTTGATAGCATGTATCATCTATGTCCCACCTGATAATATCATCTAGTTATAGGAAATTCTTTTAATAATACTATCATGGAACTTCTTGGTTCTCATCATAGTAGAGAACTATTATGTCCTTTCAGTGCAATATATTCCAATTGGAAATTACCACATAGATATCACGTAGAATAAAAATAAAAATTTGATAAGATATTTATTAATATTAAAAACTTTGAATATTCTATTAATTGAATATTAGTTGTTTCTAGGAAACACACTCTGATAATGTCATGACATTTGGCTACCCTTATCATGTCACTTACAAATGGACTTAGCTATTTTTGATATTCCCATGACTCATTTCATGATTATAATTATCCACGATGTGATCCTAGATCAAAGTACTTAGTACACCATGAATCCCATGTGTCATAACATGACATCCTTCTGGTTAACAAAATTTTAGCTCAAAACCATACCCAACTCCTCAAATTATGATATTAAGCAAATTCCTATACCAAAAATAACCCAAAATAATCAAAAAAAAAAATCTAACACAGTTTTAATTTAACACTCCTCGAAATTCAAGGGCTATCACAAACTCCCCCTCCAAGGGGTTATTTTCTTGATGAAGCATATCTAGGGTTCTAGATAGGCTGATAGGGCATCGTTAATTCCCTATGGTTCTATGAAAAATTAAAATTTATTAAAAATAAACTATTCTACTTAATTAACTAATTAAAATGAATATTTTCAACAGGTCGAGATCGATCCCTAAAGATGGTGAAATTAGATTGATTATAATTTTATA
This sequence comes from Viscum album, assembly GCA_963277665.1. Lineage (NCBI taxonomy): Eukaryota > Viridiplantae > Streptophyta > Magnoliopsida > Santalales > Viscaceae > Viscum > Viscum album. The sequence continues at coordinate 582,280,905 of OY728130.1, read as the reverse complement.
AGTTTTAATTTTATTATATTGAATAAAATTGTGAGAAAAGATTGATTTGATTGGTTTTGAGAAAGAAGAAGATGAAAACAAATGATATTGATTAATTGTTTTGTAAACAGAATTTAAGGCACACCATGATTATTAATTTTAGTGTTTAGGTGAAAATATATTTAATAAAATATTTTGATTAATTAATTATTGGTGTCAGAGTTGAGATTAGGAAGATCCAATGGTCATGGTATCTCTTCCTTAATGAAAAAATACTTTATTTACCTTTGTTCTATAATTTAGGGTGTTTCCAAATTAAGGTTGTCTCGATACCATTTTTAAGCCCGATTTCCCTTAATGTTGAAAATGTTCATGCCTTCTTTAGGGTTGTTAGTTGTGCATTATTAAAGTTACTTTTATATTCAATTATCAATGGTCATAAAAAAATAAAAGGAAAGGGATTGGAAGTTTAATAAAGAATTACAACAAACCAAATGCATGAATAAATAAAATGGAATAAATCCTAAAAACCTCACACCTTTGATTGCATTACACTAGAACAAGGTGGGTTTACCCCCTCATCCCAGTGATGATATTATTATAGGTAGTGAGAGAAGAAAAATAAATTATAAAGTAAAGGAAGAAAAATTTAGAGAGGGCCCTGCAACTTTTCGTTCTAATCTTATGTCTCCAGATATGAATTTCTTCAACAATAGTATATTATCCCTCCTTTTATAGGCTATAGATAGGCTCTAATAATAATGGATATCATTAATACTTGATCCCTAAGTGGTCTGAGGCATGTCCATTTTCATATATTTAGTAAACAATTAAAGATATGTATAATCTAAACTTTGAAATCCCATCCCATGAATTTACAAGATGTGTAATGTGGTTACATGATGTGTAACTGTTCTTCACAGCTTTTAATCTTGTAACTACTTGTCCTGAGAGGCTGATTTTTCAGATGAAGTCACAACATATAAATGAATTACACGATATTTAATCGTTTGGCTTTGGTTTTCTAGAGTGGTTTTATATTAAAAAATCTGGTTTCACATCACAAGCGAAGGTCACGGTCCCAAGTGTCTTTTTCTCAAATATTTTCCCTTTTAATTCCTTTTCCATATATTCATTATATCCTACCATGAAACACAAAACCCATTAAATCACTTACAAATTAAAAAGAATAATAATTTAAATACACAAAACATTACATTAAGATACCATAAATATATGCATGAAACATACTAATCAAATACCCCCACACTTGAATTCATACTTTTCCTCAAGGATAGAATCTCAATATACTTCAAATGAAGTTCTCCTTTCCCTGATTTAAATTCAATTTCAATAAAATAAATAGATTAAATGGAAAATTGAATGTTCTATCATCACATGTATAAAATTTATCAATGCCTCATTTTTTCTAAAAAACAAGTCAATCAAGTATTTTAATTTTCCTCTTTTGAAATATACAAGTATTTTCAATCATGAATTTTCATTTTTCAATTCATTATCAATATACATGCCACCTTAAATTTACCTCTCTTTGTATTTTTATTCTCATTATCTGGGTACATACTAATAGAGTGATGCACATACCTCACAAATATGTAACTTACCATAGTCATGTAAGGGATCTAACATCTCCACCGTATAAAGATATAAATCACAGTTAATAATAAGGGATTCACCTCTTAGTATCAAATGAATCTAAGGCTTAGGGAAGATAGGTAAATGATTTAAATAAATCAAGGCTCAAAAAAGAGGTTTAAATCTAATTTTCTTTTCATGATATTTAAAACCATCTCAATGAAAGTCTCCTCTTCCCCCATTATCACAAAGTAGGATCATAAAGAGATAAAATGGAATAAAGGAAGAACCCACTTTTATTATTATTTTTCTTTTTGAAATTTGTGTTGGGGAAAATTCTCATATCCCCCACCTAACCCCTAATTATCTCTTCACAACACTATTTTTAATAGTTATAATAAGATCACTAGTAAAGTAAATTGTGATTTTTGAATTTCTCTAGACACAACCCATTTTTTAATAGGGTGTACAATATATAATAAGAATGTACCTACCCCAAATCTAATTGAATTTCCTCCACACTTATTCATTACTAAAATTCCATCCCTTTAACTAGATGCAACACCCCCACACTTTTGTCTGAAAATCAAGAAAAATATTTAAAGGAAGCCCGGAATGGATAAAATAGACTTGGAACATGGATTATTTCCTAACAAGGCTATTCCAGCTTCTATAGTCTTAAAATGGATCAATGTAAGGTGGGTATCATGATAAGGGTTAATAAAATCAATGCCTCAGTCATTTTAAATGTGATTATATTCAGTAATAGCTTCTATATAATGAAAATAAAGTTATATAAAAAAACATTCCTGTGTTTCTCAAGAAATATACTAATGAAATAATGGAAAATATTGGCTTAGTGGATGTCTCGAGAATGAGATGAATGGTTGGAGAAAATACTCATGGTATTTCATATGAGAAATTAAATGAATGAATTAAAATATCATAAATTCAAATCATGGATAAATCTCAAAAAAATTTCATTTACAATTATCAATATGATCCTAAAATTATGATTTTTCAAATCTTAATCCACATGCTTATCTATACTATTTATTTTTCAAATTTTTCTCATTAAAGAATAAACCATGTGACCTGGGTGACATGGCCATAAAGATTATCTCAGCAACGTGATAGAGACATTTCACATGGGATACACATGATTAGTCAAACTATGTGGCTATCCCGTTGATGATATTGGTTTCTCACAAACCACTATTCAATTCAATTCTTATTATCCAAAAAATGCACCATAGTGGAACACCCTAGGGTCGTTCAAAAGGGGGCCACTTTAACACTCATATTTTCCTATTGTCACTATTATATGCTATCTAATATAATAATAACATAACTAACATAAAAGGGGTGTTAATTGTAAAAATTCATAAAATATAATATATATTAATAATAAAATTAAAAACACAAAGAAAACAAATAAGACACAAAGAAGTTAGTTAATAATCATTGTCAATCTTTGAAGATTGTGGTGATAAAATCATTGTTCTTTAAACATATGTATACTCAGTATTCTACTCAATGTTGAGATCAACCATATAACTCAACATCTTCTTGTGAATTTTTATTATCCCATGCAGACCATCTACATGAAAGATAATACTCACTCACATCATCACCATAATGCTACACTACCCTAGATACACAATTATGATGTTGAAAGAGAGAAAACTATTAAAACGGGAAGAAGAAATCAACAGCTATGAAATTTTGGTGAACCCTACACCCAAACTATTTTAACACTATTAAAATTTTTTGATTAAAAAAAAGATAATCATATAATAACAACACACTCAAGAACTGCCACTCCCCCTCAAACAACAATGATAGTTAGTTCTCCACTTGTATAGATATTAGAAGTATCATTGTTGGGGAGCACAAAATCAAAAATCAAAGATAAGAGAAATTCATAGAAGAAGAAAAATAACTAAGATAAAATATTATTAAAATATAAAAAACTATTAAAGATACTGAACTCCACATTCCCCCATGAAATGTCTATCCTTGTAAGAGGTAAAAGAGATGGCAATTTATAGAGAAAATTGGTGAGAAAATTTGGCTCCAATTCTGACTCCCAGATTGTGACACGTTTTAACCCCCATTAAATGGATGAATCATGGAAATGATACTTCATTAATGTAGTTCCAAATTATCTCCCTCATTTCCCTCCATATTTTAGATTTATTTGACGAAAGATGAAGGAGTTATGGCAGTTTTTCTCTGGATATATAATTTTTTCCTGGAGGCTTTTCGTATTCTGATGCTTCACTTTATTATACATTAATGACGTTTAATAAATTTGAATCTCATGTGGATGTATTTATAAAAGTTGTTCCCAAGATTTTTTTCTATCTCCGTGCCAAATTTAAGCTTCATTGAACTGACTCACATATATAAATAATCTCAATAGTAAAAGTGTCTCGATTTGTACACAATTTTTGAGTCCTGGTTTGTGAGATGAATTTGGGCCTCCAATTGAATGGTTGAGATTCGACTCTAGAAGGATAAAATAAGGACCAAGAAATAAGGAAACCTAAAAAACTAATTTTAAATTTTCACTTAGTGTAGAAAATATTATGATTAAAATACAGAAATAAACTAAAACTATTGAAATCCAAAATATTTCATTTTTTTCAATTGTGGTCAAAATACCAAAAAACCCTAAAAATGTGACAATTTCCCATCAAATAATAAAATTGTGGGGTTAAAATATTTAAATTTAAATTAAAATAATTTAATATATTGGTTCTGTCAATTCCCCCACACTTAAACATTTCTCTCCCAGGCAATCATCCTATATGCCAGTTAAAATCCACATAATTATCAAAAGTGATAAAACATCCATGATCTTTCCTGAAATAGAATTTCATTATGTATCTTATCTGAAAAACATTACCTCTAATTTTCATTCCTCACATTTAAATTTTTTCACCCTCATAAATCCATCCATGGCCCAATTACAACCTACCTCACATTAAATTTTATGTCACTCTTCACTCGAGAGAAATTGATTCTAGAGTTATACTCATACTTCGAAATTTCATGAATCTCCATAGGCTTGTGACAATTCTCATTTCTCTATAGTTCAATTCATGAAAATATTTTTAATCCTGAGGTTTTTTTCTAGCTTAATTTTGTGTCTTAGGGTTGGTGGGAAAATGAATGAAAATTTAAGGTTGAAAAGAAGGGGTTTGGACTCTAAAGTACAATGCATTAATAATAAAGTGAAAACACAAGATAAACCTCCTTAAAATCCCCTTGATGGTGTGAAACACTACATAAAACACTTTTTTGACATGGGAAATGATCCAATTAGTGATTACAATTAATGATATCATCAAACTGTTCAATTTTGGTGTTTCCTCACAGGTCAATGTCAGTCAGGAGGCAGGTTGGTTGCGTAGGACGTGTACTTGATCCATCAGCTGTCAATTTGTTCTTGCATCTGAGGATTTGATTCTTGATTCTGAGAGGGAACAAGATTCTTCTGAAGGTGTGTTTGAAGATGATTTTTAGGTGTAACTTACGGTTCTCACTCAACCATGTGCTTTTTGGGTTTGTTTTGTCTCATGTCTGTAATGCTGGATCCCCTTAGGCATGCTCTTGTCTGGTTCTCACTCAACCATAAAGTGATTTATTTGAAAATAAAAAAAATGTTTGGCAAATGATATCATCCAAGATCTCCCCCTTTTTTCAATTTTTTTAAAATCTCTAAAAGGCACAACTTTAATTTTTTTTCTTTATTTGGATGATGATATGACAATTAAATTCAATGAATGTATGAAAATCAGTACCTTATGTTTTGAATGAGGGACATGATTCATAAAAGTAGGTAAAATGAAATATGAAGATAATCTCCATTTTTTCATTTTTTCATTTTTTTCATTTTTTAAGAAGAATCAGATGAAACAAATAAATCCTAATTAAATGATCTCTCAAGCATAATTTTCTCATTATCCAATGCCAAAAATGATGACACTCACCTCACATTATCCAAAAATGAAACACATCCCACAAAACTCACACGAAAGGCCCCTTCCCCTCACTCAATCTTGAAATATCCATGTAAAAATACCAAGAGTGTAGGTAGTTAATGATTAACCATCATGTAAAGTGTCTTTTAACTATAATAAAATTCATGGAATCTAAGGGATAATGAGGGATATATGTAAAGTTAGGTATAAAGATAAGTACGTATCTATAAAAACAAATTTCCTCAATCATATAAAAAACATTCCATGAAATCCAAAGCTTCAAAATTTAAAAATCATAAATTCTAGTTCTCACAAAAAATCTCAGTTTCCCTAAAGAAAGTGTGGTTATTAGGATGAATATTTCAAATTTGTTTAGAATACCTCATAGGATTGGAAAATGATTTAAGTCAGTGTTTCAGGGGCATGAATTTCAAAAAAAAAATCAAACTAATAATAATGATTGAAAATAAAAATTAAGGAAAAAGTTTCTCACATCAACAATAATTTAAAATCCATTTTTTCAAAACTCAATTCATATGTGAAAAATGATCATAATTTTCATTGAAGATCAATATTCCAAAAAATATGAAAAATAAAATGTAAAACAAACACATGAACAACTAAAAATGTTGACACTCCCCTCACTTAAATTTCACTACCCTTCATTCCATCTTAACAAAAAAAATATAAGGATAGAAAAAAATAGAGAAGGAAAGATACAACCTAACTTTATTTTCACTTGGAATCTTTGAGATAAGCTCCTAGAAGCTAACACTTATTCCTAGAAATAAGGAAATAAAAAATTAATGAGAAAAATAAAAAAATAAGGAGGAAGGGAAAAGAGGATAGAATATGGTTTGGATCTCCATGGGTGTGTTAGAATTATATATCCCCTAGTAAGGAAGTTGCACCGTTTTAACCCAAATTATATGGTGTGTGTTGTTTCATTGAGATAAACCACCACATTTGACTTTAAGTAGTTTCCAAGAGTATACAAAAAATAATTGAAAACCCTAAATAATATAAGAAAATTTCCAACCCCCAAGAAATAAGAAAAATATAATTTCAGTTCAAGAGTGAGAGGGAAAATAAAATAGGGGAACTCTTGGCTGAAATCCGTGGTGTCCCCCTATATATTGTTTTTAATATGTGGTAGAGGAGGTACTAACTCTAGATGATTCTCCATCTCTTGTTCTTCTTCTACCACCACCACTTGGGTGGTTCCTTCCTTAACATCCAATGTTTTCTCCAATTGTGCTATGTTAAAAATTTTAAGAATGGAGAATTTAGAAAACATTCAGGATGAATAATATTAAAACATGGAGAATTAATAAAGAAATCTTCCCTTTAAAGTAATTCAGCTATGAAATTTATATTTTCAGGTAAGGCCATTGGAAACTCCATCTTAGAAATTACATAATAATATTCTTCCAAATCAATATATAATTAGAAAGGTGGTGATTTTTCATTTTCAAATATGGCATAATCACATACCATTTCCTATTCTACAAAATCATCCCAATATTAATCCAATTCACCTTGATCTCCCACATGTGCATCAGCAGAAAAGTAATCTTCTTCAACCTCCTCTAGAAATGGTATTGATATGTTCAAGAATATTTACTTCATAATTTCTTTCTCACATGGATCTTTAATTGTAAATATTATAAAATTAATATTTTATTCCTCTTTTTTTAGAGCTTCCAATTCTTCCAAGTAAAAGAAAATATATGACATTTGATTCCTCAACTCTTATATCATTTTATCCTTCCCATCCAACTAATTCTTGAGTGATAATATTTTGATAGACTATCAGAAAAATTCCCCAAGACAGCGCGCCTGGTCCCGATGGCTTCACGACCAGCTTCTTCAGCTTCGCTTGGGAGATTGTCGGCCAGTTTGTTGTGGAGTCGATCTAGGACTTCTTTATCGGTGGCCCTCTCATCATGGGAATTTTGGCCTCCTGACTGGTTCTTATTCCAAAGATTAGGAACCCTACCCTTGTTAGTCAGTACAGGCCCATTTGTCTTTGCAACGTTGCTTATAAAATTCTTGCCTCTGTCCTTGTCAAAAGGCTCGACAAGGTTCTTCCTCACCTGGTCTCAATGGAGCAGCACGGTTTCATCAAGGGAAGGAACATTCAAGGGGCGGTGGGCATCTCTTATGAAATGGTGTAGGACATTAACAGAAAATCGGTTGGTCACAATGTCATCATCCAAGTTGACATGAAAAAGGCGTATGATATGTTGGAATGGACCTTCATCATCCGGGTCATGAGGAAATTTGGGTTCAGTGATGTTTTTTGCGATATTTGCTTCAGATGTTATTCAACTCTATGGCTCTCCATTGCCTTGATGGGCAAAACTTTTGGCTTCTTCAAGACTATATGTGGTGTTCGTCAAGGGGACCCCATGTCCCCATTCCTCTTTGTTCTCACCCAGGATGCGCTTTCAAGAAATTTGAAACATGGGATGGGTACATGCTATATGCTTCCCTTCCGTGGAAGGAATAGTGTTACCATCTCCCATCTTATGTTTTCGGATGATATACTAATCTTTATCAATGGAAGTAAAAGGTCTTTGAAGGCTCTCATGGATTCCTTATCCACATACGGCAGATGGAGCGGGCAGAGTGTCAACCTGGCTAATAGCCATTTCTTCACTTCTGACAAATGTCCGGTTTCAAGGTACATGGAGTTCCAAAAGATCCTGGGTTGTTGCAGGATGTCGTTTCCCATTTCTTACCTCGGGGTTCCGATCTCTTGTGGCCGCATTAATAAGGTGCATTTCTCTGCGATCCATGATCGCATTCTGGGAAGAATCTACAACTGGAAGAATAAGCTACTCTCCTTCGGTGGACGGATCACGTTTATCAACAGTGTCCTCACGTCCATCCCCATGCACGTCTTCTCGGTGATCCATCCACCAAAGGGTTCTGTGGAGAGGATGGAAGATATCCTTAATTCTTTTCCATGGGACGCCAAGGAGGAGGGAAGATTCCACTGGGCTTCCTGGAAGCATCTGTCTAGACCAGTGGAGGCAGGAGGAGTTGGCCTCCGTGATATCCAGGGTACGCTTCAAAGTCTTCAGGCTCGACTCGCTTGGGAAGTTATCATCAGGGATTTTCTGTGGGTGAAGTTTTTTAAAGAACGCTACCCGGGGCCTGAAGCACGGGGCCTCTACAGTTCCACGAGGCTGGCAAGGTGCATGTTCTCCTTTATTGACACGTTGTCAAGTCATGTGAGGTGGATCATCGGTGCTGGGAATATCATTTTTTGGGACACCAACTGGTCGGGGGATCCCTTACGATACCCCGACTGCCCTTTTCCGGATATCAACTTCAGTAGTGCATGCAAGGAGTTCGACTGGATAAATACCTCTTTGAATTCTAATCAGATGTCTGTGTTCGAGAATATTGTCATGAGTGATGAATCTGATAGATGTTGCTTCTCGGCCACAAGCTCAGGAAGGTTTACCTCGCAAGGCTTCAGGAGTATCGTTCAGCCAGGTAGCAACACCAACGCTTGGGCTCCATCACTCTGGTGCAATGATATCCCCATTAGAATGAACTTTTTACTACGGAGAATCAGAAACAGGGCGTTACCTACGGAGGACAACATCCAACACTGGGGTGTTTCTTTGGCCTATTGGTGTTTCTGTTGCACTAATCACACGTGCAAATCGGTGAAACACCTGTTCTTTCAAAGTCAGTGGTTGCTTCATCTTTGGTCCCTGTTCACGTATAATCCATGTAGATCGGTTGGAGAGTATTCAATACAGGAATATATGGAGTGCTGGTTTTCTGGCTCGGGGTCTTCTGGACAGGAGTGAACGGTTAGAACGATCATCATTGTGGCTTTGTGTTGGGTGCTTTGGGAGGCTCGCAACTAGGTTCGGAGGGGTGAAAGTCGTTCGTTTCTATTCCTCCAGGCTACCCTCAAGTCCCTCATCTTTGAGATTACTTCTCAGATAAAAGGTGGTTTGACATCAACTGCAGTTAATAATTTGCTTAATCATCCCTGTTTCCTGAGAAAGGGGACTGGTCAGTGGGTTAAGTGGCGCCCGCCAGTCATGGGACTCAAACTCAACGTTGATGGATCATGAATGGGGGGGATCATGAGGGGGGAGGCGTGCTACGAGATTCCTCAAGCTCAGTTCTCATCGCCTTTAGTGCCTTTTATGGGCCAGGAAATTATCTGAGTGCGGAGGTCCATGCACTGGCTTCAGGTCTGTCGGTGTGTAGAAGGAGGAAGTTGACAGCGTCCAAAATCGAGACGGACTCAGATACTCTTGCGACGATCATGAAAGGGACGAGTGGGGTTCTTTGGGAGCTCACTTACATTATCATAAGGTTCAAGATCGGAACCTCACATGGGAAACTTATCCATCACATTTAGAGGGAGGCTAATTTCGCGGCGGATTCCCTTGCTCGCTTGGGTAGGCAGGACGGGCCTCTCATCATTTATGAATCTATCCTTTCCCTTCCCCCAGAATGTGCCTCTTTTGTGCTGGGGGATGATCTGGGGCTCCACCATTTCCGACCCCCTTTAGGAGTCTTGTATCCCTTGTCCTTTTCTTTTTGAATAAAAAAAATAAACTAAAAAAAATAAACTAAAAAAAATATAATATAAAACTAAAATAACTAATATAAAATGGTGGTTGTGTAATGACCCAAGCATTCATTAATGTAAATTACTCTTGATATAATTACATGTTTATTATGGTTATATAAAATATGAACTTCATTGGTTTTGTGTTTCTAGATTTTAAAATACCATTATGAAATATGACCGTTGCTAATATATTCGTTTAACAATGATCACATGATTAGTACAAATATAGGGATTTAACAAATCCAATTTACTCAGCTAAAGGAAGTGATGGAATCATCCCATAAACTTGACCCGTATAAATCCCATTTGTTAGATCTCAGAAAGGAGGTGGCGCCATTGGGATTTTCTCTAGACCAAGCCCAAGCAGAGCTTGAACACATTAAGCTTGAGTGTAACTGACTATGGGAGAAGTGGAAGTTGATAGAGATTACCCTCTGAGCGATGTTATCTGAGCCACCCCAAAAGTTTTTCACCATCACAAACCTTACACTTCAATATTATGCGGGTATTATTAGGAGTTATGTAACAAGACCCTAGAAATATGACTATGTACATTATTTTTGTATAAATAATGTACATTCATTTTATAATTGTTACTTTGTAAATAGTTTTTAAAGAAAAATAGTATTTTAGTTAATATTCAACTAAGTAAAATATTTTAATGAGTTAATGGATTTGTTAATTAAATAATACTTTTAATAAAATATTATTATTAAATTAATTATTATTAAATAAAAATTATCTTATAATTTTATGAATGCAATTGTAATTTTTATTAAGGTTTGAAAACTGTTTTTTTTCAAAACCCATGAATTTTTGGTAAATATTGGTTTTTATTTAAAATTAAAAATTCATATATTTATAAAATTATATAGATAGAATGAATATTATTTTTGGAATCAGGATGTCAAAATTATCCTATGGTGAATTTTTCATAGCTTTCTGAGATCGTCGAATTTTCGGGTAAAAATTAAAAAAATATTTAAATATATAATTTGTTTTATGACATCATAATTACCCAATAGTGATGTAAACATTATGTTCGTCCAATATATGATTTATCATAAAAATAATTATATTTTATATTTGTTTGATTTATTTTACCATTGTTTTGTGTACCCTCCAAGACTTATACAACATTTTGTCGTTTTAAATTGTTTTCCATGAGATTGTGACTCACCTCCACATAAGAAAACCTATTATTTAAAAAAGTTCTGTCATTGGCCTTATAAAATATTATTTTACACTCCCCTTTATTAAAAACCATGGTCTGGATTGTGGTATTGATTAGTTTAATATGAGGTGTCCCAAACCTAACTAATTAAGAATTCCCTCTCCTTTCTTATATAAACCCACCCAAGATCCCACTTCCTCTTCACTCAATGACTTTTTAGTTCGATTAACCCCTGCCCTCATCTCTCTAGAAACCTCACAAGGTGCCCCGATCTCCCATTAAGCCTCTCTCAAGACTCTCTCATGCCTTTGGGATCACACTTCCAAGTAAGGGATTTCTTCTTTTCTCATTTTGTCCAATTTTATTTAAGTTGTCATGCCCTTTTTTTCAATTAAAAATGTTGGGGGTATGATTTCTCACCTCCTCTATACAGCCATATTTATGTTTGGATGATGGTATTCCCCTTTCTCACTCATTAATTCCTCCCATGTACACCTGTTACCTTGCCGAAATTCCGAGAGGGATTTCTCTCTCCTCTTTTACATCCAAGTAATTCTCTTGAATTATGAATATAAATTCCATTAAATTTGTTTGTACATATATATATATGAACCATTACTGTACATTTCATGTAAATATGATGATACACCCATTTCTCTCTCATCAACCATTTTTTATGAGTTCTTATTTCACGACGTTATGCTGCCGAAATTGCAAAATGATTTTCCAAGACAATGTCATTGTGTAGTGATTACCATGCACATTTATCTATCATGGGTATTCACATTTATGAACATTTACATATTGATTATAAAGATTAATGTATTTATTCCACATCCCTTTATCATGTAATAGATTATGATTATTGATTCCATGTTGTATGATCCATGTGGCACACTTATGCATTAAATGAAATGTTTAAGAAGGGTGCGTCCTGATTGCGCTCCAATGCATTGGGTAAAGTATACTATCATGATAAGTCATGTGAAATGAGTGTGGAATCATGATAATTCATTTTCAATGAGGTTTTACTCGTTCTTCATTTGCAATGAGGGTTTACTCATGCTCCATGTGCAATGATCCTTGGCTCATGCTAATTCCATGTTAAGTGTTGTTTCCACATTTCCATGTTATGATTATCATACTTTGTCATGCCTTTATGTTCATGTTTCTCTTGTTCTCCATTGATATTCCTATTGTATAACATTTACTGTATTCCTTATGTTATTACATGTTTATTCCCTTACTGGGCTTTATAGCTCACCCTTTTCTTATGCATGTCCTCAGGTTATCCCGTGCAATGCTAAGTAAGAGGGAATGTAGTGGTCATGTAAAGGAAGTTTTCAGTAAAGATGTTTTCTGTTTTATGTTATAAGCTATTATGTAATGTTCCTAATCCTCAAAGATAGTATACCACTCGATCTTATATGTTGTATCATGTGAATATTTTATGTAACAAATCAGTTTTAAGTCTGTAAAAAAAGCAGGGTTATTATAGTTGGTATCAGAGGATATGTTTAGTTATTTTTGGGATTAGGATTAGAAAAACCTAGTGGAGACTTAGAGACAATAATAAGTATAATAAAAACATCCCTAATTATTGGATAGTATTGAGTAAGTTCTTTATCAAGAGAATACATCCCTGTCTGGATACGAGCACGTAGAGGTGGCTCTAGCACAAATGTATCCTAGGGGTAAAACCAGAAAACACCGCTTTAATCTAGACTTGAACGGGAACTGATGCACAAAAATGGGACATGATGCACTCTTGGTTATGACACTCCCAGGGTATATGCTTTGGTAAATTCAAAAGCTTAGTATGAACCCTTATTAAGGTAATTAAAAAAATACCCCTTTGAATATATGTTAGAAAGTAGATCATGGATAGCATAGATTGTAGCCTATAGATTCATCAGTTATGTAAATAAAAGTAATTTATAAGTCATCAGTTTTGTCCTTGGATTACACTTTATGTGTTACCCATAACTTTCCTTTCATTCTAGCCAATGGCCGATAATAATAGGACTCGGGCTAACAACCGATGTGAAGATCAATGTGATGATTGTGCAAATGAGATGCCCAATCCGATGGGAGCGGGAATCAAGAACTTTGTGATGCTTCTCTCTCAGTTAACTAAATCTTTGAATAGAAACACGGGTTAAGAGGAACGTTAAACACCCCATAATAAAGGACAAGTATCTATCGAGAGATTCATGAGACAAAGGCCTCTTACTTTTAATGGATGGTATGATCCCTCAATCGCCAAACAATGGATCATCTCCACTGAAAAGATCATTTCCATCCTTTAATGTTCTGAACAAGAGATGTTTCTTCTAGATTCATATCATATAGAAGGTCAATCCAATCAATGGTGGTCATTGGTAAAAAATACGGAGCCTGAGGAAGAGATCAATGGGTTGGAATGGAAGGATTTCCAGAATATGTTTTTTGATAAATATTTTCCATGCACCCTCTGACTTAATATGGGAAGGGACTTTCTTGACCTCAAGAAAAAATATGATGAATCTATCAGAGCGTACTAGGAAAACATCACAAGGATTTCACAATATGACTTTGAATTTGTTGCTACCCATGAATTCAAGGTTGACTGCTTCTTTGGTGAGATGAAAATTAGCCTACTGAAAGCGCTGGTGATCCCTGACTTTGACAGCTCTAAAGAAATTGTTTGATGTGCCTTAAAGGTCAAAATGGAGATCGGAGAATTTTTGGTGTATCATGGGGATAAAAAGAGTAAGGCGGACTTCAATACTTGCAGTCTGATGGATAAATCCAATGGTGATTAGAAGATCCAGCACCCCACTTGCCAAAGGTGTGGAAAGAAGAACCCCAAAAGTTTCCTGAAAGGGACGAGGAAATGCTTTTGGTGTAGAAGAGAAGGGAAGCTAGCTGTTTACTGCCGACAAGAAAAATACACAACTGAAACAGAGGAAAGGAATGCTCTGTTCGAACCTCAACGCATTGTTCATTGCTATAATTGTAAAGAACTAGGGCATCTTGCAAATCAGTGCCCTAAGCCAAGGGTTTTTTGAGGCAACCAATAACCTCCAAGGCAGAAAGGGAGAGATGTTTCCATCACTACTGCCGAAGTGAATCCTGAAAATGAAGTGGTTATAAGTAATCTAGTTATTCATTCAAGAATAGAGAATTTACTTTTTGATTCAGTTTCTACGCATTCTTTTATATCGCAAAAGTTTAGTAGAACAATCCTAGCACTACCAAAAATCATGGAAGTAAGGATGTTGGTGAGTATGGAAAATGGGGAAATCATTTCATCCTGTGAATATAACTCCTCCCCTATCATAATCTATAGGTTTAATTTCTTGGAAAACCACAACATACTCCCTCTGGTGGAATTTGATGCAATTCTTGGCCTGGATTGGATTTTCTTATATAGATCCAACATAAATTGTTGTGAGAGGGAAATCAATCTCCATGTGGAGAATCGACCCCCCAATTCTATACAAGTTCAAAGAGGAAGATGAATCTTCTTTAGCTCCATCATCTCAAACATATATATTACTGCTCTATGAGCTCGTGTATCTGGCTCAGATGATTGAGTCTAAGGAGGCAACCATCCTTGAATACATGCCTATTTTTAGGGAATTTTCTGAAGTGTTTCCTGAGGAATTGCCTGGTCTTTCTCCTAGAAGAGATGTTGAATTCTAAATTGATCTTGTACTTGGGGGATTACCAATATCAAAGACTCTGTATAGAATGACTTTTTTAGAGCTTGAAGAGCTGGAGAAACAACTACAGGAGAATTTGGATAAAGGTTCTATATGCCCAAGTGCTTCACCTTTGGGTGCACCAGTCCTCTTCGTCAAGAAGAAGGATGGTTCAATGCGCCTTTGCATCGATTATCATGAGATTAACAAAATCATGATAAAGAACAAGTATCCTCTCCCATGAATTGATGAATTGTTCGATCAGCTGTGTGGATAAAAATAATTATCCAAGGTGGATTTGCAGTCGGGATATTATAAAGTAAGGTTGAAAAAGGAAGATATCCCCAAGACCGCTTTTCGAACCAGATACATGCACTATGAATTCATAGTAATGCCTTTCAGACTCACTAATGTTCCAGAAATCTTCATGGACTTGATGAATATAGTCTTTAGTGATTACCTAGAAAAAATTTTGGTAGCCTTTATAGATGATATTTTGATATACTATAATACCAAGGAGGATCACGAGAACTATCTAAGAACTATACTAGAGACCTTGCGGATGGATAATCTCTATGCAATGTACAGAATGTGTGAGTTCTAGTTGAATTAGGTTTCATTCATGGGCCATATCATCACAAGCCATGGGATATATTTAGATCCCTCCAAAATATATGCAATTGGGGGATGGCCGAGGCCAACATCGGTAACGGATATCCATAGCTTCTGGGGGTTAGCTGGATATTATCAATGATTTGTGAGAAATTTCTCACGATTGTCCAAACCTATTACCAAGCTTACTCAGAAGAGAGAAATTTTGTTGGAGTAATTAATGCGAAGAATTCTTGAAGGAGTTAAAAAGGAGGCTTATAATTTCATATGTTCTAACTTTACCCATAAGTGGAGAACTTTTTGTGGTGCTCAGTGATTCTTTGAAGAAGGGCCTAGGTTAAGTGTTGATTCAAAATGACAAAGTCATTAACTATACTTCAAGTCAATTGAATGTTCATGAGCGTAATTATCCAACACATGATTTGGAGTTGGTTTTGGTGATCTTTGCTTTAAAATTTTGGCGTCATTATCTCTTTGGGGAGAAGTGTGAAATATATACAGACCACAAAAGCCTCATGTATATATTAACACAGAAAGAGTTGAACATGAGCTAATGAAGATGGTTAGAGCTGATCAAAGACTATGACTGCTCAATCCATTACGAAGCTGGGAAAGAGAAAAAGTTGGAAGATGCTCTAAGCAGAAAGGACCCATCAATTCTAACATTGATGAGAATTGAGAAGGACCCAATCATCATAGATTTGATAAAGATGGACATGGGAATCATAAAGAAAGGAATATCATAAATCCATTCAAAAATGATTCCTCAACCATATCTTTTGGAATGATTAAAGGATTCTAAAAAGGATGATGTTGGAATTCATAAGAGATTGGAAGCTATCAGAAAAGGGAAATCCTCGGAGTTCAATGTTAATGAAGAAGGAATTGTGAGACATGGGAAAAGACAATGTGTTCCATCATGCCTGGAGCTGAAGAAGGAAATTTTGGATGACCCGTAGAGTTCAAATTACTCTATTTACATAGGAAACACAAAGATTTATCGTGATCTCTGAGAACATTATTGGTGAGATAATATAAAGAAGGAGATCGTTGATTATACATCAAAGTGCCTGGTGTGTCAGCAAGTGAAGGCATAGAGGCAGAAGTCAAAGGGGATGATGCAACCATTTCCCATACCAGCATGAAAATGGGAGAACGTCATCTTGGAATTTGTCACCAGACATCCAAAGACATCCAAATGAAACAATGCAATCTAGGTTGTTGTGGTTCATCTTACAAATTCTATAAACTTCATTGCAATTCATGGGGATTCCTCATTGGATCAGAAGGCACTGATATATATCAGGGATGTGGTAAGGCTGCATGGAGTACCACTATCTATTGTATCTGATCAAGATCCAAGATTCACCTCTACATTTTGGAAGAGTCTTCAACATGCTCAAGATACTCAGCTAAACTTCAGTATGGCTTATCATCCTCAAACTGATATCCAATCGAAGAGAACTATCCAAACACTTGAGGACATGTTGAGAGCGTGTTTTATGGACTTCAAAGGAGGGTGGGACCAACATCTTCCACTAGTTGAATTCTCCTACAATTACAATTTCCACTCAAGCATCTGAATGGCACCTTCTGAAGCCCTTTATGGGAAGGGGTAAATAACACTGGAATGTTGGGATGAATTCAGTGAGAATAAGCTGTTAGGACTAGAACCAGTCAAAGAAATGGTGGAGAAGTTGAAAACCATTCAGTAGCATATCAAGGCATCCCAGAGTCGATAGAAGAGTTATGAAAATAACCATCGATGAGAGCTTGAGTTTAAAGTTGTAGACATGGTATTTCTACGCATATCTCATTGGAAGAAGGTCATGAGGTTTGGAAAGAATGGTAAGTTAAGTCCTAGGTACATTGGCCCCTTCGATATTCTTGATCATGTTGGGGATATAGCCTATTGACTAGCACATCCACCTACTATAGAAAAAGTACATGATGTCTTTAATGTATCCCTCTTAAGGATGTACATACAAAACCATTCACTTGTACTCTTTTTAGAGTTAGTACAGCTAGAGTATGATCATTTTTATGAGGATCAACCGGTGAAGATCTTATATTATTAATAAAAAGTTCTACGAAATAAGACAATGCCCCTCGTCAAGGTGTTGTGGTGAAACCACAAGTTTGAATAAGGGACATGGGAATCAGAGCAAGTGATGAGGAAAAGTTACCCACATCAGTTTTAGTGTGGGAAAAGTAAATTTCAAGGGAGAAATTTGTTAAGTGGGGAAGATTGTAATGACCGAAACATTCATTAATATAAATTCCTCTTGATCTAATTAAATGTTTATTATGGTTCTATGAAATGTGAACTTAATTGGTTTTATATTTCTGGATTTTAAAATATCGTTATGAATTGTGACCATTTCTAATATTTTCGTTGAACAGTGATCACATTATTTGTATAAATATAGGGCTTTAACAAATCAAATTTACCCAGACAAAGGAAGCGATGAATTCATCCAGTAGACTTTTCCCATACGAAGCCCATTTGTTGGAGCTCATAAAGGAGGTGGCAACATTGGTATTCTCTCTTGACCATGCCCAAGCCGTGCTTGAACACATTAAGATTTAGTGTAACCGACTATGAGAGAAGTGTAAGTTAATAAAGATTACCACCCAAGAGATGTTATCTGAGCCACCCCAAGAGTCTGTCACCATCACACACCTTACCCTTTGGTCATATGTGGGTGTTATAATGGGTTATGTAACAAGACCATAGCACTATGACTGTTTACATTATTTTTGTATAAAAAATTTCCATTTATTTTATTATTGTTACTTTGTAAATAGTTTTTAATGCACAAATTGTATTTTTAGTTAATATTCAAATAAGAAATATATTTTAAATAATTAATGGATTTTTTAATTAAATAATATTTTAATAAAATATTATTATTAAAATAATGTTTATGAAATATAAATTATCTTATAATTTTACGAATGCAATTGTAATTTTTATTAATGTTTGAAAATTGTTTTTCTCAAAACCCAGAAATTTTCGGTAAATGTCAGTTTTTATTTAAAAGTAAAAATTCACATATTTATAAAATTATTTAGATAAAATGAATATTATTATGTAATTAGGATGTTGAAATTATTCATTAGTGAATTTTTCATAATTTTCCGAGACAGTCGAATTTTTGGTTAAAAATTAAATACCGTTTAAATATATAATGTGTTTAATAACATCATAATCACCTCAATAGTGATGAAATAAAATACTATAAACAATATTTTCAGCCAATATATATTTTATCAATACAATACATTGATTTTATATTTGTTTGATTTATTTTAAAAATCTCTTTTGGACCCTCCATGACTTATAAAACATTTTGTCTTTTTAAATTATTTTCCTTAAGAGTGTGACTCACCTACACATAAGAAGCCCTATTATTTTAAGAAGTTACTCCATTATCCATATAAAATATTTTTTACAATACCCTTTGTCAAAAACCATGGGCAAAAACCAGGGGCTGGTTTTTGGTATTGATTAGTTTAGTGTGAGGTGTCCCAAACCTAAATAATAAAGAATTCCCTCTCCTTTCCAATATAAACTCACCCAAGCTCCCACTGCCTCTTCCCTCAAAGCCTTTGGAGTTCGACCAAAACCTACCCTCCTCTCTCTATAATCCTCCCAGGGTGCCCCCAATCTGCCAATAAGCCTCTCCCATGCCTTTGGGATCAAAATTCCATGTAAGGGATTTCATCCTTTCTCATTTTTGTACAATTTTCTTTAAGTTGTTATTCCCTTTTGTTTTCAATTAAAAATGTTGTGGTATGATTTTAAACCTCCCAAATACTTCCCTATTTATGTTTTGATGATGTAATACCCCTTTATCTCTCATTAATGCCTCCCATGTACACACATTACAATACTGAAATTCCACGAGGGATTTCTCTCTCATCTTTTACATCTAAGTAATTATTTTGAATTATACATCAAAATTACATTATGTTTTTTGGAACATGTAAAAATATGATCCCCTTACTTTCCATTTCTTGTAAATTTGATGAGACACCCCTTTCTCCCTCCTCAACCATTTTTTATGGGTTCTTATTTCACGCCATTATGCTGCCGAAATTGCACTACGATTTTCCAAGCCAATGTCATTGTGTAGTGAATACCATGTCCATTTCTATATCAAGGGTATTCACCTTGATAAACATTTAATTATTGATTATTATGCTTCATGTATGTATTCCACATCCCTTTATAATGGAATAGATGATGATGATTGATTCCATGTTGTATGATCCATGTGGCACACTTATGCATGAAATGAAATGTTTAAGATGTGTGTGCCCTGATATCACTACAATGCATTGGGTAAAGTATAGTATAATGATACGTCATGTGAAATGGGTGTTCACTAATGATAATTCAAGTAAAAAAAGGTTTTATTCATGCTTCGTGTGCAATGTGGGTTTACTCATGCTCCATTTGCAATGATCATTGGCTCATGCTAATTCGATGTTAAGTGTTGTTTCCACATTTCCATGTTATGATTATCATGATTTATCATGCCTTTATGTTCAGGTTTCTTTTATTCCCCATTGATATTCCTATTGTCTAACATGTATTTTATTCCTCATGATATTCCATGTTTATTCCCTTATTGAGATTTGTAGCTCACCCTTTTCTTATGCATGTCCTCAGGTTATCCCCTGCAATGATAAGTACGAGAGAATGTAGTGGTCATGTAAATGAAGTTTTTAATAAAGATGTTGTGTGTTTTATGTTCTAAGTTGTTATGTAATGTTCCTAGGCCCCAAAGATACTATACCTCTCGATCTGCTATGTTGTATCAAGTGAAGATTTTATGTAATAAATCAGGTTTATGTGTGTAATAAAAAGCAGGGTTGGTATAGGTTGATTTTCAAAATACATAAAATATAATATATATTAATAATGAAATTAAAGACACAAATAAATGAAATAATAACCAAAGATGTTACAGAATAATCGTTGTCATTCTTGGGAGATCGAGGTAATAAAATCCCCCTTCTTTAAAAATATCTATTCTAAATATTGTACTCATTATTGAGATCATCCCTATCACTGAACATCTCCCCATTAGTTTTTATAATAACACACTAACCCTATGCATGAAAGATAATATCATGTCATCACCAAAATTCTACTCCACCCTTGATACAACATTATTATGATGAAGGATAGGAAAATATTAAAATGGGAAGAAGAACTCAATAGAAATTAAAGTGGGGTGAACCCTACACCAAAATCATTTCACCACTATATAAATTCTTATAATAAAATAAATAGAATAATTTAAGCACAACAAACTCAAGAACCAGCACTCCCCATTGAACAACAACGAGAGTTAGTTCTCCACTTGCATGGAGATTATAAGGATCATTGTGGGGGATCACAAAATCAAAAATGAAAGAGAAGATAAATGCATAGAATAAGAAAAATAACTAAGATAAAATATTATTAAAAGATAAAGACTATTATAGATAGCACACTGAAACATTCCCCCCTTGAAATGGTTATCCTTGTAATAGGTAGAATAGATGACGATTAGTAGAGAAATTTGGTGAGAGATTTTGATCAAATTATGTCATCCAGATTGGGATGTGTTTTACCACCATTAAATGGATGAATAATGGAAAGGATCATGCCTGAATGTTTTGAAAAATTATATCCCTCGTCTATCCTTCAAATTGCAACTATATTGGCCCAAAGATAAAGGAGCTGTGGTTATTTTACTGCAGATATTTAATTCTTTCTAAGATAATAATCATATTCAAATGCACTACTTTACCATTCCTTAATTACCTTGAATAATTCTGAATATCTATGGCATCCCTCATTTTATTACATATCTTTTCATTACATTTTAAAAATAGAGGATCTTTAAAGTTTAGTGTCTTGGAAATCAGGAACATAATTCATGAAAACAACATAAAAAATTCTTCTAAACCACTAGTAAGGCTTCATAATAGGTTCATCCTATGTAAAATTACAACATCTCATATTCTAGAGACATACATAAAAGAAAAGTGTGAGAAGAAGGATCAGTAAGGGAAATAAGTGAAATAGTTGACATGTGATCTTGAGTAATATTAATAAGAACATGATAAAAGTCATAAAGGCATAAGCAATGGAATAATAGGCATACGATAATTAAAAGAACTTGGAACATAACTTGAATATGTGGATTCAACATTTCATTCAGACATTAATGAACATATCACCAAGGTTTATCCCTGAGGTGTCATAAAAGTTACCAAGGTTATTCCCCATGGTATCATGAATCAGGTCCTATATAGAGATTAATTCTTTACCCAATGATATTAGTGTGCTGTCAAGGAACACCGTTAATATGTATTTATTTTCTTGTGAGAAACATAGATCATAATCATACATTTCTTAAATAACCCATAGATAATAAAATAAATGGGTTTCATTTCAAAATCGTAACATTTTAAAAGTTCTTAAAAATAAGATCATTATATCATTTATAACCCATGGAAAGGGAATTAGGGTTATGTGTATGTCCATTCCAGAATAAAATATATCCTTTTTATATATTTATGAACACCCATAGAAACGAAATAGGTCTGGGTATTCACATAAATAAACAAGGTAATTTCTTGAGAAAAAGAGATAGAAATTCCGAGACGAAATTTCTACAGCATAACGGGTATATAACATGGTTTTAGAAAATAATAAAAAGAGAGGGTACAAGGGTAACCCTCTCATAAATAAATCATACTAAAATATAAATACATAATAACATAGAGATAAGTACATGTTATGTATATTTTAATGACATACCACAAGAAAAAGATACTTGAAGGGAAAGAGAATATGTGATTTCTTTTACATGAAATTCGGCAGCCTAATGACGTCACATAAAAATTCAGAAAACAAATTGATGAGAGTGGAAAGGGTCTCTCAATAGTTATACATGAAAGGGAAATAAATAATAACATATAATAACATACCTTCAACATAAATATATGGCAATTAGAAGACACAACATAAAGGAATTCGTGACTTGAAATAGGAGGGTGTAAGGATCCCTTACCTTGAAGAGTAACTTCGAAAGCATCAAGGTCGGGACCTTGGGAGGCTTGAGGGAACCTTGGGAGGACTCCTTGGGAAGTAAAGAGAACAGAACCTCATTGAGGATTATTTTTTAATGAAATGAATGAGTGAAATGGCTTGGTATTCATAGGAAAAGTGAGTGAATAAATTATTAATTTCCAAGGGACACCTCATCGGTGGTATTCGCAAAACCATGGGCTTTCCCATGGAATTTTCCCATGGTATTGGACACTTGGGACACCTAATAGCATATATCACTATTCATAAGTCGACCAGAAATCTTACATCATTAATGATGTCATTAAACACCCGAAACTCAAAACTGTATTTTTACTATTCACCGATCAATCAACTGTTTCAGAAAAATCCCAAAACTTCACCATAACCTAATATCGATGCTCTGAATTAAAAAATGAAGTCCATTTTATGAAAATAATTTTCTAATTATTTTTAATTTAATTTTTAAATAAAATCATTATTTATTTCATAAATACAACATAAAAACTATAACTCATTTTGTAACACCTTAAAAAAGTAATCAAGGTTCCATAAAAATATAATATACCCATAAGAAAATAAATTAACAATTTATGATTAAATTTTATGAAAATACTTTTCCATTTTAAATTATTAAATTTATTATAAAATTTTAAATAAAATATTTATGGCGTACAAAAATACCAAAACTTAAACTATGATCATTTTTCACTTTTAAGATGTCTAAAATGTATTTATACATTCATGGGTGAAGAATCTATTTTTTTGGTCAAATTACTATTCCTTACTATTCATATGGGTATGTTACTATTCCTACTTTACTATTCACTAAAAACCAAGTTGATCTTATTAGACTCTAAATTTCTCACTGATCACAACTATATAAGACGATTTTTGGAAAATCATTTCACATTATTAATTATTTAATGAATAAAAAAATATTTTAAAATACCTTTTTTTTCTAAATTCATCAATAATACACATCCTATATTTATTCAGATATTTGAAATTCAAAAATTTTCCATAAGAAGAAATAACAATTTTATTTATATAAAAGGATTACACGAAGCAGCCAAGGTCTCGTTACATAGCCCCTTATAACACCATCATAGGACCTAAGTGTAAGGTGTGATATGGTTATAGAATCTTGGTGTGGATCAAACTACATTGCTCGAGTGGTGATTTCTATCAACTTGAACTTCTCCGGTAGGAGATTCCGTTCAAGCTTCATACGTTGAAGTTTGGCTTTGGCTTGGTCCAGAGAAAATCCAAATTATGCTACCTCCTTTCCAAGCTCTGAAATATCGGCTTCATATGGCTCGAGTCTACTGGATGAGGTCATTCAATATTATTTCTGTATTAATTAACCAAGATAACCATATTTATAAAAAACAAAATGTTAATATTATAGTTTTCAACAGTCATATTTACCAACGTTCATATAACAGTCAAAACCCAATGGTCACATTTTAATTATACCCACTTCATTAATTAAATGATATTCTTTTTTTGAGTATAAAATAAAATAACACAATAAATTAGGAAAAAAATATAATTGAAAAGTTCGAGTCGTTACAATATCACATGGAATCCTTTATTATTTTTGTTCCCCGTCTTCTCTTATATCTCCATGCTAAAGTTAAGATTCATTAGAATTACTCACTTAGAGATATAATCTCAATTGTAAAAGTGTATAGATCTGTATACTGTTTTGGAGGCCCAGTTTGTGAACTGAAGTTGCACCTCCAATTCAATGATTTAGCTTTAACTCTATAAGGATCAAATAAGGACCTATATATATAGAAACCTAAAAAAGTAATTTGAAAATATCACTTATTACACAAAACTTTGTGGCTGAAATATAGAAATAAATTAAAACTGTTGAAATCTCAAATATTCAATTTTTATAATTATGCGTAAAATACCACAAAGACCTAAAAATGTGAAATTTTCCAAAAAATAATAATATTTTGGGATTAAAATATTGAAATTAAAATTAAAATAATTTAAAATATTGGCTCTATCAATCGTATTTTGTGGTTCCCTGGGTAATAGCTTCCACAAAGTCAATGCATGGTTTGGCCAACCATACTTCCAAACAGTGAAACCCCCCTTTTTGAATGGTAAATTACCATTTTCCCATTATTTTTTTATATTCCCTCCTCTTATTTTCTTCTCCAGTATACTCCAAGAACATAGTCTCCTTTTGAGAGATTTCCCATGGCCTAACCTAGTATTTGTGATATTTCCTCCATCTGGACTTCATTTCCTTTGTCATTGGATGTGTTGGATAGATAATGGTAAGAGATATAATCCCATAACATATTTTTTTAGCATATCTAGAACTTTTATTTATTATTTTGGTGAGATTTAATATTCCCTAATTTCAGATCATTTTTTGATCCTTCCACATTCATTAGTTCTACATTAATCCTAAAGACGATATCGAATGAGGAGTCTTCCATGGGCATAAGGTATGTGGTAAAGTAATTTTCCCTATAGTTTTAGGCCTTTTCTAGAATA
The DNA here is from genome assembly GCA_963277665.1 of Viscum album. Taxonomy (NCBI): domain Eukaryota; kingdom Viridiplantae; phylum Streptophyta; class Magnoliopsida; order Santalales; family Viscaceae; genus Viscum; species Viscum album. The sequence goes on along the minus strand of OY728130.1, from coordinate 582,255,641 downwards.
TTTATATTATTTTGTAGCTCATAATATTCCATTCATTGCCGTAAAATGTATATTTCATATTTTAATTAATTAAACTATATTTATTTACTATAGTAGAATGATATTAAATTATTAATGGATTTATACCTCTTTGGTTACCATCCATTTGGGTGTGTTGAATTAATTTATCTATTTAATATAAATTTTAAATGGACCCAACACATCCTAAATGTTTTTACATAACATAAAACTTTATTTTCCTTGATTTATTAACTGAATGGATTAACTTAAATTATATTGAAGTGAGTGTAAAGGCGATGTTATGTATTATAAATAGAAAAAAAATTATAATTCATGGATACCATGGTTAAATTAGGTTAAATAATTTTAAATTTTTAAGAGGTAGTTCCTTATGATTATTATATTTATACCTTGGTTATTATACATTGGACAATAGTTAACGGACATGTTGAACATATCATTTCAAACTCCCTTATGTTGGGTGATGGGAATAGTGTCTAAAATCGTTTTCTTTTATTGAAAAATAGGAATGACATTCCCCATTACCTTGTTTTGGTTGTTGGTCATAACGACTTGCCCCACTATCTCAAGTAACGAGCATGACATCTCGAATTCATATAAGGTTCAGAGGTAATACCCTTGCTGGAGCCTATAGCTCGTTTTACTATGCACAGACACCTAAGTTAGTATCTGATTCTATATAGAACAAATTATCCTTTATATTCCTATATAATTCCTCATATGTATAACATATATACCTATATATAAATTATGTATAGTTACTTGTAAATGGATGTACATAGTAAATTTAAATCAAACATGTCTCATCCTATACCGAAGTAGGTAGAGTTTTCTAAGTGTTCTCCAAGATCATAATCTATGTAGTATTTAGTTTTTATAATATTCAATTTTATATTATTCTTAAATGATATTTTGAAATATACACTGAATTGATTACTTTAAACATTGTTGGTGGAGGTATACTGATTTTATTCTTACATCCTATTCGTGCCTCCAATTGGTACCCTCACATAACAAATGGATAAAAATTGGGTAAGGGAAATAACCTAGTTTGGATGCTTGATCTAATTTACTTGTAGTATGGAATCATGGGATAAGAAAACTATGTGTATGCTCGTTATACTAGTAGATATGTATTTTGGTCTTTTCTTATTTTTTTATAGCATGTTTTATATTATTTTACTATATATCCCATGTATACTCTTCTATTGTATATCAGTGTGACATGTCAACATTTTTTAAATGAATCAACCTATGGATTTTTATTTTTATTAATCCCTTGATGTTTTCTATTCCACTGTCCTTATTTATGGTACTCATTTTTGTTGTTCTATTATATATACACTTTTCTTCTGTTGTTTATTACTTCCCTTATACCCATTGTTCTACTCTAATATAAAGGTATAGTCTCCCCACTATACCACCTTGCACCCTCACTACTAGAGGAAAGCCTCTTGAATAAGGGGAGGCATGCTTGATGCCATGCGACCCACTTGCTAGGGGAACAATTTTAGTGGATCCTGATCTTGGACGTTACATGGATGTTGTTCCCAAAACACCAATGAAAAGGTTAGTAATTCAGATTATCATTGAGGTTCATGTCATTGGGTTTTCTGGGCTCCGGTAGCTTGATTATATTATTTTATTTGGATTCAAGGAAATGACTAGGGACCTTCTCATTCTAAAAGTAACATGATTTATTGATCCATTCTTTAAATCATGGGCCACCTTGGGTTCTTTTTTTACTTATGGATGAGTGATATTTTGTTGATTTTTCTACTCGACATCAGGTGATAGATGATTTTGGGACTACCTAGGTTATTGAATGGGTATTACAACTAGTTTGATAAAAATTGACAAATTATCTTCTTTTCCAATTCTTTTTTTCTATTCAATGGTCATGGGAAGAGATTTATCCTAATTCTATTGAATGGAATATTGTAGGTGTCGTTTCATCACTTTGAAATCACATAATCCTCCAAAATACTTCATTGATATTAGAGGTGTTTTCATCCCATACCATTCTCATCATAGAGTTTCAGCAATTGCTCTCATGAGTGAGTGATACTTTGTGAATCAGTTAAACCTTTCCATATGAAAATTATTTAGAAACCCATATAATTTTAATATTGTTTGTATTTTATGAGGTTGATAATTTTCTTTTTTCCTTAAAATGGAGAAAAATTGGTAATGGAATTGATAAAGATGGTATTGTCATCCCAAAAATGATCCTACTGGAAGGATGTTGTCCCAAATGAAATATAGACTGAAAACATTCTATAAAAAACATCTCAATTTGGTCACCATATGTTTATCTTGAGGGACCATCATCAGGCCGTATTAGGACCTAGAGTGCCTGAGATACAATTCTAGATATCTCGCATCATCAAAGGCTGAGAATATAGGATTACTAAAATTTGGTTTGGGATATTTACATCCACCCTTTAGGATGTGGATTCTTCTAAGGCTACATGGGTATCCACCACCCTTCAATAAATTCCATTCATGTAGCCAAGGATTCAATGGATTTATGAGTTATAAAGATACCATTATCTAGAATGCCTCTCATATGCTCTGAGCGAACAAGGGTTTATGGTGTTTCATTCTTTTCATATAATGTAGATTCTAGATCCCTATTATGACTAAATGATAAACCTTACAAAGAAGAAGATTTATCCATAATAGATGAAATTAAAGGTCATCCTCATCTTCCTTATTTATGTAGACCAGCTACATAGATCTAGATCCATCATGATTCCAAAATTCCACTCTTGAAGGAAGATTAAATCTCTCATGATATGTCAGGGAAGGGAGATTCATCTCTTTCTAAGGATAATAGCCATAAGGAATGTTTATCTTTTCTAGTTCCTCTTTTAGCTATTTGAGATTTTGTATCTCATTCTCATAATGATCCATCCATTACTCTACAAAGGTAATTTTAAATCCCCTAGGTGGTAAGTGGTATATATCCATAGTATTACCTTTATCCTTGAAAATGTTCCTCTATAGAGGTAGAAATACCTCATTCAGAGGTTCTAGGTCTTGGCTTTAACTATTATTCTGCATACATGCACCTCATTTTGTTCATCCAGACCACATACCTCCCAAGGTACCAATTATGTATTGCATACCTCAACATTTATAACTTATTACAAATCATTTTTATTATTTATTGAGATTAAATTCACTAATTTGTATCATTAAATGGTATTTATCTCGTTACTCTCCATGCAATAGGGTGATTCTACACCACATACTCCTCCTTTGAGGGTTGAATCAGGGTCATTTATTTGAACCCTATTCATTTTGGACCATTTTGGATTACAAAACTAATGGGTTTTGGTTTCCTTATTCTTATGTTCCTCCTATATCATCCCATTAATAGTGACATTAATAGTTTTTCTAGTCATGTTTTCTGAACATGCCCTAAATAGGGAAGGTATGTCTCACAGTAGGAGGAACATATGGGATGAAAACTGCCAATACTTGGGGAATTTTGTGTTCTTCCCTTATTGAGTCTCAACATCAAGTTTGGATAAGGGTTCTCTACATAGATCAGGCTCATACATAAGGATTGGGAATTTCCACACTTTATTATTATATAGAGATAAAAAATTCATCCCTTGAATAGATCCATAGATATAATGGGCCACTATATGAAATTTTAGGTCTTTCATGATGGAATGTATGTAATACAGTTTAAGGTCATAAAATTAGGACATATTTTCTAGAAGAGTGACTAGATCTGATTAATTAGGGCTTTACAAAATATTCATACCCCAAAATGGAAGTGTTCAAGGATACGATGTCATAATATTTCTTTGATTTTAAGAATGATGCATAGATATGTAACATCAAGGGTATCTGAATATTTTTTAATAGTTGGGTTTTGAATGGTCTAAATCATAACACAATAATATATATGCTAATTAGAGGTGTAAAATAATATGAACTGGTCAACCATTGATAATGGAGGAATCCCAAGTTCCACACTGTTTTGATAAAAATATTAGGGCCTAAGGTGGGTCTCTCATATGGGAGAAAACACCTTATTAGAACACTCACTTTGGTCGGGTTTCAATTTTCTAGAGAATCCTAGAAGGGTTCCTTTAGATTATCCAATCCATGTTACTAGTTTTCTACATGGTATGACATGGGGAAAGGTATCCCAATGTGCACAGTATTCTAAGAAAAGGGTATCAATTTGAGTAATTGGATATTATCAACTCAAATATAAAAAATATACAGTCATTTCAAGGAGTATATAAGATTTATGGAGGGTATGATCATGATAATGTTTATGAAAACATGTATTGAACACATTATCACAAAAAAAGAATAAGGAAAAAAACTTTTGAATAAAAAATAATTAGAGGGGATGATATGTTTGGAATGAATAACTCATGTTGTGTAGATTAATTTCATGTAACTATGATGTTTCCATGTTGTTTAACATCACGCAGTAAGGAAATAATCATATTGTTTAATGTAATGTAACTATTTTTTATTCTTATCCAAGATACATCTTGGTCATGTCATCCAGAGAAGCTCTCCAAATTATTTATTCTCACACGATCGTTGTTTGATATGATAAACAACGGATAACAAAGAATATGGTTAAGCTTCATGGGTAAGTGATAGGGAATACATAGGGGTGTTCACAATCTATTTTGGATTATGACCTCTACATGGATTCGAATCTCATGGAGGAACATGATTGGGAGTGATTCTAACTCATGGCTAGGCTTGAAATGAAGGATCTGGGAATCACCACTTATCCTGTGATGGTATGAGTCAGGCCACACATAGTTCTCATAAGCATCCCTACATATGTCTAAACCATAAACATGGAGGGGTTCACTTCTTATATGAATATTGTGGTTGGCCCCATGATTTGAGATCAAGTAGTCGCTAAATATCCTGGGATAAGAGGAATCAATAAATATATAGTTATTGAATGGAAAACTCTCCACATAGATCTGACCCATATTCAAAGGGTGGAATTTTTTCAGTTTATGTTGCGAATGGACCTAGTATTGATATCTTGGTGTCACCATGTAACCTGTGATGGTAGTAATCAATCCACGAATAGTTGTTAAATTGAAAAATATTTATGTAGGTCTAGCCCATAAGTTGAAGTTGTATTTTTCTATTAATATTGTAGTTGGACCTAGGATTTTAGATCTAGCATCACTATGCACCTTGTCGTAATAAGAATCATGCAACATGTAGTTCTTAAATGGAAATATTCCATATGCAGATCTTAATCACACATAAGTATAGGAGCATTTTTCTATCACACAGATCCAGCTCATGTGTAGTGAACCATCCATCATGTAGGTTTCTCTATGTAGTATATTTTCATTTGATAATGACATCTTCTATGAAGTTTAATGTCATTTGATGTGGAGGCATTTTATGAAGTTTAATGAAATGGAATATGGAAAAAAGATGCTTTAAAATTTAAATTCTTCCAACCATAACATAAAATTATTGATGGAATCTATGAGAAGATCATTTTGGGAAACCATGCATTGGTGACAGGCTTAATGAATTCCACATAAAGTATGTCCAATAAGTAATATCAGTTGAAATATGCCTTATGTAAGTTGTGAGTCCCATTCTACTAGGGTCCCATCTTTATATTTTTCTTTCCTGGTATCATTGGGGTTGTGAGATCCTATAACAATTCAAATTGAAGAAAAGAGTGCAGGTGAACCTTTTTATTGAAGGTATGAATGATCCAATTATAATGAACATTGGGTTTTTGTAGTGTATAGAACATTTTCGCATCATACCATTCCAAATCAAACATCATCTTTTGTGATTTCTCATCGTTAGAGTGTTTTTTCCATAGATAACTATTAAATGTGAGGGTAACTATAATTCTATTATAAACACTAATTTGGAACCATAAACCAATTAATATGGTTTCACTTGTGTTTTATTGAACATGGTGGTATGGTAGGATCATGATTCATAAATGAAAATTTATGGCCAATATGTCTTTTCATTCTCCCCCATTTTCAGGAATTTGATAGACATAGTCTTAGTAAAGGACTCTATTTTTTCATTTTCTACTACATGATAGTTGGAAAATGATTTGATTTGATGTTTTACTCCTATTATAATATCTTAAATTTGGTAGAAAAGAAGTTGGTTCTGTTTTCTATCAATATTGTGTGTGGGATGAATAATTTGTTGATGATATTGGATTTCACAAAGTTGATTGTATTCTTTGTCCCAAATTTTTTGAGTGATATTTTAACTACCAATTTGGAAATAAATTGGAATCAGTATGGATTTACATAAACATCTTATTTTTGGATGGGGTATTGGTCCCCAAATCATCCATTCCACATATGATAGATGTAATGTAATATTTAGCTATTTGTAGAAACTCGGGAGGTTGATGGATGATTTTTGCATGAATCTAGAATGCATGAAAATTACTAGTGAATTCCACATAGTATTGTATAATTTTTTTGAATTAGTATCCTAGCCTCCAAATCTAGTGGGAGAGTTTGGTCCAAGACTGACGATCACCACAAGAGGCTACATGGACTTTTTCCATGAACATAGGAATTTATCATTATACTATGCATCTATGGAGGATTCTAGAAAATCCTCAATTTTATATGTATTGGTTCTCATTTGGAACTTCCAAAGTGGTATAGTTCACTACCCAACATCAATTTTTCTCCCTTTTATCTCAGTATAATTGGGGGATCCCATTTTGGAGGTAACCGACTATTAGCTCCATCTATCTCGGGGTTGGATATCAGTTCACAATTCTTTGGGGTAGTGTAGACATGATTGATTTCCTCCATGTCATATGAAATAACTAAATAAATTATCTTTCAGGGCATGATAAATGAAATTAATTTTCCATAGTTAGGGTTTTCCAAGACTATGTCTACCTTATCCAGTGCATCTGCGTGATCATTTTTTGATTAATGCATGGGGTGAAATGTTAGTTCAAAAGTGAATTCTCACAAAAATTATCTAACACAATATATGAGAGGGGGAAATTATTTCTTTTTAATGGAATAGTCATCATTGAGTTTTTTTATAACTAAGTATGAATCCACTTTGATGTTTTTGTTTCATATCTTCAATAATAGTACTAGTTTCAAGCAAGTAATAAGGGCTTGGAATTATACCTCACGATTAGTAGGGCATGAAGATAACGAGAAGAAGTAGGGAAAAAACTTATCCAAGGAAAAAAATACAATCACTATAACAACCTACTTGATCTTTGGTTTTTCCATCCTCTTTCTAATATTACTTCATGAGGAACCATCAAACTACATCGCCGATATTTTGGGAGTGTCATGGGTATTAGAAAATCATTTTTTGGAAGTTCAGTGTCCATTGGTATGATTTCAATGGATTGATGCTCTAGAAAGAAATTAGTCATGACCAACCCTTTTACTACCTTCTATGAAAAGAACTGGATGCCAAACTATTATGGAATAACTTCCCATCAGGACAAATTACTAGTCCATATAGTGCATCCAATTATATACTTGAGAGGTTCAATATGAGAGAGCACGAAGTCTTTGTGATTCTAGAAGTAATTTATCACTTTTTTCACTATAAATATGAGTGTGAGGTAGTTCTTCTTATCATCCGGATATTGGATCTTAGTACCTAGAATCATTTGAATGAGGTATTAGAGAATTTTTTTCATTCCCCATATCATTTTTCTATCTGAGGATAACACCGATCAATCGTTCCATAACATCCACATATAAGATATTCAGATTCCCTAATAACAATGGAATCAATACTGGTGGGTGCAGTAAGTACTGCATGATATTCTCGAAATATTATTTGTAGTTAAAATCCTATTATTAGGACTCTCCCATGTTCATTAACATGCTTAAGGGATAGATATTTGACATCTAGGATATCAACAAAACACTGAATCTAAGAAAGGTTCTCTTGGATCCCCCCTCAATTATTTAAGATTCTGAGTGGGTTAAATTGTTAGGATTGAACTGTTCTTTTTCCAAATCAACCTCAATGTCATGGTGGATTACCACAAATCGAGGTAATTTCCTTAATGCTACACTGAAAAAACTATTCATAGGATTCATCTTCAAACCATGTTGCTACAACTTACAGAATATTGGCTTAAGATCCTTAAGGTGATCAAATCATTATTGATATTTGATTACTAGGTCATCAATATAAAATTATAATATTCTTCATTATAAGGGCTTAAATATGTTATTCATGGTGCATTTGAAATTAGTTCCATTTTTTTTAATCCAGAAGGGATGACCTAATTGAAAAATATCTCTTCAGGTTCTCTAAAGTTAGTGGATTACATTTCTTTTAGGGCTATCTTTATCTAATTATACCCTAAATATGCATCCATAAAAAAGCCTTGGAATCCGGTAGTTGAATTGATCAAAAGTTTTGGGATCAAAAATAGGAAATCATATTTCAAATAGTGCTAATAAAGGTCTCTAAAATCTATACAGTCCCTAATCTACTCATTCGTTTTCTTAATGAGAATGATGTTGGCGATCCATGTTGGGTACTAAACTTCCATGAAAATTTCTTATTTCATCAATTTATCAACTTCCTATTCTAAATTATAAAAATGAGAGGGGTGCCTCCTCTTTTAATCCTGTGTGAAACCCTGATGGTTATTGGGTAAGCCCAGGTGGTGTGTATTGACATTGAGGTTCAGCCCATCAATTTGGGTATAATTCCAAGTGAACACGTATCGATGCAACATTCAGAATTTAATATACATATACTTCTCCTCGACTCACAAGGATGAACTAATCAATGTAGGTTGAGGGCCTTCTTTGATTACAATATTCACCTATCTGAACTCATTGATGGTGGTGGATATGACATCCTATAATTCAGGAGGGGTGTTCATGAGTTTATCCTCCTCTTCTTCTTCTATATCTGAGTCCGTTGAAGCATTTTTAGACATGGGGGGTAATCAAAGGGTATCTCTATCACTATTTTTGTAAGATAAGATGTGGTAAGAGATTTTTTGATCCTTGACTGTTAAAGTTAATGTTTTGATATTAAGGGTATGTTCAATTTATTCTATGTTTTCCACCTAAGGTAGGAGGAGCCTATACATCCTGAGTTGTAGAGAATGAATTGGGGGTAATCATTATTATTTGCAGATGGTGTCAAAGAGTTATATAATATCGATAGCAAGTTATCTTGATCTCATTTTGAAAAATATTCTTCACTAGATGTGACCTCTATCACATGGACATGATCCAATGAATATTTTAGTTCACAGTAGCTTACTTGGATTTAATATACTACCTCAATCTAGTTTATGTGTTGCACATAATCACTTTGGATCATAATCTATGGATTTTGAAGGTTAGTCCCCAACACATTAGGGGATGTAACCTCACCATTAGTTTTTTCCATCCATATTGTATAATCATTCCTCAATATTTATGGGTTTTTAAGACTCAAAAAATGGAATTATCACCATGAAGTATGCCGACCTTCCCATCAATATGGTATTTCAAGAGTAAATAAAATTTTAAAGGTCCCACTATGTGGCTATGAATCCAAGGTCTTCACAGCATGACATTATATGTTGTGTCTTGTTGGATAACCGTAAACTCATCATTACAAGTGAGATACAAAAACTGATCCTTGATCTTAATATTCCTAACTAGAATTTACTCCCTTTTATCATACCCTTGAATGGTTACCTTTGTCATATATAATTCCTCATCACTATATTCCAAACATCAGAGGGTTTGAATTGGGATGAATTTGATCCCAAAACCACTTTCAAACAAAGGCCTTCAGATATCGACATTATCAAGTTTTCCTGAAAAATAAAGGGGTCTGATATTTCCCCATATTACTACTTGTTGATCATGTTCTATGAATGGGATGGTGATATGACATTCTGAGAGTATAGTCTCGCCTCGATAAACCTTATAAGCAGGGACTTCTATCTCAAAATCCTTTGGGATTTGGAGGGCCTAAATAACTACATATATGAGTTCTTTTGTAAGAAGGAGAGAATCTAAGATTAAGAGTTTTCCTAGAACAACCACAAACTATTATAGAATGTCATACTATTGGGTCAGAGTTCTGTACCTCCCAAGGTGGGGTTACTCCCTATTATTGGGCTCAAGAGTTTATGTGTTTGTAGTGGACATGCTTGATTCTTGAGTAGAGGTTGAAGCAGCTATAGAAAGTGGGGAAAATCACACCAAAATTCCCCTCTGTCTCATATGGTCAAACAATTGAACCCCTGCTTGTCGGTCATGTAAAATTACAAGGCTTGAATGACCACTAGAGGGATCTGAGTCATCTCTATGCTTATTTTGGGATTTCTTGAGTTTACGATCAAGGGTATGAGCTACATATATGGGTTTGGTAGGTACATGATTGAAATATTGGTTTTGACCATGCCCGTGATGTTCCCTATATCCTCATCTTTTTCATCCTCACCCTCCAACTCCCTGGTCAGTTTTGGGGAACTCATATTTGATGGTTTATTATTCATCATATGATGAATATGTTAATTAAACTAAGCTAACAAAACCAAAAATAATATATTCATATGATGGGGGTTACATTTGGGGGGTGTAGAGACCCAAAGCATGACGTACATGGACATTACATTACTTTTTCGGAATACTTAATACATAACAAACACAGACACACAAGGACCGTAATAGTTTAGTGTCTATTGAAACTCAGAATTTAATCTTCTATTCGTGGTTAAAGATCTTCAACTTCTCCCATAAAGATCTTCACCTTTTTTTTCTTACCTAAAACCTTTATTTATATCCTAGGGAAAAGAAAACCTAAAAAGGTGGGCTCAAATTCTCAGTAAGGGTAAGCATAGAGAACATAGAACAATCCATAATCATTTCATTGCAAAAGTGTGAACATAAAATCTAAACATCCAAATCTTGAGCAGAGACATAAATCTTAGAAGTATGTAAGGAATATATCATAAAGGAACATCAATGTTGATAAAATAGTATGGGAATAAATCATGTAATTGTGACAACCATTCAGCACTTGTTATGATTTCCATAGTAGCCAAGGCATTGCTGCCAAGACCATCTTAGTGGACAAAGCCCCTTTTTGAATCGAGTTCACTCCTCGTTCCAGTCCTGTATCACTGAACCGGATTAACTTACCATTCCATCCATGTCTATCTCATGAGATAAAAATCCATACCCAATGCATTGGAGGAAGATATAGGTCCCTCCCATCTCATAGTGAAATCATTCTTTCGTGTGCCACAAAATCATGAATCATACATCATAGCATAACCCATGTAATAGAATGAGATTCATAAACATCATGCCATCATAACATAATCCATAAGAAAAAATGGATACAATTTTATCATAAGAAGAATCAAACCATGTAAATAATGGAGACATTATACTTGAAACATAAACGTATTAAATAATGTCATATTAGAAGGAAAATAGTTTTGATAAAACACTTGAAATGAATTCTTGAGGAAAATATCCTTTCTTTTTCAAAATCATTTTATTTTCACAAAATGCCATGAAATTTTAAAAGAAAAGGGTTTTGTTGAAAATAATCATGAAATATTATAGAGGAAGCTTCATGAAAATGAGGAATTATGAAACCATTAAAATATATTTACACCGTATAAGTTAAAAATAACATTCTCCTCGTACTTTTGTTGGAAAAGTCAAAAAGTACCTTATATGGTAACTGAAGGAATGATTCCATCCATACAATGTTGTAAAATGTCAATAAAGTGTAAAAATGACTTTAAAAATACATGGAAGAATAGTAAACATTTTATGAAAACATTTTTAGAAAATATGGTCATGGATGATAAACGTAACCCCAGTAAATACTTACGTATAAGCAATCTCAGATAAAATTGAGATTGAAAATTTATCCCTTACCTTAGGTCTGATATGCTTCGTACGTATCTGAAACTCCTGAATAATGATTTAAATAATGACATTGACTTATTACAGAATAATATTCATTGTTATTATGGCATAAATGGTTCACTTATGACTTTATATTACCTGTTCTTTTGTAAATTCCATGTTAAAGCAGCGTTTTGGGTAAAATCATTTTATTTATCGTACGTGTTTGGACTTGTTGTTCTTGATATTATTACTTATATCCTTATTTACTTAATTCCATAATGTAAAACATGATTTATATATAATATATATTCAGAATATATATATATATATATATGATAGATCGATAAATGGAATGAAATACACCGTTCATGGAGACAGTAGGCCGTACGTACACATAAACGTTGTTTTCGTTTCCTTATTGAATTGAATGGAATTAAGTAGATGACATACATATATATATACATAAATCCAGTATCATTATTATTTCATATATTTCATTGTTACTTATTATATATACTTAATAATCATTCATTAATGGTTAACATGGAGAATGAATCTCATCGCGTCGTGGAGACGGTAGTCCGTACGTACGCACGAGCGATGATACCATTCCCATGATCATGGAATTGTATTGAAGTGCATGTATAATATTTTAGAATCAATATAACATTACAATAATCATATATAGTTATTTATTTATACCATTATACCCATCCAAGTAAGGTGGTGGTCAAAAACAGATTACACCACGGCTTGGAGACGGTATTCTGTACGTACACACGCGCGATGATTTCGTTTTTCGTAGGATGGATAGAAGGTGAAATAGGGTTGTTTCATATTTATAATGACATATCATTATATAATTAATACTGATGTTATTACTTTATAATGAGAAAACTAAAGAAGAATAAGTTGAAGAAGAAAGAAACTTGAGAGAATCGGAAGAAGCGATTACCTCTTCTTCGATGCACCTCCTTTAAGCCTTCTCTTAAAGAATTAGAGTTGGTCTTTTGAGAAGACCAGAACCTCCAAAATCTTTCTAGTTAAGTGGAGACGATAAAAGGGCAGGGTTTGGCCGAGCTTCAAGGATAAAAATGGTGTGAAGAGAAGAGGGAAGGGGTGACCTTTTTATAAGGGTGGAGAGGGGCAGCTTTGGAAAAACATAAAATACTATTTTATAATAAAGTCATATTCGGTTTTTATTAGCTCCAAATTGATTTATTTCGAAACTAAGGTGGGGATGGGTAGAAAGACGCTCAACCAATAGATTTTAGGCAGGTTTGGGGCATTATATTAACCTTATCTATTAGTTTTAACTCTTAGTTAATTAGATTGACATTTACCATGTAACTTTGTATTTTTATATTATATAGTTAATAAACCTACTATATACATCCAAGAGACCACCAAGTGGTCCATTAATGATAAACCTATCATGATATATGTATCTTGGCCGAACCCTAGATTTTTAGGAATATAATAACAATTAATAATATAATATATGTTTTAAAAACTATTTTATGTCAATTTTGACACTATTTGGTAATAGATTTTTTTGAAAATCATAACAGCATGATTAGTTCCAAAAAGGTTAAATACATCAATACTAAAATGTCATATTAACCTATAAAATTAGTGTAATTCATAAAAAGTATCAAATTACATTTATTTGGGTATTTATAACATCAATTATGTTAATATTTCATTAATAAGATAATTACTGCATCATCATTGTGTCATAAATAAATTAAATTATTTAATGTCTAAAAATTATAAATAAAATATAATTATGTAGGATATTCTTTTATATTTATAATGAATATTTATAGTCAAATCTATATTATGTATCACCCTATATTAAATATGATTTAGTTATTAAACATTGATTTTAACTATTTTAACCCTTCTTTAAATAAATTAATAATAAATGTCCTAATCTAATCTAAGTGGACCTAAATGGTCATATTTTATTACTAAGGTTGTTTTTGGTCGAATTAAACTTATCCAATAGAATTAGGACATGTGTTAGGGTAATAATAATATCATTTTTACCCTTAATTATCTTATTTACTTTTAACAGTGGTAAATAAAAGTAAAAAGTTACTATTCACCAAAAATTATTTTCATCTCATTGAACCACATTTTAGTCCTTGATATTAACCGTGTCTCTCGGATTTTCTAAATTCCACTCACAGAAGTGGTAAAATTATGCTTTATGTAAATTTCCAAATTCTCCTAGGAGGTGGGTAAAAGACGGTGAAAAGTTCAATAAAATTTTTATATATCTAAAATTATTATAAAATGACTCCAATGAATTAAATTGAACTTATATATGTATTATGTATCAATTTTGACCTAAAATAAATTTAAATAAAATAAATAAAAATTTAAATAAAAATTCTGTTTTTAAATAGTAACCTAGTGTTTTTACTATTCATCAAAAATTGAAAGTTTTCAGAAAAATACCAAAATTTCACCCTAGTCTAATTTCGATATTCCGAATCCAAAAATGAAGTCCATTTTGAAAAATAAAATTTCAAAAAGTGGGTATTACTATTCATAATGGGTAGTTTATATAACATATCGTTGTTTAGTGAAACTCGGTATTGCGTACAACATACGCTATTGTGGAAGGTCACGATTGCGTGTAATACAAGCCAAGTCAGGGATGCGTATAGTGAAAGTTCCATTTGGTGTAGCGTACAAAACAAGACATAAATGAAATTAAGAAGAATATTTTTCATAAATTCTCGGGGTGTTACATTCTACCCCCTTAAAATTAATTTCGCCCTCGAAATTCGTCGGGGTTATAAATGGTTTACTACTCGAAAGTTTCTTTAATTGAAACCCACATCGTAAAAAGGAATACAAAAACTTATCTTTAAAAACTAAAGTATGAAACGTAACGGTTACCTAAATTAGCTAATCACTGGGTTTCCATGTAGGAGAACATAGGTGAAAATATGGATATAGAAGAGAAATCTAACCGTCATGTTCTGATGGGGAGTGGTAGAGAACATGGCTATAAAAAATCCAACAATCACAAAGCCATAAATTTGTGATAATCTAGGGTACCATCTGATTCATCGGATATAATAGCACTAGGAAATCATTTTTGGTTTTCAAGATCTTTTCCCTAAAGTTAAAGAATTTAAATTAGAAGAAATAATTACTTTATTTTTGGTATAATATCACTGTTGTTCGTGCCTTGAACAATTTCAACATCATCTCTTTAAGAAATGAAGTTGAATTTGTCTTTCGTGAAGTTTTAGTAGATCTTGCGATAGAATGATAGGTCATTCCATCTGTCTCAAACATAAGTTATCAAAAGTTATATACATAAGTCCATCTTTGGGTAGATTAATCAGATATGGTTCCAAAATGGACTTATACTTCATCTATCATCCTACATAATAAAATAAAACTAGTTTATACTAACTAGGGACTTCCTGTAGGCCAGTGGTAGGAAATAAAGGCATGTCGCACTTCGGTTGTGGGTTCCATTCCCACAGCCTTGTCCGACGTGATGGGTTGTCGTCCGTCCTACAGGTTGTCCTGTTTTCTAAAAATACATTATTATAACATTCCATCAATAATATCGAAAAAGTTCTAGCCTTAAGCAATACTAAATTACGTCCAACATAATCCATTCCAATCTTTAGGCTTATCCAAAATACTATTGTCCATTCTCATATTATAGTGAAAACAGTTACCAGAGAGTTCATATAACAAGCATTTTAATAGCATCGTTGATCCCCATATATCATAAGATAGGTCTTGTTGGTCACATTCTAAATATTCGAAGGCCTTAATCATGTATTCTCTTGAAAAATGGATACCCATTGAACCTTAGTGAAAACCTGAATGCTGTCAAAAGTTAACACTTTACACATACCAAAATCCCAAAATTCTGTATACTCAAACCATGATATCACTTAGTCCTTATAACAATCATGACCTCATGAATACTATCAAATATATTATTTCCTCCTTATCCATTTATTATGTGCATATCATCTTCTTTCCAAAAATATCTGAATAACCTTTCATGCTTACCAGTACCAGTCAACATATACTTTAAAATACTTTAGGAAAAACAATAGTGTAAAAATCCTTAGATGTTTATTTATTCCATAGTACCATTAAATTACCCATACAACATAACTCTTGATAATCATACAATCATTTCACTACCTTCTTAAACCTTTGACCAGGCTTCAACACTTCTTTCATCTCATATATCATTTGTAGTATCCTCATCATCATCCACATAAATGCTACCCATATGACCATGCTGATTCTCCTCATGAGATTTTCCCTTAGGTCATTGGTTTTCATAATGCACATACATTCCAAATTTAAAACATGTAATCACTGTTGATGTCGTAGAAATACCATTATCCTTATCCATGGTGTTAACTGAACCTTTTCCTTTTCACTTACTGGATTTGTGTCCTTATTTTCCGCACCCAAAGCATCTTCTAGTTCCTTTGAAACATTCTCCTTGATGACTCTTCCAACATAATTTACATGATAGAAATAGAAGTTTCCTTCCTCTATGATTATCATGAAACTCCATCATTCTCTTTTTAACTGAGTCGGGAAACTTACCAAAGTTGAGATTATTGATCATATTATAAGATTTCTGATTAGGCATAATAATGATATGTGGACATCCAGATCCAATTTCATTCGGTTTCTCATGAAGAATATCATTCCACTGTCTATCATATCCTCCATTATCATGAATCTTCCCGTTTCAATCCATTTTCTAAAACCCAAAAAAAATAGTGTGAGATGCCAAAATCATAATCAAGGTGGATTACCTTCAATATCTAACAACTTAGGTTAAATTATAATATCGTTACAATATTTATAGGACTATAACCTATACTTATACTTAACCTTAGAGACATCCCTAGACATACCTTAGAAATATCTCTAGGGATCTCACTAAAGTTCTCGCATCCTAGTTTCCAAAGGTTGACTAAACCTTTCCCCTGATACCAACTGTAGAGACCCAAAGCTTGACGTACATGGACATTACATTACTTTTTCAGAATACTTAATACATAACAAACATAGACACACAAGGACCGTAATAGTTTAGTGTCTTTGGAAACTCGTAATTTAATCTTCTAATCGTGGTGAAAGATCTTCAACTTCTCCCATAAAGATCTTCCCCTTTTGTTTTCTTACCTAAAACCTTTATTTATATCCTGGGGAAAAGAAAACATAAAAAGGGTGAGCTCAAATGCTCAGTAAGGGTAAGCATAGAGAACATAGAACAATCCATAAACATTTGAATGTAAAATCTTGAACATAAAATCTAAACATCAAAATCTTGATCAAAGACATAAATATTAGAAGTACGTAAGGAATATATCATAAAGGAACATCAATCTTGATAAAATATAATGGGAATAAATCATGTAATTGTGGAAACCATTCAAAACTTGTTATGATTTCCATAGTAGCCAAGGCATTGCTGCCAAGACCATCTTAGTGGACAAAGTCCCTTTCTGAATCGAGTTCACTCCTCGTTCCAGTCCGGTATCACTGAACCAGATTAACTTACCATTCCAGCCATGTCTATCTCATGAGATATAAATCTTTACCCAATGAATTGGAGGGAGATATAGGTCCCACCCATCTCATAATGAGATCATTCTTTCTTGTGCCAAAAAATCATGAATCATACATCATAGCATAACCCATGTAATAGAATGAGATTCTTAAACATAATGCCATCATAACATAATCCATAAGAAAATATAGATACAATTTTATCACAAGAAGAATCAAACCATTTAAATAATGGAGATAGTATACTTGAAACATAAACATATTAAATAATGTCATTTTATATGGAAAATAGTTTTGATAAAACACTTGAAATTAATTCTTGAGGAAAATATCCTTTCTTCTTCAAAATAATTTTCTTTTCAGAAAATGCCATGAAATTTAAAAAGAAAATGGTTTTTTTGGAAATAATCATGCAATATTGTAGAGGAATCTTCATGAAAATGAGGGGTTATGAAACCATAAAAATCTGTTCACATCGTATAAGTTAAAAATAACATTCTCCTCGTACTTTTGTCGGAAAAGTCAAAAAGTACATTATATGGTAACCAAAGGAATGATTCCATCCATACAATGTGGTAAAAAGTCAATAAAGGGTAAAAATGAATTTAAAATACATGGGAGAATATTAAAAATTTTATGAAATTTTTTTTAGAAAACATGGTCATGGATGATAAACGTAACCCTAGTAAATACTTACGTATAAGAAATCTCGGATAAAAATGAGATTGAAAATTTATCCCTTACCTTAGGTCCGATATGCTTCGTACGTATCCGAACCTCATGTATAATGATTTAAATAATTTCATTGACTTATTACAGAATCATATTCATTGTTATTATGTCATAAATTGTTCACTTATGACTTTATATTACCTGTTCTTTTGTAAATTCCATGTTAAAGCAACGTTTTGGGTAAAATTGTTTTATTTATCATACGTGTTTGGACTTCTTGTTCTTGATATTATTACTTATATCCTGATTTACTTAATTCCATAATGTAAAACATGATTTACATATAATATATATTCAGTATATATATATATATATATATATATATATATATATGATAGATCGATAAATGGAATAAAATACACCATTCATGGAGACAGTAGGCCGTACGTACGCATAAACGCTATTTTTGTTTCCTTACTGAATTGAATGGAATTAAGTAGATGACATAAATATATATATACATAAATCCAGTATAATTATTATGTCTTATATTTCATGATTACTTATCATATATACTTTATAATCATTCATGAATGGTTAACATGGAGAATGAATCTCATCGCTTCGTGGAGACGGTAGTCCATATGTACACACGAGCGATGATACCATTCCCATGATTGTGGAATTATATTGAAGTGTATGTATAATATTTCAGAATAACTATCACAGTACAATAATCATATATAGTTATTTATTTACACCATTATACCCATACAAGTAAGGTGCTGGTCGAAAACAGATTACACCATGGCATGGAGACAGTATTCTGTACGTACGCACGCACGGTGATTTCATTTTCTGTAGGATAGATAGAAGGTGAAATAGGGTTGTTTCATATTTATAATAACATTTCAGTATATAATTAATACTGATGTTATTACCTTATAATGAGACAACTAAAGAAGAAGAAGTTGAAGAAGAAAGAAACTTGAGAGAATCGGAAGAAGAGATTACCTCTTCTTCGACACACCTCCTTTAAGCCTTCTCTTAAGGAAGTACAGTTTCTCTTTTGAGAAGAACAGAACCTCCAGAATGTTTCTAGGGAAGTGTAGATGATAAATTATCAGGGTTTGGCCGAGCTTCAAGGCTCAAAAGGGTGTTAAGAGAAGATGGAAGGGGTGCCCTTTTTATAAGGGAGGAGAGGGGCACCTTTGGAAAAACTTAAAATATTATTTTATAATAAAGTCATATTCGGTTTTTAATAGCTCCAAATTGATTTATTTCTACGATAAGGTGGGTATGGGTCTAAATACTCTCAACCAATAGATTTTAGACAGTTTTGGGTCATTATATTAACCTTATATTTTAGTTTTAACTCTTAGTTAATTAGATTAACATTTAACATGTAACTTTGTATTTTTATATTATATAGTTAATAAACCTACCATATACATCCAAGAGACACCCCAAGTGGTCCATTAATGATAAAACTATCATTATATAAGTATATTGACCGAAACATAGATTTTTAGGAATATAATAACAATTAATAATATAATATTTGTTTTAAAAACTATTTTATGTCAATTTTGACACTATTTGGTAATTGATTTGTGTGAAAATTATAAGAGCCTGATTAGTTCGAAAAAAGTTAATTAAATCAATACTAACATGTCATATTAACCTATAAAATTAGTTTAATTCATAAAAAGTGTCAAATTACATTTATTTGGGTATTTATAACATCAATTATGTTAATATTTCATTAATAAGATAATTATTGCATCATCATTGTGTCATAAATAAAATAAATTATTTAACATCTAAAATTATAAATAAAATAAAATTATGTAGGAAATCGTTTTAGCCTTCTAATGAATATTTATAGTCGAATTTATCTAATGTATAAACCTATATTAAAAAAGATTTAGTTATTAAACATTGATTTTAACTATTTTAACCCTTCTTTAAGTAAATTAATTATAAATGTCATAATCAAATCCAACTGGACCTAAATGGTCATATTTTATTCCTAAGGTTGTTTTTGGTCGAATTACACTTATCCAATAGAATTAGGACATGTGTTAGGGTAATAATAATATCATTTTTACCCTTAATTACCCTATTTACTTTTAAGAGTGGTAAATAAAAGTAAAAAGTTACTATTAACCAAAAATTATTTTCATCTCATTGAACCAAATTTTAGTCCTTGATATTAACCGTGTCTCTCAGATTTTTGAAATTCCACTCACAGAATTGGTAAAATTAAGTTTTATGTGAATTTCCAAATTCTCCTAGGAGGTGGGTAAAAGACGGTGAAAAGTTCAATAAAATTTTTATATATCTAAAATTATTATAAATTGACTCCAATGAATTACATTGAACTTATATAAGTATTATGTATCAATTTTTACCTAAAATAAATTTAAATAAAATAAATAATTATTTAAATAAAAAGTTGGTTTTTAAATAGTAACCTAGTGTCTTCACTATTCATCAAAAATTGAAAGTTTTCAAAAAAATACCAAAATTTCACCCTAGTCTAATTTCGATATTCCGAATCCAAAAATGAAGTCCATTTTGAAAAATAAAATTTCAAAAAGTGGGTATTACTATTCATAACAGCTAGTTTATATAACATATCGTTGTTTAGTGAAACTCGGTATTGTGTACAACATATGCTATTGTGGAAGGTTGTGATTGCGTGTAATGCAAGCCAAGTTAGGTATGCATTTAGTGAAAGATCCTTTTGGTGTAGTGTACAACACAAGAAATAAATGAAATTAAAAAGAATATTTTTCATGAAATCTCGGGGTGTTATAGGGGGGTGTCCATTCTATGGACGTTGAAGTAAAGATGTATGCAAGATTCCAAGCTTGTGTAGGATAGGGATGTGACTCTTTGTATTACGTCTTTTCCCATTTTTTGACCATTTTGTCTACCTCTGAGAGGGGTATTCAACAATTCCTCACAATTTAACAGGATCATTGTTGGTTTAGGAAGATATTCTTTGATAGTAGCATGATCCCGGTCAACTATCTTTCGAATCATCTTGTTATAAAACTTCTTTCCATTCATGGATAGAACTTCTTGACATTCACGCTCTTCTTTTGGTATAGTTACACAGGTAACCTATACTAAGAAATTTTCTATATCACATATCCATAATCAACGATGCTCTAGAGTATTTATTTGAAGACAAATAAGTCCAAGATGGTGTAACCCATCCACCTATGAAAATGGTGATATTCAAGATGATCATTGACGTTTGCCTCATTATGATTCATGGGATCTGGTATCTTAAGTATGATATTTTCCAATTCTTAAAGGATATAACTACAGACCTGATCATTTCAATAGGAATACAATATATTCATCCATTCCTCAAATCATGGGTGACTATGATCTCTTTTTCTACATTCCTGGGAGATTTTGTTTCTACTATCACTCCACAGGATGCACTATATGATTTATGTCCATCACCTATTCTTGAATTTTAACTAATTATGGTTTGGGGTTAACAATAGTGGTCACTTCATCAACAAGAATCTTTCCCTTTGTTGAGCCATGGGATGAGATTTAGCTCGGGTCTACTGAATGTAATCTTCTTGGATTTGTTTCATTTCTACAAACTCAAAAATTTGGCATAGATACCTCATCAAGATAAAAGGTGTTTATAACTAATCCAAAATATTTTCAGCATAAAATTCTTGGAGTTTCTCTAGTAATAGATGAACACATAGTGAATATTTTAAAACTTTCTATCTTACGATGAAGTTAGAAAACAAACAATTTTTTCATTATTTGCAATTCATGAGGTCAAAAATTGTTGTTTTCCATAACATATAGATAAAGTGATAAAATAATTGACGATGAAGGTACTCCCATTCCACAACGGATCTTTTTTTGGGGCTAATTTACAAAACAAAGGTCATCCTTTTAAAGGTTTTATAAAACATATCAGTTTGGTCACCTCCTGCTGATCTCTAGGGCCCATCATCAAGCTGCATCAGGGTATGATGTGTATGATATGTTTTTCTACATATCATTCAGTATCAATGGTTGATAATATAGAATTTATAAAATTGGCCAGGGGAAAAGTTTCATCCACCCATTCAGGATACGACTTCTTCTTGGGATGTGTGGGTGTGTATCTCCCCTCAATGGATTGTGTTTCAGCATCTATGAATTCAATGGAGTTGAGGATTTCTGAAGGTACTATTATCTAGATGCCTCCCCTCTATAGGGAGTGGGTTATTCTTGATAAGGTGGCCCCATTTTCATTTCCAAATTATTATCATTCCCTGCTATGACTGACTGATTTCCAAGAAGGAGAAGAGGTTTTTGTTGTAATAGAGGAAATTTAGGATCATCCTCAACTTCCACATTTATGTAGACTAGTTTCCTAGGTCCAGATCCATCATGAAACTCATTTCTTTCTCATTCAAATGGATTATATAACTTATAATATGTGGGATGAGGTATATTTTTCTCTGTCTAAATATGTATCTCAGCAGGAATGTTTCCTCTGAGTAGTTCTCCATTATGTTGTCTAATATTATAATCTCACTCTCATATTGTACAAGTTGTTCCTTTTCTGGTAGAATTTTATCTACTATGTGTGGTGAGTGGGATGTAGCCACACATTTTCCAATTTCCTTGATGGTGTTCCCCCATAGATGTGGAAATTCATCATTCAGAGGTGCTAGTTTCTGGATCATTATCTGATTATGTATATGTTTATCCTCAGATGATACATCCAAATCACTTACCTCTCAAGCCATGGTTTCTCCATTGTGTCCCTCAAAATTTACATCTTAGTCTACATAATTTTTTAAATTTATTGGGATAAAATTCACTGAGGTTTATTGATCAATGAAAATTTTCCAATTACTCTTTATATACTATAGTGATTCTGCACCACTTACCCCTCCTTTGAAGGTTTCATTACAATTACTTATATGACCTCCATCCATATTGAAATATTTTTTATTATGAACATTATGAGGTTTGATTTCCTTCTTCATACATTACTCCTACCATGGTCTATGAATAATGTCCTTAGGTATTTTTCATTCATTCTTGAAAAACAATCACTAAATGGAAAAGGTATTCCATGTGAAGGGTGGAATGAATGAGATGTTGACTATCGATATTTACCTCCAAACATAGAGAAAAATGGTTACTTCTGGGGTTATGGTAATGATAAAAATCCCTCCATCCTTGTGCGGTGAGAATGATATGGGGAAGCTATTAGCACTTTTTGATTCTGTTGTTGAGGATTTGATGACTCTAGTTGAGAATATGATGGATCCTAAGATGGAAATTCAGATATAAATGCCATTGTTCCTATGGGATGTGGTTGGTTTGGAGTAGATATTGATTTATCTGGGACCCTATTGGGTTTTGATAAACTATGTGATGAATATTGAGATAAAAATTTCCCCTGCCTTGTGGGATAGGGTTGGTATACAGTCGCCACTGATATTTATTATATCCAATCAGGGTTTTATGAGATGAGGGGTTAAGGAAGTAGTAAAAATGTCCCATCCATGTGGGATGGGTTCACTCTTGTACACCTACTAGGTAGGATACTGTTATTATCCATTTCATTTTGTAAAAAAATTGTGTTTGAGTCTGGCGTAATGGTTGCCTAAGATGCGAGTAATTTTCCACAAGAAGTGGTCGGGTAGTCAAAAACTTTGGATTTTACATATGAGATAAATTTTCATTTTTTCTAGGGGCCTAACATATGATTATATTTTTCCCTCTATCTCTATTTATGATTCCCATTCACCTTAAAAGAGGGATACTCTCACTGTATTTTCCAACTAGACCATGCATTACCTAGTCCCCTGATTTCTCCTATGGCTATAAAATTATAAGATTCAATAACTGGGGAAATTTGTTTTATGGGGAATACTAAAGTTATATTATCCATATCTTACCCATACTTATATATGAACATTTTATGGGGCTCTGGAAATCATCCAACCAAATTTTTTAGGATACAGATAAAATTCTTTATAGGCGTCTTCCATGCTCTTATGTCTTTGTGTTCTAGTAAACAAACATTGTGACCATTTCTAGCTAACAACAGAGTGTATTTATGTTCTAAATATTACCATCACATCCATGCTAATTTATTATTCTATCCTTTAACCATTCATTAGTCTTCCACATGTTCTATAGATAAAATTCATTATAATGTATTTTTTAGAATGGCGGTTATGAAAAATATTAACTAAATTATGAAAATTTTGTGTACAAATGTATATATAATTCAATTAATAATTAATTTTAAACGAATTTAAACCCCTATTTTAAAATAAAATCCATGTTTTTCTGAAAAACTATTAATCTGGGCCCAATTGTGTTTGATACAAATAAATACTCAAATAGATATTAATTTATTATATTAATGATATATATATATATTATTCAATTTAATTTTTAAAATTCATATTATGTGTTTTATGGAAATTATATAAGAATAAATCCAATTCCACAGATAAATCGAGTATTTTTTAAAAAAGATAGCTTTGCCACCTTTGATGGCACACTTGTTTTAAATAATTTTTTTCAGACATTTATAAATTATATTTGAAAAAATAAACTACTCATTTTAAATTATAATATAAAAATTTAATTTGTTGGAATTTATGGTATTTTTATGATACGTTTCATTTTTGATCAATAGTGAAAAAATACTACATTTTAATTGATAACGGTTGTTTAAAAAAATTTATTTATAGTGCTAAATTATATATTTTCTTGGTTTTAATGTATTCTTAGATCAAGGTTTTATAATTTAACTGAATTTTTGTCTTTCTAATCAATTTCAAATTGAATTTGGATATAAAAACATTTTAATCTTTTGAACATGTTTACTTTAAAGACTTGTTTTCTCGATCAATTAGTTAGATTATTTTTAAATTAATTTTATCCATTTATGTGTCTTTAATTTTTATAAATGGATTCCATATTTTGAATTAGAAGGTACATATTTGGTAAATCATTCCCTTTTATTTTTTGACATTATGAATAATAATTTTAGTAATATTTTTTATTACCATGGTTAAAGATAATTTGTGTAATTAATGATAATAATAACAACATAGATATTAAAAAATTACCCTTACACTTGTCCTAATTTCATTGAATGATTTTTCATTGAGTAATATAACGATTGGGATGAAATTATAACCTTTGGAATACACTTGGTAGAGAGTATGACATTTATAATATTATATTAAAATAAAATCAAATTTTGTCACACTATTGTTTTTTAATGAGTGAAATATTTTTAATATGGAGTTTTATATGGGATATGTTAGAATATAAATAGTATTTTGAAATCTAACATGTTTATATTTATCTTTTTAATTTATTTTTAATTTTGAGGGAATATATAATTAAATTAAAGGCTTTCACAATGGTGAGGTAGTAATTGTTTAATTAAAGTAAATATACAATAAATGACATTAAAAATACTCAAATAAATATAATTTTATATTATTAATTTCATACACAAATTTTTTAGATTAATTTTCATGTTAATAATATTTTATAATTAATTTTTATAATTTATCTTGATCTTATGATATTTTCTAAAAGTGGTGTAATAAATAGTTTCAAAATTGATATAATTGGTATTTTTAAAATAAATAATATGTTATTAAATTATATAAGATTTATAGAAATCCCAATTTCATAAAACTTATTTGGATATGTCTCTAAATTTCATCAATGAATCATTTATTGGTATTTTGGAATTTAATAGTAATTATATTAACCCTCAAACTGAAAATTACATGATATCACAATAAGAGTTAAAAGGGTAAGTAAGGGCTGAAACAAAATGATAAGGATTAAAAATTAATAATAAATTGTATATTTTTTATTGGATGAATATATTTAGACCAATTAATATCCAATATTATAAATAAACTATTTTGGGTCTATTTGAAATAGAAAATTAATTTATATTAATTTAACATTTCAAAAAATTCCATGAGTGCACATCCCCTCTCTTATAAAAGGGAACTAATTCATCTCATTATTACCATATAAAAACCTATTTGGATCAAAAAATAGCTACACAAATTCCTTCCCAGAATCCATTCCCACATTTTAGGGGCTTTATTTTACACATTTTTTCCCTCCTTATAGGTGTTAGTGTGATAACGATGGGAGACTTTCTGAAGAAGTTTTACTGCTTTAATCTTGTATTTGAGTTTAATTTATACTTCTCCTTTCCTTCAGATCTTCTTCCACCACAATTAAATAATAACTCTATTATCCTCAATTTAGTGAGATGTTATTATGTTAATAGCATCACCAAAATACATCTTCCATTTCATCAAATGGGAAATTAATTATTCGTTAGTGTGTATGGCAGACCACCACCTCAAGAAACGATGCAATTCGTTTTCCATCACCATCTCTCAAGACATTTAATAATGATGGAATTGATGTTTATATATGATATTAGTGAAAACATTAACATTATTAAATAATAAAATATCATTTAAATTCCTAAATTTATTTGAATATAAAAAAGTAAATGTCCCTCGTGCATAAGTGTGAACAATAAAATCCTTGAAGCTATATGATTAATTTTTATTCAGAACATTACGGGAATAACATATAAAAAAATATTTAAATTATTAACATGATATTATTGATATTATTATAATTATTCAAAGATAAAATTATAATTACTTTCTTTACATAATGAAAATTGAAAATGGAAATCTTACTCATGCGTACGTATGCCCTATCGTCTTCATGATTATAATATAGTTCATTTTCATAACCATACATAATTGTTTGATTTAAAATTATAATTTATGTATATAAATTATTATAATTTTATTAATTTTATTATAAATAAGATTTAATGATTAAAACATTGACTATAAACATCATACCAATTTCTTTTTGGACTATAGTGTCGAATACCATCAAAACATTTGACTTGAACTTAAATAATTAAGTAATTCTTATAACATTATAATAAGTTATGTAAAAGGAATAATAAACATAAAAAATTTTCAAAACTGAGTAAATAATTAGCCGATGTTTATTATTTAGGATGATAAATATTATACATGATGATTTAGACTCAAGGTAAAGAAGTTTATTTTTAAAACTTCTTTTAAAGATAATATTTCATCTATTTTTTATAAAATCTAAAAAGGAATGTATTTAACATATACAGAAATAATGGAATTTCCTGATTTTATGCCACATTAATTTTTTTATTCTTCGATTACATGTCTAAAATTTTATTTTTTAAATAAATTATTTTCATTTATGAGTGTGCATCTTTGTAAAAATGAAATGTTATTTCAAAGTGGAAAAGATATTTTTGTTTTAATCAAGATTTATGTGTTATGTTTATGTTTTGGTTCATCAGAATTGTTTATGATTATGGGTGGTTCTGTGATAAAATGAGAT
This sequence comes from Viscum album, assembly GCA_963277665.1. Classification (NCBI taxonomy): domain Eukaryota; kingdom Viridiplantae; phylum Streptophyta; class Magnoliopsida; order Santalales; family Viscaceae; genus Viscum; species Viscum album. Next base: position 582,228,006 of record OY728130.1, on the reverse strand, counting down.
ACTTTGAGCCCATAATAACTCTCCAATACATTGGGTAATTACATAGAGTTAACTTTTAGGGTTTCTACTAAGATATTAAGGAAATATACTATGGTGGTTATTTCAAATGTTACCATGAGGGATACTACTAATGTAGTAATGAAATATATATTGAATGTAAGAGTGATATAGAATTTATGAAACAAAATAACTTTATGATTTATGTTTTATATGGATTTTTATGGGAAACATATGATTTTATGTGGTATGATAAATAGATTATGTTTTATGGGTGAACAATATAAATTCGTGAAAACGTTTTCATGGGTTTATAAGTATTTATGGACTAACAGTTTCTTTATTTTTTTAATTACCATATTGAGAGTTTTTTTTCTCATCACAAGTTTTAAAAATGTTTATCACAGGGTATAATAATGGGTAAGATAATGGAGGAAGTCATATTGAGATCTATAAATATTTTTCTTGAGAAAACAAATCATGTTTTATTTCCAATGTTTTACATTTTGGAAAAATAGGATACTATTTAGTAGTATACAATTTTATGATTTTTGTATGTTATATTAGATTGATGGCCTAATCCTCTAAAACTCTAAACATGAAAATATCATTAATATTAAAGATAATATATTATAGAAAAAAACTCATGATTTTGTAATATAAAAGGATGGGTTCTTATAGTTGGATTCAAAGTAAATTTTTAGACAACTTTAGGGATTATAACTTTTGGTTAAACATAGAATAAGTTTTAATATATATTAGTTTAGTTGAATTATTGTTTTATAATTTTTTTTGATTGAATAAAGTTAGTTACAAATGGAAGGAGGGTGATCTTAAACTGCATTTTTATATCTTTCTATTGACTTGCTTGCAATAATTATTACAAAGTCATGTCCTGGTGATTCTAAAAATTATTCTAACATATAACTCTCTAGAAAAAAATTATGAAATATCAACAACCTCCTTTATACCTCGACCCCACTGTGGTTCATGGGTTGTTTTTAATGAAATATTATTTTTTTAGTATTCAAATATTTTCTAGAAAAGGTAAATATTATCAAGAAATTTTTAAATAGTTATCCTTATCACAAGATTTGAAATCATATAATGATTTTGAAAAATCTCACTAAAATGGAGACCCTTTCACATTCTATTTATATTTTGTTTTAACGTATATTCCTTAATCACATACTTACGATATATTAAAACTAACCTTTATTGAATGTTTTAAAACAAACTAAGTTTGATTGTTTTAAAAAAACCATGTTTTATCATATGTTTTGGAATTATATGTCATACAAGATTATTTTTCAAAACTATTTCCCCACCAACACCCATACAACCCATATTTTACAAGGTGTATTTGGTAAGAGGAACCAAGTGACTTTGAAGAAGATCTAAAGAATTGCTGTAATTCATGGAAATTTTATCTATGTGAACAAAATGATGATGAAATGAGCTGGACAACACAATCAAGGTATGATGTTCTTTCTTCTAGGAATAGTTTAATAAAATCATAGAGTGATGAAATGACAAATTTCATTATAAATTAGAAATCATGAATTAATATGTTGAGGAAATTATGGGTAGGGATACAAATTAGAGGTATAAGATAGCCATTTATGTTAAAGAATTATATTAAAGTATGAAACTATACTTTTAATGTAAGTATATTTCCTTACATTGTTGTGTGGTACGATAATTACACAACTCTATGATAAAGATCTTAAAAAAATTTAATCAGTTTAATTTTCTTTATGAGAAATCAATGAACTTTTAATCCATCCTGGATTTCTAGTTTTTTAATTATTGACTTTGTCATGAACGTCTTCTATATCACTCTCCCTCATAACTTTTTAGTTAGTGTTTTCTTCCTTGTCTGAGTTTTCCAACAGGGAAACCCTAGTATACGATATCTTTGGTGACCATTGTACATCCCTTTCTTTATTTTAATGTATAGGTATTATTAGTCATTTTTCCTATGTTAGATTGCAATAAATGTATTTTTAAAAGTCAAACCTTAGTTACTGAGAAAAAATTCAAAATTGAAAGGTTGAAATTTCAAAAATGAGGGGATAATGTTACATCCATAGTTTTGAAAAAATAAATACTATGTTCGATGACGTACATGATACGCCACGTCGAGCTTAAAGAAAAAACAAAATATTGTTATTTAAATTTTATTGTCATCACATTGATATTAAAATGGTTGGGATGAACAGAATTAAATGAATTATGAAAATATTTTTTACAAATTTATATAAAATTATTTTAAAAATTAATTATAAATTAATGTAAAACCCTTATTAAAATTAAAGGAAATATTTTTTTTGAAAAACTATTTATTTATGCATAAGGGTGTTTTATAAGAATAAATAAGAAAATAATCTTATTGGATTATATAAATGAATTATATTTATATATATTCAATTTAATTTTTAAAATTCATTTTATATTTTTTGAAAACATTATATGATTAAAAATCCTTGTTTATGCATAAAATAAATATTTTTCAAAAAAGGAAGTTTCACCGCCTTTTGACAGCGCACTTATTTTTAATCTAGTTTTTGAAAGTATTATAAATTATATTTGAAAAAAATAAAATTATTATTTTAAATTGGAATGTCAAAATATAATTTGGTTGAATTTTATGTATTTTTCTAATGAGTTTCTTGATTTGGTGAAATGTTAAAAAATACGGTACTTTAATAGAAAATTGTTTTTTCATCAAATATATTTATAGTGTCAATTTATATATTTGAATGATGTTAAAGTATAATTAGGTCAAGTTTTTATCATTTAATCCAATTTAGGTAATTTTAATCAATTTCACATTAAAATTGGATATAAAATATTTCAATCTTTTGAATGTTTTAACATTGAAAGCCTATTTTCTCGATCTCTCAATTAGATTAAATTTAAATTAATTTTATCTAATTATGTATTTTTTATTTTGAAAAATGGATTCATTATTTGGAATAATAAGTTCTAAATTTAGTAAATAGGACCCTTTTATATTTGGATGTTATGAGTAATAATTTTTTAATATTTTTCATTACCACAGTTAAAGGTAAACCAGGTAGTTGTGGGTAATAATAATATTATAAATATAATAAAATTACCCTTACACTTGTCCTAATTTTATTATATGAGTATATGACTAAAAAAAGAATCATTGGTATATAATTTTAACCATTTTAAGGCACTTGGATGAGAGTATGAAATTTATAACATTATATTCAAAGAAAAGTCAATTTTGTCACACTTCTGTTTTTTAACAAGTGAAATATTTTTAATAGGGGGTTTTATAGGGGATCTATTCTACTATAAATAGAATTTTCAAAATATAAATTTTTTATCTTCATCATTGTAATTTATTTGTAATTTTTAGATAATAAATAATTTAATTAATGGATTTCATAATAATGATGTAGTAATTATTTAATTAAATGAAATATACAATAAATGATATTAAAATATAAAAATAAATATAATTTTGGATGATTAATTCCATACACTAATTTTTTATAATACATTAACTTGCTATTTATGTCTATCATTAATGGTTCTAATTTATCTTTTTTTATGATATTTTCAAAATGTCAGCAATGAATAGTGTCAAAATTGACATTATTGATATTAATAAAATAAAAAATATTTATTATTTGATATAATGTTTCTAAAAATCCCGAATTTTGAAAAATTATTGAGATAAGTCTACAAATTTCATCAATTACTCATTTATTGATGTTTTTTTCATTTTTATAGTATCTGTGTTAACCCTCAATGTGTATATCACATGATATCCCTGTAAGAGTTAAAAGGATAAAATTTTTGTTAGAATAAAAAGATAATGATTAAAAAATAATATAAACCGGTATAATTTCTATTTTATGATTTTATATCAACCCATAATCATCCTATATTCCAAATAATTCAATATTTTTCCATATATAACAGAAAAACTAATTTATATTAATTTAAAATTTTGAAGAATTACAAGAGTGCCCCTCCCCTCTCTTATAATAGGGCACCCATTATTCTACTTTCATAACAGTTAAAAACCTATTTGTTTTGGCCAATATATAACAAAATACCTTCCTATAATCTATACCCACATTCTAGAGGCCATATTTTAGGCAAAACACAATCTTTATAGGGGTTAAGGTGTTTGGAAAAAAAGATCATCCAAATGAGATGTATTATTTTAATCAAGTATTTCTATTTTATTTCTTCTTTTAATTTCATTCAAATATTCCTGAACCACTTAGAAATAATAACTCAATTATACTCAATATACTAATATGTTATTATGTTAATATCATCACCTAAGTCCATCTCCAATTTCATCAAATGGGAAATGTATTATTCATTCATCTGTATGGAAGACTACCACCTCACGAACCATTATAATATGTTTTTCATCGTCGTCAGTCAAGACTGGTCATAATAATGTAATTAGTATTTATATTTTTATATTCATGAAATATTTATCATTTTTAAATAATAATATATCATTTACATTGTTAAATTTCTATGCATATAATAATGATAATTTCGTTCGTCCATACGAGTGAACTATCACCTCTATGAAGTGATGTAATTAATTTATCCTCACCACATCACATGGATGATATATATAATTATACATAAATTATTAATATGATATTTATTATATTATAATCATTCTAGAATATTCAAATTATAATTACCTTCTTTCCATAATGGTCCATGAAGAATGGGAATGTTACTCATGAGTATGTATGACCTACCACCTCCATGATTAAAATGTTATTCATTTTTCATAACCATACATAATATTTTGATTTAAATTTATAATTTATGTATAAAAGTTATTAATATTTCTGTAGTTTTTTTTAATATTACATACTAATGACCACTTTGACTATAGACACCATTCCAATGTCATTTTGGACTCAAGTACTGAATATCGTTAAAACATCCAACTTGAAATTATATTATTAAGTAACTATTATAACATTATAATAAGTTATATAAATGGAATAATAAGGTTAAAAAATGTTATTAATAAAATAAATAATTAAACCAAGTTTATTATTTATCAAGATAATGATTGTATGTGAAGATTCAAACTCAATGTAAGGGGATTTCTTTTAAAACCATCTTTTAAAGTTACTCTTTAAACAATATTTCAAAAAATCCAAAAAAGAATATTTTTAAAATATTTGTTGTGAATGTAATTTTTCACTTTAAAATCACTTTAATTATTTTACTCTTATTTTAAGATTCTATAATTCTATTTTCAAATAAGGGTTTTTTAATTTATGGGTGTGCAACTTTGTAAAAATGAATAGTTATTTCAAGGTGGAAAAGTTATTTTTCTTTTATAACAGATTTATGTGTTATGATTATATTTTGGTTCATGGAAATTGTTTATGAGTGTGACTGGTTCCATTGTAACCCAAGTTTAGGTGATCCCATTATAGCTCTCCAATACATTGGGTAATGTGACAGAGTAAATTGGTAGGTTTTATCCTAAGGGGTTTAGGGAATATACTAGGGTGGGTATTCCAAATGTAATGATGAGGGTTTCTACCTATCTATTCATGAAAGAAACAATATATTTAAGAGGGATTCAGTATTTATTCTATAATATACATTTATGATTTATGTTTTCTATGGAGTTTTATAGGAAACTTATGATTTCATGAGGTAAGCTATAGGGATTGTGTTTTATGGGTGAAAATTATACATTTTTGAAAATGTTTTCATGGGTTTAAAAGTATTCATAGACTGATTGTTAATTTATTTCTTCAAATGTCCCTCATATTTTTGTGATCATAAAAATTTAAAAAAAATCTACATGGTATTAGGATGGATAATAGAAAAGACAAAGTCACATTAATGTTATGAATATTTTATATAAAAAATAAATTGTGTTTTATTTTAAAAGTTTTACATTTTGGAAAGAGTGGAAAAATTTTAGTACTATGCAATTTGTATGATTGTGGGATGTTATGTTTGAATTATATCATAATTATCTAATAATATAAACCTGAAAAGTTACGAAATGTGAAATAAATTAAATTATTGGCAAAAACAAAATATTTTGTAATGTACAAGGTCAGTTATTTATAGTCAAACCACAAAGTTTTCTTCAATGGGTCATTATCATGGTAAAGAGATCCTGATAGTTTACATGACAATAAATATAGTTAAACTCATTATTTCGAGCATCCCTCTATAATAAGGTGTAAATGTTTTTAAAACCTCTCTATAAAAAGGTATTTGGAAAAGGGGAGGATTCCCTTATTCGAGTGAGATATCATCGTGGGGTGGTGGACCATATATGATGTTAGGAATAGAGTCTTATGATCCATATCTTCACTACAATGTGGAGGACTATTGATGTAGTAGAAGTGTCGATGGACCTTTTAGTTGTTACTAGTATGTGTTAAACTAACATAAGGAAACTAGAATTGATTACAAAAAAAATATTAGCCTCATTCTGCATCGTGGATGAAATATATCAACCTGATTCTTGGGTTGATCATGGATATGTTCTTGTTGCATGATGGTTTTTAGAATCTATTGATAACGTCTTTAACTTGTGGAAATAAGGGCCTACTACTAAAAATCATCTAGAGTATTCTAGTTAGATTCTATATTATTTGACGGAATATGATCATTCCGATGGTTTGTTACAAAAACATGATAATTAATCTGGGATGATGCTGGGGTATGATCCTAATTCAAATAGGCATTCCCCATCAAAATATTCCAATGGACCTTCGGAACAGAAGAAGGAATATGAGCCTCCTCCTATACATCCTCTGAAGGATTTTGGTGTAGTCATTCATCAATGGAAGTTGGTATATGATCCTAGATTCCATAAGCTATTATAATATGAAGAGTGTCTTCATTGGTAGAGATATTAGCCTACTTTGAGGTGATTTCTATATTGTAATAATGAACCTTGGTTGGAGTGGGGATATAATCCTAGTTCTATGTCTTTGTAGTATATATTTGGTCATTTTCAATGGGAATGTCTATATGTTCTGAGTTATGTGTCAAATTGAGCTGGTGATCCCTACTCAAAATGGGAATATGATCCCAATATTTTCTTTTAGATTATGTTGCTGGCCTATTTTAATTGGAATGTGTTCCTACCTCAATACATTTTCCAAATTGATTTGTTGATCCCTGGTCAAAACAAGGATATGAGCCAAGTCTAATACCTTTGTAGTATCACACTGGTATTTTTTATAGGAATGTGAATTTAACCCAAGTAATTTTCTATATATATCTGGTGATCCATGGTTGGGACTATGATATGTGTGAATTTCTATGCCTCATCCTTTACTAGAATATGACGATAATTTTCCTCGATGGGAACAAGAATTTATGATTTATCTGAAATAGACACATATTTGTACTGACCATGGTGATATGATGCTATGGATATTGGGATAGTGATTTTTGTATGTCCCTACATTTATACCATTGTCATAATATATTGGAGTCCCTCCTAAAAAGTGTGTACAAAAAATGTAGGCTTGCACATTCTCAGTCTCCAAGATATATTTGTAGATGTCTTTGATTCAGAAAGTGATATAAGACCACTCTTGTCCTATGTATTCTATTGTAATATGTAGATGGGATTCATGTTTGGGGGAATGGATATGTGTCTCATCTATCCTTGTCGCAGGAATATACATGTAGACTTGATCTGGGTGATTAGGGTTATGATCCTACCCACTGGATACCGTAGAAATATATCGATGGTATCCATGATTATAATCATGGATATGGTCCTACTTCCATTTATTTATTTCTTTCCAGGCCTGGCGACACAACCCTGGTACCCATGCATGAATGTCCAGGGTGAAAATTTGTCCAGTGGTTCCCTCAGTAGGTGATTGAGGGGCACTAGCAAGATAATAATGGTGAAGGTGGTTTACATGAGCTCTTCTAAGTACCTCCTAAACTTGGATGGATCCATAATCGACTCCTTGATCCTACTTCCTAAGATATGGAAGGTACTAATTGTCATTCTCTAGGGATAAGTATCTATAGAAATTTATAGGGGTGACATGTGCCACTGGTTTCAATACACCTTTCCCTAAACGAGGTATACTTTTCAAAATTAGAATCTAGAGACCTCTACGTGTAGCCTTGAGGGTTGAGATGAAATCTCATTGGTGGTATTCATAAACCATCATGTTCTCCACCTGAAGAAGAAGGATTCAGGTGGGTGAGGTTTTTTTCTAACCTTTGGAGGTTACTATTATGGGTGATGTTCCAGAACAATCACTTGATGAAGACATGATATTTGGTCAATATGTCATTCAGAGTAGTTTTTTTTGTCTCAAATACAACAAGGGATAATTTCATTAATCATATTATCATCTTACATGTGAAATATTCCTAATTGGATATTCGTGGGTAACACAAATGTCCTTTCTTTTTCCCAGTTCGCCCTTTTTTCATGAGTGTAATTTTTACAGTGAGAATGAAATTTTTTCATGGGAACCTCTATTAAATTTTATTATTAAATGATTTCATATTGGGCATACCATTTTCATTTGGGTAGGATAGAAGAAAAAAATATCCCAACACCTGGTCAACTAATTACTTTATTACATGAGATATTTAGTTTTGTTTCACCATTTTTGTTTCCTTCATAAAGATGTTGATGGTTCCCTGAGTTTAAGAGAAATGATCCCCAATTCCTATAATGATTAATTTATTAATTCATTACACTCTTTCGTGTTGGTTTCACTATTTTTGATTCCATCAAAAGTGGTATGATCTCTGATGATTGATTTAGGGGGTTCAAGTATGTTTTCACAATCGATCAGATCAGATTTACAATTCTCATCTCTCATAGAAACTGCCAACACTTCCCACATCCATAAGAAGGTACAATTATAATTTACAAAGTCATGTGGTCATTTTGGGTTTCAATCCCAATGAAACTTAGGAACTCACATTGGTTGAAAGGATGGTATATCAGGCTCATCGCACCCTTTGGGGGGGAATTATTGTCTATTTTAGGACTCTCTTATAGATTAAAGGTATGTCCATGAATCTCTTCTGAATCTAGATGTGGGTCTATTAACCATAACCAAATGATTTTGTGTTGAATCCTTCTAAATGCAAAAGGGATTATATTGATAAGACCATAAGTATGCATCTGAGGTTCTCCATGTAATGACCAAAACTTTCATTAATATAAATTCTTCCTGATCTAATTAAATGTCTTATTATGGTTATATAAAATGTGAACTTCATTGGTTTTATTTTTCTAGATTTTAAAATTCTGTTTTGAATTTTGATTGTTTCTAATATATCCACTGAACAATGATCACTTGATTAGTATAAATATAGGGATTTAACATATCCAATTTAATTAGACAATGTAAACGATTTCCTCATCTAGTAGACTTTCCCCATATGAAGCCCATTTTTCAGAGCTTGGAAAGAAGGTGGTGTCATTGGGATTTTCTATTGGCTAAGCCCAAGTCGAGCTTGAACACATTAAGCTGGAGCGGAACCGACTACGGGAGAAGATGAGGTTAATAGAGACTACCACCTGGGTGATGTTATCTGAGCCACCCCAAGTGTCTGTCACCATTACACACCTTCACATTTTTTCCTATGCTGGTGTTATAAAGTGTTACTTTACAAGACCCTAGCACTATGACTATGTGTATTGTTATTTTATAGAGAATATACATTCTTTTTATTTTTATTTTATAAATAGTTTTTAAAGCACAAATAGTATTTTAAGTTAATATTAAAACAAGAAATATATTTTGATGAATTAATGGATTTTTTAATGAAATAATATTTTAATAAATTATTATTAATAGATTACTTTTTATTAAATATAAATGATCTTAAAAAATTTATAAATACAATTTTAATTTTTATTATGGTTTAAAAGTTGTTTTTTTTCAAAACCCATAAATTTTCAATTAATGTCAGTTTTTATTTTAAAAATAAAAATTTACATATTTATAAAATTATTTATTTAAAATGAATATTATTTTTAGAATCAGGACGTTGAAATTAACTAACTGTGAATTTTTCATAATTTTCTGAGACAATCGAATTTTTGGGTAAAAATTAAATTCGGTTTTAATATATAATGTGTTTTATGACATCATAATGACCCAATAATGATGTAATAAAATCCTATAAAAAATATATTCGGCCAATATATGTTTTAACATAAAACTAATGTGATTTTGGGTTTATTTGATTTATTTTAAAAAGATTTAGTGGACCCATCAAGGCTTATAAAACATTTTGTATTTTGAAATTGTTTTTCTTGAGAGTGTGAATCACCTCCACATAATCAAACCTATGATTTTAATATGTTATGCCATTCTAATTATATAATATTGTTTTACACTCCCCTTTGGAAAAAACCATGGGCAAATATCATGGGCTGGTTTGTGGTTTTGATTAGTTTAATGTGAGGTGTCCCAAATCTAAATAATAATGAATTCCCTCTCCTTTCCTATATAAACCCTCCCATGATCCAACTTCCTCTTCCTTAAAATCCTTTTGAGTTCGTCCAAACTATGACCTCCACTTTCTAGAATCCTCTGAAGGTTCCCCAAGCTCCCAAGCAGCTCTCTCAAGCCTCTCCCAGGCCTTTGGAAGAACACTTCCAAGTAAGGGATTTCTTCCTTTCTCATTTTGGTCCAATTTTATTTAAGTTGTTATGCCCTTTTGTTTTCAATTACAAATGTTGGGGTATGATTTGACACGCCCCCCATACTTACCTCTTTATTTTTTTGATGATGGGATACCACTTTTACTCTCATTAATTCCTCCCAAGTACACATGTTACCATGCCGAAATTCCATGAGGGATTTCTCACTCCTCTTTTACATCCAAATAATTATTTTGTATTATGCATCTAAATTCCATTACATTTTTTGGGCCATGTATCTATATCACCCCCTTACACTACATTTAATGTACATAGGATGAGACACACATTTCTCTCTCATCAACCATTTTCATGAATCCTTTTGTCACACCATTATGCTGCCTCAATTGCACTGTGTTTTTCAAAGACAATATCATTGTGTAGTGAATACAATACCCATGTCTCTATCAAGTGCATTCAACTTTATGAACATATAAATATTGAATGGTAATTTCATTTATTTATTCCACATTACTTAATTGTGGAATAACTTATGATGTTGATTGATTCCATGTTATATGATCCATGTGGCATACTTATGCATGAAGTGACATGTTTAAGAAGGGTGTACCCTGATAGCACTCCAATGCATTGGATAAATTATAGTATCATGATACATTTTGTGCAATGAGTGTTGACTAATGATAATTCAATTTCAATTAGGTTTTACTCATGCTTCATGTGGAATGAGGGTTTACTCATGCTTCATGTGAAATGAGCCTTGGTTCTTGCTAAATTCCATGTTAAGTGTTGCTGCCACATTTCCTTTTTATGATTATCATACTTTATCGAGACATTATGTTATTGTTTCTCTTATGATACATTGATATTCATGTTTTCTAACATTTATTGTATTCCTCATGTTAATCCATGTTTATTCCTTTATAGGTCTTTATAGCTCACCATTTTCTTATGCATGTCCTCTGGTTATCCCATGCAATGCTAAGTATGAGGGAATGTTGTGGTCATGTAAAGTAAGTTTTCAATAAAGATGTTTTATTTCATCTTTTAAGTTGTTATGTAATGGTCCTAATCACCAAAAACACTAGACCTATCGATCTTATTTGTTTTATCAATTGAATTTTATGTAATAAATCATGTTTAAGTTTGTAATAAAGAATAGTGTTGTTATAGTTGGTATCAGAGGATAGGTTTAGTTATTTTTTAGATTAGGATTAGAAAACCCTTGTAAATCCTTAGAGACAAGACTACGTATAATAAAGACATTCCCAAGTTTTGGTGAGTATTTATTAAGTGGTTTATCAAGAAAATACATCCCTATATGGATATGAACAGGTAGAGGTGGCTCTGGAACATATGTACCTTGGGGTGAAAACCCTAACAAGGAGTTTTGGGCTTGACCCAGGGTATCCTGTTACACGACAATGGTCCTTACTGCACACTTTGTTACGACACTCCTGGGGGATATTCTTTTGTAAATTCACAAGCTTAGTATGATCCATTATTAAGGGAATTAAAAAAATCCCCTAAGAATATATTTTGGATAACATATATTGATTCCTATAGATTCATAAGTTAAGGAAATAAAAGCTATTTATAAGTCATCTTTTTTGTCCTTGGATTATCCTTTATGTTTTACCCCTAAATATCCCTTTTGTTCTAGCCAATGGCTAGTAATAGGAGGACTCGGGGTAACAACCAATGTAAAGATAAATGTGATGAATGTGTTAATGAGATGCCCAATCTGATGGGAGCAGGAATTGAAAACATTGTCACAATTATGTCTCAGTTAACTCAAGATTCGAATAGAAACATGGGTCAAGAGGAACGTTCAACCCCCTCCCCCAAGAAATAACAAGTCACCATCGAGAGCTTCATGAGACAAAGGCCTCCTAATTTTAATGGACCATTCGATCCCTCAATCACTGAACAATGGATCTACTCCCTTGAGAATATCTTCTTCATCCTTCAATGTTCTGAACAAGAGAAGGTTCTCCTAGCTTCTTATCGTATGGAGGGTGAAGATGATCAATGGTGGACATTGACCAAAAATACAAATCCTGAGGAGGAGATCAAGGTGTTGTAATGGAAGGATTTCTGGAAGATGTTTTTAGATAAATATTTTTTGTGCACCCTCTGACTTAAGATGGAAAAGGAATTCCTTTCCCTCAAGAAAAAATATGATGAATCTGTCATAGTGTAGGAGACAAACTTCACAAGGCTTGCACAATACTCCTCCAGCTTTGTCATTACCCTCGAATTCAAGGTTAACCGCTTCTTTGGTGGGCCGAAACCTAACCTGCAGAAAGTGCTTGTCATCCGTGACTTTGACAGCTATGAGGAAATTTTCTAATGTGCCCTCAAGGTCGAAATGGAGATCAGATAATCTCCGGGGTATCATGAGGATAAGAATCATAAGGTGGAATTAAATTCTAGAGATCCTATGGATAAATACAATGGTTATAATAAAATCTTGTACCCCACTTTCCAAAGGTGTGGAAATAAGAACCCTAGAAATTTCCTGAAGGGGACGAGGAAATGCTTTAGGTGTGGGAGAGAAGGGCACCTGGCTATTAACTATTGGAAAGAGAAACAGGTGGTTGTGACAGAAGAGAGGAACACTCTATTCTACTATCAATGCATTGTTCATTGCTTCAACGAAAAAGAACTAGGAAATATTTCAAATTATTTCCCTAATATAAGGGGTTTTTGGAGGCAACAAACAACCTCCATGGCAGCAAGGGTGATCTTTTCCCATCACTACTATCGAAGTGAACCCCAACAATGAATTGGTGATAGGTACTGTAGTTATTCTTTCAAAAATAGTGAACATAGTTTTTTATTCAGGTTCAATGCATTATTTTATATCCCTAAAGTTTAGTAGAACAATTCCACCACCACCAAAAATCATGGAAGTAAGTATGTTGGTGAGTACGGTAAATGGGGAAATCATTGCATCCAATGAATATAACTTTTCCCCTATCAAAATCGGTGGATTGAACTTCCGAGAGAAATTATTCATACTCCCTCTGGTGGAATTTGATGCAATTCTTGGCATGGATTGGCTTTCCTTATATAGAGCCAACAAAAATTGTCATGAGAGGGAAATAACTCTCCATGTGGAGAATCGACCCCTGATTCTGTACAAGTACATGGAGGAAGATGAATCTTCTTTAGCGCTATCATCTCAAGCGTGGATATTACTACCCTATGATCACACGTATTTGGCATATATGACTGAGTATAAGGAGGAAACTATCCTTGAAGACATGCCTATTGTGAGGGAATTTGCTGAAGTTTTTCCCGAGTAATTTCTTGTTCTTACTCCTAGAAGAGATGTTGAATTCTCAATTCATATTATACCTGGGGAACTGCCAATATCCAAGACTCTGTATAGAATGGATTTTGTAAAGTTTGGGGAGCTTATGAAACAACTACATAAGAATCTAGATAAAGGATTTATACGCCCAAGTGCTTCACCATGGGGTGCACCGGTCCTGTTTGTCAAGAAGAAGGATGGGTCAGTGCTACTTTTCATTGATTATCATGAGCTTAACAAAATCATGATAAAGAAAAAGTAGCCTCTCCCATGAATTAATGACTAGTTCAATCAGCTGCATGGGGCACAATACTTCTCCATGGTGGATTTGCAGTCGAGATATTATCAAGTAAGGGTTAAGAAGGAACATACCCCCAAGACTATTTTTCTTAAAAGATATGGGCTCTATGAATCATAGTAATGCCTTTTGGACACACTAATGCTCTATAAATCTTCATAAACCTGATGAATAGAGTCTATAGGGACTACCTCAACAAATTTTTAGTAGTATTTATAGATGATATTATGATATACTCCAAAACCATTGAGGATCATGAGGATTATCTAAGAACTATACTAGTGACCTTGTAGAAGGAGAAGCTCTGTGAAACATACAACACGTGGGAGTTCTGGTTGAAGGAGGTCTCATTCTTGGGCCATATCATCACATGCAATGGGATATCTATGGATCCCTCCAAAATAGATGCAATTGAGTGGTGGCCGAGGCCAACATTGGAAATAGATATTCATCGATTATTGGGGTTATTTGGATATTATCAACGATTTGTGAGAAATTTATCATGATTGTAAAACCCTCTAACCAAGATAACTGGGAATGGAGTAATGTTTTCTTTGAGTGGTGAATGTGAATAAAGATTCTATGAGTTGAAAAGGAGTCTTATCACTGTGCCCATTCTCACTTTACCCACAAGTGGAGAACTATTTGTGATATTTACTGATGCTGCGGTGATCTTCACTTTAAAATTTTGGTAGCATTATCTCATTGGGGAGAAGTGTGATATATATATAGACCACAAAATCCCCACTTATATATTCACAGAGAAAGAGTTGAACATGCGCCAACAAATATGGTTAGAGTTGATCAAAGACTATGACTTCTCAAGCCATTACCTTCCTGGGAAAGTGAACAGGGTGGAGGATGATCTATGTAGAAAGGACCCAACGATCCTGTCATTGATGGGAATTGAAAAGGATCCAGTCTTCTTAGATTTTATAAATATGGATATGGTAATCACAAAGAAGGGAACATCATTAATCCTTTCACAAATTATTGCTCAACTGTCACTTTTGGAAAAGATAAAGGATGATCAAATGGATGATGTGGGAATTTAAAAGAAAGAGGAAGCTATTAGAAAAGGGAAATCCCTTTAGTTCGATGTTAATGAATAAGGAATTGTGAGATTTGGGAAAAGACTAAGTGTTCTATCAAGTCTTGAGCTGAAGAAGGAACTTTTGGATGATGCACATAGTTCGAATTTCTCTGTTCACTCAGGAAACACAAAGATGTATCGAGATCTCTGAGATCATTATAGGCAGGATAATTTGAGGAAAGAGATTGCTGAATATACATCAAAGTTCCTAGTGTGTTAGAAATTTAAGGCATAGAGGCATAAGTCTAAGGGGATGATGCAACCATTTCCCATAACATCATGGAAAGGGGAGAACATTATCATAGACTTTTTCACCAGACTTCTGAAGACATCCAAAGGCAACAATGCAATCTAGGTTGTTGTGAATCGTCTTACAAAGTCTGCACACTTTATTGTAATTTGGGGGGATTTCTCACTGGATCAGCTGGCACTGATATATATTAGGGAAGTAGTAAGGTTTTATGGAATACCACTATCTATTGTATCCGATCGAGATCCCAGATTCATCTCTATGTTTTTTAAGAGTCTTTTACATGATCAAGATACTGACCTAAACATAAATATGGATTATCATCCTCAAACTGATGGCCAATCAGAGAAAAATGTCCAAACACTTGAGGACATGTTGAGAGTGTGTTCTATGGACATCAAAGGAGGGTGGGACCAACATCTTCCACTGTTTGAATTCTCATACAATTATAGTTTCCACTCGAGCATCTGAATGGCACCTTACGAAGCCCTGTATAGGAAGGGGTGAAGAACACCATCATGTTGGAATGAAGTCGGTGAGCGTAAGCTGTTAGGACTAGAAATCGTTGAAGAAATGGTGGAGAATGTGAAAACCATTCAGCAACATATCAAGGCATCCAGAGTCAAAGGAAGGGTTATAAAGATAAATGTGGATGGTACCTCAAGTTTAAAGTTGGAGACATGGTATTTCTATTCATATCTTTATGGAATAAGTTCATGAGGATTGGAAATAAAGGGAATTTAATACCTAGGTGCATCGGACCCTTCGAGATTCTTAATCATGTCGGGGCTACGACCTACCGACTAGCACTTCCACCTACCCTGGCCAAAGTACATGATGCTATTCATGTATCCCTCTTATGAAGGTACCTACCAAACCCTTCATATATACTCTCTTCAGAGGTGGTAAAGTTATAGGTTGATCTTTCTTATGAGTAGTAACCAGTGAAGATCTTAGATTATAGAGAAAAAGTTCAATGAAATAAGACAATGCCCCTTGTCAAGGAGTTGTGGTGAAACCACAGGTTTGAAGAAGTGACATGGGAATCGGAGAAAATGATGAATTAGAGTTACCCACATCTGTTTTAGTGTGTGAAAAGGAAATTTTTAGGGAAAAATTTCTAAAGTGGGGATGATTGTAACGTCCTGAACTTTCGTTAATAAAAATTCCTCTTGATCTAATAAAATGTCTTATGATGGTTATGTAAAATGTTAACTTCATTGGTTTTATATTTATAGTTTTTAAAATACCCTTATCAATTTTTACAGTTGATAATATAACCATTGAACAGTGATCACATGATTAGTATAAATATAGGGCTTTAACAAATCCAATTTACTGAGACAAAGGAAGTGACGGCCTCATCTAGTAGACTTGCCCTGTATGAAGCCCATTTTTCCGAGCTACGAAAGGAGGTGCTGTCATTGGGATTTTCTCTTGACCAAGCCCAATCTGAGCTTGAACACGTTAAGCTTGAGTGGAACTGACTACGGGAGAAGTGGAAGATAATAGAGATTACCACCCAAGAGATGTTATCTTAGCCACCCCAAGAGTATGTCACCATCGCACACCTTACCCTTCGGTCTTTTGAGGGTGTTATAAGGGGTTATGTGATAAGACCCCAGCACTATTACTATGTACATTATTCTTTTATAGAGAATATATAATCTTTTTATTGTTACTTTTTAAATATTTTTTAAAGCACAAATAGTATTATTAGTTAATATTCAACCAAGAAATCTATTTTGATGAATTAATGAATTTTGGAATTAAATAATATTTTAATAAAATATTATTTATAAATTTCTTTTTATTAAATATAAATGATCATATAATTTTTACGAATACAATTGTAATTTTTATTAAGGTTTGAAAGCCGTTTAAGTCAAAACCCATAAATTTTCGAGGAATGTCGGTTTTTATTTAAAAAGTGAAAATTCACATATTTATAAAATTATTTATATAAAATGAATATTATTTTTGGAAACAGGATGTCAAAATTATCCAATGGTGAATTTTTCATAATTTTCTGAGACAGTCATTTTTTGGTAAAAATTAAATACCGTTTAAATATATAATATGTTTTATGACATCATAATGACCCTATAATGATGTAATAAAATACCATAAACATTATTTTCTGCCAATATATGATTTAAAATAATAATGTGATTATGGTTTTGTTTGAATTATTTTTCAAAGTTTTAGTGGACCGTTCAAGGCTTATAAAACATTTCATCTTTTTAAATTGTTTTTCTTTAGAATGTGACTCACCTCCACATTAGGAAACCTATTATTTTAATACTTTAGGCCATTGGCCTTATAAAATATTCCTTTCCACTCCCCTTTGGAAAAAACCATGGGCAAAAACCATGGGCTGGTTTTTGGTTTGGATTAGTTTAATGTGAGGTGTCCCAAATCTAAATAATAAAGAATTCCCTCACCTTTCCTATATAAACCCACCCAAGATCCCACCTCCTCTTCATTAAAATACTTTGGTGTTCATCCAAAGTCTTCCCTCCTCTCTCTATAATCCTCCCAAGGTGCCCCAATCTCCCAAGAAGCCTCTCTCAAGCCTCTCCTAAGCCATTGGAAGCACACTTCCAAGTAAGGGATTTTTTTCTTTCTCATTTTTTTTCCAGTTTTCTTTACATTTTTGTGCCCTTTTTTTCAATTTCAAATGTTGGGTTATTATTTTGAACCTCTAACATACTACCATCTTTATGTTTGGATGATGGGATGCCCCTTTCTCGCTTATTAATTCCTCCCATGTACACCTATTACCATGTTGAAATTCCCTGAGGGATTTCTCTCACCTCTTTTACATCCAAATAATTATTTGGTATTATACATATAAATTCCATTACATTTGTTGGAACATGTATCTATATGACCCCCATACTTTAAATTTAATGTACATATGATGATACACCCATTTCTCTCTCATCAACCATTTTCATGGATCCTTATGTCACGCAGTTATGCTGCCGAAATTGCACTGCGTTTTTCCAAGCCTAGATCATTACATAGTGAATACCATACCCATGTCTCTATCAAGAGAATTCACCTTAATGAAAATATACACATTGAATGGTGCTTTCATGTATTTATTCCACATTACTCAATCATGGAACAACTTATTATGTTGATTAATCCCATGTTATATGATCCATGTGTCATACTTATGTATGAAATGACATGTTTAAGAAGGGTGTGCCCTAATAGCTCTCCAATGCATTCGGTAAAGTATAGTATCATTATACGTCATGTAAAATGAGTTTTGACTCATGATAATTCAATTGAAATGTGGTTTTACTTTTTATTCATGTTCATTGAGAGTTTACTCATGCTCTATGTGCAATGAGCCTTGGCTCATGCTAAATTCCATGTTAAGTGTTGTTCCCACATTTCCATGTTATGATTATCATGATTTATTGTGACTTTATGTTCATGTTTATCTTTTGATCTATTGATATTCTTATTGTCTAACATGTATTTTGTCACTCATGTTAATCCATTTTAATTCCCTTTCTGGTCTTTATAGCTCACCCTTTTATGATGCATGTCCTCAGGTTATCCCATGCAATGTTATGTACGAGGGAATATAGTGGTCATGTAATCGAAGTTTTCAATAAAGATCTTGTATTTAATGTTTTAAGTTGTTATGTAATTTTACTAATCCCAAAATACACTAGACCTCTCTATCTTATATGTTTTATCAAGTGTAGTTTGGGGAATAAATCATGTTTAAGTATGTAATAAAGAACATGGTTGTTATACTCCTTCTATTTCATGTTGTTTCTTATAAATGGTTTTTTTGTTTATAATTTAAAGCTATATAACCAGGAAATATGGATTTTAATTCCATTCAGGAAGGAAAATATTGTTTCTTTTATGGGATTTAACCTTCATGAGGAATCATACAATCACTATTTATTATAGAAATCAAAACCCACATAGTTTGTATAATTCCAAGCCATGTAGTTTAACATCATGAATAAAGGACGTATATGAGTTCACTTAGGCATCATGTATGCATCTTGATCCTTAATATGATATCTTATATATCTTAGTTATAAGTGTAATTATAGTCATCATAGTTCGATCTATCCTCAACCTCTTTATGGTAAGTGAAAGATAATTAATTCTTCTAAGGTTTATTGCCCCGAGTTTACAAAAATGTTAATGTCTAAGGTAATTATACCAAGGTGGATTAACTTGTGTAGGGATAATCATATCATGTCACAAAATGAGAATTATACATTGAGATTTCCCTAGCTGGGGTAAATTTATGATGTCAGGTAAAAGATTGTTGAAAATCACTAATCTCACTTGAGTCATGTTTGGTGTGAGAAATAAGGAATAACAAGTGATTAGACTCACCACATATGCGAATGGGACTTATGAGTTGGTGTGGACCTAATGGGGTTTTTAATATAGAGCTTGGTCCTTAGGAAGGAATCTTATGTATCCTTCTTATAATAAGAATCAGGGTCCTCATAGTTCAATTAGATTCTCAATCTACTAATGGGTGTGTAGGAATGATAAAATCATATGAGATTTTGGTTTTCATGGGTTAGTGTGTGTGTGATATGGAGGGACTTATACCATTGTGGATTCTCGTTGGGAGATATTCGACCCTTACCCTATAATAGATAATGAGTATGGACCATGACTGGTTGGATGAGTATTTTTGGATGGAATGAGGATCCAATAAAACCCATATGAATGTATTCATATCCATTAATAACCCTTTATGGGAAATTCCCATATGAAATGGGAATTCCAATCAAAATACTCATGGCTTGGGGTTCACATGGTTCGAGGTAACATGCCCATATACTCCAAATAATCAGGGAAAACATTTCTCGGGGTGTATTCCTAACATGTCCAAAGTGTCTACCTAACATGTTCTGATTGTATACCATACATGTTTGTGGATTTCTATATGAAAATTATTAGAATTACGGGGAACATTTTTAAGAACTATTACGGGATCAAATTGACTTGTCTAGGGGCTACCGCATGACAATGATGAAATGTCTGAGGTTATTCGTATGATCAAACCGTACATCTCATGGGGTTATCACATGATTCTGATGTCTTTTATAGGGATCCTTCAAGTGACTACTAAAGAAATGTCTAAGGGGGTCTCATGATCAAGGATGTCATGCCGATAGGCAATCACATGATCTGGATGACATGTCTGGAGGACTTTTCATGACATGGATGCAATATCTTGAGGAATTATCATAAATTTTATAATATTTCTGAAGGCCTTCGCGTGACATAGATTTTATGTCTGAGGAATTATCATGACTTGGAAAAAATATTTTCTTTCTATCATGTGACTTGGATGATATGTTCATGTTCTATCTCATGACTAATGAATAATTCTGGCGAAGTGCATGATCTCGTCACATGAAAATCTATGTATCCATAATCACACAATGTGTCCATATTTTCATCCTTTATTTCTTAAATGCTTCATTTTTCATCAAGAATTGCCATGTAGAGACATCATGTGACCAATTTGATATGCATACACTCCTTTGAAAAATCAGGCCGGTATACTTGAAGTCCTTCATGTGATCAATAGGGTGATCATGAAAAGTGTACATACATTCTTCTTCATCCCTTAAGTTGTTTCCCAGGTTTACCTAGAGTAAAACCCATGATATTGGGTTCCATTACCCTCCAAGAAGTATTCTATCACCTCTATGATCCCATTGATGTGTTTTTTATGCCAAGGTAGAAGAATTTATAGGCCTACCTTACTCAAATAGACTCCATGTCATATGATGTGTATATTTAAAATATATACTTGAGTCGGTGGAGTGTCACATATTTCACATGAACCTTCCATATACCTTCTATGGTGTTATCTATGAGCCACATGATAAACAGTGATCATGATATCATTCTCTAATCACTATATTTATTAGAACCATATATTTTCAAAGGGATTTTTTTGTATTCAAATAGACATGCGATAGGGCCTTCACAAGATCATGTTGACATGTTAGGGAGTCTTTATGAGACTAAAAATCATGTCAAATATTATTTTACGTGATCAAGGGATACTTTTCTGGAGGCCTTCATGAGATCAAGTTGGCTCTTAAGTGGTTAAATGCATGAAAACAATAATAACCCTCATTCCCATAAGGGAACCACTTTTGAGATTTTATTTTACCAATACTATGGTTCTCTCCCATAAACTATCTCTCAAGGCATTACGTGATCAAATCGCTATTTCTATGATCCTTCGCACGATGAAGATGACATGTCCCATAAAATTCGCGTGATGAGTTGGACATATTGGTGGGGATTTCTTATGATCATTGGACTCATCATGTACAATGTATCCAACATTAACATGAAAAACAATGTGACTTACTTTCACATTAGGGTTCTACCCTTTTCAAATTTTTATTTTCTCTGTTACAATATCTTTATATTCTTCTCACTAGTTGTCTGACAGGGCATCAAATGATCAACAATGAACCTCATGAAGAAATGCCTGCTTTGAAATTAAAAGTAACAGTTCATGCATATCGACCTAAAGTTTTATCTCATGATTAAAATGACACATAAGAGGTCCTTAACATGATGAATGCAACATACCCAAAGGCTTCCACATGGCATGAATAACATTCCGCTATAATTATCATGTGATCGTTTAAATGATATCATTATCTGTATAATCCCTTCATAAAAAATCATTGTAACTTCCATCACATGAAGATTTCAACTCTTTTGGGTGTATTATATAAGGGGGTTTATTTGATTTTTAGGCATCTATCAATTGAAAAGTCGTGTGATTGAAGGACCTCATGTGATAGAGGTTTGTATAATTAAGAAGACTTATCAGAAGGGCTTAATATGATGAAGAAGGTTGTCTGATGGGGCTTTTTATAACTAGAAGTGTCTACTAAAGGGGGTTAATTTGATCATTATCAAATCACACGTAATACATAATTTGGTCATCTGACATTCTTGGGTTCATGTGATTGTTTGTCTTCTTGGGGGTAACTCAATTTTTGTGATCTAGTTTCCTGGTCTTTCTGTAGCCATGCTACACCTTCCTTTGTTTTTTAGAGAAAACAATACATACTTTTGAAGTATTTATTTGATCCTAGAATTACTAATGCTCATTTTTTGGGCATCAATTATATTAATAATTAGTTGAAAAATAATAATGGAAGAATGATGTTTCGTGGTTAACTCAAAAGTGTAAAATTAAAATACATGATTGACATTTTCTATTTGGAAAAAGATAAGTGGATAGCTTTTTCTTTTATGATGCTTCAAAATTTATTTTCGAATTTTATCAATTTATTTTATTGAAATTTCATTTACAATATGGTAGGGTGAGGGTCCATTGGATTATGTTTATATTTAATCATTAAATAAATGTTTAAATTCAATTGTGGGGGATTTGATACTTATATTTCTTGTATACAAATTTTGATATTCAAAAAATTATATTTTTTATTAAAATATTTAGTTATTTTTCAAGAAGTTTAATGATTTTTTCATCTATAAAAGAACATAATAAATGATGTAACATAAGTTAAAATGTCCAAATAACTCAATATTGAAAATTTGAAATGACTTTCCATGAATTGGGGTGCCCACGAAAAGTTTTTAGGTCTAGAATTAGATGAAACATGCAGATCCTTTGTGGTGATCTCATAAAAAATGTTTTTTAATTCATAAAGTTCAAAATTTTATTTTATGAACATTTTTAGAAATGTTAGACAATGTTGTACTGATCTTGAAATTTCCTAAAATAATGGAAAATATCATGATTCAAGATTTCAATCAAAGGGGTTTGTTTTTTTTGAAAATAGGTAATTCTTAATAAGTTTAAAGTTTCATCAATGGATAGATAGTTATCTTATGAAAAAGACTCTAAACTGAATGTTTAACAACCAATATCAAATAGATTTTTTGAAAGAAAAAAAAAATTGTAGGAAAATCTATTTTTGAAAAGTAGATGATCAGGTGAACCAGATTTAATGTCTCTAGAAGTAAATAGAAGTATAGTTAAACTCTAGATAAAAATTTTCAGACATAAAAATTTCATTTTTCTGAATAAACCTTCTCGATGGAGATCATATATGAATAAATACTAAAATTTAATTTTTTTTTATATTTTGTATACATGAAATTTTAAAAGTAAGTCACCTAATGAACATCTATCAGAGGTTTCATATGTCCAGCGATTGAATAAATCTGAAGGAGTTATTTAATGAATACTTGTAGACAATATAGTGTTATATAAGTTTTTCAAAGTGGAATAAGAGAACTTAATTCATTATATGAACAAATTTAGTATTATTCAAGTATGGGTTTCTAGATAAATCTTCATTAAGAATTTTTTCAAAGTCTAAAGTTGTTGTCAAACCTAAAAAATTAAAACATAAGGCACAAAATTTATCGTAAAGTTATATGTTTTTTATTGAGGAGTTTGTGAATTTTCATAAATTTTGAAATAAATTCAAAGTGTCTCAAGATCACTAAATTGAATTTTGTAAAAATAAATAGGTATAGGATTCTCAAAGTTGAAGCTAGAGTTTTGTGTTGAAATTTTTCCATGAAACTAATGTCCTTAGAAATTGAAACAATGTAGTGAACCATCTTAAGTAAGTTTTATATTTTTTGTTCAAGTGTTACAAGTGAAATGGATAGAGTAAAAGTATGTTTTTAGGATATATGGTTATGTATGTAGTCTAAAGTCCAGAGTCTTGTTACAAGGTGATGTTTGATGTTATGAAATGGGATACAAGAGAAATATTTTTCAAACCAACATCCAACAGAAGAACATCCATCAGAAAAAATTTATGGTTTTTTCTCTAAATGAATTTTTTTAGAAATTAATGTTTAATTTTTGATGTGAGGAAAGATGTCATCAGAAAAACATCCACCAGAAAGATAAATATAAATTTTATAGAAAATTTTTATGTCCTCGATTTTTCATAAAGATCCATAAATTTTATATAAAATTTGATAGCCTTTATTCGAAAATTCAAATGTGCATGAACTTTACAATTGATATTTAAATTAGAGGGAAAATGAATTTCCTTTCTCTTTTTTTCCACTTATAGAGAACCAAAAAATAAAAGGGAAAATGTACATCAGTACTTGATACTACACACACATGTGAAAATTTTATGTACTGTAGATCTTTTGTTAGAATGTGTTTCTAACCGAAGTTTCCTTTTTTTTTGAATAATTCTAGATAGAGACTTCAATCATTTATTTGAGTAGTATTTTAGTTTAGAGTTGCGAATAAAGAAATAGAATATATTTTCCATTCAGAATTTTAGGGATAAAGGATTTTTTATATTGGAAAGAACAAAGATTAGAACAAGTTCCATTTTTGTGAGGATATTTGGATGGACTTTCACTGAATATAAAAAGATGTCACTGGACAGACATTATTGGATAGAGGAATAAAAAAACATTCTAGATGAATTTTGGTAGATCTTATTTCAAAAAGTTTCAAAAATTATTTTATGGATCAGTTTAAAAAATCATTTCAACTGATGGGAGTCAGTATAATCATACATATGCAAAGATGGAAGTAGACTAATTGAAATTGAATTAAAAACATTAGTCACTTATTATTAATAGTTAATTTCCATGTACTAATGAGAGTATACCTTGTAAGATAGATATTCTCACACTTTAGTCAAACCTTGTAAATATTGTATGCATTATTTACTTTCACATATTTTCATTTTTGTGAGATTGGTATAAAACTGAAAACAAAAGTAAATCTAACAATTTTTGGTGGTTAATTTTTATAAAGTTATAAATTTAGAAAAATAAACCCATTAATTTCCCCCCTAGGGGTTTAATGGTACTTAGTATCTTCAATTATTATCATAGTACCAAGTTTCCTATTGAATCCTTATCTTGTAACATATAAACTAAGTTAATAGAAAATGTCTTACAACATTCTAGGGGAAAATTGTCTTTTATAGAAAAATATAATTATACCTTATATTTTTTATCTGGGATCTGAGGTAATTCATGTAGTTACTATTGGGTTTGCACACATTGAAAATGATTCCCCTATGACTTTTTCTAGCAAGAAGAACATTGAGATTGATGAAAAATATTGGAATATTATTCTTATGTCTTTATAAGAAACAAATTTCACAAAGTTGATGGGTCTCAAAGCTGATAAGGAATCTTGGGAAAAACTCTAATGTATCATTGATGGCTACACTAAAGTGAAAGTGGAAATGCTAAAGATCTGGAAATGCAATTATGAGGATATCAGAATGATTGGTGAGGAAAATATTGATGAATAATTCATCAAAGTTAATGAAGTTATATTCAATATTCAATATTTTTTAGACTTCCTAGAATATTATTATATTTTCAAAAAACTCATGAGACACATAGACAATATTTTTGACTCTAAAATATCATCTTAAAAGATAAATATGATTTATAACTAACCTAATGTTCTTATGGATTATGTGACAAGAAAAACTCTAATATTCATAAAGAAGAATAAGGTTAAAATGTATTTTTAAGTTATGAGAAGTTTTAAAATATAAGATTCTGATAAGGTTAATCTTAATGATTCCATAGAAAATAAAGATGATAAAATGAATGATAAGATCACATATAATATCTCCAAGAACTATCAGAGAGATATAATAAATTATATAGGCAAACGTCCACTAAAATATCTTGACTGTGGAGGTATTGGAAAATTTTCAATGAATTTCCCCCATAAGAATGTTGGCGAATATGAAGTTCATTTTGAAGAATAACCTGGGTGGAATAAATTCAAAAAATCTCCCAAAGAAGATAAGGAATGTTTTTGTGGTAAGAAAAATTTACTTGTAAATAAAAGAATAATATTATGTAAAAAATTAAAATATGGATCTTATGAAAAATTTATTTAGAATATAAAATTTCACAAATATTCCAAAAATTATTAGGAAATTCAAAAAATAATAATATTCCTCTAAGATTAAAGAAGGGGGAGGGTGAATAATGTTATAGAAAATATAAAATGATATAAAAACTCGTTTCTTATATTTATCAAAACAAGAAACTAATGAAATAAATAATAATTGTGAAAATTGAGAGTATAAACAACATTTGAGAAAGGAAATATGTCCTTAAATTGAAAGATAAATATATCTAGGTGGCTATAAAACTCAAACTGAGAGTTACTGAACAAGAAAATATGGTGCAAGATCATAGTAAAAAATTATAAACTAGGGAAGAAAAAGTTTTTAAAACTCAATCCAAACACCTTGAGGATCAAATTACCTTAAAAAATATTGATGAAAATTTTAACAAACCTTATAACGTAAAAGCTGAAAATTCTCAAGATTTTGGTAAATCTCATCCTAAGAATAAAGTGAAGTCCTCATCCACTAAAAATAATTGTTCATATGATTTTTACTAACCATTATGTTTTTAAGAAAAGTGTTGGGAAATTTCAGATTGAGAATGTATATGAAAAATCTATCACAATACCAAAAGTTGAAGACATCACCCATAAGAATGTTTCCCCACACTAAGAGGAAACAAAAAAAGTGTGTTATAAACCTCATCATACAAACTATAGGGAGAGATTGTATTTATATAGAAGAGAGACATTCATAAGATATTGTTAGTCTGAACATATAATTGGGAAAAATATTATAATTATTGAAATAACATGTATCTTCCTAGAAGTAAGTAAGAAATGAGGGGTTGTGAAGGTAGAATAAAAGTAAGAAAATTTTATAAGCCACAATAAGTTGTAAATTCTCAAGAAGTTAGAAAGAATGCAATGAAAAATTAGTTTGATTTCCTGGAGAAAAAAAGGAATATATAGATAATTGTTCCACCTAGATAAAAAATGTATAACTTGCTTTCCATGACTAGTTTCTTATGCAAGGAAGGAAAAATAAGTTGGAAAGTATAAAATTGAATAAATATACATTATTGTGCAGAAATGTCTAAAATAAATCAAAAAGAAAGAACTATGGATCATTGATACTGGTTGTTTGTTTCATATGATAGGAGATTTAAAAATCATGAAAGATATTGAAAATCATGATGGATGAGAAGTTAACTTTGAAAATAATAGTTACTTAAAAGTAATAGGAATGGGAACATGTGATATTAAATGTAAAGCCCCACGCCTGAGAAACTAGAATCAGCCCATAAAAATGCTGTGAAATTTTTATATAAAAGAAACATGAATAAATACACATAATTAGATACAACAGAGGAATTTTTATCGGTCTAGGTTCTATAAAAATAGATACATTATTTACATATTAAAAAAATGCACAATTTGAAAATAATTATTCTTCAGCGTATTGCTTCCACAATAATGTTTCAATATATAAAGTTTTATAAACCTACAAAAGTGATTATAATTCATAGGGTGATAATTTAAAAAACCCAATAAGGGATTTAAAAAATTAAAAAATTATTTTTAAAAAAATTATTTAAATAAATATAAACACTGAAATCTTTTCTTGAAAAAGAAAATTACATTTATCATAGCATGTCATCATCATTTTTTGAGATTTTTTAAGACTCCATTTTAAGAAATCCTATATTGAAGAAATTCTATTCTTATTTAAAAGTTAAAAATAAAATTAATTATAAAATATGATTGTACCTGAACAAAATGCATGAAACACCATTTATAAGCTAGACTATGGCCACAGTTAATTACCCATGACATACCAGGTGTGCGGACACAAATTTACACATGAAATATTACTTGAATATAATTTCACATAGAATGTCATCAAAACACATATATGAAAATCATGAAATGATATATAATTTACTAACCTTTATTTGTAATAGATTGATTCTTAATAATAGTTATTCTACTAGTAAAATAATCACATGGATTTTCACTTACTATATTCATAATGAGGGAATACATAATTTGGAACATCATAAACATACTTTCAAGGCCTTGTGCCAATACCATAAATAACTATTCTGTCAAGGCCCCATTCAAAGACCATAAATAACTATTTTATCAAGGCCTTGGTCCAAGACTGTAGTTTGTCTCATGAGACCTATTGATTCATCGAGAGGCTTTAGTGGGCCTCACCCGTCACATAAAAGTTCCAATTCCTTCTACATGTGTCTAATAAAAATATGTCTTTATATCAATGTGCATCATACCAATTTTATTTATTCGAATCGTAATCATATATAAAAATAAATTCGTTGATAAATTCTCGAGGTACATAATCTTTAAACAATCTAAAGTATCACATACCACTTTGAAAATTTTAATTATTAATCCATATAATATCATAAAAAGATTAATCTTAAACATGTAGTAAATGTCCCTATTTTTAATTCACAAATATGATGTGTAATGAATTAAATACTTACATGCTCTCTAAAATGCATGGAATGTCATTTATAAATTAGACATTAACCAAAAATAACCATGAATGACATACTATGAGGGGTGAACGCATTTTCACACATGAAATGATAACTTGTTTCATAATTTCACATAAAATGATAAGATATACCTCATGCATTTGAGAAAACAATGTGTTTATAAGAATTCAAAATCACTGAACAAATGATTGAATATTGAAAAATACTATTTATAATATCTAAATTAAAGAAGGAGAACAACTATACTTTAGTTGTTTATAAATAAATTAATATACATGAATATATATATATATATATATATAACTATATATATACTTGTATATGTGTATGTGGATTTTATGTACATAATTCGTTCAAAATTTTAAATAAATAACTCACCCAATAAGTCACACCGAAAAGGGGTTGATAAATAAATGTACATGTGTTTACTTTCATGTAGGATCATACATATACTCACACATATACATATATGTATATTACCCATGTATCATTAAATATGGAAAACAAAGTTAAACCCAAATATACATATGTTCATAGATCTATGTTTCTTTGAAGTAGTAACATTTATAATTTATATATATATGTATACTGAAAATATTTAGCCGTAAATGTGTACATACAAATGTATATACACATATATATACAATATTTGGAAAAATATCATAGCATGTTGGTAAAATTACTCACTTAAAACATTAATTCTATAGAAATAGATCCCTAAAAATCGAGATTGCATATCATATATACCATTTGGATTAAAAAGATATGGTATACACACATATAGATGTATGCATTTGTATATATGTTTTCATAAAAAGAAAGATTAGCAGAATCCCTTACTTGATTCAGATTAGAATAGGATGATTTTTTTTGGAACATAGGGAGAAAAGAGAGAGCATCTAAGATTGAATTTACAGGTAACAACTTCGGTGCGAAGTGAGGTTTTAAAAAAACAAAGGTTTCAATTGTTGTTCTGAATTGACCATAGCTAATCCAAACAAAAACATTAATTTATACAAATCAATTAGCAACATGTTTATTGACAACATGAAATATAAAATTGTAGCAATGAAGATTATTTGAGTCTAGGATGGAGATGTTTCGTTTAAAAATAACACCACAGTTGTATATAAAACAAGGGGCGGAGACTAAAGGAAACGCGATGAGAGTGAAAAAATGGCCTCATGAGAAAGACATGATGGATAGAGGTAGATGGATACAAGGTCAGATAGGGATTGTTCTGGATCGATGAGGGAGAAGAATGAAGAAAGAACGGATGGCTTGGATTTATTTCGATCCAATCCAACAGTTTGTATTAAACCTAAAAAATTTAATGGATGTTGTTGTGCAACGAAGGATTGGATGGATCAGATGCATCTATTGGTCTGATCGGACGGTCCAAGGTGATCCACACGATTTAAAAACAATGGCCAGCTATAATTAGATCATTTCTAGATTGTTCAACCACATTTGTTCATGCATTTTTAAAAGGGATGAGCACTCTAGATATAACATGGCCAGATCAAACTGTCAAGAAAAACCCATAGAGAAGAAATGAGGTGCTGGGGGTTCGAACGCAGGATCGGCATGGACTGCCAGGATCTCACACATGGAGATACTGCAGTTCAGATTACGCATCCCAAAAAAAATCATGCCCTACATCAAAACCTCAATGGTTTCCTGGATTCTTTATAACACTCGATGTGTTGCACCTTGTAGCGATGACACAAACACACACAAAAGGGGTCCTTATACACGGGACCCCACTCGTGGGTGCTCATCCCACCCTCTACCTGCGCCTGACCAAGCCTTATACATGATTCCTTGAATGTGCTTCCTAAGCAATGCATTCCCAGTTCGTCTACTTCTCGAGACTTCTTATGCGCATTTAGATGCCTCCTTTCTAAGGTTGACTAGGTCCCCCAACATAGTTGAGGTGTCACCTTATCTTAGTAGGGATTGTTCAAAATTTATTAATACTTAAGACTTAAAAGAAAATAAGATAATGAATAAATTATTTTTCCCTCATTCTTTTGTTCCCTTTTCAATTTCTTTACTAGACTAAGTCCCCAAATATACAATACTACTTAAAAAATATCTTTAAAATGAAACAATTTTAATTTGAAAACATTAACACACTAATACACACAAACTACTAATGTTTAATGACCTTGTTATTAATTTAAAAAACTTAATTTCATTTAACCAAAAATATTATTTTGAAACATTTAAATGCACCCAATGGCTATAAAATCCAATGGTCACTTTAGAACCCCAATAGATTCTTATAATGGTCATTTTAAGTCGTATAAATACCGGTTTATGGAATTAAAATATTATTTTTTTAAGATAATAGTGCTCTACGTTTCTTTTACTTTTGGAATTTTTTCTATACTGCATGCCATACTATTTTTTACGTACAATACAAGGGATTTCAACTACACTATAAGCCTTATTTTAATTCTTAGTAGTCCTCCATTTATTTTACTAGGTCTTGTGTTGAGTTTTATTCAGTAGTTATAATGTATTGTAAGAATGTAATAGATCAGTGTTTCTCTGAATAAAATGTGTCTACTTGTCTTTAGAGTATTTGAAATTAAATAGACCAAATTGAATTAAAACAAGAATAATAATAACCATAATTAATTATTATAATCATAGTTATAATTATATTAGGGGTTTCACATCCCCCCCTAATGGAACTAAGTCCTCACAATTCTCTTACTCGTATAACTCCACCAGCAAAAGACTATCTAACAACCTCCTTGATGTGAAACAAAAATAGTTTTTTTTAAACAAATCAAAAGGGAAAAAATTTAAAAGATAAATATCATTAATTGAAATACATACATTTAAGTTATACCCTCACCAAGTCCACCACTATGAACTATTACCCCCAGTCAATGTGGTTCCAATGTTTTTTTTAAAAAAAGTTGAACTTCCTTGGCCAAATTACACTTTGGGTAGGCAGGTTAACACTCATTCATATAGAATTTTGTTCGCCAAAGAAAGGTATGAGCGGTGTATAGCTCAAAGATATCGAAGTGGACTTGGTCTCTATAGGCCAGTCAAACTACCTCATCTCTAAAAGGCTTGATGTCATAAATTATCTCGTATATACTATAGTTCAAGATCTAGAAATGATAGGCTACATGGAGGTCACCCCTTTCTACAGCCTCCCAAAAATCCCATAGGGATAGGTTCTTCTCAAAAGACATAAAACATTTCAAAATGACTTAATAATATTTCTCCTTATGTGAGTAGAAGGAATGATGTGCTCATGTCATGTGGAAATAAACATAACGAGATCCTTGGAAGAGAAGAAGGATGTTTGAGGTGGTAGAAGGCTTGTAGAGGTGTTTACAAGATAAAAATTTGTTTGTGAAATGGTGGTATTATTCTAATCATGATTTGACAACTATGGCCTAAAGTAGCTTAGTATGAAGATATATGAGGTTAGTTTTTGAACCCTCTACTTCCAAATAAAAAATAATTAAGGAAAATATTTATCTTGGGAATGCATACTTAAGTCAGTAGTTTTATTCTAATTTTCAAAAATTAACTAAACCGTTATTATGATACCAATTTGAAATCTCCAATCCTGAGCAACTAGACTCATCCATTACAAATGATGTGTAATTTTTTATATAAAAGAAAATTGAATAAATAAATAGTATTAAACACAACAGAATACATTTTACCAGTCTAGGATCTAGAAAAATGGATACATGACTTACATATCAACAAAATACATGAATTGAAAACAATGATTCTGTAGGGTATTACTTCCACAACATAGTTTCAATATAGAACGTCATCTAAATCTGTAAAAGTGATTATAATTTGTAGGGTGAGAATTTAAAATTCCCAGTAAGGGGTTTACAAAACAATTAATAAATTCATTTCAAAATATTTCTTCAAAATAAATATACTTCAATCATTCCCTTAGCATTTCTCATAGCTTTTCATTAACATTTTTTGAGAGTTATTAAGGCTCATTTTTTAGAAAGCATGTGCTCAAGGAATTATATTCTTATTTAGAAGTTACAAATAAAATAGATAATAAAATATGGATGTACCTATGAAAAATGCATGAAACATCATTTATAAGACAGACTAGGGTCACACTTAATTAGCTATGACATACCAGGTGCGTGGACACAAATTTACACATGAAATATTACTTGTTTAGAATTACACAAAAAATGACATCAAAACATATATATGCAAACCATGAAATGATTGATAAGTTCCTGGAATTTCTTTATTGATTGGAAACAAATTATTCATCCTTCTTAATAAATTATTTTCTATATAAATATATACATAAGTATAAAATATTATACCTTATGAATTTTAAAATGTAAAACTAATTAATACATTTTTATAAGAAAATGATTCTTAATCATGGTTATTATACTAGTAGAATAATCACATGGAATTTCGGTTAATAGATTCAGAATGAGGGAATGAATAATTCAAGACAACATAACCATCCATCAAATCCTTATGATGAGACCATAAATAACCATATTGTCAAGTCCTCATGCCAAGACTATAAATAACCATTTTTTCTGGGCCCCATGCCAAGACCATAGTTTGTCTCATGACACTTACCCACTTATCGAGAGGTTATAGCGATCCTCACCCATCACATAAAAATTCTAATAAATTCATCATGTTCCTAATAGAAATATGTATTTAAATCAATGTTTCCCATACCACTTTGATTTATTTGAGTCTTAATCATAGATGAAAATAAATTCATTGATAAATTTTTAAGGTACATAATCTTTAAACAATCCATAGTGTCTCATTCCACTTTGAAAAGTTTAATTGTTAATCCATATAAAATCATAAAAAGATTATTCTCACACTTGAAATAAATGTACCTATTTGTAATTCACAAATAAGCAGTGTAATGAATAAAATACATACATGCCCTCTAAAATGCATGGAACGTCATTTATAAATTTCATGTTTACCCAAACTAACAAAGAATGACATACCATGCGGGGTGAATGTAGTTTCACACATGAAATGATAACTTGTTCATAATTTCACATAAAATGACAAGACATACCTCATGAATTTGATAAAAAATAGTGTTTATAATAATTTAATATCACTATACATGGGTTTGGAGATTGAAAAATACCATTTGGAATCTCTGAATAAATGAGGGAGAACAAATATACTTAATTTTTTTATACTTAAATGGATATACATGTATATATATATAACTATATATATACTTTTATATGTGTATATGGATAGTATGCATATAATTCTTTCAAAATTTTAAAACAATAACCCGCCCAATAAATCAAACCTAAAAGGGGTTGATAAATAAATTTTCATAAGTTTACATCAATGTAGGATCATACACACACACACACACACACACACACACACACACACACACATATATATATATATATTAAAATCACCCTTGTAACATTAAATTTTTATAACTAAGTTAAACCAAAATATACATAAGTTCTTAGATATAAGGTTCTTGGTAATAGTAACCTTTATTATATATATATCTATACTGAAAATATTATGTTTTTTATGTCTATATACGCATGTATATAAACATATATATATACAATTTTTGGTAAAAGATCATATCATGGTAGTAAAATTACACCCTTAAAACATTAATTCTATAAAAATAGATCCTTGAAAATCCATAATTCATATCATATATAGCATTTCGATTAAAAAATATGGTATAAAAACATATATATTTAATTATTAGTATATATGTTTTCAAAAACAAGAGAAAATAGTAGAATCACTTACTTGATTCAGATCAGAAGAGTTTGAGAGTTTTTGGAACTGAGGAAGAGAAAGAGAGAGCTTAGAAGATGGAATTTTCATGTAACAACTTGGGTGCAAAGTGAGGTTTTAAAAAAACAATGATTTCAATTGTTGTTTCGAATTGACCATACATAACCCAAAAAAAATAATTTTTGTAAATCAACGAGAAACTTGTTGATTGACACCCTAAATTATAAAATTGCAGCAGTGAAGAGGATCTGATTCTTGGATGGATATGTTTGGTTTAAAAATAAAACCACCTTTGGAAATAAAACGACGTGCAGAGACTAAAGGAAACACTGCGAGAGTGTAAAACTGGAATCATGGGAACAGGAGGATGGAGAGTTTCTGGAGGCTACATGGTCAGATGGGGACTGGTGTGGCACCATGGGGAAGAATAATAGTGAAAGAATACACCAGTATGATCTATTTTTATCCAATATAAGGGTTTGTATTAACCCTAAAAAATTTAATGGTGGGTGTTATGCGGCTAAGGATTGGATGGATAGGATGCAACGGCTGGTTTAATCAGACGGTCTAGGGAAATCCGTATGATTTAAAAACAACAGATGATAATGATTCGGTCATGGCTAGATTATAAGACCTTAGTTGATCGCACATTTTTTAAATTGTTGAGAGGTCCAGATCTAACGCAGAAAGATCAAATGGCTGAGAAAAACCTACGGTGAAGGAATGTGGTGGTGGGGGTTTGAACACAATATCGTTGGGGATAGCTATGATATCATGTGGTGAGATCATACGGCTGAGATCACGCGTCCTGGGAAAGCTCGCCTCCCACATCAAAACCTCACTGGTTTCAGGGCTTCCTTGTAATACTTGGTGTGAAGCGCCTTGTCTTAATTACACAAACACACACACAAGGGGTCCTTATACACAGGACCCCACCCACAGGCGCTCTTCCCACCCTCTACTCATGCCTGACTAGGCCCTATACATGGGTCCTTGCACATGTTGCGTAAGTTATTCATTCCTGGTTCACCTACTGCTCAAGCCAACTAGGGTGAAGGAATACCCCTCTTCACTGGGGTTGAATGGGTCCCCCATCATAGATGAAGTGTCCCCTTAGATTAGTTGGGATGGTTCCAATTTTTTAATACTTAAGACTTTAAAACAAAAAATATATATAATGTATAAATAATTTTTTTCCACATTATTTAGTTCCCTTTTAAACTTCTTCAATTGAACAAGTTACCCAATGTAAAATATTACTTAAAAACTATATTTAATACAATTACATTTTAATTTTAAAACCTTTAAACACTAATATACATAAAATACTAATGTTTATTACACATGTTATTAATTTAAAAGCATAATTTTATTTAACCAAAAATATTATTTTGAAACATTTAAACACACCCAACAGTTATAAAACCCAAAAATCTCTTTAAAACCCCAATGAATAATTATTACGGTCATTTTAATCCATATAAATAACTTTTCAAAGTATTAAAAGATAATTTATTTTTTTAAGAGGATAGTTCTCTACATTTATTTGAATCTTATCATTTTTTATATACTTATTTTTAAACTTTTTTTGTTATCGTCTATCCATGGGATGTCAACTAAACTATTGGCCTTATTTTCATGTTTGGTAGTATTCTATTTATTCAAATAGTTCTTGTGATTATTTTTCTTATGTATTTGTAATCTCTTGTAACAATATAATAAATCAATGTTTCTTTGAATAAAATGTTTCTCTTTATCTTGAGTTTATTTGAAATAAAACATACCAAATATCATTAAAATTGGATTAATAATAACCATAAATAAATTATTGTTATTACAATTATAATTAAGTTCAGGAGTTACATTAAATTAGAGAAACTAAAATCTAAGGATATTTTATTTATTTATGGGCTTAATCACAACTTGCTTAGTGTAAGATAACATTGTGATGATGGAATGGAAGTAATTTTAATAAAATATTCATATATCTTTAGAAGTGTGGAATATAGTAATGTTGTTACAGTGGGAGAATTAACTAGTGAAAATCTCTTAAAAATTGGAGAACCGGGTAACTCGTGTTATTTGAGTGCTGAAGATGAAAAAAAATAATTGAATCACACGTCTAGGCATCTTGGCTTGAAAATGATGAATAAAATATCAAAAGTAGATACTAAAAGAAAAATTCCAACATTGAAAAGGAAACAAGGTAATATTTTTACAGCCTGTCACAAAGGGGATATGGTTAGAAGAATTTATAAGAAAGTTGAAATAAAATCTACAAGACATCTTGATCTTATTTAATCAAATTTTGGTGTCATGATGAGACATCAGTCAACATAAATAGATTTTTACTTAATCTATTTTATTTATGTATTTAATTTAATGACCAATATTACGTTTATAAAGCACAAATCAGAATTAGAGGAAATGTTTAGATGTTTCAGAAGAGAATTTGAGAGAGAAATTGGAGATTTTATTATTAAATTGAGAATTAATAATGGAAGTAAACACACATGAAATGATTTTGAATAATATTTTAAGAATAATTGAATGAAACATCGGTACAGTGCTCCATACACCCCTCATAAAATTGTTTGATAGACCGAAAAATCAAAAGTCTATTGGAAATGGGAGAACTATGATGGTTGAGTGTACACTTTATGTTTTTATAAAGAGAATCCAGAAGTGTTTATGAACATATTCAAGCTACATATTTGTTAACTCTAGAAAACAAGATAACTTCCTTTGATATTTGGTATGATAAAAACCCATCCCAAATATATTATAAGGTTTTTGGAAGTCCTTGCTTACTAATGATCAAAAACCCTAATCTTTGAATTTTTTTTAAAATGATATGGGTGGAATTTTCATGGGATATTAAAATAAAAAAATAATTTTAAAATGTTTGAAAAAAATTCTTACCAAATTTGGTGTATTATTATGATGTGAAAGTTATTAAAAATAAAACCTCCAAAACAAAAGTTATTGAGAAAGTTGAGAAAGATAATTTTAAGACTTCCAATGAGAATAATGAAAGTGAATAAGATACTAATCCAAATAAATGTGGAAAATAATTCAAATGAATCATCAGGTGAGGAAGGTGAAACATGAAGAAAATTTATAAAATTTTTCACCTTGACTAAATAGGTGGATTCTGATAACATTATTTGAAATCAGAAATCTCCATTTTAGAAAAACAAATTATATTATAAAATAAGTCATCATTTATCACACAAGTTGATCCGAAATTAGTTTCATATTTCGTTAAACAAAAATGAATTGGTAGATGTTATGAATAATAATTAGACCATATTGGAAAAAATGAAACATGGAAACTTGTTCTATGACTAGCAGGGAAGGATATTGTTGTTAAAAATGGGGTTTTAGAAATAATCTAACCTATCCTGGAAAAAATATTCAAAAAAAATGTTCACTTGTTTGTAAATGATTTTCACATGTTTAAGGATTATATTTTGAAGAATCTTTTTCCCCTTTTGTGAGATTACAAAGTATTAGAATGTTCTTAGTAGTAGTAGCAAATCGTGGTCATAATTTTTACTCTATGGATGTAATGTTGGATTTATTAAATGGGTAGGTCGAGGAACAAGTTCATATTGAGAAACCATTTGGGTTCTGGCTTAAAAAAGATGAAACCAAGGTTTGTAATTTGAAGAGACCCTTGTATTGGTTGAAATAATACTCTCAGGCCAGTATTCATAACTTAATATTTTTTCAAGATATATGAATATATTGGATGTTGATGGGAATGTATATGTGAAGGATATTATCTCACATATCCTGAATATTATTGTTTACATTTATGACATAATTTCTATTAGGGATAGAGAAATTGCAGGTGCATAATTTTCTTAAGAAATGAAAAATTATTTTGAAATTTTGATGTATGGAGAATTAACCAACATTCTAGGTTTCTAAATTCAAGTGAAACATATATTTAATTTCATAAAAAAATTATATCATGGATTTATTGAAAAATGTTTCCATTTCATATTATAAATAACATTCTATACCTGTTTTTATTGGTGTCAAGTTGGGTAAAGATAAATCTAGGAGAAGTGTGAATAATAATGATTTTCAAAATTTTCATGTATTTTATAGTATCTTAAAGATTCGAGGACTAACATTTTTTTATGACTATATGTGAAAGATATAAAAGTAATCTAGAATAATCACATATACTAGAAATAAAAATAATTCTCATATATGTTAAAGTAACATTAACATATGGATTTTTATATATTAAAAGTTATAATATAAAATTTCTTGGTTATAATATTACTGATTGGGTAGAAGATTTCAACAATATAAAATTAAATATATGAAGAACATTTTTCATGGTAGATTGTTGTGTGATATGGAATAGTAATAAATAGAGTCTAGGTTCTTTGAGAATAGTAAAAGAAAAATATGTTTCCTCTACCTAAGAATGTACTCAAATTTTCTGGATTAAATTTCAACTGGATGTTTTGAAAGTTAGTGTTTGTAAACATTGAAGATAATTTGTTAATATAATATTGTAATTGATATTTCCAAAAATACTACTAAACACTCAATATCAATTCATACTGACATTAAGTATCACTTAATAAAATAAAAAGTTGACAATGGAGATGTTATACTAGAATACATTTCTACAAATTTCAAATTGTCGGTTTTTTCATAAAATCAATTCCAAAAGAATGGTTAGTGGAATTGAGATCGTTACTTCATGTTCATCCTCTACCAAATATTTCCAAAACTTTTTATAAAATTTCGACAATATTATTTGGATTATGTTGAGAAATGGGGTAATATATATCATTATCCTAAAATCGAGAGGCAAAATACATTATTTATGAATGAATTTGATATTATGGTTATCATAAAATGGAGGAGAGTAAAAATTTTATATTTGAAAGTTTGTAGAAAAAATAAAAAAGATAAAAGTATTTGGGATTTTATATTAAAAACTATATAAATATTAAAATCACCAAAGTATATAATTTCTTAAAAAACATTACCTTATCTAGTAGTGTGGTGTTAGGGAATTTTATTTTTGAAAGGCTGTGTTTTGGTAAAAGTTAAAAAAATGGAGTTATTAAATTAATGATCCAGAAAAACGTTTGTGTGGTAAATATTGTTTAAGAAAGTTATAAAAAAACAAAAGGGGGTGGTTGAATACCCCTTATGATGTTTTCCTAAAAAATATTTTTTTTCAACTGACTATTATTAAAGTATGTTTTTGTACAATATGTTAAAAAGAAAGGGGCAATAATTTTATTGTAAATTTACTAAATAATTGAAATACAGGAAGCTAGAAAGGATCTTTTATGAAATTTATAACAAATTTCAAATGATGTTATACTAATATCATAAGTTCCTAACAACATGAAAAATATCATGATACAATATTTTGATCAAAGAGTGGGTATATGTTTTATGGATAGAGACTTTCGAAGAAGTCTAAGGTTGAATTAGTGGAAAAACATTGTTCAAATGAAAATGTTCATAAAGTGAGAGTAACATAACCTTTACTTGACATGATTTCTAGAAAAATATGATAGATGAAAATCTTTTGTTCCAAATTTACTGATCATATGGATCAAATATGATGTTTTTTAATGTATAAAAGTTTGATTGAAAATCAGATAAACATTTTCAGACATACAAAATTCAGTTTTTTGGGAAACCCATATATAATAAGTTCATTTAAGAATAATTATTAAAAGTATAATGTTTTTAACTTTGTGTACATGAAATTTCACACATAGGTCACTGAATGAACTTTTCTCAAAGGTTTATAAAAAAATGGTTGAAAGAATCTAATGAGGTTCTTATAAGAATTGTTTAGGAAAATACATATTGGATGAATTTTGTCAAATTGTAAGAAGTTATAAATTTTCATCAGATGAAAATTTTCAAAAGTTTCCAAATATAATTTTATTGGTGAACCTTCTATAAGAATATTTACATATTCCAAAGTTGTATTCAGGTGTAAAAAATCTAGAACATCAGATAATGAATCTTATAGAGAGTTGTAAGTGTTTTTTCGTTGAGTTTTTATAGTTTCACAAAATGTGGAAGAAATAAAAATTGGCTCAAGATCAATAAATTTAATTTTTGTAGAAATAAGAAGGTATATGATTCTTAGAGGTGAAACCAGTGTTTTTTGTCGAAAAGTTTTTCAGGAAACTGAAGTATTTTGATGTTCTGACAATGGCATCAACCCCCTTTAGTAAGCTAATTATTTATTGTTCAAGTGGGTCTAGAGAAACAAATAGAGGGAATGTTGTTTTTCTGGATAGATAGATCTGTATGAATTTGGAATTTTATAGTTTTTTTATCGGATAAAGTAAAAAAAAATTAATTGTGTTGGTAGGGGTAATTCCATAATACCAACATCCAACTGATGAATTTCCATCAAAAAACATTTTTAATGTAGTCTGTTGGATATATATTTATAAGAAATTTATGTTTAATGTTTTATATAAGGAAATATTTCATCATAAAAACATCTATTATATGGAGAAATTTAAATTTTTTGGAAAGGTTGGATGTGGTGGAGTTTTCATGAAGCTTTGTTTATATTGTAAAATATTTGGGGATCTTTCTTTCGGCATTCCAATGTAAATAAAAATATTAATTGAAAATTTACTCAGTAAGAAAATAAAAAGTTCTTCCCTCCCTTTTCCACTTCTATAGAACCTATAAAAAGGTGTAAAAAATACATCACCACCTTAATTTTTTTACACATGCAAAAAGATGACGCGTTGTAGTATTTTTGTTAGAGAGAGTTTCCAACTAATTTTTTTTTCAAGTTAACTAATTCAAGAAAAATATTTTCATTATAGATTGAGGAAAGTTATGTGTTTCAAAAACTAAAAAGATAATAGGATAGAGAAATCTGATTGATTTTCCATATATAATTTCAGGCATAGTAGTTTTTTTTAATCAGAAAAAATGTAGGTTTGAATAAGTGTAGTTTTTTGTGGAGATTCAAATGGAATTTTGAAGGATTTAATAAGAGAGGACTGGATGGATATTAAAAAATGGAATAATCATACATACATTTGGAATGAAATTTTTAGGAGAAAATTTCATAGTTTTTATACATGTTTTTCCTCAATTTTGTAAGAAAAACCTTTAAACTAATAGAAGTTAATATAATAATATCTGTCCTGATATATATGGAGTCTAATAGGTGTTTCATCAAAAAAATTATTCACTTATTATTAATAAGGAATTTTGATGGACCCATAAGAGTTTCCACGGAAAGGATGTAAGTTCTCAAACTAAGGCAAATCCTAGTAATCTTTTTTCCTAGTTTTATTTCTCATATTTTCATTCTTGTGATATTTATATAAAATTGATAAGGAAATACACTCTATCAAGTAACATAGGTTCAAATGTAACGACCTTAGAATCATTAAAAAAATAAAACCACTAATTCACTACCCCCCCCCCTCATAGAGGTTTAATGATCCTTATGAACTTCAAAACAAGTGGAAACAGAGCTTAGAGGGTTGTACATTGGTCATTCACATCATGAATGTCCCATTCATGTTGTGAAAATAGATAGAAATCATAACATGAAGAAATGTCATGAAGAAAAGGAACTCAGAAGCATAGGTTACAACTTCATAGTTTAATAATATGGTTCATGCCATTAAACATGACCAGATGGTGCAATTAATACAAAGGTTGTGATAAATTCAATGGAGATATGCAATTTATGACCCAGAATGTTCATGAACCATCGAAATGGACCATGGACTCATTTTGGACCGAATTATTTAGAAACATAAATCTAAACTATATTTTCTTGATGACTATAAACTAAAGACTAGTGCTCTACTGTAATTCATTCCTTCAGAGATCAGATATTGGGTTGAGTCACTACACATCAGATTCCTTCACTAGTTCTTATCTATTATTCCCTTTATGAATTCCTTTTCTCTTCTCCTGTATTATCAATAACCTCTGACTATCACAAGGGGGTTACTCAGGATCTGTTCTAGGTGTTGTAGATATAATGGAAAGGTGTTATGGATTTTTAGTCTTATTTTTTCATATTTTCTATTTTTGTAATTTTAATTCAATTTCTTTTTCTTTTTCTCTTCCAATCTCATGATTGTTGATATAAAATATTGAAAACTCCCTTTTTAATTTCACAACTAATTAGCAAAAATTAGGCATTACCATTGAATTGTTTGTGGTAATTATGTTTAATAATATTATCAATCATAAAACGATTTAGTAATTCCCTAATATACCTATCCATGAGAAATGGGGGATTTATGTTCTAAGGAGGGGATATAAAGACCAAGGATCTCCCTTGTCTCTACTCTGAAAACAATCAGGGAAAACTAATTTAATTTGAAAATTTATAATCACCTAACCCCTAAATCTATAAATCCCTAGCATGTTCTCCAACATGATTTCAAAAACCAAGATTTCTTTCGTTCTTCCCTATGTTACAAACAACTACAATAAGTCATTTACTAATATTCCTAAAAACTACTAACACTACCTCATGAGATTAAACTTGAACTCAATGCTATCAAAAGTTATTTAGGTTAGTTTTATTCTTTGATTCTTTTATAAATAATTAAATTTATTTATCCTCCAATGAAACTAATTATTATCTATAAGTTCTCAATGGTTATCCCTATACTAAGAAATTATGTTATGTCCAGAACCTTCATGTGGTAATAGTGTGGCCATATTTAAATTTATATTTATTTATTTGATTATTAATCTATATTCACAATAGTTATGAGATTTTTCTATTAGTTATTATTCATTATTTAATCCAATGTTTAATTAACATGATTTTTACATTTTAATTATTTTTTTAATGTTTCATATTTTCTTAAATG
The DNA here is from genome assembly GCA_963277665.1 of Viscum album. Taxonomy (NCBI): domain Eukaryota; kingdom Viridiplantae; phylum Streptophyta; class Magnoliopsida; order Santalales; family Viscaceae; genus Viscum; species Viscum album. The sequence continues at coordinate 582,184,295 of OY728130.1, read as the reverse complement.
ACAAAGAACATCTAAATAATTATCATCGATTCGATTAAGAAGGGCCAAGGATTCTGGCAGGTGAGACTGGGATACATGGCATGTTGAAGAAGTACATGCCATGTAAGAAAATTCATTACACCTAGATGTGTCACGAGATACATGACATGTCGAGTAGTTGTTAGAGATAGTGTATGTATTTCACATAGAATGTAGACTGTGATTACCATCCATATGTCTTGTCAGATTACCTGGCATGTAGTTGGCATATGATTTGTGTAGTCTATAAGTTTTATCAAAAAAACTATCCCTAACTATGTATTCCAATACATGGTTTCAAACTATGTGAGACTGATATCCTAGGTAATTAACAAAAGCAATTTTTGTATTTAATGTACGTAATAGGAAATTCATTATTTCCTGAATCATAATAACACATCAATACAATTGGTGGACTATAAAAAAATAAAGCTAATGGAATACAAAGTGTTTACTCGTATTACACATCAAGTGGTCCCATTTATAAAGAACATGTTGATCCTTTCAGAATTTTTGTAAGACACATGTAAAGAATGATACACAACATGTAACTGGTTAGTACAGCATATGTAATCCAATTGAGATACATGTTAATGACCCATGAACTTATCCAAAATACATGACCAATGAGGGACATGTCATGTAGGTCAAAAGTAAACACAATTTATTCTTCTAATAAAATATAGAGTTAAATTACATTAAAATAATTAATTAGATAATTAGAACCAAATTACACAGATTAGCACCTGATGAGTTTGAAAATATTACAAAGTATTAAGAGAATGAAAAATGATCAAATACATTTTTGTAATTATCTGTAATTATTTGTTATTCCATTTATTTTATATAAATGAATTAATGATGGTTATATATAATAGAATTCAAATATTCATTAAGATAAATTGTAACTAATTAATTAATTAATGAAAATATGTTTATAATAATAATAAAGAATCAGTTGAAATGAATGTTAACTAGTTTACATTTGGGTATTTACTTCAAGTATCTTATCGTTCATGATATTTAACGAGACTTGTGTATGTGTTGGTTTAATTTAATTTAATTTATTGAGTATTTTTGAAAATATTATTTATTAAATATCTTGTTCTATGAGTTATATATTCCTCTTTTATTATATAGGAAATGTGTGTCCAATGTGATTTATGTAATTCACCTTAACAAATCCTTTGGTTCCCCTCACCTTTGTGTGTGTTATAAATACATGTAATAAAATGAGTAACCCAAGGATCATGATGGTGGTTAAATTGGATCAAAGATGATTCCAAATTAGGTAATACATAGGTGGATATGTTGAATGTTATAACTCAATCGAGGACTGGAATAATGATTTTTCATCTATGACATAGGCTGATTTATTTTTCGCTCAATAAATAAACATTTAGACAAGTTAGAGATTTGGAATTTATTAAATTATTAATTTATGTCATATGCATTATTTATTTTATGGATGCAAGACTGTGATCATATAAATAAATAGACAACTATGCGATGATGGAATTTAATTAAAGGGATTATGCATAATTGTTTTTATCAAAACATGGTTAATCAATTAAGTAAAATCCACTTAATATTAACAATACATTTATAGGATAAAATCTGAAATATTTACACATAATAAAACAAAATTCATCATGATAATTTTAATTCATTAAGCCTTCTATAATCTGAATTAAGATGAACCCGCAAGTAATATGTCGATTCAGCCAACACTAGAGGAACTATTCATTTTTGGAAATTCATAACTAAGATAGTGGGTTGACTTAAACAGATATTCTTTGGTTTCAATGGACTACATCTTTCTAAAGAAAATTTGGAGGCAAGTGTTGTGGAGATCCTAGTTATAATTTCATGATTTGGGAGTCTACTCAATAGATCAAGGAACTATAAACCCACAGATGTAAAAACTACCTACCTAAATACTTTCTTCTAATTTAAATGGATTACATATAGATTATAAGAAATGAAAAATAGATCTTTGATTTTAAAATTCCTTGAGTGAAGAAAATTTTCAATTTCAATGGTGAGGGTCATTGAGACATGATAAAATATTGGGAGGCATAATATGATTAAATTTATTATGTCAGATATAAATTGAAATCATGTAAAGTACTAATAATATAATCTTTCATAATTATATAAAAATTCAAAGTTAATTATCCACTATTAGGTACTGAAACCCTTATAAATGGAAGTAAATGCTCTCATGGATTTTACAAAGAAAGAAAAATGAATTGAATGGAGAATTGAGGAAGAATAGTTGAAGAAGCTGAAAAAATTCCAAAGGAAAGAGGATGTGTCATGAAGAAGAGCTCTTTTATGGACCGCCGCTTCATATGGTAGTCCTCAGTTTCACAAAAAATCTAAAAACTAACCAGGTAATGGGATGTAAGAGACAATGTAAATCTCCCACAAATGAAATCATTTGCAGGGACGAGGATAAGCCATCTTCCCACAATACGATCCCCTGTGAACTCAAACGGTTCGTAGGTAAGGCAAATAGGTCATATTCCTGCGAATTAAAAAACAATATTTTGCGAGACTGAAGCATTCATCCTCACCAACACAGACGAAGACCCCATACTGCCACTGACTGAGTCATCCACAGACCATGTTACTCCGGGGGGCCTCCGCAAAAGATGCTCTAGGGCCCACCAATCATGTTCTTCCAACTATCTATAAAAGGACACCAAGGGGACTGAATAGGAGGACCTTTTTTTCTGGACTTTAGTGATTGAAGTCACATAAGAAGAGATCACCATAAAATATGGACTCTTCTGATGATTCCCTATAGGTATATCCCACCATATAGGATTAAAAAAGGAAAATTAATACTAATTGGTAGACTGAAAACCCATCTTCTTTCGAAGATGAATTTCTCAACAAGAATATAACCAATACCCCTTCTTCAATCCAGCATCCCATATAGCCATACACTATGTAGGTGGAACCATGAACCAGGTATACAGTCACTACACAAATGGATCCCAACCTCACGTAGCATCTTTCTATGTGGATGAAAATCAGCACCATGTAGTGAAATGCTATGCTGATGAACGATGGTTCCACGTATAAAAACACAAAGACGAATGAATACAGGTCCATATACCATCATGGTACATGGACGACCAATTCAACCATATAGAAACAAGTTAAGTGGGAGAAAACCCATCCCACATTATAAAACGGTATATGGAACGTGGTATTCTTGAGCATTCCACCCTCTTGATTCAATCTTTTCCTTCTGTTTCCATCGCATTATACATAGCCCCTCTACAAACCAATCCAATGGAACTAGTTCAAATCCAATTCCAAAGACATCAGACCCAAATGATAAAACCATCAGGCACATCACTACAGCCTTATGATTTTACATACCCATGGTATGATGACTCATATGGGTAATCCTCGTTATAAGGCTGACCCTTAGAATGTCCCTAATTTTATATTCCAATGGTAATGAAGGTTCTAACCTTCGGATTCTCACTCATACTTCCCCATTCTAGGGATTAAGGGTTATCAATATCCTTTCCCTTCGACGAGGGATAGTGATAAATAAGGTACAATCACCTTTACATTACCCTTTAATGAGTAATCATACTCAACCCATTTCTTAGAATCAATCACAGGGAACTCCATCTGAGGTAATCCCCAAGCCTCTCATCGGGGAAGTGCAGTATCCCTGGCCTCCCCAACAATCTTCCTCATTTTCCACCAGTGGAGAGGGGAATGTTAATAATTTTCTAGATCTACCATTTCTTCTTGCTTATCACACCAATCATGACTCACATGGGCTTAGAGATTAGTGGTGATCATGGCATCCTCATGATTCACCCAAAAGTTGAACTACAAGAACTCTGATTTCTGACCTAACTAGGATATGTAGGAGGCCTATCTGAGGACTGAGTTCAATGGGCCTTCTCCACAAATATAAGTCCCAAACATAGGTAAACCATCCTCATATTCAGTGTAATCCCCAGTCATGCCCCCTCAAATGGTCCTCTTTGACGTGTAAGTCTTATCTTATCGAACTATGTGGGTTTTGATTTCTCTCACAATGATACAAAGTAATCTCATCTTACGGGTTTGATCCCAACATTAAAACAACTCTAGTCCACCCTGGATGATGATAGACTCTAGATTTCCATCCTATATGGCTTAAAACAAGCATTGTCTTTGTGAATGACTAAGGATTTTTGGATTTTTTTCGTATGATGGTGTCATTGATTAGGAACCATGGGTACATACATATGTATTCATTAATGGAGAACCTCATATTCATGCAAATAATTCTGCACACATGCATAATTATTATTGACCTTGGGACATAATAGTAATATATTGACACAGTCTTGGGAATGAAAAAAGGATTCACAAACATATGAACATTTCTTAAATCAATATGTGTGTCAAAGAGTTGGAAATAGTCCCCCCCAGAAAGGGTACAATGAGCTAGATTTTCCAACCTCACAACCAATGTGATACCTTAAGTGTCATTGACCAAATCATCCAACACGATCCTACCTTTGGAAATAAGGTCCACAAATTGTGGATAAGGGTTCCATTGGGTGTTTCTGGCTTTGTGAATAGTCATGTTGGAGAGTATCTAAGGACATTGTGTCTAACATAGATGGATTGCACCAACACTTAATCCCCACAATCACCAACTAGGACAACATAACTCTAGAACCTCCTTCATAATATGAAATGAATATACTTCATAGTTCCAATCGATTCATTTTCATTCTTGGGTACGATGCACCTTTGGGTTGAAACAAAAAGGGTGAACCCAATGTGAATCCTTCTCCAAGGTAGAGGTGTTACCCCACTTTAACCCCTTTCGTATCCAAAGAGGAAGAGGGTCGAGGGAGATCATAAACTGTAAATTTACTCATTATATGCTACATTGATGGGGTTTTTTCTCTATACCTATCATATATATTACAATAAATTCACCTAGCTTTCTTCAATCCAACGGAATCTTAGTAGTTTTCTCAGACTTGTGCATCCCCAACTGCACAGGCAGTGGGGTCCTAGGACCCCATTTCCCACCCAGAATATTCAACGTTGGGTTTCAAATGCAATGATCAGTGATTACCATCAAAATGGTACTATCCCCACCATGAATTTAGCAAGGGAAGCCCTCCATGCCATAAAGCTGAGTCGACCACCCACTCAACAGTGACCGATGGTCTAAAACCGGGTAGCTCCACTTTTCATCTCCAATCATTTTAGGATACTTCCCCCAAAATTTGAGGATAAGTACTTCCCTTATCTTAGGGATATGGATTAATTCATCACCCATGACTTCTTCCCAACTTCATAGGGGTTTCACTCAAGGGACCCAGCCAGAAGACATCACTACCAACACCATGTGACCCAAAATCATTGATCTGAAGTGGATACCGCCGGAAGACGTCACCGACAACAATAGGCCATGCTGCACTCTTGGTTACAACACTACTAGGGGATGTGCATTGGTAGATTCATAAACATAGTACGGACCATTATTATGGGAATAAAAAAATACCCATAAGAATATATGTTAATAAATAGATCAAGGATAAACTAGATTTAAACCTAAGGAGTCACAAGTTAGGATATACATATCATTTACTACATTATCCTTTTATGATCAAATTTTCATTTTTATTCTCCATAGTTAAGTATTCAAACCCCATAATTGTATTCCTTTATTCATAGTTAAAATATGGAAGGAGGAAGATCACAAACAACTCTTCTCTCTCTTCCTAAAGAATTACTTGGAATGATCATCCTGAAGTCATGCTCAAATGATTTTGAAACTTTTTCAAATGTCTAGGTTACCTGAAAACAACTTTATGAGGCATCCAATACCTCTATCGTAGCACAATTCTTTAAAGGATCAAGTACAGTCTATGAAGGAATACTTCACACTAAACTTTCTTACCATGCTAAGCATGGGAAGTACCATCTGGATCTTTTAGAATTCTTCTCTTTATTTGAAAATTATGAAGTACAAAAAGATTTTCTATATGCTGAAAAATAGGGAGACCTCCGAGCAGCCTATATGTATCAAATAATAGATTTTTTCCTCTGGGTAAATACAAAAACTAATTTACCAAAGTCCTATTTTGAAATATTTGAAGATGAATCTATAATACGTTTTTATAAAACACAAGTTCAAGAAGATATTTCAAAATTATATATAAGAAATAACTTTTTAATGACTTCTTGATGCTTTCATAGATATAAACCAAGACACATGAGGTGTTTTTGGGAAAAGAAAGTAGATGATTTTGAAAATACCATGAGGTACCATTGTGACGCATTAACCCTTTCTACATGAATGCAACGATAATAGGAAAGAATGAGATTTCATTAAGAAAATGAAGGAAAAGTTCCCACAACTGTTTATGTATTAGAATGTAAAATTAAATTTTGAGGGTGAAATTTCTTAAGAGGGGAAGATTGTAATGACCCAAGCATTCATTAATGTAAATTCCTCTTGATCTAATTAAATGTTTATTATTGTTGTATAAAATGTGAACTTCATTGGTTTTATTTTTCTGGATTTTAAAATACCATTATGAATTGTGACCATTGCTAATATATTCATTGAATAGTGATCACATGATTAGTATAAATATAGGGCTTTAACAAATCCAATTTACTCAGACAAAGGAAGTGTTGGCCTCATCTATTAGACTTTCCCCGTACGAAGACCAATTTTCAGATCTCAAAAAGGAGGTGGTGTCATTAGGCTTTGCTCTTGACCAAGCCCAAGCCAATCTTGAACACATTAAGATTGATCAGAACCGACTATGGGAGAAGTGGAAGTTAACCGAGATTACCACCTGAGCGATGTTATCTGAGCCACCCCAAGAGTTGGTCACCATCGCACACCTAACCTTTTGGTCTTATGAAGGTGTTATAAGGGGTTATGTAACAATACCCCGACACTATGACTATGTACATTGTTTTTTTATAAAGAATGTGCATTCATTTTATTTTCGTTACTTTGTAAATAGTTTTTAAAGAAAAAATAGTATTTTTAGTAAATATTGAACTAAAAAATATATTTTGACAAATTAATGGATTTTTGAATTAAATAATATTTTAATAAAATATTATTATTATGAAACTAATTTTTATTAAATATAAATTATCATTTAATTTTATTAATTAAATTGTAATTTTTATTATGGTTTGAAAGCAGTTTTTGTCAAAACCCATGAATTGTCGATAAATGTCGGTTTTTTATTTTAAAAGTAAATCTTCACATATTTAGAAAATTATTTCAATAAAATTAATATTATTTTTTGAATCATGATGTCAAAATTATCCAACGGTGAATTTTTCATAATTTTTTGAGACAGTTGAATTTTGTGGTAAAAATTAAATACCGTTTAAATATATAATGTGTTTTATGACATCATAATGACCCAATAGTGACGTAATAAAATAATATAAACATTATTTTTGGTCAATATATATTTTATAATTAAAACAATGTGGTTTTATATTTTTCTAATTTATTTTACAAAGCTTTAGTGGACCCTCCATGAATTATAAAACATTTTGTCTTTTAAAATTATTTTCCTTAAGAGTGTGACTCACCTCCACATAAACAACCCTATTATTTTAAGAATTTAGGTCATTGGCCTTATAAAATATTTTTTTCAAATCCCATTTGGAAAAAACTGTGTGCAAATCCCATGGTCTGGTTTTTGGTTTTGATTAGTTTAATGTGAGGTTTCCCAAACCAAAATAATAAAGAATTACATCTCCTTTCCTATATAAACTCACCAAAGCTCCCACTTCCTCTTCACTCAAATACTTTTTATTTCTACCAACCCCGCACTCCTCTCTCTATAATACTCCCAATGTGCCCCAAACTCCCAATAATCCTCTCTCAAGCCTCTCCCAAGCCTTTAGGATCACACTTCCAAGTAAGGGATTCCTACCCTTCTCATTTTATCCTAGTTTCTTAATATTATTAGGCCCTTTTATTTTCAATTACAAATTTTGGGGTATTATTTCACACCTTCCCCATACTACCATATTTTTGTTTGGAAAATGGCAGATCCATTTCTCTCTAATTAATGCCTCACATGTACACCTGTTACCATGCCGAAATTCCGTGAGGGATTTCTCTCTCCTCTTTTACATCCAAGTAATTGTTTTGTATTATGAATCTATATTCCATTACGTTTGTTGGGAAATGTATCTATACTAACCCCTTATTGTCCATAATGTACATATGATGAGACACCCATTTCCCTCTCATCAAACATTTTCATGAATCCTTATGTCATGTCGTTATGCTGCCGAAATTGCACCGCGTTTTTATAAGCCAAGATCATTGTATTGGGAATACCGTACACATGTCTCTATCAAGGGTATTCACCTTTATGCACAAATACATATTGAATGGTACTTTCATGTATTTATTCCACATTACTTAATTAGGGAATAACTTATGATGTTGATTGATTCCATGTTATATGTTCCATGTGGCACACATATGAATGAAATGAAATATTTAAGAAGGGTGTGCCCTGATAGTGATCCAATGCATTGGGTAAAGTATAGTATTATGATACCTCATTCACAATGGGTGTTGACTCATTATAATTCAAGTTCAATAACTTTTTACTCATTCTTCATAGTCAATGAGGGTTTACTCATGCTCCATGTGCAATGTACCTTGGGTCATTATAATTCCATGTTAAGTGTTGTTGCCACATTTCCATGTTATGATTATCATGATTTATCATGACTTTATGTTCATGTTTCTATTGTGATCCATTGATATTCCTATTTTCTAAAATGTATTGTATTATTCATTTAATTCCATGTTTATTCCCTTACTGGGCTTTATAGCCCACCCTTTTCTTATGTGTGTCTTCAGATTATCCCATGCAATGCTAAGTTTGAGGGAATGTAGTGGTCATATAATGGAAGTTTTCAATAAAGATGTTGTGTGTTTTATGTTCTAAGATGTTATGTAATGTTCCTAATCCCCAAAGACACTAGACATCTCGATCTTCTATGTTGTATCAAGTGATGATTTTATGTAATAAATCAGGTTTAATTGTGTAATAAAAAGCAGGGTTGTTATAGTCTCACCACGAAAATAGGGTGGAAAATTGTAGGTAGATGAAAATCGCTACCGATATACATGATGCAAATCATCCTAATAGGATGTAAAACTAAAGGTAAGAACACATACTTTTCAATGTATATTAATCCCACCAGTAAAATAATCTGTCAATCGATTATATGTAGAGTCAAGTCCATGCACCCTCATGTCAAGACCTTTGGTAAAATACAATGTAAATCTAGTACAAAACGATTAAAATTCCAACAAATTCATATCATGCCCAGGAGACTAATAATATAGTAAATGAGAATATTAAAATCCTTTCATGAAAATATGAATCCCACCAGTCAAGTACATAGGCAACTGGAGAAAACTGTTGGTGTATCCCAGCTATAAACCAGGGGAAGACCCGTTCCTCTGTCCCAACACCGGAGAACTGACAGTACCCACTGGAGAAAAATGAAGGACTGAAACAGAAAAAAATTCATTCTCTATCATCAAAAAGGGAATTTATCACAATCCTTTCAAATAAGTATCTCAAAACATCTTGGAAATGATATAGGACCAGACACAAATTCCTGATCATATCCTCCAGACCAGTCAAGATGTTATCACATTTGAAGAAATATAACGGAATCTAGCTCACAACCTCATCTACCTAAGTGGGGTGACTCATCAAAAAGATAATATATTTACTCTTAAGTAGACCTACTTCCCTAATATAGTCAAAGAGTTTCGATGAAAATATTCCTTGATACAAGGAAAACCAGATCAGAAAAAAACATTTATTCCAACTGGAGGACACTGGTCCACCATGGTGGCCACTCCAGGGTAGGAATATATCCCTGTTAGAACTCAAGATGCTCGACGGAATATCCTAGAAGCAGCACATGAACCAAAGAAATAGGAACCCAAATATAATGGTTTTTACCAACATAAGGAGGACCCAGTTTCCCATAATTAATCAACCAAAAATGAAATGTGACAAAGGAAACTAGAAAATAAAGGGAACATTATTGATCCTACTCTGCTGGAATCTGGAGTTCTTGAAGCCATTAAGGACCTATCAATAGGGGCTCAATATAAAAACAACACATTACAAAATTATGAGAGTTTTAGTAGAAATTCTGAAGGTCCTACCTATAATATTGTTGCCAATAGTTCTTAATGTCCTCCTCAGGCCACCCACAGGGGCCAACTTCATGGGAAAGAAACGATCGATTATGAGAACCTATCTCCTGATGACTGTTAGGGTATGCTTCCCCCTTACAAAAATATCAGAAAAAATTAGGTCCTCCCATTGCTTTCATCCACGCTGATGGTCCTCCCCAAGGTATACATTGTAAAAACTCTCCCTACAGTCAGACGTCAAGTTATGATGGTAGTCTTCGCCATGATGGAAGTCACTGTGAAGGTCCTCTCCACAGTAACATCAATCAGTAGAAGGTCATACCTTTGTTTCATCCCATCCCATAGGTCCTCCCTATGATGGGCACTATAGATATTCTCCATACATATAAAAATCCAACTATGATGGTAGTCTTAACCATGATGGCAGCCACTGCGAAGGCCCTCCCCACAATGACATCAACCTATGAGAATGTACTCCCCATGTTTTGGTCCAACCTGAAGGTCCTCCCTATGGTATAAACAATAAAACTCCTCCTTATGGTTGGACACTAAGTTGTGATGGTATTCCTCACCAATACTACATCAGCTACAAAGGTCCTCCCCATAGTCAATGTTCACACCAGCAAGAAGATCCTCCCCTTGACGATCCATACATTAGAAAGAAACCATTTTTTGATGTGATTGGAAAGATGGATTCACACATGTTAGATACAATTTCTATGACAAGCGACATACTTTCTCAATCAGAAGATGGTCTGGGCACACACTCATCATCTGAGACACCCATGTACCATTCATTTATTGAAGAGAATCCAACTAGCCCTGATGTTGGGGATGAAATCATTAAAAAGCATCCAAATTGGTTAGACTAAGTAGAGGAGTCTCCAAGAAATGTTAAAAAGGATATGTTACTCTTGGGAAGAAAATTATCTAAGGATACCATATAAATTATGTTTTGTCCCAAATCCACTTCTCAATTCGACATACCAAGAGTGTTGTTAAAAGAATTTACGCACAACATTCATTTCAAAATCAGGAAACTCTCCTCAATCTGAAAGAAAACTATTTTGATGATGGGTATGCAAACCATGTCAACATATTGGGGGAGAATCACCATAAAATTTACCTAGAATCCCTTCTATCAGCACAGTGGCCACAATCTGAGAGGCAAATGAAAAATCTCGAACTGATCTTCCGATACTCACTATAAAAGCTGTCTTTTTTTAGAAATGCACCATCTGGTGTTCATATCTGGGGTTGGGAAGATTATGGATTGGGTCACTTCACCCCAAATTCCATCCAATAGAACCCATTGGAAATGAAATCATGTAACGTCATTATCCCAAGATGAAGATCAAATGGAATTCCTATTCAAGAAAGGAAACATTATTGACAAGAATCAACTTTAATAATGTCTCAAAAGTGTCAATACCGACAAAAATAATCCATTTAAAAACTCATGAACTAGCCAACTGAGAATATTCAATTGACTTCTCACCTAAGGGAATTCCATCATTAAGAAACACCCATTTCCTCAAAAAAATCATTTGTAGACCTAACACCATAGTTGGCTCACCTTTGAATGGGAATCTACGAGATCAAGAAAGTGTAAATGGAATTATTGACTATCTTAGTACGATATCAGCACCATCCCATAGGTATGAGATAATTTTTAACAAAAAATACCACCAAAAGACCAAAAATATCTGGAATGAGGAATAATAACAATGGAATGGGAGAAACCCGGACCCACATGGCTGGGGGCATTTTTACCTCAACTGCCCACCCATAAGACATCAGTATTTTACCACCTAGGGAGGGAAATGAATAGAGAGACTACTCATTCATTCCCATCTCTCAATTCATTTATCCCATAACGGAGGCATACATAAAGTTCATATATGGTATCCCTCCGAGTGACCCTTCACTAAGAAACTCAAAGTGGATCTCTAAATGGAAGGATGAAATCTAGTAAAGGAAGCGAAAATATAACGGTCTGGAATTACTTCCAGTGGACTATAATTGATACCTATCAGGGCACTCCATGGGCGGCTACACCCCCTGGGCGGGACACACCACCATCCCCAGTGGCAGCCATTTCCTCATGCAGCCCTTGGGCGGAGAGCCATGCTTCGTCCAACGCTCACATGTGAGAGTTACCAAGGATCGGATACATTCCTACCTCCTTTGCCTCTAATACCAACTGTAGAGACCCAAAACTTGACATACATGGACATTACATTACATTTTCGGAATACTTAGTACATAACAAAAAACACACACACAAGGATCGTAATAGTTTAGTGTCTTTGGAAACTCGGAATATAATCTTCTAATCCTGGTGAAAGATCTTCAAAATCTCCCATAAGGATCTTCTTTTTTTTACCTAAAACCTTTCTTTATATCATGGGGAATAGAAAACATACAAGGGTGAGCTCAAATGCTCAGTAAGGGTAAACAAAAGAAATATCAATCACATCATATACATAAGTACATAACTTTTGGAAATCTTAACCTGCAAAAGAGATCATAATTTCATAACATGGGGTAAATCATGGCAGTGAAATGTAATCACAATAATCATAACTTAAAACATGAAACATTGTGGCATTCACACATAATCATAGAGAATCATTTCTTGTTAGTCAAGAATCATTGCCAAGACTATCTTAGTGGACAAAGTCCCTTTCTGAATCGAGTAACCCTCGTTTCAGTCCTGTTTCACTGAACCGGTATAACCTACCGTTCCAGCCCTGTCTATCTCATGAGATATAAAATCTTTACCCAATGCATTGGAGGGAGATATAGGTCCCACCCATCTCATAATGATACCATTATTATGTGTGCCACAAAATCATAAATCATACATCATTGCATAACCCATGTAATAAAATGGGATTCTTAAACATCATGCAATCATAATCCATAAACAATTGATATCATTTCATCATAAGAAAATTGAAACCATTTAAATCATAGAGACATTTTACTTGAAACATACATATCAAATAACGTCAACTTAGATGGAAAATATTTTTGAAAAGAACACTTGAAATGAATTCTTGAGGAAAATATCCTTTCTTCTTTAAAAACATTTTTCCTTTCTTAACATGTCATAAAACATTAAACTAAAAGAAGTTGATTAAAAATAAACTTGAAAAATTATAAAGGAAGCTTCTTGGAAATAATGTTTTAAAAATCCATTCATGCTGTATAAGTTAAAAAAACATTTTTATCATACTTTTGTCAGAAAAGTCAAAAAAGTAACTCGTATGAAAAATGACAAAATATTCCTTTCATATCTTTTACTAAAAACTCACCGAAGGGTAAAATAGGATTTAAACAATTGTAGGTGAATGGAAATAATATTACATATTGAGGAAACATGGATGTGGATGATAAAATACACCCCAGTAAATACTAAAGTATAAACAATCTCGGATAAAAATGAGATTGTGATATTTCCCTTACCTTAGGTCCGATTTGCCTCGTATGTGTCCGAACCTCCTCTTCTCTGAAGCGCCTCTTTGAGACCTCCTCTTAGGGCACTAAAATTGGTCTTTAAGGAAGACCAGAACCTCTAGGATTATTCTAGGGAAGTGGAGAAGATATTTTGGCAGGGGTTGGCCGAGCTTGAGTGCTCAAATTGGTGTGAGGAGGAGGGGGAGGAGGTGTCCTTTTATAAGGGAGGAGAGGGGCACCTTAGGAATACCTCAAAATATTATTTTATATTAAAGTCAAAATCGGTTTATAATGGATCCAAAGGGTCTTATTTCGGAGCTAAAGTGTGGATGGGTCGAAATACTATCAACCAATAAGATTTAGACAAGTTTAGGGTATTATTTTAACCTTATCAATTAGATTTAACTCTAAGTTAAATAATTTAACTTTTACCGTGTCTTTTTGTTTTCTTTCACTATATTGTTAATACACTTACTATAACATGCAAAACGAACCCCAAATTGTTTATTATTAATATCTATATCCTTATCTAAGTCATTTGGCCGAACCTTAGATTTTTAGGAATAAAATAACAATTAATAATATAATATTAGATTTAAAAACTATTTTGTGTCAATTTTGACACTATTTGATATATCATTTTTGTGAAAGTCATAAAAGAATTATATGTTCAAACCAAGTTGATTAAATCAATACTAATATATCATAGTAACCTAGAAAATTAGTGGAATTCATAAAAAGTCTCAAATTACATTCATTTGAGCATTTATAACATCAATTATGTTAATATTTCCTTAAAAGGGTAATTACTGCATCATCGTTGTGTCATAAATAAATTAAATTATTTAAAGTCTAAAAATTATAAATAAAATATCATTATGTAGGAAACTTTTTATCTTTCTAATGAATATTTATAGTCGAATTTATCTTATGTATAACCCCATATTAAAAATGTTTTAGTTATTAAACTTTGATTTTAACTATTTTAACTATTCATTAAATAAAATAATATTAAATGTCATAATCTAATCCAAGTGGACCTAAATGGTCATATTATATTCATAAGGTTGTTTTTGGTCGAATTACACTTATCCAATAGAATTAGGACATGTGTTAGGGTAATAGTAATATCATATTTACCCTTAGTTACCCTATTTACTATTAACCGTGGTAAAAAAAAGTAAAAAGTTACTATTCACCAAAAATTATTTTCATCTCATTGAACCACATTTTAGTCCTTGATATTAACCGTGTCTGTCGGATTTTTGAAATTCCATTCATAGAAGCGGTAAAATTAAGTTTTATGCAAAATTCATTTTTTAACCTACCACTTAGTGGTTTCACTATTCATCGAAAATTGAAAGTTTTCAGAAAAATACCAAAAATTAGGCCTAAGCTATATTTGATATTATGAACTCAAAAATGATGTCTATTTTACCAAATTCAAAACATATCAGTTGCATTAACTAATTTAAAAATTAATTCTCGTCGTCAAAACAAATAGCGTGTTTTTAAGAGATAATAACTATCAAAAGATTGACACTAGTTTATAACTGGTTTAAATGTGAAATTACATCCAATGACCAACATTGTATTAAATTGTAAAAATATATTCTAAATATACTTTAAAACTACTCAAATTAATAATTTATCACTATTAATTATTTCGATTAAAAAAGTTGTTTTTAATTAAAATTTAGTAATTTTCACTATTCATCAGAATATGAAAGTTATCCGAAAAGTACCAAAATTTCACCCTAAGATAATTTCGATATTACGAATCCAAAAATGAATTCCATTTTGAAAAATAAAATTTACAAAATTTCAAAAAGTGGTTATTACTATTCATAACGGCTAGTTTTAATAATATCTTAATAGCATATCGTTGTTTAGCGAAACTCGGTGTTGCGTACAACACACGCTATCGTGGAAGGTCGCGATTGCATATAATTCAAGCCACGTCAGAGATGTATATTGTGAGAGCTCCTTTTGGTGTAGCGTACAACACAAGACATTAGTAAAATTAAAAAGAATATTTTTCATAAAATCTTGGGCTGTTACATTCTACCCCCCTTAAAATGAATTTCGCCCTCGAAATTCGTCGGGGTTTTAAATGGTTTACTATTAGAAAGTTTCTTTAATAGAAACCCACATCGTAAAAAGGAATACCAAAACCAATATTTAAAAACAAAAGTATGAAACTTGACGGTTACCCAAATAAACTAATCACTGGGTTTCCACATAGGTGAAAATATGGATATGGAAGAAAAATCTAACCATCATGTTCTTATAGAGAGTGGTAGAGAACATGGCTATGGAAAAGCCAACAATCAAAAATCCATAAATTTGTGACGATCTAAGGTACCATCCAATTAATCAGATATAAGATCACTAAGACAACATTTTTGGTTTTCAAGATCGTTTCCCTAAAGTTAAAGAATTTGAATTAGAATAAATACTTACTTTATTTTGGTACAATCTCACTGTTGTTCGTGCCTTTAACAATTTCCACTTCATCTCTTAAATAAATGAAGTTGAATTTGTTATTCGTGAAGTGTTAGCAGATCATGTGATAGAATGACGGGTCATTCCATCTGTCTCAAACAAAAGGTTAGCAAAAATTATATACATAAGTCGATCTATAGTGAGATTAATCATATATGGTTCCTAAAATGGACTTTATACTTCATATATCATACTGATTAATATAATAAAACTAGTTTCTAATAAATAGGGACTTCCTGTAGGCCAGTGGTACGCGATAAAGGCCAGTCGCACTTCGGTTGTGGGTTCGATTCCTACAGCCTTGTCCGAAGCGATGGGCTGTCGCCCGTCCTGCAGGTTGTCCTTTTTCTAAAACTATATTACTATAACATCCCATCAATAATATCGAAAATATTCTATCCTTAAACAATACTAACTTATGTCCAACATAATCCATTCTAATCTTTAGGCTTATCCATAATACTACAGTCCACTCTCATAATATAGTGAAAACGATTACCAGAGATTTAATACTGTCGTTAATCCCCATATATCATAAGATATGTCTTGTTGGTCACATTCCAAACATTCAAAGGCCTTAATCATGTATTCTCTTGAATACCCATTGAACCTTTGTGAAAACATGAATGCAGTTAAAAGTTAACTCTTTCCACATACCAAAATCCAAAAATTCTCTATACTCAAACCATGATATAACCTTCTCCTTATATCAGTCATGAGCTCATGAATACAATCAAACACCTCATTATCTTATTATTCCTTCATTATGCGCATATAATCTAAATTCCAAAAATATCTGAATAACCATTCATGGATAGTGGTACCATTAATCATACACTTTCATAACTCAAGGAAAGACAATAGTGTAACAATCCTTAGATGTCTCTTTATTCCATAGTACCATGAGATTTCTTATACAACATTACACATGATAAACATGTAATCATTCCACTACATTCTTAAACCATTGACCGAGCTTCAAAAATTCTTTCATCTCACATATCATTTGTAGTCTCTTCATCATAATCAACATAAATACTTCCCATACGACCATACTGATTATCTTCATGAGACTTTCCCTTAGGGCATTGGTTTGCATAATGCCCGTACATTCCACATTTAAAACATTTAACCATTGTTGATGTCGTAGCAATACCATTATCCTCATCCATGGTGTTAACTGAACCTTTTCCTTTGCACTTACTTGCTTTGTGTCCTTCTTTTCCACACCCAAAGCATCTTCCAGTTCCTTTGAAACATTCTCCTTAATGCATCTTCCCACATGATTTACATAGGAAAAATTGAACTTTCTTTCCTCTATGATCATCATGAAACTCCATCTTTCTCTTATTAGCCGAGTCAGGAAACTTACCAAATTTTACTTTATTGATCATATTATGAGATTGCTGATTCGGAATAATAATGATGTTTGGACTTCCAAATCACATTTCATTATGAAGAATATCATTCCATTGTCCATCATATCCTCCATTATCGTGAATCATCTTGTTTCTAGCAATTTTCTAAAACCCAAAAAAGAATAGTGTGAGAGGCAAAAATCATGCTAGGGAAAACAACATAATAAAGGTGGAGTATCCTCAATATCTAACATCTTAGGTTAAATTCTATGATCGTTACCGTAGTTCTAGGACTGTATCCTATACGTATACTTATCCTTAGGGACATCCCTAGACATACCTTATAAATATCTCTAGGGATCTCACTAAAGTTCTCGCATCCTAGTTTCCAAAGGTTGACTAAACCTTTCCTCTGATACCAACTATAACGGTCTGGAATTACTTCTAGTGGACTATAATTGATACCTATCAGGGCACTCCATGGGAGGCTACACCCCCTGGGCGGGACACACCACCATCCCCAGTGGCAGCCATTTCCTCATGAAGCCCTTGGGCGGAGAGCCATGCTTCGTCCAACGCTCACATGTGAGAGTTCCCAAGGATCGGATACATTCCTACCTCCTTTGCCTCTGATACCAACTGTAGAGACCCGAAAATTGACGTACATGGACATTACATTACATTTGTGGAATACTTAGTACATAACAAAAAACACACACACAAGGATAGTAATAGTTTAGTGTCTTTGGAAACTCGGAATATAATCTTCTAATCCTGGTGAAAGATCTTCAAAATCTCCCACAAAGATCTTCTTTTTTTTATACCTAAAACCTTTCTTTATATACTGGGGAATAGAAAACATACAAGGGTGAGCTCAAATGCTCATTAAGGGTAAACAAAAGAAATATCAATCACATCATATACATAAGCACATAACTTTTGGAAATCTTAACCTACAAAAGAGATCATAATTTCATAACATGGGGTAAATCATGGCAGTCAAATGTAATCACAATAATCATAACTTAAAACATGAAACATTGTGGCATTCACACATAATCATAGAGAATCATTTGTTGTTAGTCAAGACTCATTGCCAAGACTATCTTAGTGTACAAAGTCCCTTTCTGAATCGAGTAACCCTCGTTTCAGTCCTGTTTCACTGAACCGGTATAACCTACCGTTCCAGCCCTGTCTATCTAATGAGATATAAAATCTTTACCCAATGAATTGGAGGGAGATATAGGTCCCACCCATCTCATAATGATACCATTATTATGTGTGCCACAAAATCATAAATCATACATCATTGCATAACCCATGTAATAAAATGGGATTCTTAAACATCATGCAATCATAATCCATAAACAATTGATATCATTTCATCATAAGAAAATTGAAACCATTTAAATCATAGAGACATTTTACTTGAAACATACATATCAAATAACGTCAACTTAGATGGAAAATAGTTTTGAAAAAAACACTTGAAATGAATTCTTGAGGAAAATATCCTTTCTTCTTTAAAAACCTTTTTCCTTTCTTAACATGTCATAAAACATTAAACTAAAAGAATTTGATTAAAAATAAACATGAAAAATTGTAAAGGAAGCTTCTTGGAAATAATGTTTTAAAAATCCATTCATGCTGTATAAGTAAAAAAAACATTTTTCTCATACTTTTGTCGGAAAAGTCAAAAAAGTAACTCGTATGAAAAACGACAAAATATTCCTTTCATATCTTTTACTAAAAACTCACCGAAGGGTAAAATAGGATTTAAACAATTGTAGGTGAATGGAAATAATATTAAATATTGATGAAACATGGATGTGGATGATAAAATACACCCCAGTAAATACTAAAGTATAAACAATCTCGGATAAAAATGAGATTGTGATATTTCCCTTACCTTAGGTCCGATTTGCTTCGTATGTGTCCGAACCTCCTCTTCTTTGAAGCGCCTCCTTGAGACCTCCTCTTAGGGCACTAAAATTGGTCTTTGAGGAAGACCAGAACCTCTAGGATTATTCTAGGGAAGTGGAGAAGAGATTTTGGCAGGGGTTGGCCGAGCTTGAGTGCTCAAATTGGTGTGAGGAGGAGGGGGAGGAGGTGTCCTTTTATAAGGGAGGAGAGGGGCACCTTAGAAATACCTCAAAATATTATTTTATATTAAAGTCAAAATCGGTTTATAATGGTTCCAAAGGGTCTTATTTCGGAGCTAATGTGGGGATGGGTCGAAATAATATCAACCAATAAGATTTAAACAAGTTTAGGGTATTATTTTAACCTTATCAATTAGATTTAACTATAAGTTAAATAATTTAACTTTTACCGTGTCTTTTTGTTTTCTTTCACTATATGGTTAATACACTTACTATAACATGCCAAACGAACCCCAAATTGTTTATTATTAATATATATATCCTTATCTAAGTCATTTGGCCGAACCTTAGATTTTTAGGAATAAAATAACAATTAATAATATAATATTAGATTTAAAAACTATTTTGTGTCAATTTTGACACTATTTGATATATGATTTTTGTGAAAGTCATAACAGAATTATATGTTCGAACCAAGTTGATTAAATCAACACTAATATATCATAGTAACCTAGAAAATTAGTGGAATTCATAAAAAGTCTCAAATTACATTCATTTGAGCATTTATAACATCAATTATGTTAATATTTCCTTAAAAGGGTAATTACTGCATCATCGTTGTGTCATAAATAAATTAATTTATTTAAAGTCTAAAAATTTTAAATAAAATATCATTATGTAGGAAATCTGTTTATCTTTCTAATGAATATTTATAGTCGAATTTATCTTATGTATAACCCCATATTAAAAATGTTTTAGTTATTAAACTTTGATTTTAACTATTTTAACTATTCATTAAATAAAATAATATTAAATGTCATAATCTAATCCAAGTGGACCTAAATGGTCATATTATATTCATAAGGTTGTTTTTGGTCGAATTACACTTATCCAATAGAATTAGGACATGTGTTAGGGTAATAGTAATATCATATTTACCCTTAGTTACCCTATTTACTATTAACCGTTGTAAAAAAAAAGTAAAAAGTTACTATTCACCAAAAATTATTTTCATCTCATTGAACCACATTTTAGTCCTTGATATTAACCGTGTCTGTCGGATTTTCGAAATTCCATTCACAGAAGCGGTAAAATTAAGTTTTATGCAAAATTCAGTTTTTAACCTACCACTTAGTGGTTTCACTATTCATCGAAAATTGAAAGTTTTCAGAAAAATACCAAAAATTAGGCCTAAGCTATATTTGATATTATGAACCCAAAAATGATGTCTATTTTACCAAATTCAAAACATATCAGTTTCATTAACTAATTTAAAAATTAATTCTCGTCGTCAAAACAAATAGCGTGTTTTTAAGAGATAATAACTATCAAAAGATTGGCACTAGTTTATAACTGGTTTAAATGTGAAATTACATCCAATGACCAACATTGTATTAAATTGTAAAAATATATTCTAAATATACTTTAAAACTAAACAAATTAATAATTTATCACTATTAATTATTTCTATTAAAAAAGTTGTTTTTAATTAAAATTTAGTAATTTTCACTATTCATCAGAATATGAAAGTTATCTGAAAAGTACCAAAATTTCACCCTAAGCTAATTTCGATATTACGAATCCAAAAATGAATTCCATTTTGAAAAATAAAATTTAAAAAATTTAAAAAATTGCTTATTACTATTCATAACGGCTAGTTTTAATAATATCTTAATAGCATATCGTTGTTTAGCGAGACTCGGTGTTGCGTACAACACACGCTATCGTGGAAGGTCGCGATTGTGTATAATTCAAGCCAGGTCAGAGATGTGTATTTTGAAAGCTCCTTTTGGTGTAGCGTACAACACAAGACATTAGTGAAATTAAAAAGAATATTTTTCATAAAATCTTGGGCTGTTACAGAAAAACTATCCTACCCTTCGAAAACCAGTATGACACTCACCCAATGCTATGAATCGGTGAATTTCGTGGACATTAATTCAATAAATCCTACAAAAAATGATGCAAATGTGGATGAACAAGGAGTGGATGGTTCCTCTCAAAATTTAATCCACATCGAATCCGAACGTGTGCAAACCTAGAACCATAGGTCCACATGAAATTTGGGTACTCCCTCATTTGATCCTTCATTACCTTTTTTGTGAATCCCTAAAAACCAGAAGAACAAAAACCAGGTAAGACTTGACCCGCTTCCCCCAATGAGAATGAGTCCCCAATGCTCGATGATAGATTTTCTCAACAGGAGGAAGAAATAAAAGATTTGTGGTGAATCAACATCAAGTTACTTCATGGAAATCATCCTATTGGATATGTTCCCTAGGTAGATCTTCAACATACCCTTCCATTTGGTATTCCTATTCAATAAGAGATCATCCCAACAAATAAAGCAAGGCCAAAAAGCTCATCCAAGGTATTTTTGTGACCATCAGTCTACTTAAATCTAATCCTGATAGGATATCAAGATTTCCCTCCATTGTGGAAACAACCGGAACAAGTTAGGGTAAACCCACAAAGGATACCCACAGCTAGATATCCCTCTCATGTACCAGTAGCACCAACACTACCAAATTTCCCCTTTTACACTGGCCCATGCTCAGTTCCAACAAGACATGTATGAAGGACTCATGAATATCATCGATTCTTTGGAAGCCTGATTAGAATCCAAGGAAGGATGGTGTTCACTGATAAAATCCGAACATAAACCCAATCACAACTTGGTGAGTAATATTTTATCACCATTGAAGTTTAAGAACCATGTATTCCATATATTTAATATATTAGGTAACTCATAATAATATATGTTTCATTATGTATCCTCTTGTGATCCCATGACTGGAACCTCAAAACAACTATAAGTAGTGAAACTCAGATTCATCGTTCAATCCCTAAAAGGCTCAACCTTTGTATGGTATACTCATTTTCAAGCTCAGTAAATAACATTATTAGAGAATCTCTGGTGGTAATTACTTTTCCATTTCATTTAAACATTTCCAAAAACATTAATTAGTGACATTAAGAACTGAAAAAAAAGTGATATAATGAAAGACTCTCATATTTCATTTCCAGACGGAATGGTCAGACCTACTCCTTGAGTCTTTTTCTTCTCTAAGATTAGATTCTCTCAATGTGCATAAATAACCACCATGAAGAGATATGAACACCACTTATCCTAATAAAATATATGAGTGGGTTTTGGGATTTCCCATTCATTACCCAAAGGATAGATGATTCCTTATAGTGGACTAATCTTAAGTTCTAGTTAGCCACATTGACCCCAAGAAAAAGGGAGGGAAGAGATGAATCAACATCCATTTTGCTTAATCCCCCCCTACACCAGCCCCATCTTCAAGCCCTACACCGAATTGTGCATGGACCCATTTACGTCAACATCAACCTCTACCTCATCAAGACGAGTAAATGGGACCTAGAATAAACCAATTTGGGGAATGAAGGAATAAAATCTATGGATTCTGAGATGACCAAGTATTTGGATACGTTTTAACCACTATGAATTGCATCTTTCTCCAACAACCAGATCCATAGAGTGATGATGACTAGGTCTTGATGACTGGATAGATTATTGTCCCTTCCACTGGATATTGTGACACACCATTCAGGAGTCTTTCAACTTCAAGGACCAATAATAAATAAAGATAGATTTTGTGCAAGTCAAATTGGGACCACCACTAGCATGAGTGGCATATGTTTCCACCACTAACACAGATGAAGTGGGGAGTGGGAAAACGTTGTTAGAAAAAGGGAATAGAAGATTGATAGTTTGATGACATGGAAAATAGTCAATCAAGCCCATAGAATACTCCAAGCACAGTTGAAGAAGCAAACTATGCCTCCGATAGCTTACGATGAAATAGATACAATATCCTCAGCCCCACAATCCTCCAGATCTCAAGAATCCAAAAAGTAGTCCGACCATAAACACAGAGGAAAAATGAATGAATGTGAACCTTCACCAAGGCCAAAGCTGGCTTTGACACTCTAAAAAAAATTCATTAAATTTGAAGAGATGGGAACCACCCCACCAAATGGAACCATCAAAAGAATTCGATTAGTTGGATACATAATAAAATGAGGAACCGATATTTTGCTCCATTAATGTCATTCTCTTAGTGGATCCCTTATCTGATGAATAGTATAGATATGAACCCAAGTTCCATTCACTCAATTGGGAAACTAGATGAAGAGGCAGTAAAATATGAGGATACTCAAGAGGAAACATTCATGGCAGAAGCCAAATATTTTCCCCCACCTCAGCTCAAATTATCAAAATTGTAGAAACCCATAGAAGAACCCTTTAGTGAACCCCATAGGAACCGAAAAATTCCCCTTCTCCATCAAGTAGACACTTTGGACCAATCATCCTTTAATATCTATCAGAAGATTAAAAAATGTCTAATCGCCTATGGACAATAAGCAGTCATGCTCAACCATGTTCACAAAGTCTATAATCACCACCAGCTCATGTCATAGAGACCGGTCCATGAACATCCAATTCTCAAGATTCAAAAGATACTATGAAAGAGCATACCCAAGTTTGTAAGAACTAGCCTTTAGATTAAAAGTATGATATTCTAAAGAAATTGGCTTCAGTACCAGCAGGGTTGTTAAATCGACATGCACAAAATTTATCAAAAAATCTCATAGAAGAACTTATAGATTCTTTTCGAAGACCCCAAGAGTTAGAATCCCAAGTAACTATATCCAAATTCTATTGGATAGAGACCATTCATTCAGAATTCCATGATATTATCTCCTTTACGGATCAATAGGAAGACATCGTTATGCAGGGACACATAAAAACATTATATCCATTTGGTAGGATAAATTGTATTGATATCCAAAAAATATTCATCCAAAATGAATTTAGGGTTAATCTCACACCACTGCAGACACTTCATTGGTCAGGTAGTAATGGGGATAGCCTAACACCCTACCCCACAAACCTATTGGGGTATGACAATAGTAAGCAGAATCTGCTCGGCCAAATTATGCTCAAAACTCAATTTGGTAACCACGTGACTGACTCAAAATGTTGGGTGGTCCAAAAAAACACGGCCTTCAACATCTTTATAGGAAGGCTCTGGTTGTAATATCATGTAGTTATTCTCTCATCATACCATCAGTGCATCAAATATTTCACTGATGGATAGAGTAGAACATTTCATGTCGATAAGTCCACATTATAATCGTGCATGTCACACTATATCGACATAGGATTCTATGTGTAGGAAGAGTAGTAACCCTCAGTAGATGGGATTGGTTGTTTAACTGGTCCAA
Source organism: Viscum album (assembly GCA_963277665.1). Lineage (NCBI taxonomy): Eukaryota > Viridiplantae > Streptophyta > Magnoliopsida > Santalales > Viscaceae > Viscum > Viscum album. The sequence continues at coordinate 582,159,360 of OY728130.1, read as the reverse complement.
ATGGTTTGGAAATGTTCCCTTGTGATCCCTTTAAGAATCTCCCTACAGAAAACATACTGCCCATCAAACAGGTGGAGGTCATGAGTCCAAATTCGAATGTGTATTCAATAGTTCTCATGATTTTAGTCATGGACTCAGAGACTCATAGTTTTGAAAGGTCTATTGGTCCCCCCGATAGTGATGAATGTTTCAAAGGAAACACCATAAATCCATCCTCATAGCTTCATATAATCTCTACACCACTCACTATGGTGAAAAAAAAAGAAGTAATTTGACAATCCCTTACTCCACTCACTATGGTAGAAAACAAAGAAGTAATTGAGACTCTTATATCAATTCTAAATACCTCATCTTAAGAATTGTTTCTCCATTAAAAGAGGATGTATATGAATAGTTTGTGGAAGTGGAAGGGGAAAAGACCTTAGGGATTCCCCTCCTGCATTTGAAGAAGGTGTCTCTACCACTATTGATAAACGTAGAGAAATGAACCTGGGTGTCAAAGAAGACTCACTACCCACTCTCATCAGTATGGACATGTCTTAAAAAAAGAAAGAGTTTACACCACCTTCATAAGGTATAATATATATGTTTTCACTGGTAATTATATAGAAATTCCAGGGCTTTATTCCAAAGTGTCCACTCACCACTTGGAACTACCAGAAGATCATCGTGGTTATAAGCAATCAGCCAGAAGGGTGAACCTGACACATGCTGCCAAAATAGAGGCCAAATTCAGCAATATCATCAGAGTAAACTTCATTTGGGAGGTATAATATCCCATCTGGATAGAAAATATAGTCCCCATCAAAAGAAGAATGTGAAAAATCATATTTCACATCGATTTCAATGATCTCAACCAGCACTACCTGAATGATGACTTCTCAATACAGATCATAGAATTGTTGATTGAAGCCACTACCATATATCAGTATCTGTCCTTTATGGATGGATATTTAGGATATAACCAAATATGAATGGCCTGAGAAGAATAAGTATCCACCTTCTTCAGGGCACCCCAGGGATTATTTTTCTATAGGGTAATGCCCTTTAGTTTGAAAAATTCCCGAGACATGTACCAATGAACCGTGGAACACATTTTAAAACAATTTATAGGAAGATTCATTGAATTCTATATAGATGATATGGTGGTTAAATAATGAAAAATCTCAGACCACTTGGTGGATTTTGAAATAATTTTCAACAAACCGTGATAACACTATCTGAAAATGAACCCCTTAAAATGTGTTTTTAGTGTTACCATAGATAAATTGCTCAGTTTAGTCATATTCCACCATTTAATCCAAGTTGAACATGATATGAAAAGGTCTATCCTCGGTATTTCACCTCCTCACAACCTCACATAGTTTAGGGGACTTCATGGAAATCTATCCTATATTTAGAACTTCATAGAAAACCTTGCAGGAAAAATTTTACCTTCACCATGTTGATGAAAAAGGGGGTTGAATATAAATAGAATGATGATTTTCAAGAAGAATTTTACAACCTTAAGAAATATCTCTTGACTCTTCCAGTTCTAATGTTTCCCATGGAAGGGAGATCATAAATTCTCTATGTGACTACCTTGAAGCAATCCCTAAGAACCTTCCTCGCACAAAAGAATGATGTTGGTAGCAAAACAACATTTATTTTCTCATTCAGACCATGAGTGATGATGAGACTCACTATTTGAATATCGAGAAGAGCTGTGTAGCCCTAATATTTGTGTTCTAGAAGCTATGATACTATCTGCAGCACCACAAGGTCCATTTGGTCTCTCATATCAACCTACTCAACTAAATTCTCAGCTGTTTGATGTTGAATACATGCTTGTCATAGTGGGTGGTCATCCTGCAAGAGTTTGATATATGTTTTATTCCTAAAAATTACTAAAGTCCTAGTGGTTAGAATATTTCTTGGTAAAACACCCTTATTCAGAGATAACCCCATTGGATGCCAAACTACCCGATGAAGAAGTGTTCTATATTCAAAAGGAATCTCGAACATGGGAGATTCATTTTTACTGTGCATTAAGAATACCGATGGGAAAATGGATGGAAGACCCCAATATCAACAAATTGGGGTTTGGAGTCATACTAATATCTCCAAAAAGTGTTGTGTGTCCTTAATCCTTTCTTCTTCCAGTGGGATTTACAAAAAACAAACCAGAGTATTAGGACCACATTCTAGGCATGGAGTTGGCACTTTAGGTGAAAGCAGAACACTTGAAGATAAAAGTTGACTCAGAACTATCCATCAAGAGAGTCAATGCTGACTATGATATCAAGATGGGTGATCTAATCCCTTTGATGGAAATTTTTCAAGAGAATATGGTAGAATTCACATTAGAGCTGACATTAACTCATATCACTATTCAAAAAATGCACAAAAAATGCATTAGAAAATGCATTTACCACCCAAGATGATCTAAACTAGGATTAAAAAATCATCATCATTACCCATTGGTGAATGGTTCTACCATTTTTTTAGGAAAACATGGATGAAATTAATGATGTCATACTCTTCCCTAATCCATATAATCCTACCACTAACTGGATGACTCCCATCATGGATTAACATTAGAAAGGAGAACTCCCACCAGAACTTGCAAGGTCTCGATGACTTTCCCAAGACCACGGTCACTCATCTTTCGCGTGCCCTCTCGGATCACTCGCCGTTACTTATTGACATTAAGCAGGGTAACCTGGAGAGACAAGGTTTTATGTATTCAGCTGATTGGAATAACATGGATGGCTTTATGAACATGCTGGAAACGTCCTGGGTTTAGGAGGTTGAAGGACATGCTTGGGTGGCGCTGTCCAGTCGGCTCAAACGCCTCAAATATGATATCGGCAGGTGGTTTACTTCCAATCCAATTGTGAAGGTCTCCTTGGAGTCACTGCAATCGGAGATCGACTTCTTAGAAGAAACTCTGGAGCACAGGTGGAATGAATCCTCCTTCATTCTACTTTGTGATAAAAAATCCTTACTTGTGCAGAGGCTTTTGGAAGTGGAGATTGGTTTAAGACAAAGATCGAGATCCAGGTGGCTTAAAGAAGGGGACAGAAACAACGGTTTTTTCCACGCTTGCTTGAGGGAACGGAAAAGCTCCAAAGTTAACATTAGACTTGAGGATGGGTCTTACTCCTCTGACGTAAATGTAGCTGGGAGGCTTACTTTGGATCATTTTGAACAATTGTTGGGGGGGGGGAGGCGTCAGGAACCTCCTGGAGGGGATTTTGTTCTTCGTGACCAAGAGTTTTTTATGGGAAGCATTCCTCAGAGTATTTCCCAACTTGAGAATGAGCCCTTACGGTCACTTCCGTTAGAGGCCGAGATCTGGGAGACAGTCAGATCAATGTCTCCGGAGAGTGCTCCTGGACCGGATGGGTTTCCGGGCTCTTTCTACGTGGCAGCGTGGGTCATTGTTAGGTCTCAGGTCATCGAGGCTATATAGGATTTTTTCAGGGGAGGTTCTCTCAACAGGGGCTCGTGTGCATCCAGGGTGGTGTTGGTTCTGAAAAGAAAAGACCCTACGGATGTTACGCATTATAGACCTGTCTGTTTGTGTAATTTTTCTTATAAGATTCTGGGTAGTCTCCGGGCTAGAAGACTGAACAAGGTGATGCCAAAAATTATTTCTCAAGAGCAGCATGAGTTTATCCAGGCTAGAGGCATTCAAGGGGCTGTGGGAGTGGCCCAAGAACTAACGACGGATCTGAATAAGAAAGTGGTTGGTTCCAACTTGATTATCCAAGTGGATATGGATAAGGCTTATGATAAGCTTGAGTGGAGTTTTATCATCAGGGTGATGAGAAGAATGGGTTTCCATGAATGGGTTTGTGACTTATGCTTTCGTTGCTTCTCCTCTCCGTGACTGTCTATCTCCTTGTTGGGGAAAGGTTTCGGATTTTTCAAGAGTGTTTGTGGGGTGCGCCAGGGGGAACCCCTTTCTCCCTCTCTTTTCCTGATTGACCAGGAGGCTCTTTCCTATAATCTGCATTGTTACTTGAGGGATAGGAATATATGGCCATATCGGGCCCGTGCATCGGATGGAACCTTCTCGCATATTATTTTTGCTGATGATATTCTCATTTTTATTAATGGCAGGAGGTCATCCCTTATCAATTTTATGTCTCTGATGCGGATCTACACCTATCTCAGTGGTCAGCAAATTAATGCTAGAAAGAGCAGCGTTTTTATATCCAACAATTGCTCAATTCGGAGGGTCCGGTCCATTCAAGACATTCTGGGTATCCAAAGGAAACATCTTCCTATGACTTACCTCGGGGCTCCTATTTCGTATGGCAGAGTTAAAAAGGTATTTTTTGAGGACTTATTAAATAAGATGCTGGGCAGAATTCTTAACTGGAAATCCAGATTCTTGTCTTTTGGTGGTAGGGTGACCTTGATTAACAGTGTGGTCTCCTCTATCCCAATGCACGTTCTGTCGGTCGTCTCCCCTCCTAAAGGAACTATTGATGCTATGGAGAAGATGATGAACAATTTTCTTTGGGATGGCAACTGCTTAGGAAGAGCCCACTGGACTTCCTGGTCCCGTTTAGCTTTACCGGTGGAGGAAGGTGGAGTCGGCCTCAGAGATATCTCGGCCTCAATGCTCTCCTTGCAAGCACGGTTAGCCTGGGATTTTCTGGAGGGACACTCTTTATGGGCTAAAGTTCTGAGGATTAAATACGGTCGGAATTGGGAGGAGTGGGAGGTTAGGAAGCTTTCCAGACTTGGGAAAACGGTTAGACTACATCTGGAATTTCTTCAAAATTCTGCTTGCTGGGTTGTGGGTCGTGGGGACATTAACATGTGGCGAGACAACTGGATTGGGGAGAAACTCTTCTTCCCTCACTGCCCAGTCCCGGTCTTTACTGTCAAAGAAGCCTGCCGCCACCCTAGATTTCTTGAGGCAATTCTTAGTCCGGAAAAGCGTGAGGTTCATAATAAGATTATGTTTTCAGAGGTCGCCGACAGACTTTGTTTTACTGAATCCAACTCTGGGGTCTTCAATGGGAAGGATTATTGGCGTATGCTCAGCCAGGGGAATACTCGTGATGAGTGGGGATCACGCCTTTGGTGCAAAGAACTTCCAACCATGATGTCGTTTCTGGTGTGGAGGGCAAGGAAACAAGCTCTGGCGACGGATGACAATATCCAGAAGAAAGGTATTAACCTTGCTTCCAGATGTCTCTGCTGTGCTCACCCCCAGGCGGAGTCTGTTCTGCACCTTTTTATTAAGAGCGACTGGGCTATTTATCTATGGACCTGTTTGGATGTTAGGGGCAGGTACAATCCGGTGTGTTTCTCCATGCAGGAGTTTCTTGGTTGCTGGTTTTTAGGTACGGGGCAGGATGAGATGGAGTCTAAAATCCGCGGCGTGGTGCTTACGGCTATTTTCTGGACGATCTGGGAGGCGCGGAATAAGGCGCGTATTGAGAGCTGGTGGTCCCTCTCTGTAATGAGGGTTAAGATGAAAAGTCTGGTTTTTGAGTTATGCAACCTGCTGAAATGTGGGCAGAATTCTCAGTGGCTTTGTGATTTCCTGCATAGACTGAAGGTATGCAGGTCGTCGGGTCGTTGGGTAAAATGGACAACCCCTCTATTGGGGCTCAAGCTGAATGTTGATGGCTCCTTCGTTGACGGTCTGATGCAAGGAGGCGGGCTGGTGCGCGACAGAAATGGCTCAGTTATCATGGCTTTCAGTAGCTTCCATGGCCCTGGGTATTCCTTAGGGGCAGAAATTCATGCGCTGCTCTCAGGTTTGGAAATTTGTACCGGTCTTTTCCTGGTCTGCGCCGAAGTTGAATCAGATTCCGAGATCCTAATCCGAATTCTGCATGGGGACGTGAAGGTGCCATGGGCCTATAATTATACTGTTCGTAGATGTGCTTCTTTGCTGCCTAATGATTGTACTTATCGCCATATTCCGAGAGAAGAAAATTTTGCGGCGGATGCCTTATCTAGAGAGAGCGGTCCGGCGGATCCTCGAAGGGTGTTTCTGAATGCGGGGTCCTTACCCCGGGTATGTAAGAATTTTGTCCAGGGGGATGCCCTTGGGCTTCACCACTTTAGACCTCCGTGAGCTTTCGGAGAGGGAGCTTGTACCTTTTGAGCTTTAAATAAATTAAAAATGCAATTTTCAGTCAGTCATCAAATTTGAAGGATTGGATACTATTGGACCACCATGATGAAGGATTAAACTAAATTAACCAAGAAGTTCAATTCCTACCAATTTCAGGCCAATTTCATCCACCATCCCTCATAGTTGCTTCATAAGGCCAACTACACCTGGTCATTTTCCAAATAGGGAAAAGATGTTGTAGGACTATACACACCGACTAAGACTAAGAAATTGAAGAATACTCTTAGAGTAACTGAATTTTTTCCAAATGGGAAAAAGTTTTACCCCTCAAGGAGGTTGGAGAAAGAAGAATTGTCAAATTTTACAAAGCCAAAATCATCCCCAGATTTGGTGTCCCTCATATAATACTAATGGAAAAGGAACCAATTTCTACTATGTTGAATTGTAGAAATTATATCAGGAGTATGGTATCAAGACCAATTATTCATCCTTCTACTATGAAGTGGACAATGGGTAGAAAGAGACCATCAACAAGACCCTATATAATATACTCCATAAGATGATAGACAAGGACAAGAAATCATGGCCAGAGAATATCCTCCAATCACTATGGTTTTATCAGACCACAACCTACACCGCCACTCAAAAAACGTCATACTCATTAGTATACAATATATAGGTTGTTCTACACAAATTATAATATCTTGATGAGAAGAGATTTCATACATTGCACCATTGGAAAATTTTCCAAAATCTGATTGCATGTTCCTTCAACAAAATGGTGTGCCTCCAGTCTTTCCTCGAAGGGGAAATGGTCCTAGTCCTCAAAACTCTGATGATACCCATAAAGAAACCTCTGAATATATAAATAAAATGGGAAGTACCATATGTAATAAATAATTTATACTCTAATGAAGATTATTCACTAATTTCAATGGATGGCCAGCTCATCACAACACCTACTAGCATAAGGTCCCTAAAAAAATATTTCATTTAGCCAAAATAAAAAATCATGATCGCATGACAAAAAAATGTATGATGAAATTTCTTCACCACATGATGTTAAAATGCATGGTCAAATCATCTTAACCGCATGACATTAAACTACATGTCCAAATCTTCTTCAGCACACGATGTTAAATTATAGGTCCAAAACATCCTTACAGGAATACGTTAAACTGTAGGATGAATCAACCTTACCACATGAAATTAAACTGCATTCAATCTATCATCCTAACCACATGATGCTATACAGGGACCATTTTGATCCATTCAATGATTCTTCACACATGAGTTAGATCTATTTAGGATAAAGATAAAATTCCCATGTTCTTATGATAGATTCAGATTCACATGGTAACCCTCTTTCTCCAGAACTACCTGTGGATGGATTCCTATCTTCATTGGATATGTAGTGATGCCTAGACTCTATGTCCCAAGACCATACACCACTATACTAAAACAAAACTCGCCCTATCCATGTACGATACATAACTATGTAGGGAGGTGTCTTCACGGAACTACATATGTTGTGATTCGCCTATGTCGATGGGATACATAGAGATTCCTCGATCAAATGTCTTGGTAAAATCGCAAAAATATACAAAATACCTATGATGTACAATCAAATACCTCTGTACTACAAGATAACCCTTTCTATTCATTGTTTCTCACACTGATCATAGTTCAGGTGAGCTTAGAAATGGTGGGAAGGGATTTCCTGGCATGAAAAAAATAGTAAAGGTACATGACCGACCAATTACTTCGAAAGAAGAGTTTAGTAATCCCCCCTCTATCTACACATGGACCAAGCCTATGTATGGAGAATACTTATAGAACTATGTGTGTCTTTATTTATACCCTCATGGGATATGCATTGATTCATAGATTCTATATCCTGGTCTAGCCGCCACTCGACAAAAATTTGACCCTCAGTATGCATGGGTTAGACTAGTATAGGGAGCATACTTTTAGAACTACATGTGGATTGATTCCCTCCCTCATGGGATACAAAGTGATGCTTGTATTCTACATCCTTGTATATCCACCATCCAAGATAAAAAAACCCCCTTTTGTTATATATGATTTAGAATTTCATAGGAGAAATTCAAAGAACTATGCCCAGATTGATTCCTATCGACATAGGGTACATAGTTGTACTTGGGTCTCCGAAACTAATCCTAGCGGAAAAAAAACCTCAATGGTAAAATTTTCCTATAATTCATTATGTTACCTCTATGTGGCTGAGTAATATTTTTACACCCCATGTTTCTCATTCTGGGTATAGATTACGTAGGATTAGGATTTTCATTAGGAAATTCCCCATAGACATATAAATCCACTATATGCCAAATTTCTAACCACATGAAATTAAACTGCAAGGTACCTCAAGAACTATTTATGGATTGATTCTCAATATAATAAGATACATAATGATGTTTGGATTCTATATCCTTGGGTGTATCCACCTTAAAAAAAATTCCCCCATCTCCTACAAAAAAATTTAATCTTATACATGAGATCCCAAACTATGATTCCTACTATAAATATTTGTCAAATGATCATTCCCCTATATATGAGTCATATATATGTGAGAGATTCCATAATTTACAACTAATCATGGTCTGGATATTTTTTTTGTGCCCAAATATACCCTTTCCATCCATCAAACTCCATGCCTTGAGAAATATTATATCCCCATAATCGCATGTGGCTTTCAAAAATGGAAGACCAACATTTTATGGAAACCTTTGTTTGACTATGAACATAATACCCAAATGGATCTTCTATGTTTCCCACAAAAATATCCTATTAACCAAAGAAAAAGTCATCCTCATGAGAGGATTTTTATACCTCCATACGCCCAATGGATTCCAAGCCCGTATCATTTATCCTGATCTAAAGGTCCCAAGGATCATGGTTTATGCTTTCTTCTCCCCTTAACATATGGTGCATGCCAGAATATCCCAACGTAATTATCTAATACTTAATCATTATCTTTATGAAAATTAGTCATCATGAAAACATGTTGAACTATGTTGTGAGAATCCTCACTGCATGACATTTAACTGCTTGGACAAAACAACCTAACTTCATGATGTTAAACTGTGTGGCCTAATAGTGTTTTCACCTAAGAGGATACCACTTTCGATATAGTTCACCTATCATGCTACATCATAAAACTATAAACATCTTGATTCCTCTCTTTATAGGATACGTAGTGACGGTCAGATTCTAATCTCAGTCTAGCCACCATAAAAAGTTAAAAATGATCACCCCCACCTTGTATGAGTTGTTGCTACACAAGATTCTTTTGATGAAGAACAATGCGCAGTTTGATTCCCATCATACCATGGGATATGTTGTGATTCATATAACCTATAAACTAGATCTATACATGGAATGCATAAAAATATTCCATTATTTACATGAAATCTAAGCTAGAGCAAATGGATTCCACACATTCTCTATTTGTGAGACTATATCAAGAAGAATCACAAGTCCCTTAATTCACATCAATTCATCCACGTAATTGCTGCATGATGATAAAATACATAGAATCTACACCCTCTCAACATGATATTAAACTATATGGTAATTTTTCTAATCCCATGAAGTTAAACTACATGATAAAACATCCTTCTTGTATGATGTTAAAACTGCACAACATCACCCTGGATGTAAAATGTTCCTTTACCTAATAAATTCATACCTAGGTGGTGGAATAAATTAATTCCACCACTTTTTTCTCACACCATACATAGCTCATGTGGGATCACGGACCTCGTAGGGGATTCCCCACAATGCCAAGGAAAATAAATCCATTACAGTTGGACCTGGTGGCATGACCTTAAAAGGTATGGTTGAGTTCTCCCCTCTATGTTGGGAAACCTAAAGTTCTATCTACATGATGTTAAACTATGAGGCACCCCCAAGAACAACATTTTTCTTGATTTCTATGTGTGCAGGATACATAGTGATTCTTGGATGATGGATCTTCGGCCCATCCACCTTCAAAAGAATCAAATATACCTAAAATTCCCCCCTCACCATATATGGACTAGACCTAGGAAGGGAGTGTAATTTTATGACACCCATATCTACATAACTGAGTCCATCTCTAATAAATGAATCAAAATGACACACTTTACATATGAGTTAGATCTATATAGGTAAATTTTCAATTCCATGGGTAATCATGGCCTGAATATTTCCAAATATGTCCAGACACATCCTTCTCATCCATCAATATATATTCTTTGAGTAATACTAGATCATCATAAATCTCACGGTCTATTGGAAATGGATGGTCAGTGTATTAGGGACATCTTTGATTTAATTTCCACACAATGCCCCGATGGCTCTACATAAGTTGCACACAAAAATGGTCTATAAACCCAAGGAATATATATTCTGAGGATATTCATTTCCTTCTTTAGTGCACCCAATGACTTCCAAAACCATACCATTTCTTCTGATCTATGTTCCCTCAGAACCATATTTTATACCTTCATTCCTACCTCGTCTTAGACATGTTTAGATATCCCAGTCCGATTATCCTACAGCTACTTGGGGCTTCTATATCAATGTCCTAATCACATGACAATAAAACTTCATGATTCTTGATACCCAATGTTTAATATTGTTTCCAACCACATAAAAGGATTTATTTCCCCCCGTTTTCCTACACACGAAATAAATCTGTATAGGAATGTTCAGTATGTATGCCGCCTCATTAGTGAGCTCGTATGAAAGACACAAATTTCCCATTCATATACGTGAATTAGATCCACATATGTATAAACATTAAAACATAAAATAACATCATCTATCTGGATTTCTATCATCATAAGATATGTAGTGATGCTCAAATATCATATCTCAGGTCCATCCATGAAACAAATTTCCTCCTCCTTTCCTAATGAAGGGTCGGACTTGTGTACAGAACCTCCTCACACCTTTATGAGAAGAATGTCTCCACCCATTCCCAAAAAATGTCATCCTAAAATGACCCATTTCATGTTCAGGCACCCCACTTCTTAAACCATACATTGTCTCCATAATGGTTTGAATCCCCATAACCATCCATGGACATCGGAAATGGAAGGTCAGTGTCTTGAGGACATCTTGGTTTGACTATGCACACAAATCCCCATCACCTATGCATAATTTTTCCACATAAAATGTATATCAACCAAAGAAAGAATCATCCCCATTAGAGAATTTTTCTACCTCCATATACTCATATGAAATTTATATCTCACCTCACTCTTGGTCTTGGAAAACCCCAAATTACATTTTACATCCTCTCTCCCCTTTCATGCCTCAAGATGATAGAGCATTTCTTGTAAGACTATCATGAAAAAGATGAATCATTTCCCCCATATGGTTATATTAAAATGAGTTTAATTCATTAATCTCAAATTTCCTAGTTGTATGATGTTAAACTACATCATACTTCATCTCTCCTTTACACTAGTAAAATCAGTGTAGGAGTGGCATTCACATTCAAATCTAATGAAAATTCCCCTACTACTTTCAAACATCATTCCATCGACATTCCACTCACTATTTCATTAAATGAAAAAATTAATTCTAATACTAATAAAATTTCCTGGCCATTGGGAATGGATGACCAGTTCCCTAGGAAAACCATTTTTTGACTATGCACACAATGCCCTGGAAGCTCAGCATAAGTTACCATCAAAAAAGGCCAATCAACCAAAGAGAAATTCATTCTCCAGATAGTATTTTACTAATTACTTATGACCTATGGATTCCTTTCCCTATATAATATCATATATCTAGAAACCAAAAAATTAAGATCAAGAAAAATCTCCCATTGATGCATGAAAGATATTGGGACATCTACGGTCAATGATTCCTAAATTAGGGCCTTTTCCCTACAAATCATGGTCAAAATTGTTTGATCTAGAACATCAGTCTCAGTTGAAGCTGTTTGGACTAAAACATCAGTAATTATAGTCCAGTTTTAAAGACTTTAAACTATTCATTAAGAAGAGACAAAACTCTCCCAGATAAAAATATGCAAAGGGCACCCTAAATAAAATTTGAGTACCAGATTTCTAAACGTACACTTTGTACATTTCAGAAAAAAAATATCAAGAAATCATAGATCTAAAGAGGAACAAATATTCTTAGGTAAAAAACCCTCAAAAGGAATCATAATAAAAATTCATGTTATACCCACTAATCCAACACCAAATTGGGTTTTGGAAAAAATTAGGGTGATAATGAAAAAGATGAAACAATTATAGGGTTTTCCATGTAGCCGTATAGCAATATAACTATGCTCACTAGGCCCCTTGACTCAAGATAAAATTAAAGAATTATTTTATTAATTTAGTTTACTTATCCCATATCATGATGTAGATTGATATCCAGTGAAATATTGTCATTCGAAATATTGTCAATTATGATTGAATGACATTGCAAGAGAAGATAAAGGAAATAACTGGAGAGAAAGTTGTTTTCTTTCTATTAAATGAATATATTAAGGGAATCCACAACCTGGAACCTTATCATATGAGTGGGGAATAATAATTATAGAATATTTTCATAATATTCACTAAATTGTATCATCGTCTGATTCAATTTTTTGATGGCTCGGTGGAGCTCCGACAAAGATGTTGATTGAGCTTCTCTACCCGCTTGCAATACCTCTGGATCCTTCATTGCATCAACTCCATCATTTCCCCCCTCTTCCACCAGTCATTTCCCCTTGTCAACTGATTCCTTGGTATGTTCCCATTCTTGTTTATGTTTATCTATTTCAATGATTTGTTTCTCCACATCCTAACCAAGTTGGTTCGTTAAGGACCACTGCTTTGTGATTTCACTCTATAACCTCATGACTACCCCACCTTTCTCGATATCTTCACTCATTAGGATTTTTATGATGGTAGAAATATGATACATGGACTCTATAGCATAAAGATATGATTCATGCGTGTTATTTTCCTCCCTAGAAACAACCACTTACATCACTATGTCGTGAATTCCTTGATAATTAAACCATAGTACAGAAGAACTGAAAACATGTTGTGTAACTTGGGAAGCTTCATCAGCATGTTTGCAAGGTGGGTTTCTGAAATCAGTTTCCAAATGTCTCCCCACACTTTTTATTAAATATAAAAGAGGCCAAGTATATCCTCTTTATCCACTTTAACATCATCTCATAGGGAATAATGTATTCAGGAATGAGTACCACCAGTGAAGGTCTTGATTCAATGGCCCTAGTGAGATTTGACCCCTTAGTCATCGCTTCTCTGATACTATCAGAAGGATGCATGATTGAAGCATCAGACACAGTCCCAAGTTCTCGTGGTTGTGATCCTGAAATTAAATATATGGTAAAATGGATGTTGGAATCCTGATAGAAAAATTAAATGGTTGGAGATGTGGAAAAGTAACCTCCACTTTCAGAAGTACCAAGGTCTCTAGCATCCTTTATGGCATCACCACCTGAAAAAGTAGGTGTTGCACCCTCAATCTGTGGCTGGGACTCAAGATCTTCCAAAGACCCCTATGGAGTAAAACTATTCTCGCCTATTTCAGTAGACTGAAGAAGGTCTCTCCCTGAGTCTAAACCTGCAGGAATGACCAGTGTAGAATAAGGAATGATGGCTAGTTCTAGACGTCCCTGAGTTGGAATTTCCCCCTCCCCCATGGATGTATCCCCTAGAGGATTGGGATATGTATTCTTAATAGATAATTTGACCCTAAAAGAGACCCCTTCTATGAGGTAAGAATAAATTTGGTATGGGATGATCAGTATCTCTATATAGGGTATATACCTCATGTACTCTAATTACTGAGGCTCCCCACCCAGCTCAACCATTGCTGGAAAATTTTTCTCTATCATAAATTTAAGGGTAGTATCACTAGTTTTAACTAAAATTTCCACTTCTAATAATTATATCCCTAGAGGGATAGGGGTCATTTTATCCTAAATGTATTCCCTTAGAGGGCTAGGAACACCCTCAACAGCTTTGGTTGGCCTGGATTCTCAAACATGTTCGACTGGAACTGTCAGTGGTACCTCCTCTACTTCAGAGGGTGTATGATCAAAGGATATCTGGGTAGTGAACATCTAGTTGCTTGTCAGACCTACATCACCAAAAATATATGATAATTAAATAAAAAATGGAAATTTATAAGTATGTAAATAAAAAATAAGGTTATGGAAGTTACCTGTAATACCCGATTTTATATGTATCAACAAATGTTTTTCTAATCAACGCTTTGTGTGGTGCAAGACAGATGAACCTTTGGTAGAAGCAGTAGCTAAAACCAGAGTTGTAAATACTATGGTGGGGTCTGAAATGACTACCTCTATATTATCTCTAGCTCCTGGGGATCCCTCCAAACTAACCCCCTTATCAGAACACAGATGTTCCCCTGCTACAATTCACCTGGGGGTATAAATCAGAGAAAGTACAGTCTCCTGAGCATCCGTAGATTCCTACTAGAGTAAGGAGTAGGGTTTAGCATCCTCACAATGAAGGAAATTAAATTTTTAGTCAGAAAATATAACTACCTCTCCATGTATATCATCCTGCTATGAGATTATCTCTATACATGCTACCGAATTTGACCAATAATGTATGTATATAGAATAATTAAGGTAGGTTTTCTTCTCATTCAAATACATGACTAATTCACCCATATGTTAATGAGAAGAGATCCGTAAGGGAGTGATGGCTTCTCCAAAACCAGGAAGATCAAAGATATCTTCTTGAAGTATCTCCCATATGTCTTCATTGGAAGAACTTTCCCTCAAGTTATACCAAAACCTTCAAGCTTCCAGAAATGTTACTTTAATAAGGATGGATAGTGTTGCAGGATTCGTTAAGGGAAGCAAAGAAGGTTCCAAAACTGCAAATTATTCCTAGGTGCCTCTTCAACCCTCTAACTCCTAGGGGATAGATTCTTGTGAGGATCTGGATGTGAGCAAGGGACTTCCCATACTCTTGAAATAGTAAGAAAATTGGTGGTATTTTTGCCCCCATAGGTTTGATCATCATCATCATTATCATCCTCATTGACCTTAAGCCTTTCCATGGAAAGTACATGGAATGAATATTTAAAATGATTCTGCTGAGTGTGGATCCAGCTTTCGGTCTCCTTAAAGTATAGATCTACCTTTTCAGGATCATCATTGTAATAAATTTTATTGGAAATTAACACATAGCCAAGTCCAGCCAGAGAAACATATTTCTCTATAAAAAAGTTCCACAAATTAGGAGGGTATTGAGTGAGAAATGATTGAATACTCCCAAAAATATCCCATTGCCCTCAGCCCATAGGAAAGGTAGCGTTAGAATGGATGAATGTATGGTCTTCAATAGCGACACCAGATGCCTAAGAGGTTGAAAACTAGGCTCTCAAATCCTTCCTTGGGGGTTTAGAAACAACAGATTTCCATAGTGTATTTCTTGGTTTCGGGTTTCTATCAGTCTTATTTCACTTCCCATTATCCCCATATGCCTTAAGGATCGTGATGATGGGAACTGGCCTTTCCAATTTCTTATTTAGGTAAGAAAAAAAATCCAAATATCATTATTACGCTTTGTGAGGGTATGTTAAAAACCCACATAATCCAGATACTTAATCTTACATTTCATTTCTTCCCATGTGAACATTAGCCTTTATTTTCAAGCTATCCTATAATATTTCTCCTAGCATGCACTGTAGAGAATAGGATGGAACAACATCTAGAGAAAATTCAATAAAATACCAAATATAAACGGTGAATATCCCTCAAAAATAAGATCCTTGTCAATCCAAGAAACCAAAACACCTTCTCTCACAGGAAAGAGGTAACCTAGTTTAACAATTTCTTATGATTCATTATTCACTATGCTGTTGGTGGGAGAAGAATATGGTTTATAAGTGAATTGATCATGAAAATTGATTTGGGCCATCAATTCTCATTCATTATGATCATCCCATTCATTATGCTCATCCAACTTATCCTATACAAGCCTTTCCATTGACTATACTTTGACTTTGAAGGTATGGTCGGATATCAGCACATGGAATCAAAAGAGGGTTGATAATATTATATCCTCTCATATGGGCTCTCATCCAACCCTAGAGGATTTGGAAAGGACCATCCAACTGGTGGGGTGGATTCCCCTCAGTGATATGTCCCAATAAGCGGTATATTTTTTCTAGTAATGGAATGGACAGGTTGATGCATTTATTGGTGGCCAGTTGAGCTTCCCTGTTGAAGGTTGTGACTCTCACCCCATTTCTAGAGTCAGGAACTGGTTAGATCCATCCACTTAGAAGCATGTCCAAAAAGGTGGCCATTCAAAACAACTTATAAACATCTGTAACAAGTTCCCATCCCCGTTTTTAGAAGTGTCCCTCCTAGAGGACAGTCTAGTAGGAACCTACTCACCTTCAGGTATCAATGGTTGGGAAGGACCTTGGACTACTCACAAGAGTTTCTTGACCACTATACATAGAAGAGACATTAATACAATTAGAAAATGGAATTTATTGCTTATGGTGTGGGTCGGTTTCATTTGAAAGGTCTTTTGCTTTGTCAATAAGTTTCCTAATAAGGGGAGGAGTCCTCTTATAATCATGTCAGAAGAATAGGCATGGAAGAAACTCCCCATGAATATCATTGATGATGGGAAACCCTGAAATCAAACAGATAACCTAGAGACTGATATCGACCTCCCTGTGATCTAGGTGAAAAGTATTGGTGTCTGGGCTCCATCTTCTAAGAATCTTTGGAAGGAGGGAATGGTTTCGATGAGCCTTGGATTGGGATACCCAAACACCTTCATACATCCCTACAGCCTGCAATTCGGGTTAAAATTATTCACATATTTGGAGAGCCTAGAAATTCCATCCCTAGTACAAACCAAATGAGTCTCCAGAATGAAGGTCCGACTTGGATTACATATCATTTTATTCATCCATCATCAGTTTTTTAGAAATTCTATGACAGAAAGAAGATTTTTTCTCTGGTCCACACAACGTATCCTCTGGTGACCAAGGGGAATAGTTTGGAAAAGATATAACAGTTATGTATTTTTCTATGAACCATACATTCATAAAAATAAGAGACCTAGGAATGGTTCTATTATCAATATCTATGATTTGAGTGGACTAGCCCATCTTGGTTTTGTAATGTCCGCATCGGATAGTAGACAAAATCCAAAAATGGGTTGCCTAAATAAAGTTGGATGTTCTTTCTGAACTACACTAAGGAGTGTATAAAAAAAAACTTATGTAATCGGATAATAAGGACCTTATTTTTAGTAGAGTCTATCATGTCTTTCTACCTTTCATCAGTAGCTGAAACGGGATCAGTAATAGGAGAAGCTGCTTGAAAAACCTATGAAGGATCCATCTTATTCATGTGTCAAAATTCCATGCAATAAAAATAGTTTTCCAAAAACAATCAGCAAAGAACTAAAATTATTCAGCATACTAAAAGGTCTGGAAACTGATTGTCTGCATATTGCATCGTCTGTGAATTGATAGTTAGTGAAATCTTGTGATGTGATAGCCCGTAATGCATTTTCCAGCAAACTGATAGTTCACAAAGAAATCAAACCTCTGACATAGCTACGTTATACGGAAGCCTAAACTCACCATTCATGGTTGAATTTATTCAGTTTTTAGATGCATGGTTCATTTCATGGGTGAAGGGTGTTTACAAAGGGGAAGGTTTATGAAAATGAAGTGACCAATAGAATCACCAGAGCACAACATTCACCAAGAAACATGGTAAAAGGAGAAATGACCTATCTCAACATATATATGCATTCCCCCCTGAGTCCAACCTTATACCACAAACTAGTTCACATGAAAATATATTTCTATATCAAAATAGCCTCCACTTCATCCTGATCAGAACCCATTCTGATGGGGTTCATTTTTTGGGTCTTGAAATCTTTACAAAGGGATATAAAATACTCATAAGGATTTGAAAAAGGAAGTAAGAAAATGAACAAATAATTAAGGAAGAATAGTTGAAGAAGCAAAAAAATCAGAGGAGAAATAGGTTTCCCAAAGTAGATCTCCTTCGCGGACTGATGCTTTTCATGGCGAACCACGATTTCACGAGGCATCTTCAAAAAGGCATGTTCGCATGATAGAAGAGATGGTGGAGGTCCCATGCAAACGAAATAGTTTTTAGAAAGGATGTGGAGAAATCCACCCCACATACAATCCCCTGTGAAATCAAATGGTTTGTGGGCTAGGTGAAGCCAACGGATTCTCATGAACAAAATGAAATCATTCAAAGGACTGAGGCTTTCATTCTCACCACCGTAGACAACGATCATGTATTATTGCTTACCGAGTCATCCACGTACCAAGTTTCTCTCGTGGGACTCTATAAAAGATGATTTATAGCCCACCGATCTTGTTCTTCAGCCTCTCTATAAAAGGACCCTGAGGGGGACTGAAGAGGATAACCTTTTGGGGGGTACTTGAGAGATCAAATGCAAGAAAGAAGAGAGAACCCCAAATTAAGGAATCTTTATATGATTCTTTGTAGGTATAACCCAACACATAGAATGAAAGAATGAAGTATAATACTAATTGGAAGACCATGAACCTAGCTTCTTTAGTAGATGAATTTCCCACAATGCATAGAACAAATTCCCCCTCTTCAATTTGGAATCTTGATTATCCATAGACTATGTGGGTGGAACCCTGTACTACATTGAAAATCACTATGTTGATGGATCCTAGCCCCAGGTAAAATCATGCTACGTGAACCAAACTCAGCACCACATAGAAAAATGCTACGTGAACTAAATCCAGGTCTGCGTACCATCACAGTATGTGGATTTCCCCTTCACCCACATAGCAGCATGCTATGTAGGGGAAACCTCATCTTGCATAATAAAATGGTATGTGGAATGGATTATTATTGGGAATTCTGCCCTATGGATTCAATATTTTCTTTCTATTTCCATCACATTATCCATATCCCCTCTAGGAAACAGTCTAACAGAACTGGGCCAATGCCTCTTCCAAAGAAGCTGAACCTGTAGGATAAAATCATTGGTTGAATCATCATAACCGTCTAAGTTTATATACCCATGGTAAGAAGAGTCACATGGGTAATCCCTATAATAATACAAACCCCCTGAATGTTGTTATGTTTACATTCCCATGGTAGTGTGGGTTATGTCCTTAGGATACTCACATGTACCTCCCCATTCTAGGGATTAAGGGTAATAAATGGGAATTTCCTTCAATGGGGGATAATGATAAATAATGTAATATCACACCTTCTTTCCCCTTTAATGAGGAATCATGATCCTCACATTTCCTATAATCGGTCTTAGGGTACTCCATCTGAGGTAAGCCCCTACCATATCTTCAAGAAAGTGCCATATTCTTGGCTTCTCTCATCATCATTATCATCGTTTTCCACCTTCGGATATGGGAAAGTGCATGATTTATTGGATCAAGTGCTTCCTCTTGTTTCTCACAACAAGCATGACTCACATGGGTTTAGACATTAGTGGTGATCATGGAATCCACTCGATTCACCCTACAGTTGAACTATGAGAACTCTAATTCCTTCCCTAACTAGGATACGTAGGATGCCTATCTAATTCCCTATCTCAATGTGACTTATCCATAGATATTAGTCCCAAACATAGGTAAACAAGCTTCTTATTCAGCGTAATCCCTAATCATCCCCCTCAAATGGGCCTCTTCAATGGAAAAGTCCCATCTCACTGAACAATGTGGGTTTTGATTCTTCTTATTATGAAACATAGGAATCCCATATTAAATGTTCTATCTCAACATTGAAACTATTACCATCACCCCTGGATGATAATAAACTCTAGAGTGCCATCCAATATGCCTTAAAATCCGCATTGTCTTAGTGAATGACTAAAAAATTCATGATTTTTTTGTAAGAGGGTAACATTGATGAGGAACCTCAAATACATATATATGTCTTCATTAACAGAGAACCTCATATTCATACAGATAATTCCAAACCCATGCATATTTTTTATTGTTCTTGTGAGCCCGAGTTCCTATCCTCTCAACCAATGTGTGTCCTTAAGTGTCATTGGCCAAATCACCCAACGAGCGCTTTCCTTTAGAAATAAATTCAATGAATCATGTATAAGGGCGTCTTTGGGTGGTTCTATATCCATGAACAAACTTGTTGGAGACCATACGAGTATGTTGTACCTGACATGGATTGATTTCACAAAAACTTAACCCCCTATAATCACTCATCAAGACCACTAAACTATAGCACCTCCTTCTTAAGATAAAAAGGATATACTACCCAATACCCGTTGGACCATTTTCATTACTGGGTATGATGAACCTTCAAGTAAAAACATCCACATTATCGAAACTATCAATATTGGGTATATATCATCTCTTTATAGGCTATAACTTTTAGTAATTGTTCATATGACTAAGGGTTGTGTTGCACCATGAATGGATATCTTATGTGCTAGAATCCTCATTTCCAAATCTACCTTCAATTGAATAAAGTGATAAATATCATGTTTTATATAATAATCACTTAATTTATATATTAAATTTTCAGTGTTTAATGATTTAATCTAAGTCTAGTAAACACATGAAGTCGCATGGTGAGATGAATTCTTATTGCACGGTACAATATTGTTTCTGACGCTTTTTCCAGGGCACGTGCATCTGTTTATTTGAGGACGATGAGGATGCATTGGCTATTTCCCTGCATTCCTGATTTCCAAAGGCATGTGAAATCCATTGCTTATTCATGGATGTTTTATCTTTGATTGAAATGCGATGATGGGATATCAGTTCTTCCTTCCGTGGATTCCTCCTCAGAAATTGTCACCCAGTCCGGGTCTCCCTTATAGATTAAGACATTGTTCATGAAACTCTTACCAGTTCCATATCTTCATGGATGCTGGTTAATTACACTGCTTCTATCAGTACATTCCAAGGGGTCTAGTCATTGTAGCAACCTTCGGTCAGGGGAGTAGTCATGTTGGACATCACTGGTGGGTTTGGACGCTGGAACACTATAGCATCTAGGTTTCTTTCCCTTATTATATGGCTTCTCAAGGGAAAATAAGCCTGAGCCGTTCCATGTCGAATGTGGGGAATTATATTCCATAGGCATGTGTATGAGGTTTTCCTCAACTTACCATGTTTAATATAGGGTATTTTGCAGGTTTAAAGCGAAGATGGATCAGATAGACTGGAACACTGACTAGAGTGGATCAGATGGGTGCAACCCCTGGAGGGAACACTGATGCTAGGAGGTGAATTAACATGATCTCACCGGGATGTGGCATCCCAGGTAAGAATCAAGATGGATAATGTATGGTTAAGTAAAGTGCATGGATAATGATATGGAGTCGACTCAAGTTTGATGGAGATGTTGGGATTGTGCCTCGAAGAGACCTCCTACGTATCCCTATGGTAGGGAATCAATGTCCACGTAGTTCAGGATGGGGTATAGGATCAGTGTGTGCATAGAGGATAACGTCCCGAAGATATACTAGGGATTACACGTGGTTATCATCCCAAGGTTGGTCTGACGCCACAAGGATGGACCAGAGATATGGGTCCTAATAGAAAGAAGGACAACGACTTACTGTTGGTTTTGGGTTGACAATGGCATACTGCTAAATGGGGATCATAATGGTATGTAGATGCATGTGGTTTACAATGGCTTACCATTGGATGGGGGCACAATGTCTTACCACTGGATGGGGTTCATAATGGCTTACCACAGGATGGGGTCACAATGGATTACTGCTAGATGTGGTTTATAACAGCTTACCCCTGGATGGGGTCACAATGGCTTACCATTGGATGGGGTCACAACGGCTTACTGCTGGATGGGATTTACAATGGCTTACCACTAGATGGGGTCACAGTAGATTACCACTGAATAGGGAACAATTTAGTTTCATTTTGGACAAAAGGGGCATATAGTTTAACGTCATGCAGGACAGGGGTGAACCAACATGAAATGGTCAGGACCAATGGGTGTTGGGATTGAACCTCAGGGAGGCTTCTTATGTACATTTACTTGGAAAGGATCAAAGTCCACATAGTTCAGGAGGGGTTAGTGAACTGACGTGAAGATGGTAGGGAGCAATGGTTGTGGGCTTGAACCTTAGGGAGGCTTTCTACATACCTTTCCTTGGCAAGGATCAAAGTCCACGTAGTTCGAAAGGGGTTGGTGAACTGGCATGAAGGTGGTATAGACCAATGGTTGGTGGGCATGAACCTTAGGTAGGCTTCTTGTGTACCTTGCCTCAGGAAGGATCAATGTCCACATAGTTAGGGAGGGGTTGTTTAACTGATGTGATGATTTTGGGGACCAACGGGTCTTAAGCTTTAATCTCAGGGAGGCTTTCTACATACCTTTCCTTGGAAAGGATAAAGGTCCTCATAGTTTGGGATGGTATTTGGGGCTTACACTCTAGGATTCCTGAAGAGGATATCATGGTCATTGCTTACTCTAAGCCCACGTGAGTCATGCTCAGTTTGAAAAATAAGAGGCAGTAAATACCTGATGATCACATCGTGAAAGGTGCGTCCATGGGAATTGGGGTGGGGCTAACACGTAGTTAACGGTGCAAAATGGAAACAGGGGATTATGTGTGGTCTGTAGCCCCAAGAGTAAATAAAGTATTATGCATGGTTAGCAGCTCAGGGAGATGGATATTGGGACTTACTCTAGTATGGTGGCCCGATGGCGGCAAAGACCAAAGGGAGAGGTATTTGGCCCAGAAGAGAGGATGGCTCCGGTTCTCATCCCCCTTCTCTAGTATTTGGCCCGAAGGAGGATAGGAGGAGCATTAATGTTGCTTCCCTCAAGAAAGGATAGGGGCATACACCAAGGTGGTTTACCTTTTCCCATGGACAGACTTCGTTCTAGTAAAGAGGAACTCATTCCATTTGAAGAATGATCTCACTCTCGTGGAGACCAGTGGATGTAGAGAATGTCTGAGATAGGGCACCCAACGTATGATGAACAGGGCAGGGTCACAATTTAATGTCATGTGCTGTGGATGATGGTGCATGGCAGTTTAACATCCTATAGCTCGGACGACGTGGGTTTAGTCTTCACCCCTAGTACTTAAATGATTGATACCCACCCGCCCTTGGGGAAGGGAATGCATCAGCAATGTCGTTATGAGGGGGTGTGATGGAGTGATCCATTAAGGGGTCCATGTTAGAATGGTTATGCGAAGAATAAATAGTTGTTACTATGCCAATGCGAAGAAGAATGAGGAGAAGTAACGCAACATGAATTACCTCCTAAGGGACTTTGAAATCAATTTGTGAAAACCTGGAGGGTCGCACGGGAGAAGGAGTTGCGGAGAAAAGGGGTTCATAGGTAGAAGCCTCGTGTAGCTCTGGTGCTCCATGTTTTGGAGGGGCTTCACGAACGGGTATGATTCGTGAAGTGAAGTGGTCTATCCTAGGTTTAGGGAATTTGTTCATATGGAAGGTTCTTCGGAAAGTGGAAAGCATTTACATAGAATTACTTCACGAAGCAAGGGTGTCATGTGAAGCATAGCATTGTGAAGCAATGTGCTTCGTGAATCATAGTGGCCCTACCTTAGCATGTGGGTCAAATGTTCATTGAGGTTATTTCACAAAGCGTAATTTCTCTGCAAAGACCCAAGTCCCATTAGAGATCCCCTTAATTCTAGGAGGCCATGGGCTCTGTGAAGGGCATCCATTTTTGAATATGGGTTAAATTCAAGAAAAGGGGGAGGCACTCAACGATGAAAAAGTTCCTTGAAAAGCACATGGTTCACATAGCATAAATTTCTTCAGGATTTGAGAGCTAAGAAGGTGAATGGTCGGAGGATCTATCATTTGGGATCTACGGGAGCCCATTATTTAAATTCTAGAGGCGCCGCGAAGCAGAAAGTGTCGGGCATGAAGACACATGGAATTTTGTCGTATTTATGAAGCCCCATTCCCCATTTCTCTACGGTGGCTTCACAAAAGTCAAACTAGTTTGTAGAGCCTCCTGCCTCCTTGCTCTGTGGTGGCTTCGCACACGTCAAATCAGTTCACTTAACCTCCCATCTCCTTGCTCCTTGGAGACTTCGCAAATGTCAAACAGGTTTGCAGAGCCTCCTGTCTCTTTGCTTCATGGTGGCTTCAAAAACTTCAAAAGGTTTTGGGGAGCCTCTCGCCTCCTTGCTCTGTGGCGGCATCACAAACATCAAATGGGTTCATGGAGCCTCCCGCCTCCTTACTCCACGATGGCTTCGTAGAGGGGAAGCTTTGCACATGCCGTGGTGCTGCGGGGGCTCCGTGAACAAGCTTCATGAAGAATCCCCTAAGGCTTTCCATTTTTTCTTGTTATTTCCAAATTTTGGCACCAAAAAATTCCCCCCAACACCAACTTGGAGCTGAGGAGAAACCAAGGGTCGAAGTATGAGGGTCAATCACCAAAATTACCCAGTAAATCACGAAGAAGACTGGTGAAGGAGGCTCACGAGATGAAGATGAGACACACGGGCTGAGCATGTCAGGAAGCTCTCCATTTTTGGACATGCCACAAAGCACCAGGGGTCCTCACCTATAAATAGGGGAGGATGACCTCTCTTTTTTCCTTTATCATCTCCATGTTTTTTCATTTAGATCTCTCGACTCGCGAAGCTCCGTGTACTCCATGATTGAACTCCGCGAATCAGGCCTTCTGCTTCACGGTGCACAAAAATTCTGGGAATTTGTGATAGTGTGCTCTATGGATCGCGTCTGAAGTCCAGGGCAGGGCTCCGCCAATGGTCATTGTGAACAAACTTCATGAACGAGCTCCACGAAATAGCTTCACAAAACAAAACAAAAAACTCCCAAACCTCAAAAACTGAATGGCTCACCAATAGGCTGCTAGGGGTTCCTTGTGGATGCTTCCTAGAGTGAGGATATTGCAGATAGCTAGGGTATAGGGGAGTTTTTCCAAATCCATTCTGACCATAACTTGCTGGCGGCACTACTGTCGTAAATCTAGAAGGACTATCCACTGTGTAAGTGGTTGACTCTAAAAGGATTTGTCCTGAGGGATGACATCTTCATCCCTAAATCGAGCAAGGAGGAACCAACTAAGTAGTTTAGAAGCACACATTGTCAGCACCGATGGTTCAGGGCGACTGAAGGCTATGCATGTGGGGATTTCACACCTTTCAATGTTGATTGTCTGTACAATCATATGAACGACTTTGATGGGAAGGAACTACAGCCGGTGACATCTCCCCCATTGTACCATACTATCTTAAAGGAATCCCTGAGGAACCAGGAAAATGGGCGGTCCGATGAGTGGTATCTGTTCCAGGGTGGAAACTTCATAGACAACTGGTCGGGCCTACTTGGTAGGTGCATCGTGCAAGGAATTTAGGGCATAGATGAGAATAATGGGCAAGTATGAGGCATCTCGGGCCTCCCAATTCCACATCTATCAGCCAAAGTAGCCGAGGCCAGAGTTCCTGAGAAGATGGTCATTGAGGTCCAATACCTTCCACTTGCACCATGGAGAGGTCGACATCAGTTTATAGGACCTTCATTATATCTCGGGGGTCCCGATACCGGGGGAGATGTATGACTACTTCCTCCCTATTATGGGTGCGTGGGAGGATCCATAGAAAATGCCACCATTGGTGATCGTGTTGATGAACCTAGTACCAAGAGAGGACAAGCATTTAGTGTGGGATGTCCACTTCAAATGGTGGTCTAAGCAATTCTTGAACTTCTTGGAAAATCGGTTGTTCCTTGTGAGGCCTCAGACCTGCCCGAAGGGGGCTCAACAAGGTAAGGAGCACTCATACTGGAGGCTCATGGAGGATATCCAATGGAATATGTGTGGATTCAGCGTCATTACCGAGTAGCAACTAGTAGTCTGGTTGGCTACATTCATTGCGGCTCTCATCTACGGTTGGATCCTGCCTGTCAGAAACACGAACACGGGTGTGTGACCGAGCACATTTATCATGGAGTCCATGCTGGTGACAGGATGATGGGTCAACCTCAGGATCCCAATGCTTTCAAAGCTGTACAAGATATTGTGGCATATCATCATGGGGAAGAAGGCATAGATAATATGCAATACATTCTACCTCTTGTATGGGTGGATAGTGGCGTACGACAAGGGTGTCTATGAATATCTAAACCCCATCTCCCCTCCCGGATCAAACTTTGACCCATGCATTATGAATGTTGTGGGGAGCTTTCTAGCCAAGATGACCATGCAGGTGATACTGAACTAGGTATGGAAGGTAGACGAGTTCAATTTCCACCCATTCCCATTACCAACATGTGTGTTCACTGATGACGGTCGAGGAACGGAAGAGCATCGGTCCTACCTCCAGGCCATTCGGGGCGGAGTCTTGGTGGCACGGGTGGACCGGGAGTCCCTATGTGATTCATACACCCCGCACCGATTTTCATGGAAATTTTTTTGAATGCAGCGACTGAAACCATAGGTCTATTTGGGGGTGTTCTACGAGTGCCACATGTGCGTGATGAATCATATGTGGCTCATGTTCACATGAGAATATGGGAAGATGAGGAACAAGCTGCCTCCAACCACAGTCATCTTCGAACTGGTGAAGGTGTATGCCAAAAGCTGTGAGGTGGCCTACCCTGGGGAGATGATGAAGCAGCCAATTGTTCGGGTCAACGATGGTTCCCCCCCCCCAACCTTGAGGTCGGGGCCAAAAAGTGGTGAGGACATCTCTTGGTGGTGAGGCTGCAATACTGGTGAGGCCCGCACTGGCTGAAATAGAGTTAGTAGCGGATCAAGTGGTGGAAGCAATCTCAGTGGTCCCAAAGGAGAAGAATCATCTAGAGGGGATCCACCAAGGAGATTCCATATAATATGCACTCGGGCTCCAGGGAAGCGGCTATTCCATATAGACATTCCGGGGAACGCCGTCTTCCCAGAAGCATGGGAAATTTGGGATGTCAACCGGTAATTCATCAACCCATCTATGAAGTTGCATCATCTAAACCATCTCGGGATGGATTTTCCAGGAATCGGCCCGGTCAAGGCTAGTTTTGTAGTACCCCAGGTGGAGGGGGATCAATACCTAGCGGATTTTGAGGACTTTGTGCACTCTTAGGGTGCTCCACGTCCACTGAAATTTTGGGTAACAGTGTTGTTGGATCATACGAACCCTCTACAATTGTCAGCTAATAAACTGAGAGATCACTTCAGAAGAATCCTCTTGGAGGATGAGGTGGTAGAGGGATCCAATTGGAGGAGGGTGTGGTTAGCAATTCAAACCCAGAACTCAAAGAGTTTGTGGAGGCTCTCGAGGTAGAAACCTTGATTCCTTTCCTCAAAATCCTCTTCCAGGTTACTTTGGACCCCTTTCTAAAATTTAAATTGTGCAGGAGAGCCTCATACATAGAACTCGTTCTATCCCCTCAGTAGATATGGATGTGGGGCCTTTGGGATCCATGCCCGTGGCTGTGCGATTACCACGTCCAGCAGGGCCAGGACACCCGAGGTGGTTCTTCTGGAGTTTTCATACTTCCCAACAATATACGAAGGTCCACACCTCAGGTTCCCCACCGAAAATGGTGTGGGCTGCCTTGGAGAGGATGGTTAGTACTTTTGGTGGCAACTTTACCAAGGGAACGTCCGTAGTCATAGAGGCAGATATCCAGATGGACCAAGCCACGAAGCTCCCATTCATTTGTAGGACCGTTAGCAGGCCATGGCATGAAATTACTGAGGTGGGATCCGATGATGAAGATCGATCAGATGGCACGGGTCCCACCATACTCAATCAGACACATGATGTGGACCCTGCTGATGAGTTCTTGGGGTCGTTCCCCGTGTATGTGCCTGCCAACCCTGTAGACTGGGACGAGATGTCCTCTGATGAAGAGGATAGCAAGATATTCCATCGTTAGACATGGAAGATGATCAAGTGCTTTATCGATGAAACCCCTCAAGCATAATGGATAGACCATATGGAGATACTTCGTTCATGACTGCGCGAATTGTGAACTGGGGGAGTGGATGCCCTGCATCCCAACATGCTCGTCTGAGATCTCATAACGGAGAAGATCTGAGAATATGACCACAACCATGGTGGGTTAGAAGAAGAGAAAATCAGTGAACATCAAGAGGCTCCAGGAAGATGAAAATGGGATTAAGCGGCTGCACATCTGGGCAGATGAGAATTCTGCTTTCCTCTACATGCAGTCAAAGATTATATCACAGCTGAAGGACTAGCTGGCAGAGGCCGAAGAGCACATGAGGAAAGCCTATGAAGAGATGAACATTATCTGAACCAACGTGGAGTGAGCCCAGATCCCCATTTACTAACTGCGGCCCAATGCTTTCAAGTAGGAGCAGGAACTAAATAGGTGATAGCGAATCCTGGATTCCATAAGCCAAAGGGTGGCAGAGCTACAAAGCTCTTTTGATGAGGTCAACCTATCCATGGGAGGGGTTGATCTTCAGGTACTGTGATTCATGTAACTATTGAACGTGCCTTCATGTTTTGATTATTCATTCCAGATGCATGTGTGAGTACTATTATTCACTTTTAGTCTATTGAATTTCCATTACCTTCATGGAACATCCAGTGATAAGTCCCTAAACTCATATGGGTCGGGCCCAATGTGAGAAACAAGGGATGTCCACCTTGTCATTCCATCCGAATATAAGAGTGAAAACCAAGCTCCGGGCATCCGGGGTTTGAACAAACCAATCCATATTTCTGAGAAGAAAGGGAGAGGCCCGACTGGAGGAAGAATACCTCAGAACAGTCGATGTGTCATCTTTCTAATGCGCTCTAGTGCACGAGTGGGGTAACGCCATGGGAATTTGGAATCAACCTGAACAGAAGGGAGTGGAAAGTGTGAATCATGATACCCCAGATTCAGAACACTGTGAGGGTGGCGTGATAATGAAGGATAACCATTGGTCCTGTTCAAAACATAGTATCCATATTGCGTTAGCCTGAAATAGAGATAACAAATGAGGGCTTACCAATGACCATATTCAAAACATGGGTCCTGGCTCAAAATTTCATCCATTGGTCTTCTAGAATGTTGGCTCATGATAGTAGTTGCGCCATAGTCCGAGCATCCATATAGTTTTGGGGTTCTTTTAGAAATGAAAGAGAATGAGGGTCTGAATAAAGGGCACGCAAAGCATGGAGTGTGGAGTGATGTGTTGTTCGAATGGATTCCAACACACTTGAAATGACTCCACCAGGGTGAAAAAACATTTTGTGGGTGTATCTATCTGATTATGTATCAAACATACTTCCTAGTAGGACCTCTTTTTCAAGGACATGGAATGATTTGTAGTTTTACATCATAAAAATAAGGACGATAGATGCGTAGTTTAAATGTTGTATGGTGAGGATGATGCACATAGTTTAAAGGTCATATTTCCTGGACTAGTATTGGGACGAAGGGTCTAAAAGGTCAGTGACTCTAAGGCTGGGCCCAAGGAAAAATTCCTGGATACCACTACGTATCCAATAAGGATGAGAATCAAGCCAAATGTAGTTTGGAGAGTGCAGTTTAATGTTATACAGGATGATGAAAGGCATGTGTGGCATGGCTGCGCTAGTACATGTCCTACCAGAACTACTAAGCCCATGTGAGTCGTGCTTGATGTGGGAAACAAACAGTAGTGATGAGAATTACCTACCATAGTAAGGCACATGTTAGGGGTGATGGGACGCTTGTTGAATGATGTCCCAATAATGCTGACCTGCCTACTTGACGCACCTAGATGCACACAGGGGTAACACTGATTATGTTGTAATTCCACTTGAACAAAAGGAAGTGAAAATATGTGAATCTTGATGCTTGAGATCTGGACCACAATGATGGTGGTGTGACGATAGGGGATAACTATTGACAATGTTTGAAACATTGTATCTATTTCGCGGTAGCCTGGAATGGGGACAGACAAATTAGGGTCGACCGCTTACCATGTTCAAAACATGGGACTTTTCACAAATGTTGTCTGATGTCCTTATGGATGTTGGACCAAGACAGCAGGTAAGACAATGTGGCATGAGACTAGGCTACAAAGGGGGTCCCTTCAAACATGGAAGAGGATGAAAATCCAAATAATGAGTTCATGAAGCTTGGACATGGAATGAGGGAATTTCCCTGGAGAAATTCCACACTTCAGGCTATTTTTCACAATGCATCTGAGTAGGACAATAAGATGTATCAGATAGAGGGAGTTGATCCCCCCTCCAAGGAAAAGGGTCCAGAGGTTTCACAATTCCAACTTAATGATCATAGGATGGTCTATTAAGGGGGGATTGATTTAATGGACTATGCGTAGGGTGGTGAAGTATCCAAACCATACATGTATTTCCCATAGGGAGATCTTAGTTTAGGGTCATAGAACTTGGACCAAGTTGGGAAAATACATGGGAGGCACATGGTGCGGTGATTGAAAAATCTGACATGAATGAGAACCCAAGAGGTAATCACCACACCACATTCTCCCGAAAGAGTTTGGGCCAAGAGGCTAGAGAGGGGGGTAAGATTTTAGATTCCTAGGGCTAGACCTAAAGACGAGATTCCTGGGCGTTCCTACGTATCCTATGAGGATGGGAATCAATCTATACATAGTTCTTGAAGATGTTGTGTAGTTTAACATCTTGTGGAAAGTATGTGGAGTGGTCTTAGTTTATGGGAATAGAGTTGAGACCATGAAGAACTGTAAGAGGGAGACATGTGGTGGAGTAATTACTAAAACCCGATGTGAATGAGGACAGTAGGAGTCTATATCACTGCAGTGTGCTCCTTAGGAAACTTCTTGATCAGGGCACCAAAAGTGAAAGTTAGGCTGAGCCCTAGGTAAAGTGCATGAGCGTTCCTACATACCCTAGGAGGATGAGAATCATGTTGTACATAGTTCTAAAGGTGTAATGGTAAGATACAAGTGCTAGAGATAATAAGGTTTTATAGTTCTGGCCCTCACACCAAAAGAAGCATCATATGATAGATCTTTTTTGTCCTTTAGGATAAATGTGTTTGTGTGTGTGTTTTTTTTGTGATGCAGTGGACCTGGGATGGAGAGTTTAGGTGTCACCACAAGAATCAAACCATATGCAGGCATTGACAAATGGTATGGTGGGTGACTGATACCAAACATGATTCCCCCTAGAGTGAGGACACCACGATGTAGTTCCATTTTTCATCATGCGGCCATAACAATAATGTCACAGTTTAGGGTCATGTGATGGGCCAACCATGCATTTTAATTTCACGTAGTATAGACACAACAGTTTAAAGTAATTTGGGACTAGACAACATAGTTTAAAGTCATATGACTCAAAAATATGCGGTAGAAATGAGGTTCAATAGGGGATGGGCAAGGCGTGATAAAGCAAACATAGTGAGGTCCACATCACACCGTGCACGATTCCAATAAACAAACCTCAGGTAGAGGGGTAGAAAAGGTTAGAGAATATGGGGAAGTAGAGACTAGCTCTCATAAGGGATGTATGTGGTGCATCTCTTGCAAACCTTACGTGAATGAAGACATAAGTCCACACACGCCACAACATGCAATCCTATATGGGTCAGGGTTTAAAAGGATGAACAGAAGTGAGAATTAGTGAAATCTAAGCTGGACCCAAAGACGAGATGTACAAGAATTCATACGTATCCCATAAGGACGGTAATCAATCCATACGTAGTTATAGAAGATGACGTATAAGAAGATATTTGTTTAAGGTCTTAGAGCTTAGACCGTGAAGAAGAAACACTCTTCCAAGAGAGCAGAGACCTCAATCTGGTCCCTAAGCCCATGTGAGTCAAACTTAGTGTGGGAAAAAAGGGAGGAAGAGGTATTTTCAACACATGGGATACATTTAAAGGGGAAGTTGGTGTGGAACCCTAAATGAAGCCTTACCATGGATTTTTCCTCCTAACGTGCAAATGTTCACTGAGGGATAGTACCAAGAGTGTTGAAATTCCACTTGGACATGATGGGGTTGAAAATGATGTGAATCATGAAACTGACATTTAAGGCTTGATGAGTTTGGCGTGATGATAGAGGATAACTATAAACCATTTTCAAAACATAGAATCCATATCGTGTGACTTGAATTGGGAACAACAAATGAGCATCAACCACTGACCATATTCACAATGTGGGACATGTATCAATTTGTTGTTTGAAATCCTCGAGGAGGATGGCCCGTAATGGTAAGAGAGACCTTGGTCCAAGCATCCATGCCACTTTGGGGTCCCTTCGGATGTGAAAGATAATGAAATCCTGAATGAAGTGGAACACGAAGCCAAAAAAATGGGTGAAAGCATGTCCAGGTAGAATCTAACACTCCATGTTCAAAACCAAAGTACTTATAGGCACATTGGTGAATCACCGAAGAGGGTCGAGAAATCCAACTTAAGAGCAACTGACTCAAAAAGGATGAGTGTAGGGATATGGATTGAAGGGTGCTTGGGAGAGAGAGGTATGTGGTGTGGTCGTTACAAACCTGACCTGAATGGGGACACATGCCCATACCATACCGTGTACCCCTCACTTAGAAGGACTCAGGCCAAGAGGATATAATGAATGGGAGGTTTCTATTAAATAGGGCTGGACCTGGATACTAAACATTGGGGTGGTCCTATATATCCCATAATGATAGGAATCAATCCACACGTAGTTCTTGATGATGATATTGTGCAGTTTATCATCATGCATAAAAAACGATGGTGCTCTTAGTTTATGGTCATATGGCTCGGGCAGTATTCCTTTTTTAATGTCATATACATGGGATAGATGAGTGGAGATAGAAAATCATTGTGCCTATGGAAGAAAAAGAAAAGGAAACAATGATAGAGGATAACTGTTGACCATGTTCGCAACATAGTGTCTGTATTTGTGTGACCGGAGGTCGTGGGAAAAAATTGAGTGTCGATTGTTGACCATATTTGAAACACAGGACTTGTATCAATTTGTTGTTTGAAACCCTCAAGGACATTGGCCCGTAATGGTAGGAGATCCCTTGGGTCGAGCATCCATGTCATTTGAGGGTCCTTTTGGATCCAGAAGATGATAGAAACCCAAATGATGGGGCTTGCAAAGCATGGTTGGGAATGTCCTCATGGAAAGAGCAATAAATGAAGAAGGGATGTCTCAAAGGAGGTATGTGTGGCCTGGAAAAATAGTTCGGCATGAATAGGGATTTGAGTTCATACCAAACCGCACAATCCTAAAAGGGAACTCGGGCTAGGGGTCAGAAAGGTTAGAGGGACTGAAGGCCGGGCATCCTGGCCAACTGTAACCATATGACCTCTCATGCGGGTATCGCCTTATCATATCTCCTAAGCATGTGTGAGCTATGCTCAATGTGGGAAACCGGGGGTATGACTAGGATATCCCCATCATATAAGGGTCCAACAGCTAGAATCACACTCCTGCTCGAGGAAGACTGGAGCTTGAAGAGACAGCAGGAAATAATGAGCCACTACACTCCATTTTTGAGACATATGGGGGTGGTGGCAATGACAAAGGATTACTATTGACTAGATTAAAAACACAGCATCCATATCGTGTGGCCTGAAAAGGGAATAGCAAATACGTATCAACTGTTGACCACATTCGCATATCGGGACTTGTATCAATTTTTTGTTTAAAACCCGCAAGGATGTTGGTCCTTAATGATAGGAGAGCCCTTGGGCTGAGCATCCATGCCATTCGGGGGTCCCTTCGGACATGAAATAAAATGGATTCCCATGTACAGGGAGTGTGTGAAGAATAAATGTGCCCATGCAATTTAAAGTTAAGCTGGATAGTAGAAGAGGTGGAGATCTTCTGGGGAGAGGGATACATGGTACGATCATGATGAACTTGATGTGAATGATGGAAAAATCCTGCACCACACCATGTGTTTCAACACAATTGGAGGTCAAAAATTTGGGGTTGGGCTTACAGATAAAATTTTTATGAGTTACTACGTATCCCATAAGGATGGGAATCAAGCCATATGTAGTTCTAAAGGTGCAGTTTAACGTCATGCGGTGAGGACGTGGGAGGAGAGAAGAACGAGGGAGGGAACATGGTGCAATAATCATAATCCTGACATGAGGGGGGCCAAATAAGCCTACACAACACCATGTGGGATCCTCCAAGAGAACTATACTCAGAGGGATAGTTAAAGAGGAAGATTGGGGAAAGACTCGAGATGAAGCATATGTGCATTCCTACGTATCCCATAAGGATGTGAA
This sequence comes from Viscum album, assembly GCA_963277665.1. Lineage (NCBI taxonomy): Eukaryota > Viridiplantae > Streptophyta > Magnoliopsida > Santalales > Viscaceae > Viscum > Viscum album. Next base: position 582,125,030 of record OY728130.1, on the reverse strand, counting down.
TCAATCCATATGAAGTTCTTTCAGTTTAACGTCTTGTAGGACAATACAAATTTTAATGTCTTGTAGGATGATATATTTTTTAATGTCATGTTGGATGACATAAAGTTTAACGTATTGTTGGACGAAATACAATTTAACATCATGTCAGACAACATATAGTTTAACATCATGTATGACGACATATAGTTTAACATCATTCAAGACATTTCACATTTTAAAGTCATGTAGGACCCTTCTTGGTTAGGCAAATTATTTCTTGAAGAACTTGGAAATGGTAGGAGGATTTATACATTCACCATACACGATAACCATGGAATATGTGCCATTGGAGTAAACCTTGTGAATGGTGTAATGTCCTTCCCATTTGGGCTCCCACTTGGGTGGATTCCTGCCAGGTGTCATTGGTGTCCTCAGGGAAAATTCCAAGTTGCCTTGCAAGAAGAAGAAAAGGTAAACTTTCTTGTTGAATGATATAGCTATATTGAGGGACAAAAATAACCAAGCCTCTGGATCAGGTTAGATAGTTTCAGCCCGGTCTGATGAACCCCGCAAGAACCGGCATGAACCTTATGTATGAATTGGTAAATCTCTACTCCTTGAATGCAATGGTGGAGAACCCCATCAAACCTGTTCTTAAAACGGATCTTCTCATGAAAAGGATTATCTTGGAGGGTAAACAACAATGTGCGTCATAAAATTTTGTCACGTTCAGCCTGATCAGCCGAGAGATTATCATTTTTCAGGTACTCGACAAAGGAGGTTCTCTAGTCAGAAGTCACTTTTATCACTACATCTGGGGGACCTGGGGGTCCTGACGCAGAGGCAACGACAGTAAGGTGGCTTACTTGTGGGTTTTCACCATCATCTGGAGTGACAAGAGCAATGAATCTTTGGTGTTCCATGTGGATAATCAGATCATCCTGTTCGGGTTCTACAAGTGATGTAGCTAGGCTGGATAGGGTATCTACCTGACCGTTTTGAGAGCGAGGGACATGAGTAACTTCTGGATGAGATGAGAACTAGGCCATTACCTAGAGAGTGCATTCCAACAATGGTACATGCTATGGATTTCTGATGACATAGTCACCATTAATCTTTTTGATGACTAGTTAGGAGTCCCCATTCACATGAAAATGGGGAACGTCAATCTCAAGGGCCAGCTCAAGCCTAGTAATGGGAGCCTGATACCTGCCTCATTGTTGGTGAAGCCTTTTGACAACAGTAATGAATATGGAATAATGGGTTGTGATAGGGTAATGAAGACAATACCTAGGCCTACTCTATTGAGCCTAGGGTCATTGAGCCTTATGTCGGTGGGACTCTGAGAAGCACTATCGAAATGCATATTCTAGGACGGCATGGCTTGGACTATAGAGAGAATCGTTTCATTGGGGAAATTGAGATCTGGGGACTGGTCCGTGGGAGATGGATGGGAACCAAGTAATTCTCCCAATGCTTTCCCCTTAATAGCCTTCTATGGGACAAACTTGAAGTCTAACTACTAAAGGATTACCGCCCATCGAGCTATATATCCTATCAACATGGGGTGGTTTAGGATGTACTTCAGTGGATCTCTCCAGGACAGCAGCTGTACGTCATGATTCTGGAGTTATTGCCACAATTTCTATACTAGAAATACCAGCACAAGGAATTTCTCCTTGATAGGGGAGTATCTAGTCTCCGTATCGAGGAGCATGCAACTAAGATAGTAGAGATTGTTCTTTTTCCCCTCATTATTCTTTCGGGCGATAAGGGTGTCGAGAGACCGTTCCAGGGTGGTCACGTAAAAGACCAGCGCCTTTCTAGAGATGGGTGGCATTAAGACCAGAGGCTGGAGTAGGTAATGTTTGATTTCCTCAAAATTAGTCTGACATTCCTCGTCCCACTCGTAGACAGCGCCTTTCTTCATGAGTTGAGAAACGAGATTAGAATTTCCAGCCTGATTCATGATGAATCAGCATATATAGGCTAAGTGTCCTTGGAAACCATGAAGATCACGGAGGTTTATTGGGGGATACATCTTACTGATGGCCTTGATCTTCTCCGAGTCGATCTCGATGCCCCTGTATTAGACAATGAAGCCGAGAAACTTTCTAGAGGTGACCTCATAGGTGAACATTAATGGATTCATCTTCAGGTGGTGAGAAAAGAGGAAGTTGGATGCTTTCTCAAGGTCTTTGATATGGTCCTGACACTGGTGATATTTGACCAACAGATCTTCCATGCAACTTTCCACCAACGTTCTGTGGATCATATTAAAAATGTGATGCATAGCCCACTGATAGGTGGCACCTGCATTATTTAAACCGGAGGAAATGACCTGGTAACAGAAAGTACCTTGTGGTTCCATGAAGGCTATAGACTCCTCATACACGGGGGGCCATTAGGACCTAGTTATACCCAGAGTACCCATCCATGAAGGAGAGGGCTTAGAACCCAGTTGTAGCATCGATCAAAAATTCTGTCACGGGAAGGGGAAATCATCCTTCAGACACTAACGGTTGAGATCCTGGAAGTCGATGCAGACTCTGATTGGTCTATTCTTTTTCCTGACTAGCATAATGTTGGATATCCATTTGGGGTATTGGACGTCCTTAATGAAATTGGCTCTGATGAGTTTATCAACTTCTTCCACAACCATGGAATTGTGAGAAAGGTGTATCTTTCTGAGAGGCTGCATGAACCCGAGATGATTTTCCAGGAGAATGAGGTGGTGGATGGATAAATGAGGATCTAGTCCTAGGATCTCATCATAACTCCAAGAAAATACATCACAGTGTTTTTTAAGGAAGTCTATGTACTTTTGTTGCTCCTCGAGGGTCATGGCAGCACTGATCAATGTGGCCATTAGGTCCTCCCTACTATCGAGGTTCACCTGCACCAATTCGTCAACCGTGGTGAAGACGCCCTCTTCAAAGGCATGGGAGCATCTTCTAAATACTATTATTCACTTGTGGAGGAGGGATCCTCGGTGGTAAGAGATTCCTCTGAGTTGACAGATCCCAATGGAAGGCTGGTACCAGCCTGAGCAGTAGTGGACACTACATCAGGGAACCCTTGTGATGCCAAAACCATAGCGATGAAGGTTGTTGATCTGATCCCATATGAACTTTGGTCCAAGGGGAAATGCTTGATGATATCGAATAAATAGTGGCGCATCGTCTTGAACCGGTTAATTCCATCTTGGAGAAACAAGAAAGTATGACGTATTGTCGTTGCCATGGGGCGGACATCCCGATACCTTATGGGAGTAGGAGGCTCCGGGATCACTTGGGCCTGATTTGTGTAGGAGTATGAGGTGATATTCCTACATCACTTAGAATTGTGAATATGTTCCCCCTATTTCTAGAAACAATGAAGCATTTTCCCATGTCTAGTGATGTAGCCTCCAATCGGTGGATCGAAAAGATGTATGCATCGTCTAGGTTTGTCCACGGGTCATTTACAGCCGTGGCATGCTCATCCTCATTAGCCTGAATCTACATGTATTTTCTCTTGTAATGGTCATAATATAGATAGCGGGCTTCACAAGAGGCAAAGGGGGATGCGTCACCTTGAAGCATGCCCAATTGACCATTAAGGGAGTACTTGAGGTATTTTTTTTACAATGAAGAAACTGCCACATGCAGGTGGTGCCATGGCTTGCCCATCAACGTATTGTAGGTGGTGTCCTGGGATACAACCATAAACTCAGTGCTGGAAACTATGCCACCAAACTAAGTCTTCAAGAAGATCTTGCTGACCAGTGTCTGTTCTTTCCTGTCATAACCCTGGATTCTTAGGTTAGAGGGACTCAGATCATCCACGAAAAACCCCAATTTTCATAGTGTTCGAGTCAAGATTAGGCTGATCCTAGAGCTTGTGTCGACAAGACAGTGGCGAACCTCCACACCATTAAACTATTTAGTATTGTATGGTGGTAGAATGTTCCACTGTATAGGGGAGCCTTCATCTTCTTCAAAAAAAGAGATGATGGACTAACATTCAACATGCTCGACCACCTCCGCATGAAAGGCTTCTGCAGCTGCTACCTCCGTCTCAAAATGGAGGGTGCTTTATAATGCATCGGCAAGGACCTCATGCATATCTGATGATAGGAAAATGGCTTCAAGGATAGAGAGCCTTGCTGGAATGATGGGGAAATGCTTTAGAACATCATACTTTTGTGCCAGGAATGAACTTCTAATTACAACAGGTTTCTCTATGGTAGGAGGTATGGTGGGCCCTATTAATTGGACCAACGGTTGAATGGTGCGAGGAATATCTTTCTGCTCACTATTCAAAGCTTGTGTAGTGACTACTGGATGAGGGACCGATGACTGAGACTGGTCCGTAATAGAGCAAGGCTGGTCACAACACGATCGAGGTGGATATTCCTGATCCATTAACATGAACGGTGGCGAAGTTGGACCTGATGACACCAGATGAGAAGTTTGTGCATGCTGATATTTGCACTGGGTCTACTACCTGGTTTTGTTAGCATGCGCTACCAATCTAGAAATACTGACCAAGGCACTCTGAAGACCCATATTGTCACGGATTTGTCGACGCAGATAATAGCTTGGACATTGGGAGGATCTGTCTGGTGATCCTCATCATCAGGAAGTATGTAGGGGTATACTGGCTCTATGTTATTAACTGATGCGTACCCTTGACCGTCACTTGAAGAGTCATGCACTACTGGATGGATTCTAGGATGAATCTCCATCTATGGGGGCATAAAATCACCCAAAGTACGGGATGAGATGGTAATGGCAGGGGAATTTATTTCCCCTTGTGTTCACGGTGTTTGCTATTCTGAGAAGGGGACAGTAGAGATGACGATGTTGAAGTAGTATATGTGGCTTCTGAAGGCTCTAGGTAATTCAGGTGTGCATAGATAACACCATGGGCATGGGAAACTCTTTTACAAGACATCCAGTCATCATACATCTAGAATCCATGATTAGAAACCAGATGCCACTCACCATCATTGTCATTGTTGTTGTCCGGCCTCCTGAAAATACATGTCACATGTGTCGGTAATGGGCATAATCAGTATATGTTGTTTTCCACCTGGTCTTTAAGAAATTATTTAAACACATAGCATTGTTTAAGGGTGTTCCCTAGAATTTGGTGATAGGGGCAGTAATTAGGGAGATCAGTGAGATTCACCACTTCTGGACTCTTGCACTCTGGAAAACGTACATTACCCTGCTCCAAGGCACTGCAGATGTATCTGTGGACCTGAGTATCTTTAAAAAAGTAGGTCCAGTTCCTCCTATATGAGAGAGGGTCCCTTAGAGCTTGACCCTGATGAGGGGCTGTAGGATCATGTTGAGGAGGTTGAGCTTGGTTACCTCTCCTAGGTGGTGGCAGCGCATTACACAGGGCACCTTCCAATTTTGAGGTGGTCGCTTTTGGGCCAGAATCTCCACCTGAGGTGGAGGGCCTCTACGAGGTTGTGGAGGCGGCTCCACTGGTACACAACTCTATTTGCCTAGGGGCCTCTATTTGAGCCACTACAATGGGCTTGGATCTGGCGGCCCTTCTCATGGGGAATGAAGGAGGAAATGGAAGTGCCCGGATGGCCTGTTGAAAGGCTTCTTCGAGGCATTGGGCCTTATCAAAGAAGTCTCGGAATCCCACTGGGGTAGTTCTAGGTGATCATAGAGGGAACCAATTCTATATTGACATTCACTATTCATATCGTCAGTAGTTTTTCTTAAGTTAGTGGCATGTCAAGGGAGTATGTGAGCCCTTTCCATCGGGTGAAAAATTATTCAATGCGCTTATCAAGCCTCTGGTTACACTTAAAGAGGTCTGCAATGCTTGTCTCTTGAGTGGTGGAACTAAAATAGTAGAGAAATTTTCTACAGAGGTCTTCCCAGTCGTCTACTGATCTGATGGGGAGCTGGCTATATAAAACAAATGACGATCCCTCCAATGTCTGTATGAAATGCCAGAGTTTGGTGGCTTTGTGCTGTGCTGAAGTTCCCAACATAGGCCCACACCTTGAGATAAAGTGGTCCAGATGCTACGGCGTGTGCCATATCCCATTGAATGGGGGGAAAGTGGGATTTATGAAGCCAGGGGGTGCTGAAATATCATCCACCCACGCCGGATAAGGCTTTTCATCATGCGGGATTTACAACTGTCACATCTCCCACTCCTCGAGCAGGCAATGAGTACCGCCATTGGATCATTTGGGTTGGGGTTCTTGTCTTGACGGGGATCCCTAACCACCAGTGCATTGGAAGGTTCTTCAATAGGATAACCAACCCTAGAGACTCGTGGAGCGGCTAGCGGAATGACCTACGGAGTAGTTGGGGGAACTTTATCTAGGTCTTGAGGATTGTCACGCCGTTTAGGAGGATTTGGTGACACATAACGTGCCCTCTTTACATAAGTTCCAACCTCAAACCTGTCTGCGTGGGAAAGATGGTTAGGGTCACCTGGTGGCAGTTCGCCAAGGGGAAGTTTTTCCTTCCCCTACTGTCGTAGACGAGGATCACTGTAGTTTGGTCATCACTCTGTAGTGCATTCAACAAGGAGGTCATCAACCATATTCTTTTTTCGGTGAGTTGTTGATGCAATGTGGATTTTTCGGGATCATCTTCTGCCTTCTGTACTGAGCCAGATGGGTCAGAGGGTTTGACAGCTCCGAGGTGCTCCTTACCCTTGTTGGGATTTTAGCTGAGGGCCAACGCCTCTGTGGGCATGGGAAGACCCAGTATATTCCTTTGTTGAGGATTAATCCTTCCCAACAGATCTAAGAGGTGTAAAACTCACTCGAGGGGGGGGGGGAGGTCCTTTCCTAGAATCTCTAGCTCATTCTCACCACTTGGAAGGTCATCCATGGTAACCATGCCCCATCCTAGAGGCATATCCTCTTTGTCTCCCGAAAAATTAGGTTGGTGCCAGATGGAACTGAAATAGATGTTCGTGTACTGTCCCCAACCCCAGATTTTCACGTGGGGAGAAGACTCATTGATTATCCTACGGATAACTTTAAATCTCTGGATGCATTTTTGTTAGAGGTTCCTATGATATCCTGGTGACTCAAGGCGCTAGGACATGGTGAGTGTGTCAAAATCAACCAAATAACACTCTTGGCCGATGTCTTCAAAGTTCACCTGACTCTTGGGGTAGGCCACTCATCGATGATGAATATAGAAATGATTCACCTAGAGGGTCTAGAGAAAGAATCCAACCGCTTCTTGGGTGAGTGTTTCTGGCACCATGAAATTTGGCGCTGCAACTGGCCAAAACATCTCCGAGAAATGGTCTCCTGCGAGAATATCCCACAAACTCCTTGGTCCAGATTCGGGGCTTGGCCCTTCATTGCCCCACTCGTCGATCGGAGGCAGCTGGGGAACCAGTATCAATAATGAATCAGACCGCTGAGATGGAAAGGTGGCCAGTGGAGAATATGGTGAGTGAGATGACAAACTATCACATCTCAGGCTATCCTCTAAACAATGTATTGACTTAGCCACCACATCAAGGTAATACGGAATGACGATTGAAGTTTATTACATAGGGAATATGGATACTGGCGATGTAACATGCTACTGATCATCCTCCAGTGGTCATAAAAATATCTCTTCGTGGTCTCTAATCGAGGTAGAGTTTGCTTCTAGTGATGACGGTAGCGATTGCACAGACGGAAGCTGTGGAGTTGCCAAATTTTCGTCCTCCTGGATAAACCTACAGAGGGAGGTGGGAATCCGATGGATCTCACATTCTGAAATTATGAGGTCGATGTACCTTTTTCCTGCCTCTTCCCTTGACATGGAGGATCTAGGTGAGGGTGGAATCATTGAGTCGTATTCCACCCCAAAATCTAAGAAACGGACTGGTTTAATCTTAGTCTGAATCTTCTCGGTATTCTTTTTATGGAGTTGGTGACCCGACCTCCTACCCCGGGATGCTTCTTTGAGATAGGGTAGATTTCTGGCACGAGGATGACCATCGTTCGTACTGGTACTGAGGTGTAGAGGACTTCTGCCTCAGTGAGTTGGGGTGCAAGGAGCACCTAGAAAAATATCAAAGGGAACATGTGGAGGATGTCCATGTACACTGACTAATGTGTGGAGGGAACCTCCTTGGAAAGTTTTGGAGTGGGAAGGACCTCGAATAGAGCTGATAGAATCACGAGTAGGAGCTTTATTCTTGTTTCTTCTAATAGTGTTAGTGCGAGGAGTGTCCTCATACTGGTCAAACCGAACACAGGTTGGAACTCCATGCTGGGTGCTGGTGAAGTGAGGATAACCATCAATCCTCGGATTTCTAAGGTGAGAAGGACCTTCTCCAGCTGCTGCAAGGACATGGGGAGGTCCCCCACACTAATGATTGACTGGATTTGCATCGTCTCTACACCAGCGTCCTGCGACAGGAGGAACAACCCCTTAACCGATGAAATGAGCATGCGAGGGGCTTTCGTAAAAAGTTTCACTACTGTGGGAAGGAACCTTATTCGGACTGAAGTTAAAACGGGATAGACCTCCACACTGAGCAATGAAGTGGTGAGGATCCACATTCTCTATGGCGGCGGTTCGAGGAGGACCTTCATACTTGGTTCTATTGCTGCAGGTCAGTCTGCAGTGGCCATTACCTATGCCAAAGACCAAGAGAGTTGACCCAACCTACTCGTGGTGTGGTTGGGGCCTCAATCCAAGCCATGTATATGAGTTCCCATGTTCAACATACATATGGGGATAATGATATATGTCGAAGAGGGTGTGATCCACAGTAGTTTTTTACGTTGACGCCCCTTGGAGAGCGTCCTCCTCGATATGTGCCCGACACTGGCGTCGGGTCAGCTGGAACAGGGCTGGTGGTGTAGGTATATAGCCTACCTGCTCTTCAGCCTGTGGGACCGGGTGGTGGAACTGGCATGAACTAGCGGGGGAAGTCCTTGGTAGCCCCTGAAATAGGATCCCAATAAGGCTGGCCCAGACATCCCCAACCTCATCAACATAGGGGAGGGTGTCATTGAAGTGTTCTGGGGAGAGGCTCCTGAAATGTTTGTATGTCGGAGTGGGGAGTAGTGGCTCCCTTCACATCCCTTGGGGGTGGTGGTGGAGACAAGGCATAGATGCCTCAAAATCCTAACGGTCCATTTCCTGAGTCAGGATAATACTATCCTCCTCATATTGGTGGACATGGTCATTTATCACCCTTCGTTGAAAGAAATCAGAAGGGTAGATGGGGTGTGGGTGCCCAGCAGTTGGGGTTGTGGAAGTTGTCACAGAAGCGGTGGAGCCACACAGAGTTTCCATATTGGCACTGCCCCTGCCCTTACGTCGGTGGGTGGGTGGCAATCGGATTCCTAATGCAGCATCTCGGTTCCAAGAAGGTAGAGAGATTAAACCATTAACACTACAAAAATGAAATCATTGTCCAATGCCCCGGAATCACTCTGTCTTCCATGACTGGTAAGAAGGATCCACACTGACAATGTCGCAGATCAAGATGTCCAACATTTTAACTACCTCGACTTCTGTTGAGTATCACAATAGGGCCACTATTTTCCTGGCGGGACCCGGTGCCAGATAACTGGATCCGATGACATGATAATCTGATGATGTCTCTAATGCTACTAATCTCCATATTGAGGAGAAGGACTTCATGTCAGGTTCACCATTTCTATATCTAATGCTTTCACTATGGCACGCGCATCCATTTGTTTGAGGAAGATGAGGATACACTGTCTGTTGCCCCACCTTCCCTCTTTCCAAAGGTGGGTATCATCCGTCACTTATTTAGGGAAGTTTTCTCCTTGATAAAAATGGGATGATGGGATATCAATTCTTCCATCCCTGGATTCCTCCTCGGAAATAGTCACCTAGTCCGGGTCTCCCTTATAGATTAAGACGTTTTTTGGGAAACTCTTATTAGTGTCATATCTTCATGGTTACCGGTTAATTACACTGCTTCTATTAGGACATTCCAAGGGGTCCAGTCAGAGCAGAAAGCTTCGGAAGGGGGAGTAGTCATATTATACATCACTAGAATGTCTGTATGTTAGAACACTAGCGTATTTGTGTTTCATTCCATTACTATATGGCTTCTCAAAGACGCGGAAGCCTGAGGAATCCCACGTAGAATGTGGGGAATTATATCCCATAGGCACGTCTTTGAGGTTTTTCTCATCTTCCCATGTTTAACACAGGGTATTCCATAGGTTTAACGCCCAACGGAGATTGATCGAACTAATTGGAACACTAACTAGAGTGGATCAGATGGGTCCAACCCATGGAAGGAACACTTATGCTAGGAGGTGAATTGACATGATCTGACTGGGATGTGGAGGCCTGGGTAAGATTCAAGGTGGAAATGGATGGTTAAGTGAAGTTGATGGATAATGAGATGGAGTAGACTCAAGGGCGACGATGATTTTGGGCTTGAGCCTTGAAAAGACCTCCTACATATCCCTGTGGAAGGGAATCAAAGTCCACGTAGTTTAGGATGGGGTATAGGATCAGGGTGTGCATAGAGGATAGTGACCCTATGATATACTGGGGATTATGCGTGGTTATTAGCCTGAGGTTTTTATGACTCTACTGGGACAGACAAGAGATATGGGTCCCAACAGAATGGACGATAATGGCTTACCATAGGGTTTCGGTTGAGAATGTCTTACTGCTGAATGTGGATCACAATGGATTACCACTGTGCGAGGTTTACAACATCCTACCACCGGATGGGGGCACAATGGATTACTACTGGATGGGGTTTACAATGGCTTACTACTAGATGGGGTCACAATGACTTACCGTTGGATGGGGTTTACAATGGCTTACCACTCGATGGGGTCACAACAGCTTACCGCTAGATGGGGTTGCAATGGATTACCACTGGATGGGGTCACAACGACTTACCGCTAGATGGGATTTACAATAGCTTATCGCTGAATAGGTTCACAACAGATTACCGCTGAATAGGGGATAGTTTAGTGTCATGCAAGACAAAAAGGGCATACAGTTTAATGTCATTCAGGATGGGGGTGAACTGATGTGAAATGTTCAGGACCAATGGGTGTTGGGCTTGAACCTCAGGGAGGCTTCCTACATACCATGCCTTGGTAAGGATCAAATTCTACATGGATCACGAGGGTTTGGTGAACTGATGTGAAGATGTTTGGGACCAATGGTTATGGGCTTGAACCTTATAGAGGCTTCCTATGTACCTTTCTTTGGCATGGATCAAAGTCCACATAGTTTGGAAGGGGTTGGTGAACTGATGTGAAGGTAGTAGGGACCAATGGATGGTGGTCTAGAACCTCATGGAGGCATCTTATGTACCTTTCCTTGGAAAGGATCAATGTCCACATAGTTCGGGAGGGGTTTTTGAACCGACGTAAAGATGGTTGGAACCAAAGGATGTCGGGATAGAACCTCAGGGAGGCTTCCAACGTACCTTTCCTTGGGAAGGATCAAAGTTCTTGTAGTTCGGGATGGTGTTTGGGGATTACACTCTAGGATGCCCGAAGAGGATTCCACAGTTAATGCTTACTCTAAGCCCACGTGAGTCATGCTCGGTGTGGGAAACACGATGAAGACCTAATGATCACATCATGAAAGGTGCGTCTGTGGGAAGTGGAGTGGGGATGACACATAGTTAGCAACCCAAAATGGAAACAGGGGATTATGTGTGGTCCACAGCGGAAAGAGGAAACAAGGGATTACACGTGGTTATCATCCCAGAGAGATGGAGATTGGGACTTACTCCATGATGGAGGCTCGATGGAGAAAAATCCCAAAGGGAGAGGGATTTGGCATGGAAGAGAGGAGGGATCGTGTTCCTATCCCCCCCCCCTCTGGTCATTTTCCAGGAAGAGGATAGGAGGATCTTGAATGCTGCTTCCCTCAAGAAAGGTTAGGGGATTACACCAAGGTAGTTTCCATTTCCCTGCGGACAGATGTCATTTCGGTAAACAGGATGTCATTCCATGTGAGAAATAATCTCACTCCTGGGGAGACTATTGTACATAGAGAATGTACGATATGGGGCACCCTGCTTATGATGCACGAGGTGGGGTCATAGTTTAACGTCATGTGCTAAGGATGATGGTGATTGGCAGTTTAGCACCCTACAACTCAGATGAGGTGGGTTTAATCTGCACCCCTAGGACTTACATGACTGATACCCACCCACCCTTGGGGAAGGTAAGGCATCAACAATACTGTAATGAGGGGGGTGTTATGGAGTGATCCATTGAGGGGTCCATGTTAGCATGGATATGTGATAAAGAAATAACTGTTAGCGTTCCTATGTGAAGAATCATAAGAAGAAGCAACGCAATGGGAAGCACCACCCAATGTACTTTGAAATAAATTCATTCAAACCAGGAGGGTCACACGAGAAAAGGAGTTGCAGAGCAAAGGCCTTCGTAGGTAGAAGCCTCATGAAGCTCTAGTGCTCCATGTAGCAGAGGGGCTTTGCGAAATGGTATGCTTCGCAAAGTGAACTGGTCTAGCCTATGAATAGGGCATAGGTGCATATAGAAGGTTCTTCTCGAAGTGGAAAAGCATTCATGATGTAGTGATTCGCGAAGAAAGGTTGCCCTATGAAGCATAGCATTACGAAGCAATGTTATTTGAAATGTATAGTGGGCATGCCTTAACATGTGGGTCACATGTGCTTGGAGGGTATTTCATGAATCATAAGTGCTCTATGAAGACCTGAGTCCCATTAGGGATCCCATTCCTTCACGGAGGCCCATGGGCTCCATGATGGGAATCCCTTTTTGAAGAGGGGATGAATTCAAGAAAAGGGGGAGGCACTTCGCGATGTAAAAGTACATTAAAACTCTCATGGTTCATAGAGCATAAATTGATTAGTGATTTGAGATCTAAGAAGGTGAAAGGTTATGGGATATATGCTTTGGTCTTGAGGGGAGCCCATTATTTATAGGCAATAGGCACTGTGAAGTAGAGCATGCCAGGCATGAAGACACATGGCATTTTTTCTTAATCATGAAGCCTCCTACCTACTTGCTCCATGACGGCTCTAAAAATGTCAAACTGGTTCAGGGATCCTCCCTCATCCCTACTCTGCGATAGTTTCTCACACGTCCAAGGGGATAGCGGAGCCTCCTGCATCTTTACTCTGTTGTGGGTTCGCAAACATCAAACAGGTTCATAGAGCCTCCCTCCTCCTTGCTCTACGGGGGCTTCACAAATTTCAAATGGGTTCACGGAGCCTCCCACCTCCTTCTTCCATCACGACTTCGTAGAGGGGAAGCGTTGCACCGACCATGGTGTTGTGAGGGCTCTGCAAACAAGATTCACGAGGCAGCCCCTAAGGCTTTCCATTTGTTCTAGTTCTTACCAAATTTTGGCACCAACAAGTATCTTTGTGGCCTATATCTGGAGATAGATAGATAAGAATAGATTGATATATACTAGAAATTTCATCGTAGTAATCTTGGAGAAGGTTTACTAGTTGGGCCTCATATTTTCAAACTAATTAGATATATCTAGCACCTAGAGGTTCAATTGTTCAAACTAAAAGAAGTAAAATCCACTAATCACATTCTTTAATCACTCCCTTATATATTATCTACCATTGTTTTGAATTTTACTATGAAAATCATAGATAAATCTCAACTGAATCTTCTCACACTAATTCACCATGCTGATAGGGAGATAAATCAGGAAAATAATTTTATTTGTATGGAAGATAAAAGGAAAGGATAGGAAAATATATTTATTTGTAAATATTCTTCATAATTCCCTTCCAAAATTGGAAAGGTCATAGGGCCAAAATGTAATGGGATACTATATGTTTCTCGGGTAGAAAGAAGGGTTACTTGAAGAAAAATTGCAGCCAAGTAAAGAAGAAAGGGGCAGCTTAAGGTTCATTTGTTATCATGTGAAATTTATATGTTTCTAAAAATTGTGTATTAGATACAGCATTTGGTTCTTATATGTGTATTAAAATATAGTAAACACATATATTAGAAATTACTTCATTAGGGGAAGAAGTTCTATGAGAAACAAACAAAGCTAGAATTCTTTCTATGACTATTTGAGACTACAACCTTATGTTTCTGACAGGAATGTTCTTGGTTTAAGAAATTTTTTATTATGTTCCATTTCTTATCAATAACATTATGTTTTTTTCGAGACATGATACTAATGGATTAATTTTTCAAATTTGATGATAAATTTTTCTTATTTTATAACTATATTGTTTATTTATGGTAAGGTTAATCTTAATAGTGGTCTTTATGTGTTGGATTACAAAAACCAAGTAAATGAAATGGATAATGAAACCAATTCAAATGACTCATACCACACCCATATATGGGGTAATAGTTTTGGTCAATTAGAAAATAAATGTTTGACTAAATTACTCCAAGATGGATATTAATATTCTGTTTAACTTAAACCATTTGGTTTATTCCATGAATGTTTTTCAGGAAAATGATTAAATCTCTATTTAGTGTGAAAGGTGGAAGGGACACATATTTTCTTCAATTAGGTCATACTAATGTGTAGAAACCATTTCCAGTTGAATCAAGGGGTGGGTATTCATACTTCATAACTTGTAATAATTAATTAGGTAGATATAGATATGTCCACTTAATGAGATATAATTTTGATTACTTTGAAAGAATCATGGAATACAAGAATGATATTGAGAACCAGTTTCTTTAGAATATTAAAAAAACTATTATATCATGGTGACGAATATATTAATCAAGTATTCATTGATTATTTACATGAGTTTTTGGGTTCTATATCAGCTAAAATCTTCTTATATACCACATTGTAATAATGTATGTTAATGGAAGAACCACACCTTATTGAAAATTGGGGGATTAATGATGATTCATGTGAGTCATCCATTATCCTTATGGGGATATATGTTATAAAAAAAGTAAACATACTAAACTCAGAGCCAACTAAAGTGTCATATGTTATTTCCTACCAATTTTAGAGTGAAAAGAAACACATGATGTATTTAAAAGCATGAGAATATGAATTGTATGTTAAGGCATATTTACCTAATAAAGTTTCACCTTGAGGCATGCATTTTATTATTATAGGATATCCTAATGAAACAATGTTTTATTACCTATAAAATCCTTTACATAATTTATTTTGGCTGATAGACATCCCACAATACTTGATAAGGATCATATTTCGAAAATTGATAGTGGGACTGAGGTATACATTGATGAAGTCTAGGTTCGACATTCACAAGAGTTGGCATAATGAAAAATTCGAAAAATCCACACAGAAGAAGTTCTAGAGACACAAGTAATGCACATGTGTACATGAGAATTTATATAAACAGAATGGTATAGTTTTCTAGTCATCAAGGATGGTGACTCATTATTATTTGATAATAATGATCCTATAACCTACAAGGGAGAAATAAGTGAAATATATATTTCCATGTGGAAAGAAGATACGAATTCTAAAATGGATTTTATTTACCAAAACTAAGTCTGGATTTTGGGTGATCCTTCAGTGGATGTAAGTACCATTGGGATGTAAATTGGTGTTATAGAAGGAACTGTACATGGAGAGACAGGTCAATACTTATAAGGAATGGCTGGTTACAAATGTGTTTAAACAGAATCAATGTATTTTCCATGGTAACCATTTTCACATGTTATTTTACTCAAATCAATTATAATTATACTTACCATTTTTTCATTCCATGACAATGAGATTTGGAAAATGGATTTCAAAACATACTTACGTAATGGGAAACTTCATGAATAAGACTAAATGACACAATATGAAGGTTTTGTGACTTCATAGGATGAAAATAGGGAATGAAAATTGAAAATATCCATTTATAGATTAAAAAAAGATTCCATGTCAACAATAATTTAGTTTGATGAATCCATAATAAAATTTAGTTTCATAAATAATGAATGTGATCCATATTTCGATAAATGGTTTAATGGTGGTGTAGTAACTTTCCAAAATAATTATTGATGACATACTACTTATTAGAAACAAGATACCTATATTAAAATCTATTATATCCTGGTTGAATAAATGATTATCCATGAAGTAAATAGGTAAAGACAGATATATTCTTATGATCAAGATTCCTCATGATATATCAAAAAGGTTTCTCAGACAAAATTAAAGTATATATATTGACACGATACTAAATAGATTCCGTATGGATGAATCAATGAGGATATTGTTACCAATGTCGCATGGTATTCATCATTCCAAGAAAATGTGACCTTAGACACATGAGAAAAAAAGATGGTAATGATTCAAAATACATTGGTTATTAGATCAGTAATGTATGTTATTCTATTTACTCTACATGATATCTCCTACCTATTATATTTGGTAGGTAGATTTCAAGAACATCTAGGTGACCGCCATTAGATAACAGTCAAAACAATCATTAAGTATCAGATGTGAACTATGGATGTACTTATGGGTTGGGGAGGTGATGTTGAACTATTCATAAGAGGATATGCATATGCTATTATCCAAATAGGTCTAGATGATCTAAAACCACAAAAAAGATACATCGTCAATCTCAATAAAGGTGAGGTGATCTGGAAGGGCTCAAAAAAAGATGTGGGAGCAGATTATGCGGTAGATTTTATGTATAATACACATTATAAGGCATCAATAGAATCATATTGTATATGAAACATTATCCATATTCTTGAAATGGTACTTAGAATTAATGATCATGTTTCACACTATTGTGATAATACAATAGTGGTGGCCCCTACAAAGAAGACAATGTCACCTCAGGGGATCAAGCACACAAATCGTACGAATCATCTCTTGATTGATTTTTATAAAAGTGGGGATATAAAAGTTAATAGAATATCCATGGAAGAAAAAATCGTAGACCCCTTAACTATATATTTAACTCCGTAGAAACATGATCATCATGTGAGGTCTATCAGACTAAAAGTCAATGGAAGTGGTATCTAGTCCATGTAGGAATTTATTGGGGTTGGTGTTCTAAAACCAAATATTTTTACTTTGGATTACATGTATATTGAATGATTTTAATATTAATAAAATATATTTTTATATATTTTTTATTGTTCTGTATAACTTTAATGTAATAATGTTTTAGGGTATCTGTCGCACAGATAATATTATAGCAGTTACATGCTATGATGAGAACCTCACCATACCATGACGATATTCTTAAATATGGTTCTATGGTCAGGTATCATTTTATTATGGGACATATGTAATATTGAATTATAGGTGTAAGTACTCTTAAGCATATGATAATTATTCTCATTAAAATTAATCTTTATAATCTCCAAGATGGGATATTATGAGAATATACCCAACTTTAGGAGTTATGTATGTTTATGTTTCATCAGATTTTTTTATATGAAAGTGTGGGTAATTGTCATTAGACTTTAATATTGTTATCAATACATGCCATGACTCATTAAATTTTATGTATTTCATAAATTGTGATGATGTATTTTACGGTGAATTTGGATACATTGGGTGCATTGTGAGATATTTTTTATTAAGGAATATATCAGGGAAGGATTTGTCCCTTACATATTTAAGGATTTTACAATCAAACTTTGATAGAAATGGAACCGTATCATTATATTCCATAGACAAAGTGTAAATATGAATTTATTTTTGATAGTTAATGAAATAATAACTAAGCACAAAGGTTGATGACATGTGTGTGTTAATTTTTTGATAAGATATCGTGAAAGCTAGATTATATTATGAAGAAACCATTCAGATTAGTTTTTAGATGTAGTGAAATTAAGTTCTCTCTCTTGGGTTCCTTGACCCATTACTAGACAATAATCTTAGACTTTTGGCAGGTCTGCCTAATTCCAAATAGAATGAACCCAAGAGGGCCCCACAAAGTGTTTCCTTTATTATCAATTAAAATCTATTCATATTTATTTATTGGAAGAAATATTATTCTCAAGAATAAGAAATAATTTTATTCGGGTTTTATTGATCACAATTATATAATAAAAAATTATTCACAAGATTCGGAATAGAATATTTATTTTATTTTTAAATATTTAACAAATATTTATTTCCAAACTAAGAATAAAATATTTATTTTATAAATAAATATTTTATTAAATATTTTTTTGGGTATTCGATAAATGTTATGGGGGTTGAATGAACCAAGAGGTTTTCAGTGATAAATATTAATTTTTGAGCTAGTAAAATAGAAATTATTATTGTACCAGTTTGTGCATGCCATTAAAATTATAGTATTATTATTGTTCTACAGAATATGTTCTAAAAATGAGTATTATATTATTTAAATTCCATTGTGAAATTAAATAATATTTTAACCTAAACCCCTAACTTTATAAATAGATGGTTATGTCTATTGTGTAGGGTTAATAAATAATTGATAATTATTGCACACAATAAATTTCTCTCTCGGATTCCACCTTATCTCTTTATCTCATGAATGAGAAGCACATGAAAATTCCTTCAAGACTAAATGAATTATAAGAAATCAAGATGACTAAAAAAAGTTGATATATCAATCATGATATTATTTATAATTCCATTAAAGTTTCTAGGAGATCAAAAGAGGAGTATATGTGGATCACCGGTAGAGGGATTCTATACTTGTAACCTTCCAATGAATTGATGATAGTCCAAAAAGGTATTTTAAAATATTTAACAACACCTTTAAAGAAAGATCCTATGATTTTGTATCATTTATCCATATCTAAATTAAATTAATTATAAACTTCTCCTCATTAATATCCTCTCTCTGGGTTATAGTCTTTTTTACATCAATATTGGATAGAAAAATTTCGGTGGTCATGACATTAACATCAAATAAAATTTTAGAGTGATCCATAAAATCTAAGAAAACCTATATGGTTATTCATCCATCGTGTGATTATACAATGTCTGGAAAATATAGTAATTAAACTAAATGTGTTGTGTCATGAACTCACAATCCATCATAAATCAAAGTGGCAATGAAATTCTACGTTATATACATTGTGGTATGATTTGACGATGGTGATGTTATTCAATAAACCTTAACAATAATGAGTTTCATGTAATTATTATGGGGAATTAATTTCATCATTGATGTTTCCCATAACTCAAATTCATATCCAACCTCGTCTCTCATTTTAGTGTAAACATGTGATTCATGACGCATCAGTCCATCCTTCACTGGAAATTTAATCTTATTTATTATAATTGTAGAGTGGTCTCACAAGTTACAAAATAAAGTTATTCTACACATATACAAACCCAACTTGGCTAAACATATTTCATGGTATGATCTCTTACTTTATATCATGTTTTTGGATTCTTATAGTAAAACGCCCACCCAACTTTCTCAATCTTCTCTTAATTCCATGTTCAACTAGAGTACTCCTCAAACTCTGCCTAATGACTTGAATTGATAAGAAAAACTAAATTATCATCATCTAGGGGAATTAAATAATAGAGAAAGGGTTATTTTATTATCTATTGAGATAATGAATTTTCAAATTCTCAGTAAACTGTTATTATTTTATGAATATTATTATCAAATACCATCAAAAAATATAAATTCAATTTTTTTATTTTATCTAGATAGGGTGGTATTTTCATTTGAATTAAATAACAACTATTATTATATTTATATGAATAAAATGATATATGGTTATAATAACATGTTTAATAGACTATATATACTAGATCATGAAAATAATATCTATAATGTAAACTAAAAGAAGGTTGAAATTAATGATTGTAAATCAACTAATCTTTGGCATTGTCTCATAGGTCATTATTACAACCATATACCTAAATACAACCTAATAATTTAGTGAATTAGGTTGTAAAGTTTAAGTTTTATTCAATAAGATATTATTCTAGTATTGGAATCAACTATTTGAATCTATAAATATTATGAACTCATAATATCCTGATATAGAAATGAAATTCAGCAACCCTAATATTTTTCTCAGTTTTTTAATAAGGTATACTACAAAGAGCACATTTTGATGTTGTGTTGACATGTTACGGGATTTCAATACTCACTGTAGATGATTACATGGTATATAAATGATACACTATCAATCCAAGGGTTAATATCTTTCTCTTTATCAACTAACTATTTTAAAAGGGGGTTATAAATATTTCATGACTTGATGATATCTCAAAATAATGAACACCAAACTAGTATAGGTGTCACTGTTGTGCTTATTTTCTTCTCATCCACTATATATCTTCAATTAATTTTTTCATAGTTGGAGAAACTTTCTCAAATCACCAAATATATTAATTGACTCTACAAAAAAACTTTTTTAAATGTCTTAATTAATCTTCTCAATATTAGGGGACCAAACAACTAAAACTTTTCATCATGAACATCCCACATGTCACTCATTAATTATTTCTTAAAAATACCCATTAATATCGAATAAAAGTTTCTAAATTCAAACCAATTTTTTTAAAATCCTAGATTGATTTGAATTTTTAAAATAGATTGGATTTACTTCACAATGTGGCCTCCTTTGTTTTAGTTTTATGCTTGTAAAAACCTCCAAGTTTTAGTATTATTATCTCCACTACTCAATGATATATAATTAACATATAAATCCATGAAATTCAGGTAAATATTATTTTTTAAAATACATATAATTTCAATGTGTTATATATTCAATTTTATTAAAAAATTAATCCTATTATATCATTTTCCTCTAGTTACGAAATGACCCAATCATCCATTACATCCTAGAAACACACCCATTTTGCAGGAGGTATTCACTACAACACAACCTTACTCTTCATAAAAAAATATATCATTATTGAATAATTATGCCAATACTCATTAACCTTCTCTAAGGTGATTAAAAATTCTTAATCATTTTTAGATAAAATTACTACATGTCATTATACTCGTGATTGGTTACAATATGATACTCATAAAGTCACTCTTAAGAATCTTGTTTTTTACTCCAATGAAATACTATTTTATGTTTATTATCATTCTTCAAGTTTTATCCAATAATCCAACACTCATGATTATTCTTATATAACTTTGAATAACTCTTATGAAAAACCAGTAGATTGTCTAAGTTATTATTACATAGAATTAAGAAATTCCATGTTAATATTATATAGAATATATTGTATCATAGTGATACTTTCAATGTCATGGATCTCTTTTAATTATTCTAACACATTCCTAATTTATTATTATCTGTGACCTATCACAGTGTGATGTACACCGTTGTGTTCTAATGTGTTCTTCGTTTACCATACTCTTCTATTCTCTTCCAAATATTCTCTAATCATAACAAAATATTATTCCATATCTAATATCATTTGAGGAACTTTATTCTATCCATATAAAAAAATACTTACTCCAATAAAATCACATTTTCTATATAATTCTTCTATATGAATGAAAAAACCCAACTAATTAGAGCCTTGGATCCAATATTCTTCTCCTTTGGGTTTATTGTCAGCCCAAGGTGTTTCAAGAGAAATTCACCGTTGGTAAACCAAAAATCTATATAATGACTCATTTTCACTCAAATTGTATTTGATCCATGATTAGTGATGAAAAATGGATTTCAAGTGATAATATTTATTCTCACCATCAAAATTCATCTATAATCACTTGTTGATAAATAAATAAATTTTTAGTAAGATGCCCTATCCTTAATGAAATAAAAAATTCAATGAAGATCTCATCCCCATTGATTAATTATCCCCTTATATTCCAGCTAAATACACCCCATAAAATGTTGGATTTTCCCAAAGACGATAAATCTACTTATTAAGGTTCACCTGCCCCTATAAAATATTTATCTCCCTTTGATAATAATCCCAATGGATAATGTCCTATGAAGTATAAGTAGACGAGCTAGATAATATATGCATATGAGGAGATGATATTTTTCAAACCTCCTTATGTTGTAAAAGGTGGTCTAATGACATTTTTAAACTAATTCCTCTTAAATGTTTCGGTGTAAAATGGTTTTTTAATACATTTTCCACTAGTTGAAATATACAGACATGCTCTATCATGATGATTCCTTAGTATAAATTCCCTTTAATAAAATGAAATTGAATCTAAAAATATTTCATTTGAAAGTGTTGTAATATATTATTCACTATTTTATTTTTATACTGGTGGTTATAATAGACTACCATTGGTAGCTTTACTTCTTATCTAACATCCTATAGTTTTCGTTTCATCCTGAATAGTTGGTTACATAAATTTATGGAAAAAACATACTCTTATTTTGTAGTTGTAAATGATTTTCTTTCCCACTTGTTACTAACAAAACTAATACTCTATTTCCTAATAAATAAAACTCATCCTATTTTTTATTTAATCTCTCTAAGATATCCCACCCAATCTATTTCTAAATAGGATTACAAGATTTAAATATTAAGTTCATAATGAACCAAACAATCATTGAGCATTTATTGAATGTACCTCATGATTAACTTAATATCTAAGAGGTGTTACACCTTGGAAAATATTTTATAATGAGTATCAAAGAATTTAGAATAAAATATATTTGTTATTGTCATTGTGATATACCAAAAACATTCAATAATATTCAGGTATAATTTTCGATCCATTAATTTTCCATATTTTCAATATTGGTTACTAATGGGTTTAAAGAGATTTTCTAATGGTTATTTTTAGTAGAAGAACCCATAGGAATTTTAAATTCATCTTAAATATTTTCAATGTGAAAAAATTAAGAATATAAAAATAGGAATAGCTATTAAACCATGTAATCCATATTTTTATCTTTGATGTACACTTGATAGAGATCAAGGTAGAAGTCATGAAATGCCTCCTGACTCTAAGAAATTATACCTTCCCATGGATAATTGTATATATAAATAGGATCATGAACCTTCAAAGGGTAGATAACGCCTTATTTGTGAAAGATTACTGAATAATCAAAAGAATAAATCTTTACCCTTAGTTTTCATGTATCAAGTGGTATACATTGAGGGAGGGATGTCATCCCTTTATAAACTCTATTTACATGATGAAGTGAGTTGAGATTCAGCTATTGTCATACCCATTGTTATTTAAAATTAATCAAACTCTATAATGAATTTAAATTATATATAAATTAATTAATTAATAGATCCAATTTATTCATGACCAAAGAAACTATGTGGTAATAAGTGTAACAATTAATGCATGTGATATATTATTTTGAATCTAAACTATAATATTGGATGGAAATAATTTTAGACTAAAATACATGCATTTTTATGCATATATTACCATCTTATAATTCTTGTATATCATATAATATTATATCTTTGATTTTTTATATTTCTAACAATCCTGCACATGCACAAAATCCTATAAGGACTTAGTGAAAACCATTGAATCTCTATGAATCCATCCAAAACTCTTTTGGATATGTTTTGTCAAATTATTTTCATTTTTAATGAAATAAATTGTTTAAAACATAATCCTTATGAAAAATCATAACTCTGTGAACTTTTGGGTCTTATTAGTGTTTTAAACAAATATGGAATCCGGATTTCATATATTAAAAGAATCATTGAAACTCAATATATTAATGAGTATGATATGATATTGATCAAATATACTCATATCACCATATGAAATTGATCATCATAATATATATCATATACATAATTTCTATACCCATATAATCTATTTATCCAACGCATTGAGTAACCACTAGACATAGAATAATATCAATCTAGTATAGGTCATCTCATACTTTCTTAATTATTTGAAAAATACTAACATGGTCAATGAATACATCACATGTCATTCACTTATTAGATGATAACATCACATGTCCCTCATCCAAGTAGCTAAAGACATCATATGTGTCAAAACTAAAAATGGGCATGCATTTCCTTAATCTAATTCAATCAAGGTCTATATTTATTTTTGCATAATATGAGTGGATAAATACCATCTTGGTAGATATCTACTCAATTATGTTATCAGAAACATTCCCAAACCCAACCTAATTAAAAAATCCTAAATGATTTCGTTAGAAATTTATTTTTTTATAAATGTTCTCATGCTTGGTATCTCATCAACCTCAAGTAAAAGTATTTATAATAAGTATAAATCCCTAATTATATCAAATGTATGTCATTAAATTGGATATACTTCATCTAGTTATTCTATATAATTATTCTCAATTTATTATCTCATGAGGCCACTACTCTTGTTAATCTTAAAATATCATTATACCCCAAAATACTCCATGGTGATTACTTATTAGGGACAATTAAAAAGTCCTCCTTTGAATGTATATTATCACATAACCATTCCTATAGAAATTTATCACACATGAAATAAAGACATATATATTTCCTTTTATTATAAAACCATGGTACGTTATTAAAATATTACACCACTCACTTATATATCACACAATAAAAGATTCAACATAAAATTCATGATTATAATACGGTAATGGATCTGTTAATGGATCTGGTACATTATCCTTTATAGCTACCCAACCACTCCTAACATCACCCCTCTTAATAATATCTTATATGAGATTGTATTTTTGAAGGATGTGTTCGGTAATTTTCTAAGAATTGGGTTACTTTACCTTAGAAATATCTCCATTGTTATCACAAAAAATCATGATTACTATTACTGGAAGAACAACATATTCTAAAATAAACTTCATTATACAAACATCTTCCTTCATATAATTTAATTTAGTGATGTACTATTTTTTTTTTCAAGTCCACCATGGTATTTTTTTAAACTATTCCAACAAATAGCTATATCATTTAGTGTAAATATGAAACCATATTGAGATCTCATATTGTATCTATCATATTTGAAACATCCATAAAATTATCCAATAATATATTTCCATTATATAATATAAAGACCAAGAACATTTCTATAGTTCTTATCAATTACATAATAATGTTATTAATAGTAATATAGTGACTCTCGCCAATATTGGATTCATATTTACTAGGTATTCTAAGATAACTAGTTACATAAGGTCATGTGCATATCATAGAATACATTATAAAGCCTATGGAGGATTTATAGGGAATTCAATACATCCTTACCAACTCCTTAAAATGGTTATCAATCTTCTTAATATTCATTCAATGAAACACTAGTAAAGACCCATTTTAGAGTTATCCATGTTAAACTTATTTAACTATAACAACCAATAACTTATTAAACCCACAGTTACATGATTTTTAAAAAATTTAAAATTTCTTAAATTGTCGGGATCTTTTAGTTTTAGAGTTTTTTTCTCCAAAAAAACATATTTTTATTTTTACACTCCTATTTCATTTATGACACATTTTCATCATTAAATATATTTCACCATATACCTCACATAATTTATCACACATCATTAAGTCATATATAAAACAATTAAAAATGAAACATGATAAAATTAAGTCTCATAAAGGATAGAAAATAAAGGAAAACAATTAATATTTTTTAGAAACATGAAAATTCATTATTAATTTTTTCATTTTAAAAAATACATTTTGATATGAAATAATAATTTACTCACACATGAAACCAAATTTATTTCCCAAAGTTATTCATAAAACATTTTGTAGCATGCATAATGGAAAAATCAAAACACATGGGGTTTTACTAAAAACATGAAAACATTTCCTTGAAAATAGACCATTCACCTTTAGAAGATCATGAAACTTCCTATAAATCATAAGATCATTTTATTTATTTATTAAATCAAAATATTTCTAAAAAAACTATTTACAGTCATAGAAAAACATGAAAGTACCATGGGATATCATCTTTATATCACTCATATAATCACACCTTTAATCACACTTACTAAGAAATAACCTTTATAGTTAGTTCTATTATTTCCCCTCTTTGAGAACATATAATTACCCAACACGTTGGAGGGATATATCAGACCCAACCATATATGAATAATTAAGATGAATAATATATATGAAAATGGTAAAATACAGTCTTGTGGTAAATATTAAAATACATTCTTTTTCAATTTTTTATAGAAACTCAAAAATAAATCATATGGTAAACTTTGAATAGATTCTACTAAATTAAATTATAAAGAAAAAAAATATAATAAAAAATTAACTTTAACATTATTTCATGTATAAATTAAAACATTCATAAAACATTTAAAGAAAAATGGACCTGGAAAAAAATATTTAGAAGGACTGCATTAAAAAAGGATTTATCAAAAATCCCTTACATATTTAGTAACTTTTGAATTAATAGAACAATAAATGGATAGCCTGAAAGGGATTTAAAACCCAGTTGGATTTCAGCAAATTATTGATAAAATAGATCAATATCGCATTTTATACACCACATCAAATAAAACTTGCGATGAAAATTGAATAAGCCTCAAAGAAATCAAATTTGGATGAGAAATCTCTTACCTCGAGTCCCGAATCACCACGTACATATTTTACATACATGAATAATCAACATGTATTAATTATTTAATTCATAAAAAAATTCTTATTTCCCATTAATTTATCAATATTCTTTAATATTTCATTTATTTTTATATTCTATTTCATTACCAATTTGGTTAAGCTTATGTCAGACATTTTGAATTCGTTCAGTTCATAATATCCAAATTATCTTCGGTGAGTTTACCAATGTTAATAAAGTAGATATTATATCATTAAAAATACCTTAAAAATATTATAATTTTCATTTTTTAAAATTTAATATTATTTTAAAATTATCCATTTATGGTGGTAAATAAAATGATATACATTGTTTATGGGGGAAGCAGTCTGCACGTACGCATGAGTGGCATTTTAATTTTTCTAATAGACGAAAAGGATATAAAGAAGATAAATGTTCAAAATTTTACGATAATAAAAATAATATATATATCATATTTACTCATTATATTTATCCATATAACCATCAATGTGCAATGGAAATTTAAAACAAATTTCATTTCTTCGTAGTGGTAGTGGTCCACACGTATGCATGGGTGATGTTATCTTTTTCCAAAATATGGGAGGGTAAGAAGTTTGATAATATTTTATATCTAAAAATAATAAATATTATATATATTCAATAATATAATATTTATAACAAAATGGGTGATATGGTAATAAAAAACAAAACAAATCATTTCCTAGATGCAGTATTTCACACGTGCGTATGGGCAATATTTTCATTTTCCATAGGATGGAATGCATGTAGAAAATAGTTTTTATATCAACAAAATAAAGTTATATTATACTAAATGTAATTATTTAATTGTGTTATTATGGTTATATGATTTTTTATGGTGGTATAAGAATTAGTAATCATGAAATAATTTGATTAATACTTATACCTCCTCAATAGATATGTTCCTTTGGCTTACACCTTAACCTTCTAGGATTGGTATTTTGGTGATACATGGACCTCTATGACATTAATGAGATTTAGGGGAAATTGGTATATATTTATATATATGGGGTTCTAAAAGTGTGTCCATAATTGTGTAGATGGGGTTCTATTTTATAAGTGAGATAAGTGGCACCCTTTTAAATATTAATACCATTAGAAAATAATCATAATATTTCTCAGGGAAAGTGGATCTAATTTAATAAAATTTAAAAGATATTATAATTTTAAAATCCACCCATAAATTCATATTTTTATAGTTTTTAGATATATTATAATCAGTATCTCTTATTTTAACGCCCCCCTCATTAACCATTTTAACCCTTAACGTGGTGACAAAATTTTACGATTGTAATTATTCATTATAAATAAAAAAGTAGTTGAAATAATTACCAAATTTAATAATAATTATTAAAAATATGGAATTAATTTTATTTGATTCAATTTCTATAAGTGGTAAAAATTACTTTTGAATTATGTTCTCAACACATAAATAAAAAATGGGTTTTTTAAAAAAAAAAATCGTTTTTAAGCACAAAAATGATTTTACACCAAAATCTTGTATGATGTTTGTTTCACTAGAATTAATTGGATTATTTTTAATTGAGACTTATCTTACTCTAAAAACACACCATGAAAAAAATTAACCTTTCGACAACTTTATTAATAAATATTATTCAAAAAATATTTTTTATTAAAAAAACCATACATAGTTTTCCAAAATGTCCAACATAGATTTCTAAGTTAACCCTTATATATTTAATTGAATTATATGACTTTATAAATATATATTTTATCTATAATTTTTTTTAAATACTTTTAATACATACTTATATATTGAGAATATTATATAATTGATAGTGTTTGTAAGAGCGATATTTTTCATTATTCACCTAAAAATCCAATATAATAAATAAATATGAAGAATTTATCTTGTAATTATTTTTACATTATGTTGTAAATAATTATGTTAATTTAATAAAATTCAAGTTATCAAATTCATAAATTTATCTATTAGATTAAAATATATAATATAAATAAAAGACTCTTTCTTAGAAAAATGACTCTTTTTAAGCTTTATGTGACCTTGAACATTTTTATATTAATAATAAATTAGAGATAATTCATTTGGTTTCATATTTTATATTCATAATATATTGATGTTTAATTTTCATTTTAATAAATTGTTACTTTCTTTAGTTTGTTGTTCCATAGATCAGATTCTATTCCACAAGATATTTACTTGAAGTAATACAAACTACAATATAGGGGTGTTATATTCTCCACCTCGAAAGAAATTTTTTCCACATAATTATTATCTTATGTATGATAGAAAAGGGCTTAATAAAATTTCAGAATCAATTCCATTATTTTTATGATTACTTAAAACAAAATTAATTTGAAATGATCTCTAAAAAAGGGAACCTTATAACATAGTAAAAAAGTAGGAATGTGGAGGGGGAAATAAATATATATAAGTGGAAAGACATAAAATTAAATCAAAATAGAATATATTTCCTTTTGAAAATAGATTTAACTCTTCTATTGAGACATGGAAACTTGTCATTTTCTAAATATTTCTTAAATCATCCGTTTACCATTATGAGACTCAAACTTTTTAATGATTTTTAAAAATAATTCTTTGATAGCTATGAACTATTTTATATATAAGACTATATAGATTTATCTTCCTCTTACATGCGTCTAAGTAATTTTTTACCATAAATATTAATAATAAGAAAAAATATGTTTACATTATTCCTTTCCATACCATATGTATAATTTCATCCATCTATTTTGTTTCATGTATCTTTCTATCTATTTTTCACCTCATATTCTAAATGATAAATAATCAACATGAATTTTTCATGCGTGAAGAACTAATATTAACTTTTAATGGATCACAAGATCTAAAAAAGGATAAAATTTATTCCTCCTATTTTTATCCATTAACCAAAACCAAATGGTTATGATATATTAAGATAATATCCAGTATCAATAAAACATCATATAAAGAAATAATACATTAATCTTCAAAACCTCATCAATTACACCCAAATTTCAACTTACATCATTCCACAAAAACATAACCCTAAAACTCTTAAACATATCCCAATGAAAATTTAACACCTAAATATTAGAATGATTTATTATATATTCTTCCAAAATTCACATAACATTTATCCAAAAATAACATTAATCACTCAAAAAGGCACATAAAATGAATGTATATTTCCTAATCATATAATCTACAAATTATACTAATCTTTTCAATAAATATCATGAATCACCATAAAGATATAAAAAACATATATATTTCCAAATGTTAACTCAATATTTATTCTTCAATTAATGTCATCCAATTTGACACAAAATAATTTACAATAAAAAATCCATTCACCCTGATTCCTAAAATATTCCCAAAAGTCCGAATTTACTTTATTTACCTTAATATCAAAGATCACATTAAATCAAATAGTTGTCTTTAACTTATATCTTTTATACCCAATATAAAAAAAATAAATCCCAAATAACATTTATAGTAAATTTCATGATAAACCTAAGGGTTACATATACCTCAATCATATATTTAAACCCAATAAAAATCCAAAATATCATTAATCACATCAAAATAACATAATTCCTCATAATGTTATATATAACATTTATAAAATAAACATTATTAAATTTATAAACCATTAAATAAAATATGATTACATCATAAATCCTGACACCCCTTATATAGACACCCCTTATATAGACACCCCAATACCTCAACTTCCTTCACAATCATTTTATAATGGTTTGTCATATTTTTTACTTAATACTCCCTTCCAACTATAAAAATTATGAATCATGTCCTAAGATTTATAAAAAACAATATAATCATGTTACTTACTTTAAAAATAAGAAAAACAGTTAAAATAATTCATAACATATATATGTTATTCATAGTTTCATAATCATTAACTATAAAATAATTTGAATTTCTTAAACAATTATTCATACGAACATTATGATCCTAATCCTTCATACTTTTCATTATAGACTTGTTATCATAATGTCTCATGTGACTAAAAATAATTATTTTACTATTTGATTATTAATGGGAGTATACCCATTACCATTTCCCTTTTCTTTGCAATCATGATCCAATTCTCCCAGTTTACCACATTGGTAACACTTTACAGTATTTATTATAAATTTCCTATAATTATTATTACAAAATTTATCATAATGTAGAATCTTAATTATCTTGCCCTCATATTTCTTCAATAAACTGTTCACCATTTCATGCCACATAGACCACTTCTTCTCCACGTGGTCATAAAATTCAATCAACTCTATATCGACCTTTTTAATACATATAAAAATTTCATCATAAGTTCTAAAATCAAAATTAATTAAATACTATTGAAAATTGGTTTCCATATTGAGAAAAATCTAACAATTTTACTATCATGGTCCAGAATAAACTTTTGTGTAAACCAGGAAAATCTAGTAAAGTTTTCCATATAGGTGAGGACTAAATACTCCTACTTTTAGTTTAATTACAACAATTTCATTTTTCATTATATACTGAAAAAATTTATGAAAAAATTTATTTAGGAAAATATCCTTAAATGTTATGCACTCTATAGTAACAATCTCATCATTTTACGTAGTATTTTTAATCAGATACCACCATTAATCGTGTAATGAACCAAGATTTTAGATCCTTTAAAATACATAATGTGTTATATAACTTCTGTCGCACACTACACCTAACATAAGAAACCCAAAAAATATTAACTATAAATTATTAATGAAGATAAAATGAACACTAATATAAAAAACTATTAATATTTGTTAACTTTATAAGGTATATAACTAATATGAGTTATAATGAGAAGGTTATCTTCAATAAAAAAAATTCTATATATTTTCCTTTAAAAACATAAGTTTAAAAATTTTAGAATTTAAATTTGATAAATTAAAATTCATATTTTAATTACACACACAAAAATTATATTAGTGTGTATTTTTTATAATTTTATAAAATAATTTATTTTTAGGTGAATAGTGAAAAACATTGTGCCTTCCAAAACAGTTACTTTTTATCACATTATCAATATATGTGTAATGCCTAAAATTTTATAAGATCTTTAAAATGATAATATATTAATTTTATGGGCATAATTATGAAATATAAATTATTATTTGGAACTTATAAACACTATTTTTAATATTTTAGGTCTTAAGCACCATTTTTTTAGAATTTAAAAACTCTTTTCATTTATTTCTTATAGTTAAACATTTTCATTATAAATTTTGTTTTTTACTGACTTTACATCAAAAATATAATTTATTTTCTATTAAAAATAAACTATTATCATGAAAACTAGTAACCATCAATAAATTATTTTATACATAATTTTTAAGTTTAAAGGCACTACTTTATTTAAAAAAATGATATGTGTTATGTGTAATTTAAAACAATCTTTCTCATATTTGTGAAATTAAGTTTTTAAAATGGAGAAAAAATTATAAATAATGATGTTGAAATTTATAAACAATTTTCTACTTATATTCTTAGTAATAAAATAATTGACATGATTAATATTTCATTAACATTAATAATGTTTAAATGAAAAATCTAAGGTGGATAAAATTTTCTAACTTTAACTAGATATTTACACCTTATAGAAATAATTTATTAGGTTTTATAATATTTCCTAAATTTCTTACCAAACTTCCTTCACCTAACTTTCCTAAATTTTATTCCATTCTATACTTACCCCTTACTTAACATTCCTTTTCCATGGAAAAATCCCATTCCATTAACTTAGAAAAGAAACCAATTACTCCCCTTATTTATACAACCATAATTTCCAAATATTTCGTGAAACTATAACCATTTTTTTATCCTAGAACCATATCCCATGAAATATAGACTTTAGATATCCTTAATTATCTTTACCCCTTCATTACTAAGGAAATCAACATTTCTGACATGACTATTACCCACTTCTTAGTGTATCTTTTTAATTTTCCTCTTCCTGGTTTTCTCTAACATTGATAATATAATTTATTAAGAATAATATATATATATATATATATATATATAATTATATTAATATAACATCAATTATTTATTCATTCAGAAGCATCTGCTAAGAAAAACAAACGCATTGATCATGCATACGTGTAGACTACTGCCTCCACATCATGTTACTACACATTTTTTACCATTGACTCTTAGGTATGGTATAAATGATGACATTGATAACTAAATATGTTGTTATTTCATTATTAAAATTATGAAATGATCACCTTTTACATTTACCGACATTTCATCCAATTGTTAAGGAATTGCACAGTTAATCATGTATATGTGCAGACTACCACCTCCATGAACGATGTGTATTATTTATCTTAAACACATATCATGGATGGACATAAAATGTAATAAATGAACTAATATTATGTTTATAACATTTTTAAAATTATTAAATAATTATTTTTCATATAAAATACTTCGTCTATCCATTGGGAAATGGGTTCGCTAATCGTGCATACATGCGGACTACCACCTCCACAAAATATGAATTCCATTTCTTGATACCACCCAATATTAATGGTTATATGAATGGATTTAATAAATATATATACTATATATTACATGTTTAAACTTACATAAATGTTGTACTAATAATATCTAATAGTACTTTCTTACTCATTAGATCATTATGACATTCTTTTGTATTGTTTATTTTATATGATAAATGACTAATAAATGTTATATATTATTAATGAAATTTAATAATAAGGTATTAAATATTTTTTAAAGGTTGCAGATTTATAATATTAATATCTAAACTTGTTAATAATATATCATCTTCATTCATTATAAACTACCAAAACAAATTTGTCTTCACCTTTATCATCAATATTTATAAAAAAACTCCCACGGGATGAAGGTGGAATATTATAAATAATAATGGCGTATATATTATAAAACCATAGGTAATCTTCGAATTAGGAAATTTATCTCACAGATCAAGGATCATTATTAATATTTAGAACCATGATCAAGACAATTAAATGTATTAACACTCGATGTTAAAACTAAGTTACACCGAACCACTATATTAAAATTAAATAATTATAAATAAATTATATAAAATATTTATATATATGAATAATGTTATAAAATATAATATTAAGATATTTTTTTCGTTTTTTAAGAAGTTAGAGTGTGATCAACTATGCAGGGAAATAATGGAATGGATTTTTATCCCAAACTCCCTTCATTGTGACATGTTTTACTTTCTTTTCCAATTTTATATTATTTGGTTTATATGTTGTCAGTTTTTTATTTTATTATGATTTATATTATTCATGTTATTTTAGGTTCATTTTCAATATCATTCAACTAAAAGGTTGTTTTAAACAAATTACTTAGGCTAAAATCAAGTTCTCTTTCTATGAGTTAAGAATTTTCTACTTGACTCGGATCTTATAACTCTCATTTCTATAACCATATATGACTAAATATGTTTAATTTCCATTACCTTTGAGTAAATTGATACATTTCATCAATAAATTTCTCTTTTGTGGATCATGTTCTCCTCCAAAATTCATCACTAAAGGGAATGATTCCGAACCTATGTACACAACTATTTTTCTTCCATATTTATGTTTTACCGATTGAAAGTATTTTCCATAATTTTAGAAGTGAACTTCATAGTTATCTTCACCTATTATCAATGATTGGTTTTAACATCCTTTTAATTATGTGGTTTCACCAAATGGTTTTAATGGAATTTAAACATTTTCCTCATGATTAGGTTTTAAAAAAATGTCTTCTTGTAAAGTATTGTTCTAAAATGATCGAAAGTTCCTACATTCCATATATTTTTAAGGATATTTTATAATAATTTCATTCTCTTAGAAATTAAAATAAAATATAATTTACATTTTATAAATGGGTTATTTTTTATGTACAGAATCACTTTTACATATATTTTTATGAACATATCTTTCTACCACTTTGTCATTTTCTAAGTGACTTCCTCTGAGTACATTAATGTTTTCAAAAAAAAATGAAATTATTATATTCATGGATTAAAAAAACATTATTTTTAAATTTTTTCAAAGGTAAAGGGAAATTATTATTTTTAATGAAAGTTTCCTAATTATTATAGGAGTGTTATTCATCTATGTCATTTTATTGATCAAGGGTATTATTCAAATGATAGCATTCACATTCTTTATCTGAACAAATTATGAAATTATCCATCACATATATGGTATGATCCATCACTGATTCTGTATTTCCCAATCATCCACTTTTATTGGTGTGATTTAATTATAATGGTTTTACTCTTTGAATGCCCTATGTTCCACTACTTTATTGAAAGGTGTTACCTAGATACCAAATAAAACGATTTTTTGGACAAATTATTTTCTAAACTAAATATCCTATTCTTATATAGTGAAAATAAAATACGCCTAATAATAATTATTGAGTGTTATTTAAATATAATGATTATTAAAATAAATGGATACCCATTTATTTTTCATGGGATTTTCAGGTCATGTTTATTGGTGAAATCATGAATGCTTCCTTCTAGGAAACACTTGTAAATGATATAAACCAAATTTTATTTCCTTCGGTTTTTATAATGTTTTGATTAAAACCATCTGGAACACATAAATAAGATTTAAATTATGTGGTGGGTGGGATCAGAATTATATATCTCTCCAATACATTAGGTATTGTTTCCATATCAAGGTAT
This sequence comes from Viscum album, assembly GCA_963277665.1. NCBI lineage: Eukaryota > Viridiplantae > Streptophyta > Magnoliopsida > Santalales > Viscaceae > Viscum > Viscum album. The sequence continues at coordinate 582,089,901 of OY728130.1, read as the reverse complement.
ATCATGGTGTGTCGGCAGTAATCTAAGATAACTTTGAGAGCAGGAAGTTAGGCTAGCCAACTATGTTATGTTAACAAGACATAAAGCCTTAATTTGTGCTAATAATATCAGGTGTATGTTAATTACACATTATTATAATGACATGATCTTATTATATGATCAGTATTATTCCATTATCTAATTTTATCATTTCCCATGTCTTGATTCTATTCTATTTATGATATCATTTTAGGATTTTTTATTATGTTTAACCTTACTAAGAGTTTCACCTCACAACTTCTTTTGTTTTCCTTTCCCTAGGTTATGAAAGAAAGTATTAACTATATTATACTAAGATGATAATATTGTTTGGGAAATTTATGTTTGATGGTAAAGACTCATTATGGATTAATTAACATCTTATATAGAGTAAAAAAATTCCATTTGTTGAGAAAAATTATGATTTAGTTGTTTATGATTTTTCCTAACACTATAAAACTATAAATATAGATTTCCTTGGATTATTAATGGAGGAAATATATTTTCATAATTTATGTGTATCAAATGATGTGTAATAGGTTACATATTTTTTATACTGGATTCATGAGAATAGGTTTTGGGGTCTTACAATTGGTATTAGAGTAATGTTAAGGTAAATTTAGATCTTAGGATGTTGTTGGTAGAGGATGATTTAAAATTTAGTGATTAAATCAATGTTTAATGAGTTAAAGATGATATTGGTTTCAGTGGTATAGATAATCCTTTGGGATGGAATTGTTGAATATTTTATGTTGTTTTGGGATTAGGATAAGAGAACATTTGTGGAATCACAATTTATAAGTCTAAATATAGGAGAACCTCTTGAAATTTAGGTAAGGTAGAGATTGTGAGATTTTGGTATAAATTAAATCCTTTTTCTAGATACTAGATAATTTACATGTTATAGTATAGGTGTATCTAGGGGTAACCACCCTTTAAAATTTGATTAGGTATAACTTGGTCATAATTCTAGTGTATAGTAAATGTCCCCTAATGATGCACCTACCCAAACACTCCTGGGGGATATAGTTGTTTTAGTTCACATTCTCTTTACAAACCATTATGATGAATTGGGCCATATGATTTTTTTGAAGTTATCTAGATTAGAAAACTTAATAGTAAAATTAACATGGATATCCAATATTGAAGAAAAATATTCATAAGTTAGGGTACGCACATCATTTTTGAATTATCTATTATAAGATCATTGTTTTTCTAATATAAATTTATTAATTTATGTATTCTCATCCCTAGAATTTATTTTAATATAATGGATGGAGAAAGAATGAAAAAATATATAATATTGGATGCAATGTATAATTTGGTGATTGTCCTGACCTAAAATCCATTGGGATAAGAATTGTGTTTTGAAATATTAATAGTATTCTTAATCATCTACCATGATTTGTGATTTACAGAGTGATTATAGTTGAATTCCCAATCACACCAAAGAGGACAAGGATAGATTCCTTTGAAATTATGGTGATGAATATGATGAAAAAAAGGATATAATCACATTAATGTGAATAATTTGGGATGAAACACTTTGGGGAATATCCTAAATAAACTGTAAAAAATTTTATGTGTGTAAAATTAGGACATAAATCATCTACCTACTAAGGAAAATGAAGCATTTAGTTAACTCGATATAGGGAAAGACATATCTCCTAATTTTACTTAAGATACTCGAATATACTTTTCATTTGAAATTTTATCATAATCCATGCCCAAATTTTTAACATCCTTAATTAATGTATTTTTAATAAATAAAAATAATTTATTTAATTGGTGAGAATGTAATGACCTGAGATTTTTGATCCATTAAAATACAAAATATGCCTTATAACTTATGTATCATGCAAAACCCAACATAAAAAAGACATGAAATATTAAGAAAATATTATCAATAGAGCTATAATAAACACTAATATGGTAAACCAATAATTTCTGTTACCATTAAAAGGTAAATAATTCATGAGTTAATATTGAGAAGGTTATTTTTAATAAAAAACTATTTTATTTAAATAATCTTTCAAAAAATAAAAAAATATAAATTTTAGTATTTAAATTTTATAAATAAATAATCATTTTTTAATTTCAAAAAGAAAAATATCTTAAAATGTATTTTTGGTATTTTTCTAAATTAATCGATTTTTAGGTGAATAGTGAAAATACAATTTTTTCCAAAACTCTGAGTTTAATCACATTATAAATTGTTATGAAAGGATTAAAATTTTATAAAATATTTTAATCGATCAAATATATATTTTAAGGGTATAAATATGAAATATATAATATTATTGGAAAGCTATAGGGTTTATTTTTAATATTTTTAAACTTAAGCAACATTTTATTAGAATTTAAGAATTGTTTTCATTTGTTACTTTTGATTAAACTTTTTCAGGGTGAAATTTGGTTTTGGATGAATTTTAATGAGACATTCCATTTATTTTTTATATAATAAATCAATTACCATAACGAAAATTAGTAATGATAAAAATGTTATCTTATATATAATTTTGAATTTTAAAAACACACTTTTATTTTATAAACATTTTTATGTGTTTGGGTGTTTGATTTAAAATCATATTTTATTGTATTATTAAAATTAATTACGTAAATTGAGAATAAATTTGGAATCAACTTGTATTAAATTTGTGATAATGTCCTAATTATATTTTTTTTAACAAAATAATTGACATGACTAATATTTAATTATGAGTAATATGTGTTCAAATGGCTAATCTATGTTAGCTCAAATTTTCATAAATTAACATGAACTTTAGAAATTATATGAATCATTTTATAGGTTTTAAATTCTTTTCTACATTACTTAACAATATTCCTCCACATAACTCAACTAACTTTCATGTCATTCCGTTCTTACCTTATACTTAACATTATTTTCCAGGGAAATGTCCCTTCCCTTCACTTATAAAAGGGACCAATTAAGCCCATTATTTATAATAACGTCCATTAAAATTATTTGGTGAGACTAAAACCATTGTTTTATATAATATACATATCTGACTAATAATACAATTTTTTCACCTTTAATTTTCCTAATACATTTATTTTATAGGATAGTTCTAAGGATAATTAATGTCCCTAATGTGAGTATTTCTCTCCTCCCATTCTTAGTTTTAAATTTTACACTTCCTATCATTATTTAAAATAATAAATATATTAAATTAAGTATAATATATATGATTAAATTTAATTATATTAATTTGAATTCAATTATTTATTTCTTTCATAGCATCCACTAAGAAAAATAAATGTGTTGATTATGTGTATGTGCGGACTACCACATTCATGACATGATACAATTTGTTTTTCAAAATAACCCATTATGGATGGTATCAAGAATGAGTTTTATGATTAATTAATTTTTTAATTTACTTATATAATTTTTAAATTATCACCTTTCATATTAACATTCAATTGGTCTATTAATTAAGGAATCAGATCGTTAATCATGTGTATATGTAGACTACCACCTCTATGAACTGTCAGTCTTATTTATTTTAACCAACTAAAATGGATGGGTCTAAAAGTTTAATTAATGAAAAAATATTATCTTTATAACATTATTATAATTATTAGATGATAAATTTTAATGTAATTTTACTTCATCCATCCATTGGGAAATGGGTTTTTTAATCCTACATAAGTGTGGACTACTCCCTCTACAGATGATGAATTTCATTTGTCAAAACCCCCCATAATTAATGGTTATAATAATTTATTTTATTATTATATATTATATATAATAAATTTATATGATTCTATTATTTTATATAAACATTATGTAATAATATTTTTTACTCATTCCATCATTATGATAGGCTTTTCTATTTCTCAATATTCCACCAAGTTAAGTGATGTTTTAATACATATATAGAGAATGACTAATAAATTTAATATAATTTTAATTACATGTGATAATAAGGTATTAAATATATTTAAAAGGTCATGTATTTATAATATTAATATCTAAACATGCTAATAATATTTCTTCTTAATTCATTAAATGCTACCGAAACAAGTTTGTCTTCGGCTTCATCTTGAAAAGACATAATTAAAAATCTCAAGTGGGGAATGTTTAAAATTATAAATAATCATGGGAAATATATAATATAACCATAAGTAATCTTTTAATTTTTAAATTGGTATCAAATATCAATTCTAATCATTAACACAATAAAGCATATGCAATATAATTAAAAGTGTTAAAACCCGATGCTAAAAATAAGCTATAATGTACCATTTTATTGATAGTAAATAATTATAAATAAATTATATAAATGGGTTATAGAGATTAATTAGGTAATGAAAAATATTATTAATATATTTTTGGTTAGTGTACTAGAAGTTAGAGTGTGTTCAACTAAGTAGAGAAATAAGGTAATGGATTTTTATCTGAAACACCATTCACTGAGACACGTTTTACATTATGCACCAATATATTTAGATATGGTGTATATTATAAACAATATTAATTTAATCATGAAATATATTTTTTCCATGGTATTTGAGGTTTATTTTAAAAAAAAATTCCTTAAAGGGTTTTTGTTATAAAGTAACTTGTGTCTCGACTCAAGTTCTTTTTCTTTAAGACATGAAATTTCTTCCTCACATTGATCTTACAATCCTCTTTTATCTTAAAATTTTCATTAAAATATTCTTAATTCACTTTTCAATTGAGTAAATTAACCCATTTCATTACAAAAATCTCTTTGGGGATCAAAATCACTTTCCAAAAGTGGCAGTGAAAGGAATGATTCTTAACCGAAACACATATACCTTTTTCTTCCATATCCATATTTTATCTATTGAAACTATTTTATATAATATATAAATTTAACATCATACTTATCTAACCTCTTATAAATTAAATTTTATTAAAAAATCATGATTCATGTTTCACTAAATGGTTTTAATAGACTTTAAAAGTTTTCTACGTGATTATTTTTTTTTAAAATGTTTTCTTATAAATGAATGTTTTAAAATGATCCAAACTAACTAATTTTTAAATTTTTTTATGAATATTTTAAATTAAATTGAATTCCTCAAAAAAATTAAAATGAAATATTTTTAATATTTCCCACATTGTTTTTTTATGGAAGTTATATTTTTTTTGCATATCTTTGTGAATGTATATTGGTGTCATGTTTGTTCTTTTATAAGAGACTTCTTCTATATGATTTCATGTTTTCAAAAAGGAAAAATTATTCTAATGGTTTAATAAAATATTCATTTTAATATTTCTCAAAATATAATGGAAATTATTATTTTTAAATAATTTTTCCTAGTGCTTCTAATATTTTTCTTCATCTATTTCATAGGCCTGATCAAGGGTATTCTCAAAATGATATCATCCACCTTATTTATATGTATTGATTATGAAAATCTATTTTACATAGATTTTATGATCCATCACTAATTTTATATTTCCTAATCATCCACTTATATAGGAATTATTTATCTTGAATCTCTTTCCACTATGATTTCCCTTAGTTTTGCTACATGGTTTAAGAGTGTTCACCTAGATGACCAATACATCGATTGATTGTGTAAATTTTTGTTTAAGTTGTATATCTTATTCTTATATGGGGTAAAAACCATATTCATAAGTATCTTTATTAACGGGTATTTTCCTATAATTATTACAAAATTCAATGGATTCACATTTATTTTTGATGGGTTTATCATGTCATATTTACTGATGAAATTATTAATGCTTACTTATATGAACCACTTGTAAAGGATATAAAACCGATTTTATTTCCTTGGGATTTGATGATATGTTAACTACAACCATATGGAACAAACAGATTTTTTTCATTATGTAAAGGGGTAATTATATACCCCAATAATTAGTTGGGTAATGTTTCCATCTCATGACATATCATAATGTACGGGAAATAATACTATCAATCTACCTGAGTGGGCAGTTAACATATCCAACTACATTATGTAAACAAGGAAGGGATCCTAGACTTATTCTTAACATATCATGTCAATATTTTTTCTATGTTCATGTGATGGAATGATCGTATAATATAATCATTATTTTTCCATGATATTATGTTATCATTTCTCATCTACTGACTCCATGCCCTTTATGATATCATGTTTTTCATCACATATCTTATGTTATGCTTTATTATTATGCTTACCCTTACTATGTATTTTAGCTCATATATTTTTATGTTTCTCTTTCCCCATGCTATTAAATAAATTATTATGTAGGTTAATCCTAGAAGTGTATCTTGTGTGGAGAATTAATGTTCAAGATTCATTTTGGATTAATTATCTTATTATATAATGGAAAATATGTCTATTTGTTGAGACTACATGACATTTTGTAGTTTATTATCTTCATTAACACTATAAAACTCTACAATTAAATATACATGGATTAAAAATGTGAGAAAGATATTATAATCATATATCTGTATGAAATCCAATGTTGTAAGTTATATGTTTTCAGCACTGAATCAGGGAGTATGCATCTAGCAGTTCTATAAACTGTATTCACCTTCAAAGAGATACATGGAAAGAGTTAAACTTTAATACTCTTAACATTTATAATCTTTGAATGTAATCTCTAAATCATTAATCCATATTTTAGTTATTACTAGGTTTGAGGATCCAAAAAATGTATAATGAAATTTTTACATTATGTTTTTCACAATATAAATGTTTATATATAGAGAATTTAGTCACTATATAGAATGGGAACCATCATTAATTGCCAATGTTATCTAAGTTTACATATCCTAAAATTGATCTTTTCTAATTCCAACCATTATTGGTTATCTATTCGGAAGGATATTATATTTTTTATGTCATCCTACCTCATTCACCATATTTATTTTATAGAAAACCATTTTTAAAAAAGATATATATTAGATGAGTTAACATGGAAACCCTAAAAATTTATCATTGGAAAATATATTCTATAGATTATAATCCCTTAAGTTTCTTTTCATACCAACATCCTAACCTATAAATTTATCTGAACCCTTTCTCTGATACAAACAATATCTCTCTATAAATTAAACAACCTATAATTTAATTATTTATAACAATGGTTTCATTTTATTATATTTTCTATATCTTTTAATTTTATATATTTAGATAATTAGAAAAAAAATTACATAAAATATTAGACACCTCAAAAAAAGTGTACATTTTTTACATAAAAAGGAAATAGGTTCTTTTGTTTACAATCAGGTTTTATTCATTTCACTTTTCTTCATTTAATACATGTCACTATAGACCTTGATAAAATTTTCACACATCCTTCAGACCTGTGAAAAACATTTGAAAATATGTGATGAGAAAAAATAAATCTTAGTAATTAATATAAATTAAATGAAAATCATTAAACCCATCGAAAAATAGAAAAATTTATAAGGAAGTTATTGTATTAAATAAAACATTGATCTTAAATAATCATTTACTCACTCATGAAAGAAAATTTATATCCCAAATCTTTTTATACAACATTTTTTCACATCTATAAATGAATAATCATAATTCATGATGGTTTACTGAAAAACATGTAAATATTTCCTTGAAAACAAACCTTTAACCTTTAAAAGATCATAAACTTTTATTTAAATCATAATTTTATTTTCTTACCTAATGAAACCAAAAAATTGATATCAAGACCTGTTTTAAAGCATAGAAAAATATATAGTTACCTTGGGAAATTATCTTCATATCACTCTTAAAATCACCATTACAGAGTAATAACCATTGGGTTTTCTTATATTATGTCTCTAATTGGAGAACAAATCATTACCCAATTAATAGGAGGGCTATATATAGACCCACCTTTCATAATAAAATTTTTAAAATAACTATAACATAAAAAAACTTAAAAAATTATTTCCAAAAAAACACTCATAAAAATTGGTATTTTATCCAAAATTCCGAATAACTTTCAATTATATCATAAAAATAAAAACAAATATCATTTTATATTCAGAAATATTTAAAACTAAAAGTTCCAAGAAAAATAGAAAAAGATATTACTTAAAAAACATAATTTGTTTAAATTAATCTAGATTAAATTTAATGTATAGGATTATAGTAAAAGTTGTCCATAGAGTAAATGTTAGAAAATCATTTATATGCTTTTTTAAAGAAATTCACATATAAAATTTATGATAAATATTGAAAATATTTCTTTTAAAGTGATTATAAAGAAATTAAAAATAACATTAAAATAACCATTAACATTATATGAAGTGTAAATAAGAAAATTATTAAATCCTTTGAAATAACATGCATGTGGAAGAATATTTTTTGAACAAATACTTTAAAATAAGATTATAATGAAAAATATATTACGAATTTAATAACATTTGAATTAAAATGAAATTAATATAGATCACCTGAGAAGGATTTATAAATATCTTGACTTTTTAAAACTAATGCTAAAATTCAAAAATATTGAAATTTATACACCATATAAATGAAAGCATGTGATGAAAATGGAAAAGTCTCAAATAATGGTAATTGTGGTGAGAAATACCTTACCTTAATTCCTGACTCCCCATGTATGTATTTTAACTCCCTAAATAATAAACTCTTATTAATTTTTAAATTAATTAATAATAAATTTATGTTTATTCCATTGTCATTATTCCTTTTATTTTATTTATTATCATGTTCTATTTAGTTAGTAAATTGTTTGGGTTTACGTCAAACATTTTGAGTTATTTCAATTCATGATCACCAAAATAAATTTGGTGCATTTAATGCGGTAAAAGGGTCCATCGTTATATAATATCTAGAATATTAGAAGATATAAAATTATAATTTTTTTATATTTAATATTCTTTTAAACCCATTCATGTAATGTGGTAATGAAAATGAGATACATCGTTCACTAAGGCAGTAGATTGTACGTATGCATGGGCGGTGTTTTAATATTTCCGATGGATGAAAAGAAAATAAATTATATAAAATTTTACCATTAATGAATAATTATAATTTGATAAATATCATATATATTCATTATATCCATCTTTATTCCAATCCATTTGAACCGTAAATGAATAATGAATTACATCAATTTATGGAGATGTAAGTTCACACATACGAACGAGCAACATTATCATTTTCCAATAGATGGGATGGTAAAATATATATAATATTTTATCTTTATAAAATCATAATTATTTCATTAATATCATATATATATATATATACATATTCACTAATTCAATCTTTATAACCATCCATGTGAGGTGGTGATGAAAAAAGACACGCATCGCTTAATGGAGACGATATTCAGCATGTACACACGAGAGACTTTTTTATATTCAATAAGATAGAAAAGAAAAAAATAGTTGTTAAATAAACATAATAACATTAAATTATATTAAATTTTCTTATTTTATGATTTTATGATTTTTATATTATATTTTATGGAGGTAGTAGTTGAAATAAGCATAAAATACTTCAGTTAAGACTTCTAACTCTTCATTGTATATCTTAGTTTATATTAAACCTTAATCATTCTAGAACTAGTATTATTGGTTAAAAAGGGACTTTGAGAAATTATTATGAGATTTTGAGTTTTATTTTGGCATATATTGGTAAATATAGGGTGCTCAAATTCTATGAAGAAGTGAGGAGAGGAGGTGTCATTTTATAAGTAAGAGTAGTGGAAACCTTGTAAATATTAAGAACTTAATAATATAATAAATGTAATTCTAAATGAAAGTGGATAAAATTTAGTCCAATTCATAATATTATGTATTTTTAGTTCACAATACACACATAAAGCCATGTTTTTATGTTAAGAATTATATCTTAGTTTAAACCCCCACTTTCACCCTTTTAACCCTTACTGTGATGAAAAAACATTTACCATATTAACTACTCATTATCAATAAAAATAAAATTTAGCATATTAAAAATTTTAATATTATGATTCCAAATATTTATTCTATTCCCTACGATAGTTTCTATAATTAGTAAAAAAATCATTTTGAAGTAATTTTTCAAAACACAACCACAAACCGTTTTTAAGGAAAATATCTTGTCTAAGCATAAAATTGATTTTACTCAAAAATTAATTTTAATATTGATTAATATTGAATTAATTTAATTAGGTTAAAAACGGAGAATTTTTTTAATTTAAAATAAAATAAAAATATAATGGATCTTTTTTATTGTGCGATTAAAAGAAGAGATTCAAAAATTGTTTTTATTAGAAAAAACATCACATGGATTTCCAAATTGTCAAACATAGATTTATTAGTTCAACATTATAATTTTAAGTGAATTTAATTAATTATTAAATATATATTCTATCTATAAAAAAGGTTTCATGAACTTTCAGGTCATAGCTACATCTTGGAAATTCCATAAAAGTGACTGTATTTGTAAAATTAGTGTTTTCACTATTCACCCAAAAATAAACTATTTTATAAAAATCCAAAAAAATCTCCTAATATTATTGTGATATAATGATGTAAAAAATTAATTTCATTTAATAAAATTTAAAATTTAAAATTCATAAATTTATCATTTAAATTAAATTAAAAAATATAAAGAAAAACTACTTTCATAGAAAAATGACCCTTTTTAACATTATTTGTTCTTAAAATTTTTCATATTAATAAAAACTTGGTGTTAATTTATTTTTTTTTTAAATTATATTTTCATAATTTATTAATGTTTAATTTTAATTTTAACAAAATATTACTTACTTCAGTTCAGTTTTTCATATATCACTTGTTATTCAACATGATATTTAGTTAAAGTATTTCATACTGAAATATCAAGGTGTTAAATTTACACATTACAAATATATGTGTCCTAAATCAGTACAAGTATCCTTTTAGATATAACACTATAGATATCCATACCCATTATGTGTTTTTATTCACTCATTTATTTCACAGAGAAACTTTTACCCAACCACATCATTATTGAATGTAAATTCTAGATAAAATTTCCAATAATAAGTATGTCATCTACATATAATATCAAAAGTACTACAATAATCCAATTAATAAAAATATATATAAAATAATAATCCATATATTTTATGAATCAAAACTCTTTCATGGAATCATGAAACCATATATTCAAACTCTGTGAATCTTGCTTCAATCCGTAAATGGACCATTCTAACTTGCATACCTTAAGAGACTCATTTAGAACTTAAAACCTCCAGGTAGTATCATATACATGTACTCAAATAAATTACCATTAAGTAAATTTGTTTTCATATCAATTTGATATATATCATAATCAAAATGATAATGTTATGGAAGGAAATATCTAAATGGACTTTATCATCTCAATAGTTGAAAAGGTTTCAACATATTCAATACCATGAATTTTCTTATAACCCTTTTCCAAAAGACGTTCTTTATAGGTGTAAAATCTAACAACTATGTTATTTTTCCTATATAAAAACACTTTCACCCTATGGATCATACCTCTTCGGGTTTATACACCATGTTCTAAAATTGGTTAGTGTACGTGGATTGCATTTTTGAATATATATATATTAAATATTTCTTTGAATAAAAACTCTCAATGGTATTCGAGTATGTAGTAGGTTAATCAGATATAAACATTACTTCATCATCATTTTTATAATAAATCAATATCTATATAACTATTAATAAATACAAACATACTATAAAGGTTCTTCTGTAACTAAATTAAATTCTTCCACAAATATATGGAAATAGATCAATTTTCATCTAAAAACCATTCCTATTTATTGGTATCGAATTTATTTAAGTTAAAATTTACCCCCACTAACCCTTTGATTACTGTATGTGTTTTTAAGTAATGTATAAAATCAATCAATGAAAACTTTTTAATCAGTTGTATTATATAAAAAATATCCCTTAGTATTCTTAAGATAATGAATAAATAATCATTTTCCAATCTTTTTGTTAGGTTTATCAAAAACTTAACATCATACTATAATTCAAAACCCCAAATAAACATATAAAATAGATTAAGACCTTTTCCATGAAATATATCATATAGTGTCATTAAGACAACTTTATATGAAATGTGTTTTTGTAGGAATATTGTAGTCTCAATAGCATAACCACATAATGAAAAAAATGGCCACACTAACTCGTTATCAATCAAACCTTTCCCAACAAGGTATTATTAGTCCTACGAGAACCACCATTTGAGTGTGGTGTTCCAAGAGGAGTGATTTTTTAAAAAAACTCCCCCATATCTCATATGATTATAGAAGTCCTTTCCCAATTATTCATCACCCTGATATTATTATAGAATTTTAATTCTTTTCCCCAATTAATTTTGTATTTCATTATAAAACTCCTTTAAATTTACAAAAATTACATACTTTTGTCTCATTAGAAACACACAACCATATAAAATAAAGTCATTGGTAAAATTAATTAAATACCTTAAACCATTGTTTTCTTGATTACTCATTTGTCCAAATACAACACTATGTATAATATACAATAGCCGACTTTCCCTTTAACATTTAAACCTAAATTGTTCTTCGGTAATTTTTTCTAACAAATAATATTCACAAGTATCAAATGATTCATAGTATAATGGTTCCAAAAATACATTTGTATGGTGTCTATTTTTGTGTTTCATATTTATATATATATGGTGAAAATTCCAAAGATGGTTGTGATTAAAATCAACCCTCACCTTCTCATTATAAATTTTATAGAAAGGATTTCCCATATCCACAATATATAAACCATTTAATATATTCTTAATTCTATAAAAAATTCAGTTAATATATATAGAAAAACTCTTGTTTGTAATAGTGAATGAAAGAACCATCTTATATAAATAATATATATAAACCAATTTTTTATGGATAGAACATAATAAAAATTCTCCAATTCAAGGGATAAACCGCTTGGTAAATTCATATCATAAGTGTCCACATCTAGTGTGGAAACTCTTGCTCTAATATTCACAAAAATATCTATGCCACCATATCACAATTTCCTCATATCTTTAAGTATTTGTTTTATCAACAAATCTGTTTTATACACACCTTTTATCCAACACTGAAGATTAAAAGTTAGAGAAATTGATCAATATAACATTCACATTCAAATTTTCAAAATAATTCCTTTAGATAACACTTCTCAACCTTAGATATAAATTTGGAAATATTTTATAATTCATACCTATAACTGATATCAAAATAATTATCATCAAGTGCTCCATAATCTATAATAAATATATATTAATGAGTGAGTAACATGTTTTATATAATTTCATCAAATAATTTTGGTGAAATTACTCTGGATAAAAATGATTAAATTGTACATCATATCTATTTAGTGATCCAATATCCATATTTCAATAGGTAGTGAGTTCACTATAAAATCCCTCAGAATTTTTTTTTATTTAGGTAAGGAATTCTCCCAATCAAATCACTTATAAATCATAGATAATAGAGTTGAAAATTTTTTCCTTTAATACAACATTTGAAAAAACTCAACTTTAGTTCTTTAATATCCTAACTCTTCTGGTTTCCCAACTAAATGTCACAGAAATATCATATCAATATTTGGTAACTGAATTTTTATGTTTATAAATTTCCAACATTCTATACACTAGATAATCCATTGGCACCCTACTATAGTAGAACCTACACATTTGGATGTCCGTGGTGTTGACATGTGATTATTTATAAAGAGTATCACACTTAGTATTTGATAGGTTTTCTTTTTAATGTCTCACCAACTTAAAATAAATCACATGAATATTAAATTCATAAAGATTTCATTCTATTTAATATTTATCTTATCATTTTTAATTACATTATACAGGAATTCTTATAAATATTTAGATTTGGAATCCCAATTTCATCCACTAAATTAATATGATCATAAAAAAATTATGTGAAACATTTACACAACCAGCAAGTGTGTGCTACTCATCCAAAAATAGAACCCAAACATATTAATACATATCCAAACACATCCCATGCATAAGGTATATAAACTCATCATGTAAAGACATATAATTATATGAGATTATCAATATCAACATGAGTATTACCAGAACCATAGATGGAAACCCCCTCCTTTCTTAAACAAGGTATAAGACTCTAGGAAAGTGGGATGTCCAACATAATGTCACTCTACCCAGGTATACTTTACTCAAGGGAGAATATAACTCAAAAACCTAATAGGAATGAAATATATTTATCAAATAGATTAAAGCTCAAGATTTTAATTACAAACTGAGGTAAATGTTGTTGAAAAATAAATTTTATGGCATCACAAATATCATGTAATACATGGATATAAAATATACTAGAAGCAATTAAAAACTTAAATTAAACATACCCAATGATCATAATTCATAAATTATTTATAAACATGGATATTTAAAATCAATTAACAAATATATAAAAACATTATTTGTTTTCAAAAATATGTGATATAAATATGAAATTATAATATTTTAATTTAGTAATAAAAATATCATTTTATAATTCATAACACTTTTAATTTATTAAAATTTTATAAACCATTAGAAAATTTATCAAATTATTAAATTTTTAAAAAAACCAAAAAAAAATTTATGACTCATAATAGAAATTATCTATCATAAATTATTATTGTCGCACAATATTAATAATTTTTATTAATTATATTCTATTATATAAAGGAGATTGTATACAATGATTTATATTTTCACTTATTACCAGAGGTAAGATGAGGTTCCATTCATATTTTATGATATCGTTATTATGTTATGATACTATGTTTTTTTTAAATCTGAATACCTATCATATTTTATGATATCACATATTGAATCTTACTACTTATTTCAAATCCACAGTTTTTATGTGTATCATAACTTAGGATATAGGTCATCCATACAGTATGGAAAATAAAAACATAAGACTATAAAAATAATGTATTCTATGATATGGATTCAAATATCCTATGATATACATGTTCTTTAAGAAATAGTTATATTAACACATTGACATGTAGAAGAACAAGGCTCGAATACCACTGATGGGTTTAGAAAGATCATTTAATGATTATTTAAAGTGGAATAACCCTATAGAAATGTCTGAAATATCTTTAATATTTTCAATGTAAAAAAATAAAAATATGAAACTTGTTGTACTTATACTACTGTGTTATCCATTCATTACTCTTTAGAATATGATAGAAAGATTACATTATCCCTTATATTCGTGTTCACAACAAGAGGATCTTAATCATTCAAAGGGGTGTAAGAGCCTACTTCAAGGAATATGGATGGAGAATCATAATAACAGAGATTGATCCTTAGTTTTTATACATTTAATGGTGCACACCATGGGAGGCATAACTTTTTTTATAGACTTTCATGATTTAATGAATCAAGTCAAGGGGTTCCAACCATCTCATGATGTTACTACCCATTCGTGTTTAACATTCCTTAATTTATTCAATAAATGTACTTTTTACATAGTTCCAAAAATGAATAAATCCTATTAATTCATAACCAAATAAATCATATATAAAGAGTTTCTCAAATTCATACATGTAATATATTATATAAGATGTCCATATTACTCTATGACAAAAAAAGTTATATACAGTGATACATGAATATACATGAAAATAATTCCACCTTATGATTTAGGGATATCATAACATATGATATGCTTGATTTTGTTTTAGTAGTTCCAACTTTAATTGGTGTTGATATCGGTTTTGATATCATGAATTTAAAACTTACATAGTAGTACTCTCACAAATTAGCTTAGATACCCTAGTACCCTGATATTTGAGCCGACATCAACATAGCACAAAGGGAATTCCCAATCCCTATGGTTTGCAGAGTAGTAGTTGTCAACATATAATATAAAATTGGGAACTAATTTTCCACATAAATATGAAAATAAATATATATATATCACTATGATCAAAACTTCTAAAGGAGACAGTACCATAAACCAAACAGGTATATAAAAAACACATATAGTACATCAAAAATGTTCCAAAAAGAAGACAAGAAAAACTCAAACATCCTAAAGGTATCAAAACTCCTAGTCCAAAGGATCAAGAACATCCACCTCCTCCAATATTCTCTTTCCCTTTACTCAAACCTAGTATAAAAAAATAATTAAACTTATGAAGGTAAAGGTAGGGTGTGAGCTAAAAGCGAAGTATGGTCTCACCAAGTGTTCCATAATAATAAATCAAATCATTCATTCAATTTTGAATAAATTGGGAAAGGAAATACATTATCATATTTAAAACAACACATGATTTTCATTTTAAATTATGGAAACATTTCAAAAAAATCTATTAAGTAAAATTTTTATATAAAATAGTTCATAGAAATCACAAGGAATGAGTAAAGTAGTTTCAAAATCAACGGGATATATATATATAGATATAGATATCAAAGTAATCATAATAATAACCATGGTAATCTATCCAGCGGTATGATAGATTCAAGTTATAGGATCCTCACAAGATCATATCATGGTTCATGGAATATTTTTATACACATCCCTCAAGATCAGGACAAATAGGACTCAATAATGTTCCATCAGGAATATGATCTACTCACATGGTTTTGTTATAGTTTTCAACATCATTCCATTTCTAGGGAAATACCTTCAATGTTTTCTTTTCCCAAATAACACGCTAACAATCTAGGATCTCGTGTAATCAATCAATCAATCAATAATGGTAAAATCATTTCAAATCATCTTAAAATAACATTTCCCCATTTTTAGTTTCTATATGAAAATGTATTTCCAAAACCAAGTTAGGATTTTTCCTAAATCAATTGAAATAAATTCCAGTATTAAGAAATTATTGTTTAAATTAATTAGTTGGTCATAAATAGAACCAATGTTATTTAATCACGATAATCACACAACACAACACCTACAACAGGATTTTCCAATAAAGAAAAATGGAAATAGCGATCAAGATATCCAACCAAGAATCAAGATAAAAATAAATGGAGTTTCGATAAATCAAACACAAGATGATCTAAAAAACCTATGGATGAAAGAAAGAGAGAGTGGGGGTTATGGAACATGAGAAGAATCACTTATGAAAGAGGGATCGAATGAGACACGCCACACATTAATCCTCATATGAAAGGGTTTTTAGGATCCAAGAGGGTTCTTGAGAGACCCCAATACCTATAAAAACATTATATTAGGTGTTGAGGTCATGTGGGAGATAAAATTGAAGTTTGTTAATTTTAAAAATAGTTTTCAAAAATAAAAAAAAACAGTGTTCACACAGTTAGCTGGGAAGGGATGTATAGTTAGATAAACCATGAACCCCTATATTTGGGTGAATGGTATATACAAGGTGGGTGCATAGTTTTTCAAACGATGTTACAACCATGTAAACCCTCAATGATTAGGGCTATATATTTTACACTGGGTTGGTGCACTATTTGGGAAAACCATGCACCATCTGTCCACATCCCGTAATTTTCCAAATTTTTTGACTTTCCACTCGAAGAAACCTGAGATGAACCTAAACTGAATCATGATCAAAACATAATGGTATAGGGGTAACTAAAAATTAATAATAGGATATTACAACCTCCCCACCATAGACACTTTCAATCCCTATAAATCATGTCAAGAAGTTTCCATATCAAAAATATAAGCCCACTCCTCTCTTATCAGTTGTAACACCCCGAGATTTTATGAAAAATATTCTTTTAATTTGATTGATGTCTTGTATTGTACGCTACACCAATATTACCATGCACTATACGCAAAACCGTATTAGCTTGCAGTATACTCAACCCTGATTTGGCTTGCATTACACGCAATCACGACTTTCCTCAATAGCGTGTGTTGTACGCAATATCAGGTTTCACTAAACAATGATATATGGTTATAATATTATTATGAACTAGAAATTATGAATATTATTAACTAAATTTTTAATGTTATAACATTATTATTTCATCTTACACATTTTCTAGAACATGTTATGTGAAAAAAATAATTTTTTCGGGTAAAATAAGTATTTTTTAAAAAATGCAGTTTTGCCACCTTTTAATGGCACACCCACATTAAATCTAGTTTTTGACATGTTTATAATTTTAATTTTACAAAATAAACTTCTACTTTTGAATAAGGATATAAAAATTTACATTGGATAATGTTTTGATATTTTTATGATAACTTTCATATTTTAATAAATAGTAAAAACACGCTATATTTTAATTAAAAACAACTTTTTTCATCGTAATAATTTATATGGTTAAATTATAATATTTAGTGGTTTTAAAGTATAAATAGAATATATTTTTACCATTTAATATAATTTATGTCATTATCATTGATTTTACCTTGAATTCATAGGTTAAATCAATTCAATCTTTTGCAATGTTTTAAACAAAGACCCGTTTTCTTTTGACAACGGGATTAATTTTAATTTAATTTATGCAACTGTTGTGTATTGAATTTGAAAAACTGGATTCCATATTTGCAATCAGTGGGTCCAAATTATGTTAATAGGCTAATTTTTATTTTTTGGGAATTATGAATAGTAACTACGGTAAATTTTATTTATCATAGTTAAAGGTAAATCGGGTAATTAAGGGTAAATATAAGATTATATAATTACCCTAACACCTGCCAAAATCCTATTGGATGACTAAAAGTCGACCCATATCACTTAAGGGTTAGATTAGATTCATTTAATGGACTTCTTTCCATGAAAATAATTTAATTATTATTAAAACCAAAGAAAGGGACAACATGTCACTTTCTAAAATATTATAAGTATAATAATTTTAGTTTAGTGGTAAACGTCATGTAACTTCGAACATGAATAGTCTCCAGAAAGATAATAAAATTATCTACATCATATAAATTTATTTATTATTTTTAGGGATTAAATAAGTTTCATTAAAGGTGACATAATAGTGATGTTGAAATTATTTCCTTAAGAGAAATATCAAATAAATGGTTTTAAAAATATTAAAATAAATATTATATGTACTATTTAATGTGCTCCACTAAGTTTATAGATACATATGAAATTTTATTAATCTATTAAATCTTTTATTTTGATTATATCTTCTGTATATAGTTTATTTAAATTCAAATAAATGAATAGTGTCAAAATTGACACTATTGTTATTTTATAAACATAACATATTATTAAATTGTTTAAAAATCACAAAAATATTTAAAAATTATAAATTAAAATTTATATAGTCTAAAATGTCATAAAGTATCCAATTATTAAAAATTAACAACACATAAGAGATTATTTATAACCATTTAAAATTTAGAATTTTATTACCACAAATAAACTTAAATAGATTAAATAAGGATAAATCAAAAAGATAAGGTTTAAAATAAGATCAAAACATGTCTAATTTTTTTTGGTTGATGAGATTACAAGCCTATCTCATCTATTCTTCTAATTAAGTCATTTTTAAAGGTTTTTATGTGGGGTTTGAATTTATATTAAACTAATATTTTTTAGGATTCCAAAGGAGACCCTCTCCTCCATTATAAAAGGGAATCTCCTCCCTCTCCACCTCACACCAATTTGAGCCTTCAAGATCGGCCAAACCCTGCCCATTTCACTTCTCTACTTCCTTAGAAACCTACTAGAGGTACTGGTCTTCTCAAAAGACCAACTCTAGTGCCCTAAGAGAATTTTTAAAGGAGGCACTTTGAGAAAGAGGTAACACCTTCTACCGTTTTCTTCAAGTTCCATTCTTCTTATACTCCCTCTTATTTAGTTGTTTAATTATGAAATAATAACATCAGTGTCCCTCATATACTGATATGTTATTATAAATATGAAGCAAACCCATTTCACCTTCTATCCATCCTACGGAAAACGAAATCACTACGCGTGCGTACGTACGAAATACCCTCTCCACACCGTGGGGTAATCTGTTTTTCCACCAACACCTTACATGGATGGGTATAATGGTGTAAAAAATAAATATATGTGGTTATTATAACATCATATTGATTCTGATATATTATACCATCCACTCCAATTCTATTCAATAATTATGGGAATGATATCATCGCTCGTGCATACGTACGGATTACCGTCTCCACGACGAGATGAGATTCATTCTCCATGTTAACCATACATGAATGATTATAAAGTTTATATAATGAATAATAATGAAATATATGAAATAATAATTATACTGGATTTATGTATATATATATTTATGTCATCTATTTAGTTTTATTCAATTCAATAAGGAAACAAAAATAGCGTTCATGCGTACGTACGACCTACCGTCTCCATGAACGGTGTATTTCATTCCTTTTATCGATCTACAATATATATGTATATGATGAATATATATTATATATAAATAATGTTTTAAATTATGGAATTATGTAAATCAGGATATAAGTAATAATATCAAGAACTAAAAGTCGAAACACATACGATAAATGAAATGATTTTACCCAAAACGCTGCTTTAACATGGAATTTTCAAGAGAACAGGTAATATAAAGTCATAAGTGAAACATATATGATATCATAACAATGAATATGATTATTTAATAAGTCAATGACGTTATTTAAATCATTATACAGTAGGTTCGGATCCATACGAAGCATATCGGACCTAAGGTAAGGGATAATTTTTCGAATCTCATTTTTTATCCGAGATTGCTTATACGTAAGTATTTACAGGGGTTATTGTTATCATCCATGTACATGTTTTCTAAAAGTTTTTTTATGTATGTTTAATGTCATTTTTACCCATTTTGACTTTTACTACATGGTATGTAAGGAATCTTTCTTTTTTTTACATTACGAGATACTTTATGACTTTTCCGACAAAAGTACGAGGAGAATGTTTTTTTAACTTATACGGAATGAAAGGATTTTTACGGTTTTATAAAGCCTTATTTTCATGAAGATTACTCCAAAATATTTCATGAATATTTTAAACAAAATCTATTTCTTTTAAAATTTCATGACATTTTGTGAAAAGAAATTGATTTTGAAGAAGAAAGGATGTTTTCCTCAAGAATTCATTTCAAGTGTTTTATCAAAACCATTTTCCGTCTAAGATGACATTATTTAATATGTATATAGTTCAAGTATAATGTCTCTATGATTTACATGGTTTCAATTTTCTTATGATGAAATGATATCCATTTGTTTTATATGGATTATGTTATGATGGGATGATGTTTATGAAACCCATTTTTATTCTTTGGGTTATGATGAATGATTTATGTTTATGTTGTGGCACAAGTAAGAATGATTTCATTATGAGATGGGTGGGACCTATATCTCCCTCCAATGCATTGGGTAAAGATTTATATCTCATGAGATAGACATGGCTGGAATGGTAAGTTAATCTGGTTCAGTAATACATGACTGGAACGAGTAGTGAACTCAATTCATAAAGGGACTTTGTCCACTAAGATGGTCTTGGCAGCAATTCCTTGGATACTATGGAAATCATATCATGTGCTTAATGGTTTCCACAATCACATGTTTTATTCCCATGCTATTTTATCACGATTAATGTTTTTTTATGATCTATGCCTTATGTACTGCCATGTTTTATCTCATTGCTCAAGATTTTGATGTTTAAACATTATGTTCATCTTTTTAAGTTCAAATGTATATGATTTGTTTTATTTTATCCATACTTACCCTTACTGAGCATTTGATCTCACCCTTTATATGTTTTATTTTCCCTAGGATATAAAGAAAAGTTTTAGGTAAGAAAACAAAAGGGGGAGATCCTTATGGGAGATTTTGAAGATCTTTGACCATGATTAGAAGATTACGTTCCAAGTTTCCAAAGACACTAAACTATTATGGTCCTTGTGTGTCTATTTTTTTTATATATTAAGTATTCAACAAAAGTAATGTAATGTACATGTACGTCAAACTTTGGGTCTCTACAGTTGGTATCGGAGGAAAGGTTTAGTTAACCTTTGGAAACTAGGATGCGAAAACTTTAGTGAGATCCCTAGAGATATTTCTAAGGTATTCCTAGGGATGTCCTTAAGGTTAAGTATAATTATAGGTTATAGTACTAGAATTGCACTAAAGATATTATAATTAAACCTATGATGTTAGATGTCGAAGGTACTCCCCCTTGATTATGTTATTTTCGTTGTATGATTTTTGCCTCTCACGGAATTCTTTTTGTGTTTTAGTCAATGGAGGGAAGAAGAAGGAATTCGGTTAACATTGAATCCAATTGACAAATTGGTGACTATGAGCAATGAAATTGCGTAATTCCTAGAGAGAAAGATATTGTGATTATTTTGAATTAGTCATCACGATATATGATTAACAAGGTGAAATTTAGTGGTATCCCTAATTCATCAAATAAGAGGAATATAGACTTTTATGCATGTTCTCATGTTGAGGAGCATAAAGAAAGGAAGATTGAGATTTCTAAATAAGGGAAGAAGAACCTTGAGTAATACCTCAAATGGAGGGAAAGATGTTATCTGTGTGGAGAAAAGGGTCATAGAGTGATAGAGTGTTATGGAGTTCAATGTATTATTTGTGGAGAACATGGGCATTACCCAACCTAATTCCCTGACCTAAGAAGTTACTTCTAAATTAAGGAAGGATTTATTCCATGAAAATCATTGAAGAGGATGGATTGAAGTGTTTATGTATTGGTATTCAAGAATAATGTTTTTGAGGTACTTTTATGGTGTATTGGAATATTTTTATATTAGTCTATTGTGGTTTTCAATAATTTTATGGTACCGGTTACCATGAAAAGTGATTCAAATATTTTGGAAAGAAGATGATATGCTCATAATAAAGGGATAAGGAGAAAATGAAATTTTTCATAGTATTCATGAGCTCATGACGTATATAAGGACAAAGTGATATTATGGTTTGAGTATACAGAATTTTTGGGATTTTGGTATGTGGAAAGTGTTAAAATTTAACAACATTCATGTTTTCACTAAGGTTCAATGGGTATTCATTCTTCAATAGAATACATGATTAAGGTATTCACATGTTTTTAATTTTACCAACAAGATATATCTTATGATATATGGGGGATAAATGATGGAATTCACGTGATTGTTATGTGACATTTCAAGTAATCATTTTCATTATACTATGATCTTGTACCGAAGTATTTTAGATAAGACTAAATATTGGAATGGATTATGTTGGACATAAGTTACTATTGTTTAAGGATTAAATTTTTTTCGATATTATTGATGGAATGTTATTGTAATGTAGTTTTAGAAAAATGACAACCTGCAGGACGGGCGACAAACCATCGTGTCGGACAAGGCTGTGGGAATTGAACCCAAAACCAAAGTGCGACTGGCCTTTATCACCTACCACTGGCCTACAAGAAGTCCCTGGTTAGTAGAAACTAGTTTTATTTTATTAATTGATATGATATATGAAGTATAAGTTAATTTTTGGAACCATATACGATTAATCTCACCATAAGATGGACTTATAACTTTTGTTAACCTTCTGTTTGAAACTGATGGAATGACCCATCATTCTATCACGTGATCTGCTAATGCTTCACGAATAACAAATTCAACTTCATTTCTTTAAGATATTAAGTGGAAATTGTTCAATTCACGAACAACAGTGAGATTCTACCAAAATCATGTAAGTATTCATCAACTTTAGGGAAATGATCTTGAAAACCAAAAACGTTGTCCTAGTGACCTTATATCCGATGAATCAGATGGTACCTTAGATCATCGCAAATTTATGTCTTTGTGATTGCTATCTTTTTTATAGCCCTGTTCTCTACCACTCTCCATCAGAACATGATGGTTAGATTTTTCTTCCATATCCATATTTTCACCTATGTTCTCCTATCTGGGAACCCAAGTGATGAGTTACTTTGGGTATCCATTTTTTTTCTAACATTCATTTTTAAAATTATGTTTTAGCATTCATTTTTATGATGTGGGTTTCTATGAAAGAAACTTTCAAATAGTAAATGATTTATAACCCCGACGAATTTCGAGGGTCAAATTCATTTTAAGGGGGGTAGAATGTAACACCATGAGATTTTATGAAAAATATTCTTTTAAATTGATTGATGTCTTGTGTTGTACAATACACCAATATTACCTTGCTCTATACGCAACACTGTATTTAGCTTGCAGTATATGCAACCCTGACTTGGCTTGCATTACACGCAATCGCGACTTTCCTCGATAGCGTGTGTTGTACGCAATATCAGGTTTCACTAAACAATGATATATGGTTATAATATTATTATAAACTAGCCGTTATGAATAGTATTAGCTAAATTTTGAATGTTATAACATTATTATTTCATCTTACACATTTTCTAGAACATGGTATGTGAACAAAATAAATTTTTCGGGTAAAATAAGTATTTTTCAAAAAATGCAGTTTTGCCGCCTTTTAATGGCGCACCCACATTAAATCTAGTTTTTGACATGTATATAAGTTCAATTTTACAAAATAGACTTATTATTTTGAATAAGGATATAAAAATTTACATTGGATAAAGTTTTGATATTTTTCTGATAACTTTAATATTTTAATGAATAGTAAAAACACGCTATATTTTAATTAAAAACAACTTTTTTCATCGTAATAATTTATATTATTAAATTATAATATTTAATGGTTTTAAAGTATAAATAGAATATATTTTTACCATTTAATGTAATGTATGTAATTATCATTTATTTTACCTTGAATTCATAGGTTAAATCAATTCAATCTTTTGCAATGTTTTAAACAAAGACCCGTTTTCTTTCGACAACAGGATTAATTTTAATTTAATTTCTGCAACTATTTTGTATTGAATTTGGAAAAATTGATTCCAAATTTGGAATCAGTGGGTCCAAATTATGTTAATAGGCTAATTTTTATTTTTGGAAATTATAAATAGTAACTACGGTAAATTTTATTTACCATAGTTAAAGGTAAATCGGGTAATTAAGGGTAAATATTCGATTATAAAATTACCCTAAAACCTGCCAAAAATCCTATTGGGTGACTAAAAGTAGACCCATATCACCTAAGGGTCGGATTAGATTCATTTAATGGACTTTGTTCCATGAAAATAATTTAATTATTATTAAAACCAAAGAAAGTGACAACATGTCACTTTCTTAAATATTATAAGTATAATAATTTTAGTTTAGTTATAAACTTCATGAAACTTCAAACATGAATAGTCTCAAGAAATATAATAAAATTATCTACATTATATTAATTTATTTATAATTTTTAGGGATTAAATAATTATCATTAAAGGTGACATAATAGTGATGTTGAAATTATTTTATTAAGAGAAATAACAAATAAATGGTTTTAAAAATATTAAAATAAATATTATATGATATATTTAATGTTCTCCACTAATTTTCTAGATACATATGACATTTTATAAATATATTAAAGATTTTAGTTCTTACATATCTTTTGTATATATTTAATTTAAATTCAAATAAATGAATAGTGTCAAAATTGACACTATTGTTATTTTATAAAAATAACATATTATTAAATTGTTTAAAAATCAGAAAAATATTTAAAAATTATAAATTAAAATTTATATAGTCTAAAATGTCATAAAGTATCCAATTATGGAAAATTAACAACACATAAGTGATTATTTATAACCATTTAAAATTTAGAATTTTATTACCACAAATAAACTTAAATAGATTAAATAAGGATAAATCAAAAAGATAAGGTTTAAAATAAGATTAAAACATGTCTAAATTTTATTGGTTGATGGTATTAAAATCCTATCTCATATAATATTCGAATTGAGTCATTTTTTGAGGTTTTTATGTGGGGTTTGAATTTATATTAAACTAATATTTTTGAGGATTCCAAAGGTGCCCCTCTCCTCCCTTATAAAAGGGCATCTCCTCCCTTTCCTCCTCACACCAATTTGAGCCTTCAGGATCGGCCAAACCCTGCCCATTTCACTTCCCCACTTCCTTATAAACCTACTAGAGGTACTGGTCATCTCAAAAGACCAACTCTAGTTCCCTAAGAGAAAGTTTAAAGGAGGCACTTCGAGAAAGAGGTAATACCTTCTACCGTTTTCTTCAACTTCCATTATTATTATACTCAATATTATTTAGTTGTTTCATTATGAATTAATAACATCAGTATCCCTAATATACTGATATGTTATTATAAATATGAAGCAACCCCATTTCACCTTCTATCCATCCTACGGAAAACGAAATCACCAAGCGTGCGTACGTACGGAATATTGTCTCCACGCTGTGGTGTAATCTATTTTTCCACCAACACCTTACATGGATGGGTATAATGGTGTAAAGAATAACTATATATGGTTATTATAACATCATACTGATTCTGATATATTATACCATCCAATAAAATTCTATTCAATAATTATGGGAATGATATCATCGCTCATGCGTACATACGGATTACCGTCTCCACGACGCGATGAGATTCATTCTCCATGTTAACCATACATGAATGATTATAAAGTTTATATAATGAATAATAATGAAATATATGAAATAATAATGCTACTGGATTTATTTATATATATATATATTTATTTCATCTATTTAGTTTCATTCAATTCAATAAGGAAACGAAAATAGTGTTCATGCGTACGTACGGTCTACCATCTCCATGAACGGTATATTTAATTCATTTTATTGATCTATAATATATATGTGTATGATGAATATATATTATATATAAATCATTTTTACATTCTGGAGTTATTTAGATCAGTATATAAGTAATAATATCAAGAACGACAAGTCGAAACACATACGATAAATGAAATGATTTTACCCAAAACGCTGCTTTAACATTGAATTTACAAAAGAACGGGTAATATAAAGTAATAAGTGAAACATATATGATATAATAACAATGAATATGATTATTTAATAAGTAAATGACATTATTTAAATCATTATACAGGAGGTTCAGATCCATACGAAGCATATCGGACCTAAGGTAAGGGATAATTTTACAAATCTCATTTTTTATCCGAGATTGCTTATACGTAAGTATTTACTGGGGTTATTGTTATCATACATGTACATGTTTTCTAAAAGTGTTTTTATGTATTTTTAATTTCCTTTTTTACCCATTTTGACTTTTACTACACGGTATGTAAGGAATATTTTTTTTGTTTACATTACGAGGTACTTTTTGACTTTTCCGACAAAAGTACGAGGAGAATGTTTTTTTAAATTATACGACATGAAAGGATTTTTACGGTTTTATAAAGGTTTATTTTCATGAATATTCCTCCAAAAGAATTCATTACTATTTTAAACAAAATCTTTTTCTTTTAAAATTTCATGACATTTTGTGAGAAGAAATTGATTTTGAAGAAGAAAGGATATTTTTCTCAAAAATTCATTTCAAGTGTTTTATCAATACCATTTTCCATCTAAGATGACATTATTTCATATGTGTATGGTTCAAGTATAAAGTATCTATGATTTACATGGTTTCACTTTTCTTATGATGAAATGATATCCATTTTTTTATATGGATTATGTTATGATGGGATGATGTTTATGAAACCATTTTTATTCTTTGGGTTATGATGAATGATTTATGTTTATGTTGTGGCACAAGTAAAAAAAATGATTTCATTATGAGATGGGTGGGACCTATATCTTCCTCCAATGCATTAGGTAAAGATTTCTATCTCATGAGATATACATGGCTGGAATGGTAAGTTAATCTGGTTCAGTAATACAAGACTGGAATGAGTAGTGAACTCGATTCAGAAAGGTACTTTGTCCACTAAGATGGTCGTGGAAGCAATGCCTTGGCTACTATGGAAATCATATCATGTGCTAAATGGTTTCCACAATCACATGTTTTATTCCCATGCTATTTTATCATGATTAATGTTTTTTATGATCTATGCCTTATGTACTGCCATGTTTTATGTCATTGCTCAAGATTTTGATGTTTAAACATTATGTTCATGTTTTTAAGTTCAAATGTATATGATTTGTTTTATTTTATACATTCCTACCCTTACTGAGCATTTGAGCTCACCCTTTATATGTTTTCTTTTCCCCAGGATATAAAGAAAGGTTTTAGGTAAGAAAACAAAGGGGAAGATCTTTATGGGAGATGTTGAAGATCTTTCACCACGATTAGAAGATTATGTTCCATTTTTACAAAGATACTAAACTATTACGGTCCTTGTGTGTCTGTTTTTGTTATGTATTAAGTATTCCACAAAATTAATATAATGTCCATGTACGTCAAGCTTCGGGTCTCTAAATCAGTGCCACTTTCTCTCTCATGTCTCATGTATATCAGAAAAAATCAATCATAGAACTCAAACAAAAGGTATAATCCTCCCATTAAGTAAATTGTTTTCTTAATCAAATATTCTAATTGAACTCTTAGTCATAGATAAATCAGGAAAAATATCAAGATCACTCCAATTGAAAACATGAGATGAATCAGAAAGATATATTTGTAGCTGAGGTACATGGAAGACAATGTGTATCGATGTCAACTATAGAAGAAGTTTTAAATGGTAAGACGCTTTACCCACCTATTAAAAACCCTCAAAAGGTCCCACAAAATGAGGAGAAAGTTCCCCTTTCCTCCCAATACATCGATCACCTAAACAAGGTGATATATTCCAGAACACTTTATTACCAACTAAAAACTCCAACAGTCTACACCGAAGATCAGTATAAGATTTATACTAGCTATGTTCCATCAAAATTCTCTGATTAATCAACTAAATATTTTTTGTTTTCTCTTAGACCATGTTCAATTCATCAAAGGAATTTTCACCAATATACGATTAAAAAAATATAAATTTTCAAGGATGACCATACGAGGCATTAAAAGGAGCCATTCTAATCATGTATTGGTAAAACATGTCATAAGAAAAATAAAATGGTACAAAACAGTCATCCCAAGATCCACTAAAATCAAGGGTGTAGGCATCAAGAATGTACATAAAAATCTATATAGCTCTCTCTGCATTTCCATCCATATGAAAATGAAATTTCATAATTAAATGAACATGATATCCAAGTTCCTACAAAAGAAATCTCTCAATGAAAGATGAAAAATAAGGATCTGTATTAGAGACTATAGCAGGTGGAACTCCATGAAAATGATAAAAATATTTCACATAGAGATTTCTAATCTCATAAAAATTAACTG
Organism: Viscum album; assembly: GCA_963277665.1. Taxonomy (NCBI): domain Eukaryota; kingdom Viridiplantae; phylum Streptophyta; class Magnoliopsida; order Santalales; family Viscaceae; genus Viscum; species Viscum album. The sequence continues at coordinate 582,060,698 of OY728130.1, read as the reverse complement.
TATCAGGAATGGGTATAAAATGATTTGATTTACTGAGTCAATCAATCATAAGACATATCACATTATTTTTTATATGGTTACATGGTAACCCAACCAAAAACCCATAGAGATCTCATCCCATTTCCAAGTCGGTAATAGAAGTGGATGAAGAAAACCTGTAGTTCTATAGTTCTCATCCATGACCTATTGGAATGTATAATAATTAGAGACAAAATTTTCAATTTCTTGGCTCATAACTAGCCACTAAAATCAAATTTTCATACCATAAAACATCATTGTGGTTCCTGGGTGCATATACCACTAGGAATTACAAAAATCCACCATCAAATCTTTCCTCATGGGTATTGGAACTACAAACTGATTCAAAAAACATAGAATACACTCCATGAAGAATGGACTCTAAGAAACTATCTCCCCACTATAAATAGATTCTCTAATTATATTTAATTTATCTTCATGAGGATGTTCCTAAGGAATCATCTCGAGAAGTGTGGAGGTCAACTAAACATCAGTCAAAAAAACTTCAGCCCCTATTTCCCAAACTCCTACATACAACTATGAAAAAGTGTCATCATGATCCACACTTCTTATGATTCTTTCACGACCTGGACTAGAAGTTTCCTATTTAGATCATCGGTAACAAAATTTCCTTTTCCTAGGGTATAGGCAATTTATAAGTCAAAATATTTCAATTACTCCACCCAACGCCTCCACCAAATATTCAAATATTTTTTAGAGAGGATATAACTCAATCTTTTATAGTCATAATACATGGTAAACATTTCACTAAAAAGGTAATGTTTCCATCAATTAAGAACATTCATAGTAGGTGAAAGTTTAGGTCAGGGTTTGGATAATTCTTCTCAGGTTCTGTAAGCTTCTGAGAGCCATAGGCAATGACGTGATCACCCTACATAAGAAAACATCCCAAACCCAGGCCTGAGGAGTCAAAGAATACCACATAGCCCTAACTGACCACTGGAATAGTCAAAGCCATAGAAAAAGTCAAAATAACTTTTGGACAAAAAAAATAAACATTTATCATCCCAAGTAAACAACACTCCCTTCCAAGTGAGTCGAGCCATTGGAGAGGCTAACATTGAGAAATACTTTTTGAACCGAAGACAGTTTCTCACTACACCCAAGATGCTTGGAATCTTGAAAACATTATGTGGCTACACCCACGTCATCATTGCTTTCCCCTTCATAGGATAAAGTGAGATACCACGTTCCAACAACATATGTCCCTAGAATATCAATAATCAAATCCAAATATCACATTTCAAGAGCTTGGCATAAATTCGATTGTTTCTCAACAATTCCAGAACTTCTCCTAGATGATGCATGTATTCCTCCTCAAATATAGAGTAAACCAGGATGTAATCCAAAATTACCACCAAGAACATATCAAGAAACTAGTGAAATATCATATTCATAAAATCCATAAATACTTTAGGATAACTTTTAAGAACAAATGGAATCACAAGGTACTCATAATGAAAATACCTGCTTTAGAAGGTTGTTTTTTGAATGTCAACTTCTTTTATTCTCAACTAGTGATAACCATATCACAGATCAATCTTTAAAAACCACTTTACTACTTTCAAATGGTCAAACTAGTTATTAATACATGGAAATAGATACTATTTATTTAACATAACTCTGTTTAGTTTCTGTTAATCAACAAAAGGTGAAGTATTCCCATGGCATTCTTAACAAAGAGAACAGTCACCACCCAAGGTGGCACACATGGGTGTATAAATCCTTTCTTTAAAAAATCATTAAACTAGGTTTTTAACTATTTCATTTCTAATAGTAACATACAGTATGAAGGAATATATATTGGTTGAGTACCAAAACATAAATCAATAGACAAATCTTCCTCTCTTATGAGTGAAAAACTAGAGAAGTCAAAAGAAAGAACATTAGGATACTTGATGACAAATGGAGGGACATCTTCACTAAAATATACATGCTTCGGATCAAAAGTTAATAATGAATTACTTTCCCCACCTCCAGATAAGAATTTTTGTCTCTACTCGACCTCAAGTTTCATTCTCCTTGATAGATATGGCATAGCCTATTGGGAATAGTAAAGAAAAACCATCGAAGATAGCATTTAATTCAACTTTTATAGCAATGAACCAATCCATCCTGAATATGACATCAAGAGTTTTCATATTATGAACTAGAAAATCCCATGTAAGATCAATCTCTAATAAAGTAAAGACTCAGGAATGATAATATAGACCCTACTCCTTCTTCGTTCTGAGGGGTGTAGTAATATCCATCACATAAGATAAAATCTCCATAGGAATATTTAGAATATTCACAACATGAGTCCAAATGAATGAGTGAGATGCACTAGTATCAAATAAAGGAGTCACTTAAGATGAATCTATAGTGATGGTACCTCTCAAAATCACTGGACATGTTTCTACTTCCTCTAGAGACTCTTAAACTATGTGAAGAAGGTTTGTTCTCGATTCATATGGGTAGAACCCTTAGATATTAAAGTATCTGATTCCACTAAAGTACATTTTGGTGTTGATGTTATTTTTCTAATATGTGGTTAATATAAGATATATCATAACCTCTTCAAGTGTCCTCAACATCCACTTGAGTTGCATATCTTGGGTTCCTTAGTGAAAATCCATTTTAAATGCCCAAGCTTTCTACACTATAATCAAGTCAAAGGCACTCTTCCAGGCACTTCAGGTGGTCTAGATGAACAATTTTGTCAAGATCCACCACAATACTCATCATGATTTCTCATTCCGTTAAACAAAATCAAAAAACTTCCCCTCAAAGAAAATTAAAATCTCTTCAACCTCGACATACCACCCATATCAATTTCAACCGTCGACACTCTATCCAACACATCAATATAAGAAGAGACCTTCAAGAAGAATACCTAAGAATAAATATCAAATATAAGTGAAATCATGATCCATTGAGTACTTATCTTCTTATTCAATACAATCTCAGGTGAAACTATACAATATCAGTGAATCTTTTTTCATATTCAATCAGGTTCCTACAAGCCTACTAAAGTTTGAAAAACCCTATAGCCTTATCCAACACCATGGAATCTAGGTATAACTAGTCAGTGAAAAGAAATTTGAAGTAATTCCACTCTAAACCCTCTTGTTTCATCATTGTTAACATTATGTCCCATTGTCACATTTTGGGGGAGTTTAGCATGTAGGTGGAACATTTCACAATAATCACATCAGGTGCCTCTAAAAACTCAAAAATATATCATTTCTCCTCAACTAGTCCTTATTCTCATGAGTATTATTAGATCCCTGGATTGGTGGTGGCTTCTTGTGAAGTAACTCATAACCATGACTCCATAATTTATCCATCTGAGGTTCCACCACTTGAGCCTGAATGTGAACAAGCACAGGTGCCTGTCAAATAGCTTGGACGACACAAAAAACATTCTCAAAGTGAATATAGTCCATTGGAGGATTCTCTCACTATGGAACATTATCATCTTCATCTTGGATTCCATTCCACAAACTTCGTGGAAGATTGATCATGCACAACACCAGCAATTGTAGTGCCCTAAAATTACAAAGTCAGAATTTGAATTAAATAGTGTATATGACACGCAACACCAAGAACGTAAGGAAATATAATATCCTGATACTTTAAAATATAATTAACTGGTAGCCCGCTCATGTATTCGCACAACATTATAAATCAATTGTTACTTTCAAAATAGATTAATTTTAAAAAAAAATATTTAACCTTAAAAACATATATATTGAAAATAAAATTTATTGGTAGCTAATATTGAAAAATTTAGAGAATAAAGATATCATTATAATATTAGAAAACATTAATGATTAATTTGAAGGAATGACAATTCATTTTGAGTATGGAGAAATAGAAAATATGAGTTATCATACAATTAAAATAAGCTAAAATAATTTTGAATATTGAGATTTTATTATTGGTATATTTAATGTCAATAAGTAATAGGAGACTAAGGGAAGAGGGGACTATCCGAAATTTGAGTATTGATATTCTGAAATTTTACATAATTATGTCTTCAGGAAAAGAGTTTGTTTCGGAAAAGAAGGTTGAGTTATGCAATAGAAGGTTCTAGTTTATAAAAGAAAATATAAATAATAGAAAATCCTCTAATATCAGATTACATTGAAAACAATTATGAGCACCTCCCTAAATAGTATATGATGTTTCCTTTAGAGACATTGTGAAGGAAATAAATTTAAATAAAATCCATCCAGTTGTGGTTTCAATAATTTCTGCTCTACAGCCCCTATCCCGGATGTCAACATCATAGTTTTGTCGATCCTTGCAGTAGAGAAAAATGGTTAGAAATGGAACTGTGTAATCTGTTTTTTTATAGGGGATAGTCATCATAAACTAAAAAACTATGGAAAACACATTTTCAAACAATACTTCTTAAACTAAAAAAAAAATTTCAGGTTGTAAATAAAAAATGAATTGATAATTTGAAATTAAGAGAATCATTAACTTTTCAGTATTACCTCTCCATTTCATTGCATAATTTAAATCATATTCTTCAATATTTTGGTTTATATTTTCTGTCTTACAGGGATACAGTTCATCAGCATTTATTTTTGTTTCCACAAAGTCTCAAGACGTTTCAACATTTATTTGGACCAAATAATTGGCATCAAACTCAATGAACATATATTTCAACAAAAAGAATTGAAATTAAAGAATAAGTACCAAATATTAATGAAAATTAAAATTATATAACCAAAAATATGATGGTTAATAGTATCCAATTGAGAAGAAAAAATGGATTGTTTGTATTTATCACAGAAAAAATTAAAATGACTTGAAAAAATGATGTTTTGCTAGTTCCAATGATGCCATGAAAGTAACACTCAATGAAGATAAAGAACATATACCAAAGTATAGTAAATAGTTGTACCTGTTTTAAAAAATATGTTCTCAGTGTTTCAACACACTCCTATGGATCCACTACTTTGATTTACATTTCATGCAAGGAAAAAATAAATATTACAATAATGTGGTGTCTGGTTTCTAAAAAATTAAAATGGAGAAACTAAAAATAGTTGTACATGGTTTTGGTCAATTCTAATACTAACTCTTCAATACAAGTTGAGAAATTGTAGGCTCATAATAATGTAAGAAAAATTTAGTAGATTCATTATGGAAAATGAAATTCTCAAAAATTTATGTCAAGCATACCATTAATACACCTATCAACAATAGGAAGATATTAAGATCATGGCATTAAAACTTCATGAAAATTTCAATAGTCGAATATTTGACCTGTAATAAAATAAATCGCACCTCAAATCCTAATTAGTGATGTTGTAATATCTTTAGTTACCTATAGAAAGCATGGAATAACTACCATTCCCACAAGTTCAATTGTTACTAAAACATAAATTCTTCCATGATTAGATTACATACTCTTAAAAACATGATGCACAATGACAACATAAAATTATAAACATAATCGAACATCATCTCCTACCATACTAAGACTCAGGGTTATTAAAGATTATATTTGAAATATTATGTAATCAAAATTCATATACTATAGAGATTCATTTAGTACATACAAAATCCATATATGAAAATTCATACACAAAAGATGGACTGCATTATGTTGTTCAAATATTTATTGATGAAATTTTGTGAGACTTAATCTTTTTTTAATACTACAATGTTTGAATAAAATACATACAGTAAATATATTACGTTGACTAAAAATACCATTAATGGATGGTTTGGATATTCACTGCCTCTTGAGACATAAATATTTATTACAAATAGAATTAGCTATTGGTTACTTAACACAGACATTACTCTAAAATTCCTAATTTGTTTCTATTAAAATGACTCATTAATCTAATAAAACACATTATCCCCTACTTGAACAAATAACATGATCCAGTGCCCAAAATAAATGCATTATTCATATGCTCAAACTTCATACACTACTCTTAAAAATTATCCATTACTAAAATAAAATACATGATCCAATAATCAAAGAAAATACAAGACTCCATATTGTATAAAAATATTTACTGCTCTAAAACATGAAAATTCATATTCAGTAAAAGTAACTATAACTATTAAGATTTGGATGTTTAATGCTTGATGAATAATAGGAAAACATTTCTAGAAAACAAAGCTATTGTTATATCTGGTTTTTTAGTGATGATAAGGAGTTATAGTGGTCAAAGAACATGTAATAATCCAGGAGCTGAGGATGTACACATTCATCCAATATGTTTACCTGCACATACATTAATGTTTAAAAAACATACTTTGTGTGAATAAAAGGGAAAACATTAATAAGAAATCCAGAAATATGTATAACATAACTGTAAAAACAACTTTTTCACAATTGGGATACACTTCAATAAGAAATCCATAAATATCAATGTATAACTAATTGGGAAACACATAGATAAAAATAATCTCAATTCTGTTATGTATAAACCTGTAAGAAATTATGTAAATTCAGTCCAAGTTAAGGATTCATTTCTCATATAAAAAGGATTTGGTGGTGTCATGTAAGCATAGGGGAAACCAAATTTCTTTCCCCTAATTGAAGTGATTCACCCATGCTAATCCACTTCAATAGAGAGACGTAGACCACTTCCTAAGACCTGAAAACATGAAATTGAATCAAAAACATATATGCAGACAGATTGAATCTTGTTGTATAATTCAAATCAATATCATTGTTTTATATAAATTCATAGTTGTATAAATAATAAGTTCATATATAATATGCAAACACATATAAGTGCATTCATTTTCCCAAAACCAAAAATTTCCTTAATATATCATTGTCATCGTCACTACTTGTGTCGAATGGGTGATCTTCAGTGTTGATCCCTAGCATAGGAAGATCCCAACTAAAAGTTTAGTCGATCATGGTTCTACAATGAGAGGAAACATTTCCTTGTTTAATGCATGATAAATCATGAAGGCAACATAAAAAATCTTCCAATGAAAATATGTTATGTACTTATTAATGAAATAAATTTTCAAATTGAATATGAATTATTTATAATGTCTCCTATATAAAATAATATATCATATGTTTCTAGGATAGTAATATCGTTTATGATAGAATGTTTTATACTGATTTCAATGCCATACCATGTTGTAGTACCCAGTATTTCTTCATAACCATGGTAGTATAATTAATTCTATGAATCAATCCACCTAACAAAAGTTTTTGAGGGAAAAATTGATCCACTGCTCTAAAATAAGGATATATCATAAATATACACAACTATTGTGTTGTGGGTTTTAAAGCTCACCTAAGTAGAGACCAATTATGGGTAAGTGTTGGGGGTGTTATATTTTTTTCACTAATCGGAGACATTCACCCATGCTAATAACATTCAATAGAGAGTTATCAACCACTTCGAAGTTGTGTAAATAAAACATTCATATAGAATAAGAAAATACATATAAGTGCATAAAATTTTCCAAATAAAAAAAAATACTTACTATATCAATGCCATCATCACTATGGGCGATCTTCAGTGTTGATACCATGCATGTGAATAATACACTTAAAATTATAGTTGAGTAAGGTTCTGCAATGAGAAGAAACATTACCTTGATTATTGGATGATAAAGGTTGAAGGAAAAAATAAAACATCCTCTAATGACCATATTTTCTATACTTGTGAAAACATGAATGTACAAATTGAAAATGTATTGTTTAGCATGTTTCCAATATAAAATAAAACATCATATGTTCTTATACTAGAAATATTTTTTATGATAGAAAGTGTTGTAGTGATTTGAATGTCATACCATGCTGTGATACCAAGGAAATATTTCTTCATGACCATGATAAGGAAAGTATGTTACCGAATGAAGCTACATGACTAAAATATTTCCAGGAAAAAATGATCCACTTCACTAAAATAAGGATCGTCAATATAGTAGAAATCAATAAGTATGAAGAGATGCGAAATCTATTTGGTAGAAGTAAAAAATAAAGTAAAACATGATCCACTACTCAATGAGAATATAATAACTAAAATAAAATATAATAAAATGATATATTGGGAAGAAAATACATACAGTGAAGATGACCTAGATTATTGTGTTTTGATGTATATTGAATAAATTTTGTGTGACTTAAATTTTTTTACTACTGTACAATGGGAATAGAATATATATAGTGAATATATTAGGTTAATCAAAAATTCCATTCATTGATGGTTTAGATATTCCCTGCATCAAAAAATTTCCAAAAACCAAAAAACATCCTACTATATCATTGAAATCATCACTATGGGTGATCTTTAGTGTTGAGACCATGCATGGGAAGAACCCACGGAAAATTATAGTAGAGTAAGGTTCTACAATGAGAGGAAACATTTCTTTGATTATTGGATGATAAAGCTTTAAGGAAAAAAAACACCCTCCAAGGAACATATTTTCGATACATTTTAAAACATGAATATAAATATTGAATATGAATCATTTAGCATGTTTCCAATATAAAATAAAACATCATATGTTCCTATGCCATCAATATTATTTATGATAGAATGTTTTGCAGTGATTTGAATGCCATATCATGCTACGGTACCCAAGAAATCCTTCTTCATGACCATGATGGTGCAAGTATGTAACCGAATGAAGACACATAAAAATATATCAAGGAAAAATTGATCCATTGTTCTAAAATAAGGATCGTTAGTATATTAGAAATCAGTAAGTATAAATATATACGAAATTAATTTGGTAGGAGTAAAAAATAAAGTAAAACATGATCCACTACTCCAACAGAATCTAATAAATAAAGTAAAATAGAAGAAAATGATCTATTGGGAAGAAAATACATACCGTGAGGATGACCTAGATTATGTTGTACTAATATATAATGAAGAAATTTTGTGGGACCTAAATTTTTTTACTAATACACAATGGGAAGAAAATTTATACAATGAAGATATTAGGATAACTAAAAATACCATTCATGGATGGTTTGTATATTCACTGCATCATGATGACAGATATAAACCTCTATTTCACTGTAAAACTAAAAACAAATCTAAAACACTAGATATTTAATTAAATATATAGTAGTTCTATTAAAGTGGGAATATGGAAGAAAATAAGAATGATGCTAAAAACACATGGTTACCAACAAAATGTCTGTGTATATAATAAAAACCCAAAAAATAATAATTTTGATGCATGAATGATTTATATGGACCACATTTAAAATAATTAAGTGCACTAAGATCACATGAAACATGTTCATTTATGATGCCTTCCCCATGTTATTTGGGTTTACATAGATGAAACACTTATGGGAATGCTGGAAAAAACATGAGAAACCACTGTATGATATGATGGTTGTGAGATTAAGGCATATTTGTGTTAAAAAATAATACTTGTATAAACGATTAAATCCACGCAAAAGATTCATCAAGATAATTACCTAATTAAAACTTAATAAATGATAAAATTCAAACATAATGTGACAGTATATGTAGTGGGTGAAGTGATTATGTGATGAACCGATCATGTATGGTTGTAGAAGTTAAAAATTCATGTAGGATTGATGCACTGGAATAGAATGCTTGAATAATTTCATGGAGTGTATGCACATAAGTGTACAAAAATTGGGCAAAGATTGAAATACACTACAATTCATGGTCACCGCTATAGAATCAGAGGAGGCGGAGGATCTGGAAGCAGAGAAGACAGATGAGGATATAGAGAATCTGGAGGTACCAAGGGTTGTTGTGGAGATAGAGGGGGTCGACGGAAGAGGTGCCAAACCTAGGTCTAGAGGAAGGAACCACGGGCAGTGGTGGATGGAAGAGACGACCTGGTCGAAGATGAAGAAAAAATCATAGGCGAGGGGAGGAAACAACTTAGAGTGGTAAATCTGGGATGGAGGAATCGCGACTAAGAGAGAAGATTTGAGAATGGGAGTAGATGGAGACTACTAGAGATTGGGATCAAATTGAAATGGATAAGAGGATCCTAGAGAACTTTTTAATGAAAATGCGAGTGGTAAAATTAACATGATAGAGAGGTATGGTAAAATCGTGATAAGGAGGGATATGGAGTATGAGCTCGATGGACCTGACATCGATTTCAAGATTTTCTAATAACCCTAGGTCCCAAAGAGCTGATTACCGACTGCGAGCAGGAGAAGTAAAACCGTGAGGAGTAGAGTTGAAACTGGGGGAAAGAAGATAGGGGAGATGGAGGTCAATGGAGTGTGGGTTGACCATCATAGGCGAAAAATAGAGGTGGGGTTTTGAGGGGAGTCTAGGTCACGATGCGCGATACCCTCAGCAGGGTCGGGAAAGGAAGGTGGAGAAAGTATGTGAAACTGCACAGAGGGGCAACATGGAGTATTGGAGCAAGGGATCGTATGGGAAAAATGATGTGGAGGAATGTGAAAGTGAAAAGTGGAAACTAGAAATATAGGAATGGTATATATAATTGATATATTAAATAAATTAAATATACGATATTGCTTTCAATTCACATGAAACTGAGTTAGTTTTCATCACAAATGATAATGATTTTCTTTAATTACTTTTAATAAATACAAGATCAAGTTTTACCGAACAATAATATATTATTATTATATTATTTTTTAATATAATAAGACTTAACATAGCTATTAAATTAGAAATTATGAATGGTATTAAAACTTAATAAAATATATGTTTTACACAAATATAAAATTAATTCATTGGTTACAAATTAATTGTAAATTAATATAAGAACCAACTAAATATAAAGGTAATGTTTTTATAGAAAATTATTTTCATGCCCAAAAAGTTGTTTTATACTTATATATTAAATTAATTTTAATTAGTGAGTGATATTAATGTAATATGTATATTATCTATTTGATAAAATATTTTTTACCTTCTTCCAATAGATTTTATAAGTATAATATAAGAATAAACCAAATATATCGTATAAAAATAATATTTTTCTAAAGAAGCTTTGACCACCTTTTAATGAAGAGCCTGTTTTCAATCAAATTTTTTGAAATTTTATAAATTATATATATATAAATAAACATTATTTTTGAAATCAAAACATAAAAATTAGTTTTGGTTAAATTTATGGTATTTTCTGTGAAGTTAAATTTTTTGATGAATTGTGAAAATATTGAATTCTGATTAAAACTGTTTTTCATATAATTTATTTATAAAAATAATTTATATTTATGATTTTTTTTAAAGTTTATTTATATCAATTATAAATTAATTAATCCAATTTAGATCATTAAAATTAATTTCACATTGAAATTTTATATAAATTTGTTTCAAATTTTTGAACATTTTTACTTTAAAAACCATGCTTTGTTGTTCTATCTGCAGGATTAAATTTAAATTAATTTATGTCACTTATTTGAATGGAATGTGGAAAAAAGGAACCCATATTTGGAATCAAGATAATTTCTAATTTCTAATAAATTCAAATTAGTTTTTTAACAAAAATATATGTTAATGTAATTAAAGTTAATTACAATTATAAACGTGGGTGGAATAACCTTTTCAAAAATTTACAAGAATGTCACTCCTCCACTATAAAAAGGCACTCACCCCTCCCACATATTCACACCTATATAAACATTTATATTTCCTGAAATATGCTCCAATAACCACCAAAAATCCCCAACCTTATCCAAGAATCCTCCCTTTGGGAATAAATCTTTCCATGGAAGCCCTTAAATACAAACCAAAAGGAGTTACCCGATAAAGAGGTAACATAATCTAATGATCTCCTTCATTTCATTTCTTTATATTACCCTTCATTTATTCTTTTTAAATACTTATATAATAACTAAATTATCATAAATATACTTATATGTTATTATTATATGTTTTTTTCCTATACTTACACACACCACCATCTAATGGGTAACTTACTTACCGTTCGTGTATGGTGAACTACCACCTTGCGAAATGATGATTTTTCATTTTTCCCGTACTACCTCTCGTGGGTGATAATTATGATGAAAAATATATTTATATATTATATATATAATATTTAAAATGTATTTATTCTTCTTTAATATTTATATAACAAATAATATATTTTTTTATGTAAATATGAATACATCGTTTGTGGAAGTGTGGACTATCGCCTCCTCAAAGCGATGTGATTTGTTTATACAATACATGGAACATATAAAGGATGGGTTTAATAAACATATATTTCATATATTATTGATATATTATATAGGTATTATAATATACATATATATCATTTTCTTTTCTTTCTTTTAAATATGTAAAATAAGTGAATGTAGCGTTCATGCATACATACGACCCACATCCTCCAATAATGGTGCATTTCATTTCCTATCTCCAAATATTATAGATTGTTATAAATAAATTTATACTGAATAAATTTGTGTGTGTGTGATAATTAAATCATGAATAATATTCTATATATGATTAAATAATGAACTATATAAGAAGAACAAAAATAAAAAGTCAAAAACTTACTCGAGAAACAAGACAATTAACACCTAAAATAGTGAAAACAATGAAAGATTACAAAAAAAATGGTTAATAATATATTATAAAAAAGATAATATATGATATAATAAATATTTATATGGTTATATAATAATTTATTAATAATTTTAAATCATTTATACATGAGTTTAAAGGACATTCACCTAAAAAGAAATGTATGGTAAGGGATTTCAATCTCACCTTTTAAATCAGTGAGATAAATGTCATATTCCCCACTTATTTTTTTGTGGGGTATATGCTGACAATTTTGATATATTATATCAAAAATTATTTTTTCTTCATTGTATTTTTTATTTCAATTTGAATTATTTATTCTAATAGGATTTGAATTAAAAGTTACCAAGTGGTCAATAATTTCATAACCCGGTTAATTTTCATTGGGCAACATTACTTCCTCACTATTATTAATTTCTAAGATTATATGTGTCATAACTTTTAGCAATATATTATTTTATTTCCACTTGTTTCATTTGGATTTACAGTTGACACACATAATCTATTCATTAATTGATTCTCACATCAATATTATGGTATATTCAAGGGTTTACTTCACAATCACATTTTGTTTGGGATTTTTTACACTTGAATTTACATTAGAGGAAATTATTTGAAAATTATTTACCAAAACCATTAAATTTATTCTCCTATTTTTATTCATGACCCTTTTTAAGTACTATTTCCATTTTTTAATTGTTTTCTATTAAAATTGTTTTAGAAAATGTTTTTAAGAAAACCCAACTTCATTTCTCTCCTTAGTTAGAGAACCTGTTTTCTTCTTAAAACCCTATTTTCTAAAAAAAATTAAAAAATGTTTCAAACATATCCAAATGATTTATTAAATACATATTTACCCTTTTGTATTTTAAAAACAATTTCAAATAAATATTCCTGTCTCTTTCTGAACAAGGCACTTTTCTAACATTTTGCTGTGAAAAATGAATGTTCTTATTTCCAAGTATGACATGTGTGGATTTACTCACCATCATTTCTGTAGAGATTGCTTTAAAATTTAAAATGGTTTATTTTTAAAGAAATTTTTTTTAAATATGATTTTAAAAGGAAATAGTTTTCAAAAAAATCACAAAATACAAAGGATGTTTTCCTCAATAATGGTTTTAAATTGTTTTTTATAGTATTTATATTTATCAACAAAATCTCCATTTATTTTTACACCACTTGGGATATTATGTATTGATACAATTATTATTCTTCCTCTAGATGGTTTATTATTTATATGACTATGGATAGCATTGGAATTCACTACCTTTATTCCTTATATTCCCCTTGAAATATTTAATTTACTATGTTCAATGAACATTTAATTTAACCTAATTATCCATATCATTTATCATGGATATGTTTATTTACTAAAACATATATAATTTTTCACATATTGTGTTTAATTTGATAGTTATTTGATTGAATGGGTAAATATTGATAAATTTGTTTCATTTACTCAATATTGATATTTGATAAGGACCTCTATTTATTTACATCAATTATTTGATATATAAGGAATTCTTGGGAAATGAACTATATAGGTTGGGTACCGGTTAATTCAAGCTCAATGGGTTGGTGACTGATTAATGAAATCCCTATAGGTTTGGGACTATTTAAAGTAATCCCCACAATTCATATTTAGTATCATGAAATAAAATAAATTAGTAGAAAAACCATCGAGTTTGTTTCCAAGAAGAATAGATAGGTTTCTACCCATATACTTAAACCATCTTGTAAATGGTCTTGATGGTAGTGGTCTATGTGTCAGATTCATGAAGTCTAATAATTAAGAATTTCCTTAATTTTTATCAATGATATTTTCACCATGAAAAAATATATGGATTCATTTTATTCATATTTTATTGATTAAATGGCCTATGTTTCAGTTTCTTGACATTCTATATTTATTATTCCTTTTATAGTTATTTTAATTAGCATGTGTTTTCAATTATTTACCTTGTTATATTTTTACACACTTCCTTATCAGTTTATTGATAACATGGAATGTGTCTCTAGTTATTACCTTACCATTATAATTATTTTCACTGATTAATTATTAATTCTTTTAAGCTTAACAATTATTGAGAATTTGATATCACCCTTATTTTATTTTCCTTTACCTTGAGTACAATAAGTATAATAAGAAATATATGCAAGTATATCATAGATGGAATTAACTTATCCTTAAATGAAAAAATATATCTTATTATTAGTGTATTCATTTTTAATACATTACTCATATATGTATCTGCTTCTCCAACACTATTAAACACTTCGGTCCTTCAGGATTTGATTACTTGTAATCTTGCCAATGTAATGGTAGTATACACTGACTTTGGGGTTTTGGGGTCAGGTTAATATAGTTCGTGTCAGAGGATGTTTAGTAGAAACATTAGGAACTAGATTTAGAAAAACATAGATCAAAGCAAATAACCCTAACATATGATTTTTTGATAATTATAGAATAACATCCTAATGTTTTGGTTAGATATAGATTATGTGGTTTTCCAAGAAATACATCCATGCATGGATACTAAATGTGGATGTGGTTCTAGAAGAAATGTACTTATAGGTAACAACTCTAAAACGATATGTCAGGCCAAACTTGAGTGTACCCTTGTACATGAAAACGAGTATCAATGCGAACCTAGATTGACACTCCCAGTGGATACACATAGGATAATTCATATTTTCAATTCAAACCATTATAAATGATTTTAATAGATAATGGAAATGAATGACCAAGTTTAAACCTCAGGTGTATTACATTGAAAATAATGTTTCTAGATTTACACATCCAAAAAATGATTATATTGTTTTTTCTAATATGATAACTGATGCTCGTGATATGGTATTTAGTTTTAGGAAATTCCCTTCTCAATAGGATAAAATCTATAATAAGGAAGGACCTATGGGAAATTAAATGGATTTAGTCTTTATTAATTATGGTTGTATTAAAAACCTTATCCATTTGGCTATTTAGTGATTAACCATACTCAAGGATGTCCATAATATTTATTTGGTAAATTATATTAATTTTTATTTATAAAAGGACAACCTATATATATTAAGTGACAACCCATCAAGTCCAGAAAGGCTATGGGAGTTGAACCTTTAACCAAAGGATGATAAGGGTTTCACACCTACCACATGCCTACACAATGTCCAATTTAATTTTTTATTGCTTTTAGTTAAAAAATTACAAATGAGTATTAATGATGAACCATTAGAGTTACTTTTTATTTTTAGATATTAGTGTATTAACCATAGTGTCTTTGTAGAATAGATAGATACAAATAGTTAGACTTGTCACTCTTTTAAGGGCCTTATGATCCCTTAAAAGTTTATTTTACTACTTTTGGAATCAGATTTAATTTTTGGATATCTATTTCGTGAAGTAATTGGTGAATTAGAAATTTTTTGAAGAAAAACTAAAGGATGAAATTGCATTTATATAAATATAACTTGTAATTATATTTCCTTATAAACTTAGACAACAAAACAATAACTCAACATTAGGAAAATGGTCATAAAAATGTTGACTTAATTCCTTAATTTTTATTGAATCGATGGTCTTTTAAATCATCACAGATTTATAAATATGAGACCCTCAACTTTCCATTTAACATTAATATGTTTTTATTAATTACCTCAATAACTCCTAAATATTTACGCCTTTCTTATGTGTGCGTATCTTTACAACCCACTAATGTTCTCTTTCTTAGAGACCTAGTTACATGTTAGTCCATGTGACCATGTACGTCACATTCTATCTTTTCTAAATGGTGTTTTACGAACCCTTCTCATGATGTGGGGTCTCAACATATGAAATATAAAAAAATTTATTACCAATATTGAGTATAAATTGTGAGGAAAAAATTTATTTAAGGTGGGGAGAATGTAACACCCCTAAATACCAACGTAATAACATTGTATTCAATAGAATATATGACACGCAACACCAAGATCGCAAGGTAATATAATAAAAAAACATTAAAATTTAATTAATATATTAAATAAATTAAATTTATGATATACGTGATATCAATTTAGTGTGCATCGCACACAATTATGAGTTTCTTTAATGACGTGTGTTACACTCAAGACATAGTTCTTACCGAACAACAATATATTTTTATTTAATATAATAAAACTTAACCTATCCATTAAATTATTATTTAGGAATATTTTTACCTAACATATAAAAACATATGGTTTACAAAAATATAAAATTAATTCATTGATTATAAATTAATTATAAATGAATATGACAACCGACTGATTATAAAGGAAAAGTTTTTATATAAAATTATTTTTGTGCCCAAAAAGATATTTTATCCTAATAAAATAACTTAATTAAAATTATTGAGTTATATTACTATAATATATATTATATATTAAATAAAATATTCTTGAAATTAATCAAATATATTTTATAAGAATAAGTTAAGAACAAACCCAATATTTCGTATAAAAATCAATATTTTTCTAAAGGTAGTTTTACCACCTTGTAATGGTGAATGTATTTTAAATTAAATTTTTGAAACTTTTATAAATTAATGTCAAAATAAAATAAATTTTAGAAATAGTATCCTAAAAACTAGATTACGGTGATTGTTTTGTTTTTTCTGTGATGTTTCGTCTTCTGATGAATAATGAAATAAATGAATTTTAATTCAAAACTGTTTTTTCAAATAATTTATTTATAAGGATAAAGTTTATATATAACTAGTTTAAAAGTTTAATTAGATAAATTATACACAAATTAATCCAATTGAGTCATTATAATCAATTTCACATTTTAATTTTATATAATAATGTTTCAATCTTTTGAAAATGTTTTACTTTCAAACCCCAATTTTTCGTCCTGTTTGAGGGATTAAATTTAAATTAATTTCATCAAACTATAATATTTGAATTTGAAAAATTTGATTCCATTTTTTTAATCATCATAATGTTTAATTTATTATTCATAATAATCTTAAATTATTTTTTTACTTAAAATATTAGTGAATTTAATTAAAAATATTTATAGTGACTAAGAGAAAATTTTGTTTATTATGGGACTAAAAAATAATCTTAAGGGCCGAAATGGCCAAGAAACATTTAAAAAATCCATTTTAGGTTAACATTAATAACTTATCCTCCATTTTATATAATTTTTAAAACATTGTTTCCACTTGAAATGAGAAATGTTTTGGTGGAATTCCCTTTTCAAAAATTTACAAGAATATCCATCCCCCTCCTCTATAAAAAGGAAATCACCATTTCAAATTATTAAAACCTATAAATCCCTTTGGATCACCCAAAATATGCTCAAATATAATATAAATTTCTCTCTAATCATCATATAATACTCCCTTTGGGAATAATGTCATCCATGTAATCCCTTTAGTGCAAAACAAAAGAAGTTACTTGAAAAAGAGGTAACACCCTATAATAATCACTTTCATTTCAATTATTTATCCTCCCCTTAATTTATTTTTAATAGATGATTATATAATAACCTAACTATCCTAAATATATTGATATATTGACATTATAAGTGATCTGTATACAATTTCACACACTTCCATCTAATGGGTAATGAACTTACCATTCCTGTACGGTGAACTACCGCCTCGCGAAACGATGACTATTTGTTTTTCCTTTAACACCTCTCATGGTTGTTAATTATGATGGAAACACTATTTATATGTTATAATTATGATATTTATAAATTTTTTAGTCTTATGTAATCTTTATATAATACATACCATTATTTTTTCCAATTTTTTTAAATATGATAACAATGTTTGTGGAATTGTTGACTACCACCTCTTTAAAGTGATGTCATTCTTTCATTCTATACATGGAATGTATAAAGGATGGGTTTTGTACAAATATGTGAAATATATGAAATATATATGATAATAAAATTATAATATACATATGTATAATTTACTTTTCAATCATTTAAATATGGTAACGAAATTAAAGTAGCGTTCATTCATACATGTGGCCTACCATCTCCATGAATGGTGCATTTCATTTATTATCTCAAAATATTATGGATTATTATAAATAAAAATATAATAAATATATATATATGATAATTAGATAATTATTTAAATTTTGGATATTATTAAATCATGATCTGTGTAAGAAGGACAAAAATAACAATTCAAAAACTTACTAAAAAACTATACAATTAACACCAAAAATAGTGAAATAATGAAAGATTACTAAAAAATGGGTAATAAGATATTATAAGAAGATCATATGTGATATAATAAATATTAATATTGTTAAGGATTGTTTACACTTTTACTTACAATATTAGAAATTATTTTATTTTTATTTAATAAACCATTTAATTTTATTCTCCTTTGGTTATTCATTACCCTTTTCAAATATTATTTCTATTTTTCCAATCTTTAGTAAAAAAATGTTTAGAAAATGTTTTTAAGAAAACCCAACTTCATTTATATCTTTAGTCTAAGAACTAGTTTTCTTCAAAAAAATGTGATTTCATAAAAAGGTTTTCAAAAAGCTTTTAACCTTCCCAAAATGATTTATTAAATACATATTTACCCTTTTTGTCTTTTACAAACATTTTAAAAAGAATAATTGGAATTTTTCTGAATAAGAAAGTTTTCTAACCTTTTACTAGGAAAATGTAATGTTATTTTTTTTGTTATACGACATGTATGGATTTAACCTCCGCCATATCATTGAATCTTCCTGATAAAACACTATTTTGTTGAATATTTTATTGATAATAAATGATATTATTTTCTCACATTGTGCTAAATATATTCATTTATGAAATATTTGGGATTAGATCATTCATTTGAAAATTTGTTAAAAATTCCAGTTTTACCCTTTTAAAATGTACTGTAGTATTTTGATAATAAATATTTTAATATTTATTTTTTGAACTTAATATTTTGTAACCATGTTCCTAATTTAATTCTATACAACTTTTATTCAGGAAACTAGAACTAAAGAGTGCTTTTGGATGGAGTAAATCGGTCATTAAGCCAATGGTGGGATGGACTCGGCAGAATGGACATGGGTTCTGTATTTAGGCCATATCATATTCATCCAGGCTTGTATTGAGCCCAACTTTTGAGGAAATATCGGGAACAGGATTTGGCACAAATAATCATTCTGGACGGCCGTCCAATTCATGTGTTTTAGAGGTCAACTAGGCAGTGAAACTTGTAATAAAATATTTGGCTGAGTTTTTCATTTCACGCTTAAAAAGTTATGTGACCCCAGCCCTCACAAACTCTATTTAAAGGGGATTTTAACTCTTTGGGAGGGAAGGTCGAGGAATTGGGAAGGTGTGTCTGAAATGGTGTCTCTTGGGAGACCCTCACAACTCTTGGAAGATGTAAGACTTTGTTCCAACCTCTCTTCCAAAAAGGCTCTCCTCTCCCACCTCCTCTTTGTATTTCTTTTATTTCAGGTTTGTTTCTTGAATTTTTCTTTAAATAATCTTTTGTGTTCTTCCCTTTTAATATTCTCTTAATCTTATTAATTGTGTTGGAATCAAGAGTGGAGACGATATTGGGTTCTACCCTTTCAATCCTTTGCTCATGCAAAACGTCTCCACGATGACTACACCGCCCATGGAAGAGTATTTCTTTTTAGTAATCGGTCGACCTCTATCCTTCTTCATTTAATTATTTTGAATCATTGAGCTACTATAATTCACTTAATATGACCCATGAATTGTGTTTTTAAATTGTAAGAAACTATTTAAGCAATTGAATAATTAACACAAAAATACGTGAGGTCGAGATTTTGTGTAAATTGTGAGAGCGCGATCTTAATCGGTAATACAATACCAGACGGGATAAATTTGTAGAGTTAAAATATAATCCCTAAACACAATTCATCCTCATTTCCAGAATGGATATGTGATCTAATTAACCACTACCCATAAGCTAACCTTATAACAATAATCAAAGTAGGGTGTTGCGATTGCGTGTTCTAAAGCTAGCCCAGGGTTTAAGTAATTCCATCGTTGTGGTTAAGTTGACTCTTGTAGGGTTCAAGGGTTAACAAATTAGGGAATCATAATTAAGTGGATATTGATTTAAATGATAATGATTAATAATTAAATTAAGGGGTAGAGTTAGATCAATTATGCCTTTTAAAATATTTTCTAAAAAAACATCTTCGTGTTGTGTCTTTTTAATCAAACTTCATTTCAAAATTAAAAACAAAAAAAATGCAATCTTCTTCCAGCAAACTTCTTCTAGATTTATAAACTATAAACAAACCCCATACTTTTAAGTAGTGTTTCAATTCTATTCTCTTTTATTTTTTTTAGAATACCTCTGAAAAGTTGTTTTAATTCACTTCCTCTTTTGAGAGACGACCTTGGTCAGCCACTCTACTGCACCTAAGTACCCCAAAATCACACTAATCATTTGAGGGAGCCCACGACTGTGCTCTTTCAAATTGGTGTCATTTCCGGGGAGGCAAGTATATTATTCAACTAATTAGAGGTATTTTTTTACTTTTATTTTAATATTTTATCTTCTCTTCTTTCTTTCTTCTTTCCCCTTTCTCAATTATCTTTTTGGTTTTCTATTTTCTTTTTTTTGGGACCATAAAATCAAAATTATTATCATTTTATTATAGTCCACTTTACTTCACTTAATTTTTCTATTTCTTTGATTTATGTCACGAACTAATCCTAGGGATCTCTTTGATCTTGACCCTGAGATTGAACGCAGCCTTAGGGCGTGAATCCGTCATTCTCAGTCTACAGGAAGTGTCGATATTTACCCACCTGGGGAATTCCTCTACTCTAGGAATTTTGAAATTGGAAACACTTCTAAGTGCAAATTAAAACAAGAACCAATGGATGAAAAAAATGGAAATGAACTTAATAGAACCATTCGATAATTGGCTTCACCGGATATTAAATATCAACCAAATTGTATTGCATACCCAAACCTCGAATCGGACTTTGAATTGAAATCTGGATTAATTCGCCTTATTCCAAAGTTTCATGGCTTATCTGGTGAGGATCCCAAAAAAAACCTTAATGAATTTAATGTGGTTTTTTCAACCTTAAAACCAAGAAATGTTTCTCAAGATCAAATTAAATTAAGAGCATTCCCATTCTCACTTGATGGAGCTGCAAAAGATTGGATGTATTATTTGCAACCTGAAGATGTTACATGTTGGAATGATTTGAAATGTCTTTTCTTGCAAAGATTTTTTCCAGCATCAAGGACCACATCCATTCGACATGAGATATCGGGGATCAAGAAAGCCTAAGGAGAGTCAATGTATGAGTACTGGGAGCGATTCAAGAAGTTGTGTTCAAGCTGTCCGCATCACCAAATCAGTGAGAAACTCATCATCCAATACTTCTGCGAAGGACTCACACCCATGGAGAGGAGCATGGTGGATGCTGCAACTGGAGGGGCATTGGTGGAAAAGACACCAGCAGCCGCACATGCATTGATCGACAAGATGGCCCAAAACTCCCAACAATTTGGCGATAGAGGTACACCACATATCATGGGAGTACATCAGGTAAGTCATTCTTCTCTTAAAAGACATTTGATTGATACCAAGTTGGAAGAATTGACCACTATGGTGAGACAGATTGCTTTGGCTCAAAAGACATCCCAACCCACTCTTTCAAGGCCTTGTGGCATTTGCACTGAGACAAGCCACCCAACTGACTGTTGCCCCCAACTACAAGAAACAGAATATTGTGTAGCAGTATTCCCTGGGAGACCATATCAGCAGCAACAACAACCACATCCCCAAAAGAAGTATGACTCCTTTGCGCCAACATTCAACCAAGGGTGGAAGGATCAATTAGACATGTGGTATGGCTCTGGACAACCAAAAAGGCCACCCTTTCAACAAAACTTCCAGCAGCCTCCACCTTACCAACAGGTTTTCCGACAACCCCAAAGGAGATTTGAAGCCCAAGCATCAGCAAGACAGCAACAAGGGAATCCTCCACCCAAGGTAGATTCAAACACTGATGACCTTTTGAAGAAAATTTTTCTTAATCAATAGAATGAGCTGAAAAGTCAAGGTTCATAGCTGAGGGAGTTGAAGACTCACATGAGCCAGATTGACACCGCCCTCCATGAACTTATAAGTAAGAATTCTGGAAATCTACCTTCCAAACCCACTCCAAATCCAAAGGGTAATGTTAGTGCCATCACATTGAGAAGTGGGAAGCAAATGAACAATAAATCTGTACCTACCATTCCACCGGGATTCACCTCAACTCCAGAGAATCCTCATTCCATACCAACTGATGAGCAATCCAAGGAGAAGGATAAAGGTAAGAAAAATATTGATGATGTTCCACCTAAACCCCTTTCTTTTCCAAAAAGGGTTGTTCAAACCAAAAATATGGCTGAAGAAGCAATGCAAAAGGAGGTTTTGGACACATTCAAGCGTGTAGAGATCAGCATCCCTCTACTTGAAGCCATCAAACAAATCCTGAGGTATGCCAAATTCTTAAAAGAACTATGCACCAATAGAAGAGGGGTCAAGGGAAATGAGAGGATCAATCTTGGAAGGAATGTGTCAGCACTCATTACACCAACTCTAGCAATTCCAACAAAGTGCAAGGATCCAGGTACATTCACCATCTCATGCACCATAGGGGAGTTTCACTTTTCTGATGCATTTTGTGATTTAGGTGCTTCCATAAATGTGATGCCTACCTTTGTATTCTCTTCCTTAAAGGTTGGTGAGTTGAAGCTAACAAGAGTAGTGGTGCAGTTTGCGAATAGAGTTACGGCATATCCATCTTGAGTCCTTGAGGATGTATTTGTCCGGGTAAGAGACATGATCTTTCCAGCAGACTTCTATGTGCTTAACATGGAGGATGATCAGGTAATTTCTCATGCCCCCATTATATTAGGTAGGACCTTCCTCAAAACTGCAAAAACTATCATAAATGTCAATGATGGTACACTTTCCATGGATTTTGGAGATGAAGTTGTGGTATTTAATGTCATGGAATCCATCAAGTACCCCTCAAGGGACCATTCTGCTTTTGTTATCTCCCATTTTGAACCACCAAATAAAAAATCCATGGAATTTTATTGTCTTATGCTTAGGGAGATTATGAGTATTAGTTCGAGTTTGATGTCTAAGACCACTTCCACACATGTTGTTGATACACAATACTCTCTTGGATTTGATTTTTATGTGGATTCATATTCTAATTTTGATCATGTTCACTCTGATTATGACATGGCTATTGAGTATACTGATGGATTTGATGTTTTATTCTCTGATTTTGATGATGTCTATTCTGATACTAATGCTATTTGTGCATATATTTGAGTTCCTTCAATGTCTCTATCCATACTACACCCTCCTTCATTAGAACTCAATCCATTGCTACCAAATATGAAATACTCATACTTGTTGAGTGGTGAGAGATTACCTGTTATCATTTCTAACAATCTCCATTTTGAACATGAAAAAAGCTTTTGAATATTTTGAGGGAGAACATCAGGGCGATTGGGTGGACCTTGGCTAACATATCAGGTATTATAGCCTCCATTTGCATGAATAGGATTCTCTTGGAGGATGGGGCTAAACCGGTGAGACAGCCACTAAGGAGACTCAATCCCACCCTCCTGGAAGTTGTTAAAATAGATGTTGAGAAATTGCTCGAGGCTAGTATAATCATTCCCATTTCAGATTCTCAGTGGGTAAGTCCTATTCAGGTTGTGCCTAAGAAGAGTGGTGTTACTATTGTTAAAAATGAGAAAGATGAGTTAGTTCCAATGAGGGTGAAAAACAGTTGGCGTGTGTTTATTGATTATCGGAAACTAAATTAGTCCACTCGTAAGGACCATTTCCCCCTCCGATTTATTGATCAAATGCTTGAGAGACTATCTGGGAAAAGACACTATTGTTTCTTGGATGGATTTTCTAGATATTTTTAGGTTCCTATAGCTCTAGAGGATCAGAAGAAGACTACATTCACCTATCCCTTTGGCACATTTGCCTACTGGAGGATGCCATTTGGACTTTGCAACGCCCCAGGTACCTTCCAGAGATGCATGGTGAGTATTTTTTCTGATTTTATTGTGACCTGCATGGAGGTATTTATGGATGATTTTACAGTGTATGGATCCTCATTTGATGAATTTATAAATCGTTTGGGAAAGGTATTGAATCGTTTTATTGAGAATAATCTGGTCCTAAACTTTGAAAAGTGTCATTTCATGGTAGAGCATGGCATTGTCTTAGGGCATGTAGTGTCAAAACACGGGATAGAGGTTTATATATCTAAGGTAGAAATTATTTCATCCTTACTTTATACTTCATGTGTGCGTGATTTTAGATCTTTCCTAGGGCGTGAAGGATTTTATCGGCGCTTCATCAAAGATTTTAGTAAGATTGCTCTTCCTATGTCACAATTACTTCAAAAGGATTCTGATATTGTGTTTGATGATTCTTGTAGGACTTCCTTTGAGGAGATAATGAAGTGGCTGACCACTCCACCTATCATACAACCCCCATGGTGGGAGATTCCTTTTGATCTTATGTGTTACGCCTCCAACATCGCGGTTGGAGATGTCTTATCTCATAGGGTGGTGGGATGTTCACATGTGATCGCCTATGCATCAAGGACACTGGATTCAGCCCAATCAAATTACACAACCATATAAAAGGAGTTTCTTGCTATCATATTTTCTTTAGATAAATTCCATTCATATTTATTGGGCTCTAAATTAGTTTTTTTTAACCATGCAGCTCTAAGGTACCTCTTGAAGAAGCCAGACGCAAAGCCCAGGCTGATCCGATGGATGCTCCTTCTTTAAGAATTTGATATTGAGATAAAGGAAAAAAAGGGGTCAAAACACATGGTGGTGGACCACATGAGTAGGCTTACTCACACACTAGAGGATGGCACCTTGGACCAGGTACCACGTCGGCACACTTTCCCCGATGAGAATCTTTATTCCATCTCAGGTACGCATCCTTGGTATGCAGATTTAGTTAACTACCTTGTTGCCTCTGAAATCCCTGCAAATTTAAAGAAACATCAAGTCCAAAAATTAAATCATGAGTCAAGATTTTATGTTTCGGATGATCCATACTTATGGCGTATGTGTAGTGACCAAGTTATTAGGTGGTGTGTTCCTGATCATGAGTTTGAGTCTGTTTTGCAATTCTGTCATACACTTGCATGTGGTGGACACTTTGGACCCCAATGGACAGCTATGAAAGTTTTAGACTCTGGATTATATTGGCCTAGTTTATTCCATGATGCCCATGTGTTTTGTAAGTCATGCTCTCGTTGCCAACACACTGGGAATATTTCTAGGAGACATGAGATGCCCCAACAACCCATACTATTATGTGAGATTTTTTATGTGTGGGAATTGATTTTATGGGTCCTTTTCCAAGTTCATATAGTTTCTTATATATTTTGGTTCCTTTTGAATATGTGATAAAATGGTTGGAGCCCAAGGCCCCCAGGACGGATGATTCTCATGTTGTTGTGTATTTTGTGAAGGCACATATTTTTTGCAGGTTTGGAGTATAAAAGGCTATCATCAGTGATCAAGGGACACATTTCTGCAATCGGAATCTTGCTTCCATTCTTTGGAAGTATGGGGTATCACACAAAACATCAACACCATACCACCCCCAAACAAATGGCCAAGCTGAGGTTTCAAATCATGAGTAGAAACAAATTTTGGAGAAAACTGTGCATCCAAATAGGAAGGATTGGAGCAAGCGCTTGTGTAACAGCCCAAGATTTTATGAAAAATATTCTTTTTAATTTCACTAATGTATTGTGTTGTACGCTACACCAAAAGGAGCTTTCACAATACACATCTCTGACCTGGCTTGAATTATACGCAATCGCGACCTTCCACGATAGCGTGTGTTGTACGCAACACCGAGTTTCGCTAAACAACGATATGCTCTTAAGATATTATTAAAACTAGCCGTTATGAATAGTAATAACAACTTTTTGAAATTTTGTAAATTTTATTTTTCAAAATGGAATTCATTTTTGGATTCGTAATATCGAAATTAGCTTAGGGTGAAATTTTGGTACTTTTCGGATAACTTTCATATTCTGCTGAATAGTGAAAATTACTAAATTTAAATTAAAAACAAATTTTTAAATCGAAATAATTAATAGTGACAAATTATTAATTTGAGTAGTTTTAAAGTATATTTAGAATATATTTTTACAATTTAATACAATGTTGGTCATTGGATGTAATTTGACATTTAAACCAGTTATAAACTAGTGTCAATCTTTTGATAGTTATTATCTCTTAAAAACACGCTATTTGTTTTGACGACGAGAATTAATTTTTAAATTAGTTAATGCAACTGATATGTTTTGAATTTGGTAAAATAGACATCATTTTTGAGTTCATAATATCAAATATATCTTAGGCCTAATTTTTGGTATTTTTCTGAAAACTTTCAATTTTCGATGAATAGTGAAACCACTAAGTGGTAGGTTAAAAACTGAATTTTGCATAAAACTTAATTTTACCGCTTCTGTGAATGGAATTTCGAAAATCCGACAGACATGGTTAATATCAAGGACTAAAATGTGGTTCAATGAGATGAAAATAATTTTTGGTGAATAGTAACTTTTTACTTTTTTTTACCACGGTTAATAGTAAATAGGGTAACTAAGGGTAAATATGATATTACTATTACCCTAACACATGTCCTAATTCTATTGGATAAGTGTAATTCGACCAAAAACAACCTTATGAATATAATATGACCATTTAGGTCCACTTGGATTAGATTATGACATTTAATATTATTTTATTTAATGAATAGTTAAAATAGTTAAAATCAAAGTTTAATAACTAAACAATTTTTAATATGGGTTTATACATAAGATAAATTCGACTATAAATATTCATTAGAAAGCTAAAAAGATTTAATACATAATGATATTTTATTTATAATTTTTAGACTTTAAATTAATTAATTTATTTATGACACAACGATGATGCAGTAATTACCCTTTTAAGGAAATATTAACATAATTGATGTTATAAATGCTCAAATGAATGTAATTTGAGACTTTTTATGAATTCCACTAATTTTATAGGTTACTATGATATATTAGTGTTGATTTAATCAACTTGGTTCGAACATATAATTCTGTTATGACTTTCACAAAAATCATATATCAAATAGTGTCAAAATTGACACAAAATAGTTTTTAAATCTAATATTATATTATTAATTGTTATTTTATTCATAAAAATCTAAGGTTCGGCAAAATGACTTAGATAAGGATATATATATTAATAATAAACAATTTGGGGTTCGTTTGGAATGTTATAGTAAGTGTATTAACCATATAGTGAAAGAAAACAAAAAGACACGGTAAAAGTTAAATTATTTAACTTAGAGTTAAATCTAATTGATAAGGTTAAAATAATACCCTAAACTTGTCTAAATATTATTGTTTGATAGTATTTCGACCCATCCCCACTTTAGCTCCTAAATAAGACCCTTTGGAACCATTATAAACCGATTTTGACTTTAATATAAAATAATATTTTGAGGTATTCCTAAGGTGCCCCTCTCCTCCCTTATAAAAGGACACCTCCTCCCCCTCCTCCTCACACCAATTGGAGCACTCAAGCTCGGCCAACCCCTGCCAAAATCTCTTCTCCAATTCCCTAGAATAATCCTAGAGGTTCTGGTCTTCCTCAAAGACCAATTTTAGTGCCCTAAGAGGAGGTCTCAAAGAGGCGCTTCAAAGAAGAGGTAATTACCGTTACCAATTCTTTCATCTTTATTTCTTCTTCCACTTCTTATTCTTAGGTTCTTTCATTATGAAGTAATAACATCAGTATCACTCATATACGGATATGTTATTATAAGTATGAAACAACCCTATTTCACCATCTATCCATCCTACGGAAAAAGAAATCACCGCACGTGCGTACGTACGGAATACCGTCTCCACGCCGTGGTGTAATCTATTTTCCACCACCACCTTACATGGATGGGTATAATGGTGTAAAGAATAACTATACATAGTTATTAAAACATCATATTGATTCTGATATATTGTATAATCCACTCCAATTCAATTCAATATTTATGGAAATGATATCATCGCTCGTGCGTACGTACGGACTACCATCTCCACGACGCGATGAGATTCATTCTCCATGTTAACCATTTAAGAATGATTATAAAGTATATATAAGAAATAATAATGAAATATATGACATTATAAAGCTACTGGATTTATGTATATATATATATATATATGTATGTCATCTACTTACTTCCATTCAAGACAATAAGGAAGAAAAACAACGTTCATGCGTACGTACGGACTACCGTCTCCATGAACGGTGTTTTTCATTTCATTTATCTATCTATTATATATATATATATACTGAATATATATGATATATAAATCATATTTTATATTCTGGAAGTAAGTAAATCATGATATAAGTAATAATAATGTCAAGAACAACAAGTCAAAACACCTACGATAAATGAAACGATTTTACCAAAAACGCTTCTTTAACATGGAATTTACAAAAGAATGGGTAATATAATGTCATAAGTGAACCATATATGATATCATAACAATGAATATGATTCTGTAATAAGTCAATGATATCATTTAAATCATTATACAGGAGGTTCGGACACATACGAAGCAAATCGGACCTAAGGTAAGGGAAATATCACAATCTCATTTTTATCCGAGATTGTTTATACTTTAGTATTTACTAGGGTGTATTTTATCATCCACATCCATGTTTCCTCAATATGTAATATTATTTCCATTCACCTACAATTTTTTAAATCCTATTTTACCCTTCGGTGAGTTTTTAGTAAAAGATATGAAAGGAATATTTTGTCGTTTTTCGTACGAGTTACTTTTTTGACTTTTCCGACAAAAGTATGAGAAAAATGTTTTTTTAACTTATACAGCATGAATGGATTTTTAAAACATTATTTCCAAGAAGCTTCCTTTACAATTTTTCAAGTTTATTTTTAATCAAATTATTTTAGTTTAATGTTTTATGACATGTTAAGAAAGGAAAAATGTTTTTAAAGAAGAAAGGATATTTTCCTCAAGAATTCATTTCAAGTGTTTTTTTCAAAACTATTTTCCATCTAAGTTGACGTTATTTGATATGTATGTTTCAAGTAAAATGTCTCTATGATTTAAATGGTTTCAATTTTCTTATGATGAAATGATATAAATTGTTTATGGATTATGATTGCATGATGTTTAAGAATCCCATTTTATTACATGGGTTATGCAATGATGTATGATTTATGATTTTGTGGCACACATAATAATGGTATCATTATGAGATGGGTGGGACCTATATCTCCCCACAATGCATTGGGTAAAGATTTTATATCTCATGAGATAGACAGGGCTGGAACGGTAGGTTATACCGGTTCAGTGAAACAGGACTGAAACGAGGGTTACTCGATTCAGAAAGGGACTTTGTCCACTAAGATAGTCTTGGCAATGAGTCTTGACTAACAATAAATGATTCTCTATGATTATGTGTGAATGCCACAATGTTTCATGTTTTAAGTTATGATTATTGTGATTACATTTCACTGCCATGATTTACCCCATGTTATGAAATTATGATCTCTTTTGCAGGTTAAGATTTCCAAAAGTTATGTGCTTATGTATATGATGTGATTTATATTTCTTTTGTTTACCCTTACTGAGCATTTGAGCTCACCCTTGTATGTTTTCTATTCCCCAGGATATAAAGAAAGCTTTTAGGTAAAAAAAAATAAGATCTTTATGGGAGATTTTGAAGATCTTTCACCAGGATTAGAAGATTATATTCCGAGTTTCCAAAGACACTAAACTATTACGATCCTTGTGTGTGTGTTTTTTGTTATGTACTAAGTATTCCGCAAATGTAATGTAATGTCCATGTACGTCACGTTTCGGGTCTCTACAGCTTGGATGATGCATTGTGGGCTTATAGGATAGCATACAAGACACCCATTGGTATATACCCATTTTAGATTGTTTTTTGGAAAGCGTGTCATCTGCCCGTGGAAGTTGAGCATCGGGCTTATTGGGCTATAAAGAAATGCAACATGGATTTGGCCCAAGATGGAATCCAAAGGAAGCTGCAAATTCAAGAGCTTGAGGAAATTATATTGTATTCATATGAGAATTCAAGGATCTACAAGGAAAGATCAAAAGTAGCTCATGATAGAATGATCCAACAAAGGGAGTTTCATTTTGGATAGAAAGTCCTTCCCTACAGTTCACGAGTGAAGCTGATGCCTGGTAAGTTGCGTTCCAGATGGTTAGGTCCTTATATTGTATCTAATGTTTTTCCTTATGGTGTAGTGGAGATGACATAAGAGTACACTGGAAGGAGATTTACAGTCAATGGGCAATGTTTGAAGAGATACATTGAGGGACTTCCTACTGATGGAGTGGATTTTATCACACTGCATGACCCCATCATCACTTGATCACATCAGGCTGTTACTAACCCGTTAACTTTGTTATCCTTTGTCCTATTTAAAAGTATAAATTTTATGTGCTTATATCATCTCATGGGTTCACATTTAGGACAATGAAATATTTTAAGTGTGGGGGAGGGAACATTTAAGTTTAGTAATTTCAATTGTTTTCCTGTTTAAAAACAAAAAAAACCAAAAAAATTGTGTTTTTTTCAAATTTCGTGTGTTTTTTTTCAATTTTATTTGTGTTTTTGAAATTTTTGAGCTGAAATGATTCTCATCACAATTTTGAAATGCATATCAATGAGTGAAACAATTTATACCTTGAAAATAATCTTAAATGAATTCTAAAATAACTTTGTTTCAAGTTAAAATATTTAGTAATTTCATGAAAATTACACCGAATTTTGAATCCCATGCCACATCTCACTGTCTTTATATTTGAAATCACTTTCCTATGAGACTTTTGAAGAATTATTTTCATATTCTTTACATTCACCTCACTTCTTGAGAGAACCAAACCATGCTTGATTTAACCATAATTTGATCTATTCCTATCAAAATTTGAGGGTTTGAGGTACTTATGTTTAAATGATTGAGACATTTGTTTGGTATTAAAGCCCCTATTTCAAAGAATAATTTTTCATAATGGCCTACCTTGAACATTTAATCCATGTAGCCCTTATAAGCCATGCACATCCTGTTAGTTTAGCCACATTACAAGCCAATTTTCCATATCCAACCAACTCTTGAAGTGAAATTGCAAAATCTAGTTGAGCTTAAGTGTTAGGGAATATATCTTGTGTTGTGATACCACATTCTATGATAATTTGGGTGGAAAATTAAATTCTTAAAAGATGTATTTGCGGATGATAAAAATAATTATATTGAAAGCTCTGCCTTTTCTGGAGCTTTCATGACAAGTGAAGTTGTGCCTTTTCTGGAGATTCTAATTGAGGTGGGAAGTTGTGCCCATCTGGAGCTTTCAAGAAAATTATTTTTGAGAAGATTGACATTTTTTATGCTAAAAGGATGAATGGTTTAAAACTTTCATGAATTTTCATGATGATGGAGCTGAATTGATACTATGGGGATTGAGGAGAATACCATATTTAAGTCAAAACTAGATTAATGAAATTTTTCTTCAAAAAGAGTCAAGCCCTCCTCATTCAGCCTCAGAGTTTTTCACATCTTAATCCTACCAACCAAAAGCCATAGAACAACCCTAAAAATTTCTCATGATAAACATACGTCCTTGACTAACATCAGGTAGAAATATAGGAATTTATCAAGCCTATGGTGACCCTTGTATGAGTTTGGATGAAAAAGACATTGCAAAAAAATGACATTTGTGTGATAAGAGAAAAAATTCAAGTGAGGTAAGTGTTTTGTGCATGGGGGGATAAATAATGTGGAAATATATTGAATGATATAAATCAATAACTTGAAATAATGGTTTTTTATAAGGCATGATTTCTTTTGTTTCTTGGTGTGTAATTGTTTGATCTCAAAGATATGTGTTTTAAAATTGGTTTTGATTTGATATTGATGTTTACTTGACATGAGGTTTTGACCAGGAGTGAAAAAGGGTAAGTGTGGGGGAGTTGATAAAACACTATTTTGTTGAATATTTTATTGATAATAAATGATATAATTTCCTCACATTGTGCTAAATATATTCATTTATGAAATATTTGGGATTAGATCATTCATTTGAAAATTTGTTGAAAATTTCAGTTTTACCCTTTTAAAATGTACTGTAGTATTTTGAAGGTTAATTTTTTAAAATTTATTATTTGAACTTAATATTTTGTAAAAGTGTTTCTAGATTAATTTTATACAACTTTAATTCAGGACACTAGAGCTAAAGAGTGCTTTTTGATGGATTAAATGGTCCATTAATCCAATGGTGGGCTGGACTCGGCAGAATGGACATGGGTTCTGTATTTGGACCATATCGTATTCATCCGAGCTTGTATGGAGCCCAAATTTTGGGGAAATCTCGGGGATATGATTTTTCACAAATCATCCTTCTGGAAGGCCAGCCAATGCACGCGATTTAGAGGTCAACTAGGTGGTGCAACGTGGAATAAAATATTTGGCCGAGTTTTTCATTTCACATTTAAAAAGTTATGTAACCCTAGCCCTCACAAACTCTATTTAAAGGGGGTTTTAACTCTTTGGGAGGGAAGTTCGAGGAATTGGAAAGGTGTTTCTAAAATGTTGTCTCTTGGGAGCCCCTCAAAACTCTTGGAAGAAGTAACGCTTTTTGCAAACCTCTCTTCCAAAAAGGCTCTCCTCTCCCACCTCCTCTTTGTATTTCTTTTCTTTCATGTTTGTTTCTTGAATTTTTCTTCAAATAATCTTCTATGTTCTTCCCTTTTCTTCTTATATTAATCTTTTTAGTTGGTTTGGAATCAATAGTGGAGATAAGATTGGGTTCTACCCTTTCAATCATTTGCTCATGCAAAATGTCTCCACGATGACTATACCGCCCATGGAAGAGTGGCTCTTTTTAGTAATCGTTCGACCTCTATCCGTCTTCATTTAATTTTTTTTAATCATTGAACTACTGTAATTAACTTAATATGATCCATGAATTGTGTTTTTAAATTGTAAGAAACTAAGTAAGAAATTGAACAATTAACACAAAAACACACGAGGTCGAGATTTTGTGTAAATTGTGAGAGCGCGATCTTAATCAGTAATACAAGACCACACGGGATAAATTTGTAGAGTTCAAATATAATCCCTATACAAAATTCATCCTCATTTCCAGAATGGATATGTGCTCTAATTAACCACTGACCATAAGCTAACCTTAGAACAACAATCAAAGCAAGGTGCTGCGATTGCGTGTTCCGAATCTAGCCCAGGGTTTAAGTAATTCCATCTTTGTGGTAAAGTTAACTCTTGTAGGGTTCAAGGGTTAACAAATTAAAGGATCATAATTAAGTGGATATTGATTTAAATGATAATGATTAATAAGTAAATGAAGAGGTAGAGTTAGATCGATTATTCCTTTTAAAATATTTTCAAAAAAAAACATCTTCTTGTTGTGTCTTTTTAATCAAATTTCATTTCAAAATTAAAAACAAAAAAAATGAAATATTCTTCCAGCAAACTTCTTATAGACTTATAAAATACAAAAAACCCCCATCCTTTTAAGTAGTGTTTCAATTATATTCTCTTATTTTTTAGAATACATCTGAAAAGTTGTTTTAATTCACTCCCTCCTTTGAGAGACGACCTTGGTCAGCCACTCTACAACACCTAAGTACCCCAAAATCACACTAATCATTTGAGGGTGCCCACGATAGTGCTTTTTCACTTCGTTTCAATCATAAAAGGTTTATTTTAAAAGAAAATGTTTTAAAAAGTTATTTTCAAAGAAAATGATTTTAAATATGTTTTTCAAAATAAAAATGATATTTTCCTCAATAAATCTTTTAATATACCTTTTTATAGTATTTCCATTTATCATTGACAACAACCCTTATTTTTTACACCACTTGGGATATATTGTATTAATACCATATTTATTCTTCCTTTGGATGGTTTATCATTTATTTCACAAATGATATTATCGACATTCACTACCTTGATTTATTTTAGACCCCTTAAAATATTTAATTTCCTATGATCATTGAGAATTAAATTTCCCATAATTGTCTATATGATTTATCAAGGTTGTGTTTATTGCCTAAACTTTATATCTTTTTTATATACATTGTTTACTTTGATAGATACAGGAACCGGGTGAACCCGGACCAAAAATTTATTAATGAAAAAGAAAACATTACAGGGAAACAATATTCAAAATATCCTTTATGAAAATTTCATGCCGCCATATTGCACACAAAATAAAACAACACAAACCTCTCATAGTTGAAAAGAGGCCTTATATCACCTCACATAGTAGTATCCCCATCAAGAACATTAGTTACTTCAATGGAAAAAAATTGGTGAAGTCCCATGTGTGTCCAGGAATAGAAAAAAAAAATATCCAGAGAACCACTCAAGCTGGACATCAATTCACGCCCTCAAAACAGACCCAGCATATCAGGACAAGACTTCAAGATGCAGGACCATCCCCATGCATGTCCAGGTGCAGCAATGCAGTGCATAAGAAAACCCATTCCTTCTAACACAAAATGATCTATATGCCTTCGGTACACTTGAAGACCTATCAAATAAGTACAAGCAGCACAACAGGAAATGTGCAACACAACAGAGAAGATCAAGCCAGCTCTTGAACCTCTACAACTGAGAAACCACCATCATCAATATTCCTGACGGCAGAAGATCTAGAGAGATCTTCCTTTAACCTGAATAAAGATCTAGAAAATACCTCCATGAAAGAGACACCTTGCCTCCAACCCTACCAAAAAAAAACATCTTACATAAGTATAAAAATGGGAGATTTCGCACGATCCATTTTAAGAAAAGGATTAATATCATCAGGAGTCTTATCAAACCAAGAAAATTAAACTCCAATTATTCCCTTATTTTCAAGAAAATCAGAAACTGAATTGGATTCCCAATAAATGTGAGTGATTATATGATTCACGGAGAATAGAGTATCCAAGAATTTTGCATAAACGATTAGTGAGCTTCCAAACCAAGTGAGATGGACCCATCCTGATGGAAGAGATGACCACAATAGAATCACTCTCAAACCATAACTTATTCCAACCACGATCCTTGGCTTTATACACCGCAACAATGATGCTAATAATTTCATCCTCATGAGAAGAATAAATACCACAAGAACAATGAAAATGTCCCAAAACATCCCCTTTATGATTCTTGAAAATAGCACCATATCCAAAAGTCCCTAGATTACCTCTAGAAGCTCCATCAGAATTGACTTTTATCCATCTAAAAAATGGATCCTTCCATAATACTTCAAAGGTTCCATGTGGAGGCCGAAAGTTCCTCTTCAAACCGATTCGGTTCAAAATGAACAAGTCATGCACCAAGTTGAAGAAATAATGCTTCTTAGGTGTTCTTCTCTTATGCACAATAGCGAGTATGGAGGAAATTGTACCACTAAAGGAAAAAAGAGTAGCTGTCATAAATTACCTTATTCCGAGAAGACCAAATGATATGAATAAGCTCTAGAGTAGTCACCCGAAAGAGATCTAGCAGTTGTGGAGAAAGAACAATTGAGTGCCATTCTTGGAGGAAATCCCGGATAGAAGACACACAATGCAGAGAGATTTCAAAGATATCAAAAACAACCTTCCATATGGATGAATCAATAACGCATCAAAGAAACAAATGGTCCCTATCTTACCTATACTGATGGAAAAGAACACTAGAATAAGAAAGAGAAATACCACATTCTTAAAAGAATCAATCCTTATGAATCTTCCTATGAGCCAATCTCCTAGACAAAACAGACCTAGAAGGCCTTATAAAGTTCATGTGCAACTCACTCATCCACTTAAAATATGTATTGCATGATAAGGTATGTTTGTAAAATTTTTGAGAAGATATAAAACCATTTACAGCAAGTTTCCAGGCCCAGAAATGTAATGACCCCGAATTTGAATATGATTTTTTTAAATTATTTGAGATTATTACGAGTCTATGAAAATTTACAGCATGTGATCCGAGGACCGGAGGGCCCAGAACGAAATTTTTAACTTTTTTAATGTACGTTTAGTAAAAATGCAGATGACAATTTCTATCTTTTGAATTTGTGCTCTGATTAAAAATATGAGGGCACCATTGAATTCACACTGCTGGGATTCTCTTAGGCGAAGCTTAACTTAGACCGGAAAGGGTCAGACGGAAAATATAATTTACATAATTTACAAAAAAAATAACTCAAGATGTTATTTTGTTTCTTCCTTTGTAAATAGTGAGAGAAGGTGGCGGACAGCTGAGTTGTTAGACCATTTAATGGCTTGTTACACTTGCTTGTGTAACCATGCTGTTGGGAGGTGAATGGTCTCATTATTAGAATTCATTAATGAACCACATTGATTGTGTGGTGAGTTAAACTACTCTCTTCATCTATTTAAACAATGATTGGGCATGGGTCTTGTGCACTCAGAAGAGGAACCTCTAACAAAGTGTCATTAGAAACTTCCACCAATGTAGAATGGAACTTCGACTCCTTAGAGGATTCAATCCAGAGTTTGATGAATGCCAACAAACACTCTACGAATGCAGAACTGTCTTCCCCATCCACACTGTTTACCAATGTGTTTGAAGTATGGGTTTTATTCAAAGTGTTTTATAATTAATCTACACATGTTGATGATTAAATTGATTCTATGTTATAATGCTAACGCGGAGGGTACGGGCCGAACGAACAAGGCTCGAACACTTCATCGATCTCAGTATTCACTGTCTTCTTTGTGGGAAACTGTAAAATATGACGGAAAGGTCAAACTGATGGTTGTGCAGTGTAGGCATTGTCCTGGGAGGCCAGTAGGCATAGACGAAAAAGAAATCGGACCACCAAAGCTTCACCGGTGGCTCGTGGAAGAGTCGTTGGCACGACGGCGCCGATGACCAGAGGAGGCGGTGGCTGGAAACCACCATCTTTGAGAAGGTGGTGGTGCCTAAAGGCTCCACAGTGGATGAAGGGGGCAGTTGGCCAGTGCAACCCACGTTGGTTCTGGGTAGCGTGCTTGGGAGGAGGGTCACGGCTTTGAGCAGCAGCGGAGGGCGGACCCGAGATCCGCGGGTTCTTCAGGATACCGGTTTGGAGGACCGGCCAGGTGGAGCGGCGCCAACCATCCAAGTGGAGAAGTTCCAACTGGCTCCACTGATTGATGAAGCCTAAATGTATTGGCCATTCCGGAGGGGAGAAAACCTACACCCAGTTGACGGGCTGCGCCCAGCCATTGAGTTGAGAAGTTCCACGTCCCAAAAAGCCGCGTGAAACTGGGTGGTCCATGCCAAACCCACGACCCATTAGGCCAGAACATGCCTAGTCAAACTAGGTTGAGCCTTGCCCCTTCGGGTTGGGCCCAGCAGGCCGGGTTGAGTCAGTCCAACCAGGTCGTGTTGGACCCATAACCTTTTTGGGCCCAGTTTCACTTAAATGGGTGTAACTCCTAAACTAGATGTCCATATGACAAAAGTTCTATGTTGTTGGAACCCTTAGGATGAGGAGGACCTTTTTAGATACTCCACTCGGGTTTTGGGAAAAATTTGTAGGATGGCTGGGTTATATTGGACCTGAATCTAACCGGACCCCGTCACTAAAATGCTTATAACTTACAGACCGGACATCCGATTGACGCACTGCCAGTTGAGTTGAAACCCTTGTGACATAGAAATTCATCGGATTACTTATTTGTGGGACTAAGTGGTCTTCGAAATATGACCAATGTCTTGAGAATCAGATCCTCCGGAATCAAGTGTACCAAGTGTGGGAATCCAATGGCTGGTTGTGATGTGAAGAAAGAATAGTGATCCTCCCTGGGTCAGTACCTAGTGATCCATTGTGGGCAAGAACCTAGATATCCTATGTGGGTAGAACCTAGAGATCTTATGTGGGTTATCACCTAGCGATCCTCCATCGTTCATCACCTAGTGATCCCTTTACGGTCAACACTAAGCTATCCTCTGTCGGTCTGCACCTAACCATCCTCTGTGGATCAACACCTAACGATCTTGTGTGGGTTAGAACCTAGAGATCCTTTGTTGGTCAGCACCTAGAGATCTTGTGCGGGTTAGCACCTATTGATCTTGTATGGGTCAACACCTAGAAATCCTCTGTGTTTCACCACCTTTAGAGACCTTGTAAGGTCTAGCAATAAAGGCCTATCGATAGAATAAGGCGATCTAGCTTTATGACTAATCATCTCTATTCCCATTCTTTAAGTTATATACCTTGTTTGAGCTGAGTCTTTCTTTGTGTTTTTTGATTGAGATCATTCTTTGTGGTTTTCTCTTTGTGGAATCCTGAGAAACCATTAGGGGTCTCAGTGTCCCTACTGGGTATTGTTATACTCACCCCTACACAGGCTTTTCCCGCACAT
The DNA here is from genome assembly GCA_963277665.1 of Viscum album. NCBI lineage: Eukaryota > Viridiplantae > Streptophyta > Magnoliopsida > Santalales > Viscaceae > Viscum > Viscum album. The sequence goes on along the minus strand of OY728130.1, from coordinate 582,021,652 downwards.
TGTTATGTCTTGTGCAGACGACAGAAAACTTTGAATGAGGTTTGGGATCTAGTACCAAACGGTTCATGGAGGTGACCAATTGACGTAGAGAGCCGTAGTGACGAGTTGTACCTACCCTTCAGGTAGGATCTTTGGTGGATGATCTCAGGAGATTTTTTATTTCTTTTGGGCTAGCATACTGGATCCATACTTTCATTTCATAGTTTTACATTAGCATTTTTACAATTTTGTTTACTTTTGTTGTGTACCTAGTCTGTGTGTGTACAGGTTTAAAGGAAATTCCTTCCCGATTTAGGGATACGCCTTTCTGGTGTTAGTCTCCAACCCCTGGCTTATGGAAGGCGGGCTTGGGGTAGTCACGGAATGATCCCTGGGGGACGGATCCACACAAATTGGTATCTGAGGGGGTCAATTATTCAGAAGGACTAAGACTCTGATCCTTTCAATGGGGTGATAGTGTTATGTGTTTTGAGTATTGTTTCCAGTTTGGGGAGTCCAGTTTTGGGGTCGTGGTCGATGTATCCATACACCAGGACCCTGAGTTCTAATTTCGGGCTCAATACCGGAAAACACTGATTACGTGTGTGTTTTATATGTTATTTTTTTTACTTTTGATCTCTTTTGAGTCATCTCACAAGGTATAATTTATTGAATGTGGTGCACCTGTTTCTTTAAACGATGTTTTTGCGTAGACAGCTAGCTATGATTCGAGACACAGTAAATGATGATACCCGACCAAGAGACGAGGCTTCGGTTTAGGGCCCTCTTATAGCGATGGTACCTTTGGATGGTGTACCAGCAGCCCCACTACACATAGGGTAGAAGATTCCACCAGCATCACTAGAGGACCATGCACAACGACTGATCATGTGGAACAATTTTCAGAGACATAGGACTCCAAGGTTTTGAGGTGAGACAGATCCCCAAGAAGTTGAGGACTGGCTAGAGGCTTTGGCATGGGTTTTTGTTTGGTCGAGACACAAGCAGACCAGATGATGATCTTAACTGTTAGCCTCTTTCAGGGAACAATAAGTTGACGGTGGATCCTTACTTTCTAGATACATGAGGAGGTGATACTCGCTTGGTTTGAATTTGTGAGCCTCTTCATGGAAGAGTTCGTACCAGTGACACTATGCTCTGTGCGTATTCAGGAGCCACTGCACTTATAGTAGGGTATCCTGACAGTTTCCCAGTACTCAATGAGATTCACTAACCTCTCTCAATAATACACCAAGAAGGTATAAGACCCATTCTCAAGGGACCTAACCTTTGATCCGATTCTCTGATGGGAGATCAGGGTGTCAATGATATCTCTCAAAATCCTGACAGAGGTTGGAGTGCATGAGAAAGTTCTATTGGTTTAGAGCTTCCCAGATTAGTAGGCACCGATGGTGAGAGCCACCACCGGACGACAGGTAGCCAAGTCATCTACTGTATGTAGTAGGAAGATTATGCAGAGATCCAAGTGGGTCATACCTTTGGGACGACGACCCCAGGATGCAAGATCGAAGGTGCAAAGCTTGCGATGCAGAGGATGTCATATGAGGACTAGAGTCTATTTCTCTTGCGTATGACAGGGGCACATGTCTCTAGACTTTCTGACTCCCCACGTGGATGATCATAAGATGGTAGAGGGACTTCCAACATAGCGATAGAGGTTCGAGAAAGGAGGTATGCAGGGTGGCCGATGTGGCATAGGAGAAGGTTGTGCAGTAGGCGGTGGATGATGGTTTGAGGTTCTACCACCACCACCCCTAGGAGGTCCACCCCCACCTTAGGGATGAGGTGGACAGGGATAAGCTCAGCTTCAGGAATCTGAGGCCTAAAATCACAACACTCTAGATATGATTCGATTTATGATCTATGTCTATTCCACCATAACTACAATACTTACAGACATAGGTTCTAGTCACTCTTTTATTTCCATGGCTCTCATTTGGATCTTAGAGATTTCTATGGAGCTGTTGGCTCGATCCTTACAATTATATACACCTACATTATTGGATTCGGCAATGAGGCACAGGTGTCTTCAGTGTGAGCTTACACTAGGAGGTGAGTGCTTCTTCTAGGATCTCCTAGTAGAATCATCGAGATCTTACAATTTCATCTTGGGTATGGAATGGTTATCCACGGTCCAAGCTTAGATCGGCCGTTTTAAGAATAATGTGCACTGTGACCATGAGGATGGGACCAGGTTTTCTTTCACCGGTGAGAAGAGAACCTTTGCAGCTCAATATGGACATTCTCGGAGGAGGGTGAAGATGATCACTCATCAATTGGCTAGGCTTTCCCTCAGAGTAGTCGATGTGATGATTCTGAGTTATCCTATAGTGGTGGACCAATATGTTGATGTATTTCTTGATGATGTTCTAGGACTACCTCCTAGTAGAGAGGTAGACTTCTACATCGGTATATACCAAGGGATGGAACCAATATCTACACCATAATATCGGATGGCTCCCGCAGAGCTTCGTGAGTTGAGGGTACAACTAGAAGAATTTCAAGGTAAGGGTTTCATAAGGCATAGCGTTTCTCCATGGGCAGCCCCGATTTTGTTCGCCAAGAAGAAAGACATAATTTTGAGGCGTTGCATGTACTATCTGGGCCTAAAACAGGTGACTGTGAAGAACAAGTATGCACTCTTGAGGATAGATGATCTCTTTGATCAGCTAAAGTGAGATCGGTGGTTTGAAAATATAGACCCTAGATCAAGCTATCATCAGCTCAGGGTATGAGATGAGGATGTACTAAAGAGAGCCTTCAGATACCGGTATGGCCACTATGAGTTCTTGGTGATGCCTTTCAGCATGACCAATTCTATGGAAGTGTTCATGGGGCTCATGAATAGGATCTTTTATCCATATATCGATCGCTTTGTGGTGGTATTCATAGACGGCATCTGGATATACTCGACATCGGAGGAGGAGCATGCTACTCATCTGCAGATAGTTCTGGATACACACTAAGTGAACCAACTTTATGGAAAGCTCTAGAAGTGCTAGTTCTAAAAATGGGATTTTGACTTTATGGGACAAGTTATCTAAAAGGATGTCGTTACGATAGATCCTGTGAAGATAGAGGTAGTTCTTTCTTGGGATCCACCCAGGAGAATAACCAAGGTTAAGAGTTTTCTGGGGTTGGTTGGGTACTGTTGGAGATTCGTACATGACTTTTCCAGAGTAGAATCACCCTTGTCAGCATTGAAAAACAAGGGAAAACCTTTCTTATGGATAGAGATATTCCATTATAGTTTTCAGGAGCTCAGGAAGATATTGACGAGTTCCCCCATCTTGAGGCTACTAAAATAGGGCATTGGATATGTACTCTACTTTGAAACATCAGGGACCAAACTGGGATGTGTCCTGATGAAGGAGTGAGTAGTGATCACTTACGGCTCACGAGAGATGAGGAAGCATGATTGGAACTACACTACTCATGACATGGAGTTAGCAACAGTGGTCTTTGCCTTGAAGATGTGGTGGCACTACTTGATGGTTGAACGATTTATTGTCTACTCTAATCATACGAGTATCTGGTATATCTTCTTAAATAATTACCTGAACTTGAGATAGCGGCAATGGCTGGAGTTCCTCTAGGACTATGAATTTGAAATAGTCTACTCTTGGGAAGGAGAATGTGGTAGCAGACACACTCAACAGGAGATATGGGTTACAGTTGTTGAGGGAGGAAACAGAGCATCTAGCTTCATTGTAGTTATCATTCATGGATAGTAATAGAACAGCTTACCTATAGTCCATGACTGTCAATCCCCCACTCCTTCAGTGAGTAAGGGAGGAACAACTTGGGGATGTTGACTTTGAGGCATGATGTGTCCAGATATCCTCAGGACAGGTTCCTAATATTTTTTTGGGATGTGGGGATCACTTCATCCTTTTCAGAGGACGTACCATGGTACCAGTAATGCTATGAGAGGAGGTGTTGAGGGAGTTCCACAGATCCCCATTGGAAGTACATCCTGGTGTGGTGAAGATGTACTAGGACCTCCGGTGTTAGTACTGGCCACCATGGATAAAGAAAGCAGTGGAGAAGTTCATTTCACGATGCCTCACTTGTTAGCAAGTGAAGGTTGAGCACCAGGTTCCAGCAAGATTGAATCAACCACTTGAGGTGCCAGAGTGGAAGTGGGATGGCATCTCTATGGACTTTGTGACATGGATACCACATATGTCCAGGGTCCACGATTCTATCTGGGTGATCGTTGACCGACTCACCATGTTATCTCACTTCCTACCCATCCGAGAGGAGGGATCGGTAGAGGTCATGGGACGCCTCTATATACAGGATATTGTACAACTTCACGGGGTTACATCATCAATCATTTCAGAACGTGATGATTGTTTTATATCTATTTTGTTGATGGGATTATAGGAGGTGTTCGGAACTCAACTACGCTTGAGCACCACATTTCACCCTCAGACAGATGGTCAGACAGAGAAGACCATACATATGCTTGAGTATATGATTCATACTTGCATCCTTGATTTTGGCCATAGTTGGGAGGATGAACTTCCCCTGGTGGAGTTCACACACAACAATAGTTATCGCTCCACCATCGGTATGGAAACATTTGAGGCCTTGTACGGGCGACAGTGAAGATCACCTATACGCTGGACAGACCTAGGGGAGTCAGCACTTATGGGTCCAGAGTTGGTACGGGCTACCATTGAGAAGGTACAGACCATCCAGCAGTAGGCAAAGTGGCGTACCGCCTAGCTCTTCCCCCACAGATGCACTAGGTGTATAATGTTTTCCATGTGTCACAGCTGATCAGGTTTGTGTATGATCCATCACACATTATCGACAAGGGTGAGCTGGATATTGACGATGGTTAGATGTTAACAGAGTTCCCAATCGAGATAGAGGATTGACTAGAGAAGGTCCTTCATGGATGGTCGATCCCTCTAGTGCGAGTTCGGTGGAAGCATGGAAACCTCCAAGATAGAATGTGGGAGTGGGAGGCTCAGATATTATCTTTGTACCCCCATTTGTTTCCCTAATTATTTTGTGGATTTTGGGGGTGTAAATACCTATGGTGGGGATAATGTAAAGACCCAGAATATCCATTTAATTGTTTTAAATTTTTTGGGATTTTTATGAGTCTGTGAAAATTTACAGCACGTGACTTCAAGACCCGGAAAGCTTAGAAAGTAATTTAGAACTTCTTTAAGGTATGTTTAGTAAACGTGCAGGCAGCGATTTCTATCTTTGTAACTGGTTCTTGGATTAAAAATCTGAGGGCACTGTTGACTTCATAGAACTGAGATTCTCTTAGGCGAAGTTTAACTTCAACTGGTATGGGTCAGACGAAAAATATAATTTTTGGAATTTACAAAAAAAATAATAAAATAACTCAATGAGTTATTTTATTTATTTCTTTGTAATCTTTTAGCGGTGGTGGTAGGACCACTGGGTTGTCAGACCATTTAATGGTCAGTTATACATGCTTGTGTAACCTCACCATATGGAGATTAATGGGTATATTATTTGAATTCATTCATGAACCTCATTGATTTTTTTGTGAGTTAAACCCCTCTCTTAATCTATTTAAACAAAGCGTGTGCATGGGTCTTGTGCACTCACAATGGGACCCTCTGACGAAGTGTCGGCAACGACTTCCTCCAATGTTGAATGGAGCTTCTACGCCTTAAAGGATTCAATATGGATTTTGACGAATTCCATAGAACATGCTGTGAATGTAGACCCATCTTCCTCATCTGCATCGACTACCAACGTGTTCAAGGTAAGGGTTTTATTCAAAGATTTTTATAATTATTATACTCTAGTTGGTGATTGAATTGTTTCCAGGTTAAAATTCTAACACGGAGGGTGCTGGCTGAATGAATAAGGCTTGGACCCACTGCCGATCTAAATATTGGTTGTGTTCTTTGTGGGAGATCGAAAAATATAGAGGAAAGGTGAAACTGAGGGTCACGTAGTGTAGGTGTTGTCTCGGGTGGCCTGTAGGCATAGATGGAAAAGAAATCAGACCAACATAGCTTCACTGGTGGCCTGTGAAGCATCATCGGCATGGCGGCGACGGCAACCAGAGGAGGCGGTAGCTAGAAACTGTTCGTCACGAGAAGGCGGCGGTACCTGAAGTCGCCAGAGCAGATGAAGGGGGAAGCCAGCAAGCATTTTCGGCAATGGAGTTGGGTGTCATGATACAGTGGTGTGCTACTAATGAGGGCCACAACTTAGAGCCATGGTAGAGGGTGGACCCACAGTCTGTGGGTTCCATAGGAGACCGGTCCAACAGACTGTCCAGGTGGAGCATCACTAATCGGCGCTGCTGATTGATGAAGCCGGAACAGCTTGACCATTCATGAGGAGTGCGGACCCATGCCCAGTTGGCGGGCCGCATGCATACAGCTGAACTGGGCCAAGCACAGCCCCTATGGGCCAGACCTAGAGGGCAAGGTTGGGTCAGTCTGACTGGGTCGGACTGGACCCTTACACTTTTTGGGCCTAGTTTCATTTAAATGGGTGTAACTCCTAAACCAGACATCCTTTTAAAGAACCGTATGTGGCGCTATAACCATTAAGATGAGACGGGCCTTTTGAGATACCCCATTTGGTTTTTTTGAGAAATTTAGAGTGCGGAAGGGTTGAATCGGACTTGAATCCAACCTGGCCCCTGACACTAAAATGCCAATAACTTACAGATCGGGCATCTGATTTATGTTTCCCCTTGTTGCATTGGAACCCATGTGAAATAGTGGTTCATTGGGTTATTTATTCATAGGACTACGTGGAATTTGAAATATGATCGATGGCTTGAGGATAGAATCCTCCAGAATCAAGTATACCAAGTGTGGGAATCTAGTGGTTGGATGTGATGTGAAAAATAATAGTGATCCTATGTGGGTCAGTACCTAGCGATCATGTGTGGGTCAACACCTAGCGATCCAGTGTGGTTCAGCACCTAGCGATCCTCTGTGGGTCCGCATCTAGGGATCCTCTGTTGGTCAGCACCTAGCGATCCTCCATGGGTCAACACCTAGAGATCCTCCATGGGTCAGCACCTAGCGATCTTATGTGGGTCAGCACCTAGTGATCATGTGTTGGTCAGCACCTAGCGATCCCTTGAGGGTCAACACATCTAGAGACCTTGTGCGGTCTAGCAGCTAAACCCTGTTGATAAAATAAAATGATCTAGCTTTATGACTAATTATCTTTATTTCTGTTCTTTATGTTATATATCTGGTTTGAGTTGATTCTTTCCTTATGATTGGTGAATGAGATCATGTTTTTTTCCATTGTGGAATCTTGAGAGACCTTCGGGGGTCTCAGGGTCCCTATTATGTGTTTCTATACTCACCCATGCACCGGCTTTGCCTGCACCTTGTGGTGTCTTGTGCAGACGATGAACAACATTGACCGAGGTTTGGGAGCTAGGACTAGACGGTGCTTGGAGGTGACCGGTTGACACAGAAATCCATGGTGATGAGTTGTACCAACTCTTCAGGTAGGATCCTTGGAGGATGATCTCAAGTTCTATTTTCATTTCTGTTGTATTATCTCTTTCAGTTGGGCTTGTATATTGGCTCCTTAATTTCAGTACACACTTTTACTTCGACATTTTTTCTATGCAGTTTACTTTTTTGTGTACCTAGTCTGTATGTGTACAGGTGTGAAGTCAATGCCTTCCCGTTTTAGGTATGCACCTTTCTAGTATTAGTCGCCAACCACTATCCAATGGAAGGCGGTCTTGGGGTAGTCACGACATGGGCTCTAAGGGAAGGGTCGTGACAAGAAATCCATTCTGTTAGAAAAATAGTAGTCACGTAAAATATTGATAATATGATTTTTGATATTCCCCATACTATCCCATTGATTCATAATAATGGAATCCAAGTCCACATTAAGATCATCACTCATTAGATCCACTACAAGGGGACAACCTATCCAGTTGTCCTTCCAAAAGGATAAAGATGAGTTCTTTGAAACAAGAAACCTAGCATGAGCATCAATAGAAGAGAAAGTGGATTTAAAAGCATGAAAAATAGATGAATTCATGTGGTTAAATGCACCATTTCTGAGTCTATCCTTGAATTTATTTCTGAGGAAGTTAACATACTTAGAATTACTATTGAACATTCTTCAAATAAAAAATTCTTGAGATGAATCATTGAACAGAGCAAGGTTTTTTATACCAATACCCCGTACATCACAAGGTTTACATAAATCGTTCCATGAAACCATGGATAATTTATTATTTAGAATTTTACCACTCCAAATGAAATTTTTTATAGAAACATTAATGATATTGATGAGAGAGACTGACCATTTATATTCCAGGAAGGAATAAACAAACTTAGAAATAATCACAGCCTTGATGAATCATACACGACCCATCAAGGAGAGAAATTTCCCCTTAGAATTTACAAGATGCCTTCTGATTTTACTAATAATATCAAAAAAATTAAATTCTTTTGGCCACCCCCAAAAAATTGGAATACCCAAATATGTAATGGGAAGAGATCCCTCATCAATACCCAATTCGTTAACAATGTCCATCTTTCTAGAGGTGGAGAAATTCCTACCAAAGTAGATGAAGGATTTATTCCAACTAATTTCTTGTCCTGAAACATTTTCATAATGTAAAAGGGCTCATTTGATGTTCTTAATATTTATCTTATCCCCTTGAGTAAAGATAATGATATCATCTGCATACTTTAAATGAGTAGGAGCGACCAAACCTCTACCAGCTCAAATAGACTTTAGTTTCCCATTTATAGCCATTAATAGAAATTAATATTCTCAGATAATCCTCCGAAATAGAAAAAATGATAGAAGAAAGAGGTTACCCTTTCCTAACACCTCTAGAACAAGAAAAAAAGCTCTCAGGATAACCATTTAAAAGAACAAAGATGCAAGATGTCTCACAAATTATTTTGTCTCAATTAATGAAGAAATCATTAAAACCAAATGAATGAAGAACCATAAAAATGAAATTCCAGTTTATAGTATCAAAAGAATTCTTGACATCAAGTTTGAGAGAAATATTACAACCCCTTGTGGATTTCTTAAGAATATTGACACACTCCGAAGTAGTAATGTGGCAATACTGAATAGACCTACCTTTTATAAATCCAAAATTGACTATGGGAAACAATGTTACTAGAAATAGAAGATAACCACATGGACAAGATTCTGTAAATAATTTTAAATATTGTGTTAACCATGGTAACTAGCATGAATAGGTGAATCTCATTAACATTTTCCACCTATGGAATGAGAGAAAGGAACTGAGCATTCATCCCTTGAGGAAGAGAGAGACCTTTAAAAAATAGAGGAACCAGCCTGCAAACATCAAAATGAATAATATCCCAGTAATTTTGGAAGAAAAAGTTGACGAAACCATTAGGACCAGAAGATCTATCAGGATTAAAACTAAATATTGCTTCTATGATTTCAAATTCCAAGGGAATAGATGTAAGCATTGAATAATACTATTGATTAATGAGATTTGGAAGAATACACCCCACTAGATCAGCATAAGGGACTTAACCATTGAACATATCCTTAAAGTAAGTAACAACATGCTCATAAATACCATTCTTATTATCAAAAATTGTATTCTCATTTCCAATTAAAGAGAGAGGCCTTGAAGCCTTCCTAATTCTCTAAAAGGAGTTACAAAATTTAGAATTTATATCTCCATCTCTTAGCCAATTAACCCTAAAAATTCCTTATTGCAAAGCATCTTTGAAATTCAACAAATTATTATACTTGGAAACAAGATGAGTCTCCCCCTAGACATCACAGGTGAAATCATTAGAAGAGTATTGCTCCTACATGTGTTGAAGAGATTCCTCGTGGAAAAAATTTCAGAGTCAAGCAAACTAAAATGAACTTTACTCCATAACATCAGAGATATTTTAAGAATTTTGACCTTGATAACACTTTCTAAGTCATTCTCTCTACCATTCCAAGAATTCCAGTTCTATTCAACAATTATCCTGCATTAATGATGATTGACTCAAGATTTATTTATTATAAAATCCAGTGGGGGCTAGGGATACTTTCCCACAAGATCAACCAAAATGGGATGATGATCATAATTAATTATAGAGAGAGTCATATAGGAAATGGATCCCTAGAAATCAAAAAAAAATATTCATTAACAATGTTCCTGTCAATTCTGCTTCCAAAAACTCTATCCAAAACATTCATGTACTAAGTGTACTTAGCCCCATCAAGGTTAACTTCAATCAACCCATTATCATCAATGCAGGATTTGAAGTCTCTTGAAGAGATGAAGTTATTTGTAAAGACCCGGAAATTTCAAGGAAATTTTTTTCTTAATTTTCTTTGGAATTTTACAAGAACGCAGTTTCTGACGGCACCTGATTCCGAGGTCCGGTGGGCCCGGAATCATTTGCCAAAGTTTAGCTCGGGTACATTCAGTGAACGAACGAGCGGGTTTTCCTAACTTTTTAATCGGTGCTCAGAATCAAAATCTGAGAGAACCGATGGAATCACAATGCCGGTAATTGCTTAGAAACACCTTTTCTGGAGTTGCGTTTGCTTGGGTGTGGTTATTAAGTTTTTGGGTTAAGTAAAGGAATAAAATAAAAGTGGTGCAACCAATTTTATTTTATTTAAAGAAGTTTTAACCTAAACTAAGTGGTTGAGTGGGACCCATGTCCTAACTAATCCACTAGGTAGGATATTAGTGGGGTGGGTCCCACATGATCCCTACCCTTTCAACATCCTGAACCCCTCTTTTATTTCAGTAACACACCCGCACCCCCCCCCAATTAAGGAAAGTCAACTCGTGCGTTTATTTAAATATTAAACGCCTCTATTAATTGGAAGGTTAAAATGTTGCAATTAAATTAAATTAATTGGTTGATTCAATTTTGAATTTCAAAGACGTTGGATTGTGTGTTAATAAAATAAGACAAGACTTATTTTATTATGGTTGGGCTTGTTGTGTTGAGTTTTTGGGAGAAAAAGGGGAGTCTTGAAGTTCTTCCTCCTCAAACAAAGAACGCGAAGAACGCCGACCTCCGACGACAGACGACGGTGAGAGACGCCTTCTTCGGAGATCGACGACCCGATGCACATCTCCTCATTCCTATTTTCCATGTCAAAGGAAGGGAGACACCGTTCCTCCGCGACGCGACGATCCTCTTCTTCCGCAACGATCAAATTTGCAACGTCCCTTTCCACGACAAATCTTGTTCGACGACAACGCTTGAGGTAGGGGATTTATTGTTGTTGTTATATGTGAATTCTTTCGTTGTAGTTCCTCGTTTCAATTGAACCGCTTAATATCGATTAACGGGAGGGGGTCAGACTGCACAAACACGGACAACCCCCCTCCCTTATCTTTGTGTTGTTGTGGTTCGAAGGAAAGTGATGTGGTACCATCACACCACGCGGGATCATGCGGAAAGGATGCACGGTGTCGTCGCGCCGCGCCGAAGAAGTCGAACAAGGTCACGGCGCCGTCGTGCCATGTCGTAGAATCACGAAAATATCGCGGCCAGAGTGGGGCCGCGGGAGAGGGGCGCGGTGCCGTCACGTCGCGCCGGACAGACCAAGGCCGCGGTGGAGCAGGGACCGGCGGCCAACTTCCGGCCGCCAGCGTCGAAACAGGGGGACCGGCCCGTGCTGGTCCCATGGTGTAGCAGCCAACCGGCTGGAGCGGGCCGGCCGGTCAGAGGAGGAGCTGGGGGTTCGTAAACCCCGGCTGGCCGAACAGCAGCGGACCCCCACATGGGGCCACGTTTAATTAAACAGGGGGGCAGTCCCCCCCCCTTGACCGCCAGCTCGGTTACACCGAGCTGGCCAGCGCGCCGGACCGCGCCCAGTCCTGGTGGGGCCGCGCCCAGGCCGGGTCGGGCCACGACATCCGGGCTGGGCCACGCCCAAGCGGGTTGGACCCGGACTCGGTTCGAGTTGTCCCGGTTCGGGCCGACCCAGGGCGTCTCGGGCCGGGTCGGTCCGGGCCCGAAACCCCCATTTTCGGACCTCTTACGGTCTTTTGCCCATAACATGGGCTACATACCTCCGAACGACGCACCGTCAGCTGCGATGCGATCCTTGGATGAAAACGGTAGTTTCGGTATATTAAACTCATGGTTTTGGAGAACTTTGGGTTCAGCCGGGTTGGTTCGTACACGAAACCAACTGGACCCTCGGAGCGGAAAATCTTATATCCTGGCTCTGGACGTCCGATTGACGTGCCGTAAAATTTGTTGGGTTCCTCTTGATAAGAAGAAACTTTTGGCATACTTCTCCTGAGTTTTGGTTTTAGTTGGATAGTGGCCGGGTTGGATTGTATCTGAAATCCAACCGGACCCCTAGAACGGAAAAACTGATAACTTTCAAACTGGACATCCATTTGACGAACCGTCCGCGACGTTTGTGTTCACATAGAGAAACAGTCCCTAAGAGCTTACCCTATGATATTTTGGGGTACAGTTGATATACGGCCGGGTTGGTTCGCACACGAAACCAACCGGGCCCCTGGGACGAAAAGGCTACTAACTCACAGATTGGGCGTCCGATTGACGCGCTGTCTATTGCGTTGAGACCCCTAAGCCGAGGCGGTACTTTGAGATACTTCTTCGAGGGACTTTGAGATACTTGGATTATTGAACAGTAGCTCATGGAGTGGACCCTCCCGGAGACGAGCGTACGGAGTACGGAGACCGTGTAGCCGACTGGGACCTGACAACTGCTTGACCGACTCGACTTGGAGTGAGTCGACTAGCCCAGTCGATGGAGCACTACTTTGTTTGGGTGCAGACCCATGGAGGACAGAGCACTACTTGTTTGGGTGTAGACCCGCGGTACTCGTCCGGAGAGTACCTCTGCAGGCTATTAGGGGGTGTGCACTACTGTTTTTGGGTGGTAGACCCCGGCGGGAAGCACTACTGTGTTTGGGTGGCTGACCCGCGATACTCGACAGGAGGAGTACTTCAGCAGTCTTAGGTTAGTGAGCAGTACCTCGGAGTCATGACAGGATCATTTTACACTCTAGAGACGGGGCTCTTCAGCAGTTACGGTTTCGATAATGAAAATCCTGGTTTGAGCTGAGTCTATGACCCTTTGTGTTTACCTCATGATTGAGATGAGTCACTTGGTAACTTAGGTATATGTATGGGCATATACCTGGGTTGTGGTTATCCGTTGATTTCATAATATTTGTGTTTCCTCAATTTTGAGATGGGTTACTTGATAACTTAGGTATATGTATGGGCATATACCTAAGTAAAGGTCATCTGTTGAGATCTTCTTTGTGGTTATCCTTGTTGGTATTAGTGAGACCTTGAGGGTCTCGAGGTCCCTACTGAGTATCGTTATACTCACCCATGCACGGGATATTCCTGCACCTCGTTGTGTTGGTTTTAGACAACGGGGAGTGCTGAAGGAGGCCGAGTGTTCGAAGACTGGACGATACCCGAAGGTGGACCTCATGACGAGTCTATATTAGGAGGTGGACTTCACATTGAGACGATACTCGGAGGAGGTTGACGGGCAAGAGCGTTGTGGAGGCTATCTGTACCTACCCTTCAGGTAGGATCCGTGGTGGATGATCGAGGAGCTGCGCTATCTGTACCTACCCATCAGGTAGGATCCGTGGTGGATGATCCAGGAGCTGCGCTATCTGTACCTACCCTTCAGGTAGGATCCGAGAAGGATGACCCAGGATCTGCTTCCTTTCTTCCAGTTGTTGTCTTTTTCTGTTGTTCTTTTTTTCATTTCTAGCTGTACTTTCGATTGGGTTTGTATTCTGGCCCACTTAATTTTCATAACTTTCTTTTGTTCTTAGTGTATTACTTCCGCTTGTACTCAGTGTGTTTGTTTACTTTTATAAAGGCAATGCCTTCCCAGTTATCGGGATTTATGCCTTTGGTGCTAGTCGCCAGCCCCTGGCCTATGGAAGGTGGGCTTGGGGTAGTCACGGCACGGGCCCCGAGGTGGTTCGTGACCCCGAGGACGGGTCGTGACAAATTGGTATCAGAGGAGTTCAGTTCTACCGCAGAACTAAGGACTCTGATCTTTTTTCTATGTGAAGCAATAGTGTTAAAGGTACCGAGTGTGGTCTTCAGTTCAGGGAGTCCAGTGTTGGTGCGGTGGCTGACGTATCCGTTCACTAGGTCCCTGAATACTGATTTCTGACTTTGTACACGAAAACACTGATTGTGTGTGTGTTCCAAAGTTTTAAAGTCAGCTCAAACCAGGTCAGCTCACCAGGTATAAATCGTTGACTGTGTCGCATCTGTTCAGGATGTCTCTACACAGATAGTAAATTGGAGTTCTGAGAGTGTACTCAATGACGGCCCATCGAGCGGCGAGGCTCCGGTGCGGGGCCCTTTTTAATATGCTGGCACCCTCGGGTGGTGTACCAGCAGCACCACCACCTGTTGGGAAGTAGATGCCACCAGCCTTACTAGCGAACTGTGCATGCTGGAAGAGCACGTTGCATGAGTTCTAGCAGCAGCGGCCTCCGAGGTTACGAGGTGAGGTAGATTCCCAAAAAACATAGGAATAGCAGGAGGTGATTGCTAGAGTTTTCCGCCTAGCTGAGACACCAGTGGAGTGGATGGTAGACTTGGATACTAGTGTTTTCCAGTGAGTGACCATGAGGATGGTCCGCATAGTGAGGAGGCTTCGGTACGTGGACCGATGCCTGAGATAGTTCCTTCGGGTAGTGTTTCAACTTTACATCACTACCTATTGGTCAGCAGTTACAACCAACGGTATCATAATGTGACACTTGTAGACTTACTTCCTTACACGTGTTCCAAAATCAAATACCCTCAAGTTCCGAGGTGAGCCCGACTCACAGGCGGCTGAGGACTGGCTTGAGGAAGGGCCTGAGAGTTTTCTAGATCTTATACAGCTTCAGGCAGTGGAGCTCCGAAAGCAGGCGGACAGGAGCGGAACTAGTGGATTCATTTTTTACCTTGTACTTCTAGTTCCATGTTACTGTTGTATTTGTGTCTTTGTACTTCGAGCTGCAGTAATAAAGGAAACTTATCTTTGTGATGTTTGCTTTCCTGTCCTTTTGTTGGTTGATACTGAGAGGTCCCAGTTAAGACTGTTGAATTGACCCTCACTTTTGAGATTTCTACTGGAGGAGACCCAGTGACCTCACACTGATGCCGACAGTGTGACTCGACCCTTGGAGGCGAGAGTGATGGTTGGATCTCTTGGTAGTAACGTCGAGGCCTTACGACGTCATACATGGCATGAATACATCATTCATGTCAGTATTGACTGTATTAGGAAATGGGTGTGGTTCATCCAGGGGATGAGACCGAGTTTCTATTTTCGTCAAGGGAGAAATCTTAGCATCTCTTTCAGATCGTAGGCAAAGAAGGTGCATATCATCCAGGGGCGGATGAAAACTGCACAGTGCAGTAAGAAACAAGAAACCGGCGCCAGTCTTAGAGACTCGGGTGTGTTAAATGTTTCAAGAAGAGGAAGCTTTAAGGAGAGATGAGTCTGCGAAACAGAAGACATGGAGGAAGAGCTAGGAATGCAGCATGAGGTGGTGTACATTTTAACATAATACAACCACCTTCCTTAGTTGTCCCTGCTAGGCTCAGGGAGCTGGTGGGTGGAGGAAGAGTGCAGATGCATGTGGTCAAGGAGTGTGACCCAATGGCTCAAAAAATGATTCAAGGGACAGTCTGTGTCCACTACTAGCTGCCTTAGTAACAGACGTTGATATGAATCATCCCTTTCTTACATGAATCTTGTCCCAAAGCTAGAGTTTTCGGTAAGCCGTGGACTTGACCCTCATGTTTGGAGACACCTTGGGAGGAGACTCGATAACCACACTTATGCTGACGGTGTGGTCAGACCCTCGAGGCGAGAGATTCGGTTGGAATCTCTTGGTGATAGCGTCGAGGCCTTACGACGTTGGTTTGAGTATGGACTGGGCAATCACAGTTCATACACAAATCGACGGTATTAGGCAAAAGCGTTGTGGTTTAACTACGATGTCGGGATGGGTTTTCCTTGGTCGGTGAAAAGGAAACCCCAGGCAGCACAGGATAAAATCATGCATAGGAGGGTGCGACCGATCACTCTTGAGTCGGTCAACCTTACCCTCATGGCGGTAGTCGTTTTGAGTTTCAGTTTTAACAGGAATTGGAGACCTCTAGAGTTCGAGGGTGACGATCACGTCCTTATACGGATCTCACCTCGACGAGGTTTACGGAGATGTGGCTGAGGTGACAAGTTATCTCCGAGGTTCAACAGACCTTTCTAGGTCCTCAGCAGGGTAGTCGAGGTGGTTTACCGCTTGACCCATCCACCTCCGTTGCACCAGGTGCACGAAGACTTCCATGTATCTCAACTGAGGAGATACGTGCTTGACCAAACACATATCATCGACCATGGCGAGCTGGACTTGGGCGATGGGGTGACTCTCACAGAGGTTCTAATGGGGATCAAGGAACGACAGGAGCGGATCCTACAAGGATGGTCGATTCCTCAGGTGCGTTTTCTTTGGCAGTACGGGAACCTCCAGGTAAGAACATGGGAGCGGAAGGCTCAGATATGTGCTCAGTACCACTTTTGTAACCCCAGTTTGTGTAAAAGATTTACGAGGACATAAAGCCCTGAGGTGGGAGTACTGTAAAGACCCAGAAATTTCAAGGAAAAGTTTTTCTTAATTTTCTTTGGAATTTTACAAGAACGCCGTTTCTGACGGCACCTGATTCCGAGGCCCGGTGTGCCCAGAATCATTTGCTGAAGTTTAGCTCGGGTACGTTTAGTGAACAAACAAGCAGGTTTTCCTAACTTTTGAACCAGTGCTCGGAATCGAAATTTGAGGGCACCGATGGAATCGCAGCGCCGGTAATTGCTTAGAAACACCTTTTTTGGAGTTGCGTTTTCTCGGGTGTGGTTATTAGATTTTTGGGTTAAGTAAAGGAATAAAATAAAAGTGGTGAAACCAATTTTATTTTATTTAAATAAGTGTTAACCTAAACTAAGTGGTTGAGTGGGACCCACATCCTAACTAATCCACTAGGTATGATATTAGTGGGGTGGGGCCCACACGAGCCCTACCCTTTCAACTTCCTCAACCCCTCCTTTATTTCAGTAACGCACCCGCACCCCCCCCCCAATTAAGGAAAGTCAACTCGTGCATTTATTTAAATATTAAACACCTCTATTAATTGGGCGGTTTAAAAGTTGCAATTAAATTCAATTAATTGGTTGATTCAATTTTGAATTTCAAAGACGTTGTCTTCTGTGTTAATAAAATAAGTCAAGTCTTATTTTATTATGGTTGGGCTTGTTGTGTTGAGTATTTGGGACAAAAAGTGGAGTCTTAAAGTTCTTCCTCCTCAAAAAAATAACGCGAAGAATGCCGACCTCCGACGATGGATGACGGTGAGAGACACCATCCTTGGAGATCGACGACCTGACGCACATCTCCTCGTTCCTTCTTTCCGCTTCCAAGGAAGGGAGACACCGTTCCTCCACGACACGACGATCCTCTTCTTCCACGACGATCAAATCCACGACGTCCCTTTCCGAGAAAAATCTCGTTCGACGACAATGCTTGAGGTAGGGGATTTATTGTTGTTGTTATACGTGAATTATTCCGTCGTCGTTCCTCATTTCAATTGGACCGCTTGTTATTGATTAAAGGGAGGGAGCCGGACCGCACAATCATGGTCGACCCCCTCCCTTATCTTTGTGTTGTTGCGGTTCGAAGGAAAGTGTCGCGGTACCGTCACACCGCGCGGGATCATGCGGCAAGGATGTGCGGCACCGTCGCGCCGTGCCAAAGAAGTCGAAAAAGGTCGTGGCACCGTCGCGTAGTGCCGATGAAGTCAAATAAAGGCGCGGTGTCGTCGTGCCACACAAGATGGACCAAGGCCGCGGCGGAGCAGGGACAGGAGGCCAACTTCCGGCCGCCGGCATTGAAATAGGGGGACCGGCCCGCGCCGGTCCTATGGTGAAGTAGTCGGCTGGCCGGAGCGGGCCGGCCGGCCAGAGGAGGAGTCAGGGGTTCGTAACCCCTGGCTGTCCGAACAGCAGCGGCCCCCCACGTAGGGCCGCATTTAATTAAACAGGGGGGCATCCCCCCCCCTGACTGCCAGCTCGGTGTAACCGAGCTGGCCAGGGGACCGCCAACACGCCAACGCATCGGGTCGGGCCACCAAGGCCGGGCCGGACCCAGACCCAGTTTGGGTCGACCCGGTTCGGGCCGACCCCAGGGGTCTCGGGCCGGGTCGGTTCGGGCCCGAAACCCCCATTTTCAGACCTCTTACGGTCTTTTGCCCATAACTTGGTCTACGGACCTCCGAACGACGCACCATCAGCTGAGATGCGATCCTTGGATCGAAACGGTCGTTTCGGTATATTACACTCAAGGTTTCTGAGAACTTTGGGTTCAACCGGGTTGGTTCGTACACGAAACCAACCCGGCCCTCGGAGCGGAAACGCTTATATTTTGAGCTCGAGACGTTCGATTGACATGTCGCCAACTTTTTTGGGTTCCTCTTGATAAGACGGAACTTTTGGAATAATTCTCCTGAGTTTTGGTTGCAGTTGAATAGTGTCCAGGTTGGATTGTATCCGAAATACAATCGGGCCCCTGGAACGGAAAAGCTGATGACTTTCAGACAGGACGTCAGTTTGACGAACCGTCAGCGGCGTTGGTGTTCACATTGAGAAACGGTCCCTAAGATCTTACCCTATGAGATTTCGGGGTACAGTTGAGATATGGCTGGGTTGGTTCACACATGAAACCAACCAGGCCCCTGGGATGAAAAGGCTAGTAACGCACAGACCAGGCGTCTGATTGACACGCCGTCTGTTGCGTTGAGACTCCTAAGACGAGGTGGTCCTTTGAGATACTTCGTCATGGGACTTTGAGATACTTGGATTATCGACAAATAGCTTGTGGAGATGACCCTCCCGGAGATGAGCGTACGGAGTACGGAGACCGTGTAGCCGACTGAGACCTGACGACTGCTTGACCGACTCGACTTGGAGTGAGTCGACTAGTCCAGTGGACGGAGCACTAATTTGTTTGGGTGCAGATCCATGGCGGAAAGAGCACTACTTTTTTGGGTGTAGACCCGCGGTACTCATTTGGAGAGTACCTCTTCAGGCTATTAGGGGGTGTGCACTACTGTGTTTGGGTGACAGACCCCGGCAGGAAGCACTACTGTGTTTGGGTGGCTGACCCGTGGTACTCGACAAGAGGAGTACCTCAGCAGTCTTAGGTTAGTGGGAAGTACCTCGGAGTCATGACAGGATCACTGTACACTCTAGAGACGGGGCTCTTCAGCAGTTACGGTTTCGATAATGAAAATCCTGGTTTGAGCTGAGTCTATGACCCTTTGTGTTTACCTCATGATTGAGATGGGTCACTTGATAACTTAGGTATATGTATGGGCATATACCATGGTAGTGGTTATCTGTTGATTTCATAATCTTTGTGTTTCCTCATGATTGAGATGGGTTACTTGATAACTTAGGTATATGTATGGGCATATACCTAAGTAGAGGTTATCTGTTGCGATCTTATTTGTGGTTATCCTTGTTGGTTTTAGTGAGACCTTGAGGGTATCAGGGTCCCTACGGAGTATCGTTATACTCACCCCTGCACGGGCTATGCCCACACCTCGTTGTGTTGGTTGCAGACGATGGGAAGGGCTGACGGAGGCTGAGTGTTCGAAGACTGGACGATACCCGGAGGTGGACATCATGAAGAGTCAGTATCAGGAGGTGTACTTCACGGCGACACGATACTCGAAGGAGGTTGATGGGCAGGAGCGTTGTGGAGGCTATATGTACCTACCCTTCAGGTAGGATCCGTGGTGGACGATCCAGGAGCTGTGCTATCTGTACCTACCCTTCAGGTAGGATCCGAGAAGGATGACCCAGGAGCTGCTTCCTTTCTTCCAGCTGTTGTCTTTTTCTTTTGTTCTTTTGTTCAGTTGTAGCTGTACTTTCGATTGGGTTTGTATTCTGGCCCACTTACTTTTCAGCACTTTCTTTTGTTCTTAGTGTATTAATTCTGCTTGTACTCTGTGTGTTTGTTTACTTTTATAAAGGCAATGCCTTCCCAGTTATCGGGATTTATGCCTTTGGTGCTAGTCTCCAGCCCCTGGCCTATGCAAGGCGGGCTTGGGGTAGTCACGGCACGGGCCATGAGGATGGGTCGTGACCCCGAGGACGGGTCGTGACATTATTCATGGCTCCAATTTTTTCATCAGATCATATGATAGCATTGAAGTCTCCAAGAATGGTCCATGTCCTAGAGATGATAGTTTTAAGAGATCCAATGTCCATCCATAAGTTCCTTTTATCTTGATGTCAATTATGGGCATAAATAAGAGAGATTAAATGTTGAAGGCCAAGAAAATTTAAAAAATAAGTGATGTTTTGTTCACTATTAGCAAGAATAGAAATTTCAGTTAAGGAGCAATGTGATAGAACCCAAAATCTCTAAACCTCTGATTGACCACTGTTAAAATCCAAAAGATGAAATCCCATATTTTTAAAGTTTGAAATACTGGGAGAAAAAAACCTTTTAGGCTCAGACAGACTAATAAGAAAAGGCCTATGTTTTTTGATGAAGAGCCTAAGGGACCTCGTAGTTTCATGATTTTCCAGTTCCAAGAAATTCCAGAACAGAATCTTCATTTAAATCTATGAATAGAATGATGTCCCCCTTTTTTGACCCCTCTAGTTTTCTGCTTGCCTGATAAAGGAGGCCTTCCAACCTTTCTCTTAAGACTAGATATCTCTTTTAAGATATTGATAATGTCTGAGGTGTTGATGTTTCCTTTTACAATTATAATCAAGGGACCAATAGAAATAATTTCAACCATACCACGAGATAAAGCAGGAGTGCCCATATTTTGTAAATCCGCATCACCCTTGGATGAATCAGGAGATATGGTCTCTATAGATTGTACTTCAACAGTATCAACAGTTGAAACATAAGCCTCGATCATCACTTACTGTATTTCAGAAACTGTTTTGGATGAATGAGGAACATCAATCCCCACTTCCTGTAATACAGAGCTTGCATTGGACGAATAGGGATCCTTGGTCGCAACAGATTATACTTCAACAGTGTAAATAGTTGAAATAAGAGCCTCAATCATCACTTCCTACATTGCAGAAACTATATTTTAGGAAGCAAGAACACTAATCCCCAATTCCTTTAACGTAGATCCTACATTGGATGAAGCTGGATCCTCAATTAAAATCTTCTGTATAGAAGCGATACCCCTGGATGAATCACATGCAACCTAAGTTGGAGTCGTGACAGGTGAAATGGATATCAAAACTGAATCTGTAAAGATTGGAGTATTGTCAGCTGGGAGATGTGGTATGTTTTCCTATATTGAAACCACAAGATCGTAAATATTATCCTCCATGTCCTCTCTCAAAAACTTTTAATCCAACTCATTTTCTAAGGATTCATGACCAATCTGATTAGGAGGACTAGCCAGATGAGGAATCTTACCTTGTTCAACATCTTCAGAGATATCTGCCTAGGATTTCCTATTAGGAACTGTAACCTTTTATGAGAAAGTTATATCCTCTAAAAGACCATCCTTTTCCACAAAGACCCTCTTGTTCTTTTTACACCAATTAACCTCTTTCCAATCCTTTTCCTTAGGTACCTCATTCACTTCCTTTTGAAGCATCCAACAATTAACAACAGAGTGGCCAACAATCTTACAAACATCACAAAAATGGGGAACATCTCATACTCTACTTTAACATCAATCTTATTACCATTACCAATAAAGGAGATATTATTTGGGCTTTGGATTTCCAAATTATCATCAACAAGGATTCTTGAAAAATATCATAGATCCCCCTCCAAAGTTTTCTGGTCCTTCTTAATGCGAGTGCCAATGCATGAGGCAAGGTCATTAAGGATCTTAGGATGACAATACATGCAATTCAATTCATGGTGTTTAATCCAAATCTGAGCATTGGTTTCTTAAGATTGAAGGGATTTAAATTAATATCCCATTTAGATAATCTCAAAGTTCTGGGTTTAAGATGTAGACTACCAAATTCCCAAGATCTATTAAAAGCATCCCCCGATTGAAGGATTATGTGAAATAATACCCTCCCAATGGGAATTAATTTCCAATTACTAAAGCCCCAGAAATGTGAGATCCTACTTTTAAGATCAATGTAAGACCAGGTTTTATCCCCCTTAGAATAAATAGTGTCACCAAGAATTTAATACTTACAAATATCAATATGTTGTTTCAAAGCCTCCAGATCTGCAACAATAGAGGAACCACCATTTTCAAGAATACTAATATTAGAAGATTGAGACATACTTCTTTTTCTAAAATCATAGGATCAAAAAAGAACATCGAAAAAAGAAACCCCCTTCTGTCTCAGAGCAGGGGGGTCTATGGGATCCGATAAACCATTACTCGTGATTAAGGGACGATCATTCTTGAAAGAAAACTCACAATCAATATTGAAAAAATCCATGATGAGCAACAAGTAAAGATCTAAGATTGAACGAGAATGTTGTTGTAGATTTGAGAGAAAAGTTCATACTCTCTCTCCATCCTCTTTATAAGTCGTCTCTAATATTTAATATCATTTACTTTGATAGTTATTTGATTCACTATTAAAATATTGATAAATTTGTATCCTTTTCTCAATACTAATATTGGATAAGGAAACTTTTTTATTTAAATAGATTATTAGATATATAAGGAATACTTGGGACATGCACTATATGGGTTGGGGACTAGTTAATACAAGACATACCAGTTGGGGACTAGTTAATAAAATCACAACAGTTTGGGGACTATTTAAAGAAATCCCCATGATGCATCGGTAGTCTCGTGACACAAAATCAGTTAGAAAAAAACCCTTCATGTTTGTTTCCAAGTAGAATAGACAGGTTTCTACCCACATACTTAAACCATATTATATTAGGTTTTGATGGTAGTGGTTCATGTTATAGATATATTATGTCTAATAATTAATAATTTCCTCCATTATTATCAATTATATTTTCACTATGAATAAATGTATGGATGCATTTCATTCTCACGTTATTGATTAAATAGAATATGTTTCAGTTTATTACCTTTCCATATTGATTATTCTTTATCCAGATATTTTAAATGGTATGTGTTTTAAGTTATTTACCTTTCTATATTTTTTATGAACATCTTCCTCAGTTTATTAATTAATGGCATGTTTATTCAATTATTAACCATTCATATTGATTATTCTCATTGATTCATTATTGCTTCCATTATGCTTTACCCTAACTGGGGATTTGAACCCAGCGTTATTTTATTTCCCTTCCCCAAGAGTCCAAGAAGTATATTATAAAAGGTATGAAAGGATATCATAGATGAAATATAGTTATCCTTGAAAGAAAAAAAAATTATGTTTTAGTTTGTGTATTCATTTTTAATACACGACTCAAGTGTGTATTTGGTTTGACTTGACTAACAATCTCTTCAGTCCTTTGGGATTTGAATCTTTGTAATCATGCCAATGTAATGGTAGTAGAAACTGAATCTGGGTATCTGTGGTCGGGTTGCTACAAAAAACAACATTGAAGAAATAATAATAGTACTCATATCAAAACTCAAACAAGAAAAATTGGGGAAATTAATCCCATCGTATAAGAAATAATATTTTTTATTTCAATCTATCCAAATCAAAATCAAGGAAGAGACTATAAGTAATCCCTAAAATGGCCATTCCTAAACCACCAATTGAAACTTAAGGCTATTTACAATTAGATATTTTCAGGAAATCACTCTAAATTACATCCAAATTCTTTAAATGGTCTTAAATTACATTATAACATTATGAAAATATGTAAAAACTATAGTTATGACACCACTTTATCATTAACCAGCCCAAATACCTTGGTACCCTGATATTTGAGAAGGCGTTGAAAAATCCAAAATGGAATTCCTGATCCCCATAGGTTGGATACTAGTACCTTGCATCATATAGGATAAATTTGGGCATTAATGTTCCACATAAATAGCATAAGAAAATGATACATATCAGTATGCTCAAAACTCCCAAAGGATATAGTTCCAGAAACAAAACAGGTAGATCAAAAACACAAATAGTATATCATCAAATTACCAAAAAGTATAAAATAAAAAAATTCAAACCACTTGATGTTATCAACACTCCAATACCAAAGCTTCAAGAACATTTACCTCGTCCAAGATGAAGCTTCCCTTTACTTTAACCTGGAAGAAGAAAATCTAAAAACACCCGATGGAAAAGGTAGGGTGTGAGATAAAATCCCAGTAGGGTCTCCCTAAGTGTTCCATAATAATATTCCATCATAATAATTGAAATCATGATTTCAATTTTAAATAAAACAGGCATGGTAGTACATTTTCATATTTAAATAAAAACATGCTTTTCATTTCAAATGATGTAATAATTTCAAAAAATGGTTTAAGTAAACATTTTATGTAAAGAAGTGTGTATAAATAACTAAGCATGAATAAAGTCATTTCACAATCCATGTAATATATAGGAACCATGGTCATCTACTATTCAGTACAGTAGTTTCAAGCTATATGATACTCACACTCTTATATCAGTGATCATGGCATATTTTTACACAAATACCTCAGGCTCATGCTGAATAGGACTCATTAACGTTCCATCAAAAATATGATCTTAATAACCATATTTTCTTATAGTTTTCACCATCAATCCATTGATAGGGAATAACTATCTTAGAATGATTCTCTCAAGTAATCCACTAAAAATACAGACTCACATGTGATCAATCAATCAATCAATTATAGGAACAAAATTTAAATTTAGTTTAAAATACAATTTCCATATTTTCAGTTTCAATATGTCAATTTCTTTATAAAACTAAATCATAGGTTTTTAATAATCAATTCATTTTTTAAAGATAAAACCAGTAATTGATTCTTATCAAATTAATTTAATTAATTTTTGTCTAAATAAATTTCACAAATTTCATCAGATTCAAATCACACCCCAATTTCTAATTCGAATTTGAGGTTTTCTCCAAAATTCCATTCCAAATCAATTTTAATTTCCAATTTTCATAAAATTGGGTTTTTTATATTTAAATTGAAATAATTTCAAGCATCAATTAATTCAAGGTCAAATAAATTGGCCAATCATAAATGGAACCACTAGACTTTAATCATGGTAATCACACAACACAACACCTGTAAAGGGATTTTCCAATTATGAATAATGGAAATATAGATCAAGAAATAATGTAACACCCGAGACTTTTATGTTATATAAATCATCAAAGGAATCTTTTTCTACACAACACTTGCTTGGCTTGCTTTACATGCAATCGCGACCTTCCTCGATAGCTTGCGTCGTACGCAATACCGAGTTTCACTAAACAACAATATGCTATTAAAACTAGCCGTTATGAATAGTAATAACCACTTTTTGAAATTTTATAAATTTTATTTTTCAAAATGGACTTCATTTTTGGACTCAGAATATCGAAATTATCCTAGGGTGAAATTTTGGTGTTTTTCTGAAAACTTTCAATTTTTGATGAATCGTGAAACCACTAAGTGGTAGGTTAAAAACTGAATTTTGCATAAAACTTAATTTTACCGCTTCTGTGAATGGAATTTCAAAAATCCGAGAGACACGGTTAATATCAAGGACTAAAATGTGGTTCAATGAGATGAAAATAATTTTTTGGTGAATAGTAACTTTTTACTATTTTTACCGCGGTTAATAGTAAATAGGGTAACTAAGGGTAAATATGATATTAATATTACCCTAACACATGTCCTAATTCTATTGGACAAGTGTAATTCGACCAAAAACAAACTTAGGAATAAAATATGACCATTTAGGCCCACTTGGATTAGATTAGGACATTTATTATTAATTTATTTAAAGAAGGGTTAAAATAGTTAAAATCAAAGTTTAATAAGTAAATCATTTTTAATATAGGGTTATACATAAGATACATTCGATTGTAAATATTCATTAGAAAGATAAAACGATTTCCTACATGATGGTATTTTATTTGTAATTTTTAGACATCAAATAATTTAATTTATTTATGACACAAAGATGATGCAGTAATTATCTTATTAATGAAATATTGACAAAATTGATAATATAAATACCAAAATAAATGTAATTTGAGACTTTTTATGAATTTCAATAATTTTCTAGGTTACTATGATATATTATTATTGATTTAATCAACTTGGTTCGAACATATAATTCTGTTATGACTTTCACAAAAATCATATATCAAATAGTGTCAAAATTGACACAAAATAGTTTTTAAATCAAATATTATATTATTAATTGTTATTTTATTCCTAAAAATCTAAGGTTCGGCCAAATGACTTAGATAAAAATATATATATTAATAATAAACAATTTGGGGTTCGTTTGGCATGTTATAGTAAGTGTATTAACCATATAGTGAAAGAAAACAAAAAGACACGGTAAAAGTTAAATTAATTAACTTAGAGTTAAATCTAATTGATAAGGTTAAAATAATACCCTAAACTTGTCTAAATCCTATTGGTTGATAGGATTTCGACCCATCCCCACTTTAGCTTCGAAATAAGACCCTTTGGAACCATTATAAACCGATTTTGACTTTAATATAAAATAATATTTTGAGATATTCCTAAGGTGCCCCTCTCCTCCCTTATAAAAGGGCACCTCCTCCCCCTCCTCCTCACACCAATTTGAGCACTCAAGCTCGGCCAACCCCTGACATGTTCCCTTCTCCACTTCCCTAGAATAATCCTAGAGGTCCTGGTCTTCTCCAAAGACCAATCTTAGTTCCTTAAGTGGAGGATTCAAAAAGGCGTTCCAAAGAAGAGGTAATATCCATTACCGATCTTTTCAATTTCTTTCTTCTTCAACTTCTTCTTCTTTAGTTGTTTCATGATAAAGTAATAACATCAGTATTACTTACATACTGATATGTTATTATAAATATGAAACAACCCTAATTCACCTTCTATCCATCCTACGGAAAAATGAAATCACCGCGCGTGCGTACGTACGGAATACCGTCTCCACGCCGTGGTGTAATCTATTTTCCACCATCACCTTACAAGGATGGGTATAATGGTGTAATCAGTAACTATATATGATTATTATTAAGTAATATTGATACTGAAATAATATATATATATATACTCCAATACAATTCCACGATCATAGGAACGATATCATCACTCGTGCGTACGTACGGAATACCGTCTCCACGATGTGATGCGACTCGTTCTACATGATCTTCATTTCATAATGATTATATAAATGAATTGAATGAATGAAAATGGTATATACTACACTAATACCATTCTGGAAATGAATTATCTATAACCTAAAGATAAGAATAAGAATTTATTCGACAAAACACGCATAAGAACAAAAAGTTATAAAGACCCGAGTAACAAGTAACAATGAAATATTGCTAACAAGAAGCTAATAATATGACCATATATGATCTCATATCAATATGTATGATTCTGGAATAAGTCAATAACATTATTTAAACCATTATACAGGAGATTCGGACACGAACAAAGCAAATCGGACCTAAGGTAAGGGAAATATCACAATCTCATTTTTATCCGAGATTGTTTATTCGTAAGTATTTACTGGGGTGTATTTTATCATCCACATCCATGTTCCCTCAATATGTAATATTGTTTCCATCCACTTGAAATAGTTTAAATCCAATTTTACCCTTAGGTGAGTTTTTAGTAAAGAATATGAAAGGAATCTTTTGTCGTTTTTCCGTACGAGGTACTTTTTGACTTTTCCGACAAAAGTACGAAGAATGTTTTTTTTAAACTTATACGGCATGAATGGATTTTTAAAACATTACTTCAAAGAAGCTTCCTTTACAAGTTTTCAAGTTTATTTTTAATCAACTTCTTTTATTTTAAAGTTGTATGACATGTTATGAAAGGAAAAAATGTTTTTGAAGAAGAAAGGATATTTTCCTCAAGAATTCAATTCAAGTGTTTTATCAAAATTATTTTCCATCTAAGATAATAAAGGGTTATGTTTCTATCCATATTTTTACATTGGTTTGACTATGTTGTGATGGAATTATGTTTATGAATTCCTTTATCATATATGAATTGATTTATGATGTCATGATGTTTCAAGAATCCCATTTTTGTTATATGTGTTATGCGATGATGTATGTTTTATGATTATGTGGCACACATAAGAAAGGATTCATTATAAGATGGGTGGGACCTATATCTCCCTCCAATGCATTGGGTAATGATTTTATATCTCATGAGATAGACATGGCTGGAACGGAAGGTTATTTCGGTTCAGTGATACAGGACTAAAACGAGGAGTGAACTCGGTTCAGAAAGGGACTTTGTCCACTAAGATAGTCTTGGCAATGAGTCATGACTAACAAGAAATGATTTTCCATGATTATGTGTGCATGCCACAAAGATTCAAGTTTTATGTTATGATTATGGGGATCTCATTTTCACTTCTATGATTTATTCCATGTTAAGATATTATGATCTCTTTTGCAGGTTTTAATTTTCAAAAAGATATGATATGATTTTTATTTCCTTTATTTGCCCTTGCTGAGCATTTGAGCTCACCCTTTTATGTTTTCTTTTCCCCAGGCCAGGAAGATGGATATTAAGTAGAATATGCTAAAAGGGACCCTAGATATGATGAAATAAATGGGAGACACTGTAGAAGATTTATGAACCAGTTGTTTATGTTTCCCAGTTTCTAAAGACACTATACCTATACGGTCCTTTGTGGTTTTGTCATATGTTGTAATAAGTGTGATTCAATTTTGAAGTATTAACAATGTATGTAAAGTGTGGGTCGTTATAGTTGGTATCAGAGGAAAGGTATAGTCAACCTTTGGAAACTAGGATGTGAAAGCCTTAGTAAGAACCCTAAGGATAAGTCTAAGAATAGAACACAATCTTAGAAATGGCCATGAATAACCTAGGATAAGACCATAAGCATGAAAATTTTATTCTTGAATTATGTGGTTTCCTATTATAATTAGTGTTGCTCACACTATTCTTCTTGGTTTTAGTCAATGGCTGGAACCCGAAGGAACCGTGTTAATGCGGAATGCGATGGGCAATGCAATGATTGTCCCCCTGAGCAACCAAACGATATGGGAGCTGGAATGCAAAATCTTGTAGCCATGCTCACACAACTTTCTCAAGC
This sequence comes from Viscum album, assembly GCA_963277665.1. Classification (NCBI taxonomy): domain Eukaryota; kingdom Viridiplantae; phylum Streptophyta; class Magnoliopsida; order Santalales; family Viscaceae; genus Viscum; species Viscum album. The sequence goes on along the minus strand of OY728130.1, from coordinate 581,992,426 downwards.
TATGAATCATGCCGGATTTCCAAACGAACAAAGGAGGGAGCAACATTCTGTTGAATCCTTCATGAGGCAGCGTCCACCATCTTTCAGTGGGTCTACTGATCCATTAGTTGCTGAACAATGGATTAGTACTACTGAAAAGATATTTTCAGTTCTTCAATGTTCTGAGCATGATAAAGTCATCCTAGCAGTGTATCGTTTGGAAGGAGATGCTGATCAATGGTGGAATCTTGTTAAGAATACAAGGCAAAGGGATGAAATTGAGTCTATGGAATGGGACGAGTTCAAGAACTTATTTTTCAATAAGTACTTCCCTCGTATTCTCCGAACAAAGATGGAGAAAGAGTTCCTTGAACTGAAGCAAAGAGATGATGAATCTGTTGGTACCTATGAAGCAAATTTTACCAGACTTGCAAGGTACGCTTCTGGTATTATTATCCAACCAGAGAGTAAGATCGATCGATTCTTTAGTGGCTTAAAACCAAGTCTTCGAAGGGCGTTAGCCATAAGGGACTTCAATAGCTACGAGGAAATCATTCGATGTGCTCTCAAAGTCGAGATGGAGATTGGAGTAACCCATCAGTCACATGGGTTTGATAAGAAGAGGAAGATGGAATTCAAAGAAAAATCTAAAGAGCACACGGAAAAGAAGATGAACTTTCCCTTATGCTCAAAGTGTGGAAAGAAACATGGAGGGAGTTGTCTTAAAGGGACAAGTAAATGTTTTAAATGTGGAAAGGAAGGTCATCGGGCATTTGAATGCCGTGATAATGGGAAGAAGATGTCTAATGATGCAAACAAAGGAAGGGTTACACAGAATGAACCTGCTACACTTCAATGTTTCAAGTGCAAGGAGATGGGGCATTATGCCAATCAATTCCCAAATCCAAGGGTTGATGATGATGGTCGACGTCAACAAACTCTTAAGGCTAAAGAAAAAGGAAAGTCACATGCAATTTCTATCAGCGATGTGGAGTACGATAACGATGTGGTGAAAGGTACACTTACCATCCACTCTAAAGTAGAAAATGTTTTATTTGATTTTGGATCCACCCACTCTTTTATTTCTGAAGACTTTTCTAAGGGTATCACCGTATTACCTCAACAATTAGATGTTGAGTTAGCTGTGACAACACCTAATGGCACATCAATCGCATCAAAAGTCTATAATTCTTCTCCGATCGAAGTTTGTGGGAAAGTGCTTCCTGCAAATCTTGTGATCCTTCCTTTAGTGGAATTTGATGTGATTCTTGGCATGGATTGGCTTTCTCTAAATGGAGCTCATATCAATTGCCAAAGAAGGGAAGTCACATTTCATATTCCAGATCAACCTACGATCGTCTATCAATGCAAGGATGAACATAACCTTCCAGTGGAAATTTCTTCCATCTTATGGGTATTGATTCCACTAAATGAAGGTTATTTATCTCAAATAGTTGGTGAGAAACTCACGATTAAGAATATGCCCATTGTACAGGAGTTTGATGATGTCTTTCCGGAGGAATTACCGGGTCTTCCACCAAATCGTGAAGTTGAGTTTTCAATAGAACTCGTACCGGGTGCTTTGCCTATTTCAAAGACACCTTATAGAATGGCCCCAATTGAGTTGTAGGAATTGAAGAAGAAACTCCAAGAGAATCTTGATAAGGGATTCATACGCCCTAGTGCGTCACCTTGGGGAGCACCTGTTCTATTTGTTAAGAAGAAAGATGGATCAATGAGACTCTGCATTGATTATAGAGAACTTAACAAGATCACTATCAAGAACAAATATCCTCTCCCATGCATTGATGACTTATTTGACCAACTACGCGGAGCTCAATACTTTTCCAAGATTGATCTTCGTTCAGGGTATCATCAATTAAGGGTCAAAAGGGAGGATATACCAAAGACGGCTTTCCGTACAAGGTATGGACACTATGAATTTATAGTGATGCCATTTGGTCTTACTAATGCCCCTGCTATCTTCATGGATCTAATGAATAGAGTCTTTAGAGACTATCTTGATCAATTTGTGGTAGTCTTTATAGACGATATTCTTGTCTATTCAAAGAGCAAGGAAGAGCATGAAGATCACTTGAGAATTATATTGAAGACCCTGAGAAAAGAGAAGCTTTATGCCAAATTTACCAAGTGTGAATTTTGGCTTCAAAAAGTTGCATTTTTGGGTCATATAATCTCAAAAGAGGGGATATCTGTGGATCCAGCAAAAACAGAGGTTATCGAAAGATGGTCGAGACCAACAACAGTAACTGAGATCCGAAGTTTTCTTGGTTTGGCTGGTTATTATCGACATTTTGTAAAAGATTTTTCATGATTATCTAATCCACTCACCAAGTTGACTCGGAAAGGAGTTAAGTTTGTCTGGACAGAGGAATGTGAAGAAAATTTCAAGGAGTTGAAAAGAAGGTTATCCTGTGCACCTGTGCTCACACTGCCTTGTAGTGGAGAAAGGTTTGTGATCTATAGTGATGCATCCAAGAAGGGATTGGGGTGTGTTCTTATGCAAAATGATATGGTGATAGCTTATGCCTCACGACAGTTGAAAATCCATGAGCAAAATTACCCAACACATGATTTGGAGTTGGCTGCGGTAATCTTTGCATTAAAGATTTGGAGGCATTACCTTTATGGTGAAAGGTGTGATATTTATACTGATCATAAAAGTTTAAAGTATATTTTCACACAAAAGGAGCTGAATATGCGCCAAAGAAGATGGTTGGAGCTGATTAAGGATTATGACTGCTCAATCCATTACCACCCTGGGAAAGCAAACAAGGTGGCAGATGCATTAAGTCGACAAGACCATGCTAGTTTATCCATGATGAGGATCACAAAAGATCCAATATTTATGTATTTACAAAGGATGGATCTTGGAATTATAATGGAAGGGGAAAAATCTTATCTTTCTCAAATGAATGTTCAACCATCTATACATGTGAAGATTAAATAGGCACAGAAAGAAGATGTCGAGTTACAAAAGAAGATGAGAAATGTTCCTGAATTCAACCTTGATTGTGATGGGATAATAAAGTTCAGGAATCAGGTTTGTGTTCCTCCCATCCCCGAATTAAAGAAAGAGCTGCTGGATGAGGCTCATAGTTCTTCATTCTCTATTCATCCTGAAAGCACGAAGATGTATAGGGACCTGAAAGAGTACTTCTAGTGGGATGGCATGAAAAGAGATGTTGCTGAATATGTCTCTCGATGCTTGGTTTGTCAACAAGTTAAAGCTGAGAGACAGAAGTCTAAGGGGATGTTACAACCATTACCCATACCCGAATGGAAATGGGAAAACATCACTATGGACTTTGTCACAGGACTTCCTAAAACATCCAAAGGCAATAATGCTATCTGGGTCATAGTTGATCGTCTTACAAAGTCTGCACACTTCATTGATATTAGAGAGGATTTCTCTCTAGATCAGCTTGCCAGGATATATGTAAAGGAAGTGGTAAGATTTCATGGAGTACCACTTTCTATTATATCTGATCGAGATCCTAGATTTACCTCGAAGTTCTGGCGAAGTCTTCAGCATACTCTGGATACAGAGTTGAGTTTTAGCACTGCTTATCATCCCCAGACAGACGGTCAGTCTGAGAGAACAATTCAAACCCTAGAAGATATGTTGAGAGCTTGCTCTATGGATTTCAAAGGAGGTTGGGATCATCACCTACCTTTGGTGGAATTTTCTTATAATAATAGATTTCACTCCAGTATTCAGATGGCTCCTTATGAAGCTCTCTATGGAAAGAAATGCAGGACTCCAACTTGTTGGGATGAAGTTGGGGAAAGAAAGCTATTAGGACCTGATCTCGTGGATGAAATGGCAGAAAAGGTCAGATCTATTCAACAACACATAAGAGCAGCTCAGAGTCGACAGAAAAGTTATGCCGACAACCGAAGAAAAGACCTAGAGTTTGAAGTGGGTGATAAAGTGTTCTTACGAATATCTCCCTGGAAGAGGGTTATGAGATTTGGAAAGAAGGGGAAGTTGAGCCCTAGATATATCGGTCCTTTTGAAATACTGGATCGTGTTGGGAAGGTAGCTTACCGATTGGCGCTTCCACCGAATCTCTCTCAAGTTCACGATGTGTTCCATGTATCTCTCCTGAGAAAGTACATACCAGATCCTTCACATGTACTCATCTCAGAAGTTGTACCGCTGGAGCAAGATCTTTCTTATGAAGAACAGCCGATAGAGATTCTGGATCGTAGCGAAAAAGTCCTACGAAACAAGACCACTCGCTTGGTGAAAGTTTTATGGAGAAACCACCAACTTGAAGAAGCTACATGGGAGCTTGAGGATATGATGAGGGAGAAGTATCCTCATTTGTTTGTTGCAAAGTGACGAATTTCGAGGGTGAAATTCTTTTTAAGGGGGGTAGAATGTAACACCCGAGACTTTTATGTTATATAAATCATCAAAGGAATCTTTTTCTACACAACACTTGCTTGGATTGCTTTACACGCAATCGCGACCTTCCTCGATAGCTTGCGTCGTACGCAATACCGAGTTTCACTAAACAACAATATGCTATTAAAACTAGCCGTTATGAATAGTAATAACCACTTTTTGAAATTTTATAAATTTTATTTTTCAAAATGGACTTCATTTTTGGACTCAGAATATCGAAATTATCCTAGGGTGAAATTTTGGTATTTTTCTGAAAACTTTCAATTTTTGATGAATAGTGAAACCACTAAGTGGTAGGTTAAAAACTGAATTTTGCATAAAACTTAATTTTACCGCTTCTGTGAATGGAATTTCAAAAATCCGAGAGACACGGTTAATATCAAGGACTAAAATGTGGTTCAATGAGATGAAAATAATTTTTTGGTGAATAGTAACTTTTTACTATTTTTACCGCGGTTAATAGTAAATAGGGTAACTAAGGGTAAATATGATATTAATATTACCCTAACACATGTCCTAATTCTATTGGACAAGTGTAATTCGACCAAAAACAAACTTAGGAATAAAATATGACCATTTAGGCCCACTTGGATTAGATTAGGACATTTATTATTAATTTATTTAAAGAAGGGTTAAAATAGTTAAAATCAAAGTTTAATAAGTAAATCATTTTTAATATAGGGTTATACATAAGATAAATTCGATTGTAAATATTCATTAGAAAGCTAAAACGATTTCCTACATGATGGTATTTTATTTGTAATTTTTAGACATCAAATAATTTAATTTATTTATGACACAAAGATGATGCAGTAATTATCTTATTAATGAAATATTGACAAAATTGATAATATAAATACCAAAATAAATGTAATTTGAGACTTTTTATGAATTTCAATAATTTTCTAGGTTACTATGATATATTAGTATTGATTTAATCAACTTGGTTCGAACATATAATTCTGTTATGACTTTCACAAAAATCATATATCAAATAGTGTCAAAATTGACACAAAATAGTTTTTAAATCAAATATTATATTATTAATTGTTATTTTATTCCTAAAAATCTAAGGTTCGGCCAAATGACTTAGATAAGGATATATATATTAATAATAAACAATTTGGGGTTCGTTTGGCATGTTATAGTAAGTGTATTAACCATATAGTGAAAGAAAACAAAAAGACACGGTAAAAGTTAAATTAATTAACTTAGAGTTAAATCTAATTGATAAGGTTAAAATAATACCCTAAACTTGTTTAAATCCTATTGGTTGATAGGATTTCGACCCATCCCCACTTTAGCTTCGAAATAAGACCCTTTGGAACCATTATAAACCGATTTTGACTTTAATATAAAATAATATTTTGAGATATTCCTAAGGTGCCCCTCTCCTCCCTTATAAAAGGGCACCTCCTCCCCCTCCTCCTCACACCAATTTGAGCACTCAAGCTCGGCCAACCCCTGCCATTTTCCCTTCTCCACTTCCCTAGAATAATCCTAGAGGTCCTGGTCTTCTCCAAAGACCAATCTTAGTTCCTTAAGTGGAGGATTCAAAAAGGCGTTCCAAAGAAGAGGTAATATCCATTACCGATCTTTTCAATTTCTTTCTTCTTCAACTTCTTCTTCTTTAGTTGTTTCATGATAAAGTAATAACATCAGTATTACTTACATACTGATATGTTATTATAAATATGAAACAACCCTAATTCACCTTCTATCCATCCTACGGAAAAATGAAATCACCGCGCGTGCGTACGTACGGAATACCGTCTCCACGCCGTGGTGTAATCTATTTTCCACCATCACCTTACAAGGATGGGTATAATGGTGTAATCAGTAACTATATATGATTATTATTAAGTAATATTGATACTGAAATAATATATATATATATATACTCCAATACAATTCCACGATCATAGGAACGATATCATCACTCGTGCGTACGTACGGAATACCGTCTCCACGATGTGATGCGACTCGTTCTACATGATCTTCATTTCATAATGATTATATAAATGAATTGAATGAATGAAAATGGTATATACTACACTAATACCATTCTGGAAATGAATTATCTATAACCTAAAGATAAGAATAATAATTTATTCGACAAAACACGCATAAGAACAAAAAGTTATAAAGACCCGAGTAACAAGTAACAATGAAATATTGCTAACAAGAAGCTAATAATATGACCATATATGATCTCATATCAATATGTATGATTCTGGAATAATTCAATAACATTATTTAAACCATTATACAGGAGCTTCGGACACGAACAAAGAAAATCGGACCTAAGGTAAGGGAAATATCACAATCTCATTTTTATCCGAGATTGTTTATTCGTAAGTATTTACTAGGGTGTATTTTATCATCCACATCCATGTTCCCTAAATATGTAATATTGTTTCCATCCACTTGAAATAGTTTAAATCCAATTTTACCCTTAGGTGAGTTTTTAGTAAAGAATATGAAAGGAATCTTTTGTCGTTTTTCCGTACGAGGTACTTTTTGACTTTTCCGACAAAAGTACGAAGAATGTTTTTTTAAACTTATACGGCATGAATGGATTTTTAAAACATTACTTCAAAGAAGCTTCCTTTACAAGTTTTCAAGTTTATTTTTAATCAACTTCTTTTATTTTAAAGTTGTATGACATGTTATGAAAGGAAAAAATGTTTTTGAAGAAGAAAGGATATTTTCCTCAAGAATTCAATTCAAGTGTTTTATCAAAATTATTTTCCATCTAAGATAATAAAGGGTTATGTTTCTATCCATATTTTTACATTGGTTTGACTATGTTGTGATGGAATTATGTTTATGAATTCCTTTATCATATATGAATTGATTTATGATGTCATGATGTTTCAAGAATCCCATTTTTGTTATATGTGTTATGCGATGATGTATGTTTTATGATTATGTGGCACACATAAGAAAGGATTCATTATAAGATGGGTGGGACCTATATCTCCCTCCAATGCATTGGGTAATGATTTTATATCTCATGAGATAGACATGGCTGGAACGGAAGGTTATTTCGGTTCAGTGATACAGGACTAAAACGAGGAGTGAACTCGGTTCAGAAAGGGACTTTGTCCACTAAGATAGTCTTGGCAATGAGTCATGACTAACAAGAAATGATTTTCCATGATTATGTGTGCATGCCACAAAGATTCAAGTTTTTTGTTATGATTATGGGGATCTCATTTTCACTTCTATGATTTATTCCATGTTAAGATATTATGATCTCTTTTGCAGGTTTTAATTTTCAAAAAGATATGATATGATTTTTATTTCCTTTATTTGCCCTTGCTGAGCATTTGAGCTCACCCTTTTATGTTTTCTTTTCCCCAGGCCAGGAAGATGGATATTAAGTAGAATATGCTAAAAGGGACCCTAGATATGATGAAATAAATGGGAGACACTGTAGAAGATTTATGAACCAGTTGTTTATGTTTCCCAGTTTCTAAAGACACTATACCTATACGGTCCTTTGTGGTTTTGTCATATGTTGTAATAAGTGTGATTCAATTTTGAAGTATTAACAATGTATGTAAAGTGTGGGTCGTTATAAATAAAACCTAGATTAAATATATAAATAAGAGTATTTTAGATCCATAAAACATGTGATGGTTTAAAAAACTATATGGAGAAGATAAAGAGATAGTTGGAGAGAAGTAATTAGAGAATAATAACTTATAGAAGAGGGAGAAAACGAGACTTTAGGATCTATGATCTGTCTAAGAAGAAACTTAGAGGAGCCAAAAAGGGTTTTTTAGAGCCCCCATGACCTAGGAAAGGGGTATATTAAGGGTTGGGGTTAAGGGGAAGGTAAAAATGAGATTTTTGAATTTTTAAAATAATATTAAAAAATAAAAATTATCCTTCACACTGTTATCTTAGAAGGGTTGCATGGTTAGAAAAACTATGCACCCTAACCATACACTCCTCTACTAGGGTGCATGGTTTCTACTAGGTGAGTGCACATTTTTTCAAACTATAAACCAACCATACAAACCCCCACTTCCTGGGGTTTCACATTTACACAGGGTGCATACACTTTTTGGGAAAACCATGTGACAACCGTTCATAGCCCATACTTTTCCAAACTATTCAACTTTCCACCCAAAAAAATCCAAGATGAACCCCGACCAAAGAATAATAAAATAATAGGGTCTAAAAGTACCCACAATTTTGTAACAAGATTTTAGATTCCCTTCACATATTTCTCTTGGAACCAAATTTTTATCCTTCATTTTGATTACCTTGAAACACGAGGAAACAAATGAGAACTTATATCATTAATATTTTAAAAATGGAGCACATTGGTCATACAAAATATTCCACTGAATTTAGTTTTTTACCACAAAATATGATGTCATCAATGTAAAAATCACTATGAATGATGATTAATTAATTTATTTTACACATAGATTATGATTTCCACTAATAATTATAAATTACATCTTGTTCAAGAAGGAATACCATCATATATATCAATATCTAATCTCCTATTTCATTCAATAAAAAACCTTTCTAAACCTTCACACTTTTGATTCATCATCACCAAAAAACAAAACCATTTGTTTTTTAATGAATGGATCCTCTTAGAGAACTTCATTCAAAAAATATATCTTAATATCCCTTTAATAAATTAAAAAAAATCTAAGGACCACCATAGATAGGAAGATTCTTATTGATTCAATTATATTCACTAGTAAATAAGTTTCATTCACATAAACACAATTAAATTTCTCATATATTTTTCACACCACCCTTTCCTTATTTGTAATCACTTCTTTATTCACATAATTTTTATTTTTATACACCCACTTCATTCTATTTTTTATGTTTCACTATCCTCTTCATAAGATCCCAAGTTGGATTCTTTTCTATTTGATCAGACACATAATTCATGAACTTGATCCATGATTCAAGTTTTTTCACTTCCCTAAATGATAATTGCTCCAATTTTGATAATAGATTGGTATGCTTTGCATTCTTCATCCTCCAAGTTTATATGGAAGTAAATTTATCACCAATAATATATAATTCCTTGATTTTTGATATTTTATTAATCTAATGAGTTATTGGTAAATTTTCATAATAATATTATCTATCTAGTGATTCAATATTAAAATACTCTTCACACACCAAATTGTGTGGTCCACTATAGTCAAAATTAGCCTTTTCTGGTTCTTATTATCATGGTTTGTTCAAATATATTTTAACGCCCCAACCCCAGTTACCCAAAGTCGGTGCATTATTACATAACATTGGCATGATCACAAGAAAGATCAAATCTCAAATGACCGATTAGTTTAGTAGCCTTGTAATAACTAGATACATTAATAAAGTTTACATTACAACATAAAATGAAAACTACAAAAATATAGTCTCCATAGTCCACACTCTTATCCCCTCATACTATCCCTGCAGGTCATTCATAAATTACTTCTTCACATCCTGGGAAAAATAAAACATAGAAAAGGGGTGAGCTCAAATTCCCAGTAAGGATAAAAATATAACGGAAACTTTCATAAATAAGAATAAACATTTAAGGAAATGTATAACTAAAAAAAGCCTTTTAAACTTAAAATTCAACATATTATGGAAAAAATAAAATAAAATAATGTCATTTACTTATTCACATGGATATTCTACTAATCGAATAATCACATGCAATATCAATAACCACTTTCATAATGATGGAATGCATAATGCAAGACTATCATAACCACATAGCCAAAGCCTCGTGCCAAGACTACAAATAAGATTTTATCAAGGCCTTGTGCCAAGACACTAGTTTGTCTCATGAGACCTACCGATAAATCGAGGAGCTATAGAGGGCTCCACCCATCACTTATTAAGTCCAATGCATTCCTCATATGAATAGGTTTAAACATAACATAAACAATCATATTAAAACTAGCATACGAAATGTCAATACTTTCACCATAAACCATGAATGGTATAAAAATAACACATACACAATAAAACATATCAGAAAACCTTAAATACAATATGGAAGTTTTGTTACATAATAAATCAACTTCAAATAAGCTTAAAATCCATCAAAGGATGTTGACATAGAGGAAATCAAAACTTTTTGAGAGAAATATCTCTTTTTTGAAATCATTTAAAAGTCAAATAATTATAAAAGAAAACATTTACTTTGAAAATATTCTTATAAGATTATAAGGGAAGCTTAAAATATTTTATAATGGCGGAAAATAGCTGAACTCGCCGTATAAGTCAAAAAATACATTCGTACCTTAATTCTGTCGAAAAGTTTAAAAAGGACCTTGTTTGGAAGACGAAAAAAAGATTCCTTTATAAAATTCTTATAAAAAGTAAAACAAGGGTATAAATGACTTTAACCCATATTCTGTAAAATAGTAATAATGTTTTGAAAAACATTTTTAAGAAACATGGATCTGGATGATAAAGATATCCCAGTAGATTATTACGTATAAACAACCTCGGATAATGAAGAGATTGTGAAATAAACCATTACCTTGTACTTTTCCTAGGTTGGGGGTAGGTTAAACTCCTGTATAATGGTGAAATAATTGTTATTAAATTATACAATAATCATATACATTAATATGATATCATATACGATCATTTATCATTGCTTTGTTAATAATATCTTAGTATTATCGTCGTTTCGGGTGTTAACTTACTCATTTTCTTTTATATGTTTTGTTACGTAAGTCGTGTTTGTAATGGATAGGTTTTATCTTATTTATATCCAGAATTATATCATGTCCTTAAAAATTATTTTTAAATTATCAAATGTTAATTATACTTGAATGGATACGATGGAGAATGAATCTCATCGCATTCGTGGAGACGGTAGTCCGTACGTACGCACGAGCGACAATATCATTCTTTTGATATTAAAATAATATATAATTGGATGGTATATCTTATATACAGAATCATTATCATGTTATATATATTATTTACATGAATTACACATCATTATTATACCCATACATATAATGATTTATTGAATAAGAATTACACCACGACGTGGAGACGGTAAGCCGTACGTACGCACGTATGGTGACATGTCATTAAAAGGATGGTTAGAATACTGAATATGGTTTTACCGTATTTATAATAATATCACAGTATATATAAGATACTAGAGTTATTATTTTAGAATGGGAATAACAAATAAAGAAGAATTTGAAGAAGAAATGAACTTGAAAGAGGGTGGTGAAAACATTACCTCTTCTTCGGGTTCTTCCTTTTGATTTGATCAAAAGGGCTCCTTAGGTTGGGTTTATGACTAAAGGAAGGACTCTAGGATTAAGTGAGGAAAGTTGAGAGAGTATTTGGGCAGGGTTCGGCCGAAAAAAAGGCTTTGAAGGTGTGAATTAATGAGAAGGGGGAGTGCCCTTTTATAAGAGGGGTGAGGGCACCTTTGGAAAAGCTAGAAATATTATTTTATAATAAATTCATATTCGGTCTATAATGTCTTCAAAGAGGATTATTTAAAGGTTATGGTGGGGATGGGTCGAAAACAACTCAACCGATAGGATTTAGACAGGTTTGGGTCACTATATTAACCTTATCTTTAAGTATTAACTCATAGTTAATTAGTTTCACTTTTACAATGTCTCTTTATATTTTTATATTATATGGTTACTAAACTTACTATATATATCCAAGAGACCCCCAAGTGGTCCATTAATGATACACCTATCATGATATAAGTCTCTTGGACGAACCTTAGATTTTTAGGAATTTAATATCAATTAATAATATAATATTTATTTTAAAAACTCTTTTATGTCAATTTTGACACTATTTGGAAAATTGATTTTTGTGAAAATAATAACAGAATGATTACTTCGAAAAAAGTTAATTAAACCAATCCTAACGTGTCATATTAACCTATAAAATTAGTGTAATTCATAAAACGTCTAAAATTATATTTATTTGGGTATTTATAATATCAATTATTTTAATTTTTTACTATTATGGTAATTACTGCATCGCCATTGTGTCATAAATAAATTAAATTATTTAATGTCTAAAATTTATAAATAAAATACAATTATGTAGGAAATCTTATTATCTTTCTAATTAATATTTACAATCGAATTTATCTTATGTATAACCCTATATTAAAAATGTTTTAGTAAATAAACATTGATTTTAACTCTTTTAACTCTTCTTTGAATTAAATAATAATAAATGTCCTAATCTAATCCAAGTGGACCTAAATGATAATATTTTATTCCTAAGGTGGTTTTGCGTCGATATAAACTTGTCCAATAGAATTAGGACATGTGTTAGGGTAATATTAATATCATTTTTACCCTTAATAACCCTATTTACTTTTAACCGTGGTAAATAAAAGTAAAAAGTTACTATTCACCAAAAAATATTTTTATCTCATTGAACCACATTTTACTCCTTGATATTAACCGTGTCTCTCGTATTTTTGAAATTCCACTCACAGAAGCGGTAAAATTAAGTTTTATGAAAAAATCAATTTTTTAACTACCACTTAGTGGTTTCACTATTCATCAAAAAATGAAGTTTTTCAGAAAAATACCAAAAATTCACCCTAGGATAATTTCGATATTCCGAATCCAAAAATGAAGTCTATTTTGAAAAATAAAATTTATAAATTTCAAAAAGTGGGTATTACTATTCATAACGGCTAGTTTGATAGGTTGTGGTGTGTTAGAACTCGATGTTGCGTACAACACACGCTATTGCATTATTTAAAGAGAAGCGTCCCGTAGAAGCTTGGGGTGTTACATTCTCCCCTCCTTCAAATAATTTCGTCCTCGAAATTTCTAGAATACTACTGCATGAAAAGACTATGGTGGTTCTTCATCATAAGTTCCTCGGGTTCCCGCGTTGCCTCTTCCATCTTATGGTTTCTCCACAAAACTTTTACCAGACACGTCGTCCGGTTTCTCAGTACTTGTTCTCTCATATCAAGAATCCTGATGGGCTCTTCGCGATAAGACAGATCGGGTTCCGGTTTTAATTCCTCATAGGTGAGTACATGCATTGGGTCAGGCATGTATTTCCTCAACAGTGATACATGGAACACATCGTGAACATTGGAGAGACTTGTCGGCATTTCCAAACGGTAAGCTACAACCCCAATTCGTTCTAGAATTTCGAAAGGTCCGATGTACCTGGGACTCAATTTAGCTTTCTTACCAAAACGTATGACTCCCTTCCATGGAGATACCTTCAGGAAAACATGATCCCGACTTGAAATTCCAAATCCTTCCTTCGATTATCAGTATAGCTCTTCTGCCTACTTTGAGCTGCTTTGATATGGTTTTGGATTACCTTCACCTTTTCCATCGTTTCCTCCCCCAGTTCTGGGCCTACAAGTTTTCTTTCACCAATTTCATCCCAGCAGGTTGGTGTGCGACATCTCTTTCCGTATAACGCTTCATATTATGCCATCTGAATACTCTAATGGAGGTTATTGTTATAGGAAAATTCTACCAGAGGTAAATATTGATCCCACATACCCTGAAAGTCAAGTGAGCAGGATATCAACATGTATTCTAAGGTTTGAATAGTCCGTTCTAATTGTCCATATGTTTGAGGGTGGTAAGCAGTGCTCAAATGAAGTTCAGTATCCAAGGCCTTCTAAAGACTCTTCCAGAATCTTGAAGTAAAATGGGGATCACGATCAGAAACAATCGATAAGGTTACTCCATGAAGTCTCACCACTTCATTAATATATAGTCTTGCTAGACGTTCCAGTGGTAGATCTTCTCTTATATCAAGAAAATGTGTTGACTTGGTAAGACAATCAACAATAACCCATATCGTATCATTCCTTCTAGGAGTCATTGGTAGCCCCATGAAAAAGTCCATCGTAATATTGTCACATTTCCACTCCGGTATGGGAAGAGGTTGCATGACTCCTCCAGGCTGTTGCCTTCCAGCTTTCACTTGTTGAAAAACCATAAATCTTGATACAAAATCAGCAATCTCCCTCTTCATGTTGTCCCACCAAAAATTTTCCTTCAAGTCTCTATACATTTTTGGTACTCCCATGGTGTATAGAGAAATTGGAACTATGAGCATCGTACAAAAATTACCTTTTTACATCAGGTATATTGGGAACACAAAGTCTCTTCCCAAATTTCAAAATTCCATCTTCATACCCAAATTCATTCAATATCCCATCATTCACAGCTTTAATCTTCTTTTGAAATTCTTCATCTTTGGTCTGAGAACTCTTAATCCTTTCTAGTAAAGATGGTTTGGAAACCATTTGAAAAATCACTGATGTTTCACCTTCCATGGTTATTTCCATGTCCATCTTCACCAGATCCATGAAAATTGGATCCCTTTCAATTCTAATATTGTTCAAAACTCCATGATCTTTTCTGATCAAAGCATCTTCCACCTTCTTTGCCTTCCCTGGGTGGTAGTGTATCATACAATAATAATCCTTGAGTAATTCAAGCCATTTCCTTTGCCTCATGTTGAGTTCTTTTTGTGAGAAAATATACTTCAAACTCTTGTGATCAGTATAAATCTAACATTTTTCACCATAGAGGTAGTGCCTCTATATCTTCAAAGCAAAGATCACGACTTCTAACTCAAGATCATGAGTAGGATCGTTTTGCTCATGAATTTTCAACTGTCGTGATGCATAGGAAATATCCCTATCATTCTGCATAAGGACACAACCAATTCTTTTCATCGATGCATCACTATAAATAACGAACCCATCAATTCCTGATGGTAGAGTCAATATAGGAGCATTGACTAATCTTCTCTTCAGTTCTTCAAAACATTCTTCACACTCTTTTATCTAAACAAATTTAACCCCTTTACGTGTGAGCTTTGTTAATGGGTTAGCCAACTGGGAAACATTCTGGACGAAACATCGATAATAACCTGCTAAACCAATAAAACTACGTACCTCAATTATACTCGTCAGTACATGTAATTATTGGATTGCCTTGGTCTTAGAAGTATCAACATAGATTCCATCTTTAGATACAATATGGCCAAGAAAATAAATCTCCTGATGCCAGAATTCACACTTGCTAAACTTCCCATATAATTAATGTATTCTCAGAGTCTTCAGGATAATGCGTAAGTGATTTTCATGATCTTCGTAGCTTTTGGAGTATACCAAGATATCATCAATAAATACCACCAAAAATTCATCGAGATATTACTTGAAAACTCTATTCATCAGATCCATGAATACAGAGGGTGCATTAGTCAATCCAAAAGGCATTACTGTAAACTCGTAATGCTCGTACCTGGTTCGAAATGCTGTCTTCGGAATGTCTTCTTTCTTCACACACAACTGATGGTATACAGATCGAAGGTCAATCTTTGAAAAGTATTGAGCTCCATGCAGTTGGTCAAATAAATCATCAATGTGAGGTAGGGGATACTTGTTGTTTATTGTTATAGCATTGATCTCCCTATAGTCGATACATAACCTCATAGATCCATCTTTCCTTTTAACAAAAAGAACAGGGGATCCCCATGGAGAAACACTAGGGAGAATAAATCCCTTATTACTCAATTCCTCTAGTTGTTTCTTTAGTTCAACTAATTCCACAGTGGCCATTCTATAAGGGGTCTTCAATATAGGCCATGATCCAGGAATTAAATTAATGGAAAACTCAACTTCTCATTCTGGAGGATGTCCAGGTAAATCTTCCAGAAACACATCTATATATTCTTTCACAATAGGTACATCATCTATTTGAATATTACTTTCCTCACCCACAGTCATTTCATTCTCTTCCTTCCCAATAATTGAATTTAGTTGAGCTACTGGGGGTGTATCTAGATAAGAATTAGGTGGTGACGATTCTGCTCTAAAGATAAGGTGTTCCTTATCATCATCATCAAAAATCGTAACCTCCTCCTTCTTATAATAAATCTTCTTATCATGGTCTGAAAGCCCATCCATACCAAGTATTATATCAAACTCAATCATAGGTATGACGATGATATCAGCAGATAAATAACATTTATGTGCTCTAATGGGGACTGATTCACAAAACTTTGTTGCAATGATACTTCCCTTGGAAGTTTTAACAGACAACTCCCATGTTAAATCAAATTAGAAATATCTAATTTTCTTAGCAAACTGGGAAGATTTGAAACAATGTGATGATCTAGAATCAAATAATGCATTTTCTAAACTTGAGGAAACCATTAAATTATGTACCACCATGCCTTTTGGAGCTTCTACCTCAGCAGTAGTGATAGAAAAAGCTTGGCCTTGATCCCTTGGCCTTTTCTGAGGTAATTTCCCCTGACACTTAGGATATTAATTTTCATAATGTCCCATCTCCCTACAATTGTATCATTGGACATCAGTAGCTTCCTTCTTCCCCTTGCAATCACGAGCTTGGTGGCCTTTTTCGCCACACTTGTAACAGAATCCCATTCCCTTCAAGCAAGTACCGGGGTGTTTCTTCCCACATTTACTACAGGATTGATAATTAACTTTTACCATCTTCCCCTTATTTGCATTTCCATATTGATCTGTAGATCTCTTCTTCTCTTTCTTTTCTTTAAAGTCGTAAGACTTAGAGAATTCCTTTTCAGTCTTGAGAGCACATGAGACAATGTCTTCGTATGACGAGAAGGATTGTGAGACTAATTCTCGACGGATAAATGGTTTTAACCCATCAAAGAAACTAAAAATCTTACTTCTTGGGTTACGTATATAATCTCTATCATACCTTTCTAACCTTGTAATGTTAGCCTCATACTTTGTGACATTCTCATCCTCCTTTTGTCTCAGACTCAGAAATTGCCTTTCCATGTCTGCTCGATGGTCGCGAGGAAAGTATTTTTCTGAAAACAGATCTTTGAACTCCCTCCATTCCATATTTGATACTTCATAATCTTCCTTCGTGTTTTGAATCAATGACCACCATTGATCAACATCTCTAGTGAGGCGAGAAACTTCCATGACAACTTTTTCCCTTTCACTACTCCCCAATGCCTGAAATATTTTATCTAAGGAACTCGTCCATTTCTCAGCTATTAATGTATTTGTAATCCCATTGAATGTTGGTGGTTTTTGCCTCATGAAGCGATCTAACATTGATCATCCACGTTGTGGATTAGGGTGCTCCATACGGGTAAGGTTATTTTTCATAACCTGAGTGAGTTGTCCTAGTATGGTGATTAGTTGATCAGCACCAGTTGCATCACCAGCTCCACTGTAATTATCTTGAGCAGGAGGGAAATCCCTATATGGAGTGTGTGCATTGATTCGGTTTCCGTTTCTTCAACTATGCTCCATTTCTAAAGAATTGCATAAACTAGATCAGTTTATGAATCAAAATACATAACTCCATACTTATAAAACACTTAACATAAATTGAACTATTTATGGATATAATCCATAATCATAAAAAAAAATTCTTTGAGGAAGTATATACTCATAAACCCTTCATAATTATTTGTAAATAAAATGAGAGTTATCCTAAGCATATCCCCCGGGAGTGTCGTAACCAAGAGTGTAGCAAGGCCCGTTGTCGTGCACCAGTTTCCGTTCGAGTCTAGCTCAAAGTGGTGTTTTCGGATTTTACCCCTAGGTACATCTGTACCCGAGCCGCCTATACCTTCTCATATCCAGACAGGGATGTATTTCTCGGAAAACTCACAAAATCTCTACAATACCAAAATTCTAGGAAGTTCTTCTATACAAATCCTCAAAGTCCATCTTAGGCCTATGTGCTCTAATCAGAGTTTATCTAAATCTAGCTTCTAAGGTTTGTACTAAACTTCCTCTGATGCCAACTGTAACGCCCCGACCCCAATTACCCAGAGTCGGTGCATTATTACAAAACATTGGCATGATCACAAGAAAGATAAAATCTCGAATGACCGATTAGTTTAGTATCCTTGGAATAACTAGATACATTAATAAATTTTACATTATATCATAAAATGAAAACTACAACAATATAGTCTCCATATTCCACACTTTTATCCCCTCATACTATCCCAGCAGGTCATTCATAAATTACTTCTTCACATCCCGGGGAAATTAAAACATAGAAAAGGGGTGAGCTCAAATTCCCAGTAAGGATAACAATATAGCGGAAACTTTCATAAATAAGAATAAAAATTTAAGGCAATGTATAACTAAAACAAAATCCTTTTAAACTTGAACTTCAACATAGTATGGCAAAAATAAAATGAAATAATTCCATTTACTTATTCACATGGATATTATACTAATTGAATAATCACATGCAATATCAATAACCACTTTCATAATGATGGAATGCATAATTCCAGACTATCATAACCACATAGCCAAGGCCTCGTGCCAAGACTACAAATAATATTTTGTCAAGGCCTTGTTCCATGAAACTAGTTTGTCTCATGAGACCTACCGATGCATCGAGGAGCTATAGCGGGCTCCACCCGTCACTTATTAAGTCCAATGCATTCCTCATATGAACAGGTTTAAACATAACATAAACATTCGTATTAAAACTGGCATACGAAATGTCAATACTTTCTCCATAAACCATGAATGATATAAAAATAACACATCCAAAGTCAAACATATCACAAAACCTTCAATACAATATGGAAGTTTTGTTTCATAATAAATCAACTTCAAATAAGCTTAAAATCTATCAAAGGATGTTGATATATATGAAATCAAAACTGTTTGAGAGAAGTATCTCTTTTTTTATATCATTTAAAAGTCACATAATTATAAAAGAAAACATTTACTTTGAAAATATTCTTATAATCTTGTAAGGGAATCTTCAAAAATTTTATAATGGCGGAAAATAGCCGCACCCACCCTATAAGTTAAAAAATACATTCTTACCTTAATTCTGTCGAAAAGTTTAAAAAGGTCCTTGTTTGGAAGACGACAGAAAGATTCCTTTATAAACTTCTTATAAAAAGTCAAACAAGGGTATAAAATACTTTAACCCAAATTCTGTAAAATAGTAATTATGTTTTGAAAAACATTTTTAATAATCATGGATGTGGATGATAAAGAGATCCCAATATATTATTACGTATAAACAACCTCAGATAATGAAGTGATTGTGAAATAAACCCTTACCTTGTAATTTTCCTTGGTTGGGGGTAGGTTAACCTCCTGTATAATGGTGAAATAATTGTTAATAAATTATACAAGAATCATATGCATTAATATGATATCATATAGGATCTTTTAACATTGCTTTGTAAATAATATCTTAGTATTATCGTCGTTTCGAGTGTTAACTTACTCGTTTTCTTTTGTATGTTTTGTTACGTAAGCCGTGTTTGTCATGGATAGGTTGTATCTTATTTATATCCAGAATGATATCAAGTCCTTAAACATTATTTTTAAATCATCAAATGATAATTATACTTGAATGGATACGATGGAGAATGAATCTCGTCGCGTTCGTGGAGACGGTAGTCCGTACGTACACACGAGCGACAATGTCATTATTTTGATATTAAAATAATATATAATTGGATGGTATACCGTATATACAGAATCATTATCATGTTATATTTATTATTTTCATTAATTACACATCATTATTATACCCATCCAAAATATGATTTATTGAATAACAATTACACCACGACGTGGAGACGATAAGTCGTACGTAAACACGTATGGTGAAATGTCATTCAAATGATGGAAAGAATACTGAATATGGTTGTACCATATTTATAATAACATTAAATTATATATAAGATATTGGAGTTATTATTTTATAATCGGAATAACAAATAAACAAGAATTTGAAGAAGAAAGGAACTTGAAAGAGGGTGGTGAAAACATTACCTCTTCTTCGGGTTCTTCCTTTTGATTTGATCAAAAGGGCTCCTTAGGTTGGCTTTCTGACTAAAGTAAGGCCTCTAGGATGAATTGAGGGAAGTTGAGAGAGTATTTGGGCAGGGTTTGTCTGAACAAAAAGGCTTTGAAGTTGTGAATTAATGATAAGGGGGAGTTCCCTTTTATAAGAGGGGTGAGGGGCACCTTTGGAAAAGCTAGAAATATTATTTTATAATAAATTCATATTCAGTTTATAATGGATAAAAAGTGGATTATTTAAATTTTAAGGTTGGGATGGGTCGAAAACAACTCAACCAATAAGATTTATATAGGTTTGGGTCACTATATTAACCTTATCTTTAAGTATTAACTCTTAGTTAATTAATTTTACTTTTACAATGTATCTTTATATTTTTATATTATATGGTTAATAAAGTTACTATATACATCTAAGAGACCCCCAAGTGGTCCATTAATGATACACATATCATTATATAAGTCTCTTGGATGAAACTTAGATTTTTAGGAATTTAATATAAATTAATAATATAATATTTGTTTTAAAAACTCTTTTATGTCAATTTTGACACTATTTGGAAAATTGATTTTTTTGAAAATCATAACAGAATGATTACTTCGAAAAAATTTAATTACATAAATCCTAACATGTCATATTAACCTCTAAAATTAGTTTAATTTATAAAAGGTCTCAAATTATATTTATTTTGGTATTTATAATATCAAGTATTTTAATTTTTCACTATTATGGTAATTACATCATCACAATTGTGTCATTAATAAATTAAATTATTTAATGTCTAAAATTTATAAATAAAATACTATTATTTAGGAAATCATTTTATCTTTATAATGAATATTTAAAATCGAATTTATCTTATGTATAACCATATATTAAAAATGCTTTAGTAAATAAACTTTGATTTTAACTCTTTTAACTCTTCTTTGAATTAAATAATAATAAATGTCCTAATCTAATCCAAGTGGACCTAAATGATAATATATTATTCCTAAGATTGTTTTTGGTCGAGATACACTTGTACAATAGAATTAGGGCATGTGTTAGTGTAATATTAATATCATTTTTACCCTTAATTACCCTGTTTATATTTAACCGTGGTAAATAAAAGTAAAAAGTTACTATTCACCAAAAATTATTTTCATCTCATTGAACCACATTTTACTGCTTGATATTAACGGTGTCTGTCAGATTTTAGAAATTCCACTCAAAGAAGCGGTAAAATTAAGTTTTATGAAAAATTCAGTTTCTTAACTACCACTTAGTGGTTTCACTATTCATCAAAAAATGAAGTTTTTCAGAAAAATACCAAAAATTAACCCTAGTCTAATTTTGATATTCCAAATCCAAAAATGAAGTCCATTTTGAAAAATAAAATTTATAAATTTCAAAAAGTGGGTATAAATATTCGTAACGGCTAGTTTGATAGGTTGTGCTATGTTAGAACTCAATGTTGCGTACAACACACGCTATTGCATTATTCAAAGAGAAGCGTACCGTAGAAGCTTTGGGTGTTACATCTGTAAGACCATATTTGTTTTTATACTTTTATTTAACAACTTTATAATATTTTCTTACTGTAATTTTTAACCCCTTGTT
The DNA here is from genome assembly GCA_963277665.1 of Viscum album. Lineage (NCBI taxonomy): Eukaryota > Viridiplantae > Streptophyta > Magnoliopsida > Santalales > Viscaceae > Viscum > Viscum album. The sequence goes on along the minus strand of OY728130.1, from coordinate 581,970,559 downwards.
AAATCACTTATAATATTTAATTTTAAACATATATCCAATGAATATCCATTCATCCACTCTCTCTATATATTTTCATAAATTTTCCTCTTTGTTATGAATATAGTACTTTTTCCCAAACAATTTAAAATGAATTAGTTATGGATTCCTCTAATGACACATTTCATATGGTTTATTATTCTCTCTAAGGATTTGTAAAGACTAATTTTTAATATACAACAACATATGTAAATATTACTAGGAATACTGTTGATATATTATACTCTTGACAAGTATAATCTTTTATATGTAATTAAATATTTAGTTACAAATTCCAAATATTTTAATTTTTTATAGTGTTCCTATAAACGAGACTTCATGTTTAATGCATTTCTTTTGGGATAACTTTCCATCTCAATTTTTTTTACCCCATAATATTGTCTGATCACAAAATATTGATCATTATTCAGGTTTTATCTTCATTAAACCGCAAACATTGGGGTGAATTAGGTCTAGTGGGTTAATATCTCTTTTATTATTTAGTAAATAAGTATTACTCACCATTTTCCAATATACACATTCACCACAAGTATTATCTAGATCTCAACTTAGGTTTGGAGTGTCAACTATAACCTTCAATTTTGTTAAATTCCCCATGCTTTGTTAATGGATCTTCCTAAGCTCTATATTTCAAATGTTGTTTTACTATTCTAATATAAGTAAACAAATCGAATCTTTGTTATCCTCTTGATGTATGTTTTCATTTATTTTTGCACTTTTCTTTGATCAAAATCCCTTCGAATTCCTCTGACTTTAAGTCCTATTGAACAAACTAGGATGATAGTCAAAATATTGTGTCCTTGACTATCTATATAGAGAAATTTTTTCTTTTTCATCTCAAATCTATCTATCCTTTTTTTCACTTATTTGATTTTTAAAACTATATAATTTCAAAAATTGACTATTATATTAACAAAACATTTCCCATTCTTCAAGAGGTACATATTTTTGGTCATGTGGGATGATCACCCACTATCAAGAATCATGTTTCTTATGTTCTTTATTTAAAAGAAATTTCATCCAAGATTTCTTCCTCATTATTCTTTTTTCTGTCTAATAGATTCCCAATTGATTTCACACATGGGTTTATATCTCTGCATTTTTTTCTACAATAGCAATGAGGTCGTATTATTCGTCATTCAATGGGTAAAAAATATTTTTCAAAGGAATCAAATTTAGTTACATTTCATCTATTCGCCATTGATTTTCATAGAAGAAATTTTTGACTACTTAGTTCCCTAAAATGCATATCCTTGTCGTCAAAGTGAGTTAAATTATAATATTGTCTATAAAAATCATTACATTGATATGATGTAGAATATGTTCTCATTCTTCTTTGTAGACTATCGAGTTCTTATTATATCAACAATATTTATTCCACCTTATAAAAATCGATTGTATGATTATGATAGCTAAAGAATTGAAGCATTATTAAGGTTAATCTCTCCGCATTTCACTAACATTTGAATGGATTCTTGGTTATTTATAGACCCTTAAAGATTGAGAACTTTCACTAACTTTATACTTCTATTTTTATCAAATCTACTATCATATGTCTCTTTGATATCTCAACATCAGTTCCAACTCTAACTTTACCCATGTAATTGCGTATCAGATCATTAAATGCTTTCTCAATGTCTATTGAGTCTCACTTGTCCCATTAATTAATTATTCTTTAGATAAATTTTCAAACTTTGGATTATTCTATGCATCACATGATTTTATTTAATATTCAAGTTTCTTTCTAAGAGTAACCACCACTCCTTCAATGGATTCAACCTTTTTCCTTCTATATTAAATTAAAGCATTGAGTTCATCAGTCATCTTTATTTTTTCTTGGATATTTACCTTGAAATCCATAACTTCTCTAAATATATTTTGAGCCACGCTATGTTCTTCCATTATCTTATCTATATGGAAATTGTTTCTTTGATTTTGTATATATATTCTAGTGATTCCATTTACAAACCACTAATTTTTATATTTTTTATTTACTAAATATCAATATCATCAAGGTCCCCTTTAAGTTATACTTTTAAACTGAATTTTTTTTTACGTTGTTCTTATTCATATATTTTAATTTTTTCTAACTGTTTTCATCATTATATTTTCGGTATTAGTGATAAATTTAGCTCCATCATCTTAAAGACATGAGTTGTCATTGATTTTTACTTTTATCACTAAACCATTCCATTAAAATCCTTTCCTAGATATATTTTTAGATTAAAAGTTTACTTTTGGAAAAAAAATGTATCCATTGGTTTGGTGAAACATCATCATCATCTTCTTATTTTTACTTTCTTTGATAACTTTATACAATATTCCAACTTTTTCGTAATTAATACAATCCATTGTTATATTTCCTTCACACCTTACTTTTCATTGCTTGAATTTTTTTCTATAAGTGATATAAATTCATCACTAACACCATATTATTTGATTCTAAAATTATGTTTATCAAGGATTTTAATGAATTTTAATGTGATATCCTTTGATAATTTGATTTATATGCTCTCTGGATTCACATTCATTTCATATTCTACATTCTATCTATGAATATCATCAAGATATATTTTTATAAGATTCCATTATTCAATATAAACAAAATTAGATCATGTAATAATGGTAATATCCTAATAATTGGCTTTATGAATTCACTATATTTCATTTAATCTCTAATTATTTGGATAAATTACACAAATTTTATGAGATAGTTGATTAAAATATCTTGGTTTTATTTTGTACACAACATCAAATCATCAAATTTATTATGAAATACTAGACACTTTGCTTCTTATACATCATTATATTCATCATGAAGATTGGTCAACTAATACAAAATTTATTTCACTAAATTAAAAAGCACCACCTTCATATATATTTTATTTAACATATATTTGGACAAACTAAATTGAGTAATTCAGTATTATTGAGATTTTTCCCATCAACTACATTCATTTCCATATCTATGTAATGACTTATGTGAATTTCATGCACCAAAATTGAGTAAAATTCAAGTATGAGATATCAAAGATGATACCTCATTCTTTTTTTTCATATTCATAAATTGGCTCCAAAAAATAAAGAAACTCATTTTTCATTCAATTATTTATCCACGGAGAAAAATTTAAAAATTTATAGATTTAAAAATAATGTAATTTGTTTCTCTAATACAACTGGTTGCAACCACTAGCCCAAATACAAACTAATAGCAGGTGAATTAGGGTCAGTTTTCCTTTTATAAAATGGGGTCTTGTCTTTGTGTTGGAAATATCTCTTAAAACCTATTAATATTAGGCATACATATTATCCATATATGAAAAAGAAAAAAAGTGGCATAAATATTTCACTTGGTTAACCGCTAAGGTCTACTCTAAAGATCATACACAAACATTGTGTCAATGTACCAGGGGAAATTTGTAATATACCAAATATAAAAACACTATAATTACATGTCATAAAATAAATAACACACCACTTACATCCCCACGACCATTATGGTTATAGTTTTAGAGGATTAGGAATCTCGTTACATAACAATACCCATATTTTTCATTCTGTGTGCATTTTTTTAAGAATGAGTTATTTAAATGAAACACTTTCTTCATTCAAGAAAAAACACAATAAATAAAATTTTAAATTCAATATTTATCCTAATCGTTATTAAAGCTCATAAAGTTTTTTAAAAAAAGTGGATGGTCGTATGAAGTTTAGTAAGGGATGAAAAAGGAAAGAAACCCTCTTAAGAAGTTGATATTTATAAAATCACCTAAAAATATTTATTTAAACAATGAGCTCATATAAACTCATATAATATCATGAAATAAATTTATTTACTTAATAAATCCATAAAAAATCTCATAAGTTAGGGTAAAGTAAATTGATAAATAATGATTGTTTTTTAGGATATTATATTTATACCCTCCCTAACAATCACACTTATAATCACCCTTATAATGAAATAACATATTCATTTTCTTAAAATATATTTTCTCTGGAGAATAAATCATTACCCAATGCATTGGGATTCATATCCTAGCCCCATCCAGCATCATTTATAATTTTAATGAACTATAACATGAATACAATGCATAAGATCTTGAATTTCAACCCATAAACATAAGCATAAATTTTATCCCAAGAAAAGAATAGAAATTAAAAAATAATAATACGTTCTCAAATTCCCTATTGAGAGGAAAATGAATGTGAAGAATAAAATATTGATAAATATAAATAATATGATGAAAAAAAATTATTAGAAAATATTAGAGAGAGAGTTAATAGAAAAACTCAGCCACATTTAAAATATAGGTTCAAAAGAAAGACCATTACCTCAATTTTTTAATCGCTTTGTATTCCCTCTAACTTCCTGAATAATTAGATAATATTAATTATTTACTTGATATGGAAAATTTTTATCTTTATTTCAGTATTATTAATCCTGTATTACTAATTTATTGGATTTATTTTTATAGAATCATTCATTTGAAGATGTTCCCTCAAAAGTTCCAAAAACTATTTTAGTATAATGGTAATGATCAAAGATCCTCATTAAAGGGTTCAATAAGCTTAAAAATTGTTATGATATGTGTTTTATTTAATTTCAAGTAAAGTATTTGAATAGATTTTTAGATATTTTTAATTTCTACAGTCTTCCTTGATAATATTGATTTAGATGCTTAAAAATAACTTTGATTTCTTTGTTTTAATGTCATTATTATCATGATTGTTTTATATTTCCAAAATCAAAAAAAACATTAATTAATATATAATGTTATATTAAATAAATAAATACCATTTTAAGAATATTTGTGTGGGGATTAAGTGAACAATAAAACATCATTTCTCACTTAAGTAGCATAAAACCAAAATATGTGAATGATGTTTTCTAAAATATTTTAAAAGAAAAGAAATATTAATAAATATTTTATTTTCCTAAAACCAAAAGTTTGGTTGAGAAAAAAAATTATTGACATATCATCAATAAAACCACTATAGGTGAATAGTGTTTTTATTTACTTATTACAATCTTAGAATAGTTTTAAAATAACTTCAGTTGCATTACTATTAAGTTAGGTATGAACCACTTTTTTATTTAGACAAAGGAACTATTAATTTGTATAGAGGGGAAAAATTATATGGTCTAGGAGGAATTAAATCCCATTACATGCTCTAAAGGACCTTTGGGTGAATAATAATTCTACAAAACTCAGGCTGCTAGTGCACATCACAACAGTACTAGCTATAGTGTCAGCCTTTGCTACATTATTGTTCATGCTGGAGTTCTTCCACCACGACACTTATGTTATAGTAGCACAATAGTGCTACTATAGTGTCTTGTGCCAGATAGGTTTTGACCACCAAACCATGGGAATTGGTTATTTTATTGAAATTCAACAAAAAATATGTCATGTAAAACCATTTATATATGTGTGTGTGTGTGTCTGTATTTATATATAGAACATTGATAGTTGATAAGTTCATTGATTGTGTCACGATAGTTACATCATTATTTTTAATTAAATATTGGTCATATTTTTCCTTTACAATCAATAATTTTGTGTTCATTATAATATAATATATGAAAACTTGATCATTTATTAAACCATTATTGTATTTAACAAATGGTTGTTGGATTTTCAGTGTACTCCTTAGACATGGTGTCTCCAAACAAACATAAAAATTCTCAATTATGTGTTTTTAATATTAAACATTTTTCTATATTTGGATTCAATTTAATAAGAATGATTGTCAATATAAAACTCAACAACACCACTATTTTTCAAAAAATATAATTGTTCTTACTCTCAATTTGTGATTAGTATAGTCACTACTAAAAAAATGGTGAAATAAAGTGAAATATTCTACCAATTCTTTTAGTAACTGCGGATAAATATTCAATTTTATTGATTTTAATGATTAACGCTAAAAAAGTTGATATTTAGCTTCACTTTATTTAGAACTAATGCCTGAAAGCCCAAAGGTCATACATTTTTATTTTATTTTTTGGAAAATTCCATTTTAATGGTTGAGGGGGAACCTTATATTGTACTTAAAACTAGAAGGTAAGGCCTCTTACATTACCTTGAGGGCCCCAAAGTTTGTTTACACCACAAGAGGAGACCCATCCAATATTTGTATATTTTTTTTTTCAAACTATCAATCATTAAAAGGTTGCATAGTAAGAATTACCCTATGCAGAGTGCACGGTGTATGGGCATGATGGATTGGGTCATACCTTCCCATCTGTTCAAATATAGAAGCCCTGCAAACCTATAAGTGTTTCCCTAATCCACATCCATATATTGCACCTTGTGGAGGAAACTTTGTTTTTTTACTGTCGTCACTTGACCGTCAAAGCGACACTACCGCTAGATCCCATTGACATCCACCCCACCCATCTCATTGTTCGTGCATCTCACTATCAACCCACCGAGCCATTCTACCTACTTGTCGATCACGTCATCATTCGACCTTCTACCTGTCGAGCCTGCCTCCCTGGCTTTTGTGTCGTCGTGTTGTCCTCCCCAACAGAACCCTCTGCCACTTCAAATCCCAATGCCCAATAGTGTTCACTCCCTATGCCTTATAGACGATGAGAGACACTCCCAATGCCCTTCTTTCTCCATCCAATCTATCGATAACCCCCCCCCCCCCCTCCCACGTGCTTCCACTATCACCCACACCTCGTTGTCCGCCTGCCTACAGCCCCCACCACTGAATAAATCAACAAATATGGGGCCACTAGGTATTGAACCCATGTTGATGCAAGCATACGTGGTAGCCTTAACTACTAACACAAACAAAATATTCATCATATAAAATATTTAATAAAATATTATATATGATATATATATATATATATACACTTTTAGTTTTCCAATTTTACATATCCTCTTATTTTGTGTGTGTACATATACATACACACAATCACACACATCTGGGTCTAGATAATATATATATATATATATATTATAGTGTATATATATAGTAATAATACATATAATTATCTATATAAATATATATTGTAAATAAAATAGTATCATTAATTTAATTAAATGATTTAAAATATTCAACTTTAAGTATAAAAAATTAATTATATATAAATTTTTATTATTTAAATATTATTAGTCCTATTATAATATATATGTCATCATTTATAATATGAATAATTAATGTTATTCAGATGTAGTTATTGACTATATATATATACCCACGTTTTAACAATATATGTGTATATATATATATATATATTTATATATGTATGTATGTATATGTATATGTATATGTATATGTATATGTATATGTATATGTATATGTATATGTATATGTATATGTATATGTATATGTATATGTATATGTATATGTATATGTATATGTATATGTATATGTATATGTATTGTATATGTAATTTATAATTTAAAAAATAGATAATTTAAATATAAAAAATAATAAATAAAATATATTTTTTAATAAATTTTGTAGTAAATTTAAAATTTAATTAATATTTTTTATTGAGAATCTTTTTGTGTTTAAATACAATATAGTTATAATATTTATAAATATACCTATATGTTTTTATTTAGTGTAAAAAATTATTCATTTATCAATTTAATAGTATTTTGAAAATATAACAAATAAAATTTATAATTATAAATATTTTTTATATATAATTCTAATATTATATACATTAATATAATTTATAATTATTATTTTTATAAAGAAATATTGATTAATATAATAATTGGTATACAATAGTAATTAATTTTAATTTATTTTGTATAGAAATTATAATAAATTTAATATTATAGGTGCGTACGTGTTTGGTTTGCCTATTACACACACACATTACATTGATTTTTTTAGACGTACGCGCATACACACTCAAATGTGAAAAAAAATTGTATAATACTAGAAATATTATATACATTAAAATGTAATTAGTAATTAATAATATTTATATAACCACAATAATAAATGTATGAATTTTTCTATATTATTAATTAATTTTAGTTTTTTTATATGGAAATTATAATAAAATTAATATTGTATGCATTATATATAGTTAGATATCTATGTGTGTCTATTGAGTTCATCTATGTCACACACACACACGTTTTTGGGTTTTTCAGGCTTGTGCACACATACACACATATATCTATATGTGAATAATTATTCTCATATATATAAATCAATAATTGAAAATTCAAACTTCAAATCATTTGAAGAGCTTATAAAATGATCATATATTTAAAACTTTATTCATTTTATAATTTGTATTTCAATATTATTATAAAACTACAATTAGTAATTAATATATATTTACCTAATTTATATTTTAAATATTTTTATATGTTTACAAATAATTATTTATAAATATAATTATACATTTATATAATAAATTGTGTTTTTATTTTCAAAAAATATTTATTCATTTATTTAAATAATAATATTTTTTACTATATTTAATTATTAATTATATTTTTTATAACATTAACACAATATATACATCTATAGTTATAAATAATATATATATATATATTATCAATTCTAAATCTATTGAAATATTATAATTCAAATTCATACTTGTAAATTTTACAGTTTTATAACTAATAAATTATTTTGAAAAACCTTTATACATTTATATTTTTCATGAAGATAATAAATAATATATAATACTTTTAAATATTTTTTCCCTACAATAATAATTTATTATTAATTTAAATATACTTGATGGAGGATTTATTATTAAAGGGTAATATATTGAAAATAATCTTCTCTAAATTGAAACATGGATATTGATATTTTTATGTATATGTATAAGTATACATTTTTATAATATTTAATATTTATTCATTTATATAAATAATAAAAATGATGAATATTATTTAAAATATTTAAATATAAATATTATAAATATTATATACATTTATATAATTAGTAATTTATTATAAATAATTTATATTTAAATATAATTTTTAATATTTTAATATTTACTTATAAATTTATTTATAGTAAAAAATATTTACACGTCAAAATAATTAATAGCATTTCTTAAGTGAAATTTGTCACATTAAAATATCATTGTTAAATATTATTGTTTTTTATATAATTAATAATATATACATATAATTAATTATGAATATATTTTTACTTTAAACGATTAATGATATATTTTTGAAAATAATAATTCCTATATACAAATAATAATATTTTTAAAATTCTTATGTATTTATTTTTGTTCAGGAAGAATCTTATGTATTGAAATTATCTTATATATTGATTAAATTTCTTAAGTATTAAATGTTTATTAATATTAACCTTAACGCCGATAAATCTATTTATATCAATGCTAAACTTAACCCTAATAAAGGTGGTAACTCTTATGTATTGATTTTTGTTAATGGAAAAAATCAAATATATCAAAATCATCTAATGTATTGATTAAATTTCTTACATATATGGTATTTATCAGTCATAGCCTTACTGCTAATAAACATCATCTTTATCAGCCATAAAAGTAGCACTGATAAAATATTTAACTATCATAGCTGGTGATTTTAGTGCTGATAAATTCCATTCCATCTTTATAAAAGAACCATAACCACACCATTGATTAGAAATGCATTTTAGGCTCTTTCCGAATCCATACTCCGGCTCACCTTCTCATTGTATTTTTTAAACAATTCTACTTTCAAAATCCAAGCTATGAAATCTCTTATAATCAAGATTTTTAGTGATATTTTGGATTGTTCATCATGAAAAAATGATTTTACACTCTAATGCACCCCCTCCCCCTCATGATTATCATTTATATATTTTAATTTTATAGTAATTTTTGTTATTTTTTTATTAAATGAGTCACACAGTGTTTTAGATGTGAATTTATAAATGAAATTATATTTTAGTTAGTTTTGGGGAATATTTTTTTTAATATAAACATTTAAAAAGGTTTTGTTAAAGAAAAACTCATAATTTCTTTGGGAAATTTTGAAAATGTTAGTTGGTTTTGAGTATTTTGTATATATGTATTTCAATGGGAAAAGTTTTTAAAATATATGTCCTTGTTTTGTTTCAGTGTATTTTCAAAAAAAATCCTTTTTTTGAATACATAGTTTTCTACTAGAATTGTTATTGAATTTTAATTAGTTTTGTTGAGAGGAATTTTATTTTGGGTGTTTAAGACTTTTTTGATTTAATTTTAATTAAAAAGTTAGGTATTTTGACAACAAATTGCTTGAGATTTATTTTAAAGTCCCAGAATTTCCATGTAAATGTTTTTTTATATGGGAATTTTATGAGTCTACGAAAATTGACGGCACGTGATTCCGAGGCCCAATTTTCCCGGAATGAGTTTCTGAACTTTTTTTCAGGTACGTTCAGTAAACGTGTGAGTGGGTTTTTGTAACTTTTGAACTGGTGCCCGGAATTAAAATCTGAGGGCATCGTTGAACTCGCAGTACCTGTATTCGCTTAAGAAAACTTTCCCCTTGAAGGAAGTTGCTCGAGGGTGAAATTTAATTTTTGGGTTTTTCGTGAAAGAATAAAATAAAATAAAATTGTGTAACATTTTATTTTATTTTTCCTTTGGAACACCCATGTTGATGTTGAGAGGTGGGGACCACCTGAACTAAAACCTCTCAATATAGGTTATGCTGGTGGGGACCACCCGAGCCAAATCTCCCATGTGTGTTTTGGTGTTGGGGACCACCCAAGACTTAAACCCCCTTGAACTCCACTCTTAATGGGGAGAAACCTCTTGAGCTTCCCCACTTAAATGTTTTCATCCCCTTTAATTAATTTTTTCAACTCAATTAATTAATTAAACCAATTTGGAAATTATTCCAACAACTTAATAGATAACATAATCTATTATTTGGGCTACCTCTTTATTTTGGTGGAATTGGGAGGAATGAGCCTTGGGAGATAACTCTCCAACAAATAACGTCGACTTTGACTCTAACTTCTTCCTTGGGACATTCATTGACAAGGAATGCCTTCAACATCAATGAACCAATGATCGAGGAAATACTGACATCACTGACATTCGTCTATTCCCAACTTCATTGTCTCCTTCCTCGCGGACAATCTTCAACGAATCAAACGAACATGGTAGGGGTTGTTATTGAATTCTTGTAATTTCTTGATTAAATTCATCCCTCTTGGAAAGCATGGTGAAAGTGGATAAAAAAAGTGAGTTGATCCACGATTCGTATGAAATTTTTGAATCTGACTTTCTTGATTCAAGGTTTTTTTGAGCCGCTTTCTACCACTCTAACATGGAGGGTGCGGGCCAAACAAACATGGCATGACCCCTCTATCGTTCTTCTTTTGGTGTGTTCTTCGCGATGGTGACTGTGACAGGTTCTGGAATTTAGCATGGGTGGTACTCGAGAATGGCCGCTGGAACCACCTCTGGCCGCGACAAAGGTGAAAGCACAACGGTGCCACCCCATAGCCACTACTGCCCCGCGGCCCCTCTGCACCGCCCTGCAGCCCTCCTCGCCGCCCCGCGACCCACTGCACCGCAAGCGGCCCTCCGCGCACCTCGCAGCCTCTGTGGTCCCCCGTGGACCCTCGCATCCCTTGCGGCCATCGCGTCGCAGGCAGTCTGGGCCACCTAGCATGGGCCGGGACGGACCCAGCGGGTCGGTCAGGGTCGGGCCGACCGGGTCGGACCAGACCCGGATCAGTTTTGACCCCCTATACACAATTTCGGACATATCTTTAGCATCGAGCATCCATTTGACGAACCGTTAGTGGAACTGGAAACCGTGGAGAAAGATGGTCCCTTTTGTATACCCTACTAGAGTTTAGGATTAATTTGGGGAATAGTCGGGTTGGATCGAGCAAGATTCCAATCAATCCCTCGGGACTAAAAGGCTAATAACTCACAGACTGGGCATCCAATTGATGCACCATCTATTGCGTTAAGACCCCTATGACGTGGCGGTTCATTGATATACTTCTTCATGAGACTTCATGGAAATTGTAGTATCGACCAGTGGCTTTTGGAGCAGACCCTCCTGGAGATAAGCGAGCCTAGTGCGGGAACCCAGTAGCTGGCTATGACGAGAAGAATGAAGAGTGATCATGTGTGTGTCAGCACATAGAGATCATATTTGGGTTAGCACTGAGCGATCCTGTGTGGGTCAGCACCTAGAGATTATGTGTGGGTCAGCACCTAGAGATCCTATTTGGGTCAGCACCTACTGATCATGTGTGGGTCATCATCGAGCGATCCTGTGTGGGTCAGCACCGAGTGATCCTGTGTGTGTCAGCACCGGGTGATCCTGTGTGGGTCAGAAGCAAAGCATCTTAATAGAGTAAGATGAATTACTAGTTACATCTAATCTTCTCTACTACTTTACTTTAGTTATACTTGGTGTGAGATGAGTTCGTACCTCTTTGGTAGTTTCCTTCATCGTAATACCTTGGTGGTATTCTTCTGTGTGGTGTACTTATGTGGTACTTGCCTTTGTGGTATTACTTCCATTGTGGAACAGTTGAGGTTTGGGATTTGAGTTGGAATCAGTGTTTTCCTCATGATTGAGATGGGTATACTTGATAACTTAGGTATATGTATGGTCATATAACTAAGTTGGGTTGTCAGTTGATTTCGTGTTTTGTGGTTTATCCTTGGTGGATTTTGTGAGACTTTGAGGGTCTCGGGGTCCCTACTAAGTATTGTTATACTCACCCCTGCACGGGCTATGTCTGCACCCTGTTTTGTTTGGTGTAGACGACAGATAGTGCTGACTGAGGACTAGAATACTAGGACTAGAGGTGGCTCATAGGTGGACGTTAGATGAGGCGAACTGCAAAGACGGTCGTTCGTGAGCTCTTCCTACCCTTCAACTAGGATTCTTGGTGGATGATCGAGGAGCTAATTTTCACCTATCATTCGTCTTGTACTTTCTATTTTTCCTTGTACTTTCTAGTTGGTCTTGTATTCTGGCACCTTTTTAATTACTGTACTCACTCTATTTACTATTCAGTTTACTTGAGTTCATATCTTATTGTGTACTTGGTTGTGCGAGTTATAGGTTATAAAGGAAATTCCTTCCCAGTTTTAGAGAATACGCCTTCGGTGATAATTGCTAGCCCCTAGCCTATGGAAGGCGAGCTTGGGGTAGTCACGGCAAGGGCCCCAGGGGATGGTTTGTGACAAATTGGCATCAAAGGAGTCAGTTCTACCGTAGAATATAGGACTCTAATCTTTTAAATGGAAATATCTATAAGTGTAGTGAGTGTGGTTATCAGTTTAGGGAATCCAGTGTTGGTGCGGAGGCCGACCTATCCATACACTAGGATCCTAACTTCTTATTTCTAACTCAGTGCACGAAAACACTAATTGCATGTGAGTTTTAAAGAGTTTTGTTTGTGATCTCTTTGAGTCAGCTCACCAGGTATAACTTTTTGACCATGGTGCACCTGTTTCTTTTCAGGATGCCTCCAAGAAGACAACCAGATAGGGTTTCGAGAGTTGTACGCACTGATAGAACACCGAGTGATGAGGCCTCAGTATAGGGCCCTCTTCTAGTACAGACACTAGTGCTATCATTACCCGTTGGGCCACCGATGCCACCATCCCCAGCAGTAGAGGGTGCATGATGCTTGAGCACATTGCATGAGTTCTAGCGCTAGAGGCCACCCAAGTTTTGGGGAGAGATTGACCCACAGGCGGCTAAGGATTGGCTGGAGGTCGTTGTGAGAGTCTTTCAACTGGTAGGGACACCAACCAATCTCGTGGTGATCCTTACCACTAGCCTTCTACAAGAAGCAGCAGGCAAATGGTGGAGCTTGATGCTCCAAGTTCACGACGAGGTGACGCTTCTCTGTGTAGACTTTGAGAGCCTATTTCGGGCAGAGTTTGTCCCAGCGACTCTTCGTGCTGCACACATACATGAGCTTCTTCATCTGCAGTAGGGTAGTATGATTGTGGCTCTGTACTCAGCAAGGTTCACTGAACTCTCATGCTACTCCACAGATATGATTTGGGACCCATTCTTCTGCGCCCGGACATTTGAACAGGGACTAAAGTGGAAGATCGGGGCTTCAATTATCTCACTCAGCATCCCGACGCATGCGGGGGTGTTAGAGAGAGCCCTTTTAGTTGAGGGTTTCCTTGCTGAGAAGTCACCAACAGCAGGACCTACTACCAATCATCACATAGAGGAGTCTTCTGGAGAAGGCAGCAGACAGATGATATAGAGGTCTAATAGGACCAGACCTACAGGTGGATGACTGCATGATTCACAGTCGGTTGTGCGGGGCACCTAAGGAAGAGTCGGTCATGCTAGGAGAGGGCGGTGTTACGCATGCGGTAGGAAGGGTCACATGGATCGTGACTGTTTGACCCACCATATGGATGATTAACAGACAACCAAGGGACCGCCCAGGCAGAGATAAAGAATCAACCGAGGAGGTCCGTAGGGAGCAGGCAGATGTGGCAGAGGAGCTGGGCGTGCAGCTAGCGGTGGGCGATGATTCAAGATGTTACCACCACCACCACCAGGTGGTCCACCCTGACCACAGGGAGCAGGAGGATTGGGGCGAGCTCAGATCCAGACAGTTGAGGCCTATGATCACGGCGCTCCAGAGATGATACGAGATACGATCTGTGTCTATTCCACCTTAGCTCAAGTATTTATAGACACAGGTTCCAGTCATTATTTTATTTCCACTGCCCTCGTTCGGAGCTCAAAGATTATGATGGAGCCTTTGGCTCAATGCTTATGTCTAGAGATTCCTATGGGAGCGTATTCGACGATTACGCACTAGTGCCTGTAGTGAGAGCTTACTCTAGGAGGCGAGAGCTTTGACTAGGATCTCCTAGTAGTGGAATCGAGGCCTTACAAAGTCATCTTGGGTATGGACCGGTTATCTATAGTCCATGCTCATATTGACTGTATTAGGCACAAAATACAGTGTGTCTGCACAGATAGGACCAGGTTTACCTTCACCGGCAAGAAGGGAGCCTTTGCAGCATTGGATGGACTTACCCGAAGGAGGGTGCATCTGATTACGCATCAATTGGCTAGCCTTACCCTCAGAGCAGTTGATGTGGAGAGTCTGAGTTATCCTATAGTGGTGGACTAGTATGAGGATGTATTCCTTGATGATGTTATGGGTCTGCCTCCTCATAAAGAGGTGGAATTTTACATTTAATTGTACCCTAGGACATCACTGATATCTACACCAGCATATCGGATGGCTCCCATGAAGCTTCATGAGCTGTGGGTATAGCTAGCTGACTTGCAGGGGAAGGGATTCATTCTTCCTAGTGTATCTATTTGGGCAGCCTCGATTTTGTTCACCAAGAAGGCGGATGGGATCTTGAGGCTTTGTGTTGATTATCGGCACCTAAACCAGGTAATCGTGAAGAACAAGTACCCACTTTCAAGGGTTGACAACCTCATTGATTAGCTGAAGGGAGCACGGTGGTTCTCAAAAATAGGCCTCAGATCAGGATATCACCAACTCAGAGTGTGAGATGAGGATGCGCATAAGATAGATTTCAAATGTCTTTACGGACATTATGAGTTCATGGATATGTCATTCAGCATAACCAATGCTCCAACAGTGTTCATGGGACTCATGAACAGAATATTTCATCCATACCTTGATCGGTTTGTAGCAGTCTTCATCGACGACATTCTGATCTACTCGAATACTAAGGAGGAGCATGCCTATCATTTGCAGGTAGTACTGGATACACTCCGAGAGGACCAACTTTATAGTAAGCTCTCGAAGTGCCAAATTTGGATCTGAGAGGATCACTTTCTGGGACACATCATCTCAGAGGTAGGAGTTGCAGTGGATCCAGTGAATATTGAGGCGGTACTTTCTTGGGAGCTACCTAGGATTGTGATGGAGATATGGAGTTTCTTGGGTTTGGTCGGATACTACAGGAGGTTTGTACCAGATTTCTCTAGAGTTGCAGCACCACTCTCAGCATTGACGAAGAAGGGAAAACCCTTAGTTTGGTCATAATGATGCTAGTATAGTTTTCAAGAGCTAAGGAAGAGGCTGACTAGTGCCCCAATCTTGAGGCTACCGGAGGAGGGCGTAGGGTACGTAGTGTACTGTGACGCATCAGAGACTGGACTCGGATGTGTCCTGATGCAGGAGCGATCAGTTATAGCATATGGTTCTCAACATTTGAGACAACATGAGTAGAACTAAGCTACCCACGACTTGGAGTTAGAAGCAGTGGTCTTCGCCTTGAATATTTGGAGACATTACTATATGGGAAAGAATTTTACAGTGTACTATGATCAAAAGAGCCTCAGTTATATCTTCTCTCAGAAGGACCTGAACCTGAGACAGTGACGTTGGCTTGAGTTCCTCCAGGACTATGAATTCAAGATAGTCTATACTCCTAGGAAGGGGAACGTTGTAGCAGATGCACTCAGCCAGAGATATGGTATACAACTTCTAGGTGAGGTGACAGAGCAGCTGTCCGTTTTGTAGATATCCTTTGTGGATCAGGAAGGATAATATTTTTCTTCATTCTCTTGTAGTCACTCCCCCACTTCTTCATCAAGTCAGGTAGGGGCAGCGTGGGTACACTAACTTCGAGACACGACATGCTCAGATATCCACAGTATAGGAACCTGATGGATTTTTTGAAGGTGGGGAGCACGTCATTCTCTTCAGAGGACGTACCATGGTACCGATGTTGCTTCGAGAGGAATTGATGAGGTATTTCCACACATCCCCTCTAGTGGTACATACAATAGGGGCCACGATGTACCAAGACCTCCGATGAAAGCACTGGTGGCTGGGAATGAAGAAAGCAGTTGTAGAGTTTGTCTCTCAGTGCCTCACTTGTCAGCAATTGAAGGTAGAGAATCAGGTACCAGTAGGCTTGGTTCAGCCTTTAGAGGTCCCAAAGTGGAATTGGGACGGGATATCCATGGACTTCGCGACAGGACTTTCACGTACATCCATAGGTCATGAATCTATCTGGGTGATCTTCGACTGACTCAGCAAGTCGACCCACTTCCTACCGATCAGAGAGCAGGGTTCAGTAGAGAGATTGGGACGCCTCTTTGTGTAGGAGATTGTGCGACTAAATAGATTAACCTATACAATTGTATCTGATCATGATACATGTTTTACTTCCTATCTATGGAAGGGGTTGTTGGAGGCTTTCGGGATGTAGCTTCATTTCAGCACTACCTTCCATCCTTAGACGGATGGTTAGACTGAGCGGACCATTTAGACCCTCGAGGACATGCTACATGCATGCGTCCTAGACTTCTGTCGCATCTAGGAGGATCACTTTCCTTTGGTGGAGTATTCATACAACAAAAATTCTCACTCCACCATTGGGATGGCACCTTTTGAGTCATTGTACAAGAAACCCTATAGATCATCATTGTGATGGACAGACCCAGGGGAGTTAGCACTAGTGGTACCATAGATGGTAAGAGTTACCACAGAGAAGGTGTAGATTATCCAGAAGCGGATGAAGACTACACAGAGAAAATATAATTCTTATGTCGACAGGAGACATAGACCTCTAGAGTTTGAGGATGGTGACCACGTCTTTCTACGAGTCTCACCTCAACGAGGTTTGTGGAGATTTGGCTAAGGTGTCAAGTTATCTCTGAGTTTTATTGGACCTTTTCAGGTCCTCAGCAAAGTTGGCTAGGTGGCTTACCACTTAGCTCTTCCGCCTCAGTTACACTGGGTGCATGAAATCTTCCATGTATCCCAGCTGTGGATATATGTGCATGACCCCTCCCAAATCATCGACCATGGGAAGTTGTACATTGAAGACGGGGAAAATTTTATGGAGGTTCCAGTGGAGATTGAGGATCGATAGGAGCGGGTCATTTGTGGGTGGTCGATACCTCTAGTGCATGTACGTTAGCAGCAAAGGAACCTCCAGGAGATCACTTAGGAGCGAGAGGCTCAGATGTGTGTTCAATACCCACACTTGTTCCCTTAGTTTGAGTTGTGGCTTATGGGAATGTAAAGACCTCATGTGGAGAGAATGTAAAGACCAGGAATTTCCATGTAAATATTTTTGTATATGGGAATTTTACAAGTCCATGAAAATTGACGGTTCGTAATTCCAAGGCCCGGTGTGCTTGGAATAAATTTCGGAACTTTTTTTCAGGTATATTCAGTAAACGTGCGAATAGATTTTTGTAACTTTTGAACCGGTGTTCGGAATTGAAATCAGAGGGCACCATTAAACTCGCAATGCCGATATTCACTTAGGAAGACTTTCACCTCGACGACAGTTGGTCGAGGGTGAAAGTTAATTTTTGGGTTTTCTGTGAAAGAATAAAATTAAATAAAATTGTGTGATATTTTATTTTATTTTTTATTTGGAAGTCCCATGTGGATGTTGAAAGGTGGGGACCACCTAAACTAAAACCTCTCAACATAGGTTATGGTGGTGGGGACCACCCGAGACTTAAACCCCCTTGAACTTATCTCTTAATGGGGAGAAACCTCTTGAGCTTCCCCACTTTAATGGTGCCACCCCCTTTAATTAATTTTGTCAAATAAATAAATTAATTAAACCAATTTTTAAATTATGACAACAAATTAATAGATAACATAATCTATTATTTGGGCTACTGCTTCATTTTGGTGGAATTGGGAGGAAGGAGCCTTGGGAGAAAGCTCTCCAACGAAGAACACTGACTTCGACTCTGACTTCTTCCTTGGGACATTTGTTGACAAGGAATGTATTCAACTTCAACAAACTGATGATTTAGGAAACACCAACGTCATTGAAATCCGTCTATTCCCAACATCATCGTCTCCTTACCTCCGGACAATCTTCAACGAATCAGGTGAACGGGGTTGGGGTTGTTATTGAATTCTTGTAATTTCTCAATTAAATACCTCATTCTTGGAAAGCATGGAAAATATGGATCAACCAAAACAATTTGATCTATGATTCGTATAAAGTTTTTTAATTTGACGTTCTTGATTCAAGGTTTTTGTTGAGCCTCTTGATACCGCTCTAACATGGAGGGTGCGGGACAAAAAAACATGGCTCGACCCCTCCTCTGTTCTTCTTTTGGTGTGTTCTTTGCGATGGGGATAACGACCGGTGTTGGAGTTTGGCACTAGTGGAACTCGAGAACGGTGGCCGACACCACTGCCAGCCACGATGAAGGTGACAGCGCAATGACACCACCCTGCGGCCTCTGCTGTGTGGGTCAGTAGAAAAGACTCTTAAAAGATTAAGATGAATTACTAGTTTCATCTAATCATCTCTACTATTGTACATTAGTTATACCTGGTGTGAGCTGAGTTCGTACCTGTGTTGTGCTATCCTTCATGATGATACCTCGGTGGAATTCTTCTGTGTGATGTACCTATGTGGTACTTTCCTTCATGGTATTCATTCCTTTGTGGAACAGCTGAGATTTGGGCTTTGAGTTAGACTCTATGTTTTCCTCATGATTGAGCTGGGTATACTTGATAAATTAGGTATATGTATGGGAATATACCTAAGTAGGTTTGTTAGTTGATTTCATGTTGTTTGGTTTATCCTTGGTAGATTTTGTGAGACCTTTAGGGTCTTGGGGTCCCTACTGAGTATTGTTAAAATCACCCCTGCACAGGCTATGTCTGCACCCTATTTTTTTGGTGCAGATGATGGACACTGCTGACTGAGGACAAGAATACCAGGACTGAAGGTGGCTCAGATGTGGATGTTAGAAGAGGCGAACCATAGAGACGGTCGTTCGTGAGCTATACCTACCCTTCAGGTAGGATTCGTGGTGGATGATCAATGAGCTGCTTTTCACCTATCATTCGTCTTGTAATTTTCAGTTTTCCTTGTACTTTTCAGTTTTCCTTGTACTTTCTAGTGTGGCTTTTATTCTATCCCCTTTTTAATTATTGTACTCATTCTATTTATTATTCAGTTTACTTGATTTCATATCTTGTTTTGTGTTTGGTTGTGTGTGTGTGTTACAGGTTATAAAGGCAATGCCTTCCCATTTTTAGGGAATAAGCCTTTGATGCTAGTCGCCAGCCCCTGGCCTATGGAAGTCGGGCATGGGGTAGTCATGGCACGGGCCCTGGGGGACGGGTCATTAAATTTATAACAATGGATTCGAGATAAATTTTGGTAATATTTAGTTGATTTAAAACACTTTTGGTTATTAAATATTTGTTTTATTTTTATGTTTTCCATGAAAGTGTTTATTTTAAACTAATTTTATAATGTCTTATGGTTATATGTTTCTTTGAGTTTCACATGGAATCAAAACCTAAATTAATGTTTGAAGCTTGTGTAATGTTCTGAAATAGGTATATTGGGATTTTTTTCGATGATGTATGCATATCAATAGGGATCCAGATATGTTATTGAGTAGGGAATTGATCGTAACCAATGCATAATAACCATTAAGGAAAAATTATTATAAATGTAAAAGTTCCTTATCTAAATATGTTTTTTTACATTAGAAACCTAATTTAGAAAAGAAATATTTTGCTAAAGAAACTTTTCCATAACAAGTTAATGTATACCCATGTTTCTCGTATTGAAATAGGGGAAATTTTTACCCTTTAGATCATTAATATATAAATGAAATTAATTAATTTTGGGGTGAAAAGTGTGTTTTAAAAAAAAATTAAAGAACTAATTTTACCAAGGTTATGGATTCACTAAGAACAACAATAAATTTCAAATCCTTTATTTAGAACCAATCCCATATTCAACTCTTTAATAAAATAATATCCATTATCATTTATAAAGTGTTTAGTTTAGTTTAGAAAAACAACCTAGTTAAATAAATCCAATATCTTTAAGAACTAAATCATTCCGTTTCACTTGAAAAAACCCTGTCATTATCTCATAATCAATGCAATTTTTAACCAAGGTTATGTATTGTTTGTTGACTTATAATATATTCATATTTTAATGGAAATAAATTTCATAAATTTTAATGCATAAAAATTAAAAAAATCATGCCTAACTACAGTATATTCATACCATTAAAATTATATATTTACAAAATAATTTCGGTTTACTAAAATGACCCAACATAACATAAAATTAATATGAATCAAATATTATTTTATTTTATTGTCCCAAGCCATAATATATGTAAACATTTTTTTACTTGATAAAAATAAAGTCAAGGTACATAACCTAAACATGAAAAAACACTCCTTCATGGATCATGAAACCATTTGGAGCTTTATAACATTTCTATGAATGAAAATATATAAAATAAATCATGTAATATATTAACGAACACTAGAACACACATTGATTTTATGGAACAAAGAATTTTAAAATTAGAAAATAATATTAGTTCCTTATACACAAGAAAAAAAATAACGGGAAAATAATTTACAAAATTATCAAAGGATGAAGAACACTATGATTTTCTAGCTTGGTTTGAATAAGCTTTAAGATTTTGTGGTTCATAGTAAATATGGGTTATTGTATTTGCTGACAAACACGTATAAGGATCTCAAAATTTTTGAATGTTCTTGATCTAGTTTTTTTAGATTTAAAATTTATGGAAGGGAAATCCATCATAATATCACGTTTTTTTGCAGGTATAGAGATCAGATAAAGCAATTATGTTTTAGTTTGAGTGGTTTTTGGATATATGTAGTTGTTTTTGTTAAGGGGATAAATCACATATACGTTTGAGCAATGTATCCGAATTGGTAAAGGAAAATTCATGGATGTAAGTTATATATAAATTTTAGGTATGTAAAATATTTATGCATCCATTTTATCTATGTATGGGAATCACATAGCCATTTCAACCACATATCCATTTTAAGGTCTGAACGGTGTAGTCGTTTTGAGACATAGCCAAATTCCAAGTCACGGAGGAAAATTTACGACATAGATGATTTTTTAGGTACAAGATTAATCTATATAGTTTATTTATATTCAGATTTTGGTAGTATATTGTTTCACATAGTTGATTGATCTATATAGTTTATTTATGTTGAGATCCACATAACAATTTTTTCCACGCAGCCGATTCAGATTATAAGTTTCATTCGGATTATTTTTCATTTGAATTTAAGAATTAATGAATACTGACACATTTTATTTTATTGGGCGACTAAATTTACCTCCATGATATTAGGAATCATTTTATTATTCCATGATGGAGGCATGTTAGTTAGTTTCTATTATAAAGATCATGGGGCTATAATATTTATGTTTTTTTCTATAGAAAAAGGTGTGGGTGTTGTTGATGCACAACAAATATATGATTGTGAAAAACCCATTTGTGAGTAATGTGGTCATAGAGAAAATGGACTTGTGTCATTTTATTTAATATTATGTTCATATATTTGTTCAAGAACATGATATAGCAAATAATATGTATAATATAATCTTATTTAACAACAATAATGTTTTTATGACCATCCTTGAAGGTGGTAATGAAAAATGAAAACTCGGCATCCTTAAAGGTGGTGAATCAACACAACACGGATTATTTTTTTAATTTTATAAAATAAAAGGAGAGGAAAATGGTTTTAATGATGAATAATCCATTATAAAAATAAAATTATAGTATATATATGATACAGTAGTAACCATTCTACTTTTGATAGGGGTAAGGAAAGGATAAGAAAAGAAAATAAATTAAAAAAAAAGGAGGATTTTACCTCTTAAATATCATATCTTTAGGAACCTCATTAAGACACTTGTATTTGGTCATTTGGTAAGACCATCAGTTCTTGGATGTTGGGAAGAGAGTTGGTAATGGAATTGGTTAAAATTTATACAATATTCATGGCTTAGAATGTGTGAGGAGAAGGGGTGGTGAGGGTGGTATTTATAGGGGGGACATTGGTGATTTTTTATTATGTTATTCATTTATTTATTATTATGGATCAATACTATTAATAGTGTTGATTATTATAACTGTCTATAATAACTAGTGTATGTGAATTTAAAATAATGGGTTTTTACCTCAAATATTTCTCAAAAATTCAAGTATTTAACTTATAATGTTAAATATCATAAATTAATGTTATTCTCTATTCATCAACATTTCAACTATTTTAGAAACATGCCAAAAAACCATCCTAACCATTTTTTGATGTGAACATTTCAAAAATGGAATTGATTTTATGAAAAAAATTCTAAATATAAGAAATTGTATTTTTAAATAAAATCATAATTTATTAAAAAAATACTGATTTTTATATTATATCCTATTTTACATCACTTTGAAAAAATTAATTATAATCTCATAAAATCATATAATAATTATAATGAAAAAAAATATTAATTATTGAATCTTTTTTAAGAAAGTAAATTTTCTTTTGAATGATTGTTTTAATTATAAAATTATAAATAAACATTTATGTTTCACAAAAATACCAACACTAAATTTATCATTTTAAAAAATTACTTTACTTATGTCAATATATAAATATATAATATTTTCATTTATGAGATAACTATTTTTTATTTATAATTTCATAGGTGAAGTTGTTATTCTAATAACTAAATTACTATTCTTAATAGCCACATTACTAGTCCAACAGTTGTGTTAATATTTAATAGTATATCACGGTTTGTTTATGATCAGTGTTGCATGGAACATAATCTATCGAAAAAATTGAATTTATTTGAGAAGATACATATTGTAAAATATTAGGGTTTTATATTCTTCTCTCCTTTGAAAAATTTAATCCTCAAAAATTTCATGTTTATTACCTTGTAAACATATAATGGGGGTTCTTATTCATAACATACTCAGGTTCCAATGTTGCTTCTTCCATTTTATGGTTTCTACAAAGAACGTTTACTAGTCGAGTCATAAAATTTCACAATAACCAATCTCTAGTATCAAGAATCTTGATAGTCTCTTCACAATATGAAAAATCAGGTTCCAATTCTATTTCTTCACAAGTGAGTACATGTGTTGGGTCTGACATGTACTTCCTTAGTAAAGAGATGTGGAACAAATCTGGTATGTTAGAAAGTCTAGTTGTCATTTCCAAATGATAATCCACATCTCTAATTCACTAGAGAATTTAAAAAGATAAAATATACCTAGGTATTAGTTTTCCTTTATGTCCTAATCTTATAACACCCTTTCATTGATATACCTTCAAGAAAACATGATCTCCCACTTTAAAAATATATTTTACCTTTATTGTTGTTTCCTCAACAAGTTATATGCGTACAAGATTCCTTTCATCAACTTCATCTCAACAAGTTGGAGTATGACATCTCTTTCCATATAATACTTCATATGCCACCATTTTAATACTAAAATTGAAATTGTTATTGTATAAAAACTATACCGAAGGTAAATACTGATCCCACATACCTTGAAAGTCAAGTTATCATGATCTCAACATGTATTCTAATGTTTTTATAGTCCTTTTAGACTATCCATATATTTGAGGGTGATAAGTAGTACTCAACTGAAGCTCAGTATCAAGAGTCTTTTGGAGACTATTACATAATTTTGATGTAAAATGGGGATCTCAATCAGACATAATTGATAGAGGTTCACCCTCAAGTCTTACAAAATCATTAATATAGAGTGGTGTAAGGCACTCTAGTGGAAAATCCTACCTTATAGTGTGGAAATGTGAAACTTTGGTAAGTTTATCAATAATTAACCATATTGAAACATTCTTTATAGGAGTCATTGGTTATCTAGTGAAAAAATTGCATAGTAATGTCATCCCATTTTGATGTAGTAATAGGTAGATGTTATATGCATCCTCTAGGATGTTTCCTTTCAGCCTTCCCCTATTGAAAAACCAAACATCTTGATACATAGTCTACAATTTCCCACATTAGACTATCCCACCAAGGATGTTCCTTCAAATCATTGTACATCATAGTGGAACAATGGTGTATAGAGAAATTCAATCTATAAGCATCATCCTATAATTAAATTTTTTACTTTCTTATACAGGGAACCCAAATAATCTTCCCAAATTTCAAAGTGATATCTTCATATACAAATTCTACCAATTTTCTATCATTTATAGATTTAATTTTCTTTTTAAAATACTTATAATCATACTATGAACTTTTTTTATTTTCCAATAAAGATTTTTTGGAAACCATTTGAAAAATTAGTGATGTTTCACATTCTTAGATAATTCTCATATCCATCTTAACTATATCCATGTACGCATGATCCCTAGTAATCCTCATTTTGTTCATAAATCCATGATCCTTCCTTCTCAATGAATCTTCTACCTTATTTTCCTTCCCTAGTTGGTAATGTATTGAATAATCATAATCCTTTTGTAGCTTGTGCCATCTAATTTTCTTCATTTTGAGTTCCTTTTATGAGAAGATATATTTAAAACTTTTTGATATGTATATATCTCACATATTTAACCATATATATGTTGTCTCCATATCTTTAGAATAATGGCTACAACTGCTAACTCAAGATCAAGAGTTGGATAGTTATGTTCATGAGTTTTTTACTACCTTGATTCATAGGAAATAACACTATCATTCTACATAAGGAAACAACCAAGTCTTTTCTTCAATACATCACTATAAATCACAAACCCATTATTTTTGGATGGTAGAGTCAAAATAAAAGCATTGACCAATATTCTATTAAATTATTCAAAACATTAATCGCATTATTTTTTCCATACAAAATTAACCTATTTATGTGTGATCTTGGTTAATGAGTTAGCTAATAAAGAAAAAATTTGAACAAAATGCGGATAGTATCCTACTAAACTAATGAAACTATGTACCTCAGTTATGTTTGTTAGTGTATATCATTCAAGAATACCTCTGTCTTCATATAATGAACTGAAATTTCATCCCTGGAGATAATATGGACAGGAAAGGAAACTATTTGAAGCCAGAATTCAAACTTTCATAACTTCCCATATAGCTCTTTTCTTCAAAGAGTCTCTAGAACAATCCTCAAGTGGCTCCCATGTTCCTTGTATATTTTTTAGTACACCAAGATATCCTCAATTAATACCATAATAAAATTATTAATATATTCCTAAAACACTTTATTCATTAGATCCATAAAAATAGAGAGTGTGTTAGTCATTCTAAATGGAGTTACAGCAAACTCATAATTTCTATTCCTTGTTTGTAACACTGTCATTGGAATATCTTCCTTCTTTAAACACAATTGATGATATCTAGAATGAATATTGGTCTTATAAAAATAATTATCTCTATGATTTTGGTCATATAATTCAACAATTTTATGTAGATGAAACTTCTTCTTTATCATTAGAGAATTTATCTCCCTATAATCAATGAACAGCCTCATAGATCTGTCATTCTTTAAATGAAAAGAACATGATCTCTCCAAAGTAAACCAGCAGGTCATATAAATACCTTAATAATTAATTCCTCTAGTTGCTTCTTTAACTATATTAACTTCACCATATCCATTATATAGGGAGTCATTGATATAGTCCTTTCATCCGGGATTAAATCAATAGAAAACTCAACTTCCCACTCTAGAGGATATCCAAGTGTTTCCTCTAGAAATATGTCAATGTATTTTTTTATAAAAGGTACATCCTTAAGTTGAAGATAACCTTTTCCATGAGTAGGTTTTGTTTTCTGTTATTCTCTAATAATATCATTTAGAAGAGATGTTGGAGGTGGATCAAGATATGACTCAGCGGATGAAGTCTCCCTTATAAAGATAAGAAATTCCATATCTTTATCATGAATCATAATTCCATGCTCTTTTCAATAAATGTTTTCCCTATATTTTGAAATATAGTCCATAACAAGGACTATATCAAAATCAACCATAGGAATGATAATAAAATTAGTAATTATAGCATGTTTATGTGTCATAATAGGAACTACTTGACACATATTTGTTTAAATAAGGTTTTCACTGGAATTTTTGACAAAAAACTCTCTTGTTAAGGTGAATTGGAA
This sequence comes from Viscum album, assembly GCA_963277665.1. Taxonomy (NCBI): domain Eukaryota; kingdom Viridiplantae; phylum Streptophyta; class Magnoliopsida; order Santalales; family Viscaceae; genus Viscum; species Viscum album. The sequence goes on along the minus strand of OY728130.1, from coordinate 581,943,633 downwards.
ATATCTAATTTTTATATAAAACTAGGAAGATATAAAAATGCGATGATCTAGAATCAAATAGAGCTTTAGATAAATTTAAGGAGATGATAAAAGTACCTTCCACCACATCATTAAGAACATAAACCTTAGATTTTATGACTAATAAGCATGACCTTGTTCCCTTTTCTTTTTCCAGGGAAAGTTTCATTGACATCTAGTAAAATCATTGCATAGTATCTGATATCCTTACTATTAAAGTATTTCACATTACTGACTTCTTTCTTTACCTTGAAATCACGAGCCTGGTGGAATTTTTCTCCACAATTATAACAAACTATCATTCCTAATAGGCATGTTCCATGACGTTTCTTTATAAGCTTATTAAAAGTTTGAAAATATACTCTTCGCTTCTTCCCTATTCCCTTGTTTCCTTTTTGAGAGTACTCAAAATCCCTCTTCTTATCTTTCTTCCTTCGAAACCATATGTCTTCAAAAATTCATTCTCCATCTTGATGGAACATGATACTATATCCTCGTATAATGATAATGTTCAGTAGATTAGTTTTCTTTATATAATTGGATTAATACCAAAAATGAAATGGTAAATCTTACTCTTTGGATTATGTATGTATTATGTGGAATGAATTTCTAATATTGTAAAGTTTAAAACATGCTTAGAGTAATTTATATCCTCTTTTTGTCTCAGAAACATGAATTATCTCTCCATATCTTCTTGATGTTCATGGGGGAAATTATTTTCTATGAAAATTTCCTTATAATCCCCCCATTACATATTTTCAATTCATTCTTCTTCTTTGTTTTAAATTAATGACCGCTATTGATATGCATATCTTGAGAGACAATAAAATTCTATGATATACTTCTCTTTTTATTTACATCCTAAAGTGAGAAATATATTCTCTAAGGAACTTATCCATTTCTCAGCTAAAAATGGGTTTGTAGTCTCATTGAATGATAGAGGTTGTTGTCACATGAAGTGGTCTAACATTGTTACACCACATTGTGGATCAGGATGCTCCATGTGAGTAATGTTTCTTCTCATAACCTGAGTCATTTATTCCAATGTAGTTATAAGTTATTCATATCCAATTACATCTCTATCCTAAAAATCATTATATTTTATAGGAGGGAAATCCTTTCATGGAATACGTGAATTGATACAATTTTCATTCCTTCAAAAAGGCACCATTTCCAAATAAATTCATACGTAAGTTTAGATAATGAAATTTTAAAAATTGTTAAAGCCTTAAAAAAATTATGTATTAATAACCCCAAAATCATAATATTTGTTACTTTTGGAATGTTCTAGAAGTCTGTTAGATGGTTATATTTCACTAATATATGTTTTCATAAATCTACTTTCTAATGTTTCTACTATATTTTTTCTAAAAAAACTATAAAGACCCCAACCCCAGTAGCATGGATATGGTGCCTTACTTTATTACATTACTACTAAGTACAAGAGATCACATACCAAAGGACCGAGTAGTTTAGTATCTTTAAAAAAGTATATACAAACATAAGTATTAAATTACAACAAGAAATGAAATGAAACATAGTAAATCCATTAGAGACACCCGTATTATCCTAGATTATCCATGTATTTCAATCATAATATACATCTTAGATTCTTGGGAAAAATGAAACATAAGAAAGGGGTGAGATCAGATGCTCAATAAGGGTAGTCATACAATGGAATCTATCATAAAGAAACATAAACAATTATTTAATTTGAATAACTAAAATCACATTTTATTAAAACATAATATTGAGCATAATATGGAATGAATAAAAGATGATCAAATGATTTCATATAAATAATCACATGAGAATAAAACTTAACCATAGATATTCTACTAGTTGAATAATCATATAGATTATCAATAACTAGTCTCATAATGAGGGAATTCATAATGTGGGACATTATACACATACGATCAATGCTTTGGCCAAGACACTATACATAATTGGGTAAGACATCATCAAATCCCAAACTAGTTTGTCACATGAGACCTACTGCTAAATCGATGGGCTATAGTGGGCCTCACTCATAACATACTAAGTCCAATGCATTACTCATGTGAAATTGGTGAAACATAATCAGATTATATTTTTATATTGAAACTAGCATATTAAATGTTAATAATTTTCCCTAGATTATAAACATAATCATAAACCATCTAGTGTCATATTATTAACGGTATCAAAATAAAACATCCACAATTTAAATGATCATAAACATTTCAATAAAATACGTTATTTGGTATCATAAGATATAAAACTCAATGAAGCATAACATCCAAAAAATGTGTTGATATAGATAAAAATACTCTAACAAAATCCATGAGAAATTCTAGAGAGAAATACGAGTTTACTTTGGAATCATTTATTTAAAAAGATGAGAAATAATAAAAGAAAAAAAATCTTTGAAAATAACCTTGTAAAATTTTAAAGGATTACTAAATATGTTAAGGTTTCATAAAATTGTGAAATTACTCTCATTCCATATATGTTTTAAAAAAAATATTTCTTTTAAATTTTGAAAATAAGCATTTAAAAGGGTATTTTTTAAAATAAAGTGTAATCATTAACCAAATGAATTAATTGAGTTTATCAATTATAAATAAAAATAAAATAAGTGGAAATACAACATAAGATAATCCAAAGTCGTTTCTCACATAATCATAGCATGAAATAATAAATGGAGTAGTATTTTAACCTAATGACTAGAAACTTGGGTTAAGAATTCTCTTCCCCTTTTGTAATCAGTCAAACCATATGCCCAATAAAATTAATGATCAAAAAATGAAACATTGAATTAAATGAAGATAAATATTTTCATTATATGATATATTAAAGATAATTATATACAACGAACACATTATATAAGGGTCTAATATGGAATATACCTTACAAAAGTGAAACTGAGACGAGAAACCCTTACCCTATGTCTAAAATCATTTTGTGCTTGTACTTAATATCCTAGATAATAAAATAAAATTAATTAATTAATTAATTCATAAACTCTTAAACATATATTTTATTTATTTTTATTTTATTACGGTCATTTTTGGCCATTTACATGAGTTATAATGTTTAATTGTTTTTGTTCTGGGAGCGTTTGTTTCATGGTTTTATGGTCAGTTCCCTTGAGTATAAATATGTGATTTCTTGTCAAATTGGAATAAATTATATAGAAGTGAAATTATTTAGTATTAATGAACGTAAAAAAATTAAATTTTCTCATATATCATTTTTTATGGTATGAGGATGATGCATTAGATAAAATGTTGATGAAAATGTCTTAATTAATTATGTGATTTTTACGACCAACATGAACATATTTCATTTTATTTAATATTACGTTTATATAATAATTAGATAACATGATATAAATTTTAGTTTGTATATTAAATTATCCTTTTACCATAATAATGTTTTTATGATAATATCTGAAGGCAATAATTGAAAATGAAAACTCATCCACCACGAAGGTGGTGAATCGACACATAATGGATGATGTTTTCATTTTTTAAAATAAAAGGAGAGGAGAAGGGATTTATGATGGATAATCCATTATAAAAATAAAATTATAATATATATAAGATATTGGAGTTACCATTACACCTCTGATATGGTAGAATAGGATAGTGTAAGAAAATAAAATAAATTTGTAGAGAAAGCTATAGGTTTTTACCTCTTAAATATCGTCTTCTTTGGAACCTCCTTAAGACAATTGGATTTCATCTTTTGGAATGACCGGTAGGTCCTAGACCTGGGGAATAGTCTTGGGAAGTAAATTAGTAAGAATTTATATAATCTTCAAGGATTATAAGTTTTGAGGATAATGGGTGGTGAAAAGTGGTATTTATAGGGGAGGAGAGGGGTATTTTGTAATTATTTTATTCATTTATTTATAATATTTGGATCAAGACTATAAATAGTGTTGATTATTGTGACTAATTACAATAAAGAGTGAATGTGAGTTCAAACTAATGGGTGATTACATCATCAATCACCCAAAAAGTTTTGTATATAACTTATAATGTTCAATACCGCAAATTACCGTACTTCACAATTCATCAAAAATTCAACTATTTCAGAAATGTCCTAGAAAATCACCCTAACCATTTTTTAATGTGAAGACTTACAAAATGAACTCTATTAAACTAAAATAATTTACTAAATATGAGAAATTTAATTTTTAAATAAAATAGTCATTTATTTAAAAAATACTAACTTTAATATTATATCTGATTTTACGACACATTGAAAAAAATATTTATGGTCTTGTAAAATTATATTATAATTATAATGAAAAAAGTATTAATTTATAAATATATTTTATGAAAATAAATTTTCATTTAAATCATTATATTAGTAAATAATTGTTATTAAATGTTTATGTGTCAAAAAAATAGCAACAATTAATATATCATTTTTAAAACATTTACTTACTTATTAAATTATATAAATATATCACATTTTAATTTATGAGATACCAATATCTTATTTTTAATTTCATAGTTGATGTTTTATTATTATTTCCATATTACTATTCCTAATAGTCACATTACTATTCCAACTGTCATGTTAATATTTAATAGTATATCACAGTTCATTTAAGCTCATTGTTTCATTCAATATAAGATATTAAATAAATTGAATTTATTTAATAAGATACATACCGTAAAATATTGGGGTGTTATATAGGATTTGGATTAAATAATATTCAAATTGGAGATGTCTCAATGCAAATGGGTTGATAACAGAAATGATTTTAAATTTGCGGAATTATGTTTCTTGAAAGTGAATTTTAGTGAATAATTGTATAAGGATAAACAATTAATATTTAAATAATTTTAAGTACAAGTGTTTTATTCCACATATTAGAAAAAGTTTCTAATTATTATATTTTATACTAAAAAAACTACATTGTAAAATTAGAATTACATTGAGGATGACCCTTTTATTTGGACATTGCAATAATTTTGGTGTGGTCCTAATATAAATGGTTCCTTGTATATCATATAGGACCACAATAAGGGTATTTGGACACTCAATAACGGGGAAAAACTCTTTCAACCTTTAAATAAAAAAATGATCAAATTTCAATATTTAGTTTTTTATCCATAATGTCTTTCCCCATGATATTAGGTGTTCACTTCTGTATTTATAAAATATAAGTTAAATGTTTCATTATGTGTGAAGATAATATATTTTGAACATACTAATTATACCAATATGGAGGAACAATATATTAGTGAGGTGGAAATTGAGAAAATGTTACTAGTTGAAAAATATTTTATAGGTGGGAAAAAACCTAAAGGTGAGTAAGTAAGAAAAATAAATATGGTTAAATAAATATTGGAATAGTGTGGTGATAAAGTGTTGTAATATATTATTAAATCAATATGTAATGGTAAAAAAATTGAGGTTGTATGGAATGCATGTGGTAAACCTACTAAACCCAAAAAGATCATTTTCATCAATTACATTGGGGCGATACTAGAATTCATGTGTCAATTGATAAATATACATAAAGAAATGTTATATTTTTATAGAAGGAAATAATTTAGGAATAAATTTGGGTAATACTATTATATACATTCTCTATTTTACCAATAAATCAAATACGGAAACATTGATTTACTCCTAATTTTCCACTATAGTGTACATTTATATAAGAATAGTATAGGATAGAATTTGTATTAATGATCACTAGAAAGGATCATAGATCATTTAAGACACTTCTTATTATACATTATCTTAGGTATTATGATGGGAAATTAAAACCCCGCCTACTATTCATATATGCATGCATCGTAAACCAAGAAACATGGGATGCTTTCATTTGGATGTTGATAGGAGTAAGAATTTACAATACATTATAATTAGTTTTATTTTATTTGGTATTATGAGTATTAATCACTTTGAATCAGGATTTTTAATTTATTAAACAAAAAAAGAAAAAATAAATAAACAACCTACATAAAAACCAATGTACCAATACCATAAAGAAAGGTTTAGGTGCGCTTTACTTGAACAAAAATGGTATATATTTTAAATATATACTAAAACTTTTTTGTGATATACAACCAATAAATAATTATGATCCTTTTTTTATATGTATATTGATGAATAAAAATCTCATGACACTTCCATCCCATGTTATGTGCTATGGAAGGAGGCTTGTGTAAATAAAAATGGGAAAATACTAGATTAAAACACACAGAATTATAAGAAACATGTATATGTATAAAATACTAATAATAATATGCTTTAAAATAGTATTGAATGATAATTAAAACTTATCTTCTTATGTTTTTTATCCAATTAAGACACAAGAATTATCATCTACTGTACCTAATTAATGACTACTATTAGTGGAATAGAAGCATCAGGTGTTGTATAGAGACGTTAGAGGTATAGGTTTTAGAGTTTTACTTATATAATACTTTAAGAAAGAGAATCATGGGTGTATATATAATAAAAAGAAAAAGATAAAATAATATATAGATTCTCTAATAGGTAAAGTTATTTTACAAGCTAATGAGATAAGCTAGTTTCTTTGAAGGTATTAACAAGAAGAATAAACACAACAAAAACAACAAAATGAAGAGACCCCCCCCCCTAATGTTTTGAGTCCATACATTCACCTCAATGGCTAATCGTACCTGAGTAGTCTAATTTTTCATTACAATTTATACTAAATTTGAATCAAATAACTACATATGCTTTTTTGTACTAAATTTCTACAGGGTAAAATTGATTGTGATTTAAATCTAATAGTATCCACCCATAGTCCTATTGTGAGAGGTGTAGTGAATAATATAAAAGTAGATATTCTACAAAATATACAACTTCCAAAAGATCATGTGAGAGTAGGAATTCACATATCTCATGAGTTGAGCATCTATATAATTATTCCTTTTAATGATCTCAATGTTCACAAAACCAAACCTTATATTATAATTTTTATAGCATGGTTAATTAATATTATAAAGATACTTGATGAAAATGATATGTGACATTTCTAATATATTTTATATACAAAACTGTTTATAGTTAATGAAAATAGGTCTGAAATAAGTATATTATTACAAAGGGAAAAACAAAATGGGGAATAAAAGTTAAATTTAAGACAATATTAAGGATCAACTAATAGATCGAAATGATATTTAGAGATTACATTTACCAAAAAAATTCACTATAACATTTAATTTTTCAGGTTTTTGTAGATATAACGTTACAAGATAAAAATGTGTCCTATAATGAATTTGAAGAACAAATGTATGGAGAGTTCATTACTAACATGATTGGTATTGAGAATGTAAATGAAATTATCAAGAATGGATGGTTGAGAGATTCAGTTGGGAATATATACATGAGGTATATTTTCATAATTGTTTTATAAAATAATTGATCGACTATGTTTATCATAGTTCAATAATATTAATATTTTCTAAAGGTGTATGAATAACACCAATCAAAAAGGGAATACCCAGTATAGAAATATTTATATTCCTTAGTCCTCTAGTCACATATACTCAAAAAACACCAATGTATAAAGCAGAAATTTTAGTAAGATAACACCAAGTAGTCATGGAATTTGAAATGAAAATAATTGATGATAGACACTTTTTAACATTACAAAGTAGGGGAAAATACAATACATTAATTGTATAAAATATATTTTCCATTTTCCAAAAACTTATTACTTTTTGTTTTTTTAGAAATCACATAATTCTCCTTTCGATCAAGTTAGATACTTAAAAGATATAATTTTGTATCCAATGTATGGATATCCAACAAATTTTCCACACATGATTTCAATTCTGATTTTTTAATAATCTACATTCAACATTTTATAAATAAAAATAAAATTATATGTTTTATGTTATGTTTTAACAACTATTTTTTTGATAAGGAAGAGTTTATTTATCCTCAAAACCATGGAATGATGGTGTTCGATTCACACATGTAACTTATGGATTTTTACAAATCGATAAGTATTTAGTAATATACACTAATATTCCACTGTCAAAATATCTATCAAAAAAATTATTGATTTTTTCAATGTTTCTATAGTTTCCCAAACAAAGTAACTACAATATTTTTGGTAATTAAATATGTAAATTTATGAATTATATCATATTATATCAAAAAACTATCACCCATAAAAAAGTATTTGTGGATTTAATTTCAATTTCATTTAAAATATTTATTCACTATTTGTTTGTCTATATTTTTTAATATTACCGAAACTATTATAAATCTACATATTTGAAGGAGGAAATAGATTTTTTCCAAAATAATTTGGAAACTTATATGGTGTTAGACTATTTTTAAACACCATAAAAAATGTGGTGTCTTGTCACGTTTTTAAAATTTTATTTTGTATAGATAATGAATATGTGGTTTATATGCTACTTATTTTTTAATTTTATTATCCATTTAGGTTATATTAATGGAGAGAGACTTTGTAATCAAAATTTTTCCACGTTATTATGGATAAGATATAATATATGGAGTATATTTTAGCCAATTATTGTATAGTAATATTACATATGTGAGATTGGGAGCTCGTGTTATTTAAAAAAATTATCATTTTTTAAATTTAGGATCCTTTCTATAATGATATAGATATATTAATGTAAATCTATCTCATAAGATTAAAAATTAATAGATAAAATAGATAAATGATTATGGGGTTATTTGTGATATTAAAATTCCTATGAATTTGGAAGGTAAATTTTATAGTACTGTTATTAAACCATCTATTCTCTATAGAAGTGGGTATTTCATTTCAATAGGACACCATAAAAACATAAGCTTAAAAAATTATGATGTTAAGATGGAAATGTGGTCTAACTAGGATATATAATATTATAAATAAATGTGTTCAAGAGAAAATTAGAGTGGCTCGGATTGATGAGAAGATGACTAGGACTATATTAAGATGGTTTGGACATTTTAGAAGAATACCTTAGGATTAAAATTTTAATAAAGTATTATTAAATATAAATTCACTTACTTAAAAGAGTATAGGTATAATTAAAAGGACATTTTATTTCATAAAACATGTCACATACTCAAAACCATGAAAACATGGTTAGGTTCTCTTGATAATTTAGGAAAACGATATATGATTCATTTTTAATGTGTAGGAATTAATTTTATGTCAATCCAACATATTGTGTGTCTAATATGACACAAAATGCATGTTATAATATAAAAAGGGGTATTTTAGTTCAAAACACACATTACATACTAAAACCTAAGAAAATTAACTCATATTGTCTTAATAATTTAGGGAAAAGATCAATAATTAATTTTTGATGAGTGGAAATTAATCTCACATCAATCCAATACACTTTGTGGCTAGTATGACTTTGAAAACATTTTTTCTATTTAAAAGCAACATTTTAGTCCAAAACATGCATCACATACTCAAAACTGATAAAACACACTAATTTTAGCTTTAAACTTTAGTAAAAAAATTAATAATTCAATTGTTTTTTGTTGGAATCTACCAAACAACAATCTAACACATAATAAGGATTGTTTGACTAGAATTGTTTGTTTTAAATTAAAAGTGTTTATTTAGATTGAAACACACATCACATACTCAAAAATAATCAAATATTATTTTATTTTATTTATATTTTATGAAAACAATTATTTCAATTTTTACATGTTGGAATTAACCTCATGTAAATCAGACACACAATGTGGCTGTTATGGCTGAAAGTTTCCATTTTTATTTTAAAAAATATTTCATTTCAAAACAAGTTTCATATACTAAAAATGAAAAAAAACACACTCATATTCTCTTTATACTTAATGAAAATGATCTATAATTATTTTTTGAGATGTGGGAATTAACCACATGTGAATATGAAACACGGCGTGGTCGGTATGACTAAAAGTACATGTTTTCATTTAAAAGTGAAATTTTAGTTAAAATTCACATTACATACTCAAATATGAGAAAAGATTCTTATATTTACTTGTTAATTTAGTAAAAAAATTATTATTAATTTATGAAATATAGGAATTAAGGTCACATCAATCTAATGTATGGTGTTCCTGGTATGACTAAAAGTTACTGTTTACATTTAAAAGTCACATTTTAGTTCAAAATGAATTTCACATAATCAATACCAAAAATCTAAAATATATTTTTTCGATACTATAGGAAAAATATCAATAATTAATTCATTATATGTAGTAATTAAATTCCTGTCAATCCAACACATAATGTGATTTATATGACAGAAAGTGTTGTTTTATTTTAGAAGTGATATTTTTTATCAAAAATAAACATCACATACTCAAAAAAATCCCAAATTTCCTCAACAATTTTTTAAAAATATCTATAATTCATTGTGATGTTTGGGAATTAACCTCACATTAATTAGACACATAGTGTGGCCTGTATGACTAAAAATGTTTTCTTTCATTTAAAAGTAAAATTTAAGTTCAAATTGTACATCACATACTCAAAAACAAACAAAAAACATGCTTACATTGTCATTATAATTTAGGAACATTATTAATTATTCATTTGTGGCGTGTGGGAGTTAATCTCATATCAATTTTGCATAAGGTGTGAATAATATAATAGAATGTGCATGTTTTTATTTTAAACTATAATTTTAGTACAAATTGAACATCACAAAGATAAAATAGAGTAAAATTGTTTGGTTTGTTATGATAATTTAGTAAAATGATCAGTTATTCATTTGAGACATGTAGTAATTAAGCTCACATTAATATAACATGCAATGTGATGGGTTTTATTGAAAGTGAAACACATACTCAAAATAGAGAAAACACTATGGGAGTGTCATATTACATTGTAATGTGTTTTACTTATGTATAATTTTATCATTTTAATCGGTATATTATATTTTCTCATTCATTTTTTCCTTTTTATTTATTTTTTATTTATTAAATATTTTATCATTTTTATTTTTTATTTTTTTGTAGTATTACTAAAATAATAATTGTTTTTATTATAGATGCTTGCATATTTTATTTGATCTATGTAATAGATCTCAAATTTTAAGGTTAAGTTTGTTTAAATATTGTAGAATCTTGTTTATTTTGATGATTTTGGGATATTTTGGGTGTTGGTGGTTTCCAGTGATTCAAATTTGGGATGTAGGACATGGTTAAGAGATGAAATTCTATAATATGTAGGTGGTCACACCATGATATAATGGAGTCATGGTGTAGAGAGTGGCATGATTCAAGATCAACCCATCATCAAGGTTCACTAGAGAGCTTGTAATTTCAAAAATGGGTAAGACAGTATGTAAGGGTAACCAAAGATCATGTTTTATAGGAGGGTTCTATAGTGTGATAGTCAGGATGATGGAAGGGTTGAGGGAAGGACATCATGGCGTAGGTAAGGGTGTCATGGTGTGATGGCTAGGAGATAGGCATACTCATAGATTATGTAATAGGGAGTCATGTTGTCAGGACTCTACAGTGTATGATATCATGGAATAGCTAGTATGGTAATTCCAAGATGGTTTCCAACTATGATTGGTGCCTGTTCCTGGGGGTTAGTGGTTGTGTAGTGACTCTGAGGGGCCATTTTCCAACTTGTCCTATCATGGAAGTTTCATGGCATGACTCTAATGATCACAACATGAATAATATATTGGGGAGATTTTTTAAAATGGAAGAATTGAAAACTCCCCTTAGACCCCTTTAATCCCTACACCCCTTCTCCCTATAGCCTCACTCATTTTTTGGCCAATGTTGGAGCTATCCCATTGTTTTCTAATCTCCTCTAATATCCCCTATTATCAATATAAAACCTCATTAATTATGGAGGATATATTTTGGTAAGTTTATGTTTCTCATTCCCCATATGCCTTTTTATTTCCATTATTACTCATTCCCCTTCCCAAAACCCTAATTTTGAGGGTTAGGGATAATTTTAGGGTTTCATAGGATCTTGCACGAATCATAGAGTGCGCACTAACAATTATACTCCATTGATCATGAGTTAGGAAATCCTTACAATGTTATATCTTTTGTATTAAAATGATTAACTTAGATTTCAGGTGATTTTTTTGGACCTATGAACTTATTCTCTTAGTATCAAAGTGAATGAGTGGATTTGTATAGATACAGTTGACCCCCTTGATAGGGACAAGGGGTCAAGTGGCATGGAAATATGAAAAATATCCTCTTTACAAGGATAGTGATAAGGATGTCCACCAATGTTAATGATTCCTATAATAAGAAATTTAGTATTGGTTGAGTCCATCAGGATTTAGTTGGGTCATATTTGGGTATGGGTGAAGAGTCTATTCACTTTTGAAAGTGTTGGGTTCTTGACCATACCTATGTTAGAAACCTAAATGGTTTGGTAGGGGAGAAGTCATAGGGTTTTTCTTACGATCACAAATGTTGGAAATATTTTATTTAGATAGTGTTGATTATATAAATTGCTTTATTAAATTATTCTTGTAGTGTATTATGTGATACGTTGAGTACTATGGTTGGGACCATATCCCTAGTGACAGGGTATGGTTATAGATAGTGATGTAACTCAACAATGGGATCATTCCATGAGGGGATGGTATGAATTACATGATAGGTTGGATATTTTTATTCCTTCCACCAATTGCTCTAGTCATGATCAATGGATATGAGACTCATCCATGTGACTTTTCCTTGAGGGGATTGTTTGGATTACACAAGAGGTTGGCAATCAAAATATATTTCTCTAATTTCATTGGTGATGGTTGGTGGATAAGGGAATCATCCATGGGACCAAACCTAGAGGGGGGTATTCAATTTATGTAAGAGGTCAGATATTGATATTCTCCCCTATGATCACACAATAGTCACTAGTTATGGGTTCATGGAATGACTTATGACTTCCTATTAGTGGGGAGCCGAAGAAGGTATGTTTGGGGTTTGTGTCAACCAGGTTAGCGCATGATGACCTGAAAAAATTTCATGATTATTGTATATTTATTTCTATCAGTGTATACATGTTTTTGTATTTATTTCACTTATTATAAGGACAAGTTGGTAGTGTCATACTAGGTTTATCACTCACGCCATGCACAAGAACCCTCTTTAGCATGCAGATTTTACAATCAAGGATCTATACAAGTACAAGGGCCTTGTATCCAGCTACTGATCATATGGATATGGTCTATGGTTTGAGGCTATGACAACACATATATTGGGTTCCTTTTATATTATTCATGTGATATTATTTTATTCTTTTTTATGACCTATATTGAACAGCTGCATGTGGGGATCCTTTTTTCACTTGTATATATAACCCAGTGTATATCATTTTGATCTTACATGTGATATTGTTATATTTTAGATTCTATTATATTTCTATTTATCTTCTTATCTATTGTTACTACTTTTATTATTTTGATGTTTCGTGGTTACCATATATCAAGGGTATAGTCTCACAACTACATGAATTAATCCCCCTTCGCTAGCCAACAAGATCTTACATATGAGAAGGAATTCATGATGCCTTGTAACATACCATATCAAACACATTAATATGCGATAGGGAATTAAAAAAAGAATCAGAGTCCCTTTTTCCTTTATTTATTATTTGGTATTAGTAAAGCATAGATAGGGTGGTCAAAACCCAAGTAATAAGTTTTGTTTTTTCTATCTAGGAATCACTTTTAAAGTGGAAATATAAGTTTCTAGAGTAGCGGGATTTATTTTTTTGTTTGTTTTGTTATGGTTTTATATTTTTATTCAATATTTCGTATGCAGTTATTGTTTAAGTGGTTTTCCCTCTTATCCTAAGTAGTAGGAGTGGGTGAAATTATGCATCTTGGATAGGCATGTAGGTTCATATGTCATGTGTTTTATTACACATGGTTGACATAGGTTAAATATAATTAATTTCCAATAATAATATATTTATTATTTTTTCAAATATATTACTAGTGACATCTAATTAATTTAATTTTTACAGATTGTAATTCTATATTATATGGTAGTGACTAACATGCCGATTAACGTAGTATGGTCTTTGGGGTTAGGTTATAGTGGGAATTTATTTCAAGTGGGTATGGGTGGTCCCTTAGGGAGAGTACCCCAGGAATATTCTATTCATGTGTTCCTTTTAATTAGTTAAATTTTATTAAGATTTATGATTTTAAAGGTGTTATTAAGGATTTATTTTAGAATTTTCAGTAGATGTAGACCCAATGAATTCCTATAGTGAAACCTAAGGATCAAGTTGGGAATTACCATGGTAAGGAACACTCTGTTTATTCCTAAAAAATCCCTAGATGGTGAGGTTGATCATACGTCTGAGGTAATCCTAGTAGTTTGGGCTATAAAGCCTCTTCATCCATGAGTCTTCCATCTAGTGTTGGTGGAAGGTGGAGGTTCACATTTGGTGGGACCAGTCATAATGGATTCTTATTAAGATTTTAAATGAGAAAACCATCTCCCTTTCTTGGGTATCTTTGACCGTATGTATGTTGAGGATTGATTTGAGATCATCAATGGAATCTTTATATAGAATGAGACACCTGATGATCTTCAGGTGAAGCTGGAGGATTATATACTTCAAGTACCCTCTAAGAGATGGTAGGGTTTTGGGGTACATGTTAGTAATCATGAGATTTTATAGTATGATTTTAGGATAGGAAGATGGTTGAGGGTATCAATGGAAGAAATCGGTGTAGGTACCTTAGGGTTTAGTTCCTCTGGTGAGCATGTGATCATGGGGTTCGGGTAAAGAGTCATATACCCTGCATAGTGGGATGTGTAGGAATGTTCATGTGGGAGAGTGGGATTTTTAGTAATGTAGTTTAGTTCCTCAATTTATTTATATAGGATCCATTACAATTTAAGTGTTGGGAATGTTTCTTACAGTGGATCTTGTAATAGTTTTATCTACTTTTCCTCCATTGGTGGACCATTTCTAGAATGTCTTTCTAGATGACCTCTAAAGAATCCATTCTAAGAGGGATATTGGGTTTTTGATTGATATCATAATCTGATTATAGCATATATTGATTCCTTATTATCATATAGAACTAGTTGAGTTGAAGGATCTAATGGTGTGTCTCGAGGACTTTGAGGCGAAGGGTTTTATTCCCCAAAGCACCTCTCCTTTCAGTGTCTTGTTTTATTCATATAAAAGTTGAATTGTAGACTAAGTTTTCAAATTAATTACTCATGGTTTAATCAGGTTATAGTAAATAATATGTTTCCATTACCAATGATAGATAACTATTTTGAACATTTGAGGTGTTCCTGATGGCTCTCCAAGATCAAACTATGATCAAGATACCATTAGTTTTTGTTTAGGGTGGAGGGCGTCTGGAATACAGGGTTTAGGAGAATGTATGGGTTATATGAGTACCTTGGAATTCCATTAAAATGAATCTTTGTTATTCATGGACCTTGTGAATCATATTTTCCATCCCTAACTAGACTCCTTCCTCATGATGTCTATGGATGATATATTAGTATACTCATAGACCATGGATTTTCATGTCATGTACCTAGATATTATACTAAGTACACTTTGAGCATGTAATCTGTATTCTAAGTAATAAAAGTGTCATATTTTTGATTCAATAGGCATGTTTCCTTAGGAGCATGATCTCAAACTTATATATCTTAATTGATCCAGAGAAAGTGTAGGTGGTGATGTCTTGGTCATGTCCCAAGAATGTGTTTGGAATCCATAGTTTTATTGGGTTTGGTGGATATTAGAAACAGTTTATTAAAGATGTCTATCACTTGGATGCACCCACTATAGGATTTACAAATAAGTTTGTAATATTTGAGTGGTCAAGTTGGTATAAAAAATATTTCAAAGAGTTAAATATGAGTTTGAAATCAACATTGATTCTGATTTTTCTATATCTAGGGATCAATTATACTATATATTATGATGCATTAAGAGTTTTTTTGGGAGGTGTTATGATGTACAATGATCAAGTGGTTACTTATGGGTCTCATAAAATTTAACTCCATGAGTGGAACTACCATAACAAATAATTAGACACAGCTGATGTTGTTTATGCCTTAAAGTGTTGGCATCATTATCTATATGGTGAGAGGTTTGTCATCTATAGGACCATAAGAGTTGTTGATATATATTATCATAACTTGGGTTAAATACCTCAATAAATTTTATTTTGAGATGGAATATACCTCATGTATGGGGTATATAATTATATATTCTCTCGATAGGGAGAATTGAGGTCAAGGAGTTTAAACGCTTGGTAAGGAATGTAAGCTAGTGAGCTTGATCTGTAACTAGAAGATTGAAATGTAAGAGGACCAAGAGATAATTTATTATGTTCCTTTGGTTATTATGTCATCATTGGTGGATCCATTTAAGGTTATCTAGGAGATAGATTTAAATTTACTTGTGAAGTAGGAATGGCTCATAGAAGATGATCTAGACTTCGGATGGTTTGACGGCGAGGATATGGTGATTTACATCCATAAAAGGGTAGTGGTCCCTAAATACATGATATTGAATATTATGAGTTGATCCCATGCCTCATGATGGGAATTGAATCAACATTTTGCCAATATGTATCTTAACATCAGCAAAATATTCTAGTGGTCAACTATAAGTAAGGATATCACAGGGTTTTTCACTCACTACCTTACCTGTCATAAGATAAATCCAGAGATTTGGCGACCAGGTGGGTTACTCCAAATCCTTATGGTTCCTATTTGGAAGTGAAACAATGTAACCAAATACTTCTTCATGGGACTCTCCCTGACCCCAATAGATTTTTTATGTAGTTTTGTTTGTGTTTGACTAGAAAAGAAAGATTTTAGATTTTTTTCTATTTTGGAGACTTTGTCAGTAGATAATTTGGTTGTGATGTATGTGTGGGAGATAGTTTAGTTATAGAGGGTGCCTAAGATAATATTATCAGATTGGGACACGAATTTCATATCAAGATTTTGGAAGGTCCTATATAATTCTATGTGTTCTTGGTTGAATCAAAACACAACATATATCCCACAAATAGATGGAAAATCTAGGAGGATGAATTGGATATTAGGGGATATGTTAAGGTGTTTGTACTTGGTTTTTATAGAGCTTGGGATGACCATATATCCATTGAATATATTTTTTTAATAATTTGTTTCAATATTATATCCAACTAGATCCCTTTGAGGTTCTTTATGGTTGGCCATTCCACTCGCCTTTGTGCTGATTATAGATGGGTGAGTGAGAAGTTATTTGTCCAAGCTTGGTATGGAAGATTATGAAGTGATTGCATTTGATCCAGAAGAAAATGTTTACTGCTCAGATCAAGTATCAATCATTTGAAAACCTGAGGTAGTGACCCTTGGAGTTCACCATGGGAGACCAGTTATTCTTACAAGTAACATCTTTTTTGGTTCATGGGTGTCCAAGGAGGTATGGAAACCTCACACCATGGTTTATTGATATGTTTGAGATCATGGATTGTATTAGAGTATTTTATTACCAGTTGGATATTCCTAAATGACATCATGGTATGAATAATGTATTTAATACATCATAGATCAAAAAGTAATATCCAGATCTTATGCACATGATCAAAAATGATATTGTCAATCTAGAGGCATATGTGTCATTTTAGGAGTGTATGGTGTATATATTAGGCTGAAGAAAAAAGGTGTTATGATGGAAGATAGGTCTCCCTGTCTAAATAATATGGAAACACAAGAATATTCAAGAAGTTACTTGGGAACATGATTTGACTATATAGGTGTAGTGGTTGAATCTGTTTGGTGAGGTCCTAATAAGTATATTTCATGCATATATTTTATGGTATTTTAAAATATTGATTTGTGTATTTAAATTATTATTATTTCCAATTTTTGAGTGATTTAATTTTTTTTGTTTATTATGGTATGATATAATGATTATTTGGAAAAGGAAGAAAAAGAGGCAAATATTGGAGAAAAAAGACACTTCAGGCCGTGAACTTCGCTCATGGCATGACACCAGATTTTTTAGAATACGATAAAACTGGAAAAATGGATCAGAATGATTACATGCCATTTAATTAATTTACATGTTGTGATTTCATCCAAATAAGATTTTTCTCAGTACAAGTTTTGATGAGATTACACTCTGGGAAGAACGATTACACATCATGTAACCACATTACACATTGTGTAAATTCATGATATGGGATTTCAAAGTAAAAAATTCTGTGTATCATCAATTTTCCACTAAATCTATGACAACAAACCCACCCCAGAACACCTATGGGCCAAATAATTATGATATTAATTAATATCAGAGCCCATATGAAGCCTATAAAATGAGGGAATGGCTTCTACTGTTAAATAAATTCATATCTCGAGATAGAATCTTGGAGAAAGAAGCTATAGAGCCCTTCCTGAGTTTTTCTTTCTTTCCTTTATGCTTTATTTTTCTTTTCTATCTCCCACTAAACCTCTCATCACTAGGACGATGGTGTAAACCAACCTTTTTATTTCCATTTATAATTTAATCTAAAAGGAACATTAATATTGTGCAACTGAAAACCCTAAATAATACATTACCATTTTTTGAATTTAAAGGAAATCAGGTTTAAAAATGGTATCGAGACAAACTTGATTCAGCAACACTCTAAATTACAATACTAAGGTAAATAGGGTATTTCCACATTAATAACAGGATACCATGACCATTGGATCTTCTTAATCTTCAATCCAAAACCAATAATGAATTAATTGACATGTATTCTTAAATACCATTACACTTGAACCCTAAAATTATAAAACCATGGTGTACATTCAAATAAGTTTTACAAACCAATCATTTAATGTGCTTTTATTTCATCTTTTTCTTTCTCAAAACCAATACAATCAATCTATTATCACCATTTTCTTCAATATAAAAAATAAACTTTTTAAATTCTACCCAAAAATTTTTTATCGTCTCTATGGATCGATCTTAACCTGATGCTAATACTCATTTTAAATAATTTAGTGGAATAGTTGAGTTTTTATAAATTTTGTTCTATCATAGACCCATTGGGAATTAATGATGCCATCTGGGCCTATCAAACTGGAACTTTTTATGGGGATGGTTGCTTTTTAATTTTTATGATTTCAAGTTTTTATTTGATTTTATTGATTTATTTTTCTCTATTTACATTTGGTGTGTTCGTGAAATGAGTTTTAGATTTTTAAATTTTTAAATGCATGACCACAACACTTAATCAAAGAGAAAAGCAACCATTGATGCCACAAACCATTCTGAACCAAGCCTTGAGAGTAAGGTAACTATAGACATGGTGGGCGCTGATCAAAATCAACCTGTTGGAGTTATTCAAAGAGATCAGGGTTTTCAGATGATCGGATACTAAAAGGGGCCATCGAACATAGGATTGAAATAGGGCAACCTACCACCCTCGTTGTAGTAAAGCACTTCGAGATAAATCCTGCAATCATTTTGATGATATCAAAGACCATGAAATTCATTAGACTTCAACATAAAGGTCCTAAAAATATTTGGGAAGCTTTATCAAGCTCTGTGATAAATTTCAATTTCAGAATACCTAAAGTGATGTGGTAAGACTCTATCTTTTATGATTTTCATTGCGTGGCTGATCTTGAGATTGGATTCAAATCTGGTCAGCACATTCCATCACTACATGGGATGAGCTGGACAGAAACTTCCTCACCCACTTATTTCCACCTTCTATTTCAATAGACATATGGGTAAACATTAAAAAAATAAATTTGAATATGAATCATTTTATTCTTCATATAAATGTTAAAAAGACATGAATAGAAAATTCCCCCTCATGGAATTGAGATTTGAATGCTTATAAAAACTTTATATGATTGTTTTTTCTTGGGAAACATGTCAATTATAAATGATGAAGCTGGAGGATCATTAATTAAGAAGTCACCTGAATCAATCTACAACTTACTGGATGAAATCACAGTCAATAGTTTTGGGTGGCAATGATAAGTAACACAATGAAATGGTGTTCATGCAGCCGAAAACAATAACATGATAGCAGAACAACTGGAGTAATATACAAAGAATTTGGATATCAAGATATTCCAACAAAAAACCCCAATGTACGCATATAGAATATGAAAATTATGTTGATAACAATAATGGTAATCAATTTTAGGGTTTGAGACCAAAATAATAACAACAACAAATATTTCAACAAATAACATAAGGGTACCAACAAAAATCACTCCAAGGGGCCACACTAACAAGATTGGACCATACATTGGAATAGATGCTGGAAACATTCATGATACCTCTGGGGATAAACTTAAGAAAATAAAAGAGTAATAATCAAACCAAAACACCACATTGTAGAATCTGAAGAATCAAGTTGTCCAAATTATTAATTAGTATAGAGAGAGAACTAGAGGCGTACTACCAGGATACCTTGAAGTTCACCCACATGAATATTTGAAACCTGTATAGCTTATAAGTGGGAAAAATAAATGGAGAGGTGTATAATTCTTAAGATAATAACTAGTTTAAGAAAGAGAATAGAAATCTTATAAGGAACAAGTAGCTAAAGAATAAGAACAAGAATGACCAACTTAGTACAAGACAATATTACCTTTTCTAGAATGAATGGTGCAAGTAAAGAAAAATGTGCAGAAAGTTGATTTTTTGGAACACTTTAAACATTTTAATATTAATATACATTTTTTGGAATATCTTGAAAACATTTTGACATATTTGAAATTCATGAAAGAGCTGGTAACTAACAAGAATAATCTAGAAGAGATCGGCACAATTCCACTCACACAGAAGTGTTAAATAGTGGTATCTATAGACCTACCTATGAAAAAAAGTGATATAGGTATATTTTCAATTTCAATATTTATCAGAGATAACAAATGTGGGGAAAAAATTATGACTTAGGTGCAATTATCAATATCATATCGTACACAACATTCAAGAGTTTGGGAATCGAAGGATTGAATCCCATAAGAGTTTCACTCCAATTAGTAGACTCAACAGTGAAGTATCCCCAAGGACTCATCAAGGACATCCTAATTATAATCAAAAAATTATAATTCCTCAATGAATTAATAGTGATGGATATCATAGATGAGAGAAATTCACTCATTATGGGGAAAACATTTTTAGCCATAGGGCATGCGCTAATCAATTTTCAAAGTGGATAACTCTGTCTCAGAGTTAGAAGTGATAAATTAAGTGTCAACATCCACCAAGAAATGAATAATTTCAATGTGAAATAGAACAATGTGTTTGGATAAAAAAATATAGCTGAAGTTGAGTGTGTCATTGATTTTGAAGAGGTACATGAGTTAGATGTTGTTGTGTAGGAGGATGCTCAATTGATGATTAAAGATAAGCATAAGACCAAGATGAATGACACTAGAGGAGTTACCAAATCCACTATATTTGATAATATAAAATAGGTATGGATGGTACATGAACATCCATTTAGTTCATCATTATTGAGGAAGAAATGGTGGATTGGTCAAGTAGAGATCAATATAAGTACTTTCATTAAAAAGAATTAAGTTGTTTAAAGAAGAAGGATAGGGACTAGCCAACATGGATAGGACACAACTGATAGAATTTTTGGACCCTGAAGAAGTAAAAACCTTCAATCGTTTATCATGTTATCAGAATACGAAGAATGTAATTTCAAGACAACGATGGTAAACAAAAGCACATCGGGAGGCAACCTGAGTTTTTTGTTTTTTTTTTTGTTTTTTTTCTTTTTTTAGGCATGCATTCTCTTAATCCGAATATTTAAAAATAAATTGATAATGTCTTTTTATTTCACCTATTTATTTTTAATTTTCATGACCATTAAGACCCAATCCAGTAGTAAGCAGTAGGAATCAAAAAAAGGGGATACAAAAAAATTACATAATTTGAAGGGGAATTACATGTCATGATTCTAGAAGCAGGACGAACCTGTAAATCCATGGCTGAAACATCAATTAAAATAGGAGTAATATTTTTCAATGATTTATTTGCAAACTATATTCCTCACATTTTATTAAGAGCAATAATTATCAAATTTTACATCCCACACTTTATTCTAATTTCTATCAATAGAACAAAGAGACATAGACTACCCAGGAAAATTAAAATGTGGTGAAATTTAGATTTCATTATCTGTGGCTCTCCACAGATATATAAAATTTTCCGTATGATTTGGACAAACCATGCTAGCTCGGATGGACTGTTTGAAAAAACCATGGCCTTGGACTACTACCTATATAACTTAGAGCTCCAGTATCTGAATAATCCCCATACCATATTGATATGTTCTTTAATTCATAGGGAACACTATCTAGTATGAAAAAAGGTCTTAATCATGGAAAAAATGATATGCACCACCATATAAATCGGGATCATTAAAAACTCCCATATTTAAAGGAACACATACAAAAGTTGGCCTTCTAAGGTTAAAAATAGATCATATGAGAAAATCTATATCCACTAAGAATTTAATTCATCTTTTCACTCGCAGGTCTCATACATTACTAGATAATTCTTCAATAACACCCATACTAGAGAAGCTGACTTTCCTTGATGTTCTTCAATAATCAATCCATAATACACAATGGGTAATCGTCAAAGGAATAATGCACATGTAACTCTACCTACTTAGGAATTAGAATATGTAATGGGTCTGGATAAAACTGGAGAAGCTAAGAAACATGAAAAACATCTTGTATAGACTAGTATCTCATTATAATTAATATCCTATAAACCACTTGTCCAATTTTATATGATATTGAAAAAGGTAAAATGAATCTAGGTGCTAGTTTAATATACCTTATGATCCATTGATAGCCCAAAACATGAAAAACACAGAACAAAACATGATCCCTGAGCTCAAAATCAAGAGGTCTCCTACAAAAATTGGCATATGATTACTTCAGGGACTTACCAATCACTGTGAAAATACGGATCAACTAAACCTACTTGGAAGTATCCTAAACAAGATGTGGTACAAGAAATGATACATACCCTTCCTCTAACCAACCATGGGTTATGAAAAGGTATTACCATATAAGGATACAAAATTATTCATCTGGATTGTACCCTAAAAATGTTTTTATTAAGAAAATTCAGCTAAAGGACTCTGTTTCTCCCAAGAACCTCCAAAGTCAAGGAAGCATACACATTACATGAATTAAAACACCATAATCATGTGATTTGTCTATCTATTAGTCTATGTGTGATGGGCTATGCATTGAATCACATGTGTTCCAAATTCATTCAACAACATATACCCAAATTGTGATGTGAAATGAGATTCCCTGTAACATATGTTAGAAAATTGATCACTATGAAGGAAAATGACCTCCCTGGTATATAGTCTCCCTATCTGGTCTACTGAGAATGTATCCCGAATTAGAAGGAAATGGGTTACCTTTCTTAATGGATTAAAAACATCCCAAACCATGTCATTGAATCAAGTAATTCTTGGAAAACAAATAACAAATTCCATGGTGATATCACCCCACATCCACTCGGGAATTTATAATAGCTATAAAAGTTCTATTGATCACTAATGCTATACCTTCACCTATTGATAGGTGGAACATTGAGTAAAAAATATTTATATATCAGGTTTCATACTGGGCCACAAATAATGGCGGCGTAAATATTAGTACATTTTGGTAACACCGAGACGTACTGTCAAATCCAAAGCATGAGATTCCCACATCACTTCCTCTCAAATATCTTATAGTACCCAAACATTCCCATGTATGCATAAGGTCTCATCCTCATCCATGGTCCAACCAGACGACTAATACTCATCTAAGAAACTTTCCCTAAGTACTAGTTCCTCAAGATCAGAAATATGACTCATCCTTACCCATTCCAAAAGGGTCTAGGTCATTCCTAAAATTGAGAGGAATTTCCAACCGTGATCCTCTTGAACATCAACATGTATATCTGAACATAAGGTTATAAGCTTCCAATCACCACTAGTCTTCTTAACCACCTATTTCTAAGTCATATAGGTCAGATAATTGGCTACTTTGTTTCCTTTACCATATGTATAAGCAAGCTCAATGTAAAATGATAGTAGATATTAAACCCATTATCACATCGGGAGATAAATATCACACTACATAAATATAAACTTGATGATTTTTTGATCAGTGAATACTAAAAAATACGCCCAAGAAAATAATTCTTCTAGTTGCAAAAATCCTACACAACTACCAAATGGAGGTCATGTATTAAGTAATTATGCTCATGAACCCTCAAATGATGAGACCCATATACCTTAACTTACTTAACCTAAATAATTACTACTCCCATACCCATCCCTCATGAAACACAATAAACTTTGAAGACCATATATATATCCTGCATAATCATGATTAGTGCAGATGTCAGCCTCCATTTCAATTCCTCTGAGGATATTTTACAAGATTCTAACCATATAATTTACACCCCCTTATTATTAAAGGATATAAGAGGAATTATTAAGTGTTAAAAATAATGGATCAATCATATGTAATATCTAGATATCCCCCAAGAAACTCCATTTATTAATGATGTTCTTGGGATGCTCCCAAGAAACTAAAACTCTCACCTTTACTGGGTTTACATATACACCGATCTCTCAGATTGTCTAACTAAGTTAGTGAACATTATAAATACCAAATTTGAATTTGATGTGATTTACATAAATGTGGTTCTATATTAGTGTATTCAAAATAATCCCAAGATCTAGGGCATGGTCATGTCGAGTTATAGAATGCACCAATGTGGTTTCTACCAATAAAAACACAAATGAATCCAGATATAGGTGGAAACCTAATTCATCAAGGCCAAGAATATATTTGTCATGTTCATGAGACCAAACTAATTTAACAAATTATATTAAAGACCATACCTACTTCAGAAAGTAGTGTGAGGTATGTATGATTTCCTGACACACATCTGATGGTAGACCAACCTAAAATCAATCACTGAAAACAACCTCACTCCTTAGAGTGGATCAAAGAGGTTTTCTATTTAAAGGAATGGATACTGATTCTTAATTGTGAGTTGTTTCAACTATCATTAATCCATTAAATGATTAATGGTACCACCCTCCTTCGAAAAAAGGATCAGTGAACCCCATGGAGATGTTCTGGATCATATATACCCCTTAGCCTCCATGTCTTCCAACTACTTCCTGAGATCTAGAATCTCTGTAGGTGCCATCATATATGGAGGAATAAACACTGGTTCCACTCTAAGAACTAACTCTGTGTTGAATTCTACCTCTCTTACTAGAGTTACCCGAAAAAACATTTTAGGAGAGACATCTAGAAAATGATCCATATAGGAAGGGACTTGGTAGGACACCATCCCAAATCATCCATAAAGAAGTTAGATATATGGGATGTATCTATGCCCATCCCTTAATTCTCAGGTCTAGATCAAGTATCATGAACATCCCATTGTCCCTTATGCATACATCCTCCTCCATTAAGTGATGTAAACATCCCGTTGTAGTGATAATAATCAATATGGGATTGACATGGAGCTAATGAATCCATCCTGAGAACTACATTAAACACTATCAGGTCAAGGAATAAAATAGTATAAATGAACAAATATACACATATCTCTAGGGGTCATTCTTTACATCGGGAAACACTTTATGATCAGATAACCAACATAGTATTGAGTGTTATTAAATCATATAAGTACTATATATTACATCCCAAACTCTCTATAATTTCTATAGATATGAAAGAGTATATTGAACCCATGTCCAATAAAGAAGACACTAAAGTAGAGGTTATTAAAACAATACCTCAAACAATATAAGTACCAATGTTCTTCCCCTCTGACATAGGTTCCACTTCATGTAACTGGCCCGTATCATGTCCCTAAGATGCAATAGGATTTCATTAACTAGTACCTCAGATTCTACACAGTGACGAGGGATTGGTTAAATAAATCGGAAATAATGTCCAACCAGATATCATTAAACGTTGATCAAAAGGGACATACCATCCCTTCCTTAAATCACCTTGTTTTCATGAGATCATCCATAGATAGAGTCAGTGTGAAACACTAAATCTCAATGAAACATGTATTATATTTCATAAAATACATAGATCCATACTACAATTTAATGAAATCTCTAGCTTCACCAACCCTAAATTTCCATGGATGGAAGTAATTGTAGAATACTATCTAGAAGGCCCTCCATTTAATATCTAGTTTTCATTTTTCCTAGGTAATGACATCCCACTGTCTCTTAGGGAAACTGCGTAGCATATAAATTGTGATTTTGAACACCCTCTTTGGAGGAATCACCATATGGTTGAAAGTAGAAAGAACATCCTCCATCCTTGACTTAGTAGCCTAAGGTCCACTATCACCTAAAAATGTTAGTGGGTCTACTGCTAGAACTCCTACGTCAACTCTACTATAGTAGGAGCTAGTCTACAAACTCATTGCATAGACTATATCATACAAAGTAAACCCTCTTGAAACTCGATGTCAATTCCCATGTTAGGAATATAAAGTGGTGCATCTGGTGGCACTACTATAGGATATACTTTTGGATCCAGGTCCACATCCTCTAGATAATATTCATCACCACCCTCTCACCATATTCCTTAAGGTTTGGATTGTGGAATAATTCTAAAATTAAAAATGAAATGCTCATAAAATAATTTAGTAACCTAAGGATCAAGTGTACATAATAGGATAGGTACATATCATTCATATGAAAAAGGTCACACATCTCTACCTGCTCTAAAATCCATATCTAGGTGATAAAGGAAGACCATAACAGGTCATATGAAATTTCAAAGACACTCTCATATATGCACTTCTATGTCTAGGTTTTAGTCTAGGTCTCATGTCATAGGTTTAATGTTCGGATATTTGGAGTGTCAATTTCATGTTATATAGGAAAACACTCTTTAATTTTCACTTTGAATCCCCATTTAACAGAACCCATTTAATTCAGAATTTTTAATTTCATTATAGTTTGAACTCTTATATATATATCACAATATAGTTAAACATGTCACCATTCCTAATTTAAAAAATCCATACTCTTTTAAATTGTAATTGGCACATAATGTCACTACGAATTAACCTTTACATTCGGTATCAGGATGTTACAGTTCATATAAAATGGTTTGATTTTATAAATTTCCATTCCTAATGTATAGAAGTAAATGCTTCATAAATTATAATCTGAATTCAAGAAATCCATCCAACAAATGTTTCATCCCATTAAACCATTTTTTTCATGGATCAAACATGCCATAAATTGGTTAATTAAGGTTCCATCATCAATATTTATTGGAAAAAACTACTTTTATTGATTCATACAATTTAATTAGTCCAATTATGTTATCCCAATAAGAAAGGTTAGTAAATTTCAATATAAAAATCTAGACACTAAGTATATGAATCATGCAATTCAAACATAATGTAAACGTGGAAGAAAAGAATGCATGGCATATAAGTCCTAAAGTGCCTAGGATGATGTATGAGATACTACCTCCATACCATACTGGTCTAGGGGTAAAATAAATCTATAATAATAATAATAATAATAATAATAATAATAATAATAATAATTCCATAAAAACTTGTGTGTCGCCCAATGGTGAAATCAATAAAACTATAATAGGTGTAATCTCATAATAGCAAGAACACATCTTGGATAATTTGAATTTACTTTTTATATGGATTAGATACTTCCAGACACAGTGACACAAAAAATTCTAACACATTATTAGTCTCATATCTAATATGCAAATAGTAATAAAAATGGAAAAAGAAATCTATGATTCCACTTTGTAATGCCCCATCCTAAGATCCACTATAATAGTGCCCAAATCCAGTTGGTCTCATGGCCTCAAGAAGTCATCCTCGTATACTAGAGGCTACCGAATAGTATCAATGGTGCAAGGTGGTATAGTGGGGATACAATACCCTCATATTATTGTAACACATTTTATATAAGAGATGTAATAAATATCATAATCATAATAGATAACTAACAACACCATAGAAATAAATACCATAAATAAGCACAATGGAATAGGAAATATCTAAACAATCATAATAATCCAAACCCATAAGCTGGGTCATATAATAAATGATGACATGTAATACTAGTATACACAAAAATGGATACAAGGGAAACAATGAAGAATAATATAATACATTCTACATAAAAAGGATAAAAAAAAGAAATTATATCCACTATCATCATGAGAAAATGTTTGGTGCTCTACTCCCATTCTCCAATTAAATAAGTAAATCATATCAACCATACAAGACGAAGAACTTTCCCTTATCCCTATCTTCGTCCCTAAGGGCTGTCTAGCTACCAATCGGTGGCCCCGACATGGTATAGGAATAAACTCAATAGGATAAAAACAATGGTGTCTAGAATAATATAGACAATGTATATAACATAGTAGTGTGCAAGTACAAAAATAATAGTAGACTCTAAAAACTAAATACTAGAAGGATTAGGTTCTTAAAAGACACCTGATAGACTCATGATACTTCACAATAGGTTAGTATAAGTCTAATTTATGTATACCACATACATCCATTTATAAGTAACAATACATAATTTGTATACATGTATATACACTATATATGTGAGGATATATATAGGCGTAGAAATGGATACTAGGTGCTAGAAAAACTAAGGGTGAAACTCAGGCATCCATGCATAGTCAAACAAGATATAATATCTAACAAGGGGATAATCCCCAAATATCATATAAAGATGAGATGTCATGCTCATAACTCGAGATAGTGGGGTGATTCATCATACCCAACACTGAAAATAAGAAACATGGAATGTCATTACCATCATCCAAGTAAGCGTAAATGGTGTGATATTCCATGCTCAACACCCATCATAATGGATTGTGAAACACATTGCTCAAAAATTCATTTAAATGAATATATTCCATTAATAATTCAAGGAAAATCTAGTTCAAATTCAATCCAAACCACTTAGGAGGTGGTTGTTCAATTGAAAATTTCCATTAAAAAGAAGCTTTAATTAAACACACCCAAATAGGTGGTAATTAAAGAGGTAGTAATCCTCTAATAATTTAATATGGGTCTATGAGAGTATTTAAACATGGATCAATTATTTTTATAAGAAAATTTATACTCTAAGTAATTACACGAAGAAGTTCATTGTGTGACACAATGGAAAAATTCAATAAAAACATAAAATTTAGGAAAAATTACTAGACCACCTACCATAGTCCAATTGATAACTCCTATTATAATATGATCTTTAGGTTTGATGTAGAATGTGATAAAAAGGAAGAATCAAAAAATTCTCTAAAGGTAGAGCATATTAGATCACATCAAAATAACGTATAAGATAGAAAGTGAAACTATGAAATGAATTAAGAGGATTATACCTCTTACAATTTTCCATCCAATGCATCCGACAACCAAGGGAACTGAGTTCAGATTGAAGAGAGATCATGAATCCTAGTTTTAGCTATGTGAGAGCTCTTAATGAGATAGGAAGAGATGGGTGTGCACTGGAGAAGAAAAGAATAATAGGGTTTATAAGAATAGAATGAAAAATGTTAATTTATCCTTCATAAAAGGGGGTCTCATGATTTGGCCACACAATTGAAAAAATCATGAACTAACTATGTAGAAGCTACTTCCCAAGGAAACTTATCACAAATGTTTGGAGCATGGTTTAACTAACTGTGCACAACCCATGTGGAATGGCTCTATCATATGTCTAAGGCATTCCACACAATCATTTCATCTCATTTACATGATTTATTTTAACCATGCATCTATCTAAAGTCATCTGAAACACCCCATAATGTTTGGATAAACTATGTGGGATTAGGCACACAATTTGGAAAAACCATGCACCGAACTTTTTTCCTCCCTAACTTGGAGCTTCGGGATTTGAAAAAGCTTCGTATTCTCCTAGAACCTTCCTCAGTCTATAGGGAACACTCACTATGATAAAAAAAATTATCCAAAAAAATATAAACATATTTATAAAAATCCATAATCATACAATTCAGGTGGTCATTTTCTATAAATTATTCCTCAGGAGATTGATTAATTCTGCAAAGGTGATACTTGATAATTCCTTGACACATGTGACCTATTTAACCATCACCCTACTAAAATAATTTGGTTATTGGAAAGAATTTTGGGCTTGGCATGGATAATAGTTCAATAACTGGACGAATCAAAAGATAGTTGAATAATCTCCTGAAACCCTAAAAGAACTGATTTGTAAAACAAAAATGATCCTAGTACCAAGGGAGGTATCCCTGAATACACCTCCCATAGGTAGATATAAAAACTATAAATAGGAAAAGACATAAGAGAATGAGTCACATCCAGCTACTGTAAAAGCTTTGACTCTTGTAGATTTTTTTCCTTCATCCTTTGGAGAACATGAACCGCCCCACCAAACAGAAACATAATCAGATTAAGAACACACATATGGTTATGTTATCATAGATAAATTACTATATCCCTTATCCTATGAAGAATACACCTTTATGTTTTAGTTCATCATACTTGAATAGGGAGTCGGTGGTTGTGGATATTGAAATCAAGGATACTGGGGACAACACAGGCATGGTAAAACATAGTATTTTTTTCACATCCCCACAGAAGCCAAATATGAAGCTAAGACGATTGGGTGATAATTAAATTAATTCCTAAAAAAGTATGAATATTCCTTAGAACATGTAGTGTTTATTCATGCCTATTAATTTTACATGATCGATTGGAAGGCGTGAAATTGTATGAGCATCCCAAGAAAATGGAATGTTCAGTGCATCCAAAACCACTAGCAACAACTCCTTATAATTATATTAAAGAAATGGGATCATCCACCTTAGATAAATCAACTCATGACTCAAAAAACAGGGATAAAACACACCTTTGGAAGTGAAGTCCTCTGGAACAAAAACATGATATTCTAAAATAGTTGTCAGTTGTTCCAGCCAAACTCTCAATCCTGGATTCCATACTTCTATTAAAATAACATGGAGAGGCACTCATCGCGGTCCTCAAACTCCCACAGGAGTTTGAGGTAGATGTTTTTTCAACTGAGGTTCACCATTTTGATACTATTCCATTAGAATTTCATGTTAAAATCTCATTCATAGAAAAGGATCAGGAAGAATTTATATAGATATATATCAAAACCTTTTATGTTTTAGGAAAAAATAAAAATGCATACATCTAAAGGGATCTCATTCACAGTGTTTCTTGGATCAACCTCATCCTATTTATCATCATTAGATGTTTGATATATTGTGAGGGGACTTATCTTTGAGAAAGATAACCATTCATGGGTATGATTAGAGTGATAAAAGGGCTATCTAGAAGGTCAACCTCAAAGCTCAATTTGGTGAACTCTCATATAATACTGAGTTCATGGTTATTCTGAAAGAGACATCATATAATGTAATATGTGGAAGAGTATGACTTCATAGCCACATAGTGTCACCTTCAATATTTTATCAGTACTTGAAGTACCCCAATGAATGGAAAGGCGACACACTACTTTGTTATAGTTACCCCTTTTAAACATGATAAGCCATATATATTGAGGCATGTTTCTATAATAAGGAAGAGAACCAACCAATGGTGGATGATGGAATTCATGTTGCAACCCCCAATGGATTGGGGACCGCCCCTCTGAATACCTAGAGCATGATCGAACACAATTATATTATACCCATAAATCTAATGGAGGCAGTATATTTAATACAAGTAAGTGATCACGAACTGTAAATTTCATTGCCCCATTTTCATGTGATAGAAGTCACATCCACTGAAGGGGATTCATCAAAAGGGTATCGAGATAATAATCTATTGGTATTTGATAATTACATAATTCCATTTGAATAAATTGATGATGTACCCAATAAATTCTCTATAACTTAGGATGTCCAGGCTCCTCCTGGCCCCAGTGGAAACATAATAGAAAACAAGCATCCTATGATTCTCCTTGGAATGACTTTAGAAACCAAGGATGATAACATCTCTTCTTATGGAATCTATTATATCAACAGTAAAAGAGAAACCTCCATATTACCCAAATTTTATGAAAATTCTTCCATGGACTTAGATATTGTGGAATACGTGGATGATCCCAGAAACGTTGCTTTGTAATTTGAGGAAGGAATTTACACCACCATTGATGAGATAAGGTAGGTAAAACTGTAACTACAAGAAGTCCCACAACCTATATGGATTAGTTCCACCATGCCTCTCAAAGAGTAAGAGGTATATATTACAATTATAAAGAACCACTGATATGAGTTCACTTGGAATTTTACAAAAATTCATGTCTTGAACCCCGATGTGGCTACATAGCACTAGGCCTTACCTGATGAACATTTAGGTTTAAATAAGGATGTCATGAGGATGAAACCCACTCATACTACTAAAGTAGAATCTGAATTTGATAAATCGATCAATTCTATCTTTCTATGGGAGTGCAAATGAAAAAAAATTCATCCAAACGTCAACCTCATTATGAAAAAGAACTGACATATCTGGGTCTCCATCGATTTTAATGAAATTAATAGACTCTTATCATAAGGAAAATTTCACATTATAGATCATTGGTATTTTGATCAATGAATCTGGAAGATTCAAATATCTCTCCTTCATGGATAGAGATTTAGGGTATAATCAGATAAAGATGGACCTTTAAGAAGATAAATACACCACCTTTAGAGATACTATAGGGATATTTTTCTATCACGTAAGGCTCTTTGGATTAATGGATGAAAATTCAACTTATAGACATTCCATACATCATATATTTACGTACTTATTGGTATGGTCAAAATAATATTATGATGATGACCCATTTTCTATATCTCGATAGTGATGTGATCACCTCATGTATTATTTTACAAAAATTAGAAAGGTATGTCAATATAGTTTGAATATGTGTTGGAGTTGGTGGCCTAGAACCAACTACATTGTACATTATTCATTAAATAAGAGCCTCATCACATCTTGATTGTTCTTCTGCGTGACATGTCATGTGATAATGTCCTAAGGAAAGCTGTTTCATTAAAGGGTCGTAGCGGATCCCTGCTATGATGAGAACCCGGAAGTGCCATAACACTGTTCTTGAATGTATTTTCTATGGCCGGATGATATTATTTGATGGACACAAATAATATAGGTCATTAGGGGTGAGGACTCATAAAAAATTGAGGCACCTTCTCATGGTGTGCGCCCTTGGTAATATCCAGGAGGATATTATGAGAACGAGACCCGCTAGTAGGAAATACACATTTCATAGTGTCATTGGATGTTTCTATCTGCGGATGTGTATATTGGTCCTTAGTATTTAATATTATTATTAATGGGTATTACAACTCGCGCACTTAGATGTATTGATGAAAACTGTGACGACACAATGTTCGCAGCGAGGTAGGATACGTTGGGTGCGTCGTGAGTAATACTGCATTAATAGATAATGTGAGAAAGGATTTTTCTCTTCTGTTTCATAACGGAAGTAGATATCTCAGGCCCTTTGATGGAATTAATATAGCCTACATAAATCCATGGCCATGGTAAGGTATGGACGAGTTCAATTTTGGGAAGTCAAAGAAAGAATAATCGAGCACATGGGTTGATGGCACTAGCATGCAGCCCGCTTGATTAGAGATATCGTGACAAAGGGATTATATGACACAGTAAGCGTTCGTAGGAGGTGACACATCATTGCGGCGTTAACTTCTTTCTCTATGGGTGCCTTGGCATGTTGCTAGACGCTAACCTTGGACTTTCGGCAGGATCCGCCTAATGCCACTAAGAAAGATGCCTAGAGGGTCACACACTAAGTGTGTCCATGTATCTCAGTTAAATATTAATTTAACAAGTTAAATAAAGATTATTCCCGATTTTGGTTTATAATTATTCAAGGATGTCTGGTCGCATTTATTTCAACACTAGTTATTCGAGAGAATATATTGTGGGCGAAATAATATGTATTTATTAGCGAGTAATGAAGTTACATTTATTTAAGAAATAAATATCCATTACTCAAGATCTAATAAATGTGGTGGAGGAAAATAAATAAAACTGGAAAAATAAAAGTACATTCCATGTATGTTTATACATACACACCGTGTAGTTTTTTTTTCGGGATTCGTGAGAAAATATTGTTTATTTAATTAAATTATATTAAATGTGATACATTGGATGCATGTCAAGTAATAATGATGGTCAACAGTCATTATTAAGACATATGGTATTACTAAGAATTAAATGAAATAATCAAATGCTTTTGGGAAATTAATTCATTTTATTATTCTAAGTATTATAAATCCCAATTACATTATTCTCAAAGGGGTTAGCCATTTTGGTTGTGCACAATGGATTGGAAATACTCTCAAGACAAGAGAGAATCCCCTTTACACCAAGAATGATTTCAAGTTACGAAATCAAGATCCTCCACCGGATCAAGGCGATCGAAGACGGACATTGCAAGCGAAGGATATTCCGTGCTAGCAGCCAGAGTTCCCTTTAGCGACGTCCGGAGATACGTGGAGCACGTGTGGATCACCGCTAGAGGAATACATCACTTGGATTCTACAACACAATGACGGATCACAGGATCATGACCGGAGGCATCAACGAAGAATGAATTCCAATGAGGTAATTCTTATGAATTAATTAAATTAATTATAATCAACATATGATGATCCTCCTCATGGGTTCCGGGACTCTTCTTTTCTTTTCTTTCTTTGTTCTATTCTGAAGATTCAGCGTTTTCTATCGTGACAGATCTCGGATTGAACGTTGTTTAACGTTAAAATTAAAGTTGGGCAAACCCACAAATGCGCTTCCGCTGTGACCAAAACCTATAAGTGGTATCAGAGCGGTCATATCATTGGTTATAATTATTTAGTTTTTCATTGATGTTTTACACATTTAATAATTTAGTTATTTCAATTCATGTTTAATCATTCTAGAAATATGAATATCGAGATCTGTTCCTCCTCCCTTGTTTCTCGTTCACCTCATAGAAACAAATTTTTCTTCTATTTTTGATTAAAATAAAATATAGGAACTCATCCGGAGGAGCCAAACATTTTTGTCCGTACAACACCAGAATACATGGCGTGTATTCGGAAGTACACGCCATGTAGTATAGGTTCAATGCATTGACAGATCCGCCAAATCAGGCCGTGTATTGAGGTCATTTATGACACCGTGTGTTGACAGGAAATAGGTGGCACATGGTTTCCAGATTACACGACGTGTGGTCCAACTGAACACGGCATGTAGTCCCTTCGGGTTAGGGTTGGGTCATGTACCCCGTACATGGCCTGCCCGGATGGAAACCATGTAATGCAGAAACCACACGAAGTGTGTCCAAAATAACACGCCATGTACTCCGAAAATTTTCGAAGTACATTAACATGCCATGTCCCCAGGCGTGTACTTGAGATGGACAGTGAAGAAAAGTACACGCCGTGTACTCACCCAAATTACGCAGATTTATTAAAATTTAATTATTATATTATTCAAACCCTTGGGACTTGTACCATAGTGCAAGACTAAAGCTGAGGCACAACACATGATAGGTGTTTTATATATATGTGTTTAATTTAACATATGCATAATGAAAGGGAATTCACCAGGTTGCCTCCAAGGTACAAGTTACGTACAATGATAATTTTAAATGAATTTATTTGTTTAAAATTATGATGGATGAGAATCTCAAGGAAGTTCAGAAAATGGTTTAAGATAAAAGGATTGATTAATTAAAGATAATTAATTGATTCGAGCGTGATTTATATTAAACAAGAATGATTAAATAATTGAATGCTAGTTTTATTTATGCGTAAATATCGTTGCATGTGTGGATGATCATGAGATAGACCGAGACCTTTGTAGTTGAATGGTTTCTTTTAATTTATTTATTGAAATTAAATTTTTTGGCCTCTGATCCATCTCCTCATTAATATGTAGGGCCCGTGTGCCCAAGAATTCTTTTATGTAAAACCACCTTTTTACCCCTCACCTGCATGGGAGATAAATGCATATGTAATGGATGGAGCTTCCAAGATAGTGGAGGTGGCTTATGTTAGGAGCCGAGGTGAAACCAATCCAAGGAGATACAATGGTGGACTGGTGGAAATCTATAAACACGAACCCGCAAGGTTCAAGGTGTTTCTCCCCTAGGTCATGGTCTAGTTTATCAACCGCTAGATAAACTAACCATTAGAACAAGCTCATGATCATACCATTTATTTTATTTCGGACAGTTGCATGGTTTATTTATTGTGGGTGTGTTGTCACGATCACACAATTAATGAATATAACAAGCATGCAATATAGAACTAAAATAAGACCGGTTTATACGTAAATATTATCTTAGACATGGTTAATCACATAAGTATATCCCACTTAATATTAACAAGCATGTAATAAAATATAATAAAATGGAAATTTACATATAAGGATAAAATCCCTCAAAAGAAATATTAAGTCGGTATAGCCTTCCATAATCTTGGTTAGAATCGAACCATAGTTCAAATTACTTGACCAACCCTAGTTGGGGTGCTTTCGATTATTGGGGAATTCTAATTCAAAGTTTTGGGTTGACTTAACTTGGTTCACATAAAAGGTTGATTGCCACAGCAGGACTTGGTGTGGCCAAGCGGGAAAGGTTGAGGAAATCCAAAATAAAAGGATTTCAGGATTGGGGAGTCCACTCAGCGGATCAAGGAGCTGCGAGTTAATGCAATTGGAATTTGGAATTCCTACCTAAAACCCTTCAAGTTGCTTGACCAACCCTAGTTGGGGTAATGCGAAGGGCAATATGGATCCTTGCCATTTGTATATTCAGGCAACAAAATATTCCGATGTCAATGGTGAGGGGTATTGGATTTCGATAAAATAGTGGGAGACTAATAAGTATTAATTAATTTATTTATCTCAATTTTGTAATAAAGTACTAAACCTTTGCTCATCTTAATTTGTAGAAATGACAAGAAAATGATGTCAAACATATCATTGTGCACCATACTCGAGAAGGAAAAACTTCTCACCGGCACCAATTTCCAAGAGTTCCAGAGGCATTTACGCGTCATCCTTCGCCTCGAAATGAAATTATATGTGCTGGAAGAGCCTATTCCAGTTGCGCCTGGGAAAGAAGCCAGTGATGAGGAATTGTCTCTCTATATGAAACACATGTATAATGCCATAAATGTCTAGTGTTTCATGCTATCGGCCATGTCTAATGAGCTCTTGAAGAAACATGTAAACATGGACGCATATAGCATGATGTATCACCTTAAGGATCTCTACCAAGAGAAGGCGAGACAGGAGAGGTATGAGATCTCCAATGCTTTGTTCACAACAAATCTTGGAGAGTCTGTGCCAGCTGGGCCTCATGTAGTCAAGCTTACTGGCAACATTGAACTCCTGGACATCTTAGGGATTAAATTTCCGGATGAGTTGAGTACAGATCTCATCCTATCATCACTCCCCAAGACCTTCTCTAGCCTCATCATCAACTATAATATGAGCGGCAATGAGAAGAGTCTATCAGAGCTTCTGACCTTGATTTTCCAGGTAGATAAGGACATGGGGTGTGACAAACCCGTGGTCCTTATGGTGAACAAGAAAAGGAAGTACAAGGCAAAGGGACCAAAGACTTATAAAAGGTCTGAAGCCCCCGAGCATCGTCCCTCCAAGAAGGGGAAGATCCAGAGGTAGGAAAGGAACGGGAGGCAGTGTGTTTTGCATGTGGAAAGCAGGTCCACTGGAAGATAAAATGCACCCAGAAGCGTGGGGACACTAAAGGTGCGTTTGTTATCGAGTGCAATCTTTCTATTTCTACACATTGGGTATTAGATAAAGCTTGTGGGGCTCACATATGTATTCAAATG
This sequence comes from Viscum album, assembly GCA_963277665.1. Lineage (NCBI taxonomy): Eukaryota > Viridiplantae > Streptophyta > Magnoliopsida > Santalales > Viscaceae > Viscum > Viscum album. The sequence continues at coordinate 581,905,698 of OY728130.1, read as the reverse complement.
TAGGAACCACGTATATTTAGAAATATTGCCAGAGGAGAGGTGGATCTTCGAGCTGCCAATGGCGCAAGTCTGGCTGCATTGGCTATTGGAGACTACCACCTCTCATTGCCAACCAGCATGATTTTGGTTTTACAAAAATGTTATTTTGTGCCTAGTGTTACCAAGAACATTATTTCTGTATCTTGTTTGGATATGGATGGATTTTTTTTCAATTTTGGAAATAAGAGTTGTCTATTTTATAATAAAAATGTATGTTATGGTATGACACATTTAAATAATGGTTTGTATGTATTGAATTACGAAAACCAAGTGTTGGCAATCTATAACGAAACAAACTCACATGACTCATACATCACCCAGTTATGGCATCACTGCCTTGGTCATGTGAACAAGAAGCGTTTGACAAAGCTCTGCTAAGATGGATATTTAGACTCTACTGAGCTAAAACCACTTGATAGATGTCACACTTGTTTACAAGGAAAAATGACCAAGCCTCCTTTTTTTGGACAAGGTGAAAGGGCCACAGATCTTCTAGGATTGGTACACACAGATCTGTGTGGACCATTTCCAGTAGAAGCTAGAGGTGGATATTCTTACTTCATTACTTTTACTGATGTTTTTAGTGGATATGGCTATGTATACTTAATGAGGTATAAGTCATAGTCATTAGAGAAATTTAATGAATTAAAGAATGAAGTAGAGAATCAGCTTGGTAAGAAGATAGAGAAGCTTCGATTGGATCGAGGTGGAGAATATCTGAACCAAGAGTTCATCGATCTTCTACGAGAGTCTGGGATTCTATCTCATCTCACTCCTCCTTATACAACACAGTGGAATGATGTTAGTGAAAGGAGGAACCGCACCTTTTTGGACATGGTGAGGTTGATGATGAGTCATGCAGATCTTCCATTATCCTTTTGGTGATATGCATTACAAACTGCAGCATACACATTAAACCGAGTACCAATTAAGACGGAAAATGGAATTCCATCCAAGTTATGGAATGGAAGGAAACCCACTTTGTCGCACACACGTTTATGGGGATTCGAGGCATTTGTTAAGGCCTTATCAGGCAACAAACTAGCACCCCGGGGCACGAAGTGCATCTTTATAGGATATCCCAAGGAAACAAAAGGATATTACCTATATAACCCTCAAGACAAGAAAGTTTCTATCCCCAGACAAGCTGTCTTTATTGAGATGGAGCACATCCTTAAGAAGGATAGTGGGGGAAATATTGACTTCGATGAAGTTGATGCTCAAGATAAACAGGAGTTGGTACAGGAACAAGTTTCACATGTCCCCGTGGAAGTGGTTCCAGAAACACAAGTAATGCATAGGATCTCAAGAGATGTAAGGGAACCAGAGAGATTTGGTTTCCTAGTCACCGAGGATGGTGAATCATTATTGTTGGACAATGATGAACCTCTCTCCTACAAGGAAGTAGTAGATTGCTCATAAGCTACAAGATGGCTAGAAGCTATGATTTCTGAGATGGATTCCATGTATCAGAACCAAGTTTGGGTTCTGGTCGATGAGCCAATTGATGTAAATCCTGTTGGATGAAAATGGTTATTCAAAAGAAATATGGACATGGAAGGTCAAGTTAGCACCTATAAAGCAAGGCTACTGGCAAAAGGATTCAAACAACATTGAGGAATTGACTATGACGAAACCTTCTCGCCAGTTTCCATGTTTAAATCCATAAGAATCATACTTTCCATAGAAGCTTACCATGACTACGAGATTTGGTAGATGGATGTCAAAACAACATTACTTAAGGGGAACATTTAGGAAGATATCTATATGACACAACCAGAAGGGTTTGTGACACCAGGTGAAGCCAAACGGGTTTGCAGGTTGCAGAAATCCAGTTATGGATTGAAGCAAGCATCCAGGTCATGGAACATTCGATTTGATGAAGCCATAAAGGAATTTGGTTTCATTAAGAACGAATGTGATCCATGTGTTTATAAGAAGTTTAATGGGAATGAGGTCGTCATATTAGTGGTATATGTTGATCACATATTACTTATTGGAAACGACGTACCGTCCTTACAGTCAGTTAAGGACTTTTTGAACAAGTGTTTCTCCATGAAGGACTTAGTAGAAGCAGCCTACATTCTAGGGATCAAGAACATTCGTGATAGATCCAAGAGGCTGCGTGGACTAAGTCATGGTACATACATTGACCAGATACTAAAGAGATTTAGTATGGAAAAATCCAAGAGGGGATTGGTTCCAGTGTCACATGGCTTCCATATTTCTAAAAAAATGTTTCCACAGACACAACAGGAGAAAGATAGGATGAGTAAGATCCCATACACTTCAGCTATAGGATCCATCATGTATTCCATGTTATGTACCGGGATTGATGTTGCCTATGCACTGAGCATGGTAAGAAAATATCAAGAAGATACAGGAGAACAACATTGGACTGCTGTTAAGACTATCCTTAAGTATCTGAGAAGAACTAAGGATATGTTCCTAGTGTATGGAGGAGACGAAGAGCTTGTCATCAGAGGGTATGTTGATGCTAGTTTTCAAATAGATCAGAATGATCTGAAGTCGCAATATAGATATGTTTTCTGTCTCAATGGAGGAGTTGTGAGCTGGAAGTGTTCAAAGTAGCAAGTTGTCGCCGATTCTACAGCGGAGTCCGAGTATATAGCGGCTTCTAATGCTACCAAGGAAGCTGTCTAGATTCAGAACTTTTCCCAGGAGCTTGATGTGGTGCCTAGCAGTAAAGATCCCATTACATTTTATTGTGATAATACTGCAGCAGTGGCTCTTGAAAAAGAACCAAGGTAACATCAACTGACAAAGCACATACTCCGGAAGTATCACCTCTTGAGGGATTTCTATCAAAGTGGTGAAGTTGCAGTGAGCAGAGTGTCCACGAAAGAGAACGTGGCGGACCCCATGACTAAAGGATTATCTGAGAAGAAGCATGAATATCATGTGAGAGCTAGTGGGTTAAATGTTGTTAACAGTTGGCTCTAGTCCAAGTGGGAGTCTATTGGAGTTGTTGGTCTAGAACAAACTACTTTGTACTTTATTCAGTAAATAAAATCCTTATCACATCTTGATTTTTCTTCTACGTGACATGTCATGTGATAATGTCCTAAGGACAGCTGTTTCATTAAAGGGTCGTAGCGGATCCCTGCAATGATGAGAACCCAGAAGTACCATAACACTGTTCTAGAATGTATGTTCTATGGCCGGATGATATTATTTCAGGGACACAAATAATACAGGTCATTAGGGGTGAGGACTCATAAAACATTGAGGCACCTTCTCATGGTGTGCGCCCTTGGTAATATCTAGGAATATATTATGAGAACGAGACCCGCTAGTAGGAAATCCACATTTCATAGTGCCATTGGATGTTCCTATCTGTGGAAGTGTGTATTGGTCCTTAGACTTTAAGATTATTATTAATGGGTATTACAACTCACACACTTAGATGTATCGAAGAAAACTGTGACGACACACTGTTCGCAGCGAGGTGGGATACGTTGGGTGCATCACGAGTAACACTACATTAATAGATAATGTGAGAAAGGATTTTTCCCTTATGTTACATAACGGAAGTAGATATCTCAGGCCCTTTTATGGAATTGATATAGCCTACATAAATCCATGTCCATGGTAAGGTATGGGCAAGTTCAATTTCAGGAAGTCAAAGAAAGAATAATTGAGAACAAGGGTTGATGGCACTAGCATGCAACCCTCTTGATTAGAGATTTCATGACAAAGGGATTATATTACATGGTAAGAATTCGTAGGAGGTGACATGTCATTGCAGCATTAATTTCTTTATCTATGGGTGCCTTGGCGTGTTGCAAGATGCTAACCTTTGACTTTAGGCAGGCTCCGCCTAATGCCACTGAGAAAGAGGCCTAGAGGGTCACACACTAAGTGTGTCCATCTATCTCAGTTAAATATTAATTTAACAAGTTGAATAATGATTATTCCCGATTTTGGTTTAATAATTATTCAAGGATGTCTGATCGCATTTATTTCAACCCTAGTTATTTGAGAGAATATATTGTGGGAGAAAATAATATGTATTTATTAACGAGTAATGCGGTTACATTTATTTAAGAAATAAATAGCCTTTAATCAAGGTCTAGTAAATGTGGTGGAGGAAAATAAATAAAACTAGAAAAATTAAAGTAGATGCCATGTATGTTTATACATACACGCCGTGTAGTTTTTTTTCGGGATTCGTGAGAAAATATTGTTTATTTAATAAAATGATATTAAATGTGATACATTGGATGCATGTCATGTAATAATGATGGTCAATTTTCATTGTTAAGACATGGGTTATTACTAATATTTAAAATAAATAATTAAATGCTTTTGGGAAATAAATCCATTTTATTATTCTAAGTATTATAAATCCCAATTACATTATTCTCAAAGGGGTTATCCATTTTGGTTGTGCACAACGGATTGGAAATACTCTCAAGCCAAGAGAAAATTCCCTTTCCACCAAGAATGCTTTCAAGTTACGAAATAAAGATCCTCCACCAGATCAAGGAGATCGAAGACGGACATCGCAAGCGAAGGATCTTCTGTGCTAGCACCCAGAGTTCCCTTCAGCGACGTCTGGAGATATGTGGAGCACGTGTGGATCACTACTAGAGGAATATTACACTTGGATTCTACGACGCAACGACGGATCACAGGATCGTGACTGGAGGCATCAACGAAGAAAGAATTCCAACGAGGTAATTCTAATTAATTAATTAAATTAATTATAATAAACATATGATGATCCTCCTCAAGGGTTCCGGGACTCTTATTTTCTTTTCATTCTTCATTCTATTCCGAAGATTTGGAGTTTTATATCATGAAAGATCTCGGATTGAACGTTGTTTAATGTTAAAATTAAAGTTGGTAAAACCCACCAACGCGCTTCCGCTGCGCCCGAAACCTACAATATGAATCCTCTAAATTATTATTTCAAAGTAATGTTAGGGAAATTACTTATAGTTATGCTATTCTACCATGGAATCGAGGTCTATCCACAAAATACTCATGCAATCCTAGAAATTCCAACCCCATGTAATCTTAAATAACTGAGTGGGATCCAGGGTAAGCCCACTTGTATTCAGAATTTCATAGCAAACATGGCTAAAAAATCTCTCCCATTCACCAAGCTAATGAATAAGGGATTCACCTTCTAATAGTATGAGGTCTCCCAAGAATCCATTATGAATATAAAGTGGTACTTATTGTACCCAGTGGTCTTGATGCCACTGGTAGAATGAAATCCTCTTATATTATATGTGGCCTCCATGGATGATTGTATTGGTGCTCTCCTCTCATAGAAAAATGATTAGGGGAATGAAAATAGCATATAATATCTCAGTCAAATGATGCCGATTACTGAGAATTGATATTTTAATATCAAGAAGAACTAACCCTCCCTCATATTTATAGTGAAAAATCTGAGACATTACTTGTAGAATCATGAATTAAATTTTGTGTCTTGTATTGAACTTCTCAACTACATCCTTGTCTATTCTATGTTTTCTAGGAGTTAGGTAAATTGGGTGGTTATTTTACCTCACTATGAAGTTCATTTTGTTTTGTAGAAGGTAGTTAAAGGGAAAGGCTGGAATGATTTCATCATGGAATATCCCACATCAAAAACCACACTAGTAGACACAAAAATTACTGATGAAGTGGTTTTATATTCCCAGGACACTATCCAAACATAGGATATGTATTTTGATAGTTTCTTCTAAAGATCTATTGTAAATAGGTTAGAAAACCCAAAGATCAATCAAGTTGTTCTAAGGATTCTATTTATTTACCTGTAAAATGAAAATTTTCCATACTGCTTCCCTATATCCAAAGGATACACTAAAAATGAGATTGAATACCAATCCCTCGTTACCATCTTGGAACAAGCCCTAAAACAGCATATTGATTATAGAATATCGAATGGGATTTAAATCCAGTGATCAAACAAATGAATGATGCGTATTTTATCAATAAACAATAATTGTACCCTCTAATTGATTATATAATAGGATTGATGAAAGAAATCCATTTTTAACTAACATTACATCTCATAAGTCAATCACAAAATGCTTATGCCAGAACAAAAGCTAAGGTATCTATAATACTATCCAACCCCAATTTGGATGAAGTAGTTTTACACATCACACAAAAAATAAGGGTCTCATCAGTAATTCATTGTGACATAGAAGAAATCAATCATGTTAACACAACCCTAGAAAATGATGATTTGATATCCATGCCTGGATGGATGGAGTCCTTAGCCGACCACCTCAAATTTGAGACCCTCCCCTAAGATCGATCCAAAAGGGAACATATTCGATTCCAATAAGTGAAATATACCCTTTGAGTTTGGAAAAATGAGAAAACACACTATAAATGAGGATTTAATGAAATCCTCCTATGATTTATAGAATATGGAGAGATTATTTCCATTGTGGAAGAAGTCCGTGTAGGCTCATGTGTTTCTCATCAGCCTGGGATTAGACTCTCTCCCCAAATTAAGAATCTTGGTTACTAAGGAAAAATAATTATACATGACTATGTGGAATTCATCCGAAAATATCACATAATTCAGATTCATAAAAACTTCATTCATAAACCCTCAATGTTTTTCCAAATAGATAAAAACTCATAAACATATTATATATGATAAATATACATCATGGGGCCACACCTCCTAGCCACATATAAGCTGTTTAAGTGTATCATTACTGCTACCATATTATTTTCAAAATGGTATGAGGTAATACCACTAAAGAAATTCAAGACCAATAATATAATAAAATTTTTGAAATTCGATATCATCACCAGATTTGGTGTCCCTCACATAAAATTGAGGGAAAAATTACACCAACTTTTATTCTACGAAAATAAAGAAATTATAAGAGTAGTATAACATCAAATATAACCATTTATCTCACTATCATGCAGTGAAAAATGTAAAATTGAGGCCTTCAATAAGGATTATCAAATATACTCAAAAAATGGTGGACAAGGACAATATGTTCTTGATGAACAAGATCCTTCAGGCTTTAGGGGCCCACCTTACAACCATATGAACTACCACACAAGAAAAACTATAGTCGTTGTTTTATAGGTACAATGAAGTGTTTCTAATAGAATTCCAATTGACCTCTCCCTAAATAGATATATATGGACCAATATCAAATGAAAATAAATCAAAACGATGTCTAGATAAGTTGCAAAGACTTGATAAGAAAATGTTGAGTACACTGCACAACCTTAAATTTCATCAAAATCAGATCATGGGAGCCATAAATAAAAAGGTTTTCCTCTTATTGTTATTTCAAGTAGAACTGGTATTGGGTATCAGAACCCCAATGTTAATGGGGAAGATACACCAAAATCTAGAACCCAATTTGAAGGGCCATATATCATACGTAAGGTCTATTTCAGTAGAGATTACTCAATGAACATAATGGAAGATGAATGCATCATGCCCCCACCAATGCAAGGGTTCAAAAAATGTACATTTCATTAATGCATTCAAGCATCCTATGTCATGAAAAAATATGTTAATCTACATAGAATATTTCATCTTCACTATATAAAGTTAAAATGCACATAATACATCCTTAAAACATGATCTAAAACTAAAAAGAGGTGTCTTCACCACATAATTTTAAACTTCATTGAAAACATGCTAACCACATGACATTAAATTACAAGAAGAATGTTACTTCATGGATGGTTCACTACATATGAGCTAGATCTGTGTAGAAGAAAAATGAAATTCTGGGATCCTTATGTGTGAATCAGATACACACATGGATTCTCTCTTTTTAATAACTACATGTGGCCTGATTCATGCTACCACATGATACGTAGTAACGAACATGTATAACATCTTATGTCTAGATGCATTGTAAATTGAAAGAAATACCCCCTCCTTATGAGGTTCAGACCCCCCATGGAGATTTTTTCATTCAATATATATTTTTTTGTATTGATTCCTACTATAACAAGATATCTAGTGACACCCAGATCCCTAATCCACGATCCAATTGTGATATCAATATAAAAATATTGTCCCTCTACATATAGGTCATACATGTGTGGAGTGTATTATATTCATGAACTATGTATGGGTTGATTCCTATTACTGTAGGATACATAGTTACACTTAGATCTCAAATCATGGGTCCAACCACAATACCGGTGGAAAAGATTTCCCCCTCTTCATATGGGTCAGACCTACGTAGAGAGTTTTCAATTTAATAAAAACATGTGGATTGATTACTATTACTATAAAATAGATAGTGGAACCTAGATATACAATCTCGGTTCCATCTACAACATATAGAATCATAAAAATTCTTCCTCCCCTACATATTGGATGAACCGATGTAGGGAACTAATTAAGAACTACATATGTCTTAATTCCTACCATCGTTTGATAGATTGTGACACTTGAATCATCTATTTCAGGCCCATCCATGAGTTATCACCACTCCCAACCATCATACTCCAAGATAATATCCATGTAGAGGCTCCAATCCATAGTTAATCACGAGTAACTCCATTTACCCCTCAACACATAATCTTGTGTTACTTAATTGAATGCCTAGTTTTCCCATGTATCTCTTGCTGATCATGGAAAATGTGAGATTAGGTAACAATGTAATCCACTTTGGTCGAAATGACCAAGAAATGTTTGGAAATGTAACTGTATCCAAATCAAATGCTGATAAACTACATGGACACTTCCTATTCCCATGATGTTAAACGATATAAAAAGTTTTATGTCGTATGATGTTAAACTACTTGACAAGAGGTCTTCATGAAAAATCAATCATCCACTATGATCATTGTGTACTCAGGAATGAAATATTTTATCGCTTTACCTTGAAAAGTTATCAATACATGATATCATGACATTTAGGATGCCTGAATACTGATTGAATATTACATTATCCATGAATCAACTTCATATCTTTGATATATGAGTTGATAGAAATAAATTCCCTTAGCTGTTTTAATTATATTGGAACCCAATAATACATGGGTTCCCTTGATCCTAGTTCTCCGTTATATAAAAAATGGTAAGATGGATAGAATAATCTAAAGGGACCCAAATAGGATTCACTGGTGAATGAAACAAATCCTAAGACAATGTTCCTAGATGATTTTCCCCCAAAGGAGAGGCCCCCCTAAACCCGTGGGTTATTTTCCGGACTATGTGAAAAATGGGATTTTTCCATTATCAAGGGATGACTTATATAAACCAATTTCAACCTGTAGTTAAGTTATACATTCTTGGGTTATGATTTAACGCTTCCATAACCCAACTATTCAAGCATATTTATATTGTCTTGATGTTACACATCTATGCATCATACCCATTGTCAAAGTTATATGATGACATCATATCCTTGTACCCTTCCATTTCAGGGTACGAATATTATACGAAGACCAAATTTAACTTAGTTATTCACTTCTCCCAATAATACATTCTAGTGTCTTGAAATTAAACTACATGATATATGATCCATCTCACAAGACCAATGATTTCTTAAAGCATGTCATCCAATCTATGAATTTATGCTTAGGATGAAATATAAACCTCCATACCAAAATGAAATATGGAAATTCCTTATGTAAAGAACTAACCCTAATTACCTGGAGCTGATGCCTTATTAAATTACATTGGAATAATTTGAAGAATTTCATATACTAAAAGAATGAATTGTTTAATAGATTTGGAAATATAGATTCATACATAAGTTCAACATTACAACATGAAATAAAAACAACATAAAATTTCAATTGGGAACATCTACCATAGTAAGATTATCCCTACAAGTCAATCATAATATAACTCTTCATGTCCTAGGAGAAAATGAAACATAACAAGGGGTGAGATCAGATGATCAGTAAGGATAAAAAATACAATAGAAGATATCATAAACATAAACATTAGGAATGATGAGTAATTGAAAATATATGAAAATAATAAATTGGAACACATTATGTTAGGAATTTGTGTTGAGTAAATATTTCCATAATAAAACATAATCATGGGTAGTATAATAGTCAAATAACCACATGTAATATGAATTTATAGATTCCTAATGAGGAAAATTCATATGATGAACAATTTGAAACATAATGTTAAGGTCTCATCCATGAAATCTAAAAATTATTAAGTCCTCAGCCGAAACCATGTCTAACAAAATGGGAAAGGCCTTGGCCAAGTATATATCTATTTGTCTCATGAGACCTACCGATGCATCATGGGGCTATAGAAGGTCCCACCCATCACATTAAAATTCCAATTAATTCTTAATATGAATGGGTATAATCATAAAAAACATATACATTCACGTTGAAACTAACATATGAAATGTAGATAACTTTCCCCAAACATTAAGCACAAGCACTAACCATTCAGAGTAAATTGGTGATTGGTTTTGAGATAGAACATACACAGTCAAACTAATCATAATGAATTCAAATAAATATGGTAGATAATATCACAAAAGATTAATCCCAATGATACATATTAAATGAAAAGTGTGTTGAAATAGATGAAGATACTCTTATAAAATCATAGAGTAATTCTTGAGTTAAATACTCTTTTACATTGAAAAGATGAGTTCTTTTGGAAAAGTCTTTGTATAAAACTATAAATGATGTAAGATAGTATTTTAATATTAAAATTAGTGATTTTATAAAGATATTGGTTTATAAAATAGATTATAGAGTGACCTTGAAAATAGATAATAATTTTAGAAATTTCCTTTGAAATGAGATTGTATTTTGGAAGGAATTTTGAAAGTTTATTTTAAAACATGTAACTCTCAAAAAAGAAAGAAGGGTTTTGGTTTGTATAAATACATAGAACATTCACACAAAATTTATTAGGAGTACGTAAGAATAATTAATAATTTAATCTAGATAAAGAAAGACAAGGAGTAACCTGAATAAAAAATGGAGGTACGGGTAGGAATCCCTTACCTTAAGTCCGAATGTGTTCCTCACTTGATCTTAATGACCGGAATAATCAAATTTATGTCCAAAAATTAATAATTCTAGAACCTCTTCTACATGTAATTGATATATTATAACCTTATTAGGTTCGTTCATGGCCTCTGTATGGGTTAAGAGATTTAATTTCATTGTTTGGAAGCGTTTTTATTCCTTGGTTTTCATGATTAGGTTACTAATATTCATGTATGGATAAACATGTAGAATGAGAATGGTCATCCAGAATTGTAGTTATATGATATTAGTGAACATCCAAAAGACTACATGTTTATAAAATTAGTTTGGTTTTTGGGAGTGAAAATGAATCATTATATTAAACATTAATGACAATTGTTTGGTTTATAGGCGGGTTTTGATCACAACAAACTCAATTTGATTTATAAATTAATATCATATGTAAAAAATATTTACATAACCTTACATAGGTTATAATAAATATATTATTGTATATATTAAATATCCAAATTTTTTTATGATCAAAATTGAATATGATAAAAGAAATTGAAAACTCGTTGTCCTTGAGTGTGATAAATTAACACATACCAGAGGATGTTTTCATTTCCAGTATAAAAGAAGGGTAAAAGAGAGATGATGAAGAATTATTACTTTATCATAATAAAATTACATTACATGAAAGGTATAGGATTCATCATAACATTTGGATGAAATTATGTGAGTAAATAAATAGAAAATAAAGGAACTTTAAATAAAATAAATGAAAAGTGGAATTTACCTCTTGAAGTAATCTTCCTTGAGAGCCTCTTTAGGGGAAAGGTTTTGGTATTTTTTCAGGACCAAGTGATACTAGACGTGGGGTAGGGGATTGGGATGATATTTCGGTAGAATTTACACAATGAAAAAGTCTTCAGAGGAGCGAAGAGAAGAGGGAGTGGGGTGGGGAGGGGTGTTATAATAGAGGAGAGAAGTGTTTATTGATTATCTTCTTCATTGTTTTTTTTATTTTACTAATGACAAGAAATAATATTGATTATTATGAAAAATAATAGTAATATTTTCTTGTGTGTTTGAACTAATAGTAATTTACATCATCCATGTCTGAATCATGAAGCATAAATTCTTTTATTTTGTATATTTTGAAAATTATTGAATTTCACTTTTCAACAAAAATTTAAGTATTTCAGAAAAATTCCAAAAAATCACCCTATGAATTTTTTGAAAAATTGAATTAAAAAATTAACTCCCTCTTTTAAAAATAATTTTCTAAATATGATTAATTCATTTTTTAAATATTCCTAATTTATTTGAAAAATAACAATTTTAAAGCTATAATTTGTTTTTTATCACCGTGAAAAATTAATCAAGATCTAATTATTATATAAACATAAGGCAATAAATTAATAATATTATTTACTATTCATAAGGGTCAAATTAATTTAATATTACTATTCATTGGGGTATGTTTCTATTCACCAAAAATTAAGTTTATCTCATCAGACTCAAAATATCTTTCTAAATGCAACAATGTTTGTTGGTTTTTCAAAATATAAATCATTGAGGTGGAAATATTATGTTTACTGGCTAGGTTGTAAGAAATTTGTATTTTATAGAAACTCAGTGTCTCATGCATTAAATACTATATTTATTTTCAAATCCTTGGGGTGTTACATTCTAAATCCACAAAAATTCCATCCTCGAAATCACTAGAATGTTACCTCACAAAAAGATTTGGGTAGTTCTTCATCATAAGATCCTCAGGCTCCCATGTTGCTATGATCTTTCTAAAGAACCTTTACCAATAATGTCTTCTAATTCCTCAAACACTATTCATTAGTTCCTACAATTCGTATATTCTCTTCATAGTATGATAAATCAGGTCCCGACTCTATACCTTCATAATTGAGGACATGCGTTGGTTATGGCATGTGCCTTCTCAAAAATGAGACATGGAACACTTTGTGTACTTTAGCTAGGAAATGAGGCATTTCCAAATGATAAGCCACAACTCCAATTCTATCTAGATTTTCAAAACGGTCAATATATTTGGGGATCATTTTCCCTTTCTTCCCAAATCATATAACACCCTTCCGCGGAGATACCTTCATGAAAACGTGATCCCCCACTTTAAATTCCAAATACTTCATTCAATTTTCATTATATCTATTTTTTGGTTTTGATCTTCTTTGATATGGGTTTGAATATTATTTACCTTTACTTTTGTTTCCTCCACAAGCTCTGGGCCCATAAGCTTCCTTTGACCAACTTCTCCCCAACATATTGGTGTACACCATCTTTTCCAGTACAATGCATCATATGGTGGAATTTGAATACTTGAAGAAAAAATATTATTGTAGAAAAAATACACTAAAGTTAAATATTGATCTCATATACCTTGAATTTCAAGTGAACATGATCTCAACCCGAAAACTATGGTTTTGATCATCCTCCCTGATTACCCGTCAATTTTAGGGTGATAAGCAGTGCTCAATAGAAGCTCGATATCCAAATATTTCTAAAAAATTTCCATAATTTTGTTGTAAATCATGGATCAAGATTGGACATAAGTTATAGAGATTCTTCATAAATTATCCCAACATCAATAATATATCATTTTTCTAGGTGCTCCAAATGGAAAATCCTCCATTATAGAGAGAAAATATGCATATTTTGTAACTCGATCAAAAATTACCAATATCGCATCATTTTTTCATGGTGTTTTGGGTAATCCAGTGAAAAAATCCATGGTGATGACATACCATTTCCATGTTGAAATAGGTATAGGTGGAATGAATCCCTTGGATGTTTTCTTTCGGCTTTTACATGGTTACATACTAGACATCTGAATACATAATCATCAACTTCTTGCTTCATATTGTCCTACCAGAAATGTTCCTTCAAATATATATATATTTTAAATATATGAGGGTGTATAGAGAAATTTTATCTATGGGAATCATATAATAACTCCCATTTTTAGCTCAGGTATAGTAAAAACACAAGTCCTCTTCCCAAATTTCTAAATTCCATCATTAAACACGAAGACAACCAACTTCACATGTTTCACCAAAATAATTTTATTTTTAAGGTTCTCATCATCGGGATGAGAAAATATAATACATTATATTAAATATGGTTGGGAAACCAATTGGACAAGTAATGATGTTTCAACTTTTTTGAAAATTCCCGCATCTATCTTTAGAAGATTTATAAACTTAGGATCCCTTTCAATCCTAATTTTGTTTAGGGATCCATGATCCTTCCAACATAATGCATCTTCAACCCTATTTGCGATTCTTGGGTGGTATTTCATGGAACAGTAATAATAGTTGAGTAGTTCAAGGCATCACCTTTGCCTCATGTTGGGTTCTTTCTATGAGAAGATATATTTTTGACTCTTGTGATATATATATATATATATCTCACATATTTCACCATAGAGATAGTGTCTCTATATTTTAGAGAAAAGATGATAATAGTTAACTCAAGATAATCAGTAGAATCACATTGTCATGAATTCATAACTACCTTGATTTGTATGCAATAACTCTATCATTCTACAAAAGGAAACAACCATGTCCTTTCTTTGATGCATCAATGTATATCATAAACCCATCATTCCCTGATGGTAGAGTTAAGATCAGTTAATTCACTAATATCCTCTTCAATTCTTAAAAACATTCCACATATTTTTTTGTCCATAAGAACTTAATACCTTTATAAGTAAGCTTGGTTAACAAGTTGGCTAAATGGGAGATTTTCTAAATGAAACATTGATAATAACCTTCTAAACCAATAATGTTGTGTACCTCAGTTATGCCTATTCGATTACAACATTATTTAAAATCCATTATCTTCTCTGGATCAATAGATATTCCATCCTTAAGACAATGTATCCAAGAAAGGAAAATGATTGAAGACAAAATTCCCACTTGCTAAACTTCCCATATAATTCATTTCTCCTAAGTGCCTTAGGAATAGTGCGCATATGATTTTCATAATCTTCATATATATTGGAGTATACCACGATATCATCAATAAATACCACAAAAAGATATCAAGATAATCCTTGAAGACATTTTTCATTAGATCTATGAAAACAAAGGGTGCATTAGTCAGTCCAAAAGGCATTAAATTAAACTCATAATGCCCATACCTGGTTTGAAATGCTATCTTTGGAATATATTCCTTATTCACTCAAAAATGATGATATCCATATCGAAGGTCAATATTTGAAAAATATTTTCCATCATTAAGTTGATCAAATAAATCATCAATGAATGGTAGTGGATACTTGTTCTTTGTTGTTATAGAATTTGTTTCCCTATAGTCAATGCACAACCTCGTAGATCCATCTTTCTTCTTAACGAAAAGAACGGGGGATCCCCATGGAGAAACTCTAGGGAGAATAAATCATTTATCACCGAATTCCTCTAGTTTTTTATCTAGTTACATTAATTACACAGTGGCCATTCAATATGGATTATTTTTTATAGGCTTTAAACCAGGAATTAAATCAATTGAGAACTCAATATCCCGCTCTGGAGGATGTCAAGGTAAATACTTCAGAAAAACATCAATATATTCTTTCAAAAATAGATACATCCTCAATTTGAATATTACTTTAATCAATAATAAATATTGAGTTCCTATAATCCCCAATAATTTCATTCAGTAGAACTACTAGGGGTGGATCTAGATGAGAATCAGATGGTGATATTTCTTCTCTAAACATAGGGGATTCCAAATTGTCCTAAAAATAGTAACTTTCTTAGTTTTGCAATATATTTTCACACCATGATTATAAATCCAATCCATACCAATTATTAATCATGGGGTTTATAATAAAATCAGTAGATAAATAACTTTTATATGCTATAATAGGGACTTCCTGACACATCTTTCTTGTATTGATACTTCCATTAGGTGTTTTGAATGATAAATCCCTTATTAAATCAAATAGGAAATAAATAATTATCTTGGAAAACTAGGATGATATGAAATTATTCAATTATCATTAATCAAATAATGTATTGGATATTATTGATGAAATGATTAAAGTACCTGCCTCCACTTCATTAGAAACATTAATATCTACATTTTTTACTTCATAATCTTATCCCTGAACACTTGGACTTTTATGAAGAACATTTCCCTGATAGTTTAGAAAATAATTAGCATATTATCCCATATAAATTCAATTATATAATTTAACATTAAAATATTCTTTATTTCTCTTATAATCAATAACATGGTGGCCTTTATTTCCACACGTGTAGCACACCCCTTTTCCTTTTAATCAAGCACCACAATATTTCCTTTGGAAAATATCACATGGTAGATAATCAACTCTTCCCTTCTTCCCAGTTTACATATTTCCTTTTACAATGTTTTAAAATTCCTTCTCATTATCTTTATCTCTTTTAAATTCATAAGACTTAGAGAACTCCTTTTTTGTCTTGATAGCACACATGACTATTTCTTCGTATGACCATAACATTTGGCAGACCAGTTCCTATCAGAGGAATGTCTTTAGGCCATCAAATATCGATCAATATTACTCCTTGAATTATGTATATAGTCCACATCATGCCTTTCTAATCTTGTGAAGTTAGCTTCATACTTTGAAACATTCTCAACTTTCTTTTCCCTCAAATTCAGAAACTACCTTTCCATATCCACAAATTGTTCACAAGGAATGTATTTCTCTTAGAAAATTTCTTTAAATAACTCCATTCTATATTTTTAATTTATTTTTACTCCATTGTGTTTTGAATTAGTTACCACCTTTAGTCATCATCTCTCGACAGATGGTAAACTACCGTGACAACCTTCACCCTTTCGTTACTTCCCAAAGCGAGGAATGTCTTCTCTAAGGAACTTATCCACTACTCCACTATGAATGGGTTTGTAGTACCATTAAATGATGGAGGTAGTTGCTGCATAAAGAGATCTAACATGGCTCCTCCACATTGTGGATCCATATTCTCCATATGGGTAAGGTTATTACTCATAACCTAAGTAAGCTATCCCAGTATAGTTATACGTTTCTCCCCACTAATTGAAACTCCAAATCCAACAACATTATATTTCATAAGAGGGAAATCCCTACATGGGATACACACATTCATGCTGTTTCTATTACTTCCACTAGGATACATTTCAAAAATAATGGCATATACTATATTATTTTATACATCATAATTTACAATCATAAATAGAAATCCTATGTATGGATAATCCCATAATCATAAACATGGTATCTTTGAGGAAAAATGTTCATTTAAATCATTTATAATGGCTTGTAAAGAAAATGTGAATTATGATATGAATATCCCATGGGTGTGTCAGACTAAGTGCACAGTAAGGCCTTATCTTGTGTACTAGGATACCTCAGGTCTAACATGAAACTCATTTTCAGTTATTCACTTTTAGGTACATCTGTTCTATAACCATGTCCACTTTTAGTGTCCATATATGGATTTATTTTCTTCAAATATCTACATAATCTATTCTTTACCAAAATTATAGGATATTATTTTATACTTATCCTCAAACACTATCTTAGAGTTTTTTCTCTAATAAAAATTTTTTAAATAGAGTTTCCATGTTTTCTAGTAAACTTCCACTGATAACAACTGCAAAGACCCAACCCCAGTTTCCAGGAGCTGGTGACTTATCACAATACATTGGAATAATTTCAATAAATTCACATCCTAAAGGATTTAATAGTTTAGTAGATTTTGAAAACCAGATACATACTTAATTTCAACATTATAACAAGAAATGAAAACAACATAAATGTTCCTTTGGGATCATCCACCACTCTAATATTATCCCTATAAGTCAATCATAATATACCTCTTCATATACTGGGAAAAAATGAAACATAAGAAGGGATGAGCTCAGATGATCAGTAAGGTAAAAAATACAGAGGAAGATATCATAAACATAAAAATTAGGCATGGTGAATAATTTAAAACACTTGAAAATAATAAACTTGAACACATTATGGCAGAAATATGAGCTGAGTAAATATTTCCATAATAAAACATAATCATGGGTATTCTACTAGTTGAATAACCACATGAACTATGAATATATAGCTTCTTAATGAGGGAAATTCATATTCTATACAATTTTTATCATACCATCAATTCCTCACCCAAGACATCTAAAAATTCTTAAGGTCTAAGACAACACCATATATAACAAAATGTACAAGGCCTCATCTATTTCTATATCTATTTGTCTCGTGAGACCTAACAATGCATCATGGAGCTATAGAGGTACCCACCCATCAAATAATAATTAAAATGAAATCTTCATATGATTGGGTATAACAATAAGAAACATATATAATCACATTTAAACTATCATATGGAATGTAGATAACTTTCCCCAAACATTAAGCATATACACTAACCATTCAGAGCATGTTGGTGAATTGTTTTAAGATAGCACATCTACAATCAAAATAACAATAAACCATTCAATTAAATATGGTATATGATTTCCTAAAATATTAATCCCAATAATACATTATAAACAACAAGATTGTTGAAATATATTAAGATACTATTATAAAATCATCGAGTAATTCTTGAGATAAATACTCTTTTACTTTGAAAAGAAGAGTTCTTTTGGAAATGACATTATATAAAACCAGAAATTAACTAAGATTGTATTTTTATAATAAAATGTGTGATTTTATAAATATAATGGTTTCTAAAATAGATTATATAATTCCCTTGAAAATAGGTAATAATTTGAGCAAGTCCCTTGAAACGGGCCTGTATTTCAGAAGGAATTTTGAATGTTTCTTTTAAAACATGTAACTCCCATAAAATAAATAAGGTTTATTGTTTGTATACATAAATAGAACATCCAAACAGAATTCATGATAACTTAATTGGGATAAATAGAGACAAAGAGTAACCCAAAAGAAAAATGGTGGTTTGGGTAGGAAACCCTTACCTTAAGTCCCAAGGGGTTCCTCACTTGATATTAATGACCTGAATAATAAAATTTAGGGTCATAAATTACTATGTACAGAACCTAAAATAAATTTAGGGGATTTATTATAACCTTATAAGGTTCGTTCATGAATGTTTTATGGGATAAGAGGTTCAATTTCTTTGTTTGGGAGCATTTTCTTCCTTGGTTTTCATGTTTTGGTTACATATATTCATGTATGGATAAAAATGTAGAATGAGAATGGTTGTCCAAAATTGAAGTTTTATGTAATTAGTTAACATCTGGAAGAACACATGCTTATAAAATTCATTTGGTTATTGGGAGTGAAGATAAATCATTATATACAACTTTATTGACAATTGTTTGGGTTAATTGGAGGTTTTTGATCATAATGAACTCATTTTGATTTATAAATTAATATTATTTGTAAAAATAGATTCCATAACCTTAAATAAGTTATAATAAATATTTTATTTTATGGTTCAACCATAAATATGGTTTCACAATGAGAATTGAATACTATAATAGAAATTGAAAACTCGTCGTCCTTGAATGTGATAAATTAACAAATCTCAGATGGTGTTTTCATTTCTAGAATAAAATAAGGTGAAAGAGGAGATGATGAAGAATTATTCCATTTTCATAAAAAAATTAAAATACATGTATGGTATTGGAGTATCCATAAAATCTGGATGAATGAAGGTGGGGAAAGAAAAATAATATAAAGGACTTTGAAATAAAATAAATGGAAAGTGAAATTTACCTCTTGAAGTAATATTCCTTGAGAGAATATTTAGGGGAGACTTTTTAGTATTTTTATGAGGAAAAGAGATGTTGGAAGTGGGGGAGGTTCTTGGGAGGATATTTGAGAAGAATTTAGACAAATCAGATGGCTTTATATGAGTGAAGAGAAGGGGAGTGAGGGGGGTTATATTGTGGTGTAGAGGCTTGATTTTTGATTATCTTATTAATTATTTTATTATATGTCTCATTACAAGAAATAATATTGTTTCCTTTGAAAAAATAGTAATAGGTGAATGTGAGTTCAAACCAATGGTAATTTAAATCATCCATGACTCATACATGATGAAGATATTCATTTATTTAGCATATTTCATAAATGATTGAATTTCACTATTCACCAAAAATTCATGTATTTTAGAAAAATATAAAAAATTCACCCTAACCACTTTTCGACATATATAATTCAAAAATGAACTTCATCTGTTGAAAATAATTTTATAAGTTTGATAAATTTATTTATTAAATAAAATAATAATTTATTGGAAACATAATATTTTTAAAACTATAATTTTTTTAAATGACTTTGAATAATTAGTCAAGATCTCATTATCTTATATCCTTAAGACCATAATATAATAATATGATTTACTATTCATAAGGGTCATATTTCTATTAATATTAATATTCATTAGGGTTTGTTTCTATTCACCAAAAATTAAGTTTGTATTATCAGACTCTAAATATCTTACTAAATTCAACCATGTATGTTAGTTTTTTGAAATTCAAATCACAGAGATAGAAAAATTATGTTTACTGGATAGGTTGTAACAAAGTGTTGTTTTGTAGAGAATTTCTATATCATGCAACGAATATTAATTTTTTTTCAAATCCTTGTGGTGTTACACAATATCCCTACATATGGTCCCAATACATGTAGAGTAATATATAGCCAAAGATGATATTGAGTCATTCTAAGGGAATAAATTAGAATTCCTCCTCCCCAACATCTAAGTTAGATCTATGTTTTGGGATATTCTTGAAGGAGTTGACTATAAGTTTATTCCCACCCCTACAATATGCATAGGGAAACCCAGAGAAGCCCAACCAAAAAAAAAATTTATGAGTTTTTTTAAAGAGGGATGATTCATTTAGACTCACTTTTATTAATTACGAGTTAGAAATACATGTAGATTTATTACACATGAGCTAAATCAATTCAAGAAGAAATATAGAAAATGTTTACCCATCCATAAGAATGTTCATGCATACATGGGTTTTCCAGCATCTAAATCTCCTTGACTAATGAAAATTTTCCCTATTCATATCTTTCAAAATTTCATGTAACCAACTACATCATTACTGTATGACTCTAAATTGCAAGGATGAGGTCCTTGTTGCATGATGTTAAACTGCATGGAAAATGTGTCCCAAATACATGATGTTAAATTTTGAAGATTGTGATCCATTTTCACTTCTTATCAAAAGAACACAAGATCTTGACCATATTCAACCAAATTCTTGGGATCTTTTATAGTCTAATTGAGCACCTCAATCCATAAATCAAACATGTTTTCTTGAGCACATAAGGTTATCAAAAACCATCTATGGTCCTCGGAAAGAGTAAAATATCTCTCATTTTGACCATGTTAGAGGTAGATATATATAAGGGACTTAGACCTATCACCCAAAGTCATATTGGACCTATATAAAGTGCCTTCTATTACTTGTGAAACTTAGAATTAACATAGTGGAGAATTTCACCTTTTAATGATACATGATCATCTTTATAATGACTATCTCACACCATTACTCAGGACACGAGAACCTTAATCCATGTTTTACAATGCTCTCATCTTTTTTACTTCTGGACTTGGGTATCCTAATTTTATAGTTGTGTTACACGCCCCTCATTCTAGTTTCCTGTGCATCCTTACCTTAAACCACATGCACTTTGGTCTAAGGTGTACGAAATTATACTATCACTTTTGATGGTTCAAATCACTAGACCCTTAAATGATACTGAAAGAGGCGTAAAACTAATTAGTATAAAAACTATAAAAGGGTTTCCAGAGAAAAATTCAACATCCTTTCACTCAAATAATTATCTCTAGTGTTTCGAAAAAAGTTGGAACATAAATAAATAAGGCATAAAGATCATGGAACACACTGGGAGACCCTAGTAAAAGTCAATCTATGCTCTTTGGAAACCCCAAGTCCATGATTTTTTTTGAAAAATGAATCATCAAATATCATCACCATGATAATGTGTTCACTAGGTGGTGACAAAACTCTTAGGGCACTTAAAACCTTCTTGAATATTATATTTTCCATAAACCAACTTCAAGTCTTTGAAATTTGAGATAAGACCACCTATTCATTGAGTTGATACACTTCTCTTGGGAATTTATAAGCTGAAGTTATTTATCAAGGTTTTCCCCTTGATCGAATAGGATAAAATTAATGCTTGATCGAAAGGGACCCCTCTAGTATTCACTATTGAATAACACATTTTCCTAAGAGATTTTTTCTAGATGTTGTTTAGTCCAAGATGAGATTCCCACATTAAACCAAGAATCTATTGTCCAGATTATTCAGAATCAATGGTTGAACTATACACATTGTTTTCCACCTTCAGTTTACTTAGATATTCACAAAACATGATTTAAATTTTCCAAAAATAGAGTATTCAAGAGGATTCTACATCCTCAATGTTACGTCACTATGTATTGTAACCTTTCTCTAAGAAGGAATACAATGTTGCATTATCAAAACTTTTGCAGGATCAAACCCCAAAACTCATAATCACATGGCCTAGGGACTATGATTCCTAACTGAAACTAAACTACCCAATTATTCCATAGTCCATAACAGGTAGCTCTTTTCTCTATATCTCACTTCATCATCTATATTTGTTAATATTCACAAACCTTCCACGACCCTTCCAGAAAATTTGGGGTCCCCTCTACTTGAACATTTTGGTAATCCCTATGGGTGCATATATAAGGGTATATTAACCATAAACTAGTAAAATCTCATCCTTGTAGGATAGGAACTCTAATACTCATGTTCCCCAATAACACAACAAAAGAACTCAGCACCTTAGGGTGTTTTGAGGTCATTTTTAACATGTATGACCTATTGCAAATTCACCGGTGCAATCTCCTAGACTAGTGATTGACACAAACCATATCCCAACTATCCAACTGGAATAGAAATCCCTAAAATTTTACCATACAACAAACCGACTCTCATTATAGATGTAGGGTGTGATCACCCATCATGGATATTAATCCTTCATTGTTTCTGCAAGAACACAGGGGGTAAAAATCCTTCATGAACATCTATTTTTAAAAAATATCTATTAAGAAAGTAGTGTATCATAACCCTTTTTAGAAAGGTATTCTTCATAATCCCATCAGAGACACATGGTTCTAAAACCCTTAATGAATACCCATCACTCACTACCAACAATAGATGGTTTTATCTAAAAGACCCTAAACTACACCAATAGAAGGTTCAAGAAAAAAGACCCAAAAATACCAAATTAAAAGGTCCAAGATAAAAGACCCTAAACTACAATAACATATATATCATGCTAAAAGTACCTAAAATATATCAAAAAACGGTCTAAGATAAAATCACTTAAACTAATACAATAGTCTAGTTTGAAATATGTTTAATAGCCAATTAAAATTGATCCAATTACAATGAACCATGATTCCCATACATGGAATTTCATATTTTTAGATGAATGTTATTTATATTATAAAAAGACAATCCTTAGGTTCGTAATAGTTTAGTGCCTCTTGAAACATGAAAAAATACATTTTAATCTGGTGAATGGTATTCAATGTTTCCCAAAAAGATCTTCCCCTTTAGTACTCCTACGTAAAAACATTATCTATAACCCAGGGAAAGGAAATATAAGAAAGGCGAGCTTGGATAATCAATAAGGGTAAATAAAGGATATAAATAAGCACAAAATCAACATAACTGTATGTGAACATGAGTATAACATTTTAAGATCATACCCTACATATCCAATGTCACAATATTGTGTCATGGAATAAATATTGGAAGATTATAAGATGTGAATCATAAGGGAATCCAGAGCATAAACCATGAAATCATAACATAGGAATAGGACATGGAATTGTGGTGGACACATAATCATATAAAATAATTCATGGGAAGTTAAATACCATTACCAAAACTAACTAGGGAACTTCATGGGGCTATATGTACTAGGTGGGACACACCCCATCTATAGTGTTAGCTCTTTCCTTATAGTGGAATGGGTTCAATCCCCATACCATCTTAATGTAGAAAGTTCCTTACTATACTAGGTTCACTCCCCATTCAACAATGTTTTTATTATGATATATAAATCATTACCCAATGAATTGTTAGGAGATATAGGTCCCACCACCACAGTATGAAAACAAGATTTATGTGCTCTAAAATATCATTAACAATCATCATATCATAACCCGTCAATTGAAATGGGTATCACAAACATCATAACATAACCCATGGAAAATTGATAGGTTTCATAATAATTTATTCATAGAATAACTCATTAAAATAATTGGGTTTCATAATCATTTTATCATGGTATGTCCCATTAAAAGGAAAAAGGATTCATAAACATCATGCCATGAAAATAAAAAATATTCAGAGAAATATTAGGAATGCCATCCTTGAATCACATCTCTAGTAAATAATAATTAACCTTAAATAATTTTATCTTATATAGAAAGAAATTTTGAATGACTAAATGGACATTTTTAGTAGAAAAAATATTTTCGTAGAAAATAAAATTTTAAAACGTGGAAAATTATAAGAATAATTTTCTTTAATAATAAATTTGAAAAAATATAAAGGAAAATTCTAAAAAACCTTTTAAAACATTTCTTATGGAAAATATCATTGAAACCATGAATTTTTTTAAAACATGAAATTTTTTTGCAAACAATTTTATTTGAAAATAATTTTGAAAAATTATTAATGAATATTTTCTGAAATTATTAGTCATGATATCAGAAAATTCCATTTATTCTGTACACATAAAAACAAATATTCCTTTCACATTTAAGGTAAAACCCAAGCATGCGTTGTTTATAAAATAAAAAGAAGATAACATTCAAGTATTTTTTTTAAATAAAAAATTCGTAAAAATTTATTTTAAAAAATCATATTAGAGTAATCAAGCATATTTGGAAACATTTTTAGAAAACAAGGTTTTTAATGAAAATATATTTCTAACCAAAGAGAAAAATGTTGTCTGATTTTATTAAAAACATTTTATTATTTATCTTAATTAAAACAGAGAGGATAAATGGTTCCATTTCTTGAATATATCATGAATAAAAAATGAATAAAATAATTCATAACAATTTTTAAGAGGTAGGTCATGAGATTTCAACATTTGAGACTTAATAAAAAATTATCCTGATAAAGAATGAGATTGTAATTTAAGATCTTTAACACATTCCTAACATTAAATCATCATCATCACAAAGGAATAACATAAAATGGGAAATAAAATATCACGGGGATAAATATATTCATGACATTGCTTGTAAAAAGGGTTGTATATACACCTCATGATAGAATATAGGTGCATAAATTATTATATGTCTCAAAGAAGGAAAATTGAGACAAGCATCTCTTACCAATTCGGTAACTTTTGAGAAAAATATTTCATATCATTTAAAAAAAATTATATTCATTCATTGTTAATTGATAACCAATGAATTTATTTTATATAAATTTAAAACCACTTTTTCATATTTTTGTTAATCTTAATCATAAATACCATTCTAACAGCTGGGGGAAAAATATCATATTAAATATAATATTTTAATAAAATGTCACGTTTCATTTAAACATTGAATAGTGTGTAACAAAAAATATTGAAAAGATTAAATAAATTTGAAAAAACATTTCACACAATCTCGTGGTGTTACATTCTTCCCCTTTAAAATTTATCTCATCCTAGAAATCCATATCATTCATCATAGGTATATCATTTTAATATTACTTCATAGAAATACTCATCATAATGATGATTAATTAAAATTTCGCATGAAAAAGATTAATGGATATGAAAAATTCATCTAAAATAACACATACTATGTTTCAAAATAGGATAACATAAGAGGAAAGTGAAAACATGAGCATAAAAGTGAAAAATGAAACCCAATAACTGATAAAGTGTGATAGAGAACATGGTATGGATAAATTCAATGATAAAAAATCCATAAACCAATGAGGCTTGAAAAAAAGATTATAATAAGAAAAAATTCTATTCCACATCCCTTTTACTAAAGTTGAAGATTTTTACTGAGAATATTTACCCACTTTCTTTAATTCCATTTCATAATCACAATCTCACTATGTGTTTGTACCTTGGTCAATTTCTACTACATCTCTTACTCCAATAAATAAAGGTGAATTTGTTATGCGTGAAGTAATTACAGATCATAAGATCCATAGATATAATGATAAGTCATTCCGTATATCTTTAGTTATCATGAAAACAAAATGGTTAGCACAGATTATCCAATATGCATCAATCATAATATGTTTAAATAAAACATTCATTTATAAAACCACATTCACTATTTTATTTAAAGCATTACATAAGTGGTTAACCCTGTAACCCTTCCAACATTAAAAAATTGGAAATAAGGTTACCAAATTTATAAAACTCAAATTATCATAAATCTCCAATTTATAATAATGTATTTCTCGATTGTTACATAACAAAAATGTGAATACCTTATTCATGTATTCTCTTGAATCATGATAATAACCTTAATTACTCCAAACCCATTTTGGGAATATACATGCTTACCCATTCCTTATATACAACACATATTATTGTATATATTCCTTAAATCCAAAAAAAATCTATAAACTCCATTTATGGTAGCATAAACAAATTTCTAAAAAAATCATTAATTATCTCCCAAGTAATCAGTACTATCTGATTTAATTTATTCATATACAACATATCTTTATCCTCACATCATTTTCACAACATTTGAATCATATTATTGTTTATATTTCCTTAATAAAAATATCACTTTTCAATTCCATTAGTTCCATTTAACAAATTTTTAAAAATACATAATGCTAGACATCCACAAACAATCATGATATATTTCATAATTCTTGAATTTAAATAAATAAAAACTTTAATTATTCCACATAATCCTTAATACATTAATTATGTTTCATTAACATATTCCTTAATTCAAAATTATTTTTATATTTCATTTATAGTATCTTTATCATAAAAAATATAACCATTACTCCTACAAACTTGCTGATTTTATTCACCAGCTTCCCCATTAGGACATATATTTTCATACTACCCAAACTTTCCACACATAAAATATTCAAAGGTTGATACTACCTTTGGGAGACCAATATTCGCATCCCTTCCATTAACAGAATATTCAATTTTCCACAAAAATTAATTTCTTTATATTCACCACATATAATACTTCTTCATATTCCTTTGAGATAGTCACTTGAGTGTTTTCCCACATTATTGACATATAGAAAACAAAATCTTCATTTCTCAATGGTCTCTACCATATGATTTCTCAGAAAACTCTATCCTTATCTTATTTTTTGTGTCCAAGAGTTTGTTAAGGTGAACATTGTTAAACATTTCCCCTAAAACTGATTAGGCATGGTCACATCATCTTTTACCCCAGTCATCTTATCATTTGGACTTTCATCAGCATATTTTCTATCACATTCAATGTTTTCTTAGTTCCTTATAGTTTTTTACATTTAATGAGACCAAAAAAGAATAGTGGGATTAAAAAAATCATATTGGTAAACCACAACATCATGAAAAATTACATATAGGAGGTCTAAATCTGGAAAACTTCTTTTAAATATATGACATGTTAGGTTTATCCTATGTCATTCATAGTAATCATCTATTTAAATCATTCATGATGGTTTTTAAATAGTTTGTGATTTTCTATAGAATATCCCCTATGTGTGCCGAACTAGGTGTGGAATAAGGTCTATTATTTTTTACTGGTTCCCAATCGAGTTTAACTCAATAAGTTGTTTTTGGGGTTATTACTCCTAGGTAAATCTATATTGGAACCCCAACCACTCATAGTTTCTTGATAGAGATGTATTTCTAGGAAACTAGTCACTATATCCTTTACCAAATTCATAGGACATTTTCCTAAAACCAGAACCATCCTTAGACTTTTTCTTAGTCATACCCTTTGTCATATCCCTAGAAATACCCCTAGGGTTCTCACTAATGTTTTCTCACCCTAGTTTCCAATGGTTAACTGAACCTCTTCTCTGATACAAATTTTATTGACCCAGGATTGACATAGATGGACATTATAGCTTTTTAGATCAATATTTATTACATAATAAAAATACATGCCTTAGGACCATAATAGTTTAATGCATTTTTAAACATAGAACATAATCTTGTAATCTGGTTAATGATCATCAGTGTTTCCCACAAATATATTCCTAGTTAGTACTCTTAATTAAAACATTTCTTCTTTATACAGGTAAAGAAAACATAACAAAGGGTGTTCTTAGATTCCTGTTAAGGATAAATAAAGGATACACTTAAGAATAACATGAACATAATGGTATGAGAACATAATAATAACACTTGAAGATCATACCCTTCATATCTAAGATCAAAATCTTGACTCATGGAATAAATAATGGTAGATAATAAGACATTAATCATAAGGTAATCAAGATCATAATCAAAGAGTGCATAATATATGAAAATAAATGGAATTATAGAAGACACATAAACATAAAAAATCATTCCCATGAAGTCATGGATCATTTCCAAAACCTATTAGGGAACATCCTGGGGGATAAATCTACTGGGAGTGACACACCACTATCCCTAGTGGGAACCATTTCTTAATAGTGGAATGGGTTCACTCCCTAAAATATCATAATAGAAAAATTCCATAACTGTATGAGATTCACTCTTCATTCTAGTTATGTTTATCTCATGAGATATAAATATCTACAAAAAACATTAATGGGAGATATATGTCTCACTGATCACATAATGAAAACCACATTTACATGTTCCACAAGATCATAAACACTCAACATATCATATCCCATAAATGAAATTTGTATCACAAACATCATATTATAACATATAGAAAAGAGACAGGTTTTATTATTATTTCCTAATAGAATTACCCATTAAAGTAATCTTTTATATGGTATAACCCATGGGAAAGAAGAACGTTTCATAGACATCATTCCATAAAAATATAAATCATTTAGAGAGATAATATGAAAGGTATCAATGGATCGTATCACCAGTAAAGAATAAGTAACCAAAATGAGTGTCATATTATAAGAAAAATAAATTTGAATGAATACATGGGACATTTCATAGAGGAAAATATATTTTAATTGAAAATAAAATTTTAAAACATTAAACATTATGAAAATATTTTTATTTAAAACTGACATTAAAAAAATATAATGGAATCTTTTAAATATAATTTTAAAAATTTCTTGAGAAAATACATTTTCTTCGTTAAATTTTTTAATACATACAACATTTTAAAAACCTTTTTATTTGAAATTAACATTGAAGAATTATAAAATAATAGTCTAATAAAATATTGGTCATGAGGAGAAAATTACTGGTAGTAAAGTGAGTGAGGAGTGTGAATGTCTCAAGGAAAATTGGTGGAATCTCGACTTTTGGATAGTGTTTATTTACCTCCATATTCTGATTTTGTAACTTTTTGGCTTGATTGATCTTCTGGGGGAGGGTTTGATGGTTTTTCTAATGAGAATGTTCACTCGCATAGGGTTTCAGCATCGTAGTCTTTCAAATCATTTAGAGATATTCTTTGTGGTTCATCTCGTGGTGCGGGTTTGTTTGGATTTATGGAGATTCATCCTTTTTATCGAACAATATATAAAGATGCATCAGTTTTGTCATGGGAATTTCTATCAGGGACTTATGATGAGGCGGTTGGATTTCTGAAATGCATTCTTATTGCTCATTTTGGAATAGTAATTTTGTCGATTTTGATCTTCAAGAAGTTTGTCAAATCTTGGGGTCTTTCTAATCTTGTATAGATTTAGCCTTTACATTGATCTTTTTTTTCTTGTCCTTTTCTTTTGAAGAGGATTTCTTAAACACTTGGTGTAATTATTCTAGAAACATGGGTGTATGGAGGTTCAATCTCTCGCAGTTGTCTATTAATGTTCATAAGGGGAAGGAACGTCCTTAAGCGATAGTGTGGATATCACTTCCAGGTTTACAATTACCCCTTCACAACTTTTATTTTCTTAAATCTTTTGGGGATTCTCTAGGGGGATTTATATGTTTGGACAGTAATATTATAGATCATGTAGATATATCAAATGTGAGGACCTGTGTTGAAATTGATTTGTACTTACCGATTCTGGAAAGGGTAGTCTGAATGTGAAAGGGTTTATTTCTTGGAATCAAGAAATTTTTTACCCTATTTTTCCCAGGTACTGCTCTCATTATTGCCTGCAAGGTCATTCTATACAGATTTTTAGGAAATATAACCGCGGTGGGTTATATTTACGGAATTCTTCTAGAAGGGGTTAGTCATTGGTTGATTTGGTTAGCAAGGATGTAACCCCTGATGGTGACATTGATGATCAGGTTAATTTACATGATATTGTTTTTTCTGCTAATCATGATGGGATGCATTTTTAGAATGATACTAAAATTGGTGAGTCATTGGATGTTGAACTGGTTACCAAGGTTGTTATTTATGATGGTGTTTTTTATGATCAGGTAAACCTGTTTGATGGTGGGTTATCTGCTAGTAATATGTTATCAATGTCTTTTTTCTAATGAGTTTTATGGAAAATATGATATTCTTTTTGTTTTTAATATTATCCCTTTATCTAGTAAAGAAGAACCTCATTTGTATATCTCAGTGTTAACCAATGATAGTTATATTATTTCTTCTGTCTTGATAATGCCTTGGGAGGGTTTGGTCAAAAAGTATTCTTCCTTTTCTGGTCCTTTGAATTGTTCTTGTCTGGTTGTTGAACCATTATATTATGAACCCTATCAAATTGAGATGAGTATGGATGATCCATCTCTAAGTGTTTTCAGAGGTATTCACAGAAAATATTTATCTAATGTTAAAAAGAGAGGGTTTGGATCTTCTCATCAATCAATCTCTCCCTCTCAAGATAGCTTGGGAGTCTACAAGGAAGCTGTTGTGATAAATAATAAAATTGATATACCCTTGAACAAAGTGAAAAAGGTTTATGGTAAAGGTTGTTCTTTGTTGGATTCTCCTATCAAGTCATTTCTGATCGCTGATACTGGAGTGTGTACTTGGGAGAAACTTTTGTATATTAAGGACTATCTAGAATTCCATTCTAGTTTGGCCAAAATGCATGGGGCCAAAGCTAAGCTTATATTGTTTTAATGATTCCGATTATCATTTGGAATGCATGTGGCATTGGGGCATGAGTAAAGACCGATTTCATAGTAACTGAAATTAAGAAGAGTATGATATGTGTTGTTTCTATTTTGGAGAACAAGAAGAATCCAAATAGGATTAATGACTTTGCTCATAATCCGAAAATGCATGTAGGGTTTCATGCATATCCCGATAATCATCATATAAGGGTTTGTTGGAATAAATATGTCTCAATGGAGTTGGTTAAAGATGGTGATCAATATATTACTGTTAAAATAAAAACAAGTATAGATATTTTCTTATATCTTTTTTATGGTAGTTGTCAGGCTCAAAGGAGAGATCTTTTTTGGGAAAACATAAATTGTTTTGATTCGGAAGGTCTACCATGGATTGTTGGTGGATACTTTATTATTATTTCTGATCCAGATGAGAAGAAAGCGAGGGGTGAATTTCCTCGATTAGCTAGCAGGAGTTTTTTCAGTTCATGGTAGGAAAGGGTCTTACTGATATGGGTTATTCTGGTGATTGTTTCACATGGTGTAATAATCAAAAGGGAAATAATCGATGTTGGAGTCATCTGGATCGGTGTCTTGAAAATCTTCATGCAGTTTATAGATACTCTAATACAAAAGTAGATCATCTTGTGCATGGGATTTCAGATCACTCCCCTCTTCTAGTTTCATTATCTTCCACACAGGTTGGTAGAGATTATTTCTGGTTTTTTCCACATTAGAATGATATCTGGGATTATCACCAGTTTGTCAAAGGTTGTTAGGAGGAAACAGTTAAAGGTTATTCCTAGGTAGCTATTCATAGTAAGTTGAGACTTCTAAAGTGTAGGTTACATTATTGGGTGAGAAATCTTCCACATATTGACAAGATCTGGATAATTTGAAACATAAGGTTGAAAGTATTGAAATAATGCTAGAAGACAGGTGGGATGACGATATCTACGAAAACCTTAAGAGTAAGAAATATGTTATGAGAGAACTAATTTTGAAACAGGAGCTTATTTATCATGAAAGTGCAAGAGTAAAATGGTTGAATGTAGGAGATAAAAATTCAGCATATTTCCATGCATGTATAAAAGATAGGAAAATAGGGTTAAGCCGAATATTATTATGGATGATGGTTCATTCTCAAGAGATAGGTATGTGAGGGGGTGTTTAGCCATTTCCTTCTTCAAAAATTTTCTTGCTGATTCTAATGCGAATTTGGTGAATGGTTATCCTAGTTGGTATGCATATTTATTTATGGAGATTCTTGAATATGATGTCTAATCTGGATAATTGTATATTGGAAGCTATTCCTGATGAGAAGGAAATTTATTATGCTATGATGAATCTTACTCCGGAAGGTGCCCCGGGCCCTGAGGGTTTTCGAGGATCGTTTTATAGGGGGTCCTAAGAAGTGGTTAAAAATGATATTATTATGGCCATTCAGGACTTCTTTCGAGGTGGTTTTATTCCAAGGGTTGTGGGTGCCACTACTCTGGGTATGATTCCCAAAGTCAAAAATCTTTCATCAATTCGAGAATATAGGCCAGTGAGTATGTGCAACTTTCCCTATAAAATTTTATCATGTATCGTTAACTTGCGACCATCATTTTTTGTCTCTCATCGGATTTTCTTAGAACATCATGGTTTTGTTAGATGTCTCTCTATCTGGGGAGCGGTTTCCTAGACTCATGAGATTTTTTGTGATATCAACATTAAATGTCATGGTTCATATATAGCTTTGAAACTTGATATGAACAAAGCTTATGATATAATAGAATGGGGTTTTACCATCAAGGTATTAAAAGGTATGGGCTTTTCTTCCTAGTCTATTGATATTCTCTTTAGATGTTTTAACTCTTCCTAGATGTCGGTCTCTTTCATGGGTAAAAGTCATGGTTTTTTCAAGGCAACTCGTGGTTTAAGACAAGGGGATCCTTTATCTCCAACCCTCTTTATTATCATGAAATATTTTTTGAGTCGTCTTATTAATACAAATCAATCCATGTGTCAAAGTGTACCTTATATAAGAATAATTAAGCTTCCATATATTTCAAACTTGTTATTTGCGGATGATACTTTGATTTTTATTAATGATAGTGTTAGATCAGTTAGTGGTCTTGTTAAAGTTATGGATGAATACAGTTTCTGGAGTGGGCAAGTTATAAACAAGGAAAATAGTAGTTTGTTTATTTCTATCAAATGTGGTGACAGTCAAGTCCTATCTATTTCTATATTTTTGAACATACAGAAAGGTTCTTTCCCCTTGGAATATCTTGTATCTCCTATATCTTCTGGTCATATCCATACCAAAGACTTTGATGGCATTGTTCATATAATTACAAGATGTTTTTTGGATTGGAAACATAATTTTCTATCCATTGGTTGTATGATTACTTTAATCAATAGTGTATTGTTGGATATTCCAATTCATGTTCTATCGGTATCCATTGTGCCTAAGGGGGTTTTGCTGCTATTGATAAAATCTTGGATGATTTTATTTGAGACGCTCATCTTGAGGGGAAATGTCATTGGTCTTCATGGAAAATATTGGCAAGGATGGTTTATGAGGGTGGTATCAATGTCAGAAGTCTAGAGGATACAGTGCATTGTATATATGCTAAGCTTGTGTGGGAGGTTGTTGAGGTTCTCACTATTTGGGGTAAAAATATGCCTTTATAAGGTGAAGACTATATGGAAGATAGTAACATTTTTATCCTTTATGGTCTTTAATCTGGCCTATTATCCCTATCATTCATCAGCATTCATGTGGGATTATTGGAAGGGCTGATGTTTCTTTATGGAAACAAAATTGGGCAGGTTCGGTTGTTGATTTTCCTATATGTTCAGCTCCATTGATTTCTTTCTGAGAGGATAGTAGTTTTCTATATTTTATCAGCACTATTCTTGATGAAGATCAAAGGAATACTTTTGACCATATTATTTTAAATCTGGAGCATGACAAATGTGTGTTCACTGCTTCTAATTCTAGGATTTTTTCTGCTAAGGTGTTTATAAAAGTTTATATTTCACAAGGGAAACATGATATATGGAGTAATATGGTGTGGTGTAGCAACATTCCCTTGAAATTTAATTTCCCTGTGTGGAGAATTAGAAACCAAGTGATTCCCCTGGATGAAAATGTGAAAAGAAGGGGCATTAATTTAGTTTCCAAATTCCATTGTTGTGGTTTGAATAAAGAGGGAACCCCATCCATTTATTTTTTGAGAGTGAATGGGCCATGGATTTAAGGAGGTATTTTGATGTTTTCACAAATTTATTAGGCTCTTTTTCTGCTGAAAGTTCTTTTCTGGATAAATGGTTTCATTGTTTGAATGATGCAGGCCATGAAATGACAGCTAGAGTGTGACAACCGGGTCCCGGTGACAGCACAACCACCGCGCCTCAACATGGTCGTCAGGTCCTGGCCCACCAGGTACCACCAGTTGCCCCGCAAACACGTGGGGCCCGCCCCAGGGTCCACCCACATGCCTGAACGGGTTATCTGACTAATGAAAGTCACCACAGGACAACATGTGTCCTTTCTAGTGTACTTTTTCCTCACTCACACACACCCTGACAAACTTCCCAGGAGGTCACCGATCCTGATCACTACTCGAGGCCAAACACGCTTAACTATGAAGTTTTAATCAGATAGGATCCCGGAATGGAAGGTGCACCTTGTTGACATGAGTCATATCATTTAGTCATTATACCCTTTACCATTTGGGGATGTTACAATCACCCCCCTTTAGAGCACAACACACTCGTTGTGAGCCCTACATGTCAACCCAAGCAGTGCACCGCACTTAAGGCTGGGTACCACCTCTGATACCAAATGTGACAACTGGGTCCCGGTGACAGCACAGCCACCCCGCCTCAACATGGTCGTCTGGTCATAGCCCACCAGGTACCACCAGTTGCCCCGCAGACACATGGGACCCACCCACATGCCTGAACGGGTTATCCTACTAATGATAGTCCCCACAGGCCAACACATGTCCTTTCCAGTGTGCTTTTTCCTCACTCACACACACCCTAAGAAAATTCCCAGGAGGTCACCCATCCTGATCACTACTCCAGGCCAAGCACGCTTAATTGTGGAGTTCTAATCATATATGCTCCCGAAAAGGAAGATGCACCTTGTTGACATGAGTCATATCATTTAGTTAGTATACCCTTTACCATTTGGGGATGTTACATAGAGCGGTGATTCTTAGTCCACGATGTCAGTGTATTTGGAAGGAAAGGAATAAGTTTCATTTTGATGATAATCATTCCACAACTAGGTCGGTTATCTTGAGGACAAGATTGCTTCTAATCGACCTGGTTTGGTTCTCAAAACATTCGAGTGACACCCCTTCTTTGAGGTACTTGCAATCTTATATTTCTGTTCTATATCCTTCAAAACAGGTGACAAGGGGGAACTGGGTTTGCTGGTCACCTCCTAATATGGGCTTAAAACTGAATTTTTATGGATCTTTCATTGGGGGAAACATTATAGGTGGTGGTGTTTTTTACGATATTAGTGGAAGCATTATTCATGCATTTACTGTATCCTATGGGAGGGGAAATTATGTCCAGGCTGAGGCCGAATCCATGTATACTGACATCTTGTCGTGTACTTAGCAGAAGTTACCTCTTACTCAAATTGAAATCGACTCCAATATCATCCATGACTCCATGAATGGTAGGATTCAGCCTCTATGGTCGATTGCTTGTGTTATAAGGAAGTGCAGAGACAACCGTGGCAGTAACACCAACCAGTTTATTCATACATAGTGAGAAGGTAACAAAATAGCTGTTACCTGGCATCCATGGCATCTATTGAGGTAGCTGATAAATGTAAAAATACTTTTTTTTTCTAGTTCTCTTCAAATAAACCCAGAATTAGTAAATTTGATTAGGGGGGCCAGCTTGTCCGGCATTATTTTAGGCCACCGTAATCTTGTATATTCTACCCATGTGATGATTGGGTTTCTTGTATAATAAAAAAATACAGCATCGAATTGTTCATGATGTAAAAAAACATAGTTCATTTCTTACACATAAAAATAAATATTCATTTCACATTTATGGTAAATTCGAAATTGGAATTTTTTAGAAAATGTAATGAAGTTTCAATAAATTTTTTGTAGAAAAAAAACATGTGTAAAAATTTCTTTTTAAAAATAATAAGATATTAATAAAATACTTCGGAATTGTTTTTATAAAACATGGCCTATAAGGAAAACATATTTTCAACCGAAGAGATAAATAAAGGTATATTTTCTTAAAATCTATTTCTTAATTATCTCAAGTACCAAGGAGTAAAAAAATTTTACGACCACTTGAAGATAAACTGAAAAAATAGAGGATAATAAATTTCATGAGAATTATTGAGGGTTATATCATGATATTTCAACATTGGAGACTTAATTATTAATAAACTTAATAAATATTGAGATGTATTATAAAATATTTACTACTTTAGTAACATTTAATAATAATCTAAATGAAGGAAAACATAATATTAATCTTAAAATATCACGAGGATAAATAAATTCATTATTAAAATTTTTAAAGAGGTTGTATATAATCTCCATAAAAGAATATATGTGTATAATAAAATGTATGTCATAAAGATGGAAAATTAAGATAAAAATATCTTACTGATTTGGTAACTTTTGAATAGTTTACCCCACGAAATAGAGATATCAAAATTTTTATATAAATACCTATAATATTAATTAGATTAATCATAAAATAAAATTGAGGGAAATATATATAACAAAAAAAGAAATAGGTGGTGAATATAACACATGTCTTATAGATGTTAATAGTGAGATGAAAATACCTTACATTAAGTCTTGAATTCCATTGTACTCATTAAAAAAAAATTTATAACAGATATAATTTTACTATAAATCTATTAAAGAACAATATATCATACTATATAGGATTTTCTTGTGACCCTTTTATTACCCACTTATTAACAATTTTAAGTTATTGTTACGTCTCTTGTAATAGCCAATTTGATTTCAGTATACATTTTACTTCTTTATTTTTAATCCTCTTACTTCGATCATTACTTAAATAACATCTAAATTGATAAAAATGATATTCAAAATATATATATACAGTTTGTATGTAATTATTTTAATCCATAAAATTTGGTGATTGGAAATGAAATACACCATTCGTGGAGACGGTAGGCCGTCCACACTCATATATATTGTTTTTTTTTCATTTTCATGTTGGGTTGAAAGAGTGAAAAATAAATGATAGATATTATAATTATAGAATAATGGTTATGTTTTATATGTAAAAATATTTCATTAAACCCATCTTTAATACATTCCAGGTAAAATGTGAACGAATCATGCCAGTTCGGGAAATTGTTGTCCATAGTGCACACAGACGAAATTATCATATTTACAGAAAATAGAAATAATGAAGGTAAGTATGATATAAAAATTACATAATCAAAATAAAATCCTAAATATAATTAAAATAATATATAAACTATAAATAATTAATTATAATCAACCTTTAAAGGTGAAAATGGAAAATTGAACAACATCGGTTCGCAAGGCGGTAGACCATCGTACACACGAATGATGATTTTGTAACCAATTTTATGTAAGTGTGTATGGTTGTTGGTAAAAAAATAAAAATAAAAACATATCATATTACTTAATATAATTCATATTTTAAATAATCCTGATATAATAATATTTTAAGGGGTTGGAGGAATAAATAAATTGAAAATGATCATTGATGAACGTTTCCTCTTCTTCAAGTAACGATATTTGGTTTTCACTAAAACCTTATTTGTGTGGATTTGTGACAAATATATGTATTCTAGGATTATGATAGGGAATCTAGTAAGTTAATTTTTTAGGGTTTGGATGATAAAAATGGTTTGATAGGTGTGAAGAAGTGGGAAGAGTGAATTCTATTTTATAATGGAGGACGAGTGACATTCTTGTAAATACCCAAAAGTATTCACTATTTGGTGGTATCTATTACCTAATGTTCCTAAAAAATAGTTCAGTAATATATAGGAGGTTTTAATTGGTATATAAAAACCTCCAAATAATAAAATATTCATATTTTAAATCAAGTTATTCCTTTATCTTTAAGTTTATTCTATTATATCTATATAGTTTTTATCAAGGATACTAGTATATTTTTCTTTACATAGGTAATTATCCATTGATAATAATATTAAAAAGATATTTATTAGATAATTTGGGAATAATTAATATATATATTTAAACTAATCAATTAAATAAAAATATTATGGTTGTTTCAAATTAATTTTCAAATGAACATATGTAATGCCCAAAACCCTGTTTTAAAATTAATTGTGTTAATTGATTTTAACTATTTTCACTAATAATAAGGGTGAGAGATTAAGTTAAACTAATTAGATAATTTAACTTTTTTATGATTTTAAATATGAAATTATTTTTTTAAAAATTCAATTCATAGAATTTTTAGAATTTAATTTAAAATTAATCCCACAAACATGGTAAGAACTTAAGTTTGAAGTGAATATTTTCAAATGTTTAGAAAGTTTTTATTTAAAATTTAAATATAAAATAGATTAATATGAACTAATTTTTATTAATATATGTATAATTGAACTAATTTTACTTTAAAACTAATTGAAAATATCATTTATGTTTTTAAATAATTTAGGCGAAAAGACAGTTTTTAATTAAAATTTAGTATTTTTCACTATTCATAAAAAATTGAATCTTTTAAAAAAATCCCTAAAATTCATCCTAAGATAATTTTTATATTATGATTTCAAAAGCACAGTTAATTTTTTCAAATAAATTTTCTAAACATGGTAAAAATTAATTTTAACATAGTTACGCCATTAAAATGAGACAAAACCGTTTTTTGAAAAAAAAATACAGTTTTAACATAAAAATGGTTTTGTTTGTATCTATTTTATAGAAAAAATGTTAGATGATTGATAAATATTATATTGAATATATAATATACAAATATAATTAAAATATTTCATTAAGGATATTTTTTTAATTTGTTTATGTAAAACACACTTGTGTGGATAAAAATAGTTTTTCAGAAAAATATTTCCTATTATTTTTAGTGGGTTGTCATATTAATTTATAATTAATTTGTATCCAATTAATTTATTTTATATAAATGTGTAAATAATATTTTAATAATTTTAGTGAATCTTATTCATAACTATCATTCCAATATCTTGGTGAAAAATATCATATTAATTAATAATATCTTAATAACATATCATGTTCCATTTAAACATAGTGTTGCATTTAAATTAATATACAAAAAAATAAAGTAATTTGAAAAAAATATTTTACACAATCTTTGGGTGTTAAAACAATTATTTCAAGGTTGAAAAACTAAAAAATTCACCTTGGAAAAAATATGAGGCACTACTAATTAGAGATACAGTCTGTGTGTTATATAAAACACTGAACACCTATAAAATGAAAAAAGAATAAAAAATTTCGGGTTTAAAACAAGTAAAAGGGTGGCCTGCAAAAAGTCCAACTCCACACCTGCTAAGATATTCCCTTTTGATTATTAGGAACAGTTTAGGGAAATGTAAAAAATATATTCAAATATTATAGGGATCATTATTTTTTCCAAGAAAAATCATGTTATTCTCCCTAATCCCAGAAACCTAGTAATAAATTGGTGTAGTTTATCTATGGTGAATATGTTTACCTAGGATAAACTTTTGAACTAGATTATCTTTGAATGACTAGTGCAGATACATCAATGTGGATTATTATTACATTAACCGTTTATGAAAAATTCATAAAGGAAGCATATCATTTCTAATGTTTATAAGAGGGAGGAATATCAACATTCTAAAACCACTCCAAGGTTCAATGAAAAATAAATTAATGACTAAATTATAATAAAATCAGATTCACTGATTGTGATAAGTCATCTAGAGTTTGGTGAGTCGTGTCAATTGTGTTGTGAAGTGTCACCCATTCTATTTCTTTAGCCGCCTCTGGAGGATTAAGAGTTTCAATAAAATAAGGTAAATCCTCACCTCCTTCCTGAATGGCCACTAATAATATTGATGTCATCGAAATAAGGGACCTTTAAAGAGGTATCATAACCTCATTTTCTTTTTTCTATGGAGTTAATCCATCCATCTAAGAACATAGTTGACATACATTCTGATTCCTTTATTCAAGAACATCTGAATATTATTTTATTAATTTGACTAGAGGAATCCTTTAATCAAAATCATTCAAGTCGCTCACATTGGTGTCCAATTTTTTCTGAAGCAAGAAATATGTATCATGATATAACACAATTTACAATAGTCGATTCCACCGTCACCCAATTCTCAAAACAACTGTTGAAGATGTTCCTCTTAGGTCATCCTTATTTATATTTTGAGATGTTGTTAGAGAGATGGATCTTTATCCTATTCCTTTATTATTTAAAAAGGAACCCCAAAAATTTATTTTTCATTATTTGATTGCAAAACTTTTACAATCTCCAAGGTCAATTTTTTGGGGTTTTAAAAAACATTTGAATGAGTTTCACAAACATTTTAATGGGTTTTTAAGAAAACATTTTAATGTTTGAATATTTATTTTTATTTTCTCCTTCATTCATTTTTATAGTTATTATCATAAATTGATTCATCTATATTTTCAATATGTTTTTACATAATTCATAGTATTTATTCTTTATTTCTAATTTATATGATTCTTTACTCTTTAATTACTTAATGGATTATGATATATATAAAGTTTACCCATAAACTTTCATGAAAAATTCCTCTCATATTCCGTAGAAAAAATGATATAAAATTTTCATTTGAAACATTAATTATGTGTCTTTTTCATTAGTCTATTTATTTTTGATATCACACAAATTGGGAGAATAAATATAAGCATACAAAAATTTACATCTATAAGGAACTGAAGCATATAGAAATTTTAATTTATTCTACTAAGAGGGGAATGAAAACAAAGTGAAGTGGAAAAATGAAAATCAAAAATATTTTTGAAAAATATTTAATATTATTCAATGGGGTTTGTAATCATCAAAATGGGAGATTTTTGGAAATTCCTATGTTGTTTAAAAATATATCATTGTTTATTTGTTTCTATGATTTAAAAATCCTTATTTTATTGCTGACAATTTTATTTTAAGTTTTTCAAATAGTAGTTTTGTTATATGATGTTTATCACACACTGTCTCGAAGTAATTATCTAACATAAAGCAAAGTGTTTTATCTTATGAGACTTAATGATTGAAAATATTATCTTTCATTTTGTTAGTGCAATAAAAGTATACATTAAAATATTATCTTATTGTATAAGATACTATCATAGGAAAACAATGTACTAGCTACCACATATTTTAAATTCAGTTATCATTCTACTCAGAATAAAGCTAATTAGAATCCTTTTTCTTATGAAAATTATATTAATAAAATACTATATTATGAGAGACAAAATAAGTATTTCAATATAAGTATCCCATCACAATAAAATATTTATTTTTCATTGAAGAGTTTAATTATATAATTTTGAAGTCATTTTTTCTTACGTACAATTTAATTCAATGATATTGTTTACCTTACAAAGTATCTCAAAAAGTTTTCTAATAATGAATAGTGCTTTCAGTTAAATATATTACAGAGAAGAAGATGTTATGTAGAATGTCATTGTTGATTTTCTAATATGTTGATTAGTCATTTTAGGCTTTGAGATAGTATCCTAGAAAGGATTATCTATTTAAGAAAAGGTCAATCGATAGAATATGTTTTTTTTCATGAATGGAATTATTTGTAAAATAATTAGTTTTATGACATAACTATTGTAGAAGTAATTTATGTATTTGGAAGGAATGGATGGATGTACCTAATAGCATGTCTTATCAAATTATAAATGGATTAATCACTAGAATGTTGTAACTATTTAATGTACTTAAATATCAAAGTGATGGTATAAAAGTAATAGTAAACAACTACATGGATTGAAGAGACAATAGAGAAAACTATATTGATGCACACGGACTAAAAAACACACTTATATAAATAAATTTATAATATGTAAATAGAAAATGATTCATACAAACACTCGTGTACTATGATTTCAAGTTAAGAAGTTGCACATAAGATCATCTAGAGATATACCTTGAAGACTATCATATTCTCTAAACATGTCATCAACCACTGTTATTTGCATCTTGCAAATGTTTATTTTAAAAGCCCTTAAATGATTCAATCATCATTATTTATTATTATAGTCACTCTATGTTAGTGTTTTAAGGATATGGATTGGTCTTGTAAAGGGATATCCTAGTTGAAATATCATTTACCTTTGCAATAAGTGATAGCTACTTATACTTAGCCAGGAGCCCCTGGTAAAAGGGCGGTTATAGTAAAAACCCACAAACTCATAGAGTAGAGTATTGGTGGATTATACTAGGGTATTTCTATTCCCAAAATAACTAAAAATATTTTATGGTAAATCTATTTCTATTGTTATTATATATTTCTACTTCCCATATTTATTAAGGAAAATATTTGATCTTTCATGCCTTAATGTGGTTGGTTTACAATAATGAAATTTTTGGGAAGTCAATTCAAACCCTCTTATGTTTTCGTCGAGCAATATTTTGGGTTAACACCATCACTAATGTGCCTATGAGAATTCCCATGTGTGTGTCCCGAGCTGGTAAAGGCCATTCATTCAGAAATAGATCCAAAATGCCGTCAACTAAAGACTTGGGGATACCTATGGTATCACCCAGCATCCCCATAAGTCATGCTCTCAAGTTTCCAAAATAGACCAATAAGATCCTATAATATCTCTGACCTCTCAAGAAGGACATTGATGGGGGTGTATAGTGGTTGTTCGATTTCCAACAC
This sequence comes from Viscum album, assembly GCA_963277665.1. Taxonomy (NCBI): domain Eukaryota; kingdom Viridiplantae; phylum Streptophyta; class Magnoliopsida; order Santalales; family Viscaceae; genus Viscum; species Viscum album. The sequence continues at coordinate 581,862,607 of OY728130.1, read as the reverse complement.
AATAAAAGAAGATTCTTATCCAATACTTGAAATAAGCATGTGAGTGTTGGTTTAAATACTTTTTTAACTTCCCCTTAAAAATATTGAGAATGTATCATGCCAAGGTTAGAGTTTTTCCTGGGATATCCCAATCATCTACATCATGGAGGAATTCATTTTACATTTCCCCAAGAGGAGATATGCATCCTAAAAGATAAACTTAAAATAGGTTGATCCCTAATTTGATGTTAAAAAATGTATGTAATAGTATCAGGACACCAGTGACTAATCATCTCTCTGATTATTTCTGATTAACAGTAGAAAACAAACATGGGAACCCATGTCACCTCATATTGATGGATAATATATAGTTTATTGATGAATTTAGAGCAACTATACCTAACCCGGAATTGTGATTCCCATTCATGAGAAAAGTTACCACCAGGGCACATGTCCCAATTTGAATTCTAGCCAATTCTCAAATTGATCAAAGAGGAAAAAAGTATGTTTGAGTAAATATGAGATATTGGTTTATGGGAGAGATCATGACCATCTATAACTAGATGGTAGTTAGCTAATACATATGACAACCTATGGTGTAGTTAAACGATCAATTTATTATCTTTATACGTTCTCATTTGAATGCAATTGAGGGAAGAAAACAACTAGTGAGGTGGAATGTTATAGTTTGATGAATAAATGGATGTACCATCAGTAATAATGCGTCCATACAGAGGAAGTATGTGTATAATAGGGTATTTAAAATGTTAAAATGGAATAATCCCCTTAAAAAATTGTCTCTATGAAAATACATAGTGTCGAGGGTCAATAATGTTATTCCAGACAATCAAAGTCCTACAGACCGCCACATTAGGAGAATTTTGGGAACTAGAATGAATCTATATAAGAGCATGAAACCTACATGAGAGGGAAATCCATACTAAAATTAAGAATCAATTAAAAAATTCATAACGTGGGTTTCCTGATGTGAATCACATGACACCTATAAGGGTTCATGAATGCATGACTCTTTATTAGTCTTAAAATCGCATTACCCAAGTAACACATCATGGTCGTGTGATATTATTTTAAGTGTTGTGATCATTTGACAATATAGAGGTCATTAATGTCGAATAATTTTCAAGAGATCATGTGAAAAAACATTGGACTTCAATACGAACATGACATAATCCCGTAGCATAATATCTTGAGTAAACTAATGTTGACTAATTTACAGATCGATTAAGAAATTCATTGAGGAAAACTTGATCATGTGACGAGATCACACAATTAGAACTCATGAGTGGTTATCATGACTGTAATTATACAAATCAGCTTAAAGTAGTCACATAAGAGAGGATACCACTAGATATTTAATGGTTTGGTTCATTGGTGATATTAATTTACCCTCACTCTAATATTTATAGAATGCCCCGCAGAATACCAAAGGTCACCAAGAAAACTGAAAGTCACTCGAAACACCAACCAACAGATGTCTAAACGACTCAGGAGGGAAGTTACTTTCCTCAAAACCAATTCCTTGTCCCTATATACCTCACTCATGGGGGGGTATTTGTTACCACCCTCCAATTTAAGATCATTAGTTTTTGGATCGAATAAATACTCGAAGTATTAGTATTATTTTATGTAAAAAATAAAGGAGGAGTATGGCTACATGGAGGCCAAGATGTTGGATCATGAAAATCATGTGACCTCAAAGAAGTAAAATGATCTCCTAAACCCAATAATTCCACATGGGAAAATTATTCATTTCAGATGATATGAAAATGATCACTTAATGCCCCTTCATTCAACCCTTCTGATCATATGAATCCCCATAAAACAACATTCCTTATCATGAGAATCCCTTCCTACGTGTCTTCCTAATTATATGAACCTCTGTCAGATGAGGTCCTTCAATCACGTGGCATGTTTGTCAATAATACCTAAAAATCAACAAAACCCCCTAGTAAAATAATCATAAAAATGTGGAAGCATCCTGTAATGTAATTTACATTACTATTGACATGAAGGGATTATAAAACACATGAGATCAGTACAATTATCACATGAGATCCCAAGCGGAATGTCAGGGATGCCATGCACAATCCATTGTGTATGTCAAATTCATATTATGAAGGCCCTCAAATGTGGTCATCTGTTCATGAGTTTCCACTTAGATTCCATATAAATATTAAGCAACTATCCATAACAATGATTGAAACCTATTGTGAGTTCTATTATTGATTATGTGATTCCCAAAAAACAACCAATAGGAAATATCTAAAGGTCCTGGAAATAATAAATAAAATGTATGAAAAGGTGGAAGCCTCATGTGTAATGAATTTCTATTGTTCTTCATGTGAAGGGTTTATGGTGTTCATATGACCAGTCCATTGAAAACACGAAATCCCCCCCAACATACCATCCTTTCCATGTGAAGGCCACTAGACTTTTTACCTTTATTATGTGAAGGAAATAAATTATGTCAATTTGATCATGTGTCACCCTGATAGAAATTAGAGGGGTTGGCCCAATAGGATTTGTTAAACAAAATATTATAAAGGATTCACCCTTATGTGAATGATATTTATGATATTTTTTATTCTTAGTCTCTCTAACGACCCAATTGGATCTCATAGAGGGCTACAGATAAGTCTCCCTTGATCATGAGAAATCCTCTTTGAAAATTGTCTTGATCTAAAAAAGACTCAATAACATGTTAGATTGATCGTGAAAAGTTCATTTGACTTATTTATTTGATTATGTAAAACCAATTTGATAGTACATGGGTCTAATAAACATGTTGATGATGGAATGACCTCTCTTTCATTGTTTATCATGCGACAAGATGATCATTCTATAGATGACCCATGGAAGGTTCATGTGAAACCTATGAATCTCTACAAACACAATCATATATCTTCGATATACATGTCGTATGATGTGGCACATATTTTGTTAATAGATTACTATAAATTCTCCTCCCATGTTATAAAACAGACACAAATGAGAGTGCAGAGGTGTGGTAGAATTCTTGAAGAAAAAATCCATGAAATTATAAGGATCATAAACCATGTAAATTTGGGGAATGACTTAATGGATTACATGGTATCTATATATGATTCTTATTATCACCCTATTGATCCTGAAAATGACATATAATGCACCACCCCATTTATAAAAAGGAGTTTCTATGCATCGAATTCATCAAAATATGTCTCAACTAGCCAATTCTTGACGAAAATTGGACCATTTAATTGATAATGGATAAAAATATTATTGCCTTACAAGAGGATAGATATGTTGTCTTTCAGGAGAAGAGTTCATGTTCTTCACGTGACCTATTCCTTATGCATGCAATAATACCCATACATGTCATCCAAGTCATGTAACAACACTCATGCATGTTTTCCAAGTCACGGAAATTCCTTTAGATATGTAAAATAAGTCACATGAAGTCCTTCATACATACGATTCATGTCAAAAAAATCCTCCAAACATACCATCTATGTAATGTGAATTCCCCCACATATGTTAGAAAAATCACATGGAAGCCCTATGACATATCATCCTTGATAACGACACACCATTAGACGTGTCTTCATCGATCACATCAAGGTTGCCTAAAAATTCACCTGAATAAAGTGATTCTGCTTTGACATTTTTTCTTCAATCATGTGAAGCCCCTTAGACAGGTTAACCTTAACTTGAAGTATCCCCCTAAAAAGTAATCTAAATTACGCGGTGACTCTATGAAAAGTTTTCTTTAATCATGAAAATAACCTTATACAATCCTTCCTTTCCTTGCAGTAACATATAGACAAGTAAGTTGAATCATGGGATGGTCCTCTGATATGTATTATTTGATCAGGTGAAACACCTCATACATGTTAGCCTTTTCATGCGGTATCCCCCTAGACAAGTCAGCTGGATCCCATGATATTTATTAGACATGAATTCTAAATATCTTGTACATGTCATCCAGATATCCTCATACATTTCATACAGAAAAACAAGACATGTCTGGTAGACACTCTGGACATATTTGGTGGACCCCCCCCCATAATTCTCAGTCTTATCTAGTATGAGTACATGGGAATGTTTCCTCAAACCATGTGAACCCCAACCCTTGATTCACTAGTTAGGAAGTCCACTTTCATATGGTAAGTATCTATACTAGGTTAGGAATGAATACTCATACAATATTATGGGTATTATTTAATCCTCATGCCATCCGGACATGCTCAGCTAGCCACTCATAGTTCTTTCTCTCTATCCGTTTAAGGGTAAAAATAAGATATCTTCAATTGGTCATCAAAACTAGTATAAGTACCTCTATTCATTTGACAATATAATCAATGGGATTGAAAATATCATATGGTTTTACCATTACTCCTCATCCATTAGTGGATTGGGAAGCTATTTTAACTATGAGGACTATTTATCTACTATAAGTAGGGTATGTTGCACATCTTAATAGAGCCTAAGAACTATATCAAACACCCCATTAGAGATGTAATATTTTATTATTACCATATTTTTATAATATTATTCTCATCACTTTCCATCCCATGATTCTCAAACTAAGGATGACTCACATGGGATTAGGTATTGGCCACGATCGTATCAATCACATCATAAAATTACCATAACCTACAAAACATCATTGTGTAAGCCCCATTAATATTCATGACATGATTTCCCCACAAAAGGGTATCCACCTTGGTTTAAGACCTAAATAAATTCCCATATTGGTAAACTCTATGTCAATAAACCTCACATGAATTAATTATATGTCACCACCCATCAACCGATTGAGGAGAGATCAAACTAAGGTGACTTTGATTACTGTTATAAGAAGGTACGTATGATACCTTCTTAAGGATTGATATTCATACCCAGTTTATAAGGGATCCTATATATGTACATTACACATGAAGTGAAACTAAACCACTTGAACTAAAATGAACTATAGAGTTTTTTATTCCTATTATAAATAGGATATATAGGAAACCTCATGATGGTTCAACCCCATCCTAAAAACACCAATCACCTTCCTCAATGGTAGTGAACTCCATAGTTTCTAGTTATATGACTTCAAAATATATGAATCAACCCATTTCTATGAAATAACTGGAATTGGAAGGAAAACCACAAATACATATAGAAGATATCATCAATAGAACCCCCTTTACAAATAGAAGGATTCAACATAAGATAATTATGTTAGGGTACCTAGCCCCACAGTGAGATTTGGGAGAGATTCATGAACATATCTTAAATCTAAAATATAGTCCCAGAATAGGTAGTAATTCCCCAAAAAACAGTGTGATGGTCCTGATCACCCATCATATAGACCAATGTGAGTTCATAAGAATTATTTATTTTGAAACCAAAAATGACTTCATACCTTTAAAAAGTTTTTATGTACCTTATTATGGATGACGAAACTATTAGAAGTTTTTATGATAAATGAGAAAGGTAAACCTAATGTGAATGATTGTCAAAACACAATTGAACCTCACAAAATCAATTATCAGAGATCATACCTCCTTTGAAGGGAAAATATGGTCAAGCTAACGTAAAATCATGTAATGACACAATAACCGAATCATTATAGGCATTGGGAATAATGTTTACTAAACTCAAGGAACCATACACATCTTTTTAAAAGAAACAACTGCACATGCCACTTTCAATTTTCCTCACTTTGATTTTTTTTTATTTTTTCACTCATCATCTAGTCAAAAATGTAAATGGGATTTCTTCTTTTACCATATCTTTCAATTCATTTATATTCTGTATAATCTAGATAAAAATTCAAAAAATAATATTGTGGGTTCACTGTTAAGTTCAAACCCCTATGAGAATTCAGAGTATGTGGGTAAATGTTGTAAAAAAGTAAATCTAAAGAATAATTCCATCTATAAATTACTTTTCAAGATAGTTAAAAATGGTATTATGGAAATATCCTCAATAATATTGATGTCACACCTTCTCCAATATCTCAAATCCAGATCCTAAAGCAACTAAGTCTACTATATGATACACCCTTTTTTTTCATTTTCCCTTTTACTTTTCATTTTTTCCTTTTTTTCATTGCACGATTGAATGATCTCCCCCACACTAATCTTTGATTATCATGTATAATATTTTTAATATGGTAGGAAAGGATAAAAATAGGCATGTATGGTAGATCTCTCATATCAAGAATGTTCATGGATTCTATGGGCTTATATTGGATTAATGTATGGGTGGTTAAATGGATAGAGGACTAATAAAAAATATTATTCAATCAAATTTAATGTGACTTTTTACGATCATAAATTTGATATGATGTAAATAAATTTATAGAATAATGAATTTCTGAGTTTCACTCATGAAATAAGTGGAAAATATTATGCCTATAAAATATATAAGGAATTAGAAAAAAAAATTGGACAATAAATCCTATAAATATTTATTAATAATAGAATAAATAACACAAATATAATAAATTAATATAATAGAAAATTTAGGAAATAATTCATTTGAAAAAATAAACTACTCTCCCTAAATCATGACTCATCAATTAAAAATCCATATGTTATGCCTACTAGTTATTTTCCAAATTTTTCTTAATAAATTTTTTTTTTAAAAAAGTAATGCATGGAATTATTGTTATATTATGTACTTCCATGTCTCCTTGATATTGATGAAATAAAAAATTTATGATAGTGCATTTAATTGAATGTTAATTTCTCTTAAAAATTTAATAAAGAGAATACAATAGGAAAACACTGAATTGAAATGATTAATCCCCTTTCAATGATGATTTAAAATGGATTTTGTAGGTTCTACATTTACTAGGTTCAATATTTGAATAGTAATTTTTGGATTTAAATTGTAATATCTCAACATGAATTAAAATCATAAGATTTTTATTTTTCATTAAGGATCTTTTCATTCTACCTTGTGATGTATTAAAGGATCTAGGAAAATAAAAATACACAACTGAATGTACGTACCATTTTTCAATTAAATTTGATTGATTTGGCGGAGTGTTCGTGCATAAAAATATAAATAGAATAAATAAAAAATACTAAAAAATAGGGATACCTATGGGAAGAACTTTTATTTTACATCATTGGCTCAAATGTAACTTTTTAGATTATGTGATAGGAGATTGGAAAAATATGACATAGTATAGATGCATAAATTTCCTCATCTATGTCCTTTCTATGTAGGTCAGTCACTATCCTTCTTTTGAAAATATCTTAATTCTTCTTGTAGGTAGCTCCTATTCAACCTCCATCAATCCTATCCACCAGTTCTTTTGTTATGTCCAATAGGCTAGATACCCTAAGAAGGGGGGATGGATCAGGGTATGACACATTAATACAACTTCCCATTTTGATCTTGTTTTGTTGTTCAACAAATCCCTCTTCTATTTATCCATCCTATAGGAGAGTATAAAAGAATATTTAAACACACAAAAGACATAGCAATTTTACTTGGTTCACCCTCAATGGGATACATCGAATCAGAATACACTGATGATGTGCGGATGCACCAAATCCACTATAAGCGCACTATAGTTTACAAGTTTTGAGTGGACTTACTATCCCTACTAGTTTACAACTACTCAAAAATTAAGAACTCACTACCCACTCAACTGAAGTGAGCTAACTTATTCTTCAGAAGATCCACTCACCATTTATAGAGTTGTAGGTCTCTTCATTACCACTAATTAATACATCCCTCACTGTATATAGATTCTCTGTTGAAGTCCAAATTCCATCCAATGATGAATTCCCCCTTTCCCTTGACCACTGGGCAACAACCTTTGGGAAATACCTTCTCAAATCACAGTACTTCATGAAGCTTCAAATTTTGCGAAGCTTAAACAAGCCTTCCTGAAGTCCCCACCTATTCATGAAGCGAACACCTTCACATAGCTCGCTACCTTGTAGGGAACACTATATCGCATAGCTCAAGCCTTCGTAAAGAGAAATAATTCTCCAAGATTAGGACATCGTAGAGCTCAAGACATCCCAAAGTAACTTCCTTAGTGAAGATCACTAAGGAAACATGGAACACACCTCTTTCGCGGAGCTAGATTCGTTGTCATGAAGCTCCATATTTCACAAAGCACACAAAATTCACAAACCTCCTTCATGAGTTGGGAGAAACAAATTTTTGGTGGAAAACTCTCTGATTCTTTCTAGGGGGTCGAGGTCTATTTATAGGCGATTTCACCAACCGTCAGACCTTTTGCATGAAGTCAGCACCACATCAGCTCAAAACGAGAAGCTCTGAAATTTCCGCCGAAATTCCCTCTATATCGAGAAGCACCATAGAAATTTTCAGATTTCGAAGCTCATTATAATTGTGGAGCGTTCCATAAATTCCTTCACACCTTCACTGCAAATCTCCACTTGCAATGAACTTCTCCACCAAAATTCTCTTCAATTATGTCGTACGCATATCTCATCGTAATTGTGAAGAACACCATCAATATTCTTCATGTCATTGCAAAATCAACATCAATAAGCCCATTTTCTCTTTTTATTTTTCCTAGAGATCTTCCATTCCTTTTTCATGGTTCTTTGTCAACATGGATTGTCAACAAAAAATTAGGAACTGAACAATTCACCCTGGAAAATTGCATTGTCAACAAACACAACCAACCTAAAAAGGATTCAATGTTACCTTTAGGGATTTTTTCCCAACAATCTCCCCCTTTGGGTTTGTTGACAACTCTTCTTGGAATGATTTTATGCACTTTTCTACCTCACTGAGTCTCCTTCCATCATCTACCATCCTTATCCACACACGATTCAGATAGAAACCAAATATTCACTCACCATATACTCTAATCCCACATGAGCAATGCTAGGCATGAGAAACAGGAGTATTATGAAATGTTCATCAATGAATAACTTCATTGATCACACCAAACATTGATACCGTACTGATTCCAATTGCTGATAACAGTAAACCTTGTAACACCATTCCAACACCACTCTTCTAATTTTATCATTACCCTTATCTGTCAAGATATCTATCCATTGATTGATCACTTTTAGAATCATTATAATCAATACTCTCCCACTATCTCATTTCTCTCCTCCTATCTCGTTGCTCCACCTATTAGTTTCTCCTCATGTCTTTTACTAAGAAATTTTCTCCCATCCTTAGCTATATTTTCTTCCCTTTGAGATGTCACTATTTATCCCCCATTGTTGAAAAACCAAAAGGTCACTCCTCTTAAATATGATACATTGTAAGGAACACGTATTAGCACATTAGAGAAAAACACACCACACCTCGGGAATAGGGGGAACCAGAACCACACTTTTTGAAGTGAGGGGAGTCGAATGAAGTCCTAGATCCGGTCGGTGCTTCTCAAAAGCATCCTTGGGTAAGGACATTGTCAGAATGATAGAAACCCGTAGCTCTATAAGCACATACTCCAACTTCACTATTCCCCATTCAACCTTCTCCTTGATAAAATGATACTTTGTCTCAAAGTACTTTTTCCTTCAGTGATGAATGATATTTTCTCTGATATTTGTAGAACATGACTTATTTCACTAGATTCCGATCAGAGACTTCACTTCCACTCCCATATCATGAAGCTACTGATTCATCCATAGTAATTGTGTGCATGCTTGGGTTGCCGCAATATACTAAACTTCCACAGTGTTTAATGAAATGAAATATTTTTTCCTTCTTAGACAAGAAATACAGAAACCACCGAGATAGAAAGTACCTCCTAACGTAGATTTTTGGTCATCTACTGATCCGACCCAATCTGCATCTGTATATCCCAAAACTCTGACTGAGATGTGTCAGAATACATTAAACTATAATCCACAGTTCCTTTGATATACTAAAGTATTCTTTTAACTTCAAGATTGTGGAAATCCATGGTATTACTTTGATATCGCATTGCTTGGCATGTGGAGAAAACAATTTCAGGTCTTGTCACTATCCTGTATAGAAAACATCTAATAATCTACCTGTATTCTATTATATTAACTTCCTTTCCATAATCATCTTTTGATAGTTTCATTCTGGTGACAACCAGAGTGCTCATCTCCTTGAAATTTTCCATTCGAAACATTATCAGAACCTCCTTGTAAAATTTGGATTGAGAAATGAAAGTGTCATTCCTTCCTTAAGACAACTGTAAACAAAGGAAAAATGTCAGATCGCCAATCATTGACATTTCAAACTCACATTTCATGAATTAAGAAAACTGTTTTTACTGAGCTTCATCTAATCCGCCAAATATTATGTCATCTACATAAACCAACACCATCATTATTTGATAAATGTCATTGTAGAAATAGATATTGTAATCAACTCCACCATGCTGGAAACCAAGATTCTTCAAATACTAATCAAACCTTGAATACCATGATCTGGGTGATGGTTTCAGCTCATATAACACCTTATTCTTCCAAAAAACCTTGTTCTCATCCCCATGAATGAGAAAACCATCTGGCTACTCAATATAAACTTCTTCCTCTAGAAACCTGTTCAAAAATGCAGATTTGATATCTATCTGGAAAACATTGAACCTTCATTGCACTTGAATTTCTAGGAATAATCTGATTGTCTCTGGCCCTGTAACTGGTGATAATGTCTCATAAACACCTATTTCATTTATCTAGGAGTATCCCTTTCACAATAGTTATTCTTTGTTTTGAATCACTGATCCATATTCATTCATCTTATTGTGATAAAACAATTTAGTCCCGAAGAGATTCTTATTTATTGGCCTCGAAACAATATCCCACGTCTAGTTCATCTAAATATGATCTAGCTCTTCATTCATAGATTGAACCCAGTTTTTATCTTCAGCTACATCAGCAAATCATTTAGGCTCTAACTGAGATAAGAAAGATGTATGTAGTAGGTATTTCAGTCTTCTTGTCTGAACTAGAGTGAACTGATGACCAATGATATTCTTCTTTTCAATTTTATCTCAACTCCTTGGCTTCTATGAAGATAGATATTTTACTTCCTTATGCTCATAATCAGTATCTTCTTCTGAATCAGCATCGAACACTTCTTCTCCTCATGTGTTACATTCATCTTCATCAATTTCATCAATAAACTATTCACTATGTTGTTGAGTATTCTCTTTATTTTCCACAACAGTGTCATCATTAATCTCAACTACTTTTCCCAGCCTCTTATTAAAGAACTTGTATTCTTTTCTCTTTCCTAAGTATCCAAGGAATATCCCCTCATCTCCATGTGACTCAAATTTCCTATGTTTCTTTTTATTGACAATAAATCACTTACTGACATAGATTTGAAAGTATTTCATTCTTGGATTCTTTCCATACCACATCTCATATGGAGTATTTCCTTCCTTTAGACCGAATAGAGCCCTATTAGAAATGTATATTGATGTTAATACTGCTTCCTTCCAAAATTTCCCTAGTAGGTCATTTTCTATAGGCATCATTCTGGCCATGTTGCTGACGATCCTATTTCTCCTTTAAACCACTCTATTCTGTTGAGTTTTCTTTCTAAAAAACATGATTCTTTATCTCGCATTTCTCAAGATAGTCTTCCACATGATTGTTTGTGAATTTTGTACCATTGTCAGTACTAAACATCAGAATTTTTTTATCCAATAATCCTTTCATACTCCCTCTTGTACTGTTTTAAGCATCTAAACACATTATACTTATGGGAAATAAAAAAATACCCATGTATTTCTTCTATATTCATTAATGAAAATAATATAGTACCTCTTTCCATCAATTTATCTTGGTGTGATAGGCCCAAAAACATAAGAATACACTAATTAGAGCCCTGTTATTGACTTATTTTCCTTTAACTTATACGTCTTTCTGATGCGATTATCTTATTGGCATGAATCACACGTGTGAGTACTATCACATGATTACTTAGAGAGGTCTTTTTCTGCATCAAACTTTACCAGATCTTCTAGGGATGATTGGCATATATAACCAAGTCGTTTATGCCACAACTTGTTTTCTTCCTCTCTAGAAAGGAAGAACATATCTTCTTCTCCACTTACCAGGTAGAGATTTACCTTTTTTATATTTCCCTGTAGAAACACTACCCTATCTCTTCCTTTGACGATACACATCTTCTTAGTAAACCTTATAGAATGTCCTAAGTCACATAGTTGACTGATGCTGAGAAAATGGCGATTGAGGCATTCAATACTAAGACATCAGCACATCTCATCTCTTTTCCCCAAAACTAGCCTTTCCAAAGCCAATAATATTTAGGCCTTCATCGTTTCAAAACTTGAAAACTCTTTCTTTTTTATATTTTTTTCCTATAACAAGATCCTTATTTCCTATCATGTGAGATGTGAAACCGCTATTAATGATCCACACACTAGAACGGTCAAATGATTTAAGGGAAATTTCTTCCACCATTTCATTTCCATCCTTTTTCTTCTTGGTATATATTTTTTCCTTAACACCATGCATAGATTAATACTTCTGATCTTTCATAGAGAATGATGAACTATCTTCACCTTGCAAAGCTGCAAATCTATTTTTTATTTTCAACTCACCTATTGGTTCATTGATCTTATTCTTGCAAAAATTTTGACTCTACTTTGGCACATTCCTTTATATGGTCGATGTACATTATCTAGCTATATTCCCAAATCCTACACACCATAAATAGTTTTCTTAGAAATATGTTGTAGAGAACCGTTTTTTGTTTCACAAACACCTCTGTTCTTGTGCCCTTTGATATCTCTTGGCTATGGAAAACACTTACAGTGAATGTCCCCTATTTTCACATCAGTAACACCTGATATAAGGTTAATTCCGTCATTTCACTTATATACTGCTAGATTCCCCTTGGGATCTCTGAATATTTTAATTCCTCTATGTGACCAAATCAACCTTCAACCTCAGAATGTGTGCTTGCAGTCTGACTTCAATTTCCACTGATTTTTTTTTGATCAATCCCCCCATTGGCCTTAGCATCTGAACATAATTGATACTTCCATTCTGTTGAACCACTATGCTTCACTTTTTGATTCTCAGTTTATTGAGTGATCTTCTTCCCTAATTTCCTAGTAGGAGTCAATAGTTTATCTTGATCCTTAACCTCTTTTTGGAAACTGACATCTTCTCCTTCAAGTTCTTAAATATTTTTGATTTGATCTTTCCTTGTGTTTTTGAGGAAATCAATCTCCCTTTTCTATTCTTCAACACTGAGTTTATATTCATCAACATTTTCTGAGCTCTCTGGCCTCGAAGACTTAAGGTTGTCAATTTATTTTATCAGCTCAGACTTCTCTTCTTCCAATTGTTGCATGTAGAGTTTGGAATCATGTACCACCTTGTTGGATTTATTTTTTTTCTCTCCAAACATATATCTCTCTAATAGATTCTTCTAATTCAACTTCCATGTCGACTCTTCCTTGAATTTCTTCTTCTTCTTCATCATTGGTTTCTTCCTTTTTCTGAGAGCTACTGAAAACTGCCACCATAGCATTCTCTCCTTGATCTATTTACTTCTCTATCTCTTCAACCTCTTCGATGTCAGACTCATCTGAACTAGCACATACTTATGAGATATGATTCCTTTTCATAAAGAAATTGCTCTTGAAATTTTTATTTCTGTTCACATAGGCTGAAGTATTCTTCTTGGGAATTTTGATTTCATCATCCTCATCATCTTTAAACTTATTGGGGAACCTTGAGGCAAAGCGACCAACATTTCCACATCTAAAGCAAGGAATAAGATTTTTTCCTTTGAACGTTCCTTTTCCTCATTAAATATTTGAGGAAAGGAATGACATCACCTCATCTATCTCTTGTTCTTCTTGATAATTGTCAATAGTGAGCTTCCTCATGGCCTTGAATGCCACCTATTTGGATTTCCCCTTTTCCATGACATCGTTATCGTCATTTCTCATTTCATATGCAACAAGGGTGTTGTGTAGGTTATCCAATGTCAGCTCTTTCATATCTTTATCTTCAAAAACTGAAACTTTCGGATTGAACTAAGGTGGAAGTTTCCTCAAGATGTGCTTCATAATATTTATCTCTTCAATAACTTATATGAGACCTTGCATTTCTTCCACTACAATATTTACCATGTCAAAGAATGCATCAACAGACACATTCGGGTTCATTCTTAGATATTCATACTAGTTCCACAACACTTGCAGCATTGCCTCTCTAACATTTGAATCTCTTTCATATATGTTAATTAGCTTTTCCAATATATCATGTGATGTTTTTCATGACATAAAATTCATATAGATGGCATTGGATAGGGCTTCCCCTAAATAATTTATTCCCTTGGCGTCAACATCTAATTATCTTCGCTCAGCTATCGATAAAGCACCATTGTTAATATCGATAGTTATTCCACGAATTGATGTTATGAACACATCCATTCCCAAATATCGAAAGTAGCATTACATTTGATTCTTCCATAGATGAAAATTGTTTCCATCATGGATCATAATCCCTTTGTGATTGGGGACCTCCATTTGAGAGAAAAAACACTGATATCAACATTTCCCTCTGATACCAATTTTTAGGTCCAATAGTCTAGATAACCTGAGGGGGGGGGAGGTGAATCAAGCTATGAAAAATTAAAAAAATTGCCCATTTTCAGCTTGTTTTGTTGTTAGACAAATCCATCTTCTCTCTCTCCTTCCCATTGTAGAGTATAAAAAATCTTAAATAATGCACATGAAACAACAATTTTACATGGTTAACCCTCACTAGGCTAAGTCCAAGGAGCATACACAGGCGATATGTCGATGTACCAAATCCACTATAAGCACAATGTTGTTTAAAATTTTGGTGTGGAGGCACTATCCCTACTTCTTTACAACCACTCATAATTTGGGAACTCACTCTTCTCTCAACTGAAGGGATCTCACTATTTCTTCAGAAGATCCACACACGGTTTATAGACATGTAGGTCTCTTCATTATCACTAATGAATTCATTCCCTACTGTATGTAAATGCTCTATTGAAGTCCAAATTCCATCCAATGAAGAATACCCATTTTCCCCTAACTGTTGGGCAACAACCTTTGTAAAATACCTTCTCAATTCACCCTACTTCATGAATCACCCAATTTCACGAAGCTTTAACATGCCTCCACGAAGTCCCTACCTCTTCGCGAAGCACACACATTCATAGAGCTCACTGCCTCGCAGAGCACACTGCTCCGTAGACCTAAAGCCTTCACAAAGAGAAAGCCTTTGCAAATCTTAGGCAGCCACAAATCTCAAGCCTTCGCAAAGAAACTTCCTTCATGAAGCTCACCGATCCAACGTATAACACACCTCTTTCGCGAAGCTAGATTAGTTACCACAAATATTCTTCTTTCATGAAGCACATAACCTTTATGAACCACCTTTGTGAGTTGAGAGCAACAATGTCTTCATGGAAAACTCTCTGCCTCTCTTGAATGGGTCAAGGTCTATTCAAAGGATATTCCACCGACCCTCAAACCTTTCGCATGAATACAGCGCTACATCAGCTCAATCCACAAAGCTTCGAAATTTTTTCCGAAATTCTCTCTATATCATGAAGCACCCCAAAATATTTTAGATCATGGAGCTCATAATAATCGAAGAGTGTTCCGTCAATTACAATGAGCCTTCACCATGAAGCTCCACTCGCAATGTCCTTCGTCACCGCAATGCTCTCTAACTCTGCCATTCGCGAAGCTCGTCATAATCGCGAAGAACACCATCAGAATTTTTCATGTCTTTGAAAAATACATCTCAAGAATCCCATATTCATGGAGCTCATGCCATTTCCATATTTTGATGATATCTTAAAGTAAATACATATTTTTCAATACTCACCAAATCCCATGTTTTGGACCCCAAAAATTTGGTAAACCCTGGAAAACGGTGCCACCATGTATATGCTCTTTTTGTTGAACCTCCAGATCTTCCATTCCTTTTTCATGGTTATTTTTCAACATGGACTGTTAACAACATCTCAGGAACTCAAAAATTCCACATGGAAACCTGCATTGTCAACAAACACAACCAAGCCAAAAATTCTACAGTGTTACCTTTAGGGATTTTTTCCCAACATCTTTTTTAATCCTCAAAAACTATATAGAGGGCTATATATCATCTAAATATTTTGGCTCATTTCAAACATAGACAAATATTTTTATCCATATATGTATTAAACATTATATTAAAACATTAATTTCTTCTTCATAGCTTCTCCACTTTGAAACTCATCTTTTACGAAGACATCCACCTCAAGTACTTCTTCAATTTTAGTAATATCTTTTACCATGGTTAAGTTTATCTGTTATATATCATCATTAACATTCAAATAACAATTACTTATTTCTCAATGAATGTTGAAACTTACTTTTTTTTCTAAAAACTATCAATCATAATTGCATGATTTTCATGCCTATAAGTGCTCATCCACCTTCTAATAATGGCATCCAAAAAATGATAGGGGTTCTTTGTTCCAACACATCCCACACTATGAAGTCCAACGATAACTAGAGTTTGTAAAATATTACTATGATTACTTAAATAGAACCTTTGGGGTGTTTTATCAATAAGTATAAAAGTTGTAGTGCGACTCTGGTGTTCTTCATTTACTCTAATTCCAAGCTTTTGAACACATTGTTCGATATGATGCTCACGATGACAACAAGATCATATAACACATTCCAATTTTATTAGACCCAATATATAGGAATTGAAAGGCTACTAGAGATTTACCGCTTTCTTGGAATGACTTTAAAAATAACAGTCAAACATTATCATTTGAGTGGTATGGTTCCAACCTAATATTTATTTCACTTATTGGTTACCATGCCCTTCATAAATTTGGTGTAAGATGGCATATTGGTGATTTCCTATGAAAAAGTGACGTTAATATGAAAATTTAAAAAACGTTTAATGGATTTACCTTTTTTCATCCAATTTCCCTTGAACTAGACACTCTTGAATGGTAGCCTCATCTTATACAGTGGTGTTTTATATCTTTCATATTTAGAAAATAATTTCTCTTTACAATTTTAAAACTTTTCCCCTGACTATTTTTCCATTAGTTTATTGTTGTATTTGGTGACTCTTACACATCTAAAGGTTATATATTTCAAATATCCATATGGGTGTGATTCGGGGTTTTTAGGTAAACCTCTTCTCGACCTCTCTCTAAGATTCTCACTGATTTGGCTCACTACAATTCCATATGTCACAATGCGACTTTATGGTTAATTAAGCCTTAATTAATATCCCTTATTACATTCCATTAGTCCTTTGATTGGGAAGTAATTTCCTTGATGTTATCCCCATTGGTATTCATGAATGTAGCAAATTTATCTTATAGTGTGTGTAATTTTCTATGTAGTCATGGTCCTTACTCTTCTTGAAAACCGAACGCCCTCAACTAATATCCTTTCCCTTGTTATTGTTGCAGTCACTAAACTTGAAATTGATTTTATCAATTATAATCTGGGAGGTTTAATTTTTCTATATACATACCTTGGGGTTGTTCATGTAGAATCATTGAGTCCATAGTATTTATGAGAGATTCAATTTATGCCACTATATATTCGTTATGGTTAACCATGTAGATTATAATTTTTGGGGAACCTTCACCTTTACACTGGAAGTAATTTATTTCAATTTTATTTAGGAGATAGTATAACTCCTTTGGTGAATTCTTCATTAGTGACCCACTAGTTGCAATTCCCACAAAGGACTTGTTACCCCTATGGAATAACACTATAGAATATTTGGATTAATAGCCAAATTGGAATACCATAATGTGGAAATTATTAGATAACTATTTAAAACACTCCCATCTGGTATATAGGGAGTCATCCAAATATTTATTGAAACAAAAAATATTTATCTGAATGTTTGTGGATTTTAAGGGATTAAATAATCATGTCATTTAATTTATTTTCATATCATACCAAGTAGTGACGTAAGGAATCGAGAAGATCTAAATCAATTATATTCCTTGATTTATCAATGAAAACCTAAAGAGTTGAAGTCTTATGGTATCACTGGAAATGTTTTGAAATTGAAACTTGTTTCAAAATTCAAGAAAACTTCCCATGTGTGATTTTATATCTTCTTGTAAAAATATATGGAATCAAATACTATTGAATATCATTTAAATTATGGATGAACTGATCTAAAAATAATTATCTATGATGGGTTGGACAATGATGTTAATTTTAAATCATGTGTTTGAAGGCCTCTAGAAGTAGGTGAGTGCTCTCAACCCTATAATTCTTTATGGGGAACCAAAAATGTTTTGGTTTGGTTTTGTTCTACACACGGTCATTTTTTATTTAATATGCCTCTATAGGCTTCATTTTAGCTGTTGTTCGTATTGAAAAACTTCCTTACCTTTTGACCACATCGATTTTTCAGGGATAAAAATTGTGAATATTAAATTAAAATAAGGACTAATTGTGAAATATTATATAATTATATTAAAGAAAAAACTAAAAAAACCAATAATCATACATTATCACTATCCACGACAATGAATTCAAGAATTTAATAGCTAATAGGGAATCATTAGTTTAAAACGAGGCTATGAAAAATTTAATTATTTATAAAATACTAAAATAAATTATACTAATTTAATAAAATAAAGATTGTAGTGAGTTCAAGGTCGAATCCATGAGAATATTTAATTATTTTATAATAATTTAGGAAAATTATTTATTATGGTCATTTGAATGAGAGGGAGTAAAGAAAGTAAGTTTCATTTCTGAAATCAAGTTGGAGAAGGATCCCAGGGTATTATATATTTAAGGGTTGAGTGCTGATAAATTTATAATTTGGGTAATTTTTCCATGATTCTTGTGAGAGTTGAGAATATGGAGGTTCTTGGTGTTGGCATCCCCTCCTCAATGAAATAACCCCCCTTTTCCTATCACTAATGTAAATATGATCTATACCAATGGTTTTGGCCAAACCTTTGGTATAGTTCACTAATTTGGACCTATACCAACGGTTTGGCCAAAACCGTTGGTATAGGCCACTTATATGGACCTATGCCAACGGTTTGGACAAATAGTTGGTATAGGGGGGGACCTATACCAATGTTTTGGCCAAAACCATTGGATAGGTCCATTATTGAAACCCTAAACCAATGGTTTCGCCAAACCATTGGTATAGTCCCCCCCTATACCAACAGTTTGTCTAAAACCATTGGTATAGGTCCCAAAATCAAAGAACATATACCAACGATTCTCAAAACCATTGTTATAGGTCTATACCAACAGTTTTGAGAACTGTTGGAATAAGTACATGTATTTTTAATGGAATATTCTTACAGAGGACATTAAATAAATAAAAAAATAAAATAAGTATTACAATAAATATATATATTTATGAAATTTTGTTCAGAAAAGTAAGTTAGGTTAGTTGTTAAGTCGTTCAATCACAAACGGGAGGTGCTGGGATCAAAACCAACTGGATGATTATTTTTTGAATTACAAATACCAACGGTTTTATGGAACCATTGGTATAGATTTTCATTTTACTTATACGAATAGTTTTTAAAACCGCTGGTATTGAACTATCCCTATATCTTACTTGGAAGCGGTTCTCTAAACCGTTGGTATATGCTATACCAATGGTTTATAGGCCTATACCAACGGTTCCAAACCGTTGGTATATGGTATTTTTTCAGTAGTGTATTTTTAGGTACTTTGGGGAATTATCGAATAATGTTTGTATCGATACTATTTTTACAAATAATTACATTAATACATTCAATGGTCATGCATTATTTAGGATTATTAATTGTGAAATTGAAAAGGAACTTTTCTTGGTTATTATATTAAGTGTCATGAGATAGGAAGAGAAAATGAAGATGAAATTGAATTAACATTGAGGAAACCCAAAACATAGACAAAATTATAATAAAAATCAACACCACCTTCCTTATTTATCTATATCACCCAACATAGATAACGATTTACCCCTCATGTTAGTCATGTGGGCGTTTAAGGGATGGAGAAAATAAAAGGAATACATAAATAAAAAACATAGAAGAACTAGTGAAGAAATATGTATTGCAAAAAATTTCCCTAAGATTTAATCTCTTAATGATTTAATTTTATAAAAATCATAATCCAAAAAATTACAAGTATCAAGGGTTCTTGGTTGGGATTTAATTCACCCATTAGTTTGGTTGAAAATGAGTCTGAGGTCAATCTTAAGGGTGCAAATTTATTCTGAGTCCTAAATTGAATGTCTCAATTTAATTTCACATAACTCTGGAATTAAATAGCCTGAATGGCCCGAAGGCCTTTATTTTTTATTGATTTTTGATAACCCCTATTTCAAGGTATGAGAGGGAACCCTTACAAGGCCCGTAGGCTCAGAGATTATATGGCCCGTAGGCTTGAGATATTACATGACCCGAAGGTCTTAGGGAATTCAACCAGACTATCTACAAGGAACTGCCCCTTCCCCAGCATTTGCATCTTTGATAGTAGCTCTCCACTTTTGCATGAACTCTGGAATTAACTAGTTCTTCTAGGAAAGTGTCATGATTTTACACATATTTTCACACTATAAATTATCATCCTATTCTCATAGGATACTTTTCTTCATGAACTGTTCTCACATCATGATTTATATCTGTTTCCACATCATAAATATGACATTCAGGATGTGAATGACCAAATTCAATCACTATTAGCTATGAAAAAGTTTATGATTTGATAGAATAAAATACATGAAAACATTCCATAGACACCCCCTATCAGGTATTGTCTTTTAATGACGCCAATATTGATCCATTTGGCATTATTTTAATTTTTTTTCTATTAATCTATGTATTCTTCCACGGGCGAAACAATAATTAGAGTGATAGGAAATAAATAAAAAATTAACTCCCAAAAGTAATGTATTTTATAGGAAAATATATATTCATGAAATATTGGTATCAATCATAAAAGGATTTCATATTTGATGGATCATTTTCCAATTGTACAAGAAATAAGAATCATGTCCAATGAAATTTTTCATTCGAATATTTATATAGAAAATCCCTGAACATTAAGATGAGATCTTATACACATTAAATTTATAATTAATTTAATCTAGATATGAATAAATGATACCTCGTCTTATATTTTTTCATTTATTAGGTTTCTGAATGTGAAAAAACAATTTTAGGATTACCTTCATTGCTCAGGTAAGATGCATGTATAGAATTCACATACAGGTGACCCACACATAATCCTTTGATCTATGAGAAACACTGATTGATCAATGAGTGATAGAGTTGTAGATCAATCATATTGTGTTGTTAATCTTGATTACTTTTAGTTCTTTCAGTATTGAAGGAATATCTCATGTGCTTCTCATTATTGAGAGGAGGAGATAAAGAGGAATCCGACAAAGAAATACATTGTGTATAATAATTATCAATTATCAATTAACCTTACAAAATATAAATAAATATATATTTATAGAGTTAAGGATTTAGGTTGAAATATTATTTAATTACACAATGATCCTTAATAATGTAATTAACAGTTTCTGAACCCATGTAATATAATAATAATAATACAATTAGTTTATTAGTGTAAAAAAATGGCAAAATGATAAATATTATTTTGTAGGATCACAAATTTATATTTATCACTGGATAGAATCTTGGTTCATTCATCCTACTCAACATTTATAAAATACCCAAATAAATTTTTTACCATAAAATAAATATATTTTTCATAGTTTGTAGAATCAATATTTGTTAAATAATTGATAAATAAAATGAATATTTTCTTCACTACCCAAAGAATAAATATATTTGATGAATAAAACATGAAAAAAATTATATTTCAATCCTGTAAACAATATTTAATATAGTAATTAAATTCAAATTTAATTTAATTAAGATATATGGAAACACTTAGTGTGTGACCCTCTAGGATTTTTTTTGGCATTAGGGAAGATTGGCTAAAATCTAAGTTACTATCTAGAAACCAGTCAAGGAACCTTAGATAAATAACTCAATATCAAGGCACCAAAAAAATCATACGAATTATTACTATGAAATATATTCCCTTTTTCATAATATCTTATTAAGAAGGTAGCCCAAACATGTCATCAACCTACGTGATGAATACATATTTTTCTTAAAATCTAAAATTTACGTGCCATTATAACCTGGACATAGAACTTAATTCAATATTTCCATTTAAATAAAAGGGTTGAGATATCAACATCCATAAAGATGAAAAGGTAAAATTCTTCATTGACTTATTCATTAATAACATATCACTCATGACACACTCAACATATCAAAATTCACCTTGAACTGTATCATCATGATTTTTTAAATAAATCAATGTGAGTGAGTTATTACATGTATTAATAATAATTTTAAATCATAATGACTACTACACACACTCAGATATAGTAATATCATTGACACATAAACATGCATAACTTCTTCAAAAAATTATTTTATAATTATCTCCCTTCATGGAGATTACCAAGTGAGATGTGCATGGAAAGAATTCTTTTCTTATTAAAAGTACTCACACTCGACCAATAATATTCTATATGTTCCATAATAGAGTGTTATATGGCTATAGAACTATATTTAAGAATACCTTCATCATATTTCATGGTTTTCATCATAGTTGGGAATGGATATAACCTTATCAATGTGAAAGTTACCCTTAGACATTATTACATAAAGGTCATTTAGAAAAATAAAAAATAAAAAATTATATGTTTTATTAATAATCATATTTTTGAATATACATGTAATATAAGGCATACAAAATTGGTCATATAACACCAAATCCAAAAAATGAAACACAAAGTGATGAATGGATTGTAGTGAAGGTTCAAAATATTGTGAGATCAATATTATTTTTACATTTTTATCTATCATGTTATGGAGAATACTTGATCAATGATACTTTCACTCATGCCATAACACATGTAATAGTTTCTAGGGAAATTTATTAATTAAAGGGGTTCACACCTTAGTATACTAATACAAACCACAAAACTAGTGATAGTTCTTTAAAGTATCTAAAATTTGAGATGAGTCACACTATAATCAAGTTGGACTCAAATTCTGGAAATAATTTGAAACTGTTTCTTAAATATATGAATATATTTAAAAATTTGGGTTTTACTAAATTAATGGGTGGTTTATTTATATTTTTTTGGGAATTTGTTTTACATAATCAGGGGTAACAACTATCAATTATATAGATGTTGAGATATAAAGGTATATAGTAAAATTTCTTGAGATTGTGGATAAAAAATGTAAAACAATTAGAATTTAGGATTTTTAGAACAACCTAATTGGATTTTAATTTATGATATAATTTCTAATATTTTAAAGATAACCATAGATTGATGTAAAATAAGGGAGGATATGATATCCATGATGTCTTATGGAGATTCAAGTTTTTCTTGGCAATCATTCTTCAAGAATGTTTTCTTTATCCACTTATTATGTCAAGTAGGTGATTTTATGTAATGGTATTTTCCATATTATATTATGTCCAAAGGAATACCCCTTTCCTTGGTTATTCTTGATAATAAGATATTATACGAGTGTCTGTAGGATGACAATCACAACAAAAAAAGTTCATAGTAACTTTCATTAGCGATGAAACTCATTAAATTTATTGTGGATATCATATATGTTATATATATTATGTGTTTGGGAAAATAATTAATTAACCTAAGAGGGAGTGATTGATTTTGAAGAATAAAGGTTATAAACACTAATTAACACCCCTATTAATAGTGATCATTAATTAATGTGATCCTAATATCTGGAATTAGAGTCACACTTTTCACTTGGAGTTCTATTTTCATCGACTATCTTGGATCATCCCAACTTTATAAATAATAAATGGATTTAAATATTCAATGATAAATTATTTCATAAATAGAATAAAACAATGGTACAATGTTTTTTCTCTGTTTGGATTATTATTCTTAAATTAGTTCTTTTATTTGTTATAGTTCTAGATGAAACTAATTCATGTTCTCAATCTGATAAAAAGTGTGTTGGGGGTGAGTATAAATAAAATAATGTAATAATTTGATTATTATTTTATAAAGATCCAACCAATGTGATGGGTTAAAAATCATCCAAGAAAACAGGAACAAAAATTCAAGCCAACAATAAAGGAGAAATGAAAAAAGAATCAAAATTTTAATTATGCACAAGTTAATTTGAAGATATAAGTATGCAATATGATGAATTAATTATTGAGTTATCTAACAGATTTAATATGATAGTTTATAACATAAAAGTATATATTTAAACACATAGGTTCAATATAAAGGTGAAGAAACTCATGAAAACTCTTAATGATATGTGTGATGCCAATATCTATACTCTGGAAGATATATGCCTTGATAAATTCACAATTAATAAGAATATAATCACACATGGGGCCTAAGAGATGTAAAAGGGAGATGAGCAAAAAAATAAGGCTAATAATGATGATTATATTTTAATTAAATCATTTATAAATCAAAATATTTAATATGAGAAGGATGATCCTCATAAATATGATTAAAAAAAATATTTAATGAGATTATCACTTTGGTTTCAAGAAATTTCAAAAAGGTAAATATATGTATCAAGGAAAATTTCCTTTTTTATGTATAAAAAATAGTTATTTGCTTCCAAAAATATTTTTAGAATTATTAAGGACTATGAAGACATAAAATAACCCAAAGGATCCTCCCATAAAGAAGTTTCCTTAAAAATAAATTATATTCCACCAAAAGGGAAGTAAAAAATTCCATCCAAAAAAAATTAGAATAAATTTTAATCTATTGGAAAATATATTTCTTATAGTGAGGAGAGTTGTGATGATGAGGAGAGTTCTAGTGAAACTTCTGAATGAGTTTTTATGGCTCAAACAGATGAATACATTATATATTCAGAATATACTAAAATTGAAAAGTAGTTTTCAATTTATGAAGGTGAATTCTCCAAAGAATACATTATGATATTTGAGGATTAAATGTTCCTGAAGTAAATAAGAATTATAAGAGATTATAAATTTCATCCCAGGTAGAAACTTATTGAAAGAAAAAAAAATTGTGAAATTTGATCTAGTAAAAGAAGTTGTGAGTCTAAAACTATAAAATGTGAAGGGAAGGAAAAATATTCATGATATGAATTATATTATATTAATTATATATAAAGATACATATAAGATAAATATTATAATCACTGAATCCATGAATCACATGAAAAAATTAATGTTCAATTATAGAAGATCCTTCCCAAAAATTTGGGCAATTTTAACGTATTCTGAGGACAAAAACAAGGAAAAAGAAAATTTTAATGTGTTTATAAATCATAAAATTTTAATAAATCATGGTTTATAAGGGTTTATATATGAATAAAGAGTCTAATGGTGAAACATTTCAATGGAAGGCCATGTTTTTGTATTAATCAATTAAAAAATAATTTATTATTCTTGGTAAAAATTATGAAGATAAGTCATAACTTTCTCACATATAAAGGGGGAAAATCAGGAAAAAATATTATTATTAATACAAAATAATCAAGGAAGATTCTTAAAAAGTTATTGAGAAAAATCAACACATAAAATTCTAGGAAATCGTTGGGACTGCATGTAACGAACCAAACTTTCATTAATGGAAATCCCTCTTGATCTAATTAAATGTATCTTTATGTAAAATGTTTATATAAAATGTAAACTTATTTGGTTTTATGTTTTTGGATTTTAAAAAAACTATTCATAATTGTGACTGTTGCTAATATAGACATCTAACAGTGATCACATGATTAGTATAAATAGAGAGCTTTAACAAATCCAATTTACTCAGACAAAGGAAGTTACGGCCTCATCCAGTAGACATGCCCCATACGAAGCCCATTTGTTAGAGCTCAAAAAGGAGTTTTCTTATTTGGTCTTCACTCTTGAAAAATCTCAAGCCAATATTCAATATGTTAAGCTCGAGCGGGACCACCTACGAGAGAAGTTGAAGTTTATAGAGATTGCCACCCGAGCAATGTTATCCGAGCCACCCCTAAAGTTTGTCACCGTCACACACCTCACTCATCGGTCCTATGCAGGTGTCATAAGGGGTTATGTAACAAGACCTTAGCACTATGGTTATGTACAATATTTTTGTATATACTAATGAATATACTTTCATTTTATTATTGTTACCTTGTAAATAGTTTTTAAAGCACAAAGAGTATTCTTAGTTAATGTTCAACTAAGAAATATATTTTGATGACTTAATGGATTTTTTAAATAAATAATATTTTAATAAAATATTATTATTATTTTTATATTAATTTTTATTAAATATAAATGATCGTATAATTTTATGAATACAATTGTAATTTTTATTAAGGTTTGAAAGCCATTTTGGTCAAAACCAATGAGTTTTTAATAAATGTAAGTTTTTATTTTATAAGTGAAAATTAAAATATTTAGAAAAGTATTTAGATAAAATGAATATTATTTCTGGAATTAGGATGTCGAAATTATCCAATGGGGAATTTTTCATAATTTTCGGAGACAGTCAAATTTTTGGGCAAAAATTAAATACCGTTTAAATATATAATGTGTTTTATGTCATCATAATGACCCAACAGTGATGTAATAAAATACTATAAACCTTTTTTTCGGCCAATATAATTTTTAGCATTAAAATAAGTTGATTTTAGATTATTTTTTTGATTTATTTTACCAAGATTTAGTGGACCCTCTAAGACTTATTAAACATTTTGTCTTTCTAAATTGTTTTCCTTGGGAGTGTGACTCACCTACACATAATGAACCCCATTATTTTAAGTAGTTCAGAATTTCGCCATATTAATTATTTTTTTACACTTCCCTTTTCCAAAAAACATGATCTAGTTTGTGGTTTGGATTAGTTTAATGTGAGGTGTCCCAAACCTAAATAATAAAGAATTCCCTCACCTTTCCTATATATACCCACCCAAGCTCCCACTTCCTCCTCACTCAAAGCCTTTGTAGTTCGTCCAACCTTATAACTCCTCTATCTATAATCCTCCCAAGGGGTCCAAGATCCCATGAATCCTCTTTCAAGTCTCTCTCATGCCATTGTAAGCACACTTCCAAGTATGGGTTTTCTTCCTTTCTCATTTTTTTCCAATATTATTTAATATGTTATTCCATTTTTATTTGAATTATAAATGTTGGGATATTGTTTTGAACCTCCACCATACTACCCTATTTATGTTTTAATGATGATAGAACCCTTTCTCTCTCATTCAATTCTTCCCATGTACACCCGTTACTATGTCAAAATTTCAAAAGGAATTTCTCTCTCTTCATTTATATTCAAGCAATTATTATGTGTCATGAATTTATATTCCATTACATTTGTTGGGACATGTATCTATATGACCACCATAATTTCCATGTTATTTAAATATTATGATACACCCCTTTATCTCTCATCAACCATTTTTATGATTTCTTATGTCACACCGTTATGCTGCCGAAATGGCACCACATTTTTTCAAGCCGATGTCATTGTGTAGTGAATACCATGCCCATTTCTCTAGAAAGGGTATTCACCTGTATACACATTTACTTGTTGTTTAAAGAGATTGAAATATGTATTACACATTTTTTTATCATGGAATAAATTATTATGTTGAATGATTCAATGTTTTATGATTCATGTGGGACACTTATGCATGAAGTGAAATGTTAAAGAAGGATGTGCCGTTATAGCGCTCCAATGCATTGGGTAAAGTATAGTATCATGATACATCATGTGAAATGAGTGTTTACTCATTCTAATTGAAGTGAAACAAGGGTTTACTTGTGATTCATGTTTAATGAGGATTTACTCATGCTCCATCCGCAATGAGCCTTGGATCATGCTAATTCCATGTTAAGTGTTGTTGCCAAATTTCCATGTTATGCTTATCATGCTTTATCATGAATTTATTTTTATGCTTCTCTTGTGCTCTATTGGTATTCCTATTGTCTAAAATGTATTGTATTTCTCATGTTATTACATGATTATTCCCTTACTGGGCTTCATATCTCACCCTTTTCTTATGCATCTCCTCAGGTTATCCCATGCAATGCTATGTACGAGGGAATACAGTGATCTATAAAGGAAGTTTTCAATAAAGATGTTATTTGTCATGTTTTAGGTTGTTATGTACTGATCCTAATCACCAAAGACACCAAACCTCTTGAACTTATATGTCATATCAAATGAATGTTATGTAATAAATTATGTTTAATTGTGTAAAAAAGATTTGGGTTTCCATAGTTGGTATCAGAGGATAGGATTAGTTAATTTTGGGATTAGGAATATAAAATCCTAGTAAATCCTTAGAGACAATACTAAGTATAATAAAAACTTCCCTATGTTTTGGTGAGTATTGAGTTAGTGGTTTATCAAGAAAATACATCCATGTCTGGATACGAGCAGGTAGAGGTGCCTCTGGCATAGATGTATCCTAGGGGTAAAACCTGAAAACACCGCTTTGAGATAGACTCGAACGGGAACTGGTGCATTATAATGAGCCTTTCTTCACTCTTGGTTATGACACTCCCAGGGGATATGCTTTGGTAAATTAAAAAGCTTAGTATGAACCATTATTAAGGGACAAAAAAATGTCCTAAGAATATATGTTAGAAAGTAGATTTTGGATAACATAGACTTAATCCAATAGATTCATATATAAAGGAAATAAAAGTTATTTATAATTATTCAGTTTTGCCCTTGTATTACCTTTTATGTGTTACCCCTAATTTCCTTTTTTTCTAGACTATGGCTGGTAATAGGATGACTCGGGCTAACAACTGATGTGAAGATCAATGTGATGACTATACTAATGATATTCCCAATCCAATGGGAGTGGGAATCGAGAAATTTTTCATGCTTCTCTCTCAGCTAACTCAAGATTTGAATAGAAACATGGGTCAAGAGGAACGTTCAACCCCCCAAGAATGAAAAAGTCTTTATTGAGAGCTTCATGATACAAAGTCCTCCTACTTTTAATGAATCATCGGATCCCTCAATTGCTGAACAATGGATCAAATCCTTTGAAAATATCTTCTCCATCCTTCAATGGTCTGAAAAAGTGAAGGTTCCCTTGGATGTTATCATATGGAGGTTTAAGTGGATAAATGGTCGATGTTGATCACAAATATGAAGCATAAGGAAGAGATAGAGGCATTGGAATGGAAGGCTTTCCAGAAGACGTTTCTGGATAAATATTTTCCGCGCACGCTCCGGCTTAAGATGGAAAGGGACTTCCTTGCCCTCATGAAAAAAGATGAAGAATATGTCGGAGCGTATAAGGAAAACATCAGAAATCTTGCATGATACATATCGGGCTTTGTACTTACCCCAAAATGCAAGGTTGACTGCTTCCGTGGTGGGCTGAAACCTAGACTACGGAAAGCACTCGAAATACGTGACATCGACAGCTATGTGGAAATTGTCAGATGTGCCCTCATAGTCAAAACAGAGATCAGAGAATCTCAAGGGTATCATGGGGATAATAAAAGTATGGTGGAATTCAATGTTGGTGGTCTGATGGATAAATCCAATAGTGAAAAGAAGATCCATCACCCACTTTCCAAAGGTGCGGAAAGAACAACCCCAGAAATTGCCTGAAGGGGACGAGGAAATTCTTCAGGTGTGGATGAGAAGGGAAACTGGCTATTAAGTGTTAGAAATAAAGACCAATGGCTATGATAGAGGAGAGAAATTCTCCGTTCGAACCTCAACATGTGGTTCATTTCTACAACTGCAAAGAACCAGGGCATCTTGAAAATCAGAGCCATATGCCATGTGTTTTGAGAGTCAACCAACAACCTCCAAGGCAGCAAGGGTGAGCTTTTTCCCTCACTACTGCCAAAGTGAACCCCGATAAGAAGTGGTGACAGGTATGCTAGTTATTCATTCAAGAATAGAGAACATATTTTTTATTCAGGTTCTAGGCATTATTTTATATCTAGAAAGTTTGTTATAACAATCCCACCACCACCACAAATCATGGAAGTGAAGATGTCGGTGAGTATGACAAATGGGGAAATCATTGATTCCCATGAATATAAATCCTCCCCTGTCTTAATATGTGGATTAAATTTACCTACGAACCTCGTCATACTCCCTATGGTGGAATTTTATGCAATTCCTGGCATGGATTTCATTCCTTATATAGAGCCAACATAAATTGCTGTTAGAGGGAAATCACTGTTCATGTCGAGAATCGACCCCTTATTTTATACAAGTTCAAGGAGGAAGATGAATCCTTTTTAGCTCTATCATCTCAAGTGTGGATATTACTACCCTATGATCATGTGTATTTGGATAATATGATTGAGTCTAAAGAGGCAACTATCCTTGAAGACATGACTATTGTGAGGGAATTCACTGAAGTGTTTCCCAAGGAATTGTCTGGTCTTCCTTATAGAAGAGATGTTGAATTCTCAATTGATCTTATACCTAGGGCATTCCCAATATCCAAGACTCCATATAGAATTTCTATTGTGGAGCTTGGGGAGCAGAAGAAACAACTACCGGAGAATCTGGATAAAGGGGTGCACCAGTCCTCTTCATCAAGAAGATGGATGGGTCAATGTGCATTTGCATTAATTATCATGATCTTAACAAATTCACGATAAAGAAAAATTATCCTATCCCACAAATTAGTGAATTGTTCAATCAATTGCATAGAGCATAATACTTCTCCATGGTGGATTTGTGGTCGGGATATTATCAAGTAATGGTGAAGAAGGAAGATATCGCCAAGATTGCTTTTCGTACAAGATACGTGCACTATGAATTCATAGTAATTCCTCTCAGACTCACTAATTCTCCAGAAATCATCATGGACATGATTAATAGAGTCTTTATAGATAACCTCGACAAATTTTTCGTAGTATTTATAGGTGATATTCTAATATAATCCAAAACATAGGGGGATTATGAGCAGCATCTAAGAACTGTACTAGAGACCTTGCAGAAGGATAAGCTCTATGAAAAGTAAAACAAGTGTGAGTTCTAGTTGAATGAGGTCTCATTCATGGGTCATATCATCCCAAGCAATGGGATATCTGTGGATCCCTCCAAAACAGATGCAATTGAGGGATGGTCGAGGCCACAATCGGTAACAGATATCCGTAGCTTCTTGGGGTAAATTGGATATTATCGACGATTTGTGAGAAATTTATTATGATTTTCCAACCCTACTACCAAGATAACTCGGAAGGGAGTAATGTTTTATTGGAGTGATGAATGCGAAGAAAGCTTCCAGGAGTTAAAAAGAAGGCTTATCACTGCGCTCGTGCTCACTTTACGCACAAGTGGAGAAATTTTTGTGGTATTCAGTGATGCTTCGAAGAAGGGAATGGGATGTGTGTTGATGAAAAATGAAAAATTCATTGCCTATGATTCAAGGAAATTGGAAGTTCATGAATATATATATCCAACACATGACCTCAAGTTGGCTGCAGTGATCTTCGCTTTGAAAATTTGGCCGCATTATATTTTTGGGGAGAAGTGTGAAATATATACGGACCCCAAAAGCCTCAAGTATATATTCACATAGAAAGAGTTGAATATGTTCCAACATAGATGGTTAGAAATGATCAAATACCATGACTTATCAATCCATTACAACCATGGGAAAGAGAAAAAGGTGGAAGATGCCCTATGTAGAAACGACCCAATGATTCTATCATTGATGAGAATTGAAAAGAGTCCAATCTTCTTAGATTTTATGAATATAGACCTCAGAATCATAAAGAAGGGAACATCATCAATCCTTTCACAAATTATTTCTCAACCGTCACTTTTAGAAAGGTTAATGGATTCTCAAAAGGATGATGTAGAATTTCCGAAAAAAGTGGAAGCTATCAGAAAAGGGAAATACTCAGAGTTTAATGTTAATGAAGAAGGAATTGTGAGATTTTGGAAAATACTATGTGTTCCATCAAGTCCATAGTTGAAGAAGGAACTTTTGGATGATTCACATAGTTCAAATTTCTCTATTCACCCAGGAAACACAAAGATGTATCAAGATCTCTGAGAGCATTATTGGTGGGATAATATAAAGAAGGAGATTGCTGAATATACATCAAAGATCCTGGTGTGTAAGCAAGTGAAGGTAGAGAGGCATAAGTATAAGGGGATGATGCAACCATTTCCCATACTAGAATGGAAATGGGAGAACATCACCCTAGACTTTGTCTCAGGACTTCTGAAGACATCCAAAGGGAACAATGAAATCTGAGTTATTGTGGATCATCTTACAAAGGCTGGACACTTCATTGCTATTCGGGAGGATTTATCATTGGATCAAATGGAAGAGATATATATCAGGGAAGTGGTAAGGATGCATGGAGTACCAATGTCTGTTGTGTCTAATAGAGATCCAAGATTCACCTCTAATTTTTGGAAGAGTCTTCAACATCCTCTTAATACTGAACTGAACATCAGTACAACCTATCATCCTTAAACCGATGGACAATCTGAGTGGACTATCCAAACACTTGAGGACATGTTGAGAGCATGCTCAATGAACATTAAATGATGATGAGATCAACATCTTCCTCTGGTTGAGTTCTCTTATAATAATAGTTTCCTCTTGAGAATCCAAATGGAACCATATGAAGCCCTTTATGGGAAAAGGTGCAGAACACTGGTGTGTTGGGATGAGGTCGGTGAGCGTATGCTACTTGGACCAGAAATTGTCAAGGAAATGTGGAGAATGTGAAAACCATTCAGTAGCATATCAAGGCAGCCCAGAGTCGACATAAGAGTTATGCAAATAACCTTCGATGAGACCATGAGTTTTAAGTTGGAGACATGGTATTTCTACACATATCTTTATGGAATAAGGTCATGAGGTTTGGAAATAAAGGGAAGTTATGTCCAAGTTACATCGGCCCCTTATAGATTCTTGATCATGTGAGGGATGTGGCCTATCAACTAGCACTTCCACCTACCATGGCCATGTATAAGATGTCTTTCATGTATCCCTCTCAAGGAAGTACATATCAGACCCTTCACATGTACTCTCTTCGTAGGTGGTATAGTTAGAGGATGATCATTCTTATGAGGAGTAACCAATGATGATCTTAGATCATAGAGAAAAAGTTCTACGAAATAAAACAATTTCCCTCATCAAAGTGTTGTGTAGAAACCACAAGTTTGAATAAGTGACGTGGGAATCAGAGGAAATTATGAAGTAGAGTTACCCACATCTGCTTTGGTGTGGGAAAAGGAAGCTTCGAGGGCGAAATTTCTTAGGGGAGGAATATTGTAACGACCCAAACTTTCATTAATGGAAATCACTCTTGATATAATTAAATATCTATTTATGTAAAATGTTTATATAAATTGTCAAATTCTTGGGTTTTATGCTTTTGGATTTTAAAAAAACTGTTAGGAATTGTGATCATTTCTAATGTAGCCATTGGACATTGATCACATGATTAGTATAAATATAGGGCTTTAACAAATCCAATTTACTCAGACAAAGGAAGCGATGGCCTCATCCAGTAGACGTGCCCCATACGAAGCCCATTTGTTAGAGCTCAAAAAGGAGGTTGTGTATTTGGGATACGCTCTTGACCAATCCCAATCCGAGCTTTAATATGTTAGGCTTGAGCAGGAACTCCTTTGATAGAAGTGAAAGTTGATAGAGATTACCACCCAGACACAGTTATCCGAGCCACCCCAAGAGTCTGTAACAATCACACACCTTACTCTTCAGTCTTATGCGGGTTTTATAAGGGGTTATGTAACAAGACCGTAGAACTATTATTGTGTACATTATTTTTGTTTATAATACTGAATATACATTCATATTATTATTCTTACCTTGAAAATAGTTTTTAAAGAACAAATTGTATTTTTAGTTAATGATCAACTAAGCAATCTATTTTGATGAATTAATGGATTTTTTAATTAAATAATGTTTTACTAAAATATTATTATTACTATTAAATTAATTTTAATTAAATATAAATGATCGTATAATTTTATGAATATAATTTTAATTTTTATTAATGTTTGAAAGCCATTTTTGTCAAAACCCATGAATTTTTTATAAATGTTAGTTTTTATTTTAAAAGTGAAAATTAACATATTTATAAAATTATTTAGATAAAATTAATATTATTTCTGGAATCAGGATGTCGAAATTATCCAACGGTAAATTTTTCAGAATTTTCTGAGAGAGTCAAAATTTTGGGTAAAAATTAAAAACCATTTAAATATATAATGTGTTTTATGACATTATAATGAACCAATAGTGATTTAACAAAATTCTATAAACTATATGTTCTGACACTATATGTTTTAACATTAATATAATTTGATTTTGGGTTTTTTGATCTATTTTACAAAGCTTTAGTGGACCCTTCAAGACTAATTAAACATTTTTTATTATTAAATTGTTTTCCTTGGGAGTGTGACTCCCCTCCACATACGAAACCCCATTATTTTAAAAATTTCGGACTTTGAACTTATAAAATATTGTTTTCTACTTCCCATTTTATAAAAAATATGTTCAAAAAAATGGGTTGGTTTGTGGTTTTGAATAGTTTAATGTGAGGTGTCCCAAACCTAAATAATAAGGAATTCCTTCACCTTTCCTATATTAACCCAGCCAAGATCCCACTTCCTCCTCACTCAAAGCCTTTTGAGGTCGTCCAACCTCTTCCCTCCTCTCTATAGAATCCCTAAGATCCCAATAAGACTCTCTCAATCCTCTCTCAAGCCTTTGGAAACACACTTCCAAGTAAGGGTTTTCATCCTTTCTCATTTTTTCCAATATTCTTTAAGTTGTTAAGCAATTTTTATTTCAATTAAAAATGTTGGGGTATGGTTTATCACCACCCATAATTCCCTATTTATGTTTTAATGGTGGGATACCCCTTTCTCTCTCATTAAATGCCTCCCATTTACACCTGTTACTATGCCGAAATTCCGAATGGAATTTCTCTCTCCTCATTTACAATAAAGAAATTATTTTGTATCATGAATCTAAATTCAATAAAATTTGTTGGGACATGTATATATATGACCCCCTTACTGTCCATGTCATGTAAATATTATGAGACACCCCTTTATTTCTTATCAACCATTTTTATGAGTTCTTATATCACGCCGTTATGCTGCCAAAATTGCACCGCGTTTTTCCAAGTTAAAGTCATTGAGTAGTGAATACCATGCCTATTTCTCTATCAAGGGTATTCACCATTTTTCACATTCACTTATTGTTTAAAGAGTTTAAAGTATGTATTACACATTATTTTATCATGTAATAAATTTTTTTTTGAATGATTCCATGTTTTATGAACCATGTGGCACACTTATGCATGAAGTCAAATGTTTAAGAAGGGAGTGCCCCAATAGCTCTCCAATGCATTTGGTAAAGTATAGTATCATGATACATCATGTGAAATGGGTTTTTAATTATGCTAATTCAAGTGCAATGAGGGTTTACTCATACTTCATGTGAAATGAGGATTTACTCATGCTCAATATGCAATGAGCCATGGCTCATGCTAATTCCATGTTAAGTGTTGTTGCCACATTTCCATGTAATGATTATCATGCTTTATCATGCCGTTATGTTTATGTTTCTCTTGTTCTCTATTGATATACCTATTATTTAACATGTATTTTATTTTTCCTTTTCTTCTAGGATTATTCCCTTACTGGGCTTTATAGATCACCCTTTTCTTATGCATGTCCTCAGGTTATCCCATGCAATGCTAAGTGCAAGAGAATGTAGTGGTCATGTAAAGAAAGATTTCAATAAAGATTTTTTTTCATGTTTTAAGTTTTTTTGTAATGATACTAAGCCCCAAATAAACTATAACTCTCTATCTTTTATGTTGTATCAAATGAAGTTTATGTAATAAATTATTTTTAATTGTGTAATAAAAGATCAGGGTTGTCATACTGCAACCCATGTTGGAAAACAATTTATCAAATAATGAGAATGCATATTTATTTCTAGTATTATGAAATATTTTTTTCTCAAACCCTATAATTTTAAATAAAATATTTCTCAACATAAATAATGGAGAGATAATGATATAAAGGAAAAATCGTAATAAAAAAAATGGTCTCAACAATATGAGAACGAAGCTGAGGTGAAAATAAATATGAATAACTGAAAGAAGCTTGAGGAAGGTGTGATTACGAGAAACACTCTATGGATGAATGTATAATAATTATACTAGCTTAATTAAATATAAATTTGATACCAAAGATATTGAAAAAGAATAATTAATCATAACTACAATAATAAGTTATTGAAGTTACATATAATAAATTTAAAACATCGAATCCACATATTATTGATAGCAGTTTCCCATCCAAAATAAAAAAATATTTTAACAACCTGAAAATAGATTAATTAATGATGGTGGAGTGGTAATTTTTGGTAATGATAACTAATTGAAGATAAAATGTGTAATGGAAATAAATATTGGATAAAATAAACTAAATAACAATAATTCCATATTTGTTTGATGGTTTAGGATCAACTGTGTTGAAATAATTTTCTTCATAAAGCCCATTAACCTTGGAAAGGAGTGATTTCAGAAGACTATAATGAAACCAAATGAAGTATATGGTGTAATGGTAACAATGTTTGGAATTTAATAATCAATTAAAGTGACAAAAACTTGTGGTTTATTATTTTAGAAATGGTAGTATTGGAAAAGAGGGTGAATTGTTTCCAAAATGAACACTATTCATTTGGAGTAATTAATTATGGTAGTAAAACATATAGGAAATAATGGATGATGATGATCAAATATGGGCTCCCCTGGAATATCTAATGGAAAAATAATTGGTGTTACTAAAAGATATTTTTAATACTCATATATAAATATATGGGTGTCAAACAATTACAATTATACTAGTCTTGTTATAATATTCTTCTACATTTATCATAATAAAAGTTTACAATAATCTAATCATGGAGTAGTACTATATTTGAACTATATTAATCTATATATTTTTATTTACAATTTCATAGCTCATTTCCATTGAGAAGTTGTTATCCAGAGTATATTATGTTATGTTGTATGGTTAGGGTGCTTCATCTTCTTGGATCATGATATACTTTTCCATGGGTTCTTAGGATTTTTGAATATACAGATTCCCTGTTCCATATTAAAGGATTTGGAGGGTTCATCCTCAATTAGTGGATCCAAACCTAATAAGTGGTGTCAAAACTCTATTGGAGAGTTTAGTACATACCAATCCTTACCCTTAGTTTCGTATATTGAATTTGTAACAACATTTTTCCTTTAATCGTATAGGATAATTCAAGTAATTATTTATTGATACGTATTATGATTTTTTTATTCCACATGTGTTTCTTTGTTTTAGAAGGATTTCATTTTTTGAGGGTAATGTTCTGATTGAGAAGTTCAAAATGACATTAGTTTCTATAAAATATAGATAACAACCTTTAATTTACAAAAATTAACATTACATAACTTTTGTGGAATAAATAAACATTATACAACAGATGTAAGAAAACCATACTAGACTAGTGCCTTTGGAAACATGGAATCATAAAACTTTTTATATACATGAGATACATTATCTCCCACTAGGTTCTTATTGAGTAGAATAATTCTTATAAACCTCAAACATAATATATATATTCAAAACATGGGGAATGAAACATAAAAAGGGGTGACCTCAAATGACCTATAAGTGTAAACATGGGATACATGTAAGTATAAACATGAGAATAAGGGTAGGAGAATGTGATCATGAAAATAAAAGATCATGCCCTTCATAACAATGATCATGCAAAAATGATTTCCAGTTCATAATACATGAATCACAATGAAATAAATAGCATAGTCCATAAAATAATGACATAGTAATAAGACATTGAATTTTGAAAAAACAAAATCAAATACTGATTTCTAGAGTTTCCAAGGAATCACTTCTAATGCCATCATTGTGGACAAAGTCCTTTACTGAACCAGGTAACCCCTATTTAAGCCCTATATTACAAAACTATGTGACCCTATTTCTATCTCAGTATTACTGAACTGAGTACCCCTCATTCTCTCCCTATATTATGGAAATGAGTAACCCTCATTCCAACCTTGTTTTATCTCATAAGATATAAATCATTACACAATGCATTGTTGGGATATATAGGTCCCACCCAACACATAATTAAATCATTCATACATGTTCCAAAAGATCACAAATAAACATTTCATAACCTATGAAATTATATTGTTATAAAAAACATGTAAACATAACATAACCATTGGAAAGATACATATTTCATAATCATTTCATCATAACCCCCGAAATGAAGTTGGTTTCAAAAGCATATAACCTGTAAAAGAGAAACATGGTTCGTAATAACATGTCATCAAAACATAATCTATTCAAAGAATGAATATGAATGGATACAATGAATAATTACCCATAAAGTAATGATAAACATCAATGGATTTTTTCCTAGATGCTGAATAATTTTGAAAGGTCATTTTAGAACACTTTTTCAGGAAAATATACTTTCTTCATTGAAAAATGTTGTTTCTTACGTAAGACCTTTTGAAAAACCTTTTGGTTTGAAAAAAGATTTGAAAACAAGAGTGGAATCTTCTAAAAAACAATAAAGTTTTAAAATATAATTTTCATGGATAATTATTTTCAATTATCTATTTAGAAAATTTTTGGAAACATGGTTTTTGAATACAAAGGATTTCCAACCAAAGAATGAGGTGGTCAGATTTTACGAAGAACCTTATCTTAAGTACCAAAGATTGAAAAAATCATACTAAAAAATATATATATGTTAAATAAAATAAGGAGAAGTAAAATCATGAATATTAATTAATTTTTGATCATAATATTTCATCAAAGTAAATAAAAAAAAATATCTAAGAAATATTTGGAGATTGTCTAAAAAAACACTTATAACTTGGTGACTTGGGATCATACTCTCCATGTAAGAAAATGAAATTACATGAAGCCAAATATATAATGAAAATAAGTATATTAATGATATAATATTTAAAATTGAAGAAAATACACCTCAAAAAAATAGTTTAGTTTCATAACAAAACATGAGTCTCAAAGAATCCAAATCTAGACAAAACTATTTTAATGATTTGGTAACATTTGAAAGATAAACACCATTAAATAAGGATAATCAAATGGGTTTGTGAATAATAATATATTTATGTATAAGATACATATAATAAAGTCATGTGTAGTACATACACCACAGAAAATGAAATAGTTGAGGACATAACATGTATCTCACAGAAATTAAATGTGAGATCAAAATCCCCTCACCTTGTGTCCTGACTCTCTCCGTACTCATTAAATATTCCTATATAATAAATATAAGTTTATTAAAAATATTTTTAAAAAATAATATTATTATATATATTACCATATTTTATTTTAGGATGACTTTATATTACCCACTTGTTAACGATCCCATGTTAAAGTATCATTTCAGGTAATATTCGCTTTGTTCTTCACATGCGTCTTAATTTGTTATATCGTTGATACTTTTACCTATATCACAATTCCAAAATGTTTAAAATGATATAAATATCAGGTATATAAATTATAATTATATTATTTTAATCTATATAATAGTGAATTACATAATGGAATACCTTATTCATGGAGATGGTAAGCCTTACGTACGAATGAACGCAATTTTCCATTTTTATTGTCGTATAGAAAGAAAGTATGTAAATGACATATGTATTTATATTTATGTGTATTTAAATAAATCTTTATATATCATTATAACTGTATCATTATTATATCATATATATCATTTAATTTATTTAAACCTGTCCTTAATACACTCTATGTGGTGTGTGAATGAATCACAATTCTTTGAGGGGCGGTAGTCCACACTTCCTCAAACAACATTATCGTATTAACCCCAAATAGAAAGTAAAGAGATTTGTGTTTTAGATGAAATAATGAAGATTAAAGAAATAATAAATATAATATATTACATATATTATTATATTTACATGATAATGTACCCCATTATTGGTGGTAAAGGAGAAATGAACTATCATCGTTTCGTGAGGCAGCAGTTCATCATACACCGAAACAATATGTTCAACATCCATTATATGGAGTAATTTTTTTTTTAGGTCAGAAAAATTAAATAAAAACATCCTACTATATGTATTATACTGGTGTTGTCACATAGTAATGGAATAAAGATAATGGATGGGTGCATAAATAAAATAAAAGAAAAGAGCTTGAGAGAAGGCATTACCTCTTAATTGGGTAACTCCTTTTGGTTTGTGACAAAAGGATTCTTTGATAAGCTTTGTGACCAAAAGAAGGATTCAAGGATGAAGGGAGGATTATTGGGAGGATACATGGCCAGATCATGGAAAAACATAAAATGTTTGAGAGGTGTGAGGAATTGGTAGAGGTGGGGGCCTTTTATAGGGAAGGAAACGAACTCATTTGGAATTTCTAGAAAAAGTTAGGTGTGGAAATGTTATTACCTAAACAACTCTTAAAAAACCAACAGAACTAAATTATTTAAGGTTTATGGCCGAAATATGGAAATCAAATGGGTTTTAGAAATGTTTCTAGGTCATTTGGGCCCTTATTTTTTAGGTTTAGTTCTTAATTAAACATAATTTGTCCTTGAACACTATGTTTAATTTTAATCACATTAACTATTAATTTTGGTCCAAAATTAACATGATCTTATTATACTGAATATAATGGTGTATATAAGATATTAAAAATTCACTACATACAAGCGAAAAAATTAATATTACTGTTAATCCTACAGACGAGATGAAATGATGGGGTTTGGAAGTAACAAAAAGTTCAATAGATTGTTATGATTATATTTTTAGTTTCAACATGAAATCAAATATAATAAATTTCATTGTATTATAAGATTTAATATTTATTTAATGTTATAATAAAACTAAATTATAATATTATTTATTATTAATAATTAATTAAACTGAAAGGCAGTCTTAAACTAAAATGCTGTATTTTTCAATATTAATCAAAAAATGACGTTCCTCAAAAACATCAAAATACATCACTCTAGTCTAATTTCTATTTTTTGAACTCAGAAATGAATTTTATTTTATAAAATTAAATTTCTAAATGTTTCTAAAATTAATTTCTTTATTATAAGTAGTTTATTCTAAAAAATTATGTTTTTAAACATAGGACTTTACCAAAAATAATATCTTTTATTATCAATACGTTTTATTTATATAAAAAAACTCTAAACAATATTTGAAAAGTTATTATTTCTAGTCATGTTATTTTTTTTAATAACTAGGTTATAATTATCTTATTTCAATAATTAAAAAAAAAAATATATGTTTCATAGAAGCTCAGTGTTGCATGTATCATACACCAACTCAGTGTTGTGTGCATCTTACACCAAGTCTGTGTTCTGTGTAAGTACAATAAGTCAGTGCTACACATGAAAGGAATCATTGAATTAGTTCACTATAATATATAAATGAAAATTTAAATTTACTCGAATAAATAGGTCTATAAAATCATGGGGTGTTACATCATACCCCCTTAAAATTAATTTCACCCTCAAAATTCATCACTCAGGTAAAAACAAACGAGGATACTGCAGATTCATGGTATCCTCAGGTTCCCATGTACCTTCCTCTAACTGGTTATTTTTCTACAAAACTTTGACCATGCTGCTGGACTTGTTTCGTAGAAATTTCTCGATCGGTCCATAATTTCACAAGCTCCTCCTCATAAGAGAGATCTTGCTCCAGCGGTATGACCTATGATTTAGTACATGCGAAGGGTTAGGTATGTACTTACTTAGGAGTGATACATGGAACACATCATTAACTTGAGAGAGATTTGGAGTAAGTGATTAGTGATAGGATACAATCCTGATACGATCAAAAATCTCAAAGGGACTAATATACCCCAGGATTAGTTTCCATTTCTTCCCAAATATCATAACTGTATTCTAGGATGAGATTTATAGAAACACCTTTTCACCAAATTCAAACTCTAGATCACACTGATGGTTATCATCATAACATTTCTACAAGATTTGAGCTGCCATGATATGACACTAAATGTTTCTAGTCTTCTCGACCATTTCTCTAGCAGTGTCAGGTCTCAATACCTTTCTTCCACCAACCTCATCACATCATGTTGGAGATCTAAATTTATTCCCATAGAGGGATTAATATGGTTCCATCTAAATTCTTGATTGAAGGATAC
Organism: Viscum album; assembly: GCA_963277665.1. Taxonomy (NCBI): domain Eukaryota; kingdom Viridiplantae; phylum Streptophyta; class Magnoliopsida; order Santalales; family Viscaceae; genus Viscum; species Viscum album. The sequence goes on along the minus strand of OY728130.1, from coordinate 581,820,350 downwards.
TATTCTATGTAAAAAAACTAGGGGAAGGTGATGATCATAAACACATTTGAAATATAGAAAAAATATCTCCACATATACTTTGGGTTTAAATTATTTTTTCAGACTGACCATCTGTTTGAGGATGATAACCTATGATGAAATTCAATTCTGTATCTAGTTCTTTCTAATGACTTATATAGAATATTGTGTTAAATCTTAGATATTGATCTGATATAATGAAACATGGTACTCCAGGCAACCTTACCACTTCCTTAATGTGTATTCTAGAAAGATGATCAATAGATATATCTTATCTGATAGTAATGATGTGTGATGACTTACTAAGGAGATTATATAACACCCATATAACATTAAACCCTTTAGAGGATTTGGGTAGTCCAATGACAAAAACCATAGTAATTTTCTACCATTTCCATTTTGTTTTGGTTAAGGGATGAAACATCCCTTTAGACATTTTTCATTCAGCCTTTACTTAATGGAATACCAAACACCTATATACAAACTCTGTAATATATCTATTCAGGCCATCCCACTAGAAGTGTTCTTTCTAGTCCCTATACATCTTTATAATTCCATGATGAATAGAGAATGAAGAACTTTGAGCTTACAATAATAGCTCCTTCTTCAAATAAGGTATGGAAGGAACATGTACACAGTTACCGAACCTTATCATTCTATCTAGATCAAGCTTAAACTCAAAAACATTTCTAACATTCTTTTGGATCTCTTTATCTTCCTCATATACCTCTTTAATCCTCACATAGATATAGGGTTGACCATTAATTTGAGAATGATAATATTTCCCCCCTTCCTTCATGATTTCTAGATCTATCCTTTGGAAATCCTGAATTAATGGATCTCTTGTGATCCTCATCATAGATAAGCTAGCATGATCTTTTCGACTCAAAGTGTCGACCACCTAATTCGCTCTCCCATGGTGGTAATGTATTGAGAAATAATAATCATTTATAAACTCTATCCATATTTTTTGGTACATGTTTAAATACTTCTATGTTACTATATATTTTATACATGTATGATCTTTATATATATATATATATCACATTTTTGCTAATAAAGATAATGCCACCATATCTTTAATGCAAAGATTACCGCTGCTAACTCCAAATCATGAGTTGGAAAATATTCCCATGAATCTTCAAATGGCATGATTTATAGGCTATAACATTGTTATATTGAATAAAAACACATCCCAATACCTTCTAGGATGCATCAATATAAATTACAAACCCTTCACCAGTATAGGGTAATGTAAGCACATGCGCACTGACCAACCTTCTCTTCACTTCCTTTAAATTTTCCTCACATTCATCTATCCAGTGGAATTTAACACACTTTTGAGTAAAAATAGTCATAGGATTAGATATTTATGATACATTCTCCACAAACCATTGATAATATCCAGCCAAACCAAGAAAAATACATATCTAAATTATAATGGTTGGTCTAGGACAGCTTTCAATAGCCTTCCTCTTTAACAGATCTACTGCTATACCATCTCTTGAGATTATCTGACCTAAAAGGAAACCTTTTGTTTCCAAAATTCACACTTTTTAGTTCAATTCTCAAGGGGAATTAGTAATACCAAAAGGCATCACTAGAGTGAAGGTCAATCTTAGAAAAGTGTATCCTTTATATTGAACGTAAAGTTATGATATCTAGAGCGAAGTTCAATCTTGGAAAAGTATTGAGCTCTACAAAGTTGATCAAACAAGTCATCAATATGGGGAAGATGAAATTTTTTCTTGATTGTGATCTTGTTTAACTCCCGATAATCAATGATGAGTCATATTAATCCATATATATTTTTCACAAAATGAACTAGTTCATCCCAAGGTGACACACTTGATTGAATGAGTCCCTTATCAAGGATTTCTTGGAGTTTCTTTTTTAATTCCTGCAACTCAATCGAGGACAATATATAAAGAGTCTTTGAAATTATTTGTGGAACCAGGTACAAGTTTAATCGAGAACTGAACTTCACGTTTTGGTGGAAGCCTAGGAAACTCTTCCTAAAAGAAATCTAAAAAATCTCAAACAGGAGGCATATCATTGATGTAAATCATCTCCCTAACCATTTTAGATTAATAACCATTTTTAATGGTAATTAAGACCCATACAATGGATGTAAAATCCACAAAAAGTTCATACTTGTCATCACATTGATGGATAATCATAGGAGGGTTTGAAATATCTAAATTGACTTCCCTTCATTTATAGTTGACCTAGGATTGATGTAAATAAATCCAATCCATGCCTAAGATGACATCAAATTAGACCTAATAATGAATGACAATATTTGTCGAAAGTACATTCCCACAAAATTCTACTAGAGAGGGACCATAAACTTGATATGAAATCATCATACCATTAGGGGTTTTCACTGCTAGTACGACCCTTAAATGTTTTGGAGGAATCTTATAACCCTTATAAAATTCATTAGATATAAAATAGTGGGTATATATAGAATCAAATATTAAATTAGATGTTCTGGAGTGGATGGTACGTGTACCTTTAAGATGCTGTTATCACACCCCTAATCAGAAATAGGAGTTGCATGAGATTTCTCCTTTTCCCTTGGCTAAAGAGGCTTTTGATGTCGGTCATGACTACCAACCTTTGGGTTTGGGAAGTGGTTTGCATAATTCCCATTCTCCATATACATGAAGCACTTAATCATGGGAGGTTTGTTATGTGTGGATTCTTCTCGATTATCATTTTCAGATGACTTCTTCCCATCACTTCAACAATAAATTTCTTGATGGCCTTCCATTATATACATAAAACATTTATTAGACCCCCTATGGAAATTACCTCTATGATTCTTCCCACACATTGAGAATAAAGTAAAGTTCATATTCTCTTCTCCATGGGTTTTAGAGTATATTTTAAACACTATATTACTCATCTTGTCAATTCCATGGGATTGATATGTGACTCCTACCTCAATTTCAACAATGATTTCACAATACAAAATCTCTTCATATCTACTAATGTGTCTTATGGAAAATACCCTTCTAAGGCTTCACTTTAATCCACTAAAGAACCTATCAACTTTACATTCTAGTTGGATGATAATTCCAGAAGCGTACCGCGCAAGTCTGATGAAATTAGCCTCTTAGGTACCAAGAGATTCATCACCACTTTTTCTTAACTCATGGAACTCTTTCTCCATTTTGGTATGAATAATTCAAGGAAAGTACTTTTTGAAAAATATGTCCCTGAACTCATCTCAAAACATGGATTCAATCTCATCATGCTGCCTTATATTCTTGTTTAGGGTCCACCACTGATATACTTCTCCTTCTAAATAATAAATATCCATAATGAAATTCCCATGCTTTGTATAGTGAAGAAGAGAGAATATATTTTCGTTGGTACTAATCCATTGTTTTGCAGTAGGTGGATCAGAGTACCCTCTGAATGACGGTGGATATTTCCTCATGAAAAAATAAACAAAATTTTATTCAATCCTTTGATCACTTGAAACTCCACCATGATTCATATATTTAGAAATATGTGTGAGAATAGAAACAAGGTTTTTCATTCTACCTCCCATAGCATTCGGTTCTTCTAGAGTAAAATCATTTCATTGTCCATTGTAATTTCCATAAACATGATTCCTTTGGGTTCTAGCCATTGACTAAAACCAAATTCATAGAGTAAGAAATAATTATCGTAATTAGAAACCATATAATCATAAAAAATCACTTATATGATGTCTAACTTATGACACCTTCCTTAATCTATATTAAGTTAGGTTTATCCAAGGTTATTCAGAGCTAACTTATATTTAAATCCTTTATAATGGTTCATGAAGAGTTTGTGAATTTCCAAATCATATCACCCAGGAGTGTCAAACCAGGTGTCCAGCAAGGCCCATTGTCATATACCATATTGCCTCACGTCAAGCTCGGAACATCTTGTCAGAGGTTTTACCCTAAGGTAAATCTGTTCCAGATCCACATCCACTTTTAGTATCCATAAATGGATTCATTTCTTGGAAACATATAACTCTATCATTCACCAAAAATCCAAACATTTTATTATACCTTGAAGCAACTGTATAATTATAATTAGACATGTCCTTAGGGTTCGTACCAAGTTTTTCTCATCTTAGTTACCAAATGTTAACTAAAATTTTCCTATGATACCAACTGTAGTGACCCTCTATTTATGATCATTAACATTACATAAATTTTGTGGAATATATAAGAATTATACAATATATTTGAGAAGACCGTACTAGTCTAATTCATTTTGAAACATTGAATCATAAACATTAGTACATAAATGAGATACATTACCTCCCACTAAGTATATCTTGACTTGAACCCTTCTTATACACCTCAAACATAATACATATATTCACAACATGGGGAAGGAAATGAAAAAAGGGGTGAGCTCAAATGCTCAGTAAGGGTAAGCATGGGAGACATGTAAGTATAAAAATGAGCATAATGGTATGATAATGTGATCATGAAAATATAATATCATATCCTAAATAACAAAGGTCATGGAATAATTATTTCCAGTTCATAAGAAATGAATAATAATGAAATAAAGAGAAAAGTACATGAAGGCATAATATTGAAATAAGACTTGGAATTTTGGAAACACATAAGAATATATTGATTTCCATAGTATCCAAGTCATAATTTCCAAGACCATATTAGTGGACAAAGTCCTTTACTGAACCATGTAACCCCCATTCCAGCCCTATATTACTGAATTGAGTGACCCTTGTTTTAGACCTATTTACTGAACATAGTAACCCTCATTCTACTCCTATATTACTAAACTTAGTAACCCTCATTCTATCCCTATTTTATATCTTGAGATATAAATGCTTACCAAATGTATTGGAGGGAGATATAGGTCCCACCTATCATAGAATGAAATCATACATACATGTTCCACAAGATAAAAAATAATACTATCAAAACACATGAAATGAAATGGGTATCATAAAAATATAAACATATCATAACCTATAAAAATAGCTAGGTTTCATAATAATTTCATTATAACCAGTGAAAACAAGAGGTTTTCAAAAGCAAATAACTCATAAAAGAGAAACAGGTTTCATAACATCATTCTATCAAAACATAATCCATATAAGGAAATAATATTAAAGGAGACATTGAGTAATTCTCAATGAAGGCATTATTAACACCAATTAATGTTATCTTATATGGGAAATAGTCTTTAAAGTTATTTTAAAAACACCTTGTGAGGAAAATATCCTTTCTTCTATGAAAAATTCCTTTTATTACATAGAACTGTTTGAAAACCATTTTTCTTTAAAAATTTATTTTAAATATTATAATGGAATGATTAAAAAAATTAAAAAAATATAAAATACATTTTTACTTGATAATTATTATCAATTATATTTTGTAAACATTTTTGAAAACATGTTTTTTGAATATATTGGATTTCCAACCAAAGTGTGAGGTGGTCAGATTTTTCTAAAAACCTTATCTTAAGTACAAAATAGTGAAAACATGGTAGTAAAAAATAATCATATATTGAATAAAAATAGGATAAGTAAAATCATGAATATTCTTGAATGATGGATCATAATATTTCATCAATGGAAGAATAAACATAAATAGTCACGAAGAAAAATGAGGATATTGTCTCAAAAAACTCTTATGAATAGTGACTTGGGATCATACTATCCATGTAAGAAAAGGAAATGAAATGAAGCATAATATATCATGAGAAGAATTATATTCATGATATAATGTGTAAAATAGAGGTATATACACCACACAAAAAATATTTTAGGTGTATAACAAAACATGAGTCTCAAAGAAGGAAAATTAAGATAGAACTGTTATACCGATTTGGTAGCTTTTGAAAGTTAAACCCCATGAAAGAAGGATCATAAAATGAGAATGTGAATACCAATAAATTTAACTACAATATGAATACAATAAAATCATGTCTAGTATATAAACCACAAAAAAGTTAATAGAGGCTTACATAACCTATATCTCATGGAAATTGAATGTGAGATGAAACTCCACTTACCTTGTGTCTTGACTCTCTCTATACTCCTACAAGTTAACTACATAATAAATATAAGTTTAATAGATATTTTAGAGAATAATATACTTATATATATTTCCATATATGCTTTTATTATTTCCTTATATTAACCTTTTGTTAATGACCCTATGTTAAGGTTTCACTTCGGGTAATAATCGCTTTGTTCTTCAAATGTGTCTTAATTTGTTATACCGTTGATCCTTATACCTATATCATGATTCATTAATTTAGAAAATTATATAAATATCATATATATTCAGTATATTTATATTATAGTAATCTATATCTTAATAAAGTATGTAATGGAAAACACTGTTCCTGGAGACGGTAAGCCGTACGTACGCATGAACATTGTTTTCTGTTCTTATATTTGTATTGAAAGAAAGTTTGTTAATGAAATATGTATATATATGTATGTGTCTATATATATATAATACATTATCATGAATATATCATATATATCATATAATTACCTTGAACCCATCCTTAATACATTCAAAGTGGTGTGGGAACAGATCATATCGCTTTGAGGGGTATGTAGTCTACACTTCCTCAAATGAGATTATTGTTTTAAAACCAAATGGGAAGTAAAGAGATGTTTGTTATAAAAGGAATACATAAGACAAAATAAATAATAAATATAATATATTTCATATATAAATATAGCTTCTATCATAATGGCATCCATGGTTGATGGTAAAAGAGAAATGAAAAATTGTCGTTTCATGAGGTAGTAGTTTGCAATACATAGAAACCGTATATTCAACATCGATTAGATGGAAGTGTGTATAAGTGTAGGTTATAAAATTTTCATAACAAAATCCTAGTATATTTATGATGATGATTTTTTCACAAAAAATTGAATAAAGAGAGTGGAGGTGGTGGATAATAAAAATAATGGAAATGAGCTTGAGAGAAGATGTTATCTCTTAATCGGGTAACTCCTTTTGGTTTATACCAAAAGGATTCTTTAAGAAGCTTTATTCACAAAGGGGGGATTCATGGTAAAAGGGAAGATTTCTGGAATGATACATAGGAAGATATTTTATGAACATAAAAGTTTTTAAAGGTGTGATGAATGGGTAGAGTTGGTGGCCTTTTATAGGGAAGAAAAAAAAATCATTTCGAATTTCAAGAAACTAGTTAGGAGTTCATATTTTCTTACCCAAAAAAGAATTAAAAAATCAATTGAACTCGATATTATAAATTTTATGAAAACATTATGCTCATAAAAGTGGTTTTGGACAAGTTTTTAGGTCATTTGTCCCCATAATTTTAATGTTTAGTTACTAATTAATTGTAATTTTGCCTTAATCGTTGTGATTAATTTTAGGCACTTTTACTAATTAATTTGCCCATAAATTAACATGGAATTATTAGAATCTAAAAATGAGACTAAATACAATGGTTTATTTCTTATTTTTGAAATTAACTTCATAAAATCATAAAAAATTACGATTAGTGCTAATCTCGTAGGCAAGATGAAATATCGGGGTTTTAAAGTAGGAAAAAGTTTAAAAGATTGTTAATATTTTATATTAATTTTCAAAGTGAAATTAATTATTATTAGTTTTCTTATATTATTATATGTATTATTTATATAATTTTACTTTAAACTAATTTATAATATCACCTGTCATTAATAATTAATTATAAAAAATGATGTTTTTAAACTAAAAAGCAATATTTTTCACTATTTATCTTAAAAAAAGAAATATCTCAGAAACATATCAAAAATTCATCCTAGGATAATTTCGATTTTATGAATAAAGAAATAATTTTATTTTATTAAATTAAATATCTAATTTTTTCAAAAATTACTTTAACTATTAGAATTAGTTTATTTCGAGAAAAAATGATTTTTTAAACAAAGAAGGACTACGAAAAATCACATATTTTTATCAATATGTTTTATTTATAAAAAGAAGGGTAAAAAATATTTTAAAGTAGTTATAACTATTCATATTACTAATTTTAATTACTAGGTTAAAATTATCTTATTCCAATAATTAAAACAATAAAAAGAGATGTTTTATAAAAACTCAACAGTGCTTGTAGCATGTGCCAACTCAGTGTTACGTGCATCTAATTCAAAGTCGGTGTTGCGTGTAACACACACAAAGTCAGTGTTTCTGGTTAAAATAATCATTTACTTAGTGAATTGAAAGATATAAATTAAAATTAAAATTTATTCAAAAAAATGTCCGTAAAAAATCATGGTGTTACTATATCGATAAGAAATTGTCTCCTTCAGATAGATTTGGATCGTGTATTGATAGTTGAAAAACTAGAAGCAATGAAAAAGGAAGAATGAGAAAAGATGGAAAATAAAAAAATTCAGGATAATTCAAATTTCACTAGCCTAAAATGCATACTATAACATTAGTGCCGTGAATATGGATGTAGAACTTATAAATAATCTTGGAAATATGTTTGAAAATACAACTATAATGAAAAAATTGTTTATATTTTAGTATTAGTTTACATGGAACTTTTTTTGGGAAATCTCACTAAGGATCATTTCAATGAATTTAACATGACTCAGAGACGGTTATAATCGGTATTAGTAAATTCCAGAAACTGATTTTGGTGTTTCTTTTTAATTCAGTACTTCTAGAATCATGGGATTGGCAGGTTACTAAAGTAAACAATTAAAACAGTTATTTTAAATTTGTATTCATATATTATTTTGATTTATTTTTTAATGAGGTGACATAGAGAAAATAAAACCAAGCCTTTTAATGAAAATAAATTTAGTATAGAAGGTATGGGATACGTAGCATTGTAGAGAAGTCAAATGAAGGGAAAATGAATGAGAAGAAGGAGTTGAGTTTTTTAGATATAGATGATCACATATACTAGAATTTGGATAAAAATTCCATTTGAAGTAATATTTTAGTTCCAAAATGGTTAATTCTAAATTATTAACTTTTGGATGTTTATTTGAAAATCTAGTTTTAAAAGATATGAGGGGTTTGTTTTTTTGGGTGTCATCAATCCATGTGATTTTACTATGACTTCAATTGAATCTATATATGAGAGGAGGATCATGAATGATTATACAAACAGAATATTTGGAAATTTATATATTATGTATGATAAAAATATTTAGATAGAGAGAAAATATGATGTTACCATTTGGACATATAATAGAGTCCAACAATTGTCTGGGGGTTGGTGTCCTAGGGCCAACTGTTTGAACATTCATTATTTGTATATTTTATGTATTTAATATTAATAAAAGTTATTATTATTACATATTTTTTATTGATCTTCATGACTCTAATGTTATAATTACCTGGTTTATGAGTTGCATTGATCGACGCGCAATAATTCCTCATTATGATAAGAACTTTTATGTGATATGATGATATTTTTAAATAATGTTTTTGGGTTGGATAATGTATTATTATGGGACACATAGTACATAGATTTTTTGGTGTGAGTACTCGTAAGTAGATGAGGCTACTTCTCATGATGTTTTCACTTTGTAATATCCAAGAAGGGAGATTATGAAAACAGGCTTGCCAGTAGGAATTATTCATGTTTTGGATTCATTAGATATTCCTATCTACAAGTGTGTGTTATTGTCTTCAGACTTTATTTTTTTTATTAATGAATGTTACAACTCACATACATAGATATATTTCGTAAATGACGATGATAATAGTTCATGGAAAATTTCAATCAGTTGGGTGTATGATGAGTGAGATGTCATTAATGAATAAGTTAATGAAGTATTTTTACCTTCAATATTTATGAAAGCTGATATATTAGCCCTTTGATTGGAATAGAATCATCACATTAAATTTCGTGAAACTTATGCAATGACATGTTTATTTCAGATAATGAAATAAATCCAAACCGAGCATTTAGGCTGGTGACCCAGATGTGTAACTTGCTTGATGAGATATTATGCAAAGGGATTATATTACATAGTGAGCATTTGTATGATTTTGTTGATGTTTTGACATTAAGTTCGTTCTCTTGGGTTCCTTAACACATTTTTAGACAATAATCTTGGACTTTTGGAAAGCCTACCAAATGGTAATGGGAAAGAATCCAAGAGGGTTACATACTAGGTGTTTCCATTGATCTCGAATAAATATTATTTGAGTATAATTAATGGAAGAAATATTTATCTCAATTATGAGGAATAAATTTATTCGTTTCATACTAATTGAAAAATTTTTAAAAATATTTATTCATCGGCTTGTGAATAAAATATTTATTTTATTAATTATGTATTTTAATAAATTTTTATTTGTTAGATTTTGAATAAAATATTTATTTATGAATAAAATATTAATTCAATTGTTCAATAAATACTAGAGGAGTTCGAATGGACAAAGACTGAGTCTATTGAAAATTATTAATTAATAAAACTGTTATATAATATTTGCTACTACGCAAGTTGGCCGTTATGCGATTAAATAATAATTGCACTTAAATTTAAAATCTATAAATAAGAGGTTTTTCCTAATGTGTTTAGTATCAAAAATTGATAATATAGATTGATGCACCCCAGTAATTCTATATAAAATCCTCATTCTCACTCTCTATCAAGAATGAGAAGTGAAATAGATATTTCTTCAGGATAGAAGAACGAGAGATCCCGAAGGAACAATGAAAGACATTTGACTCATCGCGCTTGCACTCGAGGATCGTGTAGTGTGCTCAATGTTCATTGGAGCACATGTGGATCACAATTATTGGGATTCTGTCCTTTGATCCTCATAAAACAATGAAGTTAATACAAAAGGGTGTTTTCAGATGATCAACAATAGCCAATGAAGAATATTCCCAAACTCATTATTTATTTATTAAAATATTAAATAAATTAATCATAAATTTGGAATGAAAGATACAATATATTGGTTTTGAGAAATGATTATTAATTTTTTTAAGATATCACCCACTACTTCAAGATTCCGATACACCCATAACGATCAAGTGGTATCAGATTGGTCACATTTATATTTATAATTATTTATTTTATTTTTTGATATGTGAGGAACTATTGTTAGAGGTTCATTTAAAGTTATTATTTATTTAATATTATTTGAATTATCATGTTATAAGTATATTAATCTTTTTTTAGTGATTCAATTTATTAAAGGTTAGAAAAATGAATAATGGCTGGAGATTCCATCAGGAAGTTCCAAATATTTGGCTGGTAAAATAGGGTAACATGACATATAGATGGAGCACATGATGTATACACATACACATTGTATCCGGATGCATCATGAAATTAATTACACATTGTGATTTTATTACACACCACATGTTGATGGGTACAACCTGACACACATTAAGTGGATAAAGGGAATGTGACTAGAATCTACACGTATTGTAGTATATTTGAGTTAAAATGATGATTTCCCAAATGTGTGACTGGGATATATGACAACTGAGGTACATAGAGTGCACCTATATGTACAAGATGTATAGTCTTCCATTAATGGAAAAAATTATAATACATTAAATTTTAAAATTATAGCATCAAAACCATATTTTATTTATTGGAAATCTATTGTCTGTTTTAATATTTAATAACTTTTTTAAGTAATTTTAAATGCTCAATTAAATTATTGTAACTAATATATCATTATTGGTTCTACTATTTATTTTCCATGGATTCCATCAATATAGTGTATCTAAAAATATGGATGAATGATCATTATAGATGAAATTGAATTAATTAATTGTTTAATTAATTAATTCAAGAACATTTATCTTAAATTATAAAACAACGAATAAATAAATTAATTCTATCCATTTAATTTTGCGTATTCATTACATGTATAACCATTCATGAGACTGAACAAGACTTGCGTATATGTGTGATTTTTTAATTTATATTATTTAATGATCTTGAAATTATTTAATAATATATAAAATGATGAATTATGAGTCATCCGTCCCTCTAATATTATACAGTACATGCATATCAAATGATTTTTATGCAATCCCATTTAACTAATCCTTTATTTCCCCTCATATAACAATCCTGCTATTTATTTCATATTTAAACATGATTTATTATATAAACATGCACTTAATATTACTCCAAGGATTGTGAGGTCTAGTGTCTTGGGAAATTAGGAATATTACATAACAACTTAAAACACGAAATACAACATCTTTATTTCAAACTTCTTTGAGATGACCAACTCATTTCTTCAAACTTAACACTGCATGGTTAACTTGAGGACATAAATAAGAAAGTGGTTAGATATAAATACTTGTAAGGGTGTAATAAATGAATAACATGGATAATGAAATACATGTTAGGCAATAGAATTATCAATAGAGGAAAATAGAAACATGACCATAAAGGCATGATATAGAATGATTATCATAACATGGAAATGTGGCAATAACATAAAACACCAAATCATTAACCTAAAGGAATCGGGAAAAACGCATTCCCAATATGATGGAGACAATTATTATAAAGTAATCAGGTAAAAATATATTCCAACATGACGTATCATGATAATAAATATTAACCAATGCATTGGTCCATTATCAGGGCACACCCATCATATCAATTTCAATCTCATGCTTTAATGTGCCACATAGATCATATAACATGGATTTATTATTAATCATAAATCATTATACGATCAAGGATTGTAGAGTAGATTCATTTATTTTTATATTAAAATGTTATATGTGCATAAAGGTGAATACACTTGATAGATTAATGAGTTTCACATTCACTACACAATGATTTTTGGCATGAAAAATCACAGTGCAATTTCGGAAGCCTAACGACGTGACATAAGAATATATAAAAATGGTTGATGAGAGATTAATGGGTCTCTAATCATATATAAATGAAATTTTCCAAAATATGGGTCATATAAATGCATCTCCTGACATATGGAAATAGGAAATATATGGCATATAATAATAAAGAAACATGAAGAAAGAGGAGAAATAGAATAACTCTTACAAACTTTCAGCATGGTAACAAGTGCACAAGGGGGGATTAATGATAGAGAAAGAGGTATACCATGAAAAAAACATAATATGAAATTTATGGGGGTGGTATATAACATACCCCATCATTTTTAATTGAAAATTAAAGGGTTTAACAGTATAACGAAACTTGGATAAAAATGAGAAAGTAAGTAAACCCTTACATGAGTGTGTGACCTCAAAAGCATGAAGATGGGATTCATGAGTTCTTGGGGAGAATTGAGAGGATTATAGAGATGTTATTATAGAGTATGGACATCATTAATGTATTTTTAGTGAAGAGTAGTGGGATCTTGGGTGTGCTTATATAGTAAATGAGAGGGGAATTCTTTAATATTCAATAAACTTAGGTTTTGTAATCTATATAATTAAATATTCAATACCACAAACCTTCCCACAGTTTTGATCATGGTTTTTCCCAAAGAGTGGAAAAAATTATTTTATAAGGCCAATGGACTAAGATATTAAAATATTATCCTTTCTTATGTGGAGGTGAGTCAAATTATTAAAGAGATGAATATAAAATCAAAAAATATATTATACACTTTGGAGGATTCATTAAGGATTTATGAAATAAGGAAAACAAATCTAAAATCACATTAATTTAAAATGAAACTATATACTGGGCCGATAATATCTATTATATTATTTATTAAATCATTTTGGGTTCATTATAATGTCATAAAACACATATTTTATTTATACATTATTAAATTTTACCCAAAAATTTAATTGTCTCAGAAAATTATGAAAATTTCACTATTGGATAATTTTTATTTCTTGATTCCATAAATAATATTTATTTTTTTCTAAATATTTTTCTAAATATGTGAATTTTTACTTTTAAAATAAAAACCCTTATTTATTGAAAATTCATGGTTTTACCAAAAACAATTTTCAAACCTTAATAAAAATTACATTTGACATTATAAAAATTATATAATAATATATTATTAATAAAATTAATGTAATTATAATATTTTATTAAACTATAAATTATTTAAAAAATTCATTAATTCCTTAAAATAATTTCTTTATTTAAAAATAATACATTTTTTGTTTCATTATATAAAATTATAACTCATTTTAAACTGATTTCTAATTCATTTATAGGTGAGGAATTTATATAATCATAATTTATAAAAAAAATTATAATATTATTAATAAAACCCGTAGTTTAATATAATATTGTATATATTTCTCAAAAGTTTCATTTTTACCCCAAGAATCAATTTATCAAATTCATCATTTTTAAGAAAGACTATTCTCATAAAGGAATTGATAAAACAAGACTTTTATTTATAAAAAAGGATTAAATAATAAGTAACTAATAACATGTTACATAACCCCTTATAACACCCATAAAATACCTAAGGGTAAGGTGTGCAATGGTGACAGACTCTCCGGGCGGATCAGATAACATCGCCCGGGTGGTAATCTCTATTAACATGAAATTTCTCCATATATTTATATTAGTTGCATGGTCATTGTTCAACAACAATATTATCAATGGTTATGATAATTAACATTCATTTAAATCCATCAATAAAAAATGATTTCATGGGTTTTCTATATCAATAAGTCATTAAAATAATGGGAATTTTATTCATAAATAATCGGTTTGTTACAAACTTCACCCTTAAGAAATTTCACCCACGAAATTTCTTTTCCCATAATAAAATAGACAAGTGTAACTCCACATCATACCTTACTCAAGTTACCACAATTCTCTTTCAAACATGTGGTTTTGTGAAAACACCTTAACGAGGGGCATCATCTTATTTCGTAGAACATTTTCTCAATGATATAATATCTTCCCCGACTTCTTTTCATGAGAGAGGTCATTCTCCAATTTTAAATCCTCTAGATTGAGTATATATGATGGGTCAGGAATGTACCTCCACATGAGTGATACATGGAATACATCATTTACTTGAGAGAGGTTTGGGGGGAGTTGTAGTCAATAGGCTACTGCTCTAATGTGATCAGGGGTCTCAAAAGGGTTGATGTACCATGGACTACATTTTCCCTTCTTCCCAAATCTCATCACTCTATTACATAGATATATTCAAAGGAAAACCGTAACTCCAAAATCAAACTCTATGTCTCATCAATAGTTTTCAGCATTGAGCTTTTGTTGACTCTGAGCAACATCGATGTGTTGTTGGATGGTCTTAACCTTCTCGACCATTTCTTCAACCATTTATGGTCTTATAAATTTTTTTCTCCGCAACGTTATCCCAACAAGCTTGTGTTCCGCACCACTTCCCATAACAGGTTTCATAAGGATCCATTGTTAGGATTGGGTGGAAAATATTGTTGTAAGAGAACTAAACTAGATGAAGATGTTAATCCCATCCTCATATGAAGTCCATTGAGCATGATCTCAACATTTACTCAAGTGTTTGGATAATCCACATAGATTTGAAATCAGTTTGAGGATGATAATCCATAATAATGTTTAGCTTAGTATTCAGAGCATGTTAGATACTCTTCTAAAACATAGAGTTGAATCTTTGATCTCGATTGGATACAATCGATAGTAGTACACCATTAAAACTTAACACTTATCTAATGTATATTCATGCTATTAGATCCAATGATAAGTCCTCATAAATTAAAAGTAAGTGTGAAATATTTCTAAGATGATCCACAAAAACTCGGATAGAACTGTTTCCTTTGGATTTCATCATTTGTACGGTGAAAAAATACATGGTAATTTTTTCCCATTTTCACATTACTATGGGTAATGGTAGTATCATCCCCTTAGAGTTCTGCCTCTCAGCCTTCACTTTCTGAAATAACAGGCACATTGATGTACACTCAATGATATATTTCTTCATGTTATCCAACCATTAATTCTCTCTGAGATTCAAAAACATCTTTTTGTTTCCAAGGTAAATGGAGGAATTTGAACTATTTGCATCATCCAAAAGTTCTTTTTTAACTCTGGATTTTATGGAACAAATATACTGTCCCAAATCTTATAATTTAATATTAACTAACATTGAAATCTGAGGATTTCCCTTTTCTGATAGTTTCCACTTTATTCTGAATTTCCACATCATCCTTTTGATCATCCTTTAACCTTTCCAAAAGATGTTGTTGAGTTATCATTTGAGAAATTATTGATGATGTTCCCATCTTGAGGATTCCCATGTCCATATTCATCAAATCTAACAAGATTGGATCATTTTCAATTATCAGCAATGATATAATCATTGGGTCCTTTCTACTTAGAGAATATTCCACCTGTTTACTTTCCCAGGGTGGTAATTAATTGAGTTTCCATAGTCATTGAACATCTTTATCCATATTCGTTGGTACATATTCAACTATTTCTGTGTGAATATATATTTTAGTATTTGGGGATCTATATATATTTTACACTTTTCCACAAATTGGTAATTTCACCAAATTTTCAAAGATATGATTACTATATACAAGCCCAAATCATGTGTTGGAGAGTTCTTCTCATAAACATTCATTTTCCCTAAATCATAGGTAATGTTTTTTTCATTTTTCATCAACACACAACACATGGACTTTTTCGAAGCATCCCTGAATACCACGAAAAGTCATCCACTTGTGGGTAGTCTAAGAATTGGTGTAGTGATAAGAATCATTTTTATCTCATTGAAGGTCTCTTTCCATTCATCATTCAAAGAAAACTTGACTCCCTTCAAAGTTATCTTGGTAAGAGTGTTTTACAATCATGATAATTTTCCCAAAAAATATGCAATAATTTCAACTAACCCAAAGAAGCTATGGATATCCATTACAGATGTTGGCCTCAGCCATCCCTCAATTTCATTTTTCTTGGAGGGTTCCATAGATATTCCATTGCATGTGATTATTTGACCCAATAATGATACTTCCTTCAACGAGAACTAACACTTTCAATAATTTTCAATAAGCTTCTCCTTTTGCAAGGTCTCTAGAATAGTGGAATGATGATCCTAATTCTCATCCTTAGTTTTGGAGTATATTAGAATATCATCTATAAAAACTACCATATTTTTGTCATGGTAATCTCTAAACACTATATTCATCAATTACATTGATACTTTTGGAGCATTAGTGAGTCTAAAAGTCATTACTTTGAATTCATAGTGCATGTACCATGTACGAAAAGAAATATTGGAGATATCCTTTTTTTTTACCCTTACATGGTAATATCCCAGCAACAGATCCATCTTGGAGAAGTATTGTGATCCACATGGCTAATGGAAAAATTCATCCCTTCATGGAATATGACAATTGTTCTTAATCATGATTTTTTGAGGCCAAGATAATCCATTTAAAGGTGCATTGACCCATCATTCTTATTAATGAAGAGGACTGGTGTACCCCATGGTGAAGCACTTGGGTGTATAAAACCTTTATCCAGATTCTATTATAGTTGTTTCCTTAGATCCTCATGATCTAAAACATCCATTCTATATGGAGTCTTGGATATTATAAATTTTCCATGTATAAGATCAGTTGAGAATTCAACATATCTTCGAGTAGAAAGACCATAAAATTTCTCAAGAAACACATCAAAAAATTCCCTCACAATAGGTATGTGTTTGAGGATGGTTCCTTACATAGAATAAATCATCTAATTAATATATTTGTGCTCATAGGGAATTAATATCCATTCTTGAGATGATAGTGCTAAAGCAGATTCATACTCTTCCTTTCAATTTTATAGAATCGGGGGTCGATTCAACATATGGAGAGTGATTTTCCTCTCATAAACATTTATGTTGGATATATATACCATTACCAGAATTACATCCAAATCCAGTGGAGACAGTATGATAGGGTTCTCTAGGAAGTTTAAAATGCAAATTATGATAGGGGAGGAGTTATATTAATGGGATACAATAATTTCCCCATTTTCTGTTCCCATCGCCATATCTACTTCCCTGATTTGGGGTGGTGCATGGATTGTTTTAATAAATTACCGAGATATAAATGAATACATAGAACTAGAATCAAAAAGTATGTTTTCTTTAATTGAATGAATAAATATAGTACCTGTCTCTACTTCATGGTCGAGATTCACTTCAGTAGTAGTGATGGAAAAATTCCACCCTTGCTACCTTGATGGTTTTTGGATGCCTCATAAAAACCATTTCTCAGGGAACTTGTTATAAAATTTCCCTAGTTCTTTGCAATTGTAGCAATGAAATATGATTTAAGGATCAAATGGAGAATTCCATTCATTTTTAAGTAGTATGGTTTTTTTATCGACCATCATTGACTAGGTGTCCTTTTCTTCCACACCTAAAGTATTTCCTCTTCCCCTTCATGAAATTACTAGGATGATTCTTTCCACACCATCAGCAAGTGGGGTGTTGGAATTTCATAGAACTTTTGGATTTATCCATCAGATCAACAGAATTAAAGTCAACTCTCTAATTATTATCCCCATAAACCCCCTACGATTCAGAAAGATCCATTTCGACTTTGAGGGAAAAACGAACAATTTCTTTATAGCTATCAATGACCTGGACCTCTAGTGCTTTCTGTAGGCTAGGTTTTATCACACCAAAGAAGCAGTCAACCTTGCATTCAAAGGTAACGACAAAGCTGGAGGTGTATTGTGAAAGCCTTGTGATTTTTTCCTCATATGCTCCAATTGATTCGTCGTATATTTTCTTAAGGTCAAACAAGGTCCTTTCCATCTTAAGTTGGAGTGTATGAGGAGAATATTTGTCAATTTTTATAGAAATCCTTCTATTATAACAACTTAATCTCTTCCTCAGGTCTTATATTTTTTATCAAAGTCTACCATTGATCAGATTCACCCTCCATACGATAAGCAGGAAGAACAACCTCCTCTTTTTCATAACATTGAAGGATGGAAAAGATCTTATTGAAGGATTTGATCAATAGTTCAACAGTTGAGGGATTAGATGATCCATTGAATGTATGAGTCTTTGTCTCATGAAGCAATCGATTGTGACTTGTAATTTCTTAGGGGGTTTTGGATGTTCCACTTAATCAATCTTTCTATTCAAAACTTGAGTAAACTAAGAGAGTATCATGACACAGAATGTGAATCCCACTCCCATCAGATTGTCCATCTCATTAGAATAGTCATCACATTGATATTCGTAATAGTTGTTTGCTTGAGTCCTCTTGTTACCAGCCATTGGATAGAATAAAAGGAAAATTATAGGTAATTATTTTAAACTATTAAAAACATTAATGGGAATCCAATGACAAAAGGTAATAACATATAGATTAAATTTATTTCCTTAACTTATGAATTTTTAGGATTCAATCTACGTTTTCCATGAAATATTTCCTAACATATATTCTTAGGGGTTTTTTTATATTCCCTTTAATAATGGTTTTTACTAAGCTTAGGAATTTACCAAATCATATCCCCTAGAAGTGTCAAACCAATAGAGTATTAAGACCCATTTTTGTGCACCAGTTCTCATTCTAGTCTAACTCAAAACGTTGTTTTCAGGTTTTACCTCAAGATAAATATCTACCATAGAAACCTCTATTTATTTATATCTAGATAGGGATGTATTTTATTGATATAAAACATACTCTATGCTCCCCAAAATTTAGGGATTATTTTCTTATACTCAGTATTATCCATAAGTCTTTCACTAGAGTTTTATAACCCTAATCCCAAAAATAACTAAACCTATCTTTTGATACAACTATAACAACCCTATTCTTTATTTCAAAATTAAACATGATTTATTACCTAAATATTTACTTAATATAAATTTGATAATACATTGGTCTAGTGTCTTGGGAAATTAGGAACCATACATAACAACTTAAAACTTGAAATACAATATCTTTATTTATAGCTTCTTTGCCATGACCAACTCATTATTTCAAACTTAACACTACATGGGATATCCTGAGGACATACATAAGAAATGGGTGAGCTATAAATCCCACTAAGGGTGTAAAAAAGGAATAACATGAAGAATATAATACATTTTAGGCAATAGGAATATCAATGGAGTATATAAGAAACATGAACATAAAGGCATGATATAACATGATTATCATAACATGGAAATGTGGAAACAACGTAAAACAATGCATCATTAATATAAAGGAATCAGGTAAACGCATATCCCATCATGATAGAAAAAATTCCTATAATTTAATCAGGTAAAAACATATCCCAAAATTATGTATCATAATACTAAACATTACCCAATTCATTGGAGTGCTATCAGGGTGCACCATTCATAATCATTTCAATCACATGTTTAAGTTTTCCACACAGATCATATAACATGGATTCATTCTTCATCATAATTCATTCCATGATCAACAATTGTGTATTAAATAAATTTAAGCCCTTGAAAAAAAGTTATATGTTCATAAAGGTGAATACACTTGATATAGGAATGAGTATGGTATTCACTACATGACAATTTTTGTATGGAAAATCACGGTACAATTTCAGCATCCTAACAGCATGACAAAACATTTCATAAAAAATGTTGATGATAGATAAAGGTTTCACTCATAATACATACATGAAATGGAAATTAAGGGTGGGGTCATATAAATACATGTCCCAAAGTAATGAATTTGGAAATAGAAGGTCTTACATAATAAAGAAACATGATAAAAGAGGGGAAATAAAATAACACCTAGGAAATTTTGGCATGGTAAAAGGTGTACATGGGAGGGATTAATGAGAGATAAATAAGTCTCCCATCATAAAAAATAATAAATGAAGTATGGGGGATCTTGAAAAACATACCCCAAAATTTTAAATTGAAAATAAAATGGTTTAATAATATAAGGAAACTTGGATAAAAATGAGAAATAAAGGAAACCCTTACTTGCACAAGAGCCTCAGCCCAGTTTTTGAGGACTCACTAGGTGCATCCAAGAGACCCGAGATCAAATCCGGGTGGAGGCATATTTCTGGGGTACTATAGCAGTATTGTTGCAGTACTGTAGCAGGCATTGTTCGGTACTGTAGCGGCCGGAACTATTCATCTATCTGGGCCTCCGGGCTATCGTTTTGGTCCTCGGGTCTTACAAGGCTTTAGGGCCACCCAAGGCCTTCGGCCCAGTTGATTCGCAATGCCTTCGGGTCACCTTAAGGCCTTAGGGCCACCCCAAGGCCTTCGGGCCACATGAGTGCAGGCCCTAGACATACTACAAAAAGGAGCAGCCCCTGAAGAGGATTCAGAGCAGGTGCACTTACCAGAGTAGAGCCAAATGGATTGTCTGAATGAGAGGGTATGGCTATGCCATCGGTACTAGCCTGTGTTTGCACGGGAAGCCTAGCTAGACGGTCATGCAAAGGTGGAGAGCTACTATCAAGATGCAGATGCTGGGGAGGGGCAGTTCCTTATAGATAGTCTGGTTGATTTCCATAAGACCTTCGGGTCATGTAATCTCCTAAGCCTACAAGCCATGTAATCTCTGAGCCTACGAGCCATGTATGGGTTCCCCCTCATCCCTTGAAATGGGGTTTATCAAAAATTAATAAAAAACTGAAGGCCTTCGGGCCATTTAGGCAGGAAACCCTTACTTGAGTGTGTGACTTCAAAATCTTGATGAGGGGGAGACTCGGGAGCTTGGGGAGCCTTGGGAGGATTCTAGAGAGGTTAGGACAGATTAGGTACATGCTCCAATGATTTATATTGATGACATGGGGGTGAATGGGTGGATTTATATAGGAAATTTGAGGGGAATTCTTAAATATTCCAAAAACATAGGTTTTGGAATATATATAATTAAATATTCAAAACCAAAAACCTTCCCATGGTTTTCCCTATGGTTTTTACCCAATACGAGTCAAAAAAAATTATTTTACAGTGCGAATGGCCAGACATAGTAAAAATATTAGCCTTGCTTATATGGAGGTGAGTAACATTATTAAAGAAAAGAATTTAAAATCATAAAATATGTTATACATTTTGGAGGATTCACTAAGGCATTATAAAATAAGTAAAAAAATATAAAATCACATTATTTTGATGGTAAAACGGATATTGGGATGATAATATCCATTATAGTATTTATTACATCATTTTGGGGTCATTGTGATGTCATAAAACACATATTTTATTTATACGGTATTTAATTTTCACCCAAAAATTTAACTCTCCCAGAAAATTATGAAAAATTCACCGTTGAATAATTATGATGTCCTTATTTGAAAAATAAAATTCATTGTGTCTAAATAATTTTTTAAATATGTAAATTTTTACTTTTAAAATGCAAACAGATATTTATTGAAAATTCACAAGTGTTGACAAGGAAAATTTTCAAACCCTAATAAAAATTACATTTGACTTCATAAAAATTATATACTAAGTTATTATTAATAAAATTAATTTGATAATAATATTTTATAAAAATATTAATTATTTAAAATATTCATTAATTCCTTAAAAAATCTTTAATTAAAATAAATACACTTTCTATTTTATTGTATAAAAATATAATCTTATCAAACTAATTTCCTAATCATTTATAGATAAGGAATTGTTATAATCATTACTTATAATAATTGTTTATATATTATTATTAATATAAACCTTATTTTAATATAATAGTGTATATATTTATGAAAATTACCATTTTTAACTAAAGAATCAATTTATCAAATTCATCATATTTAAGGAAAGACTTTTCCAATAAATAATATTGATTGAATACAAATTTTATTTATAAAAATGGATTACAAAATAAGTAATTAATACATTGTTACATAACTCCTTATAACAACCACATAATACATAAGGTTAAGGTGTGTGATGGTGACAAACTCTTGTGTTGGCTCAGATAACATCGCATGTGTGGTAATCTCTATTAACTTGAACATCTCTTCTAGTCAATTTTGTACATGATTAACTTATTGAAACTCGGTCGGGACATGGTCAAGAGTGAATCTCGGTGATGGTACCTCCTTTCCGAGCTCTGAAAAATAATCTTTGTACGGTCTGAGTCAATTGGATGAAGAAATCCTCTCCTTTTTTAGTGTCGAAAGTACTTGAAACCATATATTTATATCAGCTATGTGATAATAGTTCAATCACTATATTATCAACTGTAGTGATACTTAATGGTCATTTAAACCTAATAATAAAAAAAGAGTGTATGTGTTTTCTATATCCATGCATTTTTAAAAGAAAGGGAATTTTATTGATAAATGATCGTGTCATTATGCCTCACCTGCATGTTAGTAATAAAGAGTTGTAATTAATAGAGAATCCCAAGGAATGTAGAGGTGGTTCAAGATAGAACTATAATGATTTCAACCCTAGTGATACATAGGTGGACAATTTGAATTTTTTAACTGATTCCTAGTACGACAATAAGAATTATTTACCCTAGGTCAATGGTTGATTTAATGTATTCTTATTAAATCGACAATTAGATAAAGCTGATGAACAAGTCATTTAATTAAATAAAAATTTATTTCTATGAAATTTTTAAAGACTTGGTTTTTTCGTTGTAATACATTGAAATATCTCTTTATATATTTATATATCTAGGCTCTATGATGACATGTGATTCCGAGTCCCAGAGTGTCTGAATTTTTTTTAAAAAAATATTAATTATACTTTATACTCTAAACATGAAAGATATGACATAAAATTTAAACAGAAACTCAGATAATAAATATAAATCCACGATTGATTCTTGATCATGGAGTTTACCCTAGGTGGGAAATAACTATTTTCTGCATAGGTCGTATGTAGAAAAACCCATGGAGGATGTAACAGTCAATAAAATAATTAAAATATTTTTTTTTATTTTGGAAGTTGTTTCAAATAAATTTTGAACAAGGTCTCATATTTAAAATCTGGGTCCACCGTTGTGTTAGAATTGGGGTACTTTACCTAAGTGTGACCTAATGTGAGAGTGAGTGTGATGTTTAGATCCCACGACCATTTCCCGGTGTAGTTAATCGGATTCCTTAACCTAATTTTGAGGCTATAACAAGTAGTTATGTGGAATGTTTATGGTTGGAACCTAATCCTCCATCCAAAAAGCTCTCTCTCAATTCCTTCATCGGTGGATCAATGATAAACCAATGAAGAAGCTTCGACAGGATCACAGTGGAAGCATGGTGAATGCATTGTCGATGATGAACTGATCAAAATAAGGATGGATTTATTTCCATTGGTTTTTTATTGTAATTATTGATAAAAAATTCATATTTTGTAAATTGTTTCATCATTTTTAACGTCATTGTTAATGGATGTACTAACACGACCATTGATCTATTCCTAGGTCCCTTTTATTCTTTGTGTTTTTCATCTGTTCTTCATGGTTCTCTTCGTTAAATTTTCAACACGTCAAAACATCAACAAATCGTCGATCGAGTCATAGGTCAATTAAGTGTTCGGTCCAATGATCACATATCTCTATTCTTCATGTTTGTTGGAAAATATGAGGTGACTAGAAGGTTCGTGAAAGGGACCACCAGTGAGGCATTGACAGTGGTGGAAAATAGTGATGGCTTATGTACAAAGGGTTGCTAGATCGGTGATGAGCTGTGGTGCAATGAAACCATAGTGAAGCAGTGCCACATGGAATAGAGGTGGCATGTCAGCCTTGATGGTTCATGAGGTGTGGCCCTAGGTGGGGACAACTTCTATGAAATTTTGTTGGCAGTCGACCGTGCTGATGCCAGTGAATGTGTCAGTCGATATGGTGTTGGTCGATCCAAGATGACTAGAGAAGGGCCATGCCCAAGCAGGTTGGGAGGGACCCATCCATGGGGGTGGGGCCCAACCAAGTGGAATTGACCTGGGTCAGCTAGAGAGGACCGCGATCGAAAAATATTGTGCAGTCATGGGGCCATCAACCATGACCGGTGCCAGACGGTTGGCCGCAATGATTGACTGCAAAGACAAGTCAGCTTTCCCAATGGATTGACCAAGTATTTGGTCAATGTATGTCCTCACAATGGGATTTCTATTATGGTGGTCAATTGCTATGGTAGGTGAACCGACTGTGGTAGCTGGTCCATGGCTTGACTGCCACAGGCCCCGGTTGGTCTTCATGTACTGTCTTCAAACATCAATATCTTCTAACTAAAATATTATTTTGACATTCCATCTATGAAAAAATTATCCTTTCCTTGAGATAGACTGTTTGAGGTTAGTTCGGGAACATAAGGTTCAGAGTCGATACCAGGCCCCACGATGTCCTATTCTGGTGTGTTGCGGTGAAAAATTATTTTTTCACGAGTTATCTGATATGAGAT
This sequence comes from Viscum album, assembly GCA_963277665.1. NCBI lineage: Eukaryota > Viridiplantae > Streptophyta > Magnoliopsida > Santalales > Viscaceae > Viscum > Viscum album. The sequence goes on along the minus strand of OY728130.1, from coordinate 581,795,062 downwards.
AGTAAATAGCCTTACATATGTGTTTCAACTCATAGAATGTGATGGTGACATCTGATTTGTATTTCGAGTTATGATATGAGGTGGTCCGAACATGATTATATTTCCATTTGAGTTCTACAATAGTAGTGGTCAGGCAATGACAACTAAGATTTTCGAGTGGCACCCTCTAGCAAAGATGGACATGGATCTTCATGAAAATAAGAGTGGCTCCCTCAAGTTTTTATGGGCATGGGTACTCAAAATCACTAGAGTGGATCCCTTTAGCGGGGATGGTTATGAGTCATCAATATCTTTAGAGTGGCGCCCTCCATCTGGGCTAGGCATGGGCACTCAAAGACACTAGAGTTGCACCCTATGGCTGTATCGGGCCTAGGACCACAACCTTTATACACAACCTCTCAAATATGTGGATCAGTGACGAGACATGGTTTTTCATATCTTTGGATTCACAAAAAAGTGGGGCATCCCCCCCCCCCAATATGCATCCTTGAGATGCGACCTAAAACCCTCAGGGAAAGTTAGTACCACCCAGAGTATATATTATCAATGTGTGGTGATTGATCCCCTTTGTCTTGTGTGTTCAGGACAAGCGTGTGTGATGTTTGGAACCCTTGATGGATACTCTTGTATCTATTGGAAAATATTCTTCCTAGGCTGATATTTTAGAAGGATATCCCCTTACTCCCTTGTTTGGGTTTATTTTACTGAGTATATATATTTTATTATGATACCCACTCATTGGATTTTGGTTACTCTCCTTCCAGGAGAGGCAAAGACATGCAGGGTATTCTGTGTTCTTTCCATTTCTATCTTCTTGTGGTTGGATGAGTATAATATCCTACTATAGGAAGCAAAGAATCTATGATATGTTAATGTTCTCAAAGTTTTGAGGTCCTTAAATTTGGATGATATTACATCACTCAGTTTTTGGCCGAAGATGCACTCTTTTGTTTTACCTTATTCTATCTACTACTTTCCTTTCTTATTGTATCTCTTATACCCCCCCCCCTAAAATTTTGGGGAATCCCACTAGGTCTGTTAATAATCACCCTTGTATGGGATTTTCTATAATGTATCATGCCTTAGGCAGACAACATAGAGGTTTGATAGCGACTTCAGAGGAGTTTTGGGATATGGGTTCTTGGACCATGTATGATGGTCGTAGGTTGAGCTCCTGGAGTGGAGGAAGTATCAGCTATTTTACTTTTCCAGTTTATATCTTGTTGTGTAACTTCTCTTGTTGGGCATGTTTTTTCCATTTTTCTTTCATTTTACAGTACTATGCTTGTACCTTTTAGAGGTCCATGCACATTTTTTTTATTTATAGTAGTGTAAAAGATTTTACTTCTTTCTGTTTTCTATTTTTCATGGAGTTAGGTGGGTGCATGTGTGCATGTACATAAGAAAAGGCCTCCCCATGTTTTTTGTGCCTTCAACGCTTGTTTCCATCCATGTCCTATAGAGGTTGGATTGGGGTAGTCGCATCTTGAGCCTCGACAAGGGTCAGGTCATTACAAATTGGTATCAGAGAAAGATCATTAATTAGGGAAATGTTCAGATGTTTCAACTTAAATGATTGGATGGGTTTAGGAAAATAGTGTTGAAGTGTCTCGAGGGAAAATATCAGGCTAGGGAGTCCAATGATGGTATGGGTGGCCAATTTATCCATTCACCAGACCCTAATTACCCTCTTGTTGACTTGGAACCCTGATACACTTGATGTAGGAAATAGTGGTACGTGCATCATATAGGATTGAGTCTTTGACCATGCTTCTTGAATCAACACATCAGTTTTGTTGATATATATATATATATGATCATCTGACCTTATAACTCCTTGATATAATTTAGGATTCCCCCACGATGATGTCCAGCCAAGATACCAGCTCAAGTTTGTGACGATGACACTGTGAGAGATGAGGCCTCAGTTCAGGGTCCATAATGGTATCCCCTTACTCCAGGTGGGCTAGTATCATCACCTACACCAGTTGAGCTGTAGATAGTCACAGTTGAGTATACTGAGGACAAGTGTAGACTGATCACACTCCATGAGTTTCAATTCCAGAGACTGATATGGTTCCACAGTGAGCTAGATCCGTAGGTAGAAGAGGATTGGATGGAGTCAGTGGTCGGCCTCCTCTGGCTTGTACATACACCTAAGGATCTAATGGTGGCTTCAGAAGCCTATCTTTTCCACAGAATGACCAGATGTTAGTGGAGATTGGTTACTCAGAAGCACGATGTGTCAGTACTATCATGGGATGATTTTCAGCAGCTGTTTCATGAAGAGTACTACACTTCATTCTTACACTACATTCAGATTCTGAATCTTCTAGAGCTTCAATAAGGAGGGATGATGATGGATGAGTACTATTCTAGGTTAACATACCTGACTTGATACTCTGTGGACATGATCTATGATAGCTACTTCCACACACAGAAGTTTGAGGAGAGTCTCCAAAGAGAGATCCATGCCTTCATGCTACCCTTGTGCATCCCCACATATGTTGTTGTGCCGGAGGGGCACTAGTGAAAAAGATATTTTTTTAGAAGGATTCCAATTAGCTGGGACTGGAAGTGGACTCTATAGATCTAAGACTTTTTCTACATCTAGAAGTCCTTAGAATACTGGGAATCGACACAAAGGATCTTCCTAGGATTAGACTCGGGCACGTGGTCATGCAACACAGGGGAAATGCAGAGCATCAGGTCATCCTAGAGAGGGCCAGTTCTATGCTTGTGATGGGTGACATCACATGGTAGGAGACTACCCGAATAGACATACTGAGCATCCTAGGTAGATAGAAGGTGGACAACCAAATCCGAGACAATCCCATGGTCTTGTTTCACCTAGGTGGAGACAGGGTGGTCCCTAGGGAGGAGATGCTAGCAATAGAGAAAGAGGAGATGCATGTGGGGGGAAGATTCTATTTGGTTTTTCACCATGACCATTGGGAGGCCCATGTCAAGCTCCAGGAGCTGGTGGATGGTGCCGCATACAACTGTGGGCTATGGATTTCTGTGATCCTGATTCACATAAGATGATATGAGGTATGTTATTTGTTTATTCAACTCTTGATTCAATATTAGTAGACACATGATACAATCGACCTTTTATCTCATTGCTCTTGGTATGTTATTTGGAGCTCCTAGTAGAGTTAGTAGCACATCAACTTTGTCTCGAGGTTTAAATGGGGAGTTATTCTTCTATGTATTTCATTTTCATGTAGTGAAAGCCATTTCATAGAGGATAGAGGTTCACATGAGACTTACTGGTCATCATGATGGAAACTTATGACATCATTTTGGGTAGGGATTGGCTTTCCATGGTTCAAGCCTTAATCAACTGTCACTATAGGATAATCAGATGCCAACACACTAGTGGGATGATGTTCTCCATTCTCAATGAAAGAGACCACGTAGTAGGGAAGACATGTGATGTGATTAGGAGGCTACAATCTCTTACATATCAATTAGTGATCATATCCCTTGGTGCATCATACTCTTCAATAATATGTGTTCCTTCAATTGTGGAGGATTACATGGACGTCTTCCCCGAAGATATTTCGAGGCTACCTAAAAGAAAGGAGTAGGATGTTTTCATTAACTTGTGACAAGAGACTTCCATGATGTCTTCTGAGACATATCAGTTGGAACTCACTAACCTCCATTAGATATAATTTTAGTTAGAGTACCTTTGAGTTAAAGGTTTCATTAGACCCATTGTCTCCCCCTGGGAAACTCCCATTCTGTTCATGAATACGGGATATGGGAGATTAAAACTTTGTGTCAATTATCTTCACCCAAACCAGACCATGATAAAGAACAAGTATCCCTTACTGAGAATTGATGACCTATTCGACCAGTTGAATGTGTGAGGTGGTCCTCCAAAATCAATCTCAGGTTTGGATACCACCAACAATTAATTCACGATGTTGGTATTTGGAATATGGTTTCTTGATGTTTCTATGGGCATTATGAGTTTCTAATGATGCCCTTTGGTGTGGATAATTCCCCCACTTTACTTATGGTCTTGATAAACCATATTTTCTAGCCATACATGGCCCATTTTATTGTTGTCTTCATCATTGACATACTAATATACTCTACATCAGAGGAAGATCTTGTAGGGAACTTGATGATGGTTCAAGATTTACATCGATGCACTAGATTTACAGGAAGATCTCAAGGTTCCTTTTTTGGATACATGTGGTACACTTTTTGGGGAATGTCATCCCTAAAAAAGGTTTATCCTGGAAGAACCCAGATCTACTTTTCCAGTATGTTTCCCATTTTCTAGTGTTTTTGAGAAAAGGGAGGATATTCTGAAAATTATTGAAGTACACATCTTATACATTATAAGTATACGATGTGGATTCGGTTACCGCAAGTAGCCGGGTGATGGCCGTGTAACGGCCATGCACACAGCTGTGTGTGGTGACCTGGAGACCGCCTAATGTGGGGGATGGTAAGGACAAGTACACATCATGTACTTATAATTTACACGTTTTGTAATTTTTTTCATTAAATGTTCTAGGGTTGCATCTGATGTATACAAACACCTCCTTCTCAACATAGTTCTTCTGAGAGCATCCATACGACCATGATTCTTCCCCAAGCCCCGGATTGAGCATCCGTTCTCAGATTTGACCGCCATCAATTGCATTGAGATTTCCATAGTAATCTCTTCCTTCTTCTCGAGCTTCATTTCCTTATTCCTCTTCTTTCAATAGTTATCCTTGGTTGACCGTTTTTAGAGTTTTTGTCAATCTACATTTTTCTTGAGTGATTCAAGGCTTGAGGTTCGTGTATAGTGATCCTAAAACACCGAGGTAGGTTGTTTGTGCCCTTTTTTAGAAAGTGTTTGAGTTTTATGTGTGAAATTTCCCAATACCCTTGACTGAGGTATTTCATGTTAATTATTTTAGCCCTGTTAGTTTCCTGTTATGCTTGTATTCTTGAATAGAGGTTAATTGAATGTGAATAGGGATAATTTCTATGCTTTTTAATTGTTTTCCCATTCATGTCTTGTTTATGACCATTTAGTTCTACATAGCCTGTTAGTCTGGCTTGTTTTTCACCATGCCTAGTACTGTAGGATAGGGTTTTTGTTTATCTGAAATGTTGTTATGTTGTAGACTATTATCCAAGTAGTTCTTGAGGTTTTTTTGGCCTATACGCATTACCATAATTTCTTGACTTATAGAGGGTCGTGAGAACCTGGTGTAGTAGACTATAGGAAGAATGGACGTAGGGGCCTCTCCAGAGTTTCTATTTTAACTATTATGATGCGATACCATAAGGAAAATTGATATAAGTGATTCCCCAGAGTGTTTGTAGTTTCTACATGTGGGCCAAAGGGGGAATGAGACATAAACGCTTCCCTAGAGTTCCTTTTAGTTACTAATACAATACTATAGGAGGAATTGACTGTGAGTGCTTCCTCAGAGAGTCCATGCTTAATATGAACCAGAGTGGTTTGACTGTGAGTACTTCACAGAGGGTTGGTTGTGTTATTTTGATTGAACCGGAGTGGTTAGGGTTAGATTACTACACAGAGGGTTACATGCTTTGATTAGATAATTTCTTGATATATGAAATTTAATGCATTGAATCTATAGGAATGTTTATTGTTGTGTACTTCCTTGTTTAATGCTTCTTCTTCTTATTGACTACCGTATATATTCACTGACTATCAGGAATAGTTCTCTTGGTGGTTTCCCACTGTGATTTAGTCTCACACCCGGTTTGGGTCATGATTTTGGTCCCAAAAAGATTATATTGTTGTAGGTATATAGAAGGGAAAATTCCCTTCAACTTCAGGTACTTGACTTCATTGGAGCCGGAGAGCATGGGACCAAGAAGAGGCTTGCGATGCTAAGGAGTTTATTTTTTTTTCTTTTGTACTTGGTTTAGTACTGTATTCCAGCATTGTTACTTGTTTGGATGTTTTCCAAGACATATGTATCATGCATCATTTATATGTGTTCTCTAGTTGTTCTTACTTTTAGTCTTCTGTTGTTTACTGTTGTATGGTATTATTACTGACTCTGCTATTTCAATCTATTTACTTCCATTGTGTTACTCTTCCAACGAGGGCATAGTTTCCCCACTACCACACATAAGGCCCTCACTTCTAGTCAAAAGCCTCTAGTGTTAGGGGAAATGGTCTTGAGGCCATTTGACCAACCGGGTGCGAGGCACCTCTAGGTGGCTTCCGGAACCGGGATGTTGCAAAATGTTATCAGTGGTTCTTTTCTTCTTGACTTACTATTTGGAGCCTATAGCCTGGGATATGAAGGAATTGGTACTTGGTAATAATCTGTGCCCGGGATTAGCTAACTCGTGTATAGGGAAAATCCAATCTACCTCGTTTATTGCAATTTTTATGGTTTTTAAATTTTACAGTTGATTTGATTTTCTCTGTTGGGTGATTAACATGTTTTGTACTATTATTATTGATGTTATTAAGGATTTATTTGTGTTTAAACCCGATGAGATGAGGGTATTCCATCTCATGCATCATATATGCACTTATTAAAAATCAATTTTCATGCATTCCTGCCATTCCATTTAGGAAGAACTAGTAATTTCATGTTGTTATGATAGATGTTGCTCTACATATTCATGTTATTGTGATAGTTTCCTTGATAGAATACCTACTTTTGATAAGGTATTGAGTTGTGTATAGTTTTGTTTGAATGAATGCCAAACTTTGGTTCTGGAGGTGTTATGATCCCTCTTGGATTAGAATTTGGTGGATCATTAATCTATTATTCTTTTATAGGACATGTATAAGATGCCAAGATTTGATTCTTGGGGGAAAATAGGCCCTCACATGTCATAATTTGGAACTTTATTGTTCCTTTCAGTGTTTTTTTTGGGTTTTGGAGTCATTTCTGAGGCTTACTATCCGAAAAAAAAACATAGAATATATGTCGTGTAATGCTGAATACATGTCATGTGTTCTTATATTTCGAAAGAAACTATTTTTCTTAAGTACATGCCATGTATTGTATGTACACGTCGTGCAGTCACTAACCGTGTATCGGACTATATAGGTGGAGACACGAGGTTGGGAATCTTTGGTAGGACACGCCGTGTACTGGATGTACATGCCGTGTTGTAGAACCGTGTAAAAAGTCATGTCACTAACAACACGGGTCAGTTGAGTCTTTTCTAGTACACGTCGTGTCCATCTGGAACATGATGTGTAGTGTGAGATGTGTATCCAGCCATGTCACTTATAACACAAGTCGTTGAAGCTCGTCTAGTACACACTGTGTCAGGAACAAACACTCTGGGTAGTCTTGTTCTAGGAGGACCATGTGGCTTATCTGTGTAGAAGAACTTGGTCAGGGGAAGAGAAGTCAAGTATACGCTATGTGTTAGGACAACGCGCCATGTGTTTGGGGTGTTACATGACCAGTTGTGGTAGGAGTACACACCCATGTGAAAGGATTAAGGGAATACGCTGGGTTGGCATTATAAACGCAGTGTATCCATGTTTTGAAATACATGAATTATTTATTTCTTTTATTCCCTTATTATACTTCTAAGTGTCATTCCCTATCAATCTTGATCTAAGGTGTGCGCTAGAAATTACAGAGTCATGCCACCAAGAAGTCCTTAGGTTGTCTGCCAGTTACAAGGCAATGATCAAACACGGAACATGACTGGTCAGAGACTACCATTAGATCATCCGTTACTGCCAGTCTTGGAACCAGTCATCTTTCCTGACATAGGTACTAATGCACAGTTCTGAGAGGGATTTATAAGGTTCATGCAGACCTTCTGAGGAGTACCACATCATTCCCTATCTATGTTAGAGTTGAAGTGGGTTTTCTAGCAGCTGCACCCTCCCACCTTTATAGGGAAAGGAGCACATCAGTCTTCAGAGTCATGGTTAGAAGCCATGCTTTCTATATTTGAGCATCTAGAGACACCTCCAGAGAGGAGGGTCAAGATCGCTACGTACATGCTTTGGGATTACACCAAGAGATGGTGGGATATGATCTCACAGGGGGGATGCCAGTAGGTTATGGCATCAGATGAGTTCCATTGTACTTTATATGACTACATATATCCGGAGACTTTGAGGGTCGGTTAAGCCCGAGAGTTCAAGAGTCTAGAGTAGGGTACTCTTTCTTTTATGGTGAATTCTCCATACTTCACAGAGTTGTAGGACTTCACGCCTATTCCAGGAGGTGATGAGTTATTCTAGGTGAGGAAGTTCGAGGATGGTCTCAGGCACGACATCTGATCAGAGGTGAAAATCTTCAGGTTGACTTCCATCACTTCTATAGTAAACCAGGCACTGATTACGGAGCAAAATTTGAGGGATTCTGGAGTTGTGAGATAGGGCAGTTTGACATTCGGAGTTAGTACCCTACTACTGAGAGCAATAAGTGTCAAAGGGGGTCTTTGTGTGGTGATCCAAGGAGGCGAGACACTTCTTCTAGTAGCCAGGTGGTGTCCTACTGGTGCAGGAAGAGCAGGCATACAAGGCCACAATTCCCGAGAGACCCAATAGAGTGTTGGTCTTTTGGAAAGATGGTTCATCTTCAGAATTTATGTCAGATCTTCTCACTATAAGCTGTTGACAGGGTTTCTTCTATGACACATCATACAGGAGAATTTCCATCAGCTTCTCATAAGCCCGGGAACTGGAGTTCTTTTGGCCATTCTGGACGAGGTGGAGGTTGTGGTCGTGATAGTCAGTCTCCAGGAATTCAGCGACAGTAGGGGGGTTAGCTCAGAGTGGTCTGGCAGTGTCACTGGGATACAGTGTAGGTCATACTTTTCTAGTGGAGAAGACCCAACAAGAGCAGGATCCCATACCCTCTACAGTTCGAGGTACGATTCTAGTTGCCTCAGTTTTGGCTTCTTCTATTTTCGATACAGGGGATTTCCAAAGATTTATATCTGTTTTGGATGTGGAGAGCCTTGGTCTCTATTTCATTTCTTCTGCTGATATCTTGACACTCAACACACCATTGGAGAAATGAAAATCTAGTGTATAACAATGCAAGGAGTTCCCTCTAGTGGTTGGTGGGTTTCACTTCTTATGGGACCATTATATCCTAGAGATGACATGTTATTATGTCATTCTCTAAATGGACTGGTTAGTTCCCTTCTAGGATGTTGTTTATTGCTATCACTATAGGGTGAGATTCACATCAATATAGGGTGGATCGTTTCTTCATAATGGTGAATGGGTTTTCCAGGAAAGCAGAAGAGGACGCGAGCATCATGGGTTGGGAGGAGTTACAGCCCAGATTGCTAGTCTTTATATGGATGACCATGGGAATTCACAGATGGAAATTCCTATAGTGGTGGATCATTTTAGAGACATCTTTTCAAAGGGATTTTCAGGTTTTCCTCCATAGTTATAGGTAGAATTTTCTATTGAACTTGTTCCATGATTAGTACCGGTGTCCATTACTCCTTATAGGATGGATAAACCAGAGTTACAGGTGATCAAGAAGTAGTTGGAGGAGTTGCAGGAAAAGGGTTTCATCTGACCCAGTACCTCCCCTTGGGGTTCACCTGTCCTATTTGTGAAGAAGGAAAATGGTACCATAAGTGTTTTTGTGGATTATTGAAAGATGAAGCAGTTGACGTTCAAGAACCGATATCCCTTGCTGAGGATTGAAAATCTCTTTGACAAACTATGAGGATCCCGAGTGTTCTCAATGATTGACTTGAGATCCGGTTACCATCAGTTGTTCTTTAGACCATGTGATATACCTATTAAATCCTTCCAAAGTAGGTATAGTCTATACGAGTATGTGGTTAGGTCATTCTGTCTCACAAACACGCCTACAGTTCTAATGGCACTGATGAACTGAGTGTTCCATCCATATTAGGATTCTTTTGTGGTAGTCTTCGTGGATGATATCTTGATGTACTCTCACACTCAAGACAACCATGCTACCCATATTGAGATCATTTTTAGTACACTGAGAGAGCATCATTTACATGATAATCTCTCAAAATCCCACTTATGGATGAACCAAATTCACTTCTTCGGTCATGTTATCTTAGTGACAGGAGTGTCAGTAGACCCATAGAAAGTGAGAGTTGTAGTTTCCTAGGAGAATCCGAAGAATGTATTTGAGGTACGAAGTTTTATAGGGCTGGTTTATGTAATACAGATGTTTCATACAAGACTTTTCCCGTTTAGCATCACCACTGACGGTTCTGACTAAGAAGGGTGCAAGGTTCTTGTGGTCAGATTATTGTGAGTCAGCCTTTTAGAAGATGAAACGGTGGTTGACTTCAGCAGCGATACTAGTATTGCCAGAGCTGGTAAAAAGCTATACTGTATATTGTGATGCATCAGGTATTGGGATGGGAGCTGTGCTTATGTAGGGAGAAGGAGTTGTTGCGTATGAGTCTCGACAGTTGATGCCACCTGAGAGAAATTACCCGATGCATGATCTTGAGCTGGCTACAGTTGTTCATGCCTTATATTGTTGGAGACATTATCTTACGGGAGATATTTTTTTGGTCTTCACTGACCAATAATTCTCAAGTATATCTTCACTCAGCGTGATCTGAATTTGAGATAGTGAAGGTGGGTTGAGCACCTTCAGTATTTTGACTTTGAGCTTGCCTATACGCCTGAGAAGGGAAACACAGTGGCTGATGCGCTGAGCAGGAGGACTCAGATACAGGTAGTTTAGGATGCTATTAATGAGTGGTAGCTAATGGATATATTCTTTGAGATGCGTTTGGAGGTGCACGACAAAAAGGATAGACATTTAAATCTTCTGTAGTTGATACCTATACTATTCTTGATTAAGCACGATTGAGGAAACTATCAGATTCTGAAGGCCTAGTTCTGTGATAGAGTGTGTCAGGAGAAGACCTTATTCCTGGATGGACAGTAGGTGAGGATGAGATCTTGCATTTTTATTGGCATTTATGGGTGTCAGCAAACATACGTGAGGAGCTGACCGAGGACATTCATTACTCAGTTTGTGCAATTCATTCTGGTGTCACCAAGATGTATCATGATCTACACCATCTGTATTTGTATCCAGGTCTGAAGAGAGATGTTTTTGGTTTTTTCATGAGGTATTGCACCTTTTAGTAGGTGAAGGTAGAGTATCAGCGACCAGCAAGGATTTTGCAGTGGTTTACCATTCCCAAGTGGAAGTGGAATGATGTTGCGATAGATTTCGTGATAGGTTTACTGAGGTCTCCTTGAGGGAATGATGCAGTATGGGTTGTCATTGAAAGACTCACGAAGGTTTCTCACTTCTTTCCGATCAAGGATACCTTCAGTGTTGATGGGATAGGAAGGTTTTACATTTGATAGATTATACGTTTGTGTGGGGTTCCACACTCCATTTTTTTAGAAAGGGACACATGTTTTACTTCTCGGGTCGGTTAGGTGATATTGAAAGCTTTGGGTACACAAGTACTTCTGAGTACAACTACCACCTAGACAAATGGCATGTCCGAGTATATGATTCAGGTGATTGAGGACATGCTTCGACTGTCCATCCTGAATTTTGGAGGTTCTTGGGAGAAGCACATACCTCTTATAAAGTTTTCCTATAATAATAGTTTTCAAGAAACTATTCAGATGGAACCTTATGAGTCTTTGTACGGTATGCCATGCCGAACACCCTTCTATTGGCTGGAGGCAGAAGAGGCAGCTATGTTGGGACCTAATCTTGTCCAGGAGACCATAGAGCAGATAGAGTTGATTCAGAAGAGGATGCCTACTGCATAGTCTCGACATAAGTCTTATGATGATCGACGGAGAAGACCTCTGGAGTTCGGGGTTGGGGATCAGTTTTTCCTACATGTCACACCGAGGTTGGGACACAAGAGGATTAATAGATAGGGTAAGCTTTCGCCAAGGTATGTCTTTCCATTTGAGGAGTTGGAGAGAGTTGGGCTGGTTTCCTATCAGTTGCAGTTACCACAGAGGTACCGATATATGCACAAAGTCTTCCATGTTTCTCAGCTTTGGCGTTACTTCTAAGACCCATCTCATGTTTTTCAACCCGATGAGGTTGCGTTAGAGGTGGACGCCTCTTTTGAATAGCATCCTATCTGGATTGTTGATCGAAGTGATAAGGATCTACATGGTCATTCGTTTCCTAGGGTACGAGTGATATGGCAGCACAGGTGAGTATAGGATGAGACTTGGGAGAGGGAGGCTGATATACGATCATAGTGTTTGGAGCTTTTCGAGGATTATTCTTCTTATGCCACCTTGCTAAGGAAATTCGGGGGAAATTTTCTTTAAGGGGGGATGTTTGTAAAAACCTAGATCTTCTTTTGAGTTTTGTTTCCCTTTTTCTAGTGTTTTTTAGAAAAAGGGGATTTTATAGAAATTTTTTAAGTACATGTCATTTACTTTATAAGTACATTCCATGTACTCGGTTAGCACAAGTAGCTGGGTGCTGGCTGTGTAACGGCCATACACATGACTGTGTGTGGTGACCTGGAGACCACCTAATGTGGGGTCCAGTAAGGAAAAATACATGTTTGGTACTTATAAAGTACACACCGTGTCCATTCTTTGTTTTCATTAAATGTATCGGGGTCACGTCTGACAGACAGAAACACCTCCTTCTCAACCTAGTTCGTTTGAGAGCATCCGTATGACTGTGATTCTTCCCCAAGCCCTCGATCATGCATCTTTTCTCCGATTCAACTGTTGTCGATTGCATTGGTATTGCTATGGTAATATCTTCCTTCTTCTAGTGATTTGTTTCCTGATTAATCTTATTTCTAGAGTTATCCTCGGTTGAGTGTTTTTGGAGTTTTTATAGATCTACAGTGTTCTTGGGTAATTCAAGGATTGAGGTTCACGTAAAGTGATCCTACAACATCGTGGTAGGTGTTTTGTTCCATTATGTAGAATGTATTTGAGTTATATGTAAAAAATTGGCCAATAACCTTGAATGAGGTATTGCGGGTTTACTGTTTTAGCCCTATTAATTGCCTCGTTTGCTTGTATGCCTGAATAGAGGGTAATTTATTGTAAATAGGGTTAATTTCTATGATTTGGACGTGTTTTCCCATGCATGTCTTGTTTATGACCATTTGATCATGCTTAGCCTGTTAGGCTGACTTGTTTTTCCATAATGCCTAGTACTGTAGGATGGAGAGTTTGTTTATCTGACATGTTGCTTTGCTGTAGATAGTTAACCAATTAGTTCTTGAGGTTTACTTTGGTCGATAAACATTACTATGCTTTATTGACTTACACAGGGTTGTGAGAACCTGGTGTAGTAGACCATAGGGAGAATGGACATAAGTGTTTCTCCAGAGTTTCTGTTTTTACAATTATGATTCGAGACTACAAGGGTTATTGAAGTAACCACTTTCTCATAGTGTCAATAGGTCCACAACACAGGCCACAGGGGGATGAGACATAAGTGCTTCCCCAGTGCACCTTTTAGTTACTGATACGACACTATAGGAGGAATTGATAGTGAGTGCTTCTTCAAAGAGTCTATACTTAAGCTAAACCAGAGGGGTTAGACTGTGAGTACATCCTAGAGGGTTTCTTGTGTTGTTTTGGTTGAACCAGAGGGGTTAGGCTAAGAGTACAACCCAGAGGGTTACCAGCTTTCATTAGCTACTTTCTTGATATATGAAATTGAATGCATTGAAACTGTAGTAATGTTTACTATTTATTACTTACTTGTTAGCTGTATCTTCTAATTATTTCCTACCACATATATTCACTGACTGTTAGGCACAGATCTCTTGGTGGTTTTCTACTAGGATTTAGTCTCACACCCTGTTTGGGTCATGCTTTTGGGCCAACATAGATTATATTGATGCAGATATAGATGAGGGAAATCACCCTTCTACATTAGGTACCTGACTGCATTGGAGTAGGAGAGCATGGGACCAAGCAGAGGCATGCGATGCAGAGGAGTATATTCTTGTTTTTCTTTTGTAAATGGTTTAGTACTTTATTCTAGAATTGTGACTTTATTGGCTATTTTACAAGAGATATGTATCATGCATCATTTATATATGTTCTCTAGTTATTCTTCCTTTTAGTGTTCCACTGTTTACTATTGTATGGTATTATTACCACTTCCTCTATTGCTATGTGTTTACTTCTGTTGTGTTACACTTCCAAAGAGGGTATAGTTTCCCCACTATCACACCTAAGGCCCTCGCTGCAAGTCGGATGCCTCTGGCATTCGGGGAAATGCGCTTGAGGCCATGTGACCAACCGGGTACATGGCACCTCTGTGCTGCTTCTGAAACATGTACGTTACATATCCATGGTTCCAACAAAGATAAATGTAGTTATTACTTAGTATCAACCCAATAATTTGTCAGAGGTGTGAATCTTTCATGGATTGGAAGGGTACTCCATGGGATTTATGGTCGAATTCTCCATTATCACAACACCTTTGACCAAATGGAAATAGAAGGGAAGACTATTTACCAGGTCTAAGAAATAGTAGAAGGCCGTTTATGATTTTAAGTAGAGTCTAATGAACAATCCAGTTTTGAGACTACCAAAGGAAGGTTTGGAGTTCAAAGTGTATTCTGATGCCTTAGTATATGAGATAAATTTCATGTTGATGCAATGACATGTAGTCACTGCATATGGGTTGATGAAGTTAAGACCCCATGAGCGGAACAATGCGACTCTTGTCTTATATCTAGTAGAGGTGGTCTCCACTCTGAGGATGTGGATGAACTAACTTCTAGGAGAGTGAATTGTGGTTTACTCAGACCACCAGATCCTTAGGTACATCTTCACCCAGAGAGACTTGCACCTATGGCAACGTTGCTGGTTGGAGTTATAGTAGGACTATTACTTCAAGATATTAATTACTCTAGGATAGGTAAAAAAATTATAAGATTATTTTATTGGGAAGTCTCAGGCTCATTTAGTGTGGGAATCATCAAAGAAGTTAGCTTCTTTGTAGCTGACCCCGATGGACCCGAAGGGAATTTTTTTTCTACAGTTTGTGGGGATGAATCCTTCGATCCTTGAGTGTTTTAAAGAGTCCCAACTGTGAGATATCAACGAAAAATTTCGGCATTATCAAATATCCATATGAGACACTATAGATGGATATTAGGAAGGATGGAATCATAGTATTTTATTATAGGGGAAAATGATGGTTCTAATTGAGATGTGGGGGGAGGTGATGCCAGAGTTCTACACTTCTCCATTAAATGTACATCCCGGTGTGGGGAAGATGTAAGTGGATATTCAGTGGTAGTTTTGGTGGTATGGCATGAGATTAATTGTAGCTGAGTTCATCTCACGGTGCCTCACCTGTCAGTAGGGGAAGGCTGAGTACCAGGATCTGACGGGTTTGTTGCAGCCTCTTGAAAAGCTAGAGTGTAAATGGGACTACATATACATGGGCATCGTCATAGGTATTCAAAACACAATGATGGTCCATGAAACCACATGGGTGATAATGGACCGACTCATGAATTCATCACACTTCTTCTAAATAAGGAATCAGAGTTCGTTGGAGATTTTGGGATAGTTGTAAGTGCGAGAAGTCATCTTACTTCATAGGGAACCCTCAATGATTGTCTCTGATATTGAAGCACAATTTACATCACGATTGTTGAGGGGAATTCATGAGAAATTCAATACCTTGATGGAGATGAAAACAACCTTTCACCCACAGACTGATGACTAGACCACGTGCACTATCGAGTTGCTTGAGGATATTCTGAGGGCTTGTGTGTTAGATTTTAGCCAGAGATGGGAGTATCACCTGCCTTTGGTAGAGTAAGCATACAAGAACATCTACCACTCTACCATCATCAAGGAAAATTTTTAGGTCTTATATGGGAGACCCGTCAGGATACCTTGGTGTGAGACAGAGGTTAGTGAATCATCCCTCAGGGGCCCAAAATTTGTGCAAGGGATGACGGAGATAGTGCTGGTCATCTGTGAATGGATGAATATGGCCTAGGGAAGACATAAATCTTATACAGATCGCTATTGTATTACCTTATATTTTGATCAGGTACACCATGTCTTCCTGAGATTCACCCCACAACATAGAATGCAGAGTTTATGTAACAGAGACAAGTTATCCCTATTCTTCATCAGGACTTTATAGATCATGCAGATGGTTTGTGAGGTCTCCTAAAACCTTATCGTACCCCCAGAACTAAACTAAGTTCACAACATATTCCATGTGTCATAGTTGAGGAGATAAGTGCATGATCCTATACACCTTATCAACTAAGGTGAGTTGAATATCAAATATGGAGGCAACTTTGCAGAGCACCAGGTTCTGATCGAGGATCGACAGGAGTAATCCTTACACGGAAAAACTATCCATTTTGTCCATTTGCTGTGAAAGCATGTAAATTTTCAGGAGAGCTCCTAGGAATGAGAGATCCCGATGGGGGCTTAGTATCCTTAGTTTTGTTCCATGTTTTGGTTTCTGGGGATGAAATTATTGAATGAGGTAATGATGTTAAGACGAGGTTCTTTCCTTATAAGACTTTCTAATATATCTATATATATTTCCACACTTGGCCACTGATATGATGCATGATTCCAAGGATCAGTGTTCCTGGGATAAATCATATAAAAATATTAAGTATATTTTATACTATTCACATGAAGGAAACTAGATATTTGTTAAACAAAAGTTAGGATCAGAAATTCTATTTATGTTTGAGTCGAGAGCATTGTGTTTACCATAGGTGGGACCTAAACTTTACCAGTGTGGGTCTTCTATAGAAAAATCCATGGAGGACGTAACCATAAATAATTTTTTTTAATAAAATTATTTAATTTCATATTTTGTTTCGAATAAATTTTGAAGGGGGTATCATATTGGAAATATGATACCACTGTTGAGTTCATAATGGGTAGATTTACCTAAGCGTCACCTAACTTGAGAGGGCGATTGATGTTTGGATCCCACGACCATTGGAGGGTATGATTAAGAATATACCTTAACCTAATTTCGAGGCTATAAAATGTTGTTATGTGTAATTTTGAGGGTTGGACTCTAATCCTCCATCCAGCAGGATCTCTCTCCCTTCCTTCATCAGTGGATAAACGATGAAGAAATAGGATTACAATGGAAGTGTGGAAAAAAAAAATCAATGGACAACGGATCAAAATGATGTAGGATTTATTTCCATTGATTTTTAATTGGAATTATTGATTGAAAATTTTTCCGTTGTCAATTTTTTTGGTCATTTTTAACATCAACGTCAATGGAAGAACTAACAAGGACATCGATCTGTGCTTTTATTCCTTTTATTCTTCATGTTCTTCATATGTTCTTCATGATTTTCATCATTAACATTTCAACATGTCAAAAAATTAAAAGGATCGTCCTTAAGGGTTTATTTCTATGAAGGGATTAGTCTAAGGATCCCTGATCTATGTTCGCCATGTTTTTTGGGTAACTAGAAGAGGACCGGTTGTCCATGGAAGGGACCACTAGCGAGGCGCTACTGGAATCTGTGGTGTGGCGGGTTGTGGGAGTGGTAGTGATCCATGGTGTGCTGGTGCCATAGAGTATAAGTGACCCAAGGAATGATGGGGACATGAGGAATGACCTAAGGAAGCTATAACCATCACAAAACACGATGAGAATTCAACCGCATTAACTTTGGTGACCGCGTAGGTTGACGCGGTGCAGGATGGTCCAAGGGAGAGGTAGGGGATGGGACAAAGCGGTAGGAGTTGGGCCCAACCAAGTGGACCAGGACCAACAATGTGTGTGGGACATGGGTCGGTCAGAGTGGAGTGTGGAAAATTGACTAGAAGCCACGGTAGCATGAGATACCTTGGGTCCAGCAACTGCAGTCGGTTTTGGATGGTCAACCTCAGTAGACAGCCACTACTGTTGGTCCGTGGATGCGTGCACTATGAAGGATCATTCTTGGTTGTCGACCATCATGATAGTTGGGCTGACTAGGGTGGTTGGTCCATAGCTGCACTAATGCGGGCCCATGTTCGCCTTCATATGGTGCGTTCAACCAACCATATCCTCTAAATAGAAGATCCATTTGATGTGATGTCTATGAAAACATGATCCCCTATTCGAGATAGACATTGTGAGGTCAGTTTTGGAAAATATTATTTGGGGTTGAGGTGTAGGCCCCACAATTTCCCATTGAGGCATATTATGGTGAAGAATTATCTTTTTATCAATTATCCAATTCCAACAAGTAAATATCCTACACTATATGTTTTTCTACGTAGAGCGGTATGGTGACCTCCAATGCAGATTTCAGGTTACAATGCATGGTGTTCCAAACATGACACTCTTTTTAGTGGTGTTCGATGACAGGAGTGGATAGGCGATGACCATAAATATTTCCTAGAGGCACCCTACATCTGGGTGTGGGATGGGTCCTTGGGGACACTAGAGTATAACCGTCAAGACAGGATTGGCATGCGTCATCAACGAAACTAGAGTGGTACCCTCCAACTGGGCTATACATGGGTCCTCAACAACATTAGAGTGGAACCATCTAGTGAGGACATGTATGGTTCCTCAACATATTCCAAGTGGCACCATATAGTTAGGCTAGGTACAGGTTATCGACAACTCTACAGTTGAACCCTCTAGCCAGGTTAGGCATGGGACCTCAACCTTATGAAAAAACCTCTCAACTATGAGATTCAGTGAAAAGACATGGTTTGATGTACATTTGGACTCCTGAGAAAGGGATTCTCTTTTCCCACCTAGATAAATCCTTGATAGGCTACCTAAAACCATGAGGATGATTTAGTTCTACTCAAAGTGGATAGTATCAATGTGTGGTGATTGATCCCCTTTGACTAGCTTGTTCAGGGAAGACGTGTGGGATGTTGGGCATCATTAATTGATACTCTTGGAATTGTTGGAGACTCTTATTCCTGGGCTAAGCTATGAGATAATGATCCATATACTCTCTTGTTTGGGTTTCTTTGACTTAGTTAATATATTCTAGTTCAGTAACCACTCCTGGTGTTTTGTTTACTCTCCTTCCAGGAGAGGTGAAGATGTGTGTGGTATGCCATGTTCTTTACATGTATTGCTTAATGTGGTTGGATGAGTATACTCTCCTACTGTAGGTAGTAAATACTCAACGTGAAGTCCAAGTTCTCACTATTTCTATCTCCTTGTGTTTGAATGAGATTATTTCAATCTCTTTTTGGGTTGATCAACACTCTTTCACCTTACCTTGTTCTATCTAATTCATTCCTTTCATATTGTATCACTTACTGCTCCCCCTTCAACATTAAGGGTGTCCTAAATGGTATGTATATAATCATCCCTTCATGGTCATTTCATGTATGTTTTATGCCTTATGCATATGACACACATGTTTAATCATGACTTTACAGGAGCTTTGGGCTACAGGTTCTTGGACTGTATATAATGGTCATAGATTGGGATCTAGGAGCGGGGCTCTCTCAACTATTTTACTTTTCCTGTTTCTATCAGGTAGGGAAACTTTTCTGGATGGGAATGTATTTTGGACAATTTTTTCTTTTCCGTTTACACAACTGTACTTTTACTATTTAGAGGTCCATGGTTGTTTGGATTATATACTGTATTTTAGAACCTTTTACTTCATTCATACTGCACTTTTTCATTGAGTTGGTTGGGTGTGTGTGTACAAGTACTTAGGCAAAGGGCTCCTCATGTTTATTGTGCATTTAGCACTTATCGGTGTGCCATGGCCTATAGAGGAGGGTTTTCGGTTGCTGCGGCTTGAGCCCTGACAAGGGTTGGGTCATGAAAGAATTATTTATTTTTAGATTCATGGATGAAGTCACATAAAAAATGAATTAATAGTCAAAGAAGAAAATTAAATAAAAGAATTATGCCTATATGTTTTATCCAATATGTTTAATTAATTATAAAACATCCACTTAATATTAACAAGACGTATAAAGGATGAAACAAGATAAAACTTATGCATAATAAATTTAAAACCCTCAATTAAATATTAATTTAGACAAATCCTACCATTACTTGATTGGGAATGTAACCATAAAACTATGTGTAGTACATAGACATAGTATGGACACTAACTTTTATCAGGGAGTTATCATGACCGTTTTTAGTTTAATTAATTGAAATTATATTAAGATTAATTGAAAATTTTTGTTCAATACAAATTTTGAGGCAAGTGTTGAGGAAGCCCAAGTCATGATTCCATGATAGGGGAACCCACTCAATGGATCAAGGAGCTACAAGTTCACAGTTGGAAATGAAACCTACCAAATTAATTTACTATGGTTTTTATGTGAATCGTCTATATCATTAAGAAATGTAATAGAGATACTTTCCACTATAATTTTAATTGAACTAACCATTCTAATTTCAATGGTGAGGTCTATTGAGACTTGGTAAATTAGTAGGATATTTAATAAATAAATAGAAAACATTTTATTACATATCACTTATTTTGTAACCAAGAAAAGAACTAATAATATGATATTTCTAATTATAGAATGAAATTTCAAGTTCATCAACCACACTATCCCAATAATCAATATTAGAGAAGAATAACCTTTAAACTAGCAGCAACTTCCAAAAGTTTTTTAGAAACCTTCAGGTTGTGCTATTCCATGAATGGAAATATTATGTTCTAGAATCGCCAATTCCTACTCCACCGGAAAAATATGCCAGTGATGTAGAGTTCCCATTCAATGAAATTCATTTTGCAACATGTTCTCTGTTCAATGATTATTTATTTCATAAAATAAATTTGAACTAGGTAAGTCTCATGAAAACAAGGATGTGCATATCATGATTGAGAACCTCCATGGTCTTTACTATAAGAGATCTAGACATGAAAAGTTTGATATTTCCATGGTTTCCTTTCAAAACATGTTTTTAGAGGGTTACCCATATAGTGCTCGCGTAATCAAGCTCATTGAATACATTGAGAACATAGTGGTTCTAGGGTTTAAATGCCCCGAAGCACTGGGCAGTGACCTAATTCTAAGACTACCCCCTTACATATTTTGTCAGAATTTTAATATGAATAATATTGAGAAGTATCTTTTAGATGTTATTAATTTTCTTCACCAAGTAGATAAGAATACGATGTATGAAAAAAAATTCCATTCTTATAGTGAACCAACATGATGTTTCGGAAAATATATATAAGACCAAAGATACTTATTTTCATTCCAAGATGATAAAGATCAATGGGAAATCTAAGGAAAATGATTTTTTCTATTTATCATGTGGAAAGAAGGGATACTGGAATAGAAACTGAACCTAGCCAAAGAACCAAGGGGAAGATTAAAGATAATTTTTTATTGAGTGTAATTTATCCTTTTCTATAAATTGGATATTAGATTAATCTTATGGTGATCACATATATATTCAAATACGAGAACTGAATATATTCTGAACGTTTGATGAGAAGAGGTAGATCTTTATACGTCCAACAATGTTTAACTTTCTGTTTTTTTATCAGGAACTATCACCTCAGGTTTCAGACCAGAAAGATATTGATTGGAAAGGGTTGTTATTATGTGATTATAGTTACTAAAAACATTATTTTTGTATCTATACTTGATATGCATCAATTTATTTTAATATTTGGGAATAAATTTTTTTTCTTTTCTAAATATAACATTTTTTGTGGTAAGTCACATTTAAATAATGGACTTTTGTGTTAGATTACACAAACAATATAATGAAAATCGATAAAAAAGTTACTTCATATGAATCACACTACAACTAACTTTGGAATAACAGACAAGGAAATATAAAATAAAAGTCATTGACTAAATTATATAAAGATAGATATTTAAATTATTTTGAAATAAAAAACATCCTGTATACACTAGTGGAAAAATTTATTTCCATTCTGGTTTTAATAAATTGGAATTCGGGTTTTAACTGACATCGATAAAGGCGACGTAAAAAATATAAGCTTCAACATCGGTTTTTATAAACCGACGTCAAAAATCCGCCCCCTTCTGTCTTCAGCATCAATTTTCGTATAAAATGATGCCAAAAGTCAGGACCGAACAATATTTGGTTTTGTTTTTCATATAAGCTGATGCCAAAAGTTAGGCCGACTGTAGAGACCCGTATCTTGACGTACATTGACTTTACATTACATTTGAGGAATACTTAGTACATAACAAAAAACACACACACAAGGATCGTAATAGTTTAGTGTCTTTGGAAACTCGGAATATAATCTTCTAATCGTGGTGAAAGATCTTCAAAATCTCCCATAAAGATCTTCCTTTTTTTTTACCTAAAACCTTTCTTTATATCCTGGGGAAAAGAAAACATAAAAGGGTGAGCTAAAATGCTCAGTAAGGGTAAACAAAATAAATATCAATCACATCATATACATAAGCACATAACTTTTGGAAATATTAACCTGCAAAAGAGATCATAATTTCATAACATGTGGTAAATCATGGCAGTGAAATGTAATCACAATAATCATAACTTAAAACATGAAACTTTGTGGCATTCACACATAATCATAGAGAATCATTTCTTGTTAGTCAAGACTCATTTCCAAGACTATCTTAGTGGACAAAGTCCCTTTCTGAATCGAGTAACCCTCGTTTCAGTCCTGTTTCACTGAACCGGTATAACCTACCATTCCAGCCATGTCTATCTCATGAGATATAAAATCTTTACCCAATTCATTGGAGGGAGATATAGGTCCCACCCATCTTATAATGAATCCATTCTTATGTGTGCCACATAATCATAAACCATACATCATAGTGTAACCCATGTAATAAAAATGGGATTCTTAAACAACATGACATCATAAAACAATTCATATAAGATAAAGGAATTCATAAAAATATTTCCATCACAACATAATCAAACCAATGTAATAATAGGGATAAAAACAGAACCCTTTTATTATCTTAGATGGAAAATAATTTTGATAAAATACTTGAACTCTATTCTTGAGGAAAATATCCTTTCTACTTCAAAAATACTTTTCATGTCATACAATTTTAAACTAAAAGAAGTTGGTTAAAAATAGACTTGAAAACTTGTAAAGGATTCTTCTTAGAAATAATGTTTTCAAAATCCATTCATGCCGTATAAGTTAAAAAAAACATTCTTCGTACTTTTGTCGGAAAAGTCAAAAAGTACCTCGTACGAAAAACGACAAAAGATTCCTTTCATTTCTTTTACTAAAAACTCACCGAAGGGTAAAAATGGATTTAAACAATTGTAGGTGGATGGAAATAATATTACATATTTATGAAACATGGATGTGGATGATAAAATATACCCCAGTAAATACTTACGAATAAACAATCTCGGATAAAAATGAGATTGTGATATTTCCCTTACCTTAGGTCCGACTTGCTTTGTAAGTGTCCGAACCTCCTGTATAATGATTTAAATCATGTTATTGACTTATTCTAGAATCATATTCATTGTTATTATATCATATATGGTCCACTTATGACTTTATATTACCCGTTCTTTTGTAAATTCATGTTAAAGTAGCGTTTTGGGTAAAATCGTCTCATTTGTCGTTCGTGTTTTTAACTTGTCATTATTCATATGATTACTTAGATCATGATTACTTAATTACAGAATATAAAACATGACTTATATATATATATTAATAATATATAATAAATCAGTAAATGGAAAGAAATACACCGTTCATGGAGACGGTAGTCCGTACGTACGCATGAACGTTGTTTTCGTTTGCTTATTGAATTGAATGGAATTAAGTAGATGACATACATATAAATATAAATAATTCCAGTATCATTATTATGTCATATATTTCATTAGAACATATTATATATACTTTATAATCATTCATGAATGGTTAATCATTGAGAATGAATCTCATCGCGTCGTGGAGACGGTAGTCCGTACGTACGCACGAGCGATGATATCGTTCCCATGGTCGTGGAATTGTGTTGAAGTGTATGTATACTATTTCAGTATCAATATCACTTTATAATAATCATATATAGTTACTCATTAAACCATTATACCCATCTAATTAAGGTGGTGGCGGAAAATAGATTACACCACGGCGTGGAGACGGTATTCCGTACATACGCACGCGCGGTGATTTCCTTTTTCCGTAGGATGGATAGAAGGTTAATTAGAGTTGTTTCATATTTATAATAACATATCAGTATGTAAGTAATACTTATGTTATTACTTTATCATGAAACAACTAAAGAAGAAGAAGTTGAAGAAGAAATAAATTGAAAAGATCGGTAATGGATATTACCTCTTCTTTGAAATGCCTCTTTGAATCCTTCACTTAGGGAACTAATATTGGTATTTTAAGAAGACCAGAACCTCTAGGATTATTCTAGGGAAGTGGAGAAGGGATTTTGGCAGAGTTTGGCCGATCTTGAGTGCTCAAATTGGTGTCAGGAGGAGGGGGAGGAGGTGTCCTTTTATAAGGGAGGAGAGGGGCACCTTAGGAATATCTCAAAATATTATTTTATATTAAAGTCAAAATCGGTTTATAATGGTTCCAAAGGGTCTTATTTCGAATCTAAAGTGTGGATGGGTCGAAATCCTACCATCCAATAGGATTTAGACAAGTTTAGGGTATTATTTTAACCTTATCAATTAGATTTAACTCTAAGTTAAATAATTTGACTTTTACCGTGTCTTTTTGTTTTCTTTCACTATATGGTTAATACACTTACTATAACATGTCAAACGAACCCCAAATTGTTTATTATTAATATATATATCCTTATCTAAGTCATTTGGCCGAACCTTATATTTTTAGGAATAAAATAACAATTAATAATATAATATTTGATTTAAAAACTATTTTGTGTCAATTTTGACACTATTTGATATATGATTTTTTTTAAAGACATAACAGAATTATATGTTCTAACAAAGTTGATTAAATCAACACTAATATATCATAGTAACCTATAAAATTATTGGAATTCATAAAAAGTCTAAAATTACATTCATTTGATCATTTATAACATCAATTATGTTTATATTTCCTTAAAAAGGGTAATTACTGCATCATTGTTGTGTCATAAATAAAATAATTTATTTAAAGTCTCAAAATTATAAATAAACTATCATTATGTAGGAAACCTTTTTATATTTCTAATTAATATTTAAAATCGAATTTATCTTATGTATAACCCTATATTAAAAATGTTTTAGTAAATAAACTTTGATTTTAACTCTTTTAACTCTTCTTTGAATTAAATAATAATAAATGTCCTAATCTAAACCAAGTGGGCCTAAATGATAATATTTTACACTTAAGGTTGTTTTTGGTCGAGATAAACTTGTCCAATAGAATTAGGACATGTGTTAGGGTAATATTAATATCATTCTTACCCTTAATTACCCTATTTACTTTTAACCGTGGTAAATAAAAGTAAAAAGTTACTATTCACCAAAAATTATTTTCATCTCATTGAACCACATTTTACTGACTGAAATCAACCGTGTCTCTCGGATTTTTGAAATTCCATTCACAAAATTGGTAAAATTAAGTTTTATGAAAAATTCAGTTTTTTAACTACCACTTAGTAGTTTCACTATTCATAAAAATTGATGTTTTTCAGAACAATGCCAAAATTTCATCCTAAGTTATATTTCATATTCCGAATTAAAAAATGAAGTCTATTTTACCAAATTCATAACATAGAAGTTGCATTAATTAATTTTATAATTAAATCCCGCTGTTAAAACAAATAGCGTGTTTTTAAGAAACAATATCTATCAAAAGATTGACACTTGATTATGTCTGGTTTAAATGTGAAATTACATCTAATGACCAACATTGTATTAAATTGTAAAAATATATTCTCAATATACTTTAAAACCACTAAAATTAATAATTTATCACTATTAATTATTTCAATTAAAAAAGTTGTTTTTAATTATAATTTAGTAATTTTCACTATTCATCAGAGTATGAAAGTTATCCGAAAAGTACCAAAATTTCACCTTAGGCTAAATTCGATACTCCGAATCCAAAAATAAAGTCCATTTTGAGAGCTAAATTTTCTAAAATTTAAAAAGTGGTTATTACTATTCATAACAGCTAGTTTTAATATTATTTTAATAGCATATCGTTGTTTCGTGAAACTCAGTATTACGTACTACACACGCTATCGAGGAAGGTTGTGATTGCGTGTAATGCAAGGCAAGTCAAGGATGTGTGTTGTGCAAGCTCCTTTTTGTGTTGCATACAACACAAGACATTAGTGAAATCAAAAAGAATATTTTTCATAAAATCTTGGGCTGTTACATTCTACCCCCCTTAAATCGAATTTCGCCCTCGAAATTCGTCGGGGTTATAAATGGTTTACTATTCGAAAGTTTCTTTAATAGAAACCCACATCGTAAAAAGGAATACCAAAACCAATCTTTAAAAACGAAAGTATGAAACGTAACGGTTACCCAAATAAACTAATCACTGGGTTTCCACATAGGTGAAAATATGGATATGGAAGAAAAATCTAACCATCATGTTCTGATGGAGAGTGGTAGAGAACATGGCTATGGAAAAGCCAACAATCACAAATCCATAAATTTGTGACGATCTAAGGTACCATCTGATTCATTAGGTATAAGATCACTAGGACAACATTTTTGGTTTTCAAGATCATTTCCCTAAAGTTGAAAATTTGAATTAGAATAAATACTGTCTTTATTTTGGTACAATCTCACTGTTGTTCATGCCTTGAACAATTTCCACTTCATCTCTTAAATAAATGAAGTTGAATTTGTTATTCGTGAATTGTTAGCAGATCATGTGATAGAATGATGGGTCATTCCATCTGTCTCAAACAAAAGGTTAGCAAAAATTATATACATAAGTCGATCTATAGTGAGATTAATCACATATGGTTCCTAAAATGGACTTATACTTCATATATCATACTTCTTAATATAATAAAACTAGTTTCTACTAAACATGGACTTCCTGTAGGCCAGTGGTAGGCGATAAAGGCCAGTCGCACTTCGGTTGTGGGTTCGATTCCCATATCCTTGTCTGACGTGATGGGCTGTCGCCCGTCCTGCAGGTTGTCCTTTTTCTAAAACTATATTACTATATCATCCCATCAATAATATCGAGAAAACTTCTATTCTTAAACAATACTAACTTATGTCCATTCCAATCTTTAGGCTTATCCATAATACTGCATTCCACTCTCATAACATAGTGAAAACGATTACCAGAGATTTAATACCATCGTTGATCCCCATATATCATAAGATATGTTTTGTTAGTCACATTCCAAACATTCAAAGTCCTTAATCATGTATTCTCTTGAATACCTTAGTGAAAACATGAATGCAGTTTAAAGTTAACACTTTACACATACCAAAATCCTCAAAATTCTATATACTCAAACCATGATATCACATAGTCCTTATATCAATCATGAGCTCATGAATAATGTCAAACATTTCATTTTCTCCTTATCCCTTCATTATGCACATATCATCTACATTCCAAAAATATCTGAATAACCTTTCATGGATACTTGTACCATTAATCATACACTTTCAAAACTCAAGGAAGGACAACAGTGTAATAATCCTTAGATGTCTCTTTATTCCATAGTACCATGAGATTACTTATACAACATTACACATGATAAACATGTCATCATTCCACTACATTCTTAAACCATTGACCGAGCTTCAACAATTCTTTCATCTCATATATCATTTGTAGTCTCTTCATCATCAACAACATAAATACTACCCATACGACCATACTGATTCTCTTCATGAGACTTTCCCTTAGGGAATTGGTTTGCATAATGCCCGTACATTCTACATTTAAAACATTTAACCATTGTTGATGTCATAGCAATACCATTATCTTCATCCTTGGTGTTAACTGAACCCTTTCCTTTGCACTTACTGGCTTTGTGTCCTTCTTTTCCACACCCAAAGCATCTTCCAGTTCCTTTGAAACATTATCCTTGATTCCTCTTCCCACATGATTTACATAGGGGAAATTGAACTTTCTTTCCTCTATGATCATCATGAAACTCCATCTTTCTCTTATTAGCCGAGTCAGGAAACTTACCAAATTTTACTTTATTGATCATATTATGAGATTGCTGATTCGGCATAATAATGAACTTTGGACTTCCAAATCCCATTTCATTTGGTTGCTCATGAAGAATATCATTCCATTGTCCATCATATCCTCCATTATCGTGAATCATCTTGTTTCCAGCCATTTTCTAAAACCCAAAATGAATAGTGTGAGAGGCAAAAATCATGCTAGGGAAAACAACATAATAAAGGGGGAGTACCTTCAATATCTAACATCTTAGGTTTAATTCTATGATCATTAGCATAGTTCTATTACTATAACCTATACGTATACTTAACCTTAGGGACATCCCTAGACATACCTTAGAAATATCTCTAGGGATCTCACTAACGTTTTCGCATCCTAGTTTCCAAAGGTTGACTAAACCTCCCTCTGATACCAACTGTAGAGACCCGTATCTTGAAGTACATTGACTTTACATTACATTTGCGGAATACTTAGTACATAACAAAAAACACACACACAAGGATCGTAATAGTTTACTGTCTTTGGAAACTCGGAATATAATCTTCTAATCGTGGTGAAAGATCTTCAAAATCTCCCATAAAGATCTTCCTTTTTTTTTTACCTAAAACCTTTCTTTATATCCTGGGAAAAAGAAAACATAAAAGGGTGAGCTCAAATTCTCAGTAAGTGTAAACAAAAGAAATATCAATCACATCATATACATAAGCACATAACTTTTGGAAATCTTAACCTGCAAAAGAGATCATAATTTCATAACGTGGGGTAAATCATGGCAGTGAAATGTAATCACAATAATCATAACTTAAAACATGAAACTTTGTGGAATTCACACATAATCATAGAGAATCATTTCTTGTTAGTCAAGACTCATTTCCAAGACTATCTTAGTGGACAAAGTCCCTTTCTGAATCTAGTAACCCACGTTTCAGTCCTGTTTCACTGAACCGGTATAACCTACCATTCCATCCATGTCTATCTCATGAGATATAAAATCTTTACCCAATGCATTGGAGGGAGATATAGGTCCCACGCATCTTATAATGAATCCTTTCTTATGTGTGCCACATAATCATAAACCATACATCATAGTGTAACCCATGTAATAAAAATGGGATTCTTAAACAACATGACATCATAAAACAATTCATATAAGATAAAGGAATTCATAAAAATATTTCCATCACAACATAATCAAACCAATGTAATAATAGGGATAAAAACATAACCCTTTTATTTTCTTATATGGAAAATAATTTTGATAAAATACTTGAACTCTATTCTTGAGGAAAATATGCTTTCTACTTCAAAAATACTTTTCATGTCATACAATTTTAAACTAAAAGAAGTTGGTTAAAAATAAACTTGAAAACTTTTAAATTATTATTCATAGAAATAATGTTTTAAAAATCCATTCATGCCGTATAAGTTAAAAAAACATTCTTCGTACTTTTGTCGGAAAAGTCAAAAAGTACCTCGTACGAAAAACGACAAAAGATTCCTTTCATTTCTTTCACTAAAAACTCACCGAAGGGTAAAAATGGATTTAAAAAATTGTAGGTGGATGGAAATAATATTACATATTTATGAAACATGGATGTGGATGATAAAATATACCCCAGTAAATACTTACGAATAAACAATCTCGGATAAAAATGAGATTGTGATATTTCCCTTACCTTAGGTCCGACTTGCTTTGTAAGTGTCCGAACCTCCTGTATAATGATTTAAATCATGTTATTGACTTATTCCAGAATCATATTCATTGTTATTATATCATATATGGTCTACTTATGACTTTATATTACCCGTTCTTTTGTAAATTCATGTTAAAGTAGCGTTTTGGGTAAAATCGTCTCATTTGTCGTTCGTGTTTTAACTTGTAATTATTCATATGATTACTTAGATCATGATTACTTAATTACAGAATATAAAACATAACTTATATATATATATATATATATATATTCATAATATATAATAAATCAGTAAATGGAAAGAAATACACCGTTCATGGAGACGGTAGTCCGTACGTACGCATGAACGATGTTTTCGTTTCCTTATTGAATTGAATGGAATTAAGTAGATGACATACATATAAATATAAATAATTCCAGTATAATTACTATGTCATATATTTCATTAGAACTTATTATATATACTTTATAATCATTCATTAATGGTTAATCATTGAGAATTAATCTCATCGCGTCGTGGAGACGGTAGTCCGTACGTACGCACGAGCGATGATATCGTTCCCATGGTCGTGGAATTGTGTTGAAGTGTATGTATACTATTTCAGTATCAATATCACTTAATAATAATCATATATAGTTACTCATTAAACCATTATACCCATCCAATTAAGGTGGTGGTGGAAAATAGATTACACCACGGCGTGGAGACGGTATTCCGTACGTACGCACGCGTGGTGATTTCCTTTTTCCGTAGGATGGATAGAAGGTTAATTAGAGTTGTTTAATATTTATAATAATATATCAGTATGTAAGTAATACTGATGTTATTACTTTATCATGAAACAACTAAAGAAGAAGAAGTTGAAGAAGAAATAAATTGAAAAGATCGGTAATGGATATTACCTCTTCTTTGAAACGCCTCTTTGAATCCTTCACTTAGGGAACTAAGATTGGTCTTTGAAGAAGACCAGAACCTCTAGGATTATTCTAGGGACGTGTAGAAGGGATTTTGGCAGAGTTTGGCCGAGCTTGAGTGCTCAAATTGGTGTGAGGAGGAGGGGGAGGAGGTGTCCTTTTATAAGGGAGGAGAGGGGCACCTTAGGAATATCTCAAAATATTATTTTATATTAAAGTCAAAATCGGTTATTAATGGTTCCAAAGGGTCTTATTTCGAAGATAAAGTGGGGATGGGTCGACATCCTATCATCCAATAGTATTTAGACAAGTTTAGGGTATTATTTTAACCTTATCAATTAGATTTAACTCTAAGTTAAATAATTTGACTTTTACCGTGTCTTTTTGTTTTCTTTCACTATATGGTTAATACACTTACTATAACATGCCAAAAGAACCCCAAATTGTTTATTATTAATATATATATCTTTATCTAAGTCATTTGGCCGAACCTTAGATTTTTAGGAATAAAATAAAAATTAATAATATAATATTTTATTTAAAAACTATTTTGAGTCAATTTTGACACCATTTGATATATGATTTTTGTGAAATTCATAACAGAATTATATGTTACAACCAAGTTGATTAAATCAACACTAATATATCATAGTAACCTAGAAAATTAGTGTAATTCATAAAAAGTCTCAAATT
Organism: Viscum album; assembly: GCA_963277665.1. Lineage (NCBI taxonomy): Eukaryota > Viridiplantae > Streptophyta > Magnoliopsida > Santalales > Viscaceae > Viscum > Viscum album. The sequence goes on along the minus strand of OY728130.1, from coordinate 581,763,734 downwards.
ACATTCATTTGAGCATTTATAACATCAATTATGTTAATATTTCCTTAAAAAGGGTAATTACTGCATCATCGTTGTGTCATAAATAAATTAATTTATTTAAAGTCTAAAAATTATACATAAAATCTCATTATGTATTAAATCTTGTTATCTTTCTAATGAATATTTACAATCGAATTTATCTTATGTATAACCCTATATTAAAAATGTTTTAGTAAATAAACTTTGATTTTAACTCTTTTAACTCTTCTTTGAATTAAATAATAATAAATGTCCTAATCTAATCTAAGTGGGCCTAAATGATAATATTTTACACTTAAGGTTGTTTTTTGTCGAGATACACTTGTACAATAGAATTAGGACATGTGTTAGGGTAATATTAATATCATTCTTACCCTTAATTACCCTATTTACTTTTAACCGTGGTAAATAAAAGTAAAAAGTTACTATTCACCAAAAATTATTTTCATCTCATTGAACCACATTTTACTTACTGACATCAACCGTGTCTCTCAGAGTTTTGAAATTCCATTCACAGAAGCGGTAAAATTAAGTTTTATGAAAAATTCAGTTTTTTAACTACCACTTAGTAGTTTCACTATTCATTAAAAATTGATGTTTTTCAGAATAATGCCAAAATTTCATCCAAAGCTATATTTCATATTCTGAATTCAAAAATTAAGTCTATTTTACCAAATTCATAACATAGAAGTTGCATTAATTAATTTTATAATTAAATCCCGCTGTTAAAACAAATAGCGTGTTTTTAAGAAACAATATCTATCAAAAGATTGACACTTGATTATGTCTGGTTTAAATGTGAAATTACATCTAATGACCAACATTGTATTAAATTGTAAAAATATATTCTAAATATACTTTAAAACCACTAAAATTAATAATTTATCACTATTAATTATTTCGATTAAAAAAGTTGTTTTTAATTATAATTTAGTAATTTTCACTATTCATCAGAATATGAAAGTTATCTGAAAAGTACCAAAATTTCACCTTAGGCTAAATTCGATACTCCAAATCCAAAAATAAAGTCCATTTTGAGATCTAAATTTTCTAAAATTTAAAAAGTGGTTATTACTATTCATAACGGCTAGTTTTAATAATATTTTAATAGCATATCGTTGTTTCGTGAAACTCAGTATTACGTACTACACACGCTATCGAGGAAGGTTGTGATTGCGTGTAATGCAAGGCAAGTAAAGGATGCGTGTTGTGCAAGATCCTTTTTGTGTTGCATACAAAACAAGACATTAGTGAAATTAAAAAGAATATTTTTCATAAAATCTTGGGTTGTTACATCGAAAATCCTCACTGTCAGTTTTTTAGAAAACCGACGTCCAAATTCGGCTTCTACATGGGTTTTATCGTCAGTTTTTGATAAAAACCGAGATTGAAAGTATGCTTAAAAAATATATATTTCACATAGTTTTTTTGTAGAAACCAACATTAAAACATTTAAAATCTTAATATTGGAATATATATTATTTCTTAGGCTTTTATTTGACTACTTATGGAGCTAAAACAAACTTATGGATCAAAAGATATAGTCATCATAAGTTGTATCTCTTTAAGTTTCGATAGATAAAAATTGATTAACAGAAAAAAAAATGAGAAACAAGAACTGAAAAATTTATGCCAAATGACCAAAAATATTTAAAAACATAAATATTCAAACTAATTTTAATTCTTTTATTGGTTTCATTCGAATTGATATCATTCTTTTTGTTAATTCACTTCATTTTAAGGAATAACTCTTGAGGTAATGAGAATGGTGAGTGATGAAGAATTTTTCACCTAAACTAATGAATCTCATTTGGCAGTTTAATCATTGTGTCTTGATAAGATTAATATTTCATCGATATAATAAAAATATCAACATATTAAGCGATAAAGAAATTGTAATAATGAAATTAAATGACGAAAAGAAATACCATGTACAAATCATCCTTCCAAGAATTGTTGAAATATTTATTGAATCGAAGATGTCGAAAATATTGAAAGAATTAGGATGAGGATATATATATTGTAAATGAAAATATTACTAGTGGAGAAGCATTAATATTTAGGTGGGATTTTGAAAATAGAAATGCACGTTGTGAAAAAATGGAATTACCAAACCTGCATATTTGGAACATTAGTTTTAACATCAGTTAAATTTATAATCGATGTTAAAAATATTCTAATGTTGGGGTTATAACGTCGGTTACTGAAAAACCAAAGCCAAAAAGGGACTTTTAACAATTTTTATTAGGAAAACCGATACTAAAATAGTACTTTTAACTTTGGTTATTGAAAAAACTGGCGTTAAAAACCAATTCATCTAATGTTCAACTTCAGACATCCATAACCTTTGATACATAAGTTAGTTTTTGCTCCATGAACTATCAAATCTAAGATTGAGAAATTACCTAAAACTTTTATTTCATTTTCATCATCGATTATTTGAATAACCGACATCAAGATAGACTTTTAACATCAGTTGTATAAAAAAATCGACTTTAAAAATCAAGTCTTATAATGTTCTACTTCTGATGTCCATAACTTTTGATCCGTAAGTCCGTTTTTTCTCCACGGCCTATCAAATCGAAGCCTGAGAAATTAAATAATATTTTTTATATTTTTTTAATCAATTACTTGAAAAACCTATTTCAAAAAGGCACTTTTAACCATTTTATTGAAAAAAACCGATGCTGAAAATCATAATGTTCAAATTTTGACGTCCATACCATTTGATCCGTAAGTGTGTTTTTTCTCCACAACATGTAAAATAAAAACTCAAAAAACTATATAAAACTTTTATCTCATTTTTAACATTGGGTATTTAAATAAAGGAAACCAAAAAAGATCTTTTAATGTTGGTTATTGGAACAAACCAATGTTAAAAATAAAGTCTTATAATGTTCAACTTCCGACGTCTATAATTTTGGAACCGTACGTCTTTTTTTTCTCCAAGAACTACCAAATCAAATCTTCGAAATTTATCTAAAAATTTTGTTTTATTTTTAATGTTTTTTATTTGGATAAAAATTCCAAAAAGGGACTTTTAACATCAGTTATTTGAAAAAACCCGACGTTAAAAATCAAGTCATATAATTTTCAACTTCCAATATCTGTAAATTTTGATCCGTAAGTCCATTTTTACTCCATGACCTATAAAATCAAAGAATGAGAAATATTCTACAACATATATTTCATTTTCAACATCAGTCATTTGAATAACTGACGCCAAAAACCAACTTTTAACATTGTTCTCTAAGAATCGATGTTAAACTTCTGATATTAAAACCCATTTTTCTACTAGTGATATCCCCCATGTTTACAAGAAAAAATGATAAAACCCCTATTTAGTTGGAATGGTTAAATATCTGAAGATATTCTTGAATTAGTTCATATAGATGTGTGTGGATCATTTTCTATTTAAGCACGGGGTTGGTAGTCTTACATCATAACTTTTAGTGATGATTTGTATAGAATAGCTATGTCTACTAAATATGGTACAAGTCAGACTGTTTTGATAAATTCAAGGATTACAAAATAAAGTTTATAAACATCTTATTATAAAGATTAAGAAACATCACTTATAACGTGGTGTAGAATATCCTAAACAAGACATCATTAATTATTTATAGGAATTTGGGGTTTTATCTCAACTCACTACTCCTTTATGCCTCAATGGAATGGTTTAAGTGATAAGAGGAAAACACCTTGTTGGGCATGGTGAGGTCAGTGATGAGTCATGGGAGTCTTACATTATATTTTGGGGGATACACATTACAAATAGTAATATAAGAACTAAACTAAGTACCACATAAAACAATAGATGATATACCAAACCAATTATGGAATGTAATGAAATCCATGTTGTCTTACTTACATGTATGGGATTTTGGAGCATTTTTTAAGGCCTCTTATGGTAAAAATATTTTACCCCTAGGAAAAAGGTGTATATTTATAGGACATACCAAATAAAAAAAGGGACACTACCTATAAAATCCAATATTGAAAAAGGTTTTGGAAAGAGATGTCCCATATTTATTGAGAGTGAACTAATACCTAAAAGGGATAGTGGGAGAGATATAGAAATTGATGAAGACCATTATAAATATATACCATAGTTGGAACATGAAAAAAATCAACAAATCCTCATTGGGGAATAAATCTTTCTAGAGACAGAATTACTGTGTAGAAGTACTAGAGAGGTAACAGAACTATAATGTTATGGTTTTCAAGTCAATTAGGATAGTGACTCATTATTAGTCGATAATAGATATCCTCTAACATACAGGAAATAATTAAGTGGAATTGATGTTTCCAAGTGGAAAGAAGTCATGAATTCTGAAATGTATTCCATGTAACAAAAATAGGTTTTCATTTTGGTAGAACCTCCCGTAGATGTAAAGTTTGTTGATTGAAAATGGGTATTCAAGAAGAAACTAGACATAGAAGGACAAGTAAGTACCTATAAGGCATGACTAGTTGAAAAAAAATTAAACATCATCAAGGAATTGACAATGAAGAAACATTTTCAGTAGGTGAAATGTTGAAATCCATAAAACTTTTACATTCCATTATAAATTTCCATAATTATAAGATTTATAAAATGGACTTCAAAACAACCTTCCTTAATTCTAACCTTTAGGAATATGTCTATATGATAGAATGTGAAGGTTTTGTGACTCCAAAGGATTCCAACAAGGTATGAAAGTTTCAAAGACCTATTTATGGATTAATGAAATAATCAAGATCATGAAACAATCATTTTTATGTGACTAAAATTTAATTTGGTTTCATAAATAATGAATGTGTGCTATGTGTCTATAAATGGTTTTGTGGGAGTGTAGTAATTTTATTAATAGTATATGTTGATGAAATATTACTTACTTGAAACAAAATAGAAAACTTACTATCTGTTATTTGATGTTTGAATAAGTGATTCTCTATAAATGGATTGGGGGAGACAACATATATTGTTGGGATCACGGTCTATCATGATAGATTCAATAGGTTTCTAAGCCTAAGTTAAAGTACATACATTGACATGATACATAATAGATTCAGTGTGGAATAATCCAAGAGGTTATTGTTGTCAATGTCAATGTAAATCATATTTCTAGGAAAATGTATTCCCATACTCATGATGAAGGAAGTAGAATGATAAGGATTCCATAAAAATCTGTGATTGACACAGTCTTGTATGATATGATATTTACTAGGCTAGATGTTGTCTATGAATTATGTTCGGTAGGAAGATACCAGTCTAATTTAGGTGACTGCTATTGGATGGTATATAAGATGATCCTTTATTGTATGAGGTGTAGTATGAATATGTTCATGTTTTATGGAGGAGGTGAGGAACTATTGATTAGAGGATATTCATATGATAGTTTCAAATCTTATCAAGATGATACTAAGTAAAAAATGTGATATATATTCACTTTTAATGGAGGTGTGGTGAGCTGTAAGAGTTCAAAGAAGTTCGTGGTTGAAGATTCTACAACAGTGTCAAAGAATATTATGGCGTCTGTGGTAGAAAAAGAAGAAGTTTGGATGTACAACATCATCCATGATCTAGATGTGGTATCTAGTAATAATGATCCTAGAAATTCTATTGTGATAATATTGTAGAGGTGGATCTTGAAAAAGATACAAGGTCACATTAATTGATGAAACTCATACATTGGATGTATAATATCTTGAGGGATTTATCTATTAGAGGTTATTTTGTAGTGAGTATTATTTCTATGGAAGACAATGAGGTGGACCCCTTGAATAAATCCTTGACTCAACAAAAACATGACTATCATGTGAGGTCTAGAAGACTGAAGGATATATGCAGTTGGATATAGTCCTAGTGGGAGTTTTCTGGAGTTTGTGTCTTAGGACCAAATGTTTTTACTTAAATTACACATATATTTGATGTATTTAATATTAATAAAACTTTTTTTAACCTATTTTGTTGTTGTTATGAATGACTATAATTTAATATTGTCCTAGAGTATCTGTCGTAGTGATAAGTTCATAGTAGTTCCCAAATTTTAAGAGAACCTTGATGTGTTATGAAGATATTCTCAAATAATGTTTTTTCATTTGAAAAGATACTATGATGGGGCCCATAGTACATAGACTATCAGGGGTGAGTGCTCATAAGAATATGATGATTCTTCTCATGAAGTTCACATTTTGTGACATCAATGATGGGAGATTATAAGAATAAACCTTTCAGTTGGAATTTTTCAGATTTTGCTTTCATCGTATATTCTTATCTATGAGAGTTTGTGATATTCCTTAGACATTAAGATTTATATTAATTCATGTTACAACTCTTGTACTTAGATTTATTTTTTAAACCATGTTGATAATAGTATATTGAGATGTTGGATGTGTTTGGTGCTTCACAAATAACAATTCATTAATGGATAACTCATGGATGTATTTTCCACTTCCATCTTTATGAAATCTTATATATTGACACTTTTTAATAAATAGGACCTCTGTATTAAATTTCATGTTAATGTTTTAATAATGTGATTGTTTCATATTGTAAATGAAATACATACCGAGAAAATAGGTTGGTCACAAGGATGTGAAATCCACATGATGAGATATTCTGATAAAGGGATTAAATTTTACAGTGAGCGTTCATATGTGGTTGTCAATGTTTTTACATTAAGTTCATTCTATTGGGTTCCTTGACCCATTTATAGGAAATAATATTTGACTTTAGGAAATCGTTCTTAATGCTAATGGGAATTAATCTTATAGGGTCACACACTGGGTGTTTATGTTGATCTAAATTAAATTATTTTTGAGTTTAATTAATGGAATAAATATTATTCTCAAGTGATAAAAATAATTGTATTCAAGTTATCTTGTTCACATAAATTAAATAAATATTTATTTTTTGGCTTGTGAATAAAATATTTATTTACTTTATTAAATATTTTAATAAATTTGTATTTTCTATATTTTTTATATAAAATATATATATGAATAAAATATTTATTCTATTGTTAAATAAATGCTAGAGGGGTCCAAATGGACCAAGACTGAGTTTGGGGAAAAATTCTATTTAACTAGACCATTATTTAATATTTGTTATTGCACAAGTGGGTGCACAACATATAATAATAATTATACAGTTATTATTATGAGAAATGATATTTTTTAAGGTAACAAATGTTATTTATTGGTTGATAAGAAATTAAATTTCATTTTAACTTAAATCACAACTCTATAAATAGGCGGCTATGTGGATAGCATATAGTATCCAAAATTGAGAATTGTGTATTGTTGTGTACAACGAATTCTCCCTCAACTACTCCTCATATCTCCCTCATTATAATGAAAAGTGAAATAGAGACTTCTTCAAGACCGAAGAATAAACCATCATAAATGAACAATGAAATACATTTGACACTCCATGATAACACTAAAAGATTGAGTGTTGTTGCTCAATGATAATAGGATCACATGTGGATCACTGCTTGATGTATTCTATCCTTGGATCCTCACAGTGCAATGAAGATTATCTGAAAGGGTCCTTTCGGATGATCAACACTCACCAAAAAAGAAAGTTTCTAATCTCATTTACTTATTTATTAAAATATTAAATCAATAAATTTTAAATTTGGAGTACAGTATCTTAATTCTTGGTTTTTAGAAATGATTATTAAAATAATTTTTAATATATCTCCCACTTTTGCATACTTCTATTGGACTTGGAACTCTCATATTGAAATCTAGTTTCAGAAGATATGAGTGGTTTGCTGCTGAGTGTCACCAGTCCACTTGATTTTACTGGGGCTTCATTTATCTCTAAATATGAGAGTAGGTGTATGAATAATTATATTTCTTGAATATTTTGAATTTTATATCTTATGTATGATGAAAATAGTGAGTTAATGGAAAATGGGTTGTTACCATTTAGACTCAGAATAGAGGCCTATAATTATTGTAAGGAGTATGACACATACTGAGGCTAAGGGAGAATTTGGTTTTGGTAGGACATGTGGATGTTATTTGTTTATATACAATATTTACAAGTACTGCATGTAAATTTATACATAGTTATGTGGAGGTGGGGAAAGAAGTTAAAGATATAACATTATACCTAGTAGGAGTCTAGAAGGAGAAATTTTTACTGGATAAACATCATTCAGATCCACAAATATATTGTATGAATGTCTTTCTCACATGGGTGTGAAGTGTATGAAAATAAGAGCTACTAAAGGCATATTAAAACTCAATATCACAAAGTATAGAATGTGTTATGATATTATCCTTGAGATGAAAAAATAAGGTATCCTTCAGAATATAAGGATGTGTGCCCTTTGTTGGAATGTTGGATCTAGTTCTTACCAACATATAGGGGAATTCCCCTATTAATTCTCATAGAGGGTTTCTATACATTGTAAACTTTATCAATGTGTGAAATGGTAGGTATGGTTTTTTTCTCAAGAACATGTCTGATGTTTTTGAAACATTCATTCAGTTGAGAGCCATGGTGGAAAGATAGTCTAAAATAAAGCTAAATTACACAAGGTTTGATAATGATGGGGAATATAGAAGTATGGAGTTTTAGAGGTTATTCTAGAGGAAAGGAATATGATTTGATAAGTCCATACCAGGAACAAAAAAACAAACATGTTTCATGGGAAGGATTAATCAACCTTTAGTGGAAAGGGTATGTGTAAATATGATACACATTAGTTTCATCATGGTGTTTTGAGTAGGGTTGGTGAATTTTTCTACCTATCTAGTAAATCACTGTTTTTCTCTGTTGGAGTTGGAAGTTTTGGAATAAAAATAGTCTAGAAAGGTAGTTAATATTTCAAATATGGAATTTTCTAGATCACTCACCTATAACCACATAGATGTCAGAGAATGGGATAAGTTAGTGGCTATGTCCCAATAGTGTATCTTTATAGGATGGGGTAATTTTTATTTAAAATTTTTACTCAAGGTTAACTATTCAAATAAATTCATCAGAATCAAAACTGTTATTTTTAATGAGGAGATTATATAAGAGGATCATAACCAAGTGGAAGATATATATGAGAATAGAGAATCATCAAAATCTACGGTTTATCTGAATGGAAACATGAATGTTTTGATGATTTCAAGAAGTATAACAGTTTCAAAAGCACCATTCAATTCCGAATAAGTTTCAAATGGATGAAAAATTATATATTTGTTTACAATGGTATAAGTACTATAAATCTCAAGGACTATGGAGTATTGAGGTATAGATCAAGAAGGATATTTTCTAGATGACTTGTTTAGGTAAAGAGTATATCCATATATTCAATTGTGATGATCTGCCAAAATTTGATGCCAAGATCCAAGGTATGAATGTTAATTTCCCAAATTTCTTATTATACATGATAGAGATATTAATAGTGTATAAGAGTATATAAGACTATGTAACTGAAGACAATGTCATTTATTTATGATGTATGTGTTTGATTCCTTACATGATTATGGGACATGAAAAATAATAGAAATACCTCATGGAAAATGAATTCTTTATAACAGGTGAGATTGTTTAATAAAAGGATATGTGTATCAGAGTTAATGATACATGTTAACAATTTTTGTGAATGGATTCCAAAAAATTAATGGCGTGTAATTTTTATATATCTTTTTAAAGTTGTAAACCTTTTAATGATTTGGATGGTACATGGAATATATTCTATAGAAGGGTTACATCTTGAGTAGTTGAATATTAAAATTTCATTCCTTTATGGTGATTTGGAGGAGGAAATTTACATAGATAAACCAATGGGTTTTGTAGAGAAATATAACCCAAATATGGGATTTGAAAAAATGATGGTTAGATTAAGTGAATTTTGTATGAGATAAATAATCATCCCAAAATTGGATTTGAAATTTCAATTCATTTATTATAGAATTATTTTCTACATAAATATATATCATTTTACCATCAAAATGTATTTTAAGATGATATTTTTGAATTCCTTCATCTCTATATCAATAACATACTCTTAGAAGGACCAATGAAATATCATACTAATGAGTTAATCATTGAATGTTTTCGTATGCTTTAAGATGAAATATTAAAAACCAAAAAATGGATGTTTCCAATAGATATCCCATGGGAATTAAAGAACAAAACATTGTTCGTGAATCCATTTAATTACATTTGGAAGGAGATGGAGTGTACCTAAATAAAAGAGTCAAATACTATAACCAATACCCTTTATAGCAATGTCAAGTTAAACAATGAGAAGAAACCTAGAATTATAGAAGAGGTTTAATACATGGAGAAGGTTACATATGCATCAAATATAAAAATCTTGATGTATTCCACAATTTTTATATGAAAAAACATTGTGCATACATTTGGAGTTGTTAGTAGATTCATAGATAGTCCCAGATGGGGACATTGGTTTTTTGCATATTGTATTTTTAGCTTACCAAAGGATTCAAGATCTTATAACCTTATTTTGGACTAGTTAAACCATTGTAGGGGTTTTCCAATTTATATTTTAGTGTAGATTCATAATATTTTATAAAAATAATAGGTTATTTGTTCACTTATTATTTAATAACTATAATGTTTTTGTCAAAACATAAACCCATGAATTAACTTTTAAAAATGAATAAAGAGTATGTTTCACTTATGAACTCTACAATGAAGTTAATTTGGATAAATAGTATTTTGGAGGATCCCAAAAAAGGTAGTAGGTGGTTGCTTTATTATGTGAATATCAGATTACAATTCACATAGAAAATAATATTATGTTTCACTCTTGGATAAATAATATTCAATTAAAGTGTAACTTAATTCAAATTTTGTTTGAAAACATAGTGCTTCTGCTATGGAAGTTCGATGGAGTTTGAAATTTGAAAAATATATTTATAATGTATATATTATGGGACATTTTAGGGTGATCAGTTGGGATAGGATAGTAAGAATCATGTCGGGGAAACCATGTTGTTGTAAAGGGAATATTAATATAAGAAGGTATTTTTAGATATCTAAAAATGACTTTATAGTGAATTAGAAATATTATCCAAAGGTGTTAGACTATTAGGATTATCTATGTTAGAATTATTTTCAGGATAGGTCTAAGTAACTTTCATAATGGGTGATTTTGGAAGACTTGAATGAAACTAAATGTATGAAGGGTGAAGTAATGAAAAATTTCAAATGTTAAGAGGTAGTTCAATAAACATCTATAGATGATAGTTGAATCTATAAATAGGATCGTGGGAAAATGGGAAAATGATATCCAAATGAAACATTGTTCACTAAGGATTGTTAGTTGTTAGAGTGAAACTAATGGGAAATCATAGGTAACTTCAATAAATGGTGTTATATACTAAAAGAATAGTTTTCGTGGAACCAATATTAGTATAATATAAATATAGTTCTCATATATAAATACTTGGGTGATGTCCACTTGAAATTATACTATTCATGTTGCAATATCCTTTTTCCCCTTAATAATTAAAGTTTACAGTGTCCCCATCATAGTGTTGGATTAATTCCGAATAATATAAATCATTGTGTTCCTTTATTTTATTAAAATTTGATTTCATTTAGAATATCTAGTCTAGAGTACGTGTCATTTTAATGTGTGGATAACATAGTTTTTTTTATAAGTTCATAAAACTTCATTAAATATGTTTTATTTTATTTTATAGGTTTTGTATTCCTTATTCTACATTTTAGGATTCAAAGCATGCTTCTGGTATAGGTGGTTTCAAACCTAAAATACCGAATATAAAATATTTGGTCTATGGAAATGAGGTGATGTTTAGGGATAATATTTTTATAATTGAATGTTTGAAATATGGGGTAATATTTTTAATTGGTAAGATAACTAATTGAAATTTATATCAGGTTAGAGAATAAAAAACCTAGTGCTACATGTGCAAGTGAAGTGAATTTTTTTGGAATAAATGACTTGTTCATATTTTAAATAAGATATATAAAATAATTATTAAATAGAAATATGTGTAAAATATAATTTTCATAAATAAAGGAACAACCAAAATTTGTAGAACATGTCTAAAGGTGAAGATGGAGAGTAAAATCCATAAAGTTGTTGAAATTCAAACATGAATTCCATTGGAGTTTTTTCAGTCAAATTATTATGAGATTATGTGAAATAATTAAACAATAATAGATAATTATTATATCACATTAATTAATATTTATATTGTAATGACATGAATCCAGTATATTTTTTATAAATATTAATCTTTGTGCATGTTTAAATGTTTTAGGACAGTAGGTGAGAAAATAGGATATCTTCTGATAAGGTTGGGATTTGAAAATGGTAGAAAATATACCAATATATAATTATGATAATATCATGATAAACACGATATAATACATGATTTTATCATTATATGTCATCTATAAAAAAAATAAGTATCTTAAAGTTAAAAATAGGAGTCTTGTTGACATGTTTAGAACAAAGATAACCTAGCATGAAAACATTACATATTTTTAGATTCATGCTAATACAACTACTGGAATCATTCAAAATTGGTGTTTATTAAGGATAAACCCTAATATGACATTATATTAAATTTGGTTCAATAATAATCTAAATTTGGAACACTTTAGAGTGCTTGAGAGTCCATTATTAATAAATAAGAATGGAAAAACGAGTACAACTTTTTATGACAAAGCTGAATATGCAATTTTTAATGAACTAACTTATAATACCTTTACTATATAGTTTAAATATAACAATATAAATCCCAAATCATATTCTAGTTTACCATGAGTTGTAAATGAGTTATAGGGAATCCAATAAACTTAACTGGAAATGGTTTCACCCCTGAAACCAATAATTATAATAGAACTTTCACCCAAAAGATCGACATGACCTTTCTGTATGTTATATAATCATACATCTAAATCACGTAGGTCCCATAATAAAGAGAAAAAAATTAATTCATAGTATTATAAAAAACCCATCTAACCATAGACACGACCAAAGATTATAAGAAAGTACCATAAAAGCATAATAATTAACATTATGCATAAAGAACAAAATAAAAGATAATAAAAAAGGATGGATGTAATTGAATGATATAAATGTTAAACACTAAAAACACACTAAGGAATTACAAGAAAAAAATTTCAATTGAAGAAAATTTTTCCACAAGAAAAGTGGTCTAGCTTTATATGTAACCTCCGAAACAACTATTCAATACTAAGGATCACTTGCTACATACATGTGGTTATTGTATTGAACCATCATCACTAGTTATCATGGTCCACATAAAATCACTATGTGTATATATATGGTGTGAACAATAAATCCTAGTCGGATTCCTCCCCATGCCCAATTGATAGTCATTAAAATAAAATCCACTTCTTGCTAATTTGAAATACAACAATGAATGTATGTTTTTTACTTTTCTAATAAATCTAGTAACATGAGACATTTTATTTAAATCATTCCATTCCCAATAGTTGATTTGTTTTATTTTTTAAGTAAAACCAAAATTTAAATTTATGTAGAATAATTTTTTTGAATATAAAAGAATAATTAGCTTAAATGTCTACCTAAAAAATACATTTTTAGAAAAAATTTAGAGATGGTCCATCATTTTATAATTTTTTTTAATCATTTAGTAATCGAATTAATAAAAGAAGATTAATCTTTTAATGAAAATAATGTTATCTAGAAATATAGATTAACAAAGGAGGGAATGATTTACTCATAAAAAATTGTTCATTACTTTATTAAATAATCATTTCCTATAAATTGAAAGAGAAAAACTTTTAAAATATTTTCTAATACTGTATTCCCCAAATAATGAACACTGTATGAAAAAATTAGTAATGAATATAAGTACATTTTCCATAAGAGATAATGATATATCAATCAACATTAAGACAGAAAGTTGAAAATATCATGGGAACACCTTAGATCCTTTATGAAAATACAAGACAACACAATATTAGAATCTATTTAATTGTCTTAACTAATGAGATCCAACTACTTAGAGATGCAATTTTATTGTTCTATCCTAATCAAGTGACAACATTCATTACATTGAAAAAATCCTAACTTTGGGCCCACTAGGAAGAGTCTCATCATGGCTAGTGATGTACTCATACCTAGGTTTATCACCTAGCTACCCAGGGACTCCCATGAATATATAAACATAGGTGAGTTAATAAAATATCCATATATAAATATAATATGCTCATGAATAAACAAAAAGTTAATTAAATACCTCACTTACCTATGATCACCCTTCATAGAAATAAATCCTTTTTAATAATATACATATAATAACCATAAACATTAACCAAAATAAATAAATAAATATCGCGTAATATAAGTTGGAAATATTTCACACATGAAAAATATGAAAGGGATCACTTAAATGGTATATATAATTAAAATATAAGGTCAATATATATTAAGAAGTCATAATCTTATGGAATTGTAATTACAGTTATCAAATATCACATTTAATGTCAATCGTAAAACCCCTTTATCCATAGGAATAACATAAAATCTTGTGTGATTTCCCAAAGGTATATACCTTTAAAAGAGGCCAAACATGGCCCATACATTTTAAAAAAAATCTTAAATAAGGATTCTAAGTCATCATAAACCATAATAAATCATTCTAAAAATGATTTCCTTATTCAATCATGAAAAAGTTAGTTTATCATTTTAATGCACAGTTTGTGTGCATAGTTTAACTGAAATAGATTTTTAATATACATACATTAGAATTTATATTTGTTCCATGGAAAAATATAGCAAAAACCAAGAATATTTCTCATAAAATTAAGGAATATGTTTAATATATCTTTTATATCATTCCAAACATTCATTGGAAGAATGAAATCAGCTTTGGTTTTATTTTTATAGGAAACTTAATAGAGAAACCTACCATATTATATATAAATTGAGTGTTAATGTTATATTCCGCCACGAGAAAGCAAGAGAAACCCTTATTGAATCACTAGAGACTATAGATCCAGGAAACCATTAAATAAATTAATTAAATGAATAATCCTTTGGTAATATGTTCTTGAAAGGGAAATAACAAGAAGGAATAATAATATGGGAGTAGAAAGGGAGGGGTTTAAATGGGATTACCATGGATACTGGACTCTAAATCAAGAGGAAATTCTTTTGAAATATATGGGGTAGAATATGGGAGTAGTATTTTACACCTTGAATAGGAAGTTACCAATTATGGGGGGATCCCCACATTAGAAATAAATTAAAAAAATTAATTAAAAAAATTCTAAGTAAGTCACACGGTTAGTTTAACTATGAACTAATTGTGAGATTATCATTGGAGTTTAAAATATGACCCACAATGTTTCGCCACATAGTTAGTGTGACCATGTTATAACCATGTGTATGCTTCATGAAATTCCAAAATCTATATGATTTTTTTAAAATTATGCATGATTTTATAAACAATTTATTAACCGTTTACACTTATATTTTCTTTCAAGACTGTTAAATTTCACATAAAAACTTAAACAAAAGACAAATAATATATATATATATTATATAATTATGAAATTATAATATTTGGGGATGTAACAATTCACCCCACCATGCAATGTTTTATCTCCCAAAAGTATCATAAAAAATATTTATCAATAAATGGACATTGTTAAAGATCCCCTTTAATGGAAAAGGATCAGTTTATGAGTGAAATGACACATTGATTTACCACACATACAGAAGTTATTTCATAAAGAAAACACGATGCCCAATTCATTATTATAGATAACTAGGTCAAATTCACAACATAATACTCAATCATTTACTCATTATAAATGTTGTAGAATCATGATTATTTAGTTATTCCACATAATAGATAGTTGGATGGAAATTTGTGATGAAATATAATTAGAAGAGATGAATATAATTTTAACGAAATGTATTCTCAATTTTTAACTTATTACCAAAGAGGAGAAGATGTACATGAGAAATTAAGAACACCAATCTTATCAAGGGAATACTATTCTTCTCTGATGGTCTCCCCATAATGAAATGGTTCCTCTAATAGAATGATGATATAAAAATATTATATATAATTTAAAATACTTTCATTAAAAATCCATAAATTTTTTAATGGGGTGATAACAACATCAGGGACTAAATAAGACCATATAATAAGAGATATAACATTATAAAAGATTTTAAAATTTTATATTTCAATAAATTTGATTTTAGAAAGTTAAATATGGAAATCCTTAAGGAAACCAGGTCTATCTCAACATATTTTACATGATAATCCAATATCGTGTGTTCATAGATAACCCCATTGTACATAACAATGGTTTATTTTAAGAACCCCTCTATATAAAAACTTATTATTCACTGTATTATCGCATTTATATAAAACCAATGATTTAAAAACTGAATATGATGATAAAAAATGTTGTGGTTACTTTATATCATCACCTACCTGTTTAGAATCAATCTAATTCTCTACAACACAACTGGAATTCCATACCCCACCTCCCAGTATATAGGACACCCCGATTACCTTAGGAACCTAACCAAAATTTCCTTAAATCCAATAAACTAATTTACTATCTATATATAATAGGTTATTTGAATAATGTATATACTTTCTCCTAATACTATCAGTACTCTCACATCACTCTTTCCCCTATGTTTTCAAGAGGTAATCTTCAATGTATTTAGTGGTCCCACATTACTTTCCCACTATTTCTCTCACCCACTTCTTCCTTTATATTGGAAGGGTTCCTATTTTTCTTCTTGAATATCCCCTCCTGCTTCCACGTTCTCCATATATCTTTTCTTCTACCCCTTCTTATTTTTTCCTCTTTCATGTTAGTTATCCGGTTTTCTGTGGTTGTATTTTTTTAATTTGGGGATGATTCCTTCAAAATTGAGTTTCTTATTTTCCTCATGTATTCTCTTTCCATATGAACCATCATTATATACCATAGTAATGGTCTATAATGAAAAATATTTAGTTTTTCTTGGATCTTGATGCAATGTGGTTCAGAATCATTAGTGTCTTCAATAATGGGTTTTCTCTGGAAGTTTTTCTTTTTCAATGACCATGGACCTCTAAGGACATATTCATTGTAATTCCATAAATTTATACCTATACAAACACATTGGTCTCCATTTAGGTATGATGTGGTGGCTTTGGGATGATATGCATGAGTTCTTGACGGTGTTCCAGGTAGCGTGTATGGCACTTGGCCACGAATATGGTTTTTAAAGGATATAATTTTCTAGAGTTCCTATTTTATAAAGTTTATTCAAAAAGGAATGTTTTAAGTGGTGTATTATTGTGATTGTGGTTCTGAAGGAAGGATTTTATAGACCTAACAATGTTTGTGGGTCATTGTTCAGGCCAATACCCCTCCTTTTATACACTTACTTCAAGATCCATCACACCTCTAATTTATCGTATTATGGTATTTTTTCACAAATTTTTGGATTTTTTTAATGGTTCATGGTTTAAAAAGGTTAATCATTCATTGAATTTATCCTGTCATTTGTTTTGACTGTAAATGTTCTCTTAATAATGGTTATAATGTTCTGGAAATAATGGGGTGTGATGTTCTGTTATTACATGTGTACTTGGTGATAATGTAGATAACAATTTTTTTGGTTCGAATGAGTAGTCCTGATGTGATCCTTAGTTTTTTGATTCATCTTGATGATTTTACCATTATATTGAATACAGGGTGATTTTATAGTGGATGATGACAATGTATTAATGTGAATGATGATGGAAAAGTGATAACGATGAATCCTAATGGGGTATTCCATGGAGGGTGTTTCTAGTTGGGTTTTCTTGTTATTAATATTTTATAATGGATTGTGGTCTCAGTAGTGAGGGTACAAGGGTGTGATACAATCCAGGATTGGATTATTTGGTCATAACACAATAGGTTCCTCCTATATTATATTCAATATCTACCTACTTTCCAAGCCTCCTTATTTTCTTTTTAGTTTTTGAATATTTAGTTTGGGATTTGTGGTTTTTTTTTATAGAGTATTTGGGTTTTATTTTTATTTTTATATTGTGAGGTTACCACTTAAAATTAATTTGATTATCAAAAAATTCAAAATGTATTTGGATGGTGCATAATAAGTTTAGACTTTCAAGGAATTCTACTAAAAAACCAAATAAAGGATTTTTTTTAAAACACAAAGATCTAAGTGTTTAATTTGATTCTATAATGGATATATTCAATATTAATTTAGTAAAGTGATGATAATAATATAATATCAATTGGAATCTCTATTTTATTTCATATAATTAAGGAACCGTTAACATTTTACTGGTTTTAGGAATTTTTTCTTGAATGTATAATGTCTTGAAATGTTTCCATGAATGGTATGATTTCATCTTAATCTAAATGTTAAAATTACCCCTCTTCCATCTTGGGCCTTTAATATTAATATTTTACAACTATTATTTATGTTATTATAATATATGAATAAGGTTATAAATCTTATCAATATTTTCTTTCCACTCATTCACTTTATATGAACCATGTTTCCTATGAAAATAAGATGACTAAATTTTAAAACTCTCAATCCTAGTGTCTTGGTTGAGTTATGTTTGGAGGAGGGCTATTTTCTAAAGCTAAAATTAAAATGATACTCGACTAAGATATATTTTGATCGATGAGAGGGTTTTATTACCTAGAATCATTCATTTATTCCCCTTGAGAATCTATAGGGACTTAGTGGGAATGTACACTAAAATAATATGAATAATGATATATATTCAATATACACCTTAATAATTAGAATTAAATGAAGATAATTATGAATATATAAAACAATACCAAAATACCAAGTCAATCAGATGAACATTATAGAAACATCCACCATTTGTTAATCAATAGTAGAAAATAAATAAAATCCTATAATTAAAAATCAATATAAAATATAGTAGAATCCCACTTTTTTTTAAAAATATTTTTTAAGAAAAACAAGAACGTCCTTTTATGAAATTATCCCATGTACTTTTAGAATTACTTTTCATAATATTTGAACACCCATTTTTACATGATGGGTATTATACCAAAATATATATAGAATCGCATAAATTAGACTACTATAGGATCTTCAAAAAAACAATATATTAGTAATTAAAATTAGTTATTGTTTTTTTAATTTAAAATTTTAAAAATCAAAAATATCATGATTAAAATAATATAACTAATTTAAAACTAATGAAATGTGAAATTTAACATTTATTAGACAACTACCAAAGATGAAAACACATAATACTAAATTCAAACAACTTAAATAACTAGAATACCCCATGAAATCCATTAAAACTAATCCAAACTAATAATATCATGTAACAAAAAGAATTTACAATCAATATAAAAAAATATAAAATATTTGGGGAATTAATATATACAAATAGATTTTATTCATTGTTTTTTAAGTCGCGTTATTTCCATGTCAATCCTACTTGATGTTATTGGTAACTAATTTCATGTTGTATGTATGGTTTTTCAAACCACACATAGTAATTTTGTAACCCTATATTTCCCCATTTTCAAATCCAATGTTATATGTTAAAATTTTAACTCATATAACATCAATATAAAACATAAATAAATAAATAAATTTAAAACAACTGAAGAATAATTGAGAATATGGATCAATTTCTAGAATAACACATCCCAATGGACCCTAGTAACTCAAGGTTCAATATGAAAAGTATTTTAAAAACACTTAATCATACATTTATATTGGGATATGAAAATAATATACCCTATATAACCTGATTTTAAAAATAATATAATCAAATATGGGTTTGATAGTATTTTGTAATGAAACAACTCGGGCCACCCTTACCTGGTACCTGAGTTTGTCCATTAAAAGGCGTGTAGAATGATACCGATCACCATAAGATGAAAAATATATGTTAGGGAATCAAAAATTCTCAGTTGGAAACAATTTTAAATATTAAACCAATATTTAAAAAAAATCAATCCCATAATTTTAGCATGACCTCTTTGAAATTCAAAGAATTGTACATGTAAATTAAGTAGATCCTATAACAAAGAAAAACCAAACAAGGAATGAGAGCATTCAAAACACTCATCCAGCAATAAAAATGAATGATGATCATAATAAAATTAAAATTAAATCATAATAATAAACTTTATTGAAAAGGATACCAAAGATAAAAATAATGTAATGAAAAAAATGAAAGAGATATTTGAGATATAATAAAAAAACACTAATAGAAGACATGACCAAAATTTCACCCTAATACCCACCTCTAGGCGATAAGTGAAAAAGAATAACCCTACAACTCCAGAAGAACTATACCAAGATAATTATACACTACTATATCCATGAAGTACCTATACTTAACCCACATCATAAGACATTGATGTCCAAATACACACATTGGGTGTGAGCAATAAATCTCCATAGGTATAATTCCTATGAACAATGGAAATCCATTAAAAGTAAATACATTTCATATCAATTAAAAATATAAGAATGAAAGTATGACTTTACAATTATAATAAAACAAGTAACATGAGTCCTTTATTAAATAATTAAATTTACAAGATTAGTCAATCGTTCAATTTTTTAAATAAATACTACTTTGAAATTTTACCAGAAAAATGTCACTGAACATATAGAAATTGCTATCATAAAAATTACATTCAAAACATCCTTTTTTATAATAACACTAGATATATGTTGTGATTTTATAAAAACTTTAAACCCTTTAATGAAATTTTTAAGAAAATAATTGCATCACTTTAAAGGAAAATAGGTCTACCTATAAACAAAGATTAATAATAGAGAGAACAATTTAATAGTAAATCGTTGGTTACTACTATAATAAATAAGAATTTACATTAAAGGAAAATAACACACTAATTAAAACCTTTAAAAACCATGATTTACCATGTATAACCAAATAAAGAAAAAATTAGTAATAAATATAAATAAAATATATAGAATAGAATATTGTAGCTCAATCATCATATAGTAATAAAATTTCAACTTCTATGAGAACACCTCAAAGACATAAAGAATGTTTTGGAAAACCCAATAAAATAATCCATTTAATTTTATTTTTTGATCAGATCCAACCATCAAAAACATGGATTCACCCTCTTGGAATAAAGAATATTAAAACTTATTTAAGAAAATAAATTTACTATCTTAGAGACCTCTAAAAAGAATATCATCATGCCTAGGGAAATAATCACACATGTAATTACCACCTAGATACATAAGGATTCCAAAGACATGGAATTGGATATGATCTATATAAATTTTAATACAAAAATTTTAAGATGAATCATTATTCAAATATAAATTAATATCTCCTTCACATTTTATCACCCTTCATAGAGGCATGACTATTATAAAAAACATATAATAACTATAACCATAAATTAAAAAAATAAATTAATATCACAAAATAAAAACCACTCATTATCTTTCTGATAAATGAAATAAAATAACTTCCTTTATGGGTATAAAATTACTAAATCGCACTAAAAATATAATATAGAAGTTATAATCCTATGGAAAGGAAACAAATTTATCAAATTTTACATTTCTAATCCAACCAAAACCCTATTATCCATTGGAAAAAAACAATCGAATGTGATTTTCTAATGGTGATAACCTTTTAAATAGGTTAAATATTTCTTTTCCATATTTAAAAGTAATATAGGAATTCAATAATTAAAACTAATAAAAAATAATTCCATAAAATAATCTCGTACTTGTCATGAAAAAATATTTTTTTCATTTTAACTAATACTTAGTGTGTATATTTTACATGTAACAAGAATATTTATATATGGAAATTATAATTCCTCTTTATGAAAAGGAAAATTTTAATATCTATTATAAAGTCAATGAATATAACTAATATATATTTTATGACATTTAAAACATGTATTTGAACAAAAGAAAAAACAATATATTTATGTTTAATGAAATTTTCATCTAGAAACCTAATAGATTAGATTTAAATGGATTGAGGAAGTTATATTTCAAATTAAAAAAGAATGAAAATTCATTTATGTAGCACTATGAACCCTAAACCAAAGAATCCATTAAATAAATTAGTTCAATAGAAATTATCTGGATATTATGGCCATGAATGAGAAAGAAAAACAAGGATACTATAAGAGGAGAATGTGTGGGGTTTAGATAAGATTACCTTGAAGATTCAACTCCAAATCATTAGAAAATTCCAATGACATATAGGGAGAAGAAGAAGAGAGGGTGAGTTGATTCCAAGTGAAGGGAGAGACAAAATTAATGAGTAAGTGAAATCCCATACATAAAAAGAAACTAGAAAAATAATTAGTGGAAAAATATTATATAGATTACATAGTTATGTCACATGGTTAGATTATTTATACTCAAATTATGAGAAAGTTAATATCAACCCAAAAATATACATACATGTTATTCCTAGAAACTCTCTAAATTTTTATACACTATTCCACGAGCATGCACCCGTATATTTTCTTCCAAAAATTTAAAATTTCACTAAAGACAGAAATAAAGTTATAATATATATCAAAACATTTACCAATAGTAAATTTTTTGGATGTACAAAAATATTCATTTTCTAGACACCAAATATAAGTTAAATTCATTATTATAATAAGAAATCTGAGAAACTAGTTGATTGTAATGATGTAAATATCATTGAGAACAATGATGACATCATAAAATTTGTGATAGATGATAAGGAGGCTAATGAAATCACTAATAAACATGAAATAAAAAATTAAGAATGCATATATTAAGATATTGAAATTTATATTCTTCTTATTCTAGTGATGGGGATAAAATTTTGATGACCACTATAGAAAATTTTATAATGAGAAAGAATTTTGACAATGGAAACATTATAGAATATAAAAATAAAGGTGTATAAACTATGAGTAAAATCAAAGCATATAATCAAAATTTTATTTTTTTAAAGGTTAAACACAAAAAAAATTATGAATAATTATAGTTATAAGAATGGATTGAATTATTGAATGAAAAACTATGTTTTATTGAGAGGAATGATACAAGAGAACCTATACCTAGACCTAAAAAGACAATTAATATTTGAACAAATGGGGTTTCAAAAAAATATAAATTAAAAGTGTGTGGTCTAAATAAATAAATCCATTTTCTTTTTTAAGGACTCTTTCAAGTTTTAAGGAATATAATTTGGTGGTATATTTACCCGTATATCCAAACATGAGACTATTTTCACCATTATTTCTTTTATAGAGAAATAAAACTATAAATAATGTTTAATTGTTATATAATATTCCTTCATTAATGGAGAATTAAATAAAGAGAAGTATTTTAAGAAATATAAGGGTTTTTTCTCTTGATTAATTTTGTATCATGTCATGTGAACCTAAAAAATTAATATATGGGATGAGAAAACTCTAACAGGATGGTATTTCACATTGGATTAGTATATGAAGTTGAAGAAATTCAGAAAAGGGAAACTTGATGAAACATTTTATTTGAGGAAGGACAACACTACATATCTCATTATTGTAGTATCTACTGGTGATATCATCTTTTCTAGTGATTAAGAAACAATATGTGAAGAGTTTTTGACCTAAATTAAATACATATTTGAGGTGTTCTTTCTTGGCAAAGTAAATTTCTTCTTAGGTTTACAAATCCACGATGATGCTGATTGTATCAACCTAGAGTTTACAAATGAAATTTGTATCTTGAAATAAATATGTGTTATAATATAATATATATTATTATATGTATAATTAATCTAATAAAAAATATTTTATTATTGAATTGTGCTACATCAATCATTAACAAAAAAATTAAAATCAAAAACATTAGAGTTGGACAAAAAATATAAAAAAGAAAAAATTATGATGGGAAAATATAGATAGAACCAATATACTAGAATTGTCATTCCTACTTCTAAAACTATAAAAAATAGAAAAATATACTATTAAACTAATAAAAATATTTGAAAATGGTAATATAGTACTTTGAGAGGAATTTATTTGAATATTGAGTGAATGAATGAAGTGATATTTTATAAAAGGTATGGTGACTATTGGAATAGAAACATGACCGTTGGAAGTGAAATATTAACTAAAAATAATAAAATTAAATATAAATAATATTTAATATTATTATTTTATGAAAATATAAATATAATTAATCCAAAAAATAAATATTATGGTTAGAAAACCTAGAGAAAAAAATAGTCACATTTGTAATAATCTGTGTTTTAATGTATTTCATAAAAATCATAAATTTTATATCATAAATAAAAAATTTAATTTTTTGTAAATTTAAATTTATAAAATTAATATATTTTTTTGAGTATTTACATCAAAAAAAATTCATCGGTTATTTTTTTTTGTAAATTTTCAAAAATAGATCAATTTTCAGGTGAACAGTAAAAGTACACTTTTTCACAAAGCTGGTGTAGCTTAAATTAAACCATTCATGATTTAATAGTGAAATAATACTTTTCATAACTTGAATTTCATCCGTGATATATATAATTTAATAAATGAGCCATTAAAATATATGAAACATAATTTCCAAACCTAAAAAGAACTTTACAAACCATACAGTCAAATGTGATTCCTTAAAATAACAATTTGTTTTTTCTTCCATATTACTTTTTAATAAACTAATGAATTGAAAATATAAATGGGATTTAAAGTCATAAAACCATTATATTATATTTATATATGAATTTTATTTTCAAAAACGTTACTATTACATGTTTTAATTTTGATATAATAATTTTTTCTTAAAATACCCTTCTCCTCATGTATAAATAACCCCCCTCAATCCCCTTGTAAAATCACTCATTCCACACAATAAAAAGCCTAAAATATGAAAAAAAAATTCTTCTAAATCCCCATAGAATACATAGGTATGTTAACGAGTAAACAAAATCCAAAAACTAACTGAGTAGAAATGGTGTATATGTGAAGCTGCACCAAAGATTATGTAAGTTTCGATCAACTATTCTTCTTCATTTCCTCTTTCTACTTTTCACCAAAAATATCAAAAACAAACCATATAAAACTATTTAGGGATCATGTTAAAATTATATTATTGATTTTAACCTACTCTATGTATCTTATTTACTATATGATAAAATTTCAAACTTTCATTTCCGGCTCTCTCGACAATGTCTCGTCAAAGGTTTGTTTTCCACCTATAGATACATTACCATGTCAATACATATAACCATCATCATGGATGTATTATATAGGAAATAAATAATAATAACAATCCATTTAATGGTTTATTTCATGATTATGAGTGTTATAAATTCTATTCGGCATGCATGATTATATAAATATTAGCATGTGATGGGTGATCCTGGAATTATATAGCCCTCTAATGCATTGGGTAAAGTAAATCATCTCATTAGATAATTTATATTCTGCAAGAACATAATGATAGATTTTTTCATAATGATGATTTTATGATTATTCGCATATGTTTTTCATAGACATAATGATATTTTTTGTTCACAACTATGTGTGGAAATTGACCACTAGGTCATGATGTTACAATCATGCACTAAAACTATGTGTAATGGGGAGTGATTTTCCATTGTTCTTTTTATGGTTAAAAAATCCTCAAAACCTTGTGAATATCTAGGGAAACTATTTGTTCATATTTTTTTCATGATTTTAGAGAACATGGTTAGAACGCCATTTTAAATCAATGATGCTTATCCAATTTTCTAAAAATGTGAAATTAATTATATACCCATGTCGAATTACAACCCCTTACTCGGTCATTTTCCTCATTTTAATGACATAGGATCACTCTTAAATTGTTTCTCTCTTCCAACATACTCCTTGGATATCTATTTCTTCTATTGATTTTCTTCAATGTAAATTCATGATTCCTCTATGAATTTTTTCCTCTTTCCTTCTAGCTTCTAGTTATTTCTTTTACATTATGTGATATTCACATAGCTAGCCATAATGGTTGAGCCTGTAGATATTTTTGGTTTATATGTTTAATTTCTTTGTTTTATGGGGTTTTGAGGATACCTCCTTATAAAATATTGTGGTTGTTGATGATGGAGATGATGTTATAAATAATTTTTTGTATGTTTATTTAAATAATTAATATTTCCCTTAAAAACATTTAGTGATTGGGGTTTACTTTGGTTTTATTAGTTATATTCCTTATGAAATCAATTATTGTGGATTTAATTATTCTAATGATATTTTATTTTTATATTAATCTTGGAAATATTTATGGTTTTTTTTTTGGTTTTCACTTTAAAACCAGTTTTACGCCCAAGGGTGGTTTCATAAAATGTCTCTATCAATTTTTGATACCAAATAGTTTTTTTAAAGTAGGTTTTTGAAGAGAGATGATTTTTTATTGATATTTAATTAATTTAAAATAATTATACCTATATAAAGGCATGGTTAGTAAGTTTTTATTTATGTCTTCAATGATGTGATAGTGTATTATTGTTGGGGTTCACAATGAAAACCATGGGTATGTGTTTGGGTTACTTGGATGAGTTCAACTATATCATAATTTGTGCAATGTTTATGGGGTTATTAACTATGAGATTAAGAGAGATAACTTGAGGAATATTTTAGGATCACTTGTGTCAAATATTTTTCCATGAATGAGTAAGGGTTGTTATATTTTTATTATTTATTTTTCCTAGAGGTTAACACCCATGTCCCATGTATTGTGAGTTTTAGAGATATATTATTTCTCTTTATTCAACATAATTATTTGGATACCATGATGATGATTATTAAATATTTATCTTGGTTATATTTTATATTCTCCTTGTCCATTTTTATTCATAGACTTGTGTTTATCTATAAACCAAAGGATTTAAAAACTGTTTTCTATAATTTGATTACAAAATAAAAAAGGAATTTTAAAAATATTATTTTCAAACTATCATGAATATTTTTAGTCATAAAATATATTATGTTGATTAATAGTGGTATCCCAAGGGCCTTTTCCTCACACCATTCCTACATAGTTTTATTTTATGTAAACTTATTTACGGTATACATCGGTAAAGGGAAACGAACCATATATAATGGTGATGCTTCTTAATTCCTCCATTATCCATATTAGCAAGATAATGTATACTGGTTATTGGTCACATGGAGTTGGATCTTTAGTGTGTTTTGAGGATACACTAGTGTGGAATTTTGGATGCTTATGTGTCATAATATTTTTCATTGACCCTATTTCTGTTATTATATGAATGCGATGTTATATGTAACCTTATTTTTAGTTTATAAAGTGATGATTTTTTATAAGGGTTATTATTGTGCAATGTTATATTAGATTTTTATGTTTTTATTATTTGGAACAAATTATTTTTATGCATGGATGTTTGAGATAAAAAGACACCATGTACGACTCCCATATGGAGTCCTAGTTATGGTTTATTGGATTTAGAGGGTGAAATTGTCACCACTTGATTATATTTGATACCAAATTTCTTAGCACCAGCCTATCAAAATCTGAAAATTTATTCACCCCTTATAGAGGAACCAGATAGTTTTAGTTTTGGGGTGAACTATGAGTATGATTGGACCTTTTCATAATAATTTTTAGAGTGAATTACTTAGATAAATCCACAAAACCAAAAAACATGACCATGAAATATCTATAGAGATGATTATTCACACATATAATTTTTAAATAATTTATAAGAACTAGAAATACCTTGGGTAATAGATTTATCTATTTGAGGATGATGTTGATTGATCTAACCCTTTTTGTACCACATCATTTTTTCTTTAAGAGTATACAGGGTATATCCCTCTATTTGTATCCACACATGGGCTTTGAACCACTAAATGACACTAATAAAACATTATGTTCAAGCGTGTGTGATTCGATTATAGTGTTTTGTTCAACATTGATCACAAAAATATCCCATTTGGGATTTAATTAATCATTCTTTATTCTATTGATATCGATATGGAGGATGAGGAATCACTCTTTGGTCCTGAAATCCTTCTAGATAATTTTCTATAGTATTGACAGGATTTCTCTAGAGAGTATTTATTTTTAAAAAATGAATCCCACACTTGAAAATGATATAACATTGTTTTATATAATTAGGGATAGGTTTCAAATATTTTATATATACCCTTGTCTAATTACCATATTCTATGTAAAATCACATACCAAAAAAATAATAACAACAAAATTATCTCTTGAAGTTCACATATCTTTTGGATATTTTAATATCATTTTATTAAAAAATAAACTAATTTTTAATTAAATGATATTAATGAAAATTATATCATTTCCATCCAAACTTCTAACACATCCCATCAAAAAAACATTGGTATATGTCAAACCTTAAATAATAAATATTTATTTAAATTAATGATACACTTTATATTATTCATTCAATAAATAAATAAATTATATATTCATTAACTAGGTAATAAATATTTTTTAATATTCCACAAAAAAATACATTCTAAATATAATATAACTAGAAAAAGAAAATTTTGAGATCATAAAATCCCAAATTAAAATCATTTATTGTTCATAATAATAATATTTATTTTGAATTTATCTTAATATATAATTTAATCGATATTATTGGATAAACTATTATGTGTTATCCTCTAGGGATCTTATAAATCAATTTAAGTAAACTAGCATAAACCCCAATATCCTTTTATAGAAACACATAAAGGTACCTATAGATATAGTTTTCAAAGTTTAAATGTCAAAAACCTCACACAAATACTCACTCTATAATATAATCCATTTATATAAATATATCATCAGGTTGGTTTCATTACTAGTATAATCATACCATATGTCTAATATATCATCCTTAAATTATATAAAATAAAATCACCAATACACTAAAATATACATGAATACAATATTATAATTAAATTTCAATAAATTATATGAGATATCATATTATATATTGGGAATCTAAAAATCATATCTTGATTTATTCAATAATGTTATATCACTTGTGATGCAGCCAACACATCCAACTACACCATGAGTGTAGGTTATCATGAATTTGGGAAATAAATCCATAGAAATTTTTTTGGATATGAATTAATTATAGTATCATGTTATTGGATCATTAAAAATGTTCATCAATTTTTATAATAAATGTAAAATACAAAATTAGGAATTTTTTCAAGATAATGTCTAGATGAACCCTCTAGAGGGGGTAAATTGAGTTCCTAAAAATTTCATTTACAAAAAAAACTTCCTAGTAAAGATATATGAGTTTTCATAATTTACTTTTTAAATATATGTAGTGTAAAAAAATTATAAAAAAAAATATTGAACACTAGAGATCTATAGTGGTTTGGGGAACATAAATTCCCATGTTCACACCACCAACAAACTACTCCATGGGTTTGGCGATTTTCACTATAGCAACCTTTTTATTGGGGGATTCCAAATGAGTTTAAGAAGTTTTTAATTAATTCAAAAGTCCAATATCATTTAACTAGGATATCCCTTTAAAAGACCTATCCATAGTACCTCCCACTATTACACCGAGTGTTAAAAAAATTTAATGAATAATATGTGAAAGAAAAAACTATGGCACACAGTTACAAGAAGAAAAGTATAATAGTCAAAGATTCGTCCTGTGATAATTATATTCTTAAAAGTATAACTTAATATTATATTAAGTGTAATGGATACAATTGGTAATAACATCACGATAATATATCTTTGATCTTTTTCAATGTCTAGTATTTCAAGTAATTAACTTCTTAATCTTACTTCACATTCATCTATCTCATCTTCATAACCTCTCTTCATGTAGTGGCTAATTATTCCTTTAATCTATCATTTTGAACTTAACCGCAATATAATCCTAATAGTTGAGTGATCCATTAATTGATATGTTGATAAAATAGGCAATAAATGACGTGCATACATCCATTCCAAATATAAAAACCACTTTTACGGTTGTGATGTCAGAAATATTATTGTTCTTCAGATCTTTCCATTCATGGAAAATCTTGTACAGATCGATATTTCCTTAAATAGATAATACCTTTTCTGATATTCTCTAAATGAATGAAATGACATATCAAGATATTATAAAATTTATCATGAAATTATACATAATATCTATATCCTCATAAGATAATCAACTGGTAATATTGTTCATCGTAAGATAATTTCCCAAGATACATTATAATATAAAGAAGCACATTTTTTTCTTTGTAAGATAATATGACTTCAATAATATATAAGATAATTATTCAGTATAAGATAAAACATGTTATTGGGTTTTGATAACTATCTTTCGTAATTTTTCTAATTCTTCAAAGTTAATATATATTGAATATACTTTTCATAAAATAACATCTTCTCAAATTTTTCATTGTAACTACATAATCTGACTTGAGTATTCAACAACTCGACCATTATATTTTTAAAATTAAGTCTTATGTAGTAATATAAACTTAAAACATAGTTATTTTATGATTCTAAGTTGACAAAAGATATTCTTTGATTCAAATAAGATAATTTATTTTATCATAGATAAAATATTCACTCAATGTAAGATAAAATTATCCAAACTATTTTATGAAACAATTAAGATAAAAATTTTAGAATAAAAATAAATATTTCTTCGAATCACCTAAAAAAATATTGACTGAGATATGTTGGAGCAATGTAAGTATGTACAACAATATCTCTCTTTGTTTTGATAAAAAAACCCCTGAAATGGTTTTTTTATAAAATAGGATTTTATCTTTCAATAATTTTCATGTAATATAAAACATTTAGAATTTTGGATGCTTCTTTTTTTATCCCTCTTGAAAGAAGTATTCCCTTTGAAAATACTTTTCTTCACCCAAGAATAAAATTTTATCACATTAAATTTTTTTGTTACATTTATGAATTCTTATTTTATTCTACCCTTTTGAAATAATTAAGATGATTTACCAATTGTTATAGTTTAAGATTAATTTATTCTCCTTTTCAAATTCATAGAGTAATAATTTTAAAACACTAATTTTTATATTATCCTTTTCATCTACAATTTTTTTTGGAATAATAATTTTTTAATAGTAACTTTATTACGTCAATTTTTTTCCCTTTTCTTCTCCCCTTTCGTAGTATCAAAATGATGAAGAGAAAAAGAATACATTTAATATTGCACACAAACAATAGTAAATACTTAATACCATTGATTGTAAAAAAGAATTTTGTATCAAGTTGTGTAAATAAGTAATAGGAATCATTAAAAAAAATAAGTTAAATATGAATAAAAAATAAATACTAAATCAGACCAAACATATGGGTAAATAGTTAAAAAAGTATTTAGTAACGACTTAATGAAGTCATAATTTAAGAATATTGAATAACTACAAAATATATACAGTTATATCATAACTAAATATCCAAAAAATATTACAAGTATTAAAATATTCAAATTTTATCTTCAAAATATTCAACTATTTAAATATGCCAATAAACTAGGAATGATTTATATGTTTTTAGGTTTCATTAAACCAATAATGATTCAAATGTTTTTAGGATCCCATTAAACCATGTATGGTTTAATTTCATTCATTATGCCCGTCTACTAGATAGCCAACATAAAAAACTAAAGTGTGTAGGTTTATTAATTATAGAATGTGAAATGGTTATCAGGGGTCAGTTTATTTATGGATAAATATTTTTAGAGATTAATGATGTTTTAGATCACCCAAAACTAGTATATACACTCTAATACTTACACGATTTATTGAGGTATTCTTACTAGTTTGGATTGTATATTGAGTGAATATCACTAATCTCTCACAAAATTTAATATATAGGTAAGAAAAATGATATTATATAGGAAAAATAGGTAAAGGTAAAGAAACTTCATTAGAAAAAATTTTATTTCCATTTAAAAAATGTCAGGCATATCAAATATTTCATTCATTCATTGTAAGGAAGAATCATGACAACCAATATTTGGATGTCAAGAAAGATATCTTCCTATTAACTAAAATAAGGCATCGAAACATGCTTCAAATATATTAAACATTTCATTAATAAAATATCTAAAATATTTGTAAAATAATTCCATATCCTTTTTTGAAACATTTCTATGATGATTTTGAACATCCCACAGCTTAGCATAAAAAACTATTAACTTCTTCATCTCTTGAAACCGATTCTTTGACATACTGACAATATGATCAACTGATTAAACTTTTATTTATTTTATAGACACTGGGTCTGCTTGGGAATCTACATATTCATAAAAGTGTTACTAATATTCATCTTAATTATATAATTCTTGATTCATACTGTTGACAAATCTTGGTTCAAATATTCAAACTTCTTCTCCAAGAATTACAAATTATTTTCTAGAGATACATTTAATTTCTACAATCTTGTGATGATGAAACATAAATCCTTTTTCTACTTGAAAAGTCAAACGATGAATATCTACAAATTTTTCTTGTAATAGAGAGATGATTTCCATATTTTATTGATCAATTAATGAGATAGATCCATTAAGGAATGTAGGAATCCATTTTATTTCATCTGTTATGTACCATTGAAGATCTAGAATCACTTATTTTATTAGAAAGTCACACTGCATAGATTCATGTTTAGAAGTAATTGTGTCTATATTCAGAGACCATCCTTCTAACTTGGAAGAAATGTCCATTTTATTTATGGATTTGGAGGAGGGTTTCACTAATAACCTATTAAAAAATTTCTGGACTAACAGATTCAATTCATTTACATCACCCATTGAAACAACATAATAATAATGATTTATTATTTCATTTCATGATTTGAATAAAATCATTTTCATACATTCTACCAAAAGGAAAGAGATTTCAAAACATGATCTGTAAATTCCAGATATATTTAATAATATACAACACTAAATCAATTGTATTTTTAATCATAGATAAGTATAATAAAGTAATTTCTTGAAATAAAACTTCTTCAAACTTGCTATTTCACTGAGCGATGAAGTATTGAATGAACTTTATTAGGACTTTCCATTCTGGTTCTATATCCTTTATCATATTCTTCTCCATATCAGCCAAGGTAGATAAGGATTTCATATTATTTGGAGGACTTACTTCATCAATGGTGTTCATATAGGTACTAAAATCCATGAAACATTCCTAGAGGCACGTGAAATCTTTATCCATTACAAACAAAGTTGAAAGGAATATTTCTAGATATACCATTGTCGTGACCCAGAAGTTATTTTCACCAAAATTATACAGTCTATTCTAATATAACTAATGAATATTCATTTAAAAAACAAAATATTTTCAAATTTAATCAAAGACACATTCCCATCCTTGATGTTCAATAACTTTTAAGAGAAACATATCTATTTTATTAAGCCAGTCAAAATCTAACAGTCATACACATAGAACTTCCTTGGAAATCATTTGGAGTTTTATCATACTAGATGAGGTAATTTTAGATATTTTTTATTTTCTCTATTGAAAATAGATTTATATGGTTAAAGGGTTAGGGATACATGAGTTTGGGTTGCCGAGAAAAAGTGGTTTCAAAGGTTTTTAAAAAAATTTGTAGGTAGAGTTGACACACCACTTTTCATTTTTTGTAATTGAGGGGTCATACAACAATGTAATAACTATTTATTACTAAAACATTATAATTTTGCCTATTTGATATGACAAATACTAAAAACGGTGGCTCCAAAAATTAATTAAAGTAATGTAAATGAAGTATTTACTTGGAATATGCAAATATGTTAGATTCAGAAATAACATTATGTAAAATTAAACAAATATAATTCCGATTGAATGAAATAAAATATTTCAGGATAAAATGGTTTAGTAAAAATGATTTGTAATTGAATTTCTATAAAAAAAATTCTGAAGATATATTATTATTTTGTGCATGATTCATTATGAAATAAAGTATTAAATTAATGATTTGTTTCAATAATAGTTTATCAGATTCTTTGAAACATTAATAACTCTTATGTTATCATATTTGATTGGTAATAAATTAAAATTAAATACAAAATCTTTTAAGGTGTGTTTAATCTAAAGACATTATGTACAAAAACATCCTTTCACAATATATTAAACATTAACAGTTGATAATTCTATATAATGATGTCCTTTACTCAACCAATATACTAGTGATTTTCAAAGAAAAATATAGGTTCAAGATATGCTCTTCCAATATACTCTAAATCCAAAACAATGTTCATATAAATTTGAATTTAATTTAAATTCAAATGTTTTTGGTAAGAGAAAATAAATATACATATTTCTTCTTAAATATTATAATTTTTTTTTGACAGCAATTAAATGAAATTATTTTTAATCAGATTAAAATCGTACACAATGATATATTGAGAACATAATGTTTAGTCTACAAAAATTATGATATAACAAAATTGAAATGATTTTTTTGTAAAACATTTATCAACCATTTTTCCACACCCATCCATACCATGTTTAGTATTAGAGCTCATAGAATTTTAGTAAGTCTTTTTATTTTCATGTCCAATCATCTTAATTAAATCAATTATACATTTTCTTGGGTTTAAAATACATCCAAAATATTTTTGGTAAATTTTAAATCTTATAAAATAATTTAACTCACTCAGAATACTCATTTAAAATTATTTTTGCATACTCTTTTAAAAACCCATTGCATAATTTTTGATTTTCTGATCCAAAAAATAACATCATCAACATATATTTGTAAGAAACGTATATGAGGATGGAGTTTTCATAAATAATTTGGATAATCATTCCTACTATAAAATATTTTGATAAAAAAATTAATATATCATATCCAGCTCTTGGAGCTTTTCTGAGTCCATATAGAGCCTTGATATGTATGAAAATAAAATTTCAAAAGTTAGGGTCTTCAAGACCAGGAGGTTTCTCAATATAAATTTTCTCCGTTAATAATATATGTAGAGAATAATATTTATGATCTATTTGGTATAGTTTGAAATTTATATATAATACATTTACTAGAAGGATTTTAATATATTTTAACTTATCTACAAGAGAAACATTTTATTTGTAATATATTCAATCTTCTTAATTAAATCCTTTAGAAACTAATCTGTATTTTTTTGTAGTTATTATGCTAGTATGAGATTTTTTTATTATAAAAAACTAATTTGTTCTTGTTATAGTATAGTATTACAGTCTTTCATCTAATTACAAAACTTTTTGTTTTGGATTTATTTAATTATTATTCCATATCTAATAACAAACTTTCATCTGAATATGCTTCTTCTACAGATTTTGGTTCTTGTTGGTAAAAACATTAAGAGCATTCTAATATGTTTACTATATTTCTTCTAGTTATTATATCTTTTTATAATCTTCCTATTAATATTTCTCAAATATAGTCTTAGAGATTTCTAGGTAACAGACTTTTTCGTTCACTAATGTTAACCCTTACTTGATTTGGGTTAAAGTAATCAAGTTTCGAATAATCATCTTCGATTTTCTAAAAGAGGCTTTTATGTCTCATGTCATTGAATGAATCATAATGTTCCTTAGTCTAAATCATTTCTTGATCAAAAGGACCACTATAATCTAACTTCACATTAGTTAATTCTTCAAAATCCTTGACATTTTGTTGAAAACTATAGAGTTTTTGTAATTAGTAGAATAACCTAGGAATATACATTCCTCAGAATTTGGACCAAACTTCACAATATTTCCCTTGGGTTTTAAGACATAAAAATTTACTTCAGGTAAGTTTGAGTATCATAGCTTTGGTTTTATATTATATCGTAACTATTATGGTGTTTTCTTTAAGATAAGTTATTATAGGATTTTTTTTAATGAAATAACATGAAGTATTAATATCCTCATCTCAAAAATGAGTGGGAATGTTATATTCACATAACATAGTCATATAAATTTCATGCAATGTCTAATTCCTCCTTTCAACAACACCATTATGTGGAGGTTTCTTGGGGACTGGGAATGTTTTTTTAATTCCTTACATTGAGAAATATGAATTAAATTTATGATTCTCAGATTCACCTCTATAATCATTTCTCAAAGTCATGATTTTCGAATCCTTTTCATTTTACTCAATTTTATAGAAATTAATAATAACAAAATATGCTTCACTCTTAAATATTAAAACATAAACACATGTAAATCTCAAAAAAATATTCAACTAACAAATAAAAGAATGATTTTTCAGCAATACTTGCAGTTCTAATAGGTCAAAACAGATCCATATTGATAAGTTCAAGAGGTAATGATGTGGAAAAATATTTAATTGGTTTAAAATTTGACTCGTGTTTTTTCCCATTTATATGCATCACATAACTTATTTTTAACCAATTTAAGTCCAGGAAAGTCTTAAATCCATTTTATAAATAGTTTTTAGAGAATGAACATTGTAATGTCCAAGACTTCAAAGCCTAATCCATGATTCCTCAATTTTAGAATTTTAAAAAATTACATTTTTCTTCACAAATAATTTGGATCTTGTATGTAAAAATTATATTCTCTTGGTGATTTAAACATGAGATATTTATCTTTGAAAACTAAACAAACATTTTAAGAAAAATCAACAATTTATCCATAATCACAATGTTCAGAGATACTTATCAGGTTGTGTATTAAGTATTCAATGTAAAGAATATTATTGATGAGAGTGGTCTTATAATTTCCAACGGATCCAATAATAATAATTTTTTGTTTTTCATAGTCTCAAAATGTGACATAGCCTCCATCAATCTTGGTTGGTGAGTGAAAATTTGATAAAGCCCAAATCATATTTCTTGAACGACCATCGTCCACAAACCAGTTTTCATTATTGATTATATGGTTTGTTCCCTATAATGAAAAATCAATCAAATGATTTTTTTGGTACCCAATCACTTTTGGATTAAAAAATGTTACCTACAAGAGATATAGGTATCCAAATTTTTTTTGTAGACAACTTAACAAATTGTTTTGAAAAATCTCAAGAATGAATTGAAATTTTGATTACAAATAATTGATGATTTTTCAATTTATAATTGTGAGCAAAATTTCATAACTACCAAAATGAAAACATGTAACTTTAGAAAGGTTTTTGAATTTAGAAATAGGTAAAATATAGTTTTAATTAATTTTTAGCATTTCACTCAGACTTCATATTTCATACATTTTATTTTTATGTTTATTTGAACCAATAATTTTATTGATATAATATTATCCTCTAGTAAAGACACATAGTAAATAATTAATCTGTTTAATATCCATTTTCAGGTTCTCTATTTTTCTATCTTGTTCTTTATTTTCCACAGTATATTTTTCTAACTGATTATTTAACTATAAAATCTATTTATTTAAGTCCTCATATTCCTTAATAATCCTATTATAAGAATATTTGAGGGATTTATTATGATTTTTTAGATTTCATACATATCATTAATAATGGTATGATATTAATTTATTTCTTCATATCATCTAAATTCATTTCCTGATTCAAATTCATGTTTCGAAGAATAGAAAAATTATACCTCATTTGAATGTTCTATAATGAATATGTTGGAGTTTTGATTAATATCTTCATCTACCAACTTTGATGATGTGAACTTTCTAGAATCTTCTGAAGAACTCATGGGGCCCTTTATATCATTTTTTAGCTTTCCAATAAGCAGACTTCCTAAAGTTTCGATTTTCTATCTTCTTATCATTCGGAATGTTTGGATAATTAGGATTGGTGTTTCCTAGTCTCTTTCACACATTACATATTAGCTCTTTAGTATTGTAACCATTTTTCTTATACATTTTGAAGGCTATTCTGAAACCTATTCTCTTGTTGTAGAACTTTTTTTTAATTTTCAAGAAAGATGTGAAAGGTCATAACTAGATCCATAATTTCTTGTAAAGTCTAATTCTTCATAGTTTTTAGATATTTTCATGATTTTCTTATTCTTGTCATCCATAAAAGTAGAAATTCTTAAGGATTATAATTTTTGATCATTTTATTCTCGCCATCTTCAGTTTCTATTTCATCTTGATACATCATTAGAGTTACAATGATATCCTTTATCTTAAATCATTTAACATCTATAGATTTTATGATAATGAAAAATCATCCACGTCACTTGGGCGGTAATACTCTGAGAACATTATATGATTTTTTAGAACCAGTGATAGGTTTTCATAGAGAAGTAATTTTATTCAAGGTCTTTGTGAACCTTCCATTTAGTTGAGAAATACGTTCTCCTTCACCAATTTTTAATGTCTCAAACGTATGTTTGGTTGTATCATATCTAAGATCCTTTAAATTGTTAATACATTCAAATGAAAATATAATATTTGTATACATTTCATGCACTATTTGACATTGAGGAATAATATAGATTAATGATATACCCATAATTGATCAATAAAAGATCTCAAACCTCATATATATATATGAGGAACAAGATATTTATTTTTATAGGATCTTTTTTAGGGAGTTCCCAACCAATGCATATTATAAATTGGTGAATATAAATTATTCCCATGATAAGTGGGGAGGGTGGATCTAGTTAATGGAGATTTCGATGAAGTATATATTTCATTTATGGTGGGTTTGTAATCAGGCTTTTCCAATGGATGATTCTATACAATGCAAGGGACTTCATTGGTATTTAAAATGTTATTTCTGGTAAAATCCTAAATAATATTTGATGTCTCTTTTCTTTATTACAGGTAAATTAGGTAATTCAATTTGGTGGCCTTTTATTGTTTTCATGGGAATGGTGATGAATTCCACAAATTGAAGTATGTTTTTGTAGAAATGGTTTTACAATATGAGGAATAACACCCATGAAATGTTGTTGAGGGTCATCATTTTTTGTGGGGTGTTAGTTCATTTGGATTGTGAGAAAAAAATCCAGATTAGAAGGTATTAAATGAGTGATGATGGGGTCAAT
The DNA here is from genome assembly GCA_963277665.1 of Viscum album. Lineage (NCBI taxonomy): Eukaryota > Viridiplantae > Streptophyta > Magnoliopsida > Santalales > Viscaceae > Viscum > Viscum album. The sequence goes on along the minus strand of OY728130.1, from coordinate 581,724,788 downwards.
TTATAGGACTATATTTATGCTGATGGATATGGATATTTCTCTAAAATGATGGGATCATCCTCTATCCATAAAACCACTCATGGTAAAAAAAATAGTGAAAATTGAAATATCTATACTCTCTCAAAATGTCATTGGATATGCTAGAAACCTCTAATTAATGGCCTAAAACTCAATGATTATGGATCTTGTCTCTCTTGGGATACGGGAGGAGGAGGAGGATTAGTTCAAGACAAAAAGATATCAGTTTTGTTAGAATTCTGTATCTTCCTTGGGAGAGGAGACTCTCTCGGGGCGGAGGCATATGACATGCATCATGGTATCGAGTTACACATAACGAAGACCATCTATTTAGTGGCTATTGTGGTTGATTCACTAATTTTTCAAGGTCCCTTAAAGGTTCAGATCACTATAAACTACGCTTTTATCTACCAACTTATGTTGTGAAAGAATCTATTCCATGATCGGGATGGTATTTTTCATATGAGGCACATGGGGAATCAGATAGTATACCACCTTTCCTATCAAGCTAATCCGAGAAATACTTTCCATACTTTTTCCAGTATGGGTACTATTCCTAGAGAGTGTGTCTACATTTTGAAAGGTGATTCCCTTATCAATCATTTTTATATACCCACTTGAACAACTGAAGATTTTTTTTGTTCTTTTCTGGAACTATTTCCATCCTTCTTGAATAATATTTCTATTTTATTATGCTATAAACGCTATTGAATTCATCATATTCTAGTCCAAAAATTATAGAATTCCTAGCTTCAGAATTCAGATAATATTATTTTTCATTTATAGCATCCCTTGTTTGAGAGTTTGTGTTAGTAATATCATAGGATTTTACTGCTTTGTGATAAACATTCAAGCCTAGATTTTTCATATGATGGTTTGGAGATCATTCTATAAACCATAATTTTCACCATTAAAACATGGAGCTCTAAAAATTTACATGAATTCTATATTATCATATATACATTCCATTTGAAAGAAATATCTTTGGAATTTATCCTTTGAAATTTTTGAACTTGAGGGTCAGAAGCTCTGATATCCAATGTTATCCCAGATAATGGCTAGTTAAACAATCAAGAGGGGTGAATAGATTTACTAAAAATATTATTCACAGAGTACCTCTCTCTTCAAGATTTGTGTGTTTAGATATTTTACTTAATAAATATAGTTTAAATAAATAAAAAAATTAAATACACATAATAGAGGATATTTATAGTGGTTTGGGGAACATAAATCCCACAGTCCACAACAACAACACTCTACTCAATGAGTTTGGTGATTTTCACTATAACAGTCCTTCCTCCGGGGGCTCACAATTGAGTATGATCATATTTCACTTAATAAAAAGGCCCAATATCTTTCAACCATAATCTCACTTTAAAATACCCATCTATGGTCTTACACATTCTTTCACTATGTTTAAACCAAATAAAATGAATAATCATTGAAAGGAATAGTTGAAACACATGGTTAGAAGAAACAACTGATAGTAGTTGACACTTCATCCTGAGAAAATGATATTATTAAACATATATATCTTGATTAACTTTAGTGAAATGGGTATAACTATTAATAACAACACACGTGTTTATGTTTAATTTTGTTATGTATAAGAATTCAAGGAATTAGCATTCTAACTATTCTTCACTTTCATTTGTCTCATATTCATTAGATCTCTTCATGAAATGAGTAACTGTTCCTTTTATATCTCATTTTAAACATTAGAACTACATAATCCCAATGGTCGAGCAATCCATGCATTGAGATGTTGGTAATACAATCTATAAATGAAGTGAGTGTATCCATTCCTATTATAGAAATATCTTATGTGACAATAATTTCCAAAATATTTTGGTTTTTTCATATATTTCTATTAATGGAAAATACTTCATAAATGGATATTTCATTAAATGGATAATCCCTTTTCTGATATTCTCTAAAAGAATGAAATGAATTATCAAGATATTTGAAATGTAACCATAAAATTCTGTATAACATTTTGATCATTGTGATATATTCATCTTATATTACTTTTTTCATAAGCTAAATTCTCAAGAGACATTGTAAGATAAAAAAATCTTTTTTTTCTTTGTAAGATAAACTAACTCCAATAACATGTAAGATAATTTTTCATAGTAAGATACAAATGTTATATTGATGTGATACATAGCCATCACATATTTTCTGATTATTATAAGATAATATGTTACAAATATCCTTTTCGTCAGATAATATCTTCTCATATATTCATTCAGACTAAAGCATCTAAATTGACAATTCAACTACTCAATCATTAACTTTGTAGGATAATTTATTACCTAGTCAGATATACTTCAAGAATAAAGATTTTATAATCCTGATTAGATGGAAGACATTATTTGATTCTTGTAAGATAATACAATTTTGTGTAGATCAAATACTTCACTCAACATAAGATAATATTCTAAAAACTATTTTCTGAAATACTTTAGATAAAATTTTAAGAATAAAATTTAGTATTTTGTGAGTCATCAAAACTCATAAAAAGTGATATTTTTTGTAACAAAATAAGTCTATCATATAGAATTCTTGTTGGGAGGTATGTTCTCATAACCTCATATATGGGAGATTACCAAGTGTAAACATTATTAGAAGTAACCTCGTCTGCTAATGAGTATCCAACACTTGATGTTTTGCATCATATATTTCCTGTCAGATAATATCATCCAAATATAGAACATAAGATTAAAAATAGTGTCGTTTCACATAAAGGATCACATCTAAGTGGGGAACTACAGTGTACTTTCAATGTAATGAATACTCTAAGGAAATTATCATATTATATTTCACAATGAAAAAAATGATTATATAATAATATTATTATTCAGGTCGATGATTATATTAAGGCAATCAAAAGTAAAATTTAGTTGGTTTTAGGTCACTAACATCAACTAACTCCCACCTGTACTAGATACAAAATCAAATGAATTTTAATATAATATAACTTAAATGATATTCATGCATCCACTAAGACAGGTATTTAGTCAACAGACCAATCAAATTCTCGTCAGTGGAAACTCTTTTTACTGAGAGCTCATACCTTAAAGAAAAATCCTTTAAGAGGTGATACTTCTCAAGTATATACTTTATTATTTGATATGAATTTCTCTCCAGGGATAGGGCCACTATCTCAGTATTATCACAACATAATTTGATGGGATTATTACTAATATACATCACAACATGAAAAATGTAGTAAATCCAAACTATTTCATTAACTAAATCAGAAAAATAATATTATCAAAATATACTATATAATTAGAGACCATTTCGCACATAGATCCCTTCCATCCCAAAGACCATCCATTTAGAGTGAATACATATCTTAACTTTGAATTCAGATCATTCAGATCTATCTGGAAACTAGAATATACAAATCCCATAATGACTGACTACTCAACTCCTCCATAAAAAAGAATAAATTCTTTGTACACCTCATATAATTTATGATTGTCTTGAACTCCATAAATTAGTGGTCTCCTAAATCACCTTGAAAACTACTTACCATGATCAGGGTATAAGAAAATTAAATCAGGGTACATGGCATGATATATAAGACTAACCCTATCATCTATATTTAAGGAATCCTTATCATCCTTTTTCTCTCCTCTTGTGTTCGAGGACACATGTTTTTCAAGAGATATATTCCATGTGAAATTGGTAATGATATCAACTTTTATAGTTCTATTCTACATCACCTTAGTACCATGTCATTATATATACCTTGACTTTGTCTAAGAATCCTCTTGATTTTATCTTGATAGATCTTGATCAAAATAATGTATTCTTATTCATACATGTCCTCTAATAAGAAGCTTGTATTCAACTAAATATTAATGTATTTTAGGACTAGTATCTAATTTATAATTAGTAATATGTTATCAAAATATAATATATTAAAAAAGTATGCACTCCCACTAAAATATTTTTATACACAAGCCTCATATTCATTATTTATTTTTCTAAATTATCTTATGAGTTTATCAAATACGATGTTCAATAATTTGGATTCTTGATTCAAACATTAATTGGATATTTAAAACTTTCATAAAATATTTGTAGAGACTCGAGCATTACGTACTTATACATTACATTACTTTTTCGGAATACTAAATACATAAAAAAATGACAACCAAGGACCGTAAAATATTAGTGTCTTTAGAAAATCGGAACATAATCTTCTAATCATGGTGAAAGATCGTCAACATCTACCATAAATTTCTTCCCATTTTTTTCCTACCTAAAAACATTATTTATATCCGTGGGAAAATAAAACATAAAAAGGGAGAGCTCAAATGATCAGTAAGGGTAAACATGGATAACATAAAAAACAAACCATATATATTTGAACATAAAAGCATGAACATAATCCATGACATAAATCTTGGAATATCATAAGGAATAGATCATAAAAGAACATTAATCATGATAAAATAGCATGGGAATAAAACATGTAATTGTGGAAACCATTAAGCACATGTTATGATTTCCATAGTAGCCAATGCATTGATTCCAAGACCATCATAGTGGACAAAGTGCATTACTGAACCGGGTTTACTTACCATTCCAGCCCTATATTACTGAACCGGATTCACTTGCCATTCTAGCCATGTATATCTCATTAGATATAAATATTTACCCAGTTAATTGGAGGGATATATATGTCCCACCCATCTCATAATGAAATCATTCTTACTTGTGGCACAAAATAAACATAAATCATTCATCATATCTCAAAGAATAAAATGGGTTTCATAAACATCATCACATCATAATGTAATCAATATAAAACAAATGGATATCATTTAATCATAATAAGAATCAAACATTGTAAATACTAGAGAAATTATTCTTGAAACATAATCATACTAAATAATGTCATCTTAGATGGAAAATAGTTTTGGCAAAATACTTGAAATGAAATCTTAAAGAAATTATATGTTCTTCATCAAAATAATTTTCTTTTCACAAAATTCCATTCATTGTTAAAATAAAATGATTTTGTTGAAAATAATCATGAAAACTTGTAGAGTAAGCTTCATAAAAATTAGGCATTATGAAACCGTAAAAATCCATTCATGTCATATAAGTTAAAAAAACATTCTCCTCGTACTTTTTCCAGAAAATTCAAAAAGTTCTTCATATGGTAAAAAAAAGAAAGATTCCTTCCATAACACAATGTAAAAGTCAAAGAGGGGTAAACATGACTTTAAACATACATGGATGAATATTAAACACTTTATGAAAACATTTTTATGGACATGGATGAAAAATATAACCACAATAAATACTTACATATAATCAATCTCGGATAAAAATGAGATTTGAAAAATTATCCCTTACCTTAGGTCCAATTTCTTTCATACATGTTTGAAACTCCTGTATAGTGGGTTTAAACATATTATTAACTTGTAACATAACCATAATAATATTTATGATATCATATATAATTCACTTATGACTTTATATTACCCATTCTTTTGTAAATTCAATATTAAAGCAGCGTTTAGGGTAAAATCATTTCATTTATCATACATGTTTCGAATTTTTTTTCTTGATATTATTACTTATATCATGATTTAATTAATTCCATAATTTAAAACATTATTTATTTATAATATATATTCAGCATATAAATATATATGACAGATCGATAAATGGAATGCAAGACACCGTTCATGTACGTACGTATGAATGTTGTTTTCGTTTCCTTAATTATTTGAATGGAATTAATTAAATAAAACGTATATGTATATAAATCCATTATCATTATTATATCATATATTTAATGATTATTTATTATATATACTTTATAATCACTCTTGAATGGTTAACATGGAGAATGAATCTCATCGTGTTCGTGGAGACGGTAGTCTGTACGTACGCATGAGCGACAATATCATTATTTTGATATTAAAATCGTATATAATTTGATAATATATCATATTTACAGAATCATAATAATGTTATATTTATTATTTATATCATTTATACTCATTATTATACCCATCCAAATTATGAAATGTTTGAATAACAAACTACACCACGACGTGGAGACAGTAAGCCGTACGTACACATGTGTGGTGACTTTTTCATTCATAGGATGGATAAAATAACTAATTTTCTTATAAAATTTTTATAATAACATCACATTATATAGAAGATATTTGAGTTATTATTTTATAATGTAAAAAACAAATAAGGAGGAAGTGGACAAAGAAAGGAACTTGAAATAGGTGGTGAGATATTCACCTCTTCTTCGGGTTCTTCCTTTTGATTTGATCAAAAGGGCTCCATAGGTTGGATTTATGTCTAAAGTAAGGCCTCTAAAATGAAGGGAAGATATTTTAAAGGGTATTTGGGCAGGTTTTGGTAGAGCCAAATGCCTTTTGAGGTGGGAATTTGAGAGAAGGGGAAGTGCCCTGTTATAAGAGAGGTGAGGGGCACCTTAGGAAAAACTTAAAGTATTATTTTATAATAAATTCATATTCGGTTTATAACGGTTCCAAAGTGACGTGTTTCGAGGATAGTGTGGGATGGGTCGAAATCCTTTAAACCAATAGGTTTTAGACAAGTTTTGGTCACCATTTTAACCTTATCATTTAGATTTAACTCTAAGTTAAATAATTAACTTTTACCATGTCTTCTTGTATTCTTACAATATATGGTTAATAGACATACTATAAACTGACAATATAACCTCAATTGGTTCATTAATATCATATATATTATTATATATTTATTTTTACCTGAAAATATATTTTTAAGAATATAATATCAATTAATAATATAATATTTGTTTCAAAAACTCTTTTATGTCAATTTTGACACTATTTGGTATTTTTTTTAAATTTATAACTACATTATTAATTCAAAAAAAATCATCAAACCAACCCCAAAATGTTTTATTAACATAGAAAATTAGTATAATTCATAAAAAGTCTCAAATTACATTTATTTGGGTATTTATAATATCAATTATATTAATATTTCATTAATAAGTTAATTACTGCATCATCATTATGTCATAAATAAATTAAATTATTTAATTTATAAAAATCATAAATAAAATACCATTATTTATTAAATATTTTTATATTTCTAATGAATATTTACAGTCTAATTTATCATATTTACATAACTATATTAAAAATGTTTTACTGATTAAACTTTGATTTTAACTCTTTTAACTCTTCTTTGAATTAAATAATAAAAAATGTCCTAATCTAATTCAAGTGAACCTAAAGGGTCATATATTATTCAAAATGTTCCAATAGAATTAGAACATGTTTTAGGGTAATAATAATATCAATTTTACCATTAATTACCCTTTTTACTTGTAACCGTTGTAAATAAAAGTTAAAAGTTACTATTCCCCAAAAATTATTTTCATCTCATTGAACAAAATTTTACTTAATGATATCAACCATGTCTCTCTGATTTTTTAAATTCGACTCACATAAGTGGTAAAATTATGTTTTATGTAAATTTGCAAATGCTCCTATGAGGTGGGTAAATGACGGTAAAAAGTTCAATAAAATTTTTATATTTCTAAAATAATTATAAAATGACTCAAATGAATTACATTGAAATTATATAGATATTATGTATCTATTTTGACCTAAAATAAATTTAAATAAAATAAATTATTATTTAAATAAAAAGTCGGTTTTTACCAATAACTCAGTGTTTTCACTATTCATCAAAAATTGAATGTTTTTAGAAAAATACCAAAAACTCACCCTAAGCTAATTTCGATATCCCGAATCCAAAAATGAAATCCATTTTAAAAGATAAAATTTATAAAATTTCAAAATGTGGGTATTACTTTTCATAACGGCTAGTTTATATAATATTTTAATAACATATCGTTGTTTAGTGAAACCCGGTATTGCGTACTACACACGCTATTGAGGAAGGTCACAATTGCATGTAATACAAGACAAGTCAGGGATGCATGTAGTGTAAGCTCCCTTTTGTTTTGTGTATAAAATAATCAAAACTTATTTCATTTATACATTAAAAAAATCTATACTTAATTTTGCGTAGAATAATTTCCACAAAACGAACTTGAAATTGTGTGTAATGTGAACCAAGAATAGTGTTGTGTATACTGTAAGATAATAAGGTGTTGTGTATAGTACAAGCTAATCTTGGTGTAGCGTAAAACACAAGACATAAATGAAATAAAAAAAAATATTTCTCATAAAATCTCGGTGTGTTACATTCTACCACCCATAAAATGAATTTCGCCCTCGAAATTTGTCGAGGTTATAAATCAATTACTACTTGTAAGTTTCTTTCATAGAACCCCACATTGTAAAAAGGAATACCGAAATTAAATTTTAAAAACTAAAGTACAAAACATAACAGTTACCCAAATTAACTCATCCCTGGGTTTCCACATAGGAGAATATAGGTGAAAATATGGATATGGAAGAGAAATCTAACCGTCATGTTCTGATGAAGATTGGTAGAGTACATGGCTATAAAAAAGACAAAAATCACGAAGCCATAAATTTGTGATGGTCTATGGTACCATCTGACTCATTAGATATGAGAGTATTAGGAAAACATTTTTGGTTTTCAAGATCATTTTCCTAATGTTGAAAAAAATTTGCATAAGGAGAAATACTTACTTGATTTCAGTGTAATATAGTTGTTGGTCATTCCATGAATAATTTCCACTACATCCCTTATTAAAGAAATGAGGTTGAATTTTTCATTCTTGAAGTGTTAGTAAATCATGAGATAGGTTATTCCATCTGTCTCAAAAAGTTAGCAAAAGTTATTAAATATACATAAGTCCATCTACATTGATATTAACCGTATATGATTCCAAAAAATGAACTTATACTTAAACTATCATACCACTTAATAAAATAAATATAATTTCTACTAACCAGGGACTTCATGTAGGCTAGTGGTATGTGATATAGGCATATCTTACTTCTGTTGTGGGTTCGATTCCTGCAACCTTGTCCGATATGACGGGTTGTCACTCATCCTGCAGGTTGTCCTTTTTCAAAAACTACACTATTTTAACATTCCAGAAATAATATCAAAAAAAAGTTCTATCCTTAAACAATATTATCTTATGTCCAACATAATCCATTTCAAATATTTAGGCTTATCCAAAATAATTTTATCCAAGCTGATAGTATAAAGAAAATTATTACTAGAAATGTCATCAATCAGGCATGTGAATACCATCATTTATCATATGATATATATTGTTGGTCACATTCCAAACATGTTAATACCTTAATTGTGTATTCTCTTGAAAAATGGATACTCATTGAACCTTAGTGAAAACATGAATGCGGTCAAAAGTTAACTATTTCCACATACCAAAATCCCAAAATTTCTATATACTCAAACCATGATGTCACGTTGTCCTTATATCAGTAATGAGATCATTAATAATATCAAACATATTATTTTCTTCCTATCCATTCATTATGTGCATATCATCTTCTTTCCAAAAATATCTGAATAACCTTTCATGGTTACTGGTACCATTCAACATATACTCTCAAATACTTTCAGAAAAACAATAGTGTAACAATACTTAGATGTTTCTTTATTCCATAGTACCATTAACATAACTCTAGATAAATATACAATCATTCTACTTCCTTCTTAAACCATTGACCGAGCTTCATCATTTTATTTCTTGACACTTCTTTAATCTCATATATCATTTTTAGTCTCTTCATCTTGATCAACATACACACTACTCATATGACCATGTTGATTCTCTTTAAGAGATTTTACCCTAGGTCATTGGTTTTTATAATGCCCATACATTTTACATTTAAAACATTTAACCGTTGTTGATGTCTTAGCAATACCATTATCCTTGTCTATGGTGTTAACTGAACCTTTTCCTTTGCACTTACTGACTTTGTTTCCTTCTTTTCCACACCCAAAGAATCTTCCAGTTCCTTTGAAACATTCTCCCTGATGTCTCTTACCACATGATTTACATGATGGAAATTGAACTTTCTTTGCTCTATGATCATCATAAAACTCCATCTTTCTCTTATTAGCAGAGTCAGGAAACTTACCAAAGTTGAGATTATTGATCATATTATAATATTGCTGATTATGAATAATAACGATGTTTGGACTTCCAAATCCCATTTCATTTGGTTTCTCAAGAAGTATATCATTCCATTGTCCATCATATCTTCGATTATCGCAAATCTTCCCATTTCCATCCATTTTCTAAAACCAAAAAAGAATAGTGTGAGAGGAAAAAATCATGCTAGGAAAACAACATAATAAGAGGTTTACATTCAATCTCTAACATAATATGTTTAATCCTAGGATATTCATGATAGTTATCATAATTTTAGGACAATAACCGATACATAGACATAAACTTAGGGACATCCCTAGACATACCTTAGAAATATCTCTAGGGATCTCACTAAAGTTTGTGCATCATAGTTTCCAAAGCTTAACTAAACCTTTGCTCTGATACTAACTATAAATAACCAAAGTTGACATACATGGACATTACATAACTTTTTCGGAATACTTATTACATAACAAAAAATGACACCCAAGGACCGTAATAGTTTAGTGTTTTGGAAACTCATAACATAATCTTCTAATCATGGTGAAAGATCTTCAACGTCTCCCATAAATATCATTTACTTTTATTTTCATACCTAAAACCTTTATTTATATCATGGGGAAAAGAAAACATAAAAATGGTGAGCTCAAATGCTCAGTACGGGTAAACATGGAGAACAAAAAAACAATCCACAAACATTTGAACATAAAAACATGAACATAAGAAATGACATAAATCTTGGCAGTACATAAGGCATTGATCATAAAGTAAAATTAATAATGATAAAATAGCATGGGAATAAAACATGTAATTGTGGCAACCATTAATCACATGTTATGATTTCTATAGTATCCAAGGCATTGCAGCCAAGACCATCATAGTGGACAAAGTCCATTATTGAACTGGGTTTACTTGTCGTTCCAGCCCTCTATTACTGAATCAGATTCACTTTCCGTTCCAGCCATGTCTATCTCATGAGATATAAATCTTTACCCAATGCATTGGAGGGAGATAATGGTCCCACCCATCTCATAATGAAATCATTCTTACTTGTGCCACAAAATAAACATAAATCATTCATCATAACCCAAATAATAAAATGGGTTTCATAAACATCATCCCATCATAACGTAATCCATATAAAAAATGGATATCATTTCATCATAAGAATAATAAAACCATTTAAATAATAGAGACATTATACTAGAAGTATAATCAAACTAAATAATGTAATCTTAGATGGAAAATAATTTTGACAAAACACTTGAAATGAATTCTTGAGAAAAATATGATTTCTTCTTCAAAATAATGTTATTTTCACAAATTTCCATTCATTTATAAAAGAAAAGGATTGTTGAAAATAATCATGAAAACATGTAGATTAAGCTTCATGAAAATTAGGCGTTATAAAACCGTTAAAATCTGTTCATGCCGTATAAGTTTAAAAAACATTCTCCTCGTACTTTTGCCGGAAAAGTCAAAAAGTTCATCAAACGGTAAACAAAAGAAAGATTCCTTCCCTAACACAACGTAAAAGTCAAATAGGGGTAAACATGACTTTAAACATACATGGAATAATATTAACCACTTTATGAAAACATTTTTATGGACATGAATGAAAAATATAACCCTAGTAAATACTTACGTATAAGAAATCTTAGATAAAAATGAGATTTGAAAAATTGTCCCTTACCTTAGGTCCAATTTCTTATGTACATGTATGAAACTCCTGTATAGTGGGTTTAAACATATTATTAACTTGTAACAGAACCATAATAATATTTATGATATCATATATGTTTCACTTATGACTTCACATTACCCGTTCTTTTGTAAATTCCATGTTAAAGCACCGTTTAGGGTAAAATCGTTTCATTTATCGTACGTGTTTAGAATTTTTGTTCTTGAAATTATTACTTATATATTGATTTAATTAATTCCATAATTTAAAACATTATTTATATATAATATATATTCAGCGTATAAATATATATGATAGATCGATAAATGGAATGAAATACACCGTTCATGTACGTATATATGAACGCTGTTTTTGTTTACTTATTTATTTGAATGGAATTAAGTAAATAAAATTTATATTTATATAAATATAGTATCATTCTTATGTCTTATATTTCATTATTATTTATTATATATACTTTATAATCACTCTTTAACGGTTAACATGGAAAATGCATCTCATCGCGTTCGTCGAGACGATTGTCCGTATGTACGCTCGAGTGACAATATCATTCTTTTGATATTGGAATCGTATATAATTGGATGATATAACATATATAAAGAATCTTTATAATGTTAAATTTATTATTTATATCATTTATACTCATTATTATACCCATCCAAATGATGAAATGTTTGAATAACAAAATACACCACGACGTGGAGATGGTAAGCCATACGTATGCACGTGTGGTGAATTTTTCATTCATAGGATGGCTAAAATAACTAATATGGTTGTACCATTTTTATAAAAACATCACATTATATTTAATATACATGAGTTATTATTTTATAATTGAAACAACAAAGAAGAAATAAGTGGAAGAAGAAAGGAACTTGAAATGGGTGGTGAGATATTTACCTCTTCTCCGGGTTCTTCCTTTCGATTTGATAAAAAGTGATCCTTAGGTTGGATTTCTAACTAAAGTAATGCCTCTAGGATGAAGGGTGGACAGTTGAGAGGGTATATGGGAATGTTTTGGCCGAGACCAGTGGCTTTGGAGGTGTGAATTAGAATGAAGGGGGAGTGTCCTTTTATAAGATAGGTGAGGGGAAACATAGGAAAAACTTAAAATATTATTTTATAATAAATTCATATTCGGTTTATAATGGCTCCAAAGGGAATTATTTCGAGGCTAGGGTGGGTATGTGTCTAAATCATCTCAGCCAATAGGTTTTAGACAAGTTTAGGTTACCATTTTAACCTTATCATTTAGATTTAACTTTAAGTTAAATAATTTAACTTTTACAGTGTCTTCTTGTATTCTTACACTATATGGTTAATAAACATACAATAAACTTCCAATCGAACCCCAATTGGTTCATTAATTTCATATATATTATTATATAAGTATTTTGACCAAACTGTAGATTTTTAGGAATATAATATCAATAAATAATTTAATATTTGTTTTAAAAACTCTTTTATGTCAATTTTGACACTATTTGGTATTTCGGTTTTTATAAATTTATAACAGCATTATTACATAAAAAAATCATCTAACTAACCCTAATATGTTTTATTAAGCTATAAAAGTATTTAAATTCATAAGAAAGTCTCAAATTACATTTATTTGGGTATTTATAATATCAATTATGTTAATATTTTATTAATAACGTAATTACAACATCATCATTGTGTCATAAATAAATTAAACTATTTAACATCTAAAAATCATAAATAAAATACCATTATGTAGGAAAGATTTTTATATTTCTAATTAATATTTATATTTGAATTTATCTTATGTATAACCTGATATTAAAAATGTTTTACTTATTAATCTTTGATTTTAAGACATTAAACTCTTCTTTAAATTAAATAATAATAAATGTCCTAATCTAATCCAAGTGGACCTAAGGGGTAATATTTTATTCCAAATGGTTTTTTGGTCGAATTACACTTATCCAATAGAATTAGGACATGTGTTAGGGTAATAATATTATTATTATTACCCTTAATTACCCTATTTACTTTTAACTGTGGTAAATAAAAGTTAAAATTTACTATTAACCAAAAACTATTTTCATCGCATTGAACCACATTTTACTTACTAATATCAACTGTGTCTCTCGGATTTTTGAAATTAAATTCACGGTAGCAGTAAAATTATATTTTATGTGAATTTCCAAATGCTCCTAGGAGGTGGGTAAATGACGGTAAAATGTTCAATAAAATTTTTATATTTTCTATAATTATAATAAAATGAATATATTGAATTATATTGAACTTATATAGGTATTATGTATCTATTTTGACCTAAAATAAATTTAAACAAAATAAAAGATTATTTAAATAAAAAGTCGGTTTTAACCAATAACATAGTGTTTTCACTATTCATCAAAAATTGAAAGTTTTCAGAAAAATACCAAAAATTCACCCTAGGCTAATTTCGATATCCTGAATCCAAAAATGAAGTTAATTTTGAAAGTTAAAATTTATAAAATTTTAAAAAGTGGGTTTTACTATTCATAACGGATAGTTTATATAATATTTTAATAACATATCGTTGTTTAGTGAAACCCGGTATTGCATACTACATATGCTATCAAGGAAGGCCGTGATTGCATGTAATGCAAGCCAAGTCAGGGATGTGTGTAGTGAATGCTCCCTTTAGTGTTGCGTATAACATAATCAAAACTTATTTCATTTATACATTAAAAAATTATATACTTAATTTTTCATAGAATAATTTCCACAAAACGAACATCAAATTGTGTGTAACACGAGCCAATAATAGTGTTGTGTATACTGCAAGCTAATACGGTGTTGTGTATAGTACAAGATAATCTTGGTGTAGTGTACAACAGAAGACATCAATGAAATTAAAAAAATATATTTCTCATAAAATCTCGGGGTGTTATAGTATTGGCATCTTTGGAATCAAGAACCCTTAAAGTTATGTCATATAGGTATATTATAAATGGATTTCTTGCAACCAAGTGGCTGTGAGTTGGTTTTTTTGAAAATGTGGATAAAGTATATATAGACATTGCAGACCTGGTGATGTGAGCATGTTCATTGAAGAGCTTAATAAGAGGTGTACACATCAATGATAGTGGTGAAAATGACAAGATATACCTTGATATCTTTATAAATCAATGTCCTAGTTTGTGGTTTGTGGATCAATATGTTTATCTTGATAGTGTGGTTGGATTAGGGGAGGCTAGGGTTCACTGATTCTAGAAGAGAAAGAAGATATTGAATTTTTGGATGGTATTCATAATAAATTTTCTATAAAGAGAGTTTTTCTTGAAGATTATAATGAATGTGCACATGAGCCTCAGCCCAGTTGGTGAGGACTCCTTAAGTGCATCCAAGAGACCTGAGATCAAATCCAGGTGGGGGATAATTTCCAGGTACTGTAGCAGTCCTGTAGCAGGCACTGTTTGACACTGTAGAATCCGGGAATATGCCCCCATTTGGGCCTTCAGGCCACCGATTTGGTCACCGAGTCCTTTAAGGCCTTCGGGCCACCCAGACCTTCGGGTCAGTAAGGCCTTCAGGCCACCTCAAGGCCTTCGGGCCACCTTAAAGTGCAGATTCAAACCAAACAACCTACATGGAACAAGCTTCAGAAGGAGGAGGATCAAGTAGCTTTCACCATAGTAGAAGCTAAATGGATTCCAATAATGAAAGAGTATAGCACCTACCATCGGGACAGGCCTGTTCATGCATGGGAAAGCCTAGCCGAACAGCCATGCGAAGGTGGAGAGCTGATTTCACGATGAAGATGCCTGGTAGTAGCATTTCCAAGTATTTAGTCTGGGTTGTATGTAATGTTTGAAGACTACGGGAAATGAAATCCTCTAATGGCTACGGGAAAAGTAATGCTTACACATATGGGCCTTGTAAGGGTTCCACCTCACCCCATGAAAGGTGGATTATCAAAAATCAATAAAACATTAAGGCCTTCAGGCCATTGGAGTGCTAATAAATAAATCTAGAAGATGGGATAAGGATGTGTCATTCATCAAAATATCTAATCATAGAAGAAAGATTTTCATTTATAGAATTATAGAAGATGATTTCATATAATTTATAAGACAAGTATGAGAATCTACAATGGTTTTTATGTGAAGGATGATAGTTCAGGTAGTATTTACACTGCCTACATTTTCAATTGTGTAACCCTTATGGTCAAGTATGTGTCTAATGTGGTCATGTATAAATATTGAAAATATAGTTCAAAACAAAAAATTGATTTTATGTAATGGGTTATGTGGTGTTTTGGTCATGTGAGGTTAAGTAAAAATTCTTCTTGTAAAGTTCATGGTGACAGAGTATAGATTTTTAACAGTCGTAATGGGAAATAAATGGTGCACATTGGGGTAAGTGATATCACAACAGAACGTTTTGGACACTAATATAGGAAAGAACATAGTCTGTGAAAGATGGTTCAATAAGGAGTTTCTCGGTGTGAACCACATGACGTGATCATGTAGAAGGTATTTAACCAATAGTTTAATGGTAATTCGAGTGTTTAGAATGTTTCTTGGAGTTATTTACAAATAAGTTCCTCAATAATCCATTATTTATGAATTGATTAGTGTTGAAAAAATATGTATATATGGGATGAAGAAAAATCATTAATGAAGTTGGTTACATATAGTTTGTTCTGGAGGGCCAGTTACACAAAGTATGTTCTACTATATAAATTAAATGAGGAATAATTTGAGAGGTAAATTATATGATGTTGGATCTGAAAAGTGAGTATGTGTATCTCATATTAGAATTTATTTCAAAAATTATTAATTACATTAAATAATGTCAGTAATGATTGATATGGTGATTCATGAAGAGGAATCCATGATGATAGTTCATATGGTAGAGCTCCATGATTGAAATATGTAAAGGTACTCCCTAAAGCATATTGCAAGGTCTGATAAATGTAGTAGATGGTCTATAGGGTTGGTTTCTGATGAATAGAGGTATATCATAAGGGAATATCATAAAGTATTATATATAGTTTATGAGGTGTTGTTCCTGGCTTGTGAGGTGATTACATGGAGAACTATGAAACACTAGCTTACTGTTTAAAAGAAAGTTTCATGTAGATATTTTTCACAAGAAGATATAACATGGGAATTCTAGTGACCAAAAATTATATTTTATCATCATGGAAAAATTCATTTTAGAGGAAAACTAAGGAGATTCCAAAGAATAATTCAACTGTCACATTTGGTTGTTGAAGAGGAATGAACTGAAAAGATAATTTTAGTGTGAAATTATCAACATTGGGAGAGATAATTGTTGCTTCTATGATTCATGGAATACAGACTCTCCACTCTCAATTTATGGATTTGATCTCATATATAATTTTAAAAGGAGTGTATAACAAAGAGAATCTAATTTGGATGTATTATACATGTATGGTATAAAATTTAATAGTGTTATTCCAACACTTCCATTATTCAATGAAGAGACTTAATAGTATATGAAGTGAGGAATATACCTCTTCAATATAATGAAAAATGGTCAATAAGAGAAAGTACCCCCTGGGTTATGTGTTTCTAATCCCAAAATATTTTAAAGGTAGTTATTTTGGCATAATGTGACCATAATTTAAACATTGTATCCATAAAAATCATACAGAATATTTAATCTAGTACATTGGAATAACAAAATTTGTATTTTCTTTGTACTGTCCCTTAGTAGGGAACCATGTAAAATCTATGTGTTTTTGGTTTTTTACATTATTATAAACATACATTTGATTTATTGAGTTCACTCTAATTTGAGTGATAGGTTGAAAACACTTCCTTAAAATCTGGGAGAAATATCCTAAAAATTGTTAAATTCATTAAATATTAAAATTTTAATTTGATGAACACTCAGATTCACACACACTCTCAGTTTTTATTGGGTTCTAACAAGTTGTATCAGATCCTAAAGCTTCTTCCTTGGTGTTCATCCTTAGAATATATTTCTGGATTTTTTTTAATTTTTGATTATGTGATGAGGCCTTTATTTTTTATAGAAATGAATTTTTTTTCCTGATCGTAAGAAATTCTAATGTCTCTAAAATATTTCAATTTTTTTGTGGAGTATATTATTCAAGATGCATATCTGACTAACAACATTCATAGAATTTGGAATATAGTGATAAAAAATATTTGGATAATATCATTATATGATTAAGTTTATAATAATACTATATAGTGTTATACTACCTTTGATATTTGGAATACCACAATGTGTGTCCATTGAAAATATATAGTGGAAAAAAAAGCTATTACGTAACCTCGAGAGAAGGTTACAAAATTTCCAAAAATGTAAAACTCGAGAGTAAGGCTACTGAGGAATTCTTTATAACTAAAGATAAGAAAAAGAAGAAGGGTAGGAAGATGAGATATAAGATGAGGACTCACAAGAAGGAAACAATCACTAAGGTAAGTGTGATCAATATCCGTGATAATTATACAAATTAAATTTCTTTTGATAATACTCATACATCATAAAATTTCATAAGGAATGAATTTAAGAGTCCAAGGAATAAGTGGGAACAATATACGTTTATCATTTTAGATAATGTTTTTTTTGGAGAAAAATAAAATACCCAATCCCTTTAATAAATAATGGATTAATGGGAGATCAAGAACTAATTATACTCTATAATCATTCATGTTATATTCATAGAAAAATGTTTATAAGAAGATGAGACGTTTCCTTGAATGTGGAAATAAAGTATACAGGTACGAAAATGAAAAACAAAGTGATATACCTGAATAACATAATGAAGTAATCAAAAAAAACAGAAGAATACGAAGAAATAATTAAAGAATACTATTATACTACTTAAGACACAACATGATGAGAGGAGTAGATTAGAAAATAAATATAGATCTAGAATGAAAGGAATAGATTTTTATTTGAAAGATAATGTTCATAACAATAAGGAACATTAAAAATGTTTAGTTCCTCAAAGGAGAGTGTGAAGTTAAAAATTATACCAAGGAAGCCTTAATAAGAAAAATTCATGCAATCAAAAACTTAAAATTAGTAGAGAAATATAAGGTTTTTGAATAATCTTGAAATATAGGCTATCAAAATAAATTTTTTGAAAAATGATGTTACTATTTATGATTGAGGCATATCATTAGAAAATTTCATGAATCCCAAAATAATAATTGTTTAAGGAAAAGAAATTCATTTATATATCAAAATTTATATGAAAAAATGAGGTATCAATTTCATGTAAGATTCTTCACATGTTCTAATCATGGACATTTTTCCAAACAATACCACTAGAAGAATACATGAAATAAATAATAGGTTATAAGGTGGACATCAATACTTATGGCATACAGTGAAAACTCTTATTCTGTAAAGAAACCTGTTATTAAAAAAATATTCGTATTTTTTTTTAATTAAGAATATTATGGAGTGAAATAGAGGGTTCATCAAGAACTAAAATCAGTTCACTCATAGAATCATTATAAGAAATAAAGACATAAAATTAGGAAGGAAAATATGGAAGCTATTTCATGTTTGAGTAAGAATATTATGTCCTTGAACAAGGACGTAATGTAATATAAAAATTAAAAGATGATTTGATAACTATTAAAAGTTAAATTAATTTAATAAGTTGAAAAATGAGGGCAAAATAAATAACCCTATAGTTTGTTATGAAAAAATGAAAAACAATCTTAGTAGCAGGAGACCAACTTAAGGAATGAAGTATAAAAAAGGTGAATCAATGAAATAAACCTATAAAAATGGGATTAATACCCGAAATGTGAAGAATAAGAATCCTAACAATTAACATACACACAAAAATAATATTGAGCAAGTATTCCAAGAGTGCTTAGTCATATGGATGTATCAATTGGAATTGATAGGGATGATAGAACAAGCCTAAAAGAATAAAATCATTTTCATTGTAATTTAGAAGAAGACTAATCCATGAAAGGAATTTATTAAATATGTAAGAAATTAAATTTTTTCCACGTAGTTTTATATAATGGGTAAACAAAGTTATATCTTGTAGAAAATATGAAAACAAAGTGTTGTTCTGTCATAAATTACAAAAACCGCCTAATTGAGGATTCTTGAGGTTTCCATCTATCCATGTGTTAATTTTTTATAATATTTATTGTAATTTTATTATATTAAACATGAAATATGATTCTTAGTGTGTATAAGTGCTGAAAAATGGATTTACAATAAGGACGATGTCGGTGTGTAGAATAATAAAGATATGATTTCACTAAATGTAGGACTAATCAAATAAATGAGTCAAAAATATTAAAAATGTTAATTATTATCCACACATTACTAAATCGTGAATTTATTTCAATCCTATGTAATTTTTTTTAAGATCTAATATGACTCAATAAGTGGTGATGAACAACCACTTTGATTTCTAAATACATATATAAAACGTGTATTTAAAAAGGAATAATTCCAAATAACATAACGATTGATATGAAGTAAGTTGGTGCTAAAGATTCATTATAAAATCCAGTTTTATCATGATAAATATGTTAATGAATAATTGAGATTAACCCATTACAAAAGTTTTATGATTTTAACTGAATAGGGAGAATATTTTTGTAAGGAATCCATAACATTAATGAGTTCAGGTTTATTTCTTATGATATAACAATGTGGTAATTGTAGACTATTTTAGGATACATAGAGTTCCTGGTATAAAATTATATCTCAATAAAATAAGTCACAATGCAGAAAAATTATCAAAAGATATACTAAAAAGAGCCAAATTCATTCAGGGGGTGTTGGTATTGAGTCCTCAAAGGATGTTCAGGCTTATTTAAAAAAAATGAGTTGTTTTATGAAAACGTTTTATGTTCATCATAAGATTTCATGAGTTTATAAAAAACAAGTTGTATCAATTAGTCCTATATGTGGTATGTATCACACTTTTTCACTTTTATTTTTATATGATAATGGTTTTTTGTTAGTTTGATTGAGTCCATAAGAAAATTTATAAAAGTAAATAAGAGATCTAGCTACTAGAATCTATGGTTGTTAGTTAGTGACATGGACAACACTGTGTTAGTGAACAAAAATTCTTATCTTCCATGTTGAGTTCCAAATCTATTGGCATAGAGAATATATTGATGAATGAACCAAAAAGTGGTAAATTAACTCATTAAAATTATATGTCTAAATGAAAAATATAGCTAAAATTAGGAATTAGTTTATAGAATGGAATGTATTAATAAATAAGGGGATTCAGTGTTTAGGGGAGTTTTCCAAGATAATTCTTTGAAAAGGGGGGAGGTAAGGTTGAAATATAGAAACTATGTTGGGGGAGAAACCATGAATGTAAATTCTAGATAGAAGTGACCATTTGGGACCCTTTTAATTTTATTTATAAAGGGATATTGAGAAGAATTTACCAATAATCTGTAATATGTTCTTGAATTTTGGGCATAAAAATATGGAGTAAAATTTATTATAGTTTTTTCAATAACATATAAAGGTGTATAATGTTAAAAAAAAGATGTTTTATGATGGTTTTTTTTTTGACAATGTGGTTGAGGAATGTATAAACATTTAATACTGTTAGGTCCACTAGGCTGAATACCCTGAGAGGGGGGGTGAATCAGGGTATGACTAATTAAAAATTAAAGCTCGTTCTGATCTTGTTTCGCTGTTAAGAAAAACACTCTTCTCTCTCTTTCCTGCTGTACAATATAAACAGAAAGTAAAGCAAGAACAGGACACAACAATTTTACTTGGTTCACCGCTAAGGGCTACGTCCAAGGAGCATACGCCGACAGGTTGCCGGTCATACCAAGTCCACTAAACTTCACTAGATCTGGATTACAAAGTTCGAGCTAGATCACTTCTATGACCAGGCTCACTGCCTATACAATGTTTAGGGTCAGCTCACTGCTTTCCCAAGGGTCACTCCCTGCTTCTCTCTCTCTGGCTCACTGCTGGTGGAGAGGATCACCTTCTTCCTCTTCCTAAGCTCACTGCTCTTGGAAGGAATCCACTCACAGTTTATAGACCTGTAGGTCTCTTCATTCTCATGACGTAATGCATCTTCCTCTGTATGTAGATGCTCTGTTGAAGTCCAACTTTCACCCGTAGATGAATCTCACTTCGCACCGGATGTACCGGGAAACCTCAGTTTTTACGCGCAACCCTTACGGTGTCTTGCGCGCAATTTCTATGGTTTGCGCGAAATTCCTTTTTCGCGCAACCTCCAAATATTACGCGCAGCCTGGAAACTGCCTTGCGCGCAATTCACTGCTTTTGCGCGATATCCACTTTTCGCGCAACCTTCCTTTTACGCGCCAACACCAACTTTCTGCGCAGCCTCAGCTTTTCGCGCAACAGCTGACTTTACGCACAAACTTTAAGTTTACGCGCAAGACCCTTTCTGACTTCAATTTCACGCACCAGATCTCGGGTATTTTCTATGTCTTGAACTCTGTTGAATGGAGGAGGGTCACTTCATATTTATAGGCAAAATCGACCCCGCGCGAAAAACCCTCCTTGAGCGCGTAATCCGCTTTGATCGCGAAAAACAAATCTTCCGCGCACAACCATTTTCCGCGCATTGCTCCATAATTTCGCGCATCTCATGCCTTTACCGATTTTCAAGCTTTCGGCCTTGAAACATCTTTTGCGCGAAATACAATTTCGCGCAACCCGCTGTTTTACGCGCCACACTTCAAGATTTCACGCAACCCGCTGTTTTTGCGCGCCACGCTTCATTTTTCCGCGCACCCCTTTCATTTCTCTCTCCTCAACCTTTGCCAACAACATATCACTCCATTTTCCATTCGCGATTTTCAGGCTCATAAATTTGGCAAACACTGGGAAACGGCGCCACCTTGTACTGCTCTTTTGTACCGCCTCCATATCGTCCTTTCCTTTGTCATAGTTCTTTGTCAAAATGGAATGTCAACAACTTCTCGGGAACTCGACAATTCTCCATGGAAACCTGCTTTGTCAACAAACACAATCAACCCAAAAATGCTGCAATGTTACCTTGAGGGATTTTTTCCCAACAAATACATAGTGATATGATGATTCTCATTGATGATTTTAAGAAGAGGTAATAAATATTTATTCCGATAGAGAAAATTAAAATATTACCTTGATATATATATATATATATATATTACATATATTTTTTGTATCATGAATTGGTCATAAATCTAGATAGTTTTAATGTTTTAGGTGGGAGATTTAGTTTCATTGAGTCCATTAGAGAATAAGCTATTGAATTTGTGGAAGTAAACTATATCTGAAGTTCTTGAATTGGAGTTGTACTTGAAGATGATAATGAATAATCCTCAAGAAATGATCCTTTAATTCAAGTAAAGGTTTTGGTTTTAATAAAAATAAATATTCATAGAAGATGAAATAATTTTTTGGGATCTGGGAAGTTATGATAAGAGAATACAAAAGACTGGTAAATTAATTGGTGAAGGTTTAAAATGGAATTGTTTTTAAATATTTTTCAATTTTTTTGTGTAAAAACCAATTTTCTAGAGTGGTTATATGATGTTTTTGGGGAAGAGAATTTTATATTACAAAGTCTCTATGTAGTCCACATGGTCATGTACAATACCATATTGTCCATGCATGTAGTCCCTATGATCATGTATATGGATGATGAAGGTTGTTCACATCCAACTATAGAGTTTATAACATGGGTTTAGTGAATTTTTCAAATTGTTATGTTAAGTGTGTGGTCTTATTAAATGTTCATACTATCAGATTAGATAGTTTTTGAGGATTGTGAAAGAAATTACATGGTGTTTATAAAAGTATAGGATCATAGAGAAGAGATTTTTCTATATTCTCATTGTAAGGTATATGATCCATGAAGGATGGTTTTCAAAGGAGGTTTGTGGTGGGAAAATTTCAAGGTTAGTTCACATATTGTATTTAAAATATGAATGAATGGTAATTATAGTGTGTAAATAGTAAATTAGATATATATTCATATATATATATCACTAATTCATTGTTTTTGAATCGATTAGAAGTAACTAAATATCCATAGATTAATGAAGTTTAAATCGTATGTAAACTAGGTTCTACCTAGTGAACATATGGAGAACAAATATGTGATGTTTTTTCTATAAGTTCAATTAAGTAGGAGTTTTTTGAGAGTAAAGTTATATTATATTGGATCCACATAGTGAGTACAAGGTGATTTTCCAATGAACCCATTCTATGAAGAAATCATTGTCATGAATGAAGTTAGTGAAGACCTTAAGAATGATTCACTAAGAGGAATCAGTGAAGACGATTTTTAGGATGGAGATAATAAATGGAAATAAATGTGGGTTCTCTATGAATAATAATTCACGGTCTACTAAGTGAAACACATCATTCAAAGAGTTGGTATTTGGTGAATAGGAGAATAACATGAGAGATATCCATGACGTGTAGTAAATTGTTTATAAGGTGTAATAAGTGGTCCATGAGGCTAGTACACAATAAGCTATGAATGACCAAGTTACATTGCATAAGGAATATTTTTGCAGATATTTTAAAAAAAATATCTCATGTGGACATTATAGTGGTAAATAATTATTTAGAAGAATCTTGGAAAAATTAATTTAAAGAAGAAGAAGGAGAGACAAAAGGGGAATTCAAGTGTCACATCTAGTTTTTCAAAAGGAGGAAAGTGTTAGCATGATATTAGTGTGAAATTTTACTCAAATGAGGAGAGAAGTGTTATTATTGAAAATAATGGATTTCACAGACTCAACTATCACATTACAGAATTGATATCATCTAGAATCCAAGAAATAAAGTGTATAAAATCAAATTATAAAAAGCATCGAATTCAGATATATGCTCCAAAAATATATGAATGATGAAAAGAGATAGACCTTCAAACTCATTTTTTTTAAAGAGGATTAGAATTCTTGAAATTTTGGATAATGCATCATTAAATAAGTGAGAGAAAGTGAAGTTCAGGCTGTTCACCTTGGGTGCGGAGAGACCAAACCAAAAATTATTACAATATAAGTGATCATGGAATAGAGTGAACATGATCAAAACACTATATCCACCTAAATAGTGAAAAACTTTGAGTTTTAGAACTCTAATAAAACACCATGTGCATTATCCTTCTAATTTTCCTTAGTGGTAAACCTAGTAAAATCTGTGTGTTATGTGTTTACTTTACTTTACAGTATGTCCAATTTTTTTATGTGAATATACCAGTGTGAGTGATATATTGAAAATATTTCCTACCAACATGGGTAAAAGATCCTAAAGAAATTTAAATTTATTAAAGAATAAATGTTAAAATTATTTAACAACTTGATTCACCCCCTCTGAGGGTGTCTCAAGTTCCATTTTGGATCCCCTTTAAGGGATATATTTTGAGATAAATTTTATAAATCTTATAATCATGTATATATTATAAGGTAAGTTGAATTATGAGGTATTTAATTATAAAAATAGTGAAAAAGTTATATATTAGTCATTTCATTTATGTTGTGTAAACCTTTTTGCAACTATCCTTGTCAGGTAGGTACATAATACACCTTTAATTCTTGTTTCTTCTTAAATACCCATTTGTAAGTAGTGGGATTTACTTCCATTGGAGGATCTACAATAATATATACATGACTATATTACATGGAATCTATCTCAAAAATTATGGATTTATTTCTTATGGTATATTTAATCTACATACCACTTCGTTGTAGGACACATGTTTACTATCACAAACTAATAATGAGTCACCAACCTTGGTAATAATAAAAAACTTATCTCTATGGTTATTTAACCTCTCTATAATTAATAAGTAGTACTTTTGTTTCATTAAAATTCTATTCCATTGGTATTTAATTAATGTTTTCCCTGTTTCAACTATTTTGGGTCTAGATCATTGATTTAAATGACGTTGATATTGTTCTCACTATTTCTTTTGGAGATTCAGTCTTTCTAAAGAATGGTGGGCTATCTATCAACAATAATCATATTATCTAGAGGTTTTTATAGGTAATATCTTTTAGTTTACTTAGGATTTCATGAAAATATATGCTTAATGCTTCATGTTGGGGTTTTTTAGATAATACCTGAATAAATGATGTAGATCCCCATACTTGAATATACAACATTATAAGTTTATTTCCATTATATGGGTTGTATGGTATTCCATTCACCAACACATTTTGTAATTATATTAGTATGTAAACTAAAGTATAAAATTCATATCATGAATAGGGTAATGGAAGACTCACACTACTCATCCTTGATCTCGCCATTTTCAATATGGTTTGGTTTCACAGTTAAATTAAACCATTCTACTATAGTGTATAATGAAGAAGAAATTTTTTATAAAATTTTAAAATCCCATAAATAATTTATCAAAACATTTTTATGATATTCTACACCAAACTCTGAGTAGAATTTAATTACATTTTACCAAGTTTATTCTCCACATCATTCTTAAACTCCATAAATTTCTTGAAGGATTTAGACTTAAGCCTCAATAATAGTAATTAAAATATATAATAAATTTATTTTTATATGTAATTAGGTATGGAAATACACCTTTAGACTCAACTATAAATGAACCATAAACACCTATATGAGCAATGTAAAGAATATCAATTTAACTTTCTCCCCGTACATTAAAAATATATTTGACCATTTTTTCTTGTATGAAATTATGATAAATATGAATTTGTTTTAGTTCAAAAGAATCTAATATTCCACCATAATATAATTATATTAATATATTCTCATTTATATGATGAAGATGGTTATTGCAAAAATGTGTGTGGTATGAGTAATGTTATCTTGATTCATTATCTATTTCCATCATTTGGTTTTTAAATAAAATTTATCAATATCATCATTTAAATTTGTCATACCTAAACATATGATGTACATAAACGAAATATACTATTTCCAAATTTAAAATGAATCGATCCATATCATGTATTGAAATGATTAATATTTTCTTGGTAACCATGGGCACATAATCATAATTATTTAAAAACAAGATCGATCCTCTTGAAAATTTAATATGTTAATCTATAATTTATTTAACAAATATGCATTCCCCATTAGTATCTCATTGATAAACCTCACTTTTTTAAAACCTTCTGAATCTACTAAGTTCCTATATCTGTTAAAAAATGTGAGAACCCCATGAAATATAAAATATCCAATTTTTTGAAATTGAAGGATTATATTTTATAATGAACACAACTGAAGTATCCCCTTTCTTCTAAACTGATTTATTTTTCTCCTTTTAGTGGACCTTCTTCCCACATTCAAATTACACTGCATCTTATTCCTTTTCATAACCCTTTATTCTCCTTATATTTTTTGGAATAGAGGTGATTTTGAATTGTATTTAGTCTTAGGGATCTTTACCTTTACCTTCCTCTTGTTCTTTATATGGATCATATTTCCTTCATGCCCCATGTTCTTATCCTCCATTTGAATTAGAGTACATAAATCTGTTAGAGTGTTGTAAATATTATTTACATTAAACTTCAAAATAAATATAGGGAATCTTTAAGGATGTGATAAGAGAATGATATATGTCCATTGTTCCTTGTGTAGATTAAAACCCAAAATGTAGAAATTGTCAATGTAGTTAATTATATTTACTATCCAAGGTCTATTAGGTGAAACATATCCTTGATTGTACAAAAACATTTCCTTATATGTTACACATCCCTCTTATCTATCCTTATCCTAATAATGATCATATAGATGAAACAACATGGTGTAGGAATCCATTTCATTATGTATCTTCTTAAGATTACTAATTATAGATGATGACATAATTTAATAGAAATATAATATATCATCCATGTGGATCTATAAGGGAGATAGCTCTTCCTCATAAGCATATTTAGGCAGAACATCAAGAATTGGACACTCTAGTATGTAAAACATAAGAACTTGGTATAATATAATGAACTATCACATGTAACACTTCTAGAAGTTACTACTATTCTAGGGATTATCTTTCTTAATCATAGATAACAATGATATTTTTTAGGTCAGGTTACTATCCATTTGTTATAGAAAAATTAAATTAGAATTTAGTAATTTACTTTGATCAATAAAATATATGGGACACTATATTTATATCAATCGTATTAGTCTCCCAATATTTTATCAATTCTGTGAAACCCTAACTATTAGAATCTCAATATCATGTTGTGTGTATATTCTCATGAAAATGTTCCATATTTCACTTATCATAACCTAGAAATTGACCATGAAATTTAGTCAAAGGTTTTAAGGTAGGTTGACTTATGAAATATAATAAATAATATCTCCTCAGTCCATTTAGTGGGCTCCCCAATCTTGAAATCCTTGACATTGAATTCCTCAAAACATACCTATAAATTCACATATAAAGGGATATGACCATTATTTTTTTTTAAAAAGTTTGGTTCAGTTGAACCAGTATTCTTTTTTGAGGATATAGTGAATCTTAACTCAGATCATGGAAGGATATTATGACTTACTAATTTCTTGAGAGATTTTATAATTATGCATAAATTTACTTTTTATATCATTTACATGTCCTGTTAATATTATATGGATTTCATATAATTAATTAACCATGCTTGGATAAAATATTTATACATAATAAATTTATTTTATTTTATATTTATATTATTTTTATTTCATTTTACATACGAGATCTAATTCAAAAAGACATTGGCATATAAACAAATAACCACACACTAGATAGAAATAAAATAAATAATGGTGTATGGTCATGATATTTAGTTATGGGTTTATTTGTTCAGTTGGAATATGAACAAGCCCTTAACCCTATAGGAATAACTCATTATGTTGTTCTTGGATCTTGATGAAAGATTCTACCATAGTCTTGTGTATCTCATTTTTTGGTTTCACCTCAAGCAAGTCTAAAACCACCACCTCTAATATTAGAGCTATATCATTTACATATGTATATTCACACACATGTGAGGGGAACCATGGGTTTTGGGTTACATAAAAAAATCTATGGACGTGAAGGCCCTTATATATTAATGAATATGGGATGAAATATAAATCAACATATTTAATTCAATGATAAATTATTATAAAAAACATGAAAAAAATCATAAATTAAATAGAAAATATCACATTCATATGTCATCTTAGCTCATGATGTTCCATGCATGAAATTGTTATTCATTTTAAAAAACATATAGAATTTATATATATTCATTAGTTATTAAATAATGTTAAGTGAATTAAAATTTTAATTATATTATTAATTAATTAATTCATATATCTTAATTTTCAATTTGAATAGTCCTCGAAATACATATTTATGGTGATTTTAAATAAAGTATGAAAATTAATTTCACTAAAAATATAATAGGTTCACTATGTGTATTAATAATGTATAAGGTGTGTACCATTCTAGTTAGTTACATGGAATGTATATGTTTTAATACAATCAGTTTCACTCTCATTTATTTACATGAATTATTCTACTAGTATAAATGGAGTTTAATAACAAACAATTCAAAAAAATAATTAATTTTAGAAATTATATCATATAATGAAAACCTATCGCATAGATTGTACAGCATCTACACTCAGTATAGTGTGATTTAATACTAAAATTAATATTCTCTCCACTTGATTTTTCTAAAATGACATAATTGTAAACCCATGTACCTAGTGTGATATGACATAGATTAAATGGTGTTTAGACTAACTACACATCGTATTGTGTGGCGCAATGTTACAATTAATATAATACATTGTCGTTTTGACTCATACAACAAAATTGTGAAGACTTGTACCTAGTGGGAGGTAGAATGGATTACATGGAATATACATCAGGTATATATTATTAAATTTGCTCTGGCCAATCCTATTGTATACACATAATTAATCAATGTGTATCTGTTATGGGAAATATTATTCTAAATGATTTGTAAAACAGATACACACTATGTAATTATATTTTTTCAATGATATATGGTTTGAAATCCACCATGAATCATTTATTAAATAAATGAAACACATTTCACCAGAATTTTTTTTTGAATTTCACTAGAAAAAAGTGTGGGTTATACCACGTGTGCACTAAATTTATGTCATGCACCTTGTCAAACCATATACCAGTTTGGAATCTACCAAAAAACATGTAATTAATAAATTATATTTAATGGCACCAAAATTTCATTATAGGGTTCTCATGACGAGTCCTGGTTTTGTTCATGAGACTTAATGACATATACTTTTTAGTTACAATCCAACTAATCATGTCATATGGTAAGACTCTTTGGAACCTCTGAATATTATATCAGATCATTCCTCACATATTCATACTCTTTTCTAGATCTTTTGAAGGTGAAAGAATAAGTAACTTCAAATTTCATATTAAAGAACCAATTAACATGAAAAGAATACTAACATAAAATTTTTAATTCATCAATAAATTATTAAATAATTATAAATTGATAATTAACTAATTTGATAAAATTTATACGTTCTTCGGTGTGTAGTTAAAGGGGTTAGGAAATTTTCTAAATTTTTTCAGAACATTCCCTTGATAAATCATTATAATGAAAAAAACAACCACATAATCTCCGTAAAGGGAATATTTTTCCTATAAAATTTATAATTAATTTATATTAAGTACAAAACCTTTTGTATCAAATGTCTTTATTTAATATAATTTCATAAATAAATAATATAATATTTCTTTAAATGATATTAATTTAAATTATATTATATTTTTTCAAACCTATAACACAGTTCGTAAAACTACTTAGTATTTATGAAACACTAGATAATAAATATTTAATTGACTAATTAATATTTTTATATTATTCATTTGATAAATAAAAAACATTATATTAACTAACTCTATAAAAATATTTATTTAATATTTAACACATAAATATATTCTAAAATGAATATAAATAGTGAATGAAAATATTCTGACCAACACATCCTTAATAAATATTACTACTCATTCTTAAGAATAATATTTATTCTGACATTCAATTAATATCAAATCTAATTGAGATTCTCAGACTCACTATTACATGAGACCCAATGTAACTATTTCTTAGTGGAATTATGAAAACTAAAAAAAAGTCCAAGATAAATTTATATAAACATTTCATGGATCCCTAGGGGAAGAAGTAAATTCAATATTGAAAAAAGCTCATACGAATGATAACTATATAATAAAATATTGTTTTATCAATATATCAACATCCATATTGCATTACATTTTTCCATCAACACATATTCCAGATGTATATTTCTTTGAAAATAGAAAATGAACTCAGTCATAATATTCTATGGAGATAATCTTAATCTAACAAATACATAATGGGTTGATAAATCATCTTCATATCTAGAAAGCGATAAATTGGATATTGACATATTCCTTAATTTCATATCACTCATGACACACCCACAATATCCTACTAATTTATGGGGATACATCATCATAGTTTTGGTAAATATATCAAAATAAATGACTTATGTATGTATTAGTGATTGTGTCAATTTGATGTATCATTACACACATTCATATATAATATTTTCCAACAACACATATAACATGTAGTGGGTCAATTTTCATAACCTCATATATGAGAGACTACTAAGTGAGAAACCTTATGATAATAAGTCTCGTCCATATATAATCATCCAATAATAGATGGTCTATATTATCTATGTATCATCAAATTATGTCATCCTACCATAGAACATAGGTTTACGAATATTATCATTTCACTTTAAGGATCTCACCATAATAGGAAACTGTTACTTCATTTTGACATGAAAAATACTATAAGTAAATTATAATATTTAATTCCATAAAAAAGAGAAGTTATTATATGATAATATTAATATTCTAGACCCTGAGTTTATACAAGGAATCTAATGTTCAAAGTAGTTGGTCATGGGGATCTATGTCCAACAGTCATGTGACTAGTCGAGTCGACCAAATATAGTTTTTTGAAAAACTACATTAGTGACCTCATGTTATTATAGTAGTAATTGAAGTATAGATATAGGACAATCAAAACATAAGAGGTGAGTATGGGGGATTTCCCAACTAGCTCTTCTTCATGATAAAACTTGAGTTACCATGGGTGGTCATGAATTTTCTAATTAATAGAGATATATTTCCATTTGTTAGTTGTATTTTGTTAATATTATTAATGTCTAAGGAAGTATATGAGTTATTTTCAAGAATTTTATTTTTTTAGGTGGAATTGAGAAAGAAACTAGAGGCACATATTTTATGTACAAGGTCTAGAAAACTATGAATTTACAACAGAAGCAAGCCTGTTAAACCCCAAATTCTACACACACATTTGGAAAATGATTTACCAAATTATGAAACCCATCTATGCATAGTAGGAAAATTTTGGATTTTTGATGTTTTCACCACTCTTGTATTTTATATTTTTGTTCTTATGGTGGTATTTTTTTATGATAAATTGGATGTGATTTTTTGGTTTACCCATTTTATTTGAAAGTAGATTATATATTGATGTCGTATTTTATTTTATGTTCTATAGATAATTCCACCTATAAAGGCTCCATTTAATAGTGTAGAGGGAGATGTGTAGAATACACTATACGTTAATCCTCATATAGACCTAAATCATATCAATTATATCATCAAAGCAGTCCAATGTCTAGTTCAGGGTGTTGGGAGAGATAAATTTTGGGTTGTGGATTATGTTTACATGTTCACTAATCAAAGAACATATGTGTTTTATTGAAATTTGTGACCTCAAAATCCCCAATAATCGATGAAAAATATCAAAAATATAATTGAATTTATCAGTAATCCAAAAATATATGTGGTTATTTACCCACTTATATAATAGAGTTTTCTAGCTGGAGATGGTAGGAGTTCATTTTGTAATCCAATCTGTATGAGGATCTCATCTGGGCTATGTTCAATGTGATGTTCAGCTATTTGTTCTATCCATAGACTCTGAGTATGGTGATGTCTAGAGAGTTCATTGCATTTCATCAAGGGGATCATACAATGATGGAGTTAACATATCAATTTTATGAAGAGGTTCACCTATATCCCATCCCATCAAGAATTTATATATAAAGGATCAATGGTTCAAGACAGTATTGGTTTTATTGGTCAGGTTGAGGATTTTTCCTTTTTTACATACTAATTTTTACTAAGGTAGTCAACAAGGTAGTGATGGAAGAGATAGAAATGGAATTATTAGCTAGTTTGGAGAGTGACTCTAATACCAGAGGATGAAGTTAGAGTTCCTCTTTAAGTCATATGTGGAAGCATGAAAAATGTTGATGAGGTAGCATTGAAAGATTTCAACATCCCATTTATTTTACTCCCCTGGATCCCTTGAGTCATAAGCCAATGTTTCCATTCCATTATTGGATTTTGGTCTACACTATGAATATTTTCTAGGATTCAAAAAAAACATTTCACTATTGTGGGAACTTTGTATATTTGTAGTTATTTTTTAGGAAATATCATCAGATAAGTTGTATAAGGTATTATTTTACAAACATCTCACAGAAATGGTCTCATAAATCTAAGGATGTAGGATATCATCCATAAATGAAAATGGATTCATGTACTGCAAAGAAGTATTATAATGGTCCATGATTTTGGTAATTAATATGTAACAGAGTAAGTGTTTGTGACATGAACCTGCCCAAGTACCCTGGTACCCTAGTAACCAAGCCAATCTTGACATGGCTATAAGGGCATTCCTGATCACCAAGGTTTTGTGACAAATCACCTTGCAGGATACAAGATAAATTTAGGAATGTATTTTCCATGAAAATAATGAATGGAACACGTAAATATCAGTATGATAAAAGAAAAATACACATGTAGAACAATACTATAAGTCAAATAGGTATACAAAAAACCTAAAAGAACATCAAAAAGTAATAGAACTGACTAGATAAACACACCATGTCCCAACATACACAACACTGCAATACCAAACAATAAAAACCAACTCCTCCAAGTGGAGATTTTCACTTACCCGATCCTATAAACAAAAATCTAAAAAAACCTGAAGGAAAATGTATGGTGTGATATAAAATCCCGGGATTCTCTCACCAGGTTTTCAATAATAAGACACCAGAAAAAATAATAAAATAAAAATTTCAACCTCATATAAAATTGGCATGTAAGTACAAGATCAAATTTTAAAAAAAAAACCTTTTATTCCAATTGATGTAAACATTCCAAAACGTTTTCTTTATAAATTTTTTTTTAAAATAGTTTATATAAGTTCATAAGTCATGTGTAAATTAATTTCATATTCAATGGAAAATATGAAAAATAATACCAATAATAAACATGATCATATTCCAATTGGAATGATAGTTATAGGGTAGGGATCCTCACACACTCAGATACTAATAATGGAAATGTTCCCACATGTCCCTTAGACACTAGCCGGAGGGAAATCATCAACATCCCAAAGAGGATAAGATCTACCAAGTTATATATTTTTCAGATTTGTAATGTGTCAATATATTGCTAGGTTCTTCTCATCCTAGCATGTTTATAAAAAATTACACACTAACTAAAAAGGCCAACATGTCCTCAATAAGTCAATAAATAATGGGAGAAGTATTTTAAAATAGTTTCCCCATTTTTTAATTCAAGATGCCAATTTCACTTTAAAAATTAAAACATGTATTTTTAATCATTTCATGCCTTTTCATGATAAAAATGAACATTTTTATAAAATAATTTTAATCCATTTTTCTAAAAATCAATTTAAAAAATAAATTTCAAAAAATTCCTTCAATTTGAAGTTACAGCCTAAATTGCCAATTTCATGGAAATTGAGGGTTTCCCTAAAATATACTTCCAAATAAATTCTGAATCCCAATCCACATTGAAAGGTTTTTCCAAATTTAATTGAAATAAATATAATAAAGTGGTTGAATTATTGTTTTATTTAATTAGCCAAACTGATACGGTAACAACTACCTTGGGATCATGGTGCCACGTATCACAACACCCACAACGGGGTTTGCCAACAAAAAATATCGATAATAGAGATCAAGAAAAAAACCTAGATTCAAAATCCAAAACATCTAGGTTTAGATCCATCAACAACAATAGTATATTATAAACCCTAAGGAGGAGAGATAGAGAGATTGATAAAGAGGGAATGAGAGAATATCTCTTATGAGAGAGGAATAAGTAGATGCTCTACAAGACTCATTCCAACTTGGAAGGGGTTTTGAGGATCCAAAATGGTCCCTTGAGAGATTATACATCCTAGAAAATCAAGATATTAAGATTAAAGGATGAGAGGTAGTTAAAAATGGTATTTAGTAAATTTTAAATAATTTTTTGTAATAAAAAACTCCATCCACATGGTTAACAGGGCCTAGACAAATGTTTTTTTAAACCATGATCCCTAAATATACCCCCTCTAAAAGGTTTAATATTTTCTACTATGTGGGAACATGGTTTTTTAAACCATGTATGAGCGATGAAAACCCCCACTATTTGTGTTTTCATGGTCTACCCTGGGTGGGTGCATGGTTTGGGAAAACCATGCTCCAACCATGCATAACCAAGAAAGTGAAAAAATATTCAACTCTATTCTTGAAACAATTCTATATGAAACCCAACCAAATATTGAAAAAAGTGGGGTAAAGGAATACCTAAAAACAATTACAAAATGTAACAACCTTCCCACTATAGATACTTTCCATCATCAGAAAAATTTTCTAGAAGTGTTCACATCAATAAGATGATGCCACCACTCTCTCACCAGTGACTCTATCTCTCTAATGTATTGTGAGTATCAGAATCATGATGTGAAAGTACACAAATGATAGGTATTTTCCAATCATTAAGTACGAAAGTTTCAAAATAAACTATCCAAAATTGATTCTAATACATAGATAAATCAGACTCAAGGTAAAGATCACTCCATATTTAAAAAAAAGAGATGGATCTATAATATACTTGTGTAGCTATGAAACGTGGAACACAGTATGTATCAACATCAACTACGATGAAGGTTCTAAAAGCTAACATAATTACTCCACCTTCTGAACAACCTCAAGAGGTAACAAAAAACGAGGATCAAGTTCCCCTTCCCTCCCAAGTCATTGATGACCATAACGAGGTGAAACCTTCAAGATCAACTTATCTATTACTGAAATTTTTAATAGTGTAAGGGAAAGATCAGAATAAAATTTGTATCGAATCTATTCTACCAATAACCTCAGAAAAATCTACTAAATAATTATTTTTATTTCTTGTACCAAGATCCGTCCAACTAGGGACCTTTCACCTATCTCTAAATTGAAAAATATAGATTTACATGGCCATCCATAAATTCCTCAAAATGATCCATTCTGATCATGGAATGGTAACTATTATTATAAGGAAACTCAACTAATTTTATATGGTCATCTCAAGCTCCACCAAAATTAAGGGCATATGCATGAATCCTATCCCCAAGAATTTATATAGCCCTCTATGGCTTCCCATCCATCTGTATATGGTATACCATATTAAAGAGAACAAAATATCCATGTGCCTCCTAAAGGCCTCTCCAAAAGGGATATGTAAAACATGGATCTATACCAGATACTATAGAAAATGGAACTCCATGAAAATGGAAATTTTCATTCACATAGAGATTTCCAATTTCCTTAACTTTGGTTGTTAGATGAATTGGTATAAAGTGGATAATTAATTCAGCCTATCTATCAAAACCCATATCGAATTATTCTTTATCTCGGTGCATGTAAACCAAACCACAATTTCCATAAAGAAGTCATCATATCAGTGCAGGAAGTGGCTGAAGTATACCTGAATGTCTATGGTGTTTGTCCTCTACCTGTTGAAATGTGTAATAATAGGATACAAAATCAAAAATTCTATGTCTCATACCTAGACACTAGAATCATCACTGCATGACATAGAACATCTTTTTAATTCCTGGGTTCACTTCCCACTGGGAGTTATATAAATACCAAATTATAATTTTCCTTATCTCTAACGGTACAACCAAATGATATTGAAAATATAGAATACCCTACTTGGGGAACGATAACTCAAAAATGGTATATCCACCATAAATAGAGTATCTAATGCTATATAATTCATCATCAA
This sequence comes from Viscum album, assembly GCA_963277665.1. Lineage (NCBI taxonomy): Eukaryota > Viridiplantae > Streptophyta > Magnoliopsida > Santalales > Viscaceae > Viscum > Viscum album. Next base: position 581,687,819 of record OY728130.1, on the reverse strand, counting down.
GCTATTTTTTAGAATAATCATCTTTGGAAGAGTGGAGGATAACTGCGAACTACCTACGGAAACTTCAAACCCTATTTTCTAGACACTAATATTTATCTTTAAAAAAAGATCCATCAACTTCCACTATTTCGATAATTATTTCACAACTTAGTTTGGATGTTTCCTTCTTAAAGAATTAGCGACGTCAATCCCTATCCTCGAGGTATGGGTGATTTCAAAATAAAATTATTTCATGTACTCTACCCAATGCCTCTGGTAGAGATTCAAATATTTTAGAGAGTCGAAATAACTAAATTTCTTATGGTCTTAATTCGTGGTAAACATTTCTTCAAATAGTTAACTCCTTTAAATCTTGAGAGTATGCGTCACAACTATGAATTCAAGGTGTTGGGTTGGGCCATTATTCTCATGTGGCATAATATTCTGAGATCCATAAGTGATGATGTGATTAACCTATTTAAGAAGGCTTCCTAAAACTGAATTTGATGCATCATAGAATACCACATAGACATAACCAGCCTCCGTAAGTTTCAACCCCAACACAATATTCAATATAAATTTCAGATCAACAAAAGAACTATAAAATTTCTAATCCCATGAAAACTTCAGTACCTTCCATGTTAGAACAGACATCGAAGAAGTGAAATTTCAGAAATACTTTACAAACTGGTGATAAAATCTATTTAAAACAAAGAATCTATGAACCATGAAAACATTACATGTTTTCTCCCACATCATAAAAGCTATCACCATTTCATGATTAAATCAGACACCATGTTTTAAGAACATGTGTCCAAATAAATTCCAATTCTGAATCTTGAAATCTCATTTTCAATTCATGGAATAATGTAGGTGATTTCCACCAATTGTAGAAATTCTCTCAAATGATGCAGATGATCCTCCTCATACATAGAGTAAACGTGGATTTTATCCATAAAGACCACCATGAGTGTATCAATATAATCATGGAAGATCCTATTCAAAAAATCCAGAAAGACTATATTAGAACTAGTTGAACATAATTTCATGATGGGGTAATCATAATGGTCACACTGACACTGGAAGGCATTTTTCTAATTTTCATATTCTTTCATTCTTAACTGGTGATAACCATACAAAAGATCAATCTTTAAAAACCACTTAAATCCTTTTAAATGGTCCAATAAATCATCAATATATGGACATAGATACTTTTTTTTTTACATTACTCAATTGATCATTTGGTAATAAATACATATACAAAGTGACCCATCGGCTTTCTGAGCATTGAAAATAGGCACCGCCTAAGGCAAAAAACTCAAGAACACAATGAAATGCTCTAAAATATAATATAACTAAGTCTTAAACTCTTTTATTTCAGTCGGTTCCATATAGTAGGAATAAATAGATACTGTTTGGGTACTAGGAACTAAGTTCATAGACAATTCTACCTCTATTACTAGTAGAAAACAAGATAATTTAGAAAGAAAAACATTGGGAAACCTGACAAAAACAGGGGGAGATCATCACTCAAATATTATTTCTCTATGTAAAAAGGAACCATACATATTACATTCCCTAACACTGCATTAGATGGTATATCTCAACTAAACCTTGGGTCCTAATCTCACTAAATGAAACAACACACTCCCTCGAGTGCAGAATGGGAAGCCCATAAAATATAATAATCATTTATGGATTGATTATTAAGGATACAATCTATATCAAATATGAAATAAAACGGTTTTATGTTGAGAACCATAAAATCTCAGATAAGAAAAGTCTTTGATAAATATAAAGATTTAGTAGGACAACACAAACCCTTCTATCTTTTCATTCTAAGGGGTGTAGTAATATCCATCACATTAGACAAAAGCTCTGTTGCAAGATTGTGCATATTCACAAAACAAGTTGAAATGAATGATTGATATGCCCACTATCAAATAAGACATTAACTAAATGTGGAGCTATAGTGATGGTACCTCTCACAGTCATTGGACCTGTGTCTACTTCTAATGGAGACTCTTCCACTGGGTGAAGAAGCTTTATTCCTGATGCCCATAGATAAAACCCCTTTTCTCATGAAGCATATGATTTAACTATAGTAGTGTTTGGTGATGATGATCCTATGCCTGAATTTGGATTATAATAGATCTAAAAAACTTATGAAAGAAACCTAATCTTTTACAAAAACCCCGTATCTTAGGTGACTTAGTGAAAACCCATCTCGATTGCCAAGTATTACCACACTGGTAGTAAATCAAAGGGCATATGAGAGGAACTATACGAGGTCTAGAAGAACCCTATTGTTAAGAAACACCATTAGACTCATCACACTTCCTCTTTCCTTTTGAGAAACTGAAAAATATTCCACTGGTGGAAAAATGATCTCCAGTCAACCCTAACATACTAGAAAGGTCCATCTCAACCATCAATACTCTATCCAGTACATCAGAATAAGAAGGGAGTTTAAACAAGACAAACTGAGAAAGAATATCATATAAAATTATAATCTAGTAGCAACAAGTATTTATAATCAAAAGTTTTACAATATCAGGTGATAAAAACATAAACCATCAAAGTGATTTTCATTTTGTATCATGGTCTTGTCAGCCTGATTTATTTTAAAAAATTCTATATAGTTGTCCAAAACCAATGAGTTTTGATAGAACTGGTTAATTAAATGATCATTAAATTCCTTCCACTATATGATCTTGTGATTCTTAACCATCACCATCATTTTACACAATCTCTTGTAAGGTCTCTTTAGCTTGATTGTGCAATATATTACAATGATTGAATCATATGATTCCAAGAACTCAAATAATAGTTCAACCCTTCTCAATCAATCCTGATATTCTTGAGTATCATTTCATCCTTGGAATGTTGATGGCTCTTGGATAAGGAATTAATGATCATGTATCCGAAATTAAAAATTCTATTGTTCCATAATGAGATTTGGTATGGGAATGGGTGTAGGTGACCATTCTAGAGCTTGGAAAACACACACAACAACCTAAACTTGGTTCTAATCCAAAGGAGGATTCAATCACTGTCATTCATCAATATCTTCCTTCCAGATCTTATCTAAATATCTTCTTAGAGGAATGATGCTACAAAAAATCAGTAAAAAACATTGGATACATAATAATGCTTACACAAAAAACACTAAAACAAGAGAAATGGGTAAATTAATCCCATCACATAGATAACCAAGATTTGGATTTCATTTACTGAAATACAAATTATGGAAAACACTATAACTAATCATCAAGATGTGTTTCCCAAAACCCCATTAGTTTCTAAAGGAATATTTGGATGAGAGATGGATATAAACTCTATTTTAACTACATAAAAAGTCCTGATAAGATTACGCAAATTCATACTGACATCAAAGATATATTCTTCACTTAAACCTTTGACACCACTTTGACAAAAAACAAACTAAGTACCTTGGTACACTAACACCTGATCCAATCATGAAATTTCCTGATTAGTTCTCCCAATCACCATAGGTTAGTGACAATGCACTAGAAATCGTACCTGATAAAGGTAGGAACTTATTTTCCACAGACACATGGGATGAAACGACTACCTATTAGTACACAAAATGAAAACAACACAGGGAGAATAGTACCAGAATCCAAAATTGTAAACCAAAACCACAAAATCACGTCAACAAGTACTATAACATTCTAGATAAATAACCAAAGCACCAACATATTTGGAACTCGAATCTTAAATGATAAAAAACCACTACCTCTAAGTGGTGATTTTCCCTTTCTCGAACATGGAAGAAGGAAATGTAAAAATTCCCGAAGGGAAAGTTATTATTGGTGATAAATTACTATTAGGGTCTCAATAAGTGTTCTATAATTGGATTCCATGATAAATAACACAATAATACTTTAAACATTATATTTAATAATAATTCTAGTAAAAGAGGATATTGAAAAAACTATCTTTCATTTCAATTGATGAATTCATTTAAAAATGGATAAATAAATTTTAATAAAAAACAGATTATATAAATTTACAATCAATTTGTAAAGAATATTCAAATTAAATTGAATATATACAAAATTTTCACAGCAAGAAACATGACCATATGATAATATGTATGGAAATTCAAGGTTATGGGATCTGCATACACTCATATATTGATATTAGAAATGTGTATACCTATCCCTTAGACAATGTCCAGAGATGACTCACCAACATACCAGTAGATATAAGATATTCTTAGGTATGTATTTGTTAGAGTTTGAAAGATTCAATGCATTTCCAGGTAATTCTAGTTCTAGTGTGTATATCCCAAATAAATCACTAACTATATAGGCATGTTTGTGCTAAGAAAGTGAACCAATAATGGTAAAATTATTTAGAAACATTTTAAAATACAATTTCCCTATTTTCTAATAGAATATTCCAATTTATCTTTAAAAACAAAAACATGGGTTTCTAAACATTTCATGCCTTTTTAGGATAAAACCGAACCTTAGTTATTATCAAATCATTTTAAGACATTTTTCTCAAAGAAATTTTCATAAATCAATTGGCACAAATTTAATCAATTTCAAATTACAACCCAAATTACAAATGTCATGGAAATTGGGGGGTTTTCCCAAATTAGATGCAAAATCAATTTCAAAATACAATTCATAAAAGATTTTTTTACACAATTTAAGTGAATAATGTTCAATAAAATCAACAAATTCAAGGTTTCTTAAATTATAGAATCTTATATGGAATGAACTACCTTAGGATCATGAGGTCACATATCACAACCACACATAAAGAGTTTCATCAATGAAGAACATTGTCATTGGAGTTTAAGAAAATTATACATGGATCATGATCTGAAACTACTTGGTTTAGATACATCATCAACTAGAGGATCATACAAAACCTAAGGAGGAGATATTGAGAGAGAGGTAGAGTGGTAAAGAAGAAGATCTATTACTATATATGAATTGATCGACATTTTTCAATATTTAATAAACATTTGAATGGTTTTGGAGGAGCCAAAATGGATCATTGACAACATCGAAGACCTAATAAAGTGATTCAAGAGGAGTTGGGGCTGGTTAGGAGGAATAAAGGGGGTTTGGGATGTTTTTAATAAATTTTCAGAGTTAACAAACAATGTTTACACGGTTAGCTAGGTACTGATGTAGGATTTGTCAATCTTTACCCCCTAACCATGCCCCTCTCTAATGGGATGCACAGTTTCTACTAGGTGAGTTCACAGTTTTTCAATACATGTAAAATCCATGAAAACCCCCACTGTTTGGGTTTTTACAGTTTATCCTAGGTGGGTGCACAGCTTTGGGAAACCATGTACCAAACATGCACAACCCAAAATGTTCTGAAATTTTCAAATATCTTCTCGAAACAACCCAATAAAAACCCCTACTAAAGCATAGAAAACTAGAGGGTTAAGGAGTACCTGAGCATAGAAAATGATGTTATAATCTACCTAATCTGATGTTCTACTAATGATCATGAGAGGAATGGTTTTATTTCTTCATCTATGTCCTTGGATTTATTTAACATAGGTGCTTAATATTACTTCATTTAATTTCAGTTCATCAATGCTTTAGATTTGTAATCTAAGTTTATTCTGTATGTGATATATCTTTATACTCTTTTGGGATAGATTAAGGATCAGGGATTAAAATTCTATGTGTGTCATGTGGTATTTTCTAATGTCGATATTATTTAAAATTCCATACCTCTTGAACTAGATATCGTCAATCTCATTATAGGAACATAATGGATGGTTTATTTGGAAGTCCAGGTCAACTATTATCATTTGATGGTTTTGTGCCATTCTATGGATGAAAAAACACTCATCCTCTTGGGTGATTCAAACCCAATATTAGGTATTTTATGAAGAATTTTTCTTAATATTTGCTTCATATCATTCTCATCATCAATTTTTATTTTCAATTCCATTGATTAGAGTCTAGGTGGTCAGTTTCCTTTAGTATGGGATAAGTACCCAAGGATTTATTTGATAATTCTCTAGGTCTTTTCCCCTATGGGAGGTGGTGTTCTCAGTTGATGTAATATATGGGATGAGAATTATTTATATACCATATTACTAAATGGATCCTTTAGTGTTAAATTTATTTAAACATTAATTGGTTAATCTTGAGATGAATGGTTTTATTTTTCCCATAATTTCCCTAAGGGAATCACTCATTCTCTTTATAAAAAATTACTATAGGGGTCTCTAAATTTTCCTTAATTACATGAATCTCAAACATATGGACATCAAGAATAAGTACCTATTGATGTAGATTAATAATAATTTTTATCAACTCATGGGATAAAATCGTTTTTAATGATTGACCTCAGGCCAAGGTATCACATTCTTTGAGCGGAGGAAATTGATATTACTAAGACCAATTTTACAAGCCAATATATGCATTGTGAGTATTTAGTTATGATTTTTGGCCTTAAAAATTCCCTAATAATTTTCATGGAATTGATGAATAAATTATTCTATTTGTACCAAAATACCATTGTTGTGGTGTTCATGGATGATAGCTTAATTTACTCCAAGAAGGGATTGGACCATGGGATCCATTGAGATGTTTTGTTGAGAATAATACATTACCAGTTATATGAAAATCATTCTAGAATATAGGTTTGGATGAAATAGATGATTTTCTTTTGGTCATGTATTATCTAAGAAATGTATTTATATAGATCCCTAGAAGATCCAAGCAGTAATATCTTATAAAAAACACATGAGTGTATTTCAGATTAGAATTTTTTTGGTTTTATCTAGATATTATAGGTGGTTTCATCGGTAAATATCTAAATTATAATGTCTCTTGATTTACTTATCTCAAAAGGGAGTGATATTTTAATAGGATGTAAAATTATAGATACCCATTGAAGAGTTAATGGTAAAAATGATTTTGGATACTATTTTTATTCATCCAAACTGGGTGTGGGATATTTAGTGTATTATAATTCCTTAAGAATGGGGTTAGGTTGTGTTTTAATATAGTGTTACCATGTCGTGGTGTATTTATGTTTCATATATTCTATCATGAGAATAATTAACCCACCCATGAAATAGACTTGAGAAAATAGTTGTATACAGTGGAGACTTGGTTCAAAAAGATTTTTGGTGAAAGGGAATTGAGTATTATAATAAAAAAAATTATGTATATTTCCACTCAAAATAATCTAGATATTAGATAGTGGAACTGGGTGGGTTATCTATAGAACTTTGACATTGACATAGCATACACATATAGTAATGGAATGTGGTGCATGATACTTTTTGCATAAAATTTATGAATAAGAAAATGAAGAAATAAATGCAAGAATATCCCTTGATGAGTTTATTTTTAAATTTTCATCTCGACGTTTAAGATGAGGATGAAATGGTATTTATAGATACTATGCATTTCACACACACATTTTATGATCATATTTAGTAAGTGAAGGCAATTGATTATAATTTATAATGTGATAACATTATTCTAAATTTTGGGGAGACATTGGGTGATTGGTCATAGTCTCTTGATAGTTACTTTTATTTTATAAAGTGGTTTGTGATTCCTTTGATCAAGAGGTAAGAGGTTATAGAATGTGGTCACCATTCTAACAATATTGTGCACCCTAAAACTACCAATAATTATTTGATCTAAAATTCAGGTATTGATGGTCCAGGATGAAGTGAGTTGTTACTAGATTCATATTTTAGTCAATTACTTTTCCTATAATATTGGATAAGTATCATAAGCCTTTGATATTTTCCCAACCTATTCCCATTACTTTATATAAGTGGGAAAATTTTCTATTATTCTTATTATTGTTTTTACACAAGTTAATAGTTGGAAGAATTAAATTTTTGTGATCATTGACTAGTATATGAAATAAAATCATTTCATATATATTTGGGATTCAATGAGGTTTTTTTACTTGGGTGTCTTTATATTGAATATATTATGAAACCACAGGGTTTTCCATCAGTGATTATTTCTTACTAAGACAAACACATTACCTCTCTATTTTAGAAGTCTTTTCAGGAAGTGATTTATTCTTAGTTAAAGCTAAGAATGTATTATCATCTAAAGTTGGATGGTTTAATTGGGTGAGATATCTGGACTATATAGGATATTCTCTATGGTTGTGTTCCTAGTTTTGGTGGATAATGGGAAAAAATCAATCATTTTTTAGTTTTCATGTAATAAAAATTACCAATCATTGATAAGGATGCATCACATCAAATCACTTTTTGGATGACCATGATATTTCCTTCTTTATTTCTTAGAGTTGGGTGAGCATTCTTCATTGGGGATAATAATTGATTAAGATACAATGAGTAAAGATTGTTTGGGTCTAGAGTATATCTATAGTAGAATGAAGTTACTATAAAATTATGCTAACCATTCTCTTCATCTATTGAAATTTTATATCTATAATAAAGTGTCTCATAAAGTTTATCCATTATTGGGGAATAATAGGTTGGGGATGAAGGGTATGTTTTCATCAAATTATGTCTGGATATTTGAGATGATGGGATGTCTTAATAATGTTGCATATCTAGTAATCATACCCTCTTAGATTCAATATATTCATGATGTATTTCATGTCTATTTAACAAAGAAGTGTCATCCAATTCTGCCTCATGTGGTTGAGTGATAGGATTTGTAATTGGTTCCCAACAACACATCTACTAAGAATCCTATCCATGTTTTAGATCACTAGGATAGAGTGTTGTGTGGTAAGTCTCTACCACTATTATGTATTATATGGTAGGATTGAAGAGACAACTATGAAACTTTGGATCATGAGGCTTTGATGTGTAGTGAAAATGGTTTTTCTATAAAATACTTTGGAATATTTCTAGTAATATTTCTGAAGTCAACTGTCGAGTTGAGGTAGTATTTTGGGTCTTGTGGATCCATAGTGAGGTGATATTAAAATTACTAAAAATTGGTTATCACACAATAAATTCTTCAGTTGAAGTGTAATAAAGTTTTATAGGAAGCTCATATTGGAATTATGAGTCCATGATTTAAACCTGAACATGTTTTTTACCCTAGACGTGACAAAAATATTATCAATACCGAGTGCCTAGTTAGAGGAAACCATTGAAGGAGTGTCAAATAAGGGTTTATTAATTTTATAATGTTAATTTAATATACCAACACCTCCCCATTAGGATCCTAATTTTGGAAGTGGATGGAGCATTTTCTCCCTTGTGATGAGGGAAGAACTAAGTAGATGATGCATGTAACGTCCTGGCCCGGCTCACTATCAAACTGGTGGTCGGACCGGTCCCCACATGGCTACAAGCGCGTATCCCCATATGCTAGAGGCTACCGACTAGCAGCGAGGGTCTCGGGAGGTGATAGTGGGGAGACTATACCCTCTTATCAGAGATGAAAAATGGTATCTCAGGGTAAATAACATTCAATAGCGTAAGAAGTAATAGATAAACAATGAACAAACAGCAGCGGAAGACAAATAGTGATCATTTTTATAAAAGGTGGCCAAAGCCAGTTTACACGATACAGAGATGATGAATGATACAATGTGAAAACCGGAAACAATACATCATGCTTTCAATACAATACAAAATAAATGAAGAAAATATAGCAAGGCCCGACGGGCATTCTCCTAAGAATCTTGAGCTCCTGCTCAGTCCTTTTCTCCTATCCCCAGGTACAAGCAACACAGCATCCAACCTAGGTCCTGCAAACAAGAAAGGTCTACTCGAGTACCACAGTGAAATGGATGCCCAAGTAGGGTGTGAGATATAAATCCTAGTAGGTCAGCACCACTGGTGTCTAACCCAAACCAAAAAGTGTAATATTATTTAAAGTAGTAAGCAGGTATAACAAGATTCAATAAGCAGGACAACATAGATAGAAAACACCCGTCCAAGTTCTCTAAGGACACCCGACGGCTATACCAGCTTCGGCTCGTTGCCGGTAAAGTAACCTGATCATGTCACCATATACATATATAAAAGCATTTAGATCATAGATGGTGTGGGGTAAGAATTCCTCCCACCCATTAATAATATTTAGCTGGCACGAGGTAAGAATGCCTCTCGTCCCTAAAAGTCAACTGTAAAGGGGTAAGATTACCTCCCTTCCATACACATATCGAGATTAGCGGGAACTTGGTAATAATGTCTCTCATCCCTATAGACCAACTGGAAAGGAGTAAGAATACCTCCCTTCCGAACACGTATCGAGATTAGCGGGCACGAGGTAAGAATGCCTCTCATCCCTATAGGTCAACTGGAACGGGGTAAGAATGCCTCCCTTCAATACACGTATATAAATCACATCTGGTGTGGGGTAGACATGCCTCCCACCTATACTCAAAATAATATGGCATGGGTTAGGCATGACTCTCATCCATATACGTTCAAAGTATATGGCATGGGGTATGAATGCCTCCCATCCAAACATGTATCTCATCACTAGAAGTAACTGGAAAGAGGTAAGAATGCCTCACTTCCATACATGTACTGTCACACTGGAATGGGGTATAACTACCTCCCATCCAAACACATATCTCATCACCAGGTGCCATCAACAAGTGGGCACTCACATTACAACCATGTTTATAGTATACTATATTTGACATTACCTCAAAAACATTCAAAAGTCATATCACAATCACAAACAATCATACAGTAGATATCCACGTAAATGGTTATAATTACGTCCACACAAATATACCTAAGGAAAACCATCTCAAGTATCATTATCACATTTATACTTAAGGAAAATCCTTTTAATTATCTGTTTCAAGACACTAACATATTCATCACATTTATATAAGGTACACGAGCCAACCCACTCATGTACGGTATTGGATAACCCCCAATTCATTCTTCAATCCTCTTATATCATTTCAATGACATTTAGGGATTTACAAAGCCTAAATAGGTTCTATGAACTACCTCTCCCAGGTAAGTCCCATTAACTAAAATCATTCCATTAAAATAAGTCGTGCTTATTCCATTATCCTAAGGCATGGTCTTACCATCCTAATCCATTTCATTCAAGTTTCACCAAACCATAACAAGAGTTTAGCAGGAAAGAATAAGAATCCACTTCCTACTTTTATCTTGAAGACATCACACCTCTGATCGAGGTGTTTTATTATTAACTCGTCGGTTTAGTGACCAAGAAACCATTTTATCTTATTCATGAAATTCACGCGATTTTCACAGAAGCATTTAATCGACTAAACTTTCATAATTAAAATAATAAAACAATGCAGTATTAAACTCTTTAAATTATTCACTTTAAATTAAATGGAAAAGAGAGGGACCCTACCTCAAGGTGGATCCATCCGTGCACTCATGCTCTTTACGCTTTCTAACTAAGAGCCGCCTAAGCTCTGGCAAAGCAAATCCAACCCAAACCCACCAATGCACTAATAAAAACACACTACGAACCTTAAACCAACTAAAGATAACAAATTGGGAGCTACGTAAACAATGAAAATGTAAAACCCTTACCTTGGAAACAAATTGTTGGATCGAAACGTAGAGAATCACTTCGCCTTCGGCGGCGATCACCAGAATACACCCAAACACGACCCGAGAAGCCTTCCACATGAACCTGGAACAAGGAGAAACTAAAAGTCAGATCACCCTAAACCATAGGGCGTTCGGCTGAATCTCACCGGGAAAAAAATACACCAAAAAATGTCTTGGAATAAGGAGGAGAGGTAGGAGAAGGACCTATCGTGGAGATTCCGAAGAAGAATCTCCAAGAACGAAGGAGAAACGAAGGCGGAAGGAGGTGCGGCTGAGGGGGATTGCGTGTGAGGCCAATGGCTCCAAGGGGGAGGGGTTCGGGCGGGTCTTCCAAGAGAAGAGGGGAGATGATTAGTTAATTAGGTTTTTATTTTATTTCTTTTTATTTTTTAATTTAATTAAAATACCTAACACACCCAAACGACACGGTTTAACCCGCACGGTTTTCCAAAATGTGCGCAAACCGTGCGGGGTCTACAGCCTCCAAGACACCCACTACATGGGCTAGGCGCACGATATGGGAAACTGTGCGCAACCCATATGCAAGCCACTACCCACCTGATTTGGGCCACACGGTTTAGTCCGCATGGCTTGGTCAGGCCGTGCGCCAACCGTGCGCCCTCTGCAACTCTTTAAAAATTGGGGTATGGAACTTCTGAAACCCCTCAGTACACCCGAGAAACTTAATGGACCTTCTCCCATGCCCAAAAAACATAAAAAGGAAGGGTTTCAACCTTAGGAATCTCATTCCGAAGCCCGGTTCTAAAGATGACCGGTTTAGTAATTGGAAAAGTTCAAATTTCTCTACTTTTTAACCCAGTTCAAAACATGGTTCATTAAAACCTTCCCAGCTTAGAACATCTCATCCCTGAGAAGCCCTTGGGAACAATGCACACTTCATTCGACCTACAACAGTCGTGAATCTTTGTTCAACAATCGTGTTACGTTTCCAAACGTTCAACGCTCCAAGATCATCCACTTAAGCACACAACACTTAAGTCATCACCACCCGAGCCAATGCTCATTTTCCCACCAAACCAACATGAAATCTCTTACCTGAGCCCATTCCACAAGAGACATGATCACATCGTCATCTCATCAAGAAACCAAACAAAGGTACTTCCCACCTTAGATTTTTCATGTTAAACGGCCAAGACTCAAACCACAGCCCCACCACCTTTTGAACTGTCTTTCAGAAGCACACTTTAAGCATTCCAACGACACAACTAGCGTGATTTTTGAAATGATCAAATGGTCTATTTCCCCATCAACCTCTAAACCCAATTCAAAAAGAGTCAAGCCACTCTGGCTAACTATTCAAGAAGATTCCCGGCTTAGGCGGCCTATGCTTTACAAGCCGAACAACGATTCCTTCTCCCAAGACATCCCGCATTCACCACAAGGAAGTTCACTGAAAAGATCATACCCGACTCTCGGCGATGTCTCAAAGATCAAACCACGAACGAAACCACACATGCTGCGTGCAACGCCGAAAGGGAACAACCAACCAAGCTCAATAGCTTTTAAAAACTTTAGCACGGTGTAAGACTGATGCTCTCTTAGTGCATCCAGGATGAAAGCAAGATAGGGGACAGGTTTGTCGCGTAGTAGAGTACACTAAGAGGATTTAAAACAGATTCTAGTTATTTATACCCAAAAACTGGAATAGATATTCAGCGAACCACCCCTGGTAAACTTTAAAGAATAAACTCAACTTCACCTTCCAACACATCAAAATTTCAACCAATCATGATGCCTCTTCCCACACGAGGCATTCATCGATCAACCATACCACCAAAACCCAAAAGTATTTGAGAAACAGTCGACCATTTTCCATGATGGTCCTTCTTGGCGTGTACCTTTTGCCCAGAAGGACATGATTTAATTAACTGGGATGACACTTCCCACCTTCGAGGGGTCGGCGTCATCGAAAGAAGAATGACAAGCTGCTCATAAGCATACTTAATCATAATTAACTAAACGGATGTGTGTCTCTCTTCTCAGTCACAATCACCACATCAAACGTACAAGGAAACCAAAGAAACAAGACTGGCGTGTCAACCACCCGAGTCTTCCGAAAATCATCTCGAGCATTGGGACAACTTGATTCTCAAACACTCAGGTCACTCTACCATGGAGATGACCCGAGACCGGGCATAGCAGCGCAAGAGATACAGCCAAGCGTCATACTTCCCCATACGACCATTCGCTTGGACGATGACATGTCAAGTCATCCATTACTGTGCAAAAAAGAAAGGGTCAAATGACCTTCAAGGTGACCTACCATGCCCGAGGCATGTCCAACCAACCGATACAGAGCATTACCCGATGCTCAATCCCTTAAAAAGATCAAAAGAAGCATGACCACCCATCCGAAAAAGGGTATCATTAGAACTGGAAGTCCTACACGGGACAACGATACTTGAACAGTACCAAACTCCAGGAAGTTCACCGAACAAGCCAAGAACATAAGCTCTAAGTGTGCTACCTAGCACGGGCTAGCCCCTCACGAAAAACAAGCGTCGACCCAAGCACTTGGTCACGCCCAACAAAAGTCATCAGGCTCAAAGCCTAACATTTAACGTCATTGCTAAAAGAAAATAGCCTATGGAAAATTCGTAAGGTTCATTTCCAAGGCACTCACAAGAAAGACTTAACATACCCAGACACAGGGTCTCAAAAGAGGACACCACTACAGGTTCCTTTTTCAAATCCCTATATATTTATTCACATTTATCATTTAATCACTTTAAAGGATTAAATTCAACACATCAAGTACCCTTTTCCAAACAAAAATTCATTAGGCACTTGATCAATTTATCAAACAGCTCAAAGCATAACAGGCAAGTTTCAACAAACATCCTTTTAACCACTAGGCGACCTATGAGTGTCCCAAAAATCCAAAACATTTCATATCAAAATTAAACAGCTTTTACACATATAAACATCACACAAAGCATCCTGCCATTACATTCCATATGGGTTTCTGTTTCCCAACCCATGAAGCACTCATACACTTCATAAATTAAAAATTGGATCTCGTTAAACAAAATAGATCACATTTCGGAAATTAACATGCTCAAATACAACAATACAATCATAAGGGTGGCCACCTACCAATCTTCAAAGCGACCATACACCTTACAGTTTGGCATTTGTCTCCCTTTAATCAAAACAAATTCCATTTTAAAATTAAAACTTTAGCAGCCCTTTTTCGGAAATCCGATTACACAGGTTACCCTTTCCCAGCTGTAAGGCGCCCAAACACCTTACAACTAAAAATTGGCTCCTGTCGAAACCGCAATCACTTAATTTATCAAAAGCAACCAATTTCTTTTTTTTTTAATCAAAAACAATATGTTATCATAAGCTGTAACACAGAACATGCTATATCCCAGAAGCATAGAATAACTACCACAGTACTCATGACAATAGGAGGCATTACTAATGCATCCAATATGGAATGGCATGTGATTTCTAACAATGTGCCTATATGATGCATGAGATGGAATACCCTCGTATCATCGGGTTGAAATAGAAATGGAACCCAAAATTTCATCAACAGTATTAACAGAAAACATGTGTGTCACCCAACGATAAAATAAAATCAACCGTAATAATCAAAATCATTAAAATAATTATTGAATTCGTGGCAATTTAGCTTTTCCCTATGCACGGGGTGGCCAATCACGGACATAGCTCATTACCGAATTACAATTCCTTCATATCCCTATCTAATTTCGCCAAATAGTAAAACAAATCAGAAGAGAAAACTTCTCTGATACCACTTTGTAACATCCCGACCCGGCTCACCATCAAACCTGTGGCCGGACCGGTCACCACATGGGATCAAGTGCGTCTCCCCATACACCAGAGGTTGTCGGCTAGCAGCGAGGGTCTCGGGAGGTGATAGTGGGGAGACTATACCCTCTTATAAGAGTTGGACAGCGGTATCTCGGGGTAAATAACATTCAATAGTGGAAGCAGTAATAGATAAACAATTAACAAACAGCAGCGGAAGACAAATAGTGATCATTTTTATAAAAGGTGGCCAATGCCAGTATACCCGATATAGGGATGATGAATGGTACAATGTGAAAACAGGAAACAATATAGCATTCTTTAAATACAATACAAAAAAATTAAGAAAAGATAGCAAGGCTCGATGGGCGTTCTCTTGAGCTTCCCAACCTCTCGCTAGGTCCTTTACTCCTATCCCCAGGTACAAGAAACACAACAACCAACCTAGGTCCTGCCAACAAGAAAGGTCTACTCAGTTACCTCAGTGCAATGGCGGCCCAAGTATGGTGTGAGATATAAATCTCAGTAGGCTGGCACCACCGGTGTCTAACCCAAATAAGACAGTGTAATATTAATTAAATTAGTAAGCAGGTATAACAAGATTCAATAAGTAGGACAACATAGATAGACAACACTAATCCAGGTTCTCGAAGGACACCCGACAGCTATACCAGCTTCGGCTCATTGCTGGTAAAGTAACCTGATCATGTCACCATATACATATATAAAAGAATTTAGATCATAGATGGAGTGGGGTAAGAATGCCTCCCACCATTAATAAGATTTATCGGGCACGAGGTAAGAATGACTCTCATCCCTAAAGGTCAACTGGCAAGGGGTAAGAATGCCTCCCTTCCATACACGTATCGAGATTAGCGGGCACGAGGTAAGAATGTATCTCATCCCTATAGGTCAATTGGAAAGGGGTAAGAATTCCTCCCTTACACACACATATCGAGATTAGCGGGCACGAGGTAAGAATGCCTCTCATCCCTATAGGTCAATTGGAAAGGAGTAAGAATGCATCCCTTCCATACACGTATATAGATCACATCTGGAGTGAGGTAGACATGCCTCCCACCCATACTCAAAATAAGCTGGCATGGGGTATGCATGCCTCCCACATATAATCATTCAAAGTAGATGGAATGGGGTATGAATGCCTCCCATGAAAACACATATCTCATCATTAGAAGTCACTGGCATGGGGTATGAATGCCTCCCTTCCATACATGTACTGTCACACTGGAATGGGGTATAACTGCCTCCCATCCAGACACGTATCTCATCACCAGGTGGCATCAGAATGTGCGCACTCACATTACAACCATGTTTATAGTATACTACTTATGGAATTACCTCAGAACCATTCAAAAGTCATATAAAAATCACAAACAATCAAACAACCCATATCCATGTAAATGGTTATAATTATGTACATACAAATATACCTATGGCAAACCATCTCATGTATCATTATCACATTTATTATTAAGGCGAATCGTATTAAGTATTTGTTTCAAGACAATAATATATTCATCACATTTATATAAGGTACATGAGGCAACCCACTCATGTACGGTATTAACTAACCCCCAATTCATTCTTCATTCCTCTTATATCATTTCAAAGACATTTAGGGATTTACAAAGCATAATGAGTTGTTATGGACTACCTCTCCCAGGTAAGTCCCATTAACTAAAATCATTCCATTAACATAAGATGTGGTTATTCCATTATCCTGAGGCATGGTCTTACCACCCTAATCCATTTCATTCAAGTTTCACCAAATCATAACAAGAGTTTAGTAGGAAAGCATAAGAATCTAATTCCTACTTTTCTTTTTGAAGACAGCGCACCTCTGATCGAGGGGTTTTATTATTAACTTGTTGGGTTAGTGACCAAGCAACCATTTTATCTTATTCATGTAATTCACACGATTTGCAAAGAAGCATTTAATCGACTAAACTTACATAATTAAAATAATAAAACAATGCAGTATTAAACTATTTAAATGCTTCACTTTAAATTAAAGGGAAAGGAGAGGGACCCTACCTCAAGGTGGATCCATCCATCCACTCTGGATCTTGATGCTTTCTAACTAAGAGCCGCCTAAGCTCGGGCAAAGCGAAACCAACTCGAACCCTCCAACGCACTAAGAAAAACACAATATGAACCTTAAACCAACTAAAGATAACAAATTAGGAGCTCCATAAACAAAGAATGGGTAAAACCCTTACCTCAGAAACAAATCGGAGGATAGAAACGTGGCGAGTCGCTTCGCCTTTAGCGTAGATCACCGGAATACACCCAAAAACAACCCGAGAAGCCTTCCGCACAAACCTGGAACAAGGAGAAACCAAAATTCATATCACCCTAAACCCTAGGGCATTCAGATGAATCTCAATGGGTGACGAATACGCTGAAAAATGGCTTGGAACAAGGAGGAGAGGGAGGAGAAGGACCTACCATGGATATTTGGAAGAAGAATCACCAGGAACAAAGGAGAAATGAAGGTGGAATGAGGTGCGGGCGAGGGGGCTTGCGTGCAAGGCCGACAGCTCTAAGGGGGAGGGGTTCGTGTGGGTCTGCCGAGATAAGAGGGGATAGGCTTAGTTAATTAGGTTTTTATTTTATTTATTTTTATTTTTTAATTTAATTAAAATACCTAACACACCCAAACCACATGGTTTAACCTGCATGGTTTTCCAAAACAGGCACAAACTGTGTGAGGTCTACTTCCTCCAAGACACCTACTGCACAAGCTAGGTGCATGGTTTGGGAAACTATGCACAACCTGTGTGCAAGCCATTTCCCGCCTGATTTTGGTTGCACGGTTTAGGCCGCATGGCTTGGTTAGCCCGTACACCAACTGTGCGCCCTCTGCAGCTCTTTAAAAACTAGGTTCTGGCGCTTACAAAACCCCTCGGGCCACCCAACAAACTTAACGGGCCTTCTCCCACACCCAAAAACATAAAAAGGAAGGGCTTCGACTATCAGAATCTCATTCCGAATCCCAATTCTAAAAAAAATGGTTCATTAATTGAAAAAGTTCAAATTTATTCACTTTTTAACCTGGTTCAAAACATGGGTCATTACAAGGCACCACAGATCATTATTTTTTATGCTGACCATTATCAGATCATGGTGAAAAAGGTTCTATGAATCATTTTCAATCCAAATATTTAACGTTTCTCCATGAGGTAGGTAAATTAATTAGATTTACATCCTAATCCTCATATATTCATTGGTATAATGATTTATATCCCTTATAAGACCTTTTGGGACCCCAAGAAGGTTGATCTAGGATTGATTCATAGAAATTACTTGTTTCTGGTGGCTTGTCGGAGATTCCCATATGAAATTCCCAATCACGTGACATTTAGGGTAGGTGAAGATGTATTATCTTCTTCTAACTCTAGGATGATGTACTCTGGAGAGTACACACCATGTTCTGGGGGTACATGGCACATAGTTAGCCCAAGTTATGTGGACAAGGAAATGGACAGTCTCAAAATTTCATGGGACATGGCTATATTCCAGTACATGGTTAGAGGACATGGGGTAGGTCTCAGCCACATAGAACACACCGTGTACCAAGGGTACACTCAATGTAGGGAGAAATGGTGAGCCAGGCTGTATGTGTGTGAGGACATGCCCATGGGATTGGATGAGGTCACAGATCATGTAACATGGGTGAAATCCATGTATTACTCTTTCACACACTGTGTATTTAGGGTAAAAACTATATACTCATAGAATATTTGTTTCCTTAATTCATATCTATCTCCAAGACACATATAGAGGCATGTGAGTATCTTATCCTGAATATTTTTTCATGCAGGATGTGATGGTAGCCATAGTTTTTAAATTAGAGATGAATCATGGGGTGATGTTGTGGGTTGGTTCTTTTTGTGACAAATAGTCTAATATCTATTGGGTGAGTAGTATTATTATATTTCTATGAGGGTTCTGTGTAGCATCCTGTCCATATATCAGTGTCATGTCCCCTCTATGGATTTCATGAGCTTGTACACCCTGGATGTGTTCCCTTGTTGTAGAATGTGTTAGTCTTATTCCACTCAATGGATTAGAGATTGTATCACTCTAAGAGGATTGGACTGATTTTCATTTATCCATGTTCCCCAATTTTGGTTTTTGGAATTAGAATGACTAATATTAACACAAGTGCTGATCCTATATCTTGAAGGATAAATACATTAGGGTACCTGGCCCCCCCAGTGAGGCATGTGCATTAACCCCCCAATCTATGTACCGATATCCTTAGAATTATACCTTGTTGTTTTCCCTAGTTGGGTATCATTCAATTAACATAACCAAAATTACATAGGCATTTATTCACTACTTCAAGTGTTATCACATAGTTGGGTTCTTTTGAAATACCCTTTCTATGTACACAGTTTCTAGTAGAGTATGAAGTCTCTATAGAGTTCCATAGGAGTTGAACCATATCTATGTATTAGATATTTTTTGATGACGTATTTTTCTGATTGAGTGTGTATCTCAAATGGGTGTTTTTATATTTATTAATGGAGAGACCTGATGAGTGTGTTCTATTAGATGTAGTCTATCTAGGATGGTGGGGATATTCCATCATCTTAGAGATATCCAATGAGTGTCATCACTCAGTTGAGTACCATCAGGGATAGTAGATCATGGGGTAGTTCTCCAAGATGAGTATTCCTTTTAGCATTGAGTTGGATTTTTTGGTTGGGTTTATGATTGGCACCATGATACTTGGATGTTTTTATGTGTATATCTGAGATACTCTAGGATGCCTTTTGGTATGTGTTTTTTGGATTTCATATTGGGTGGTGTTGAGAAGTATAATTATATATATCCAAGGAGTAGACAAGATGAAGTTTCTTATTATTGTTTGATTGGGTTCTCTCCTCTTGCTTGGGGTCGAACAAACAATTTTTTTCTTCAGTTTCTCACTTTTATTTTTTGTTTTTGGGGAACCTACTTGTTATTTTTATACTCACTCATGTATAATATTTTCCCATACATGTTGTGTCTTAAACAGATCACTAATATGATAGTGGTGTCCTTGGAGAATAGAGAGTAGTTAAATCATATTTTTGTGTTTGACTGCCTGAGGCATGTACCTCTTGTCAATTTGGAAGTAGTCCCCTCCTCTTGAGTATGTTGGACTCTATAATAAATTTTAGAGGGATTGTATTTTCCCCTATTTACTCATTTTTGTACTATCATACTCTGTTTGTGGGATATAAACATATTCATACACTTTTGCATCTTTTGTTTTTTTATCATCTATGAACCATTGTGTGGAGATGTATATGTAAGGTGTCATACAGGTACCAAATGATATAACCACCCATGTGTGTGATACATCCACTATGTGCTAGTATCCATCTCATTTCCTATTAGAGGAGGGTTTGGGTAGTGGCAGATTGGAATTTTTCTGGGAAGGTGGGCTCTAATGGGTAGGGTTTTTATATAGTTGTATTAGAGGAGGCCCTTCATTAGGACTATATTTAGAAGTTTTCCAGATCTAATATTGGTTTGGGTTTTATATTTATAGTTTTCTAGTGTCTAATGCTTAGCTTCTAGGATAAGAACTCCAATTTCAGGGTGGCTACCAATGTATCCATTCCCAAAAATTTCGAAAACTTTCTTATTGACTCGGAACATTTAGGTATTGTTTATAGGGAAAATGTAGTACATGTGTCGTATATGATTGGGTTTTGGTAACTTTGTATTTATTTAATAATTGGCCATGGAACATCTTGTCTTCTTTCAATATGTTTCCATGATGATAGCCTTTAGGGTTTCCTTAACTGGGTTGAAGATATGAATTGATGTGTGATGAGTCCTCCCTGATGGTTCCAAAAAATGAGTCCATTCTTCTGCTGGTGGACAAATGGTTGTTCTTCCTCTCATTTGGTGTGTTGAACCACCATAGAGAGTTCATGCAGATGTGTCTTGTCAAACTAAGTCATGGATGGATCTTTTTCGGTTAGATTATTATATGTATAGATAGAGCATGTATCATGATATTTTTAGGAAAGGATTGTCTATGGTCCAGGCTAGTAGAACATGCGAACAACAGACATCAGTTGCAGGTCACGATGCAAGAGGTTTAGTCAGAGGCCTCATTGAAAACTCATTTTATCGAGGCTGAGGTGTTTTTTTGTGATGGGAATGAAAAAATCATCCAATATTTTCGTAACCATTGTGATGTAAATTTACTTATGGTTGATAAACTATTGAGTTAGAAGAAATATTTTCTGCATGACAATTTTCAGGGAGGAAGATATGGCTTTGGATCTAGAAGAATAATAGGAGGTGGATGAATTTTTGAGTTGTTTCCACCACCACCACCCTAAGGTGGTATAGGCCCAACTTTCGGAGCTTGTGGAAAGGTACATGGGACACTTCGAGTGCCATATGTTTTTTAACTAGTGTCTCTAAGAGTGATTCAAGGTATGATCTATATTCATTCTACTTCTGTAGACGTATTGTTAGATATATATATGATATAACCTTTCCTTATCACTTATTAATGATGAATTTCCTAGAGTGATGTAAGGAGTGGGTGGAGTCTTGTAAGGTGATGTTTTAAGTGTATTTAGACTCATAAGAATAAGGGACACATTCATAACATAGACACATTCTTGATACATGATACAAAACCATATAGGAAATTCAATGACACCCAAAGTGGATAATTTCGAGGTGTGGACAATGTGTTCCTTTTACTTGTGTGTTTAGGGGAGGTTTGGTGTGATGGGGTGTCAATGAAATCCCTAGTTATAGTGATTAGTAGGGTGAGATAAATTATGATATTCATAAAGAATTGAATTATGTATTAGAGGCTAGAGTGTTGATTGAGGTGTGAAATATGACCTTACCAGTCTTATAGATGATACATAGAACCAAGATCAACTATTTTTACCTCAGTGTATCCCCTATTCGAGGAATAGTAATACTAGAAGAGAATATCTAGATCAAGCTTTTAGATAGAGGTAGGTCATAGATTTTCATGAGTTATGGATCAGTTAGAGGTTTTTTGAGGGCTTTTAATATCATTTGTGTTCAATTGGGAGGCCATATAATGTTCTCCATGGAGGTGGGTGAGTGCTAGAGTATAGTTTTGGTTTACATCACCTAAACCAAGTGGAAGGGGATACATGTTCATTATCATGATTTTTTTGAGATCTTGATAATCAATGTAGTGGAGCGTGATCAATACCTATTCATGATGAAGAGGACTGGTTCACCCCATGGTGAAGAACTTGAGCGTATAAAACCGCTGTCTAGATTCTATTGTGACTTTTTCCACAGTTCTTAGAACCTAAGGTTGTATATTCTATAAGTTGTTTTTTCTATATTCATATATCCCTGAATAATTTCAATTGAGATCTCAACCTATCATTCAGGAGTAAGACCATGAAATGATTTGGGGGAAAACATCAGTGTAGTCTGTCACAATGGGATTTTCTTCAATCATGATTCTCTACTTTGTCACAATAATTTGAGATGGATATCCTTTATCATAAATAAATAATATCCACATTTGAGACAATGGATCTGAATAATATTTTTCCTCCTTAAAATTGTATAGAAATGGAGGATTCTTGGGGATTTTAAGAGTGATCTTTTTTTTCTATAGTTGATGTTGGATTTGTATAAAGATAGCTAATGCATGCCCAACATAGAAACAAACTCCACTAATAGAAGTAAGACCAGATTTTTTGGGAGGTTAATTCACAAACATTAACCATGAAAGAGTTATATACATTTTACACAATTATTTCACTATTTTATGTATTCATATATTACTCAACCTCCATATTTTGTGGTGGTGTTTGAATATATCTGCTAAACATTCAAGATATGAATGAATGCATTGAATCATAATCAAATATGGAATTTTATATTCTTGAATGAATAACTGGTGTATCTATAACCACATAATTGTTGGGATCCACCTCACCAGTAGTAATTTCATAAGCCTTCCCTTTCTCCTTTGGATTTGGTGGTTGATGATACTGATTACCCTCTAGGACTCGAGGTTTAGTGTATTGGCTCGAATAATTCTCTATCTCCCCATAGTTGAAGCGTTGAACTATGAGTGGTGATATACTTTTTCCAACACATTTTCCAAAATCCTAATACCTCTTTGATATTCATGCACTTGGTGGCCTTCTCTCCCACACTCAAAGAATTTCCCTATCCCTTTGAGGCAATTCCCATTATGCTTCTTACCTCATTTTTGACATGTGGGTGGTTGAGTTTTCCTTCCACATTTCTCATTATATCCTTCATATTAGAACTCCATATTTTGTTTCCTATGAGCATAGCCATGATACCCTTCACAAAAATCCATCTTCACATTGAGATCACATCATACAACTTCTTCCTAATTCTCAATGTCTCGAATTGCTAGATCCTTATAAAGGTGAGGTTTTAAACCACTAAATAATATATCAATTTTTCTATCATTGTTGATAACAACTATTTTAGTATACCTTAGAATCCTTTTGAAAAAATTTTCATAGGACATGAAATATTCACCAACCTTTTTCTTCAGCTCTATCAATTCTCTCTCCATATTAGTAATAAGTGTTTGAGGGAAATTCATGTAAAGAAACATTATCTTAAAGTATTCCTCCTCCATATCTTAAAATTTATACATAGGATTTGTTTTCTTAATAAAAAAACACTATTTGTTGGCCTCTCCATATATATGATAAATAATTAGAGTCAAATTCTTAATATTAGAATAGTGAATTAAGGAAAAGATATTCTCCATTGAGTTAACCAAATGTTCTGAGACTAGTGGATCATAAGATCCACTAAATGTTAGTGGTCATTTCCATATAAAATACCTGATACCCAGTTTCTCCCTCTTAGGAGAAGGATGATCTTCAACATTATTCATTTTACTATTCATATTCACATATAGATGGCTAATAATCTCTATAAAATTTTGAACTCCACCTCCCAATGAATTGGGTATGTCATTCAGTAAATCACTATATTGTCTCATACATGGGTAATTGGCCAAGTTTTTCTTGGTTCACACCATTTTCTAAATTAGAAATGGTTAGAACAAAAAATATGTCAACTATTGTAGAATAAATAATGTATTACTTTTTGATATTAGCTTTAAAGGCATGTATTGTAGCATCCCTATGTTTAGAATTTTTCTAAAACATAGAATCTTGGGTTCTTACTTATACATTGTATCATACTATGGGTTTTCACTAAGAATCTCTAATAATAATTCAGAAATTAACTATATTGTGTTCTAATACCAACTATAGTGACCCTACTATTTCTTAAATTATTATTACATCATTTTAATTATAAATAACATAATAGTGTTAAAAATCCAAGATCCAAAGCTTTAGTGCATTGGGGAAATTAGGACTATACATAACATTTTCATAATAATACATGAAAATTTATTTTATTCGTTTTTATCTTACTTATTATTGGCCCTCGTGTTATCCTTATTACAAGTATCCACCGAAGGATATACATCAAAAAGGGGTGATCTAAAATCCCAGTCAGAGGACATATAATAACATGAATAAATATATAATGGGTTAAAATAGTCATTATAATCATAAAATAAACAAGGGTATCATCATTATAATCATTAGAAGAAACATTAGATAAAGGAATAGAATGTGGAAATTCATAAAAGTAGAAAACCATGTCTTATTGGTCAAATACCACACATAGTTGTGAAAACATCTAGCATCATGTTCACGCATTTTCAATTTTTATCTTGATATAAATAAAATTACACAATTAATTATTGTTCTATATAATCATGGGTGAACCCATCACATCATAACATTTACATGCGCTATATAATTCCAGGCACAACCATCACATCATAGCATTTAAAATATCATTCATACCATATAAAACATATATCAATCTTGGACATGAAACCACCCATTGAAAAGAATATGTTTCATTTCATATAGAATACATTCATGAATAAAATTTTGGTTTCTCAAATGAAATATTTAATAAAATACTTTTTATAAGAATCATAAATCATGAGTGAAGAAGAAACAATCTCAGAAGAAGTAAAATATTTATTTTTATAAGGAGGAGTTATTTCGAAAAATTCATTGAATTTATCTTAAAACCATATTGAAAACATGTATATCCCAAAAAGAAAATTTAAATACAAAAGAAATAATATTTAAATAAAAATTAAGGAACAACCATACAGAAAACGGAGTGAAAGAGGGAAAACCCGTAGAAAGAGAGTTGGGTTCAAGAATCCCCTTACCTAATGTCTGAATGGTTTCTTCACATTAATATCATGTATAATAAAATTAGATTCATTAATTAGAAAATAAATAACTATTTTTTACAATAATTTGATTCATTATAGTGTTATTAAGTTCATTTATGGTCTTTTTAATGAGTTGTAGTGATTAATTTCATCATTTGGGAGTGTTCGTTTTCTTGTTTTTTATGATTGGTTTTCTTTTACAAAAGTATGGAAGTTCATATACTATTAGAATAATTATCCAAAATTGAAATTATAGATTATTAATTATCATATAAAATTTTAAATTTTTATAAATACTATTATTTTGTATGATATTAGGATCAATCATTTGATAAGGTATTACTGATAATCATTTAGATTATTACGACGGTTTTTTATCACAATGAACTCATTTTGTTTTATCATTTAGTATTTTGTGAATATGTTACATAAAAAACATAAAAATGGTTATAAAAGAAAATTTATTTTCATTTTAACCATTAAAATGGTTTCATGACCAACCTTAATGGATGTAAGGGAAAATGAAAACACGTTGTCCTTGGAGGCTATAAATCAACACCTCATAGATGATATATTTATTTTAATAATAAAAGGGGTAGGATAAGGGGTTTGATGATGTATTGTTACATTAAAATCATAAAACTATAGTATATGGAATGAAATTAATTTATCATTCCATTTTTATTAGGGCAGGGGAGGAGTTAATGAGAAAACAAAAAAACTTGTATAGAAATTAAAAGAAAATAATTAGGATTTTACCACTTGAATACTTCTCCTTGAGAACCTCCATAAATAAATGGGTTTGGTCTTTTGATGTGACCAAAATATTCTAGATGTGGGGTAGGGGATTGAGAAGAGTATTGGTGATAATTTTTACAAGGTTGAAATCTTAGAAGGTCTAAGGAGAAGAGGTGGTGAGAGGTGATATTTATAGGGAAGGAGATATGTGTTTTTTCATTATATTATTCAATAGTTTATTATTTTGGATCAATACAATTCATAATTTGAGAATTATCACCAAACATATTAAAATAAATAAGGTCAGTTTCGATCTTATGGTTCTTACATCGGTGATGACCCAGGGAATATTGTATTTAACTTATAATCCATATATACTATAAATTACCATATGTTGCTATTCTAAAAAATTAATGTATTATAAAAAAATACCAAGACATCACCCTAAACATTTTTAAGTGTATATTTCAAAATATAACTCCATTTTAGTAAAATAATTTTTTACGTATGAAAAATTAAATTTTCAATTAAAATCATCATTTACTCAGAATAGATGAATTATAAAATAATTACTGATTTTATAACAATTTTAAAAAATAATTCAAGTATCTTAAATTTATCTTATAATAACAAGTTAACATAGTATTAATTTATTAATCTATTTTTAAAAAATAAATATTATTTTAAATAATTATACTAATTATAAAAATATAGATAAACAATTATGTTTTATTAGAAAAAACACTTAATTAATAGTGTTTAAAACATTTATTCATTTATACTATGATATAATTACATAATATCTTCATTTATAATATTCCTAAATTTTATTTACACTTTATTATATGATGTTATTATTCTATTGGTTCAATTATTATTCCTTATAGTCACATTACAATTCCAAAGGTCAAGTTACCTTTCCATCATTATATGTTTCTTAACTTCTATAAGTACTTATTATTTCATCCAATATTAATTTTTTAATATAATTGATTTTTTTTATTTATACTACATGAGATAATTATAATAAAGGAATTTACATTGATAAAATTTTGGTTCATTATTGGGGTCATCTAGTTCATTTTATAGGGTTTATGCATGGATTTCCAAACCATAAAGCTCTCCAAGAAAACTGTGTGGAATTATTTAATGCATTGAGAAAGGGTAAATGGTTGAAAAATTGTCTCCTAATCAATGTAGCTTTCCCAATTTTTGTAGATTCATGAATCTAATTATGTACCACTATTGAATTATAACCACTTATATTATTTTTTTTCCTCATTTTTAAGAACTATGAGCCCTATTTGGCCATGTTCTCTTCATACCTGCTCATTGGTGATCTCATGTGGTTTCTAGTGATATTTTTCAATGTAAATTTTTTATTAATCTTGGATTTATACATATAATTCATTCTATATTCTTGTTCTTTATTTTATTTATTAGTATTTTTAGTTTTCTATATATGGCGTACGAGTCTATGGATAGAATTTATTTCTATGTTAAATTATTTAAGTATGTGTTTTGGAATCCTAGACTGACCGAAAGTAGAATATTTTGTGAACTAGCTAAGGGTTATTGATATAGTGATCAAGAGATTCAATGGGTTTATTTTTTATTAGTATCGCATAGGCATTTATGTGTTCCATTAGTGAGTCCTGGTTACCATATCCTTTTATTTATTTTTAGTTGAGGTTATGACCCCTATCACATGTTTTGTGGACTGTAGAGATATATTATTTCTATTTATTCAACATATTTATTTAGATATCATTATTATGATTATTCCATTTTTCTTTTGGTTTAATTTTATGTTTTACATATTCAAAATTATATTAATAATTGGATCACTTTATAAACCAATGGATTTTGAAATGGTTTTACACAACCTAATGAAAAAAAAGAAATTTCTAAAATATGGTTTTTATAAATAAAACTAGTATTTTTATTGGGAAAATATTATAATGATTCATGGTGTTATCTTAAGAGTATTTCCCTTACATCTTACATAATGTTTTTTGGATATATACAGACTTTTTTTAGTTTAGATCATGTAAGGGAAATTGATATATATATTATTGAGGAACTTATTGATTCCCATTTCATCTTTCATAGTATGATGGTGGGTGGTGATTGTGGTACACATGGAATTGGATCATGTTGGGTGTTTTAGGATCATTTTATCATGTATCTTGTCTATTTATGTTCTGACTATTCCAACATTTCCACTATTTTGGTTATTATGTTTATGTGATGTTGTACCAAACATTATTTTTTGTTCATAATGTGTATCTTGGTTATATTAGTTACTATTTTGTTGTGTTATAATTTTTTGTTTTCTTTATATAATTTGTAGTTTATTATTTTTACACACAAATTTCTAAGATATAGATATATCATTCTAGTTTCTCGATGGGAGTCTTTGTTGTGGTTTTTTGAATTTTGAGGGTGAAATTAGTACAACATGATTTTATTTAATACAATAGTGATTTTCAATATAATTTTTGGATCAGGGATGTGCTTTCATATTTGTAAAGGAATGGGCATGCCAATCCAAGTTGGATCATTTGGTCCACTGGGATAGTCATTTCTATATATTTAAGTTTACATCAGGATTAAAATTCATCATTGGTGGAATGTTAATGTATTGAAATTACAAGAATAAAACCTCCATTACTTTTTATACCAATGAGGTTGAGTATGTCATTACATCACAAGAAGCTGCAAAAATGATATAGATGGTGAGTCAAATTGAATATTTTTATTTTTATTCTGATTATCTTGGGGTTATTGGTTGGGGGAAAAATCATGATATATTTATCCAAGAATATAGTTAAATATTAAATAGCGAAGAACATGAAAATAAAATATCATATCTTAAAGGGAAAGGTCCCTGAAGGAATATTAATTATATATTTTTTTAATTTATAAGTATAATATTGTTGATATATTTACCAAACCTATTCCATATAAGAATTATGAGAAGCTGAGATAGTCTATGGGAATGAAACCTATTCCCAAAC
This sequence comes from Viscum album, assembly GCA_963277665.1. NCBI lineage: Eukaryota > Viridiplantae > Streptophyta > Magnoliopsida > Santalales > Viscaceae > Viscum > Viscum album. The sequence continues at coordinate 581,658,436 of OY728130.1, read as the reverse complement.
ATCAATGAGATTTTTTTTTATACTTTTACCCAACATTAAATAATTTTTTAATTATAATAAAGGATAAGATATATGAAGTAGGGTATAAATATTATTGTGTATAAATGTTTTTAATCTACATATTGAGATAAGTGTAAGAAACCCCATGAGATTTTATTTGATGTTTATTAAATGTTTTCTTTAGTAATTTTTATCATATACAAAACTATTTAAAAAAACTTTAATGTCTGAGTCAACCTATATTGTTTTTATATGAAAAAATATCATATAGACTAAAAAATCAATGATTCATGGCTAATTACATTTATAGGAATAATACCACATAAATCTGAAGTCCCTTTATATTTATTGTTAATCAGGGGCAGAAAAAACATTTTAATTATTTAGTGGTTGAGAAAAAGAAAATTTTAGCATAGAAAAATGAGAAATGTGTTTTCAAACATGGAGAAAATATTCTACATATATATTCTTGAGGATTTACTAAATTAGGTAGACATCATTACATTTGAATAAAATATTCTTAGTGTAATTTTTTTTGGCATTCAAAAAAATAAAAAATGGGATATTGTTAGTCCCTTTGATGATGATGATGTTGTATTTGTTGTCAGTACATTTCACGAGTTTGATCTTAAAGATTAATATGGATGAACATGGAATTTCGAGGAATTTGAGAAGGCATATTGGTTGTTTTACTAAAGAAATCTAAAACTACACTACAAAGTAAGAGATCATATTTTGAAAGATGATCATTTTGGAAGCATAAAAATAATTCCTAAGGAACTTTACACCCTAACATGTGAGAAAATTCCATATATATCATACGTAGCATCCTTTGGTGAGTTAGTGCTTTCTAGTAATTTTAGTTTTGGGAACCAACCACACTATAATGCATACCACTGAAAAATTATACACAACTCTAGATAGTGATCATTTATCTTATTACACCATAATGGATAAATCACATAGAAATTAATAAGATATTTAATTTAATTACTAATATTTATTTTTGATATATGATTTGTTAATTCCACAATGAATTTTTTTGCATTGAAATATATGGTAAGGAATGTATTGTAGGAAAGTTTTACACTAAAATGTGATCCCTATGATTTTTAGGTTTCTCTCTGTTTTGTGAAAGTGAATCATTATTCTACAAATCCATTGCACATGTTTAAAAACATATGAGAGTGTTTTGGAGTAAATTTTTTATTGAAAGGTGTCACTCAAAAATATAGTGCTACATACCAAAATATTAATGATATTTTTTCAAAGGATATCATAATCTAGGTGTGTTACTATATAAATATGTTGGTCAAGAATTAAGAATTTCATTTTCAGACAGTTCGTCAAAATTCCATAATATGTGAAAAAATGTTTTACAAAATTTATATTTTTTATGAGATGAATTTTTAGGGAAATCTTGGAACACAATTATGTGGAGAACCTGAAAATTTCATGGGAATTGAGATATAAAATTTATAGAAAATATCTAGAGAGCGTGTTCAAGAAAAATAAAAAATGAAAATTACAGATGATAGAGAAACATAATGTGACTTTTATATATAGAAATATTATTGAATAATCATGGGAGGTCATTATTTATTTTCATTAAATTATAAATAAAATCCAATTCAGGAAGTGATATAGATATTCTATCCATTAATGGTGACTATTCTTTGGAAATATTTTATTTGTTCAAAAATTATTGAATATTGGAAATTTATAGAACTATTTGGTGTTTATATTGCATTAGGTCCTAAGATACATGGTTGATCATGATAATAAGATATCATCCATGATTGTATGAGATTAAAACATCCAACCACCTAGGATCTATTCCTCCTCATTATGGATGAAATTCCTTAAATTTTTTAAGAAAGTCATTTACTTTTTGTATCTTGTGAGTTTATGAGTCAATTCCATAACCAAAATAAGAGAAAATGATTTTGAAAAAGAAATTCAATAAATAATGATTCCTACCTATTATAAGTTCTGATAATTTATTAATTACATATTAACACATTCCCAACTCATAGGATCACATTTCTCTTAATAAATTTCATTCATTCTTTAATAAGATACACATTACAAATAATATGTGATTCACATTCAGAAAATAGTATGACATATTCAAATTTATAGAAACTAATCTTAAAAATAAATAATTCTTAAAACCTATGATTCATGGACTGATTTTTAAGATATTCAATCACATTTAAATATTTAATGTATTCATATATATTCAGATGCTTAAAGACCATCGATGATAGAATAAGGGATCTTATGTTATATGAATCAGTTGGATACATATAATATGAATAATTACCCTCTTATGAGGAATAATTTCTTTTCTATATGTGGTATATTTATCCACAATATATAATTACTTCTCTTATTCAAGAATAATTCTTATATTACAATTCAAATTAATGAAATTAATACCATTAAATATTTATTTCACAAGGACTGATGTCATTTAAAAATTTTAATTTTGTGTTTAATTCTATAAATATGTAAAAAATGTTTCATTATTAATATCATGAATATTATCATTCAATAATGTATTTTAATGTATATAACCACATTAAAATAATAATCATAACTATTACAAATTTAGTTGGTTGAGACCCATATTTCTATACATCTTAACTCAACTAAACTAGTCTCATAAACTATATATATATTGGTAAATGAATACTATTAATTTTATATAACATAAATCTTGGATTATTGAGTTAAAAACATCATTCTTAATTCATATTATGGTTTTTTCAACACAATTACTATAGGTTCCAATTTGATTTGGCTACAGAGTCAAGTGCCACTCAATATTCATATTAGGATAACTATTAACTATTTTCTCTAACATAAGATAGATTATTGACTCTAAGATAAGCATGAACCATCATATTGATAAAAGAATTCATAATATATTTGATTGATAAAATTCTTGATGAATGTGATTCATATTCGAAGGATTTTGAAACATTTTATTTTTTATTAAGTATGTCATATTTAGTATCAACATTGACATTTTATATATCAGATACATTCCCATTATAAATATATTCAAAATAATTCATCAGTATGTACCGTGTACATAATTACTAAATCATATAGATAATAATTACTTAATTTATTTCCTATTATATCTTATAAAATGGTTAAAATTTTAATCAAATTTCACATAACAAACATCAGTCTCTACATCGATTTAAGTAAGATAAAAGATCCAAAATTCTTAAAGGTTCTAGTGGACTAGAGAATAGGGAATGTGATAATTCACTTAGGGGCTCTAAGAAAAAAAATACTTGAAATTAATCATTAGGTAAATAATAAAGTCATAAAATATTCCACAAATGTTTCATTCGTTTTTTATATGATTTTTTACATAGTTTGAATATATCATTGGATTATAAACCATTGTAACATTTAGCTTATGAATTATTTATTAGTTGATTATGGACCTAACACCACCATATAGTCTTAATGAAGTTATAAAACCTAAGAAATTATCAAAATTTATCATAAAATAGATCCAACATCATATCAAGTAAAATAAACATATAATTATACATAATAAAAAAAATTTTATAAGATAATAAAAAATATTTTATAAGATAATAAAAAATATTAAGATCAAAATACAATTGTTGAATTCAAGGATCATTCTTTATAAAAAAATAATTCTAATCACCATTTACTTGTTGGAATTATATTCCAATATAAGTGTTGATATTCACTCCTATATGGAAATGGATAGAATAATAAAAGTGATAGAAATTCGAGAACCTATCCAATGGGGAAAACTGGGGAATTATATCCAATGATGAAAAGTAGAGAATACTATGAACCGCAATTTCTTTACCTTAATATAATGAAAAATACTTATCTCTTCATTTATATATACTATAATAGGTCCATTTTGTTTCCTTAAAAGGAATATGAATTTATAGAAAACTAAATATAGTGCAATAAATAGTCTCCAATGGTTATTTGGAGAATTAAATAGCCTCTAAAGGTGGTTTAAGTCCCAAAACCCCTTTGGAAGTGCATTAATGCGTCTCCAAGTAGGTTCAATCTATAAAAGGATGTTCTTAAATGATCTATTTTGGTGGGATTTCAAATTTTCAACATGTAATGGGGCCTATAACCACATTAGTAAAATCCCATGCTTAAATACCATTTTGGATTTACTATTTTTAGATATTTATCTAATAATATATATCCCATTATTTATATTATAATGTCACAATAATTATTTAACAAAATAAACATTCTTTAATTTAATATATAAAATATAAAAAATACAAATAATATTTGTATTTGTAATAAACATTAACATATTTACATATGAACTCATCACATTAGTCCAAAAATATCAATTAATATTATATTATGTGTGACTTAGGGACAATTTTTTATGTTCAAAATGATTAGAAATAAAATTAATACTCCGAAATGTAGGGTGGTATCTATCAACCTATCATTTCTACCACAATTACAAATGGATTTTGTACAATATAATCCATAACATATATATTACTTAAGTTCCTTTGTAATATAAATTGATGTTGATCACAAGAAAAGAATGATTTCAATCTAGTATAACTTATATATTTTTCCCAATTCCTAGGAATGTTTTTTATATGATAGAATTATAAATTATTTTCATGGATTGACTAGGAACTCACTTATTGAAAACTCAATTAAGAGAATTTTTTTACAACATATCACGAGGGAGAGATCATATTATCCTGGTTAGTAAGATCTCTCTGCCTAATTAGAGACATACACAACTACCTTATATCAATAGAATTGTCAAATAATATTAGAAAAGTATGAATGTGTGGAACCTTACTAGTAGAGAAACTATTTTAAAAACTACTTTCAAATGATCCACAACTAATGAATCATATATTGCAGTAAATTTCATATATTATAAGTTGGTTATTCTAAAATTAAGTTCACTAACTTATATCATTTGAGTGATAATGTTTATCTCTACAAAAGGGGACCAACTCATACAGTTCATAATATATTATCACAACCCAAAATGATGGTTATAAATAAGGGACAACAATGTAATATATTTATTTTAGGGGTTAGGTTTCATATTATCACCCATTTTTTGTGATGATAATATAAATGAATGACAATATATTTCCATTAATATGTACTATATAACTAATATAGTTTATATTAAAATAATACCTGTATGAATTTAGTGCATGGAAACTAACACTTAATACTCATATATAGTTGAAGAATGTATAAATATTATAAAACTGTTATACATAGAGAAGAATCACCACTATGAAAATAAACTATATACGTGGTCATAAACTGTGGTGATAACTTGACTGGACCATTTGTATAAGTTTTATCCATGATTATCCAAATACGGGCCTTTATATCCACAGAAATAGGGGTATATTGTGATCCCTCAAACCCACACTCTTAGATCAGGTGATATAATAATGTACCTTACATACTCACATCGATACTAGTTATAAAACACTAGATATAATCATACTTAATTAAAGGATTCAAGAATGATTATTGAATCTCTTACATTCCATGGATATTATTATGGTTATATATTTTTAGAACTATGATTTACAATAATCTAACAAATCCTATCTTATTTGTATTGAATAGAAATTGTTTCACACTATATTTGAAAAAACTTTATCCATATTGAGACTGCAGAATCTCCCACCAGTCTGTCACATGTTCCATCCATCTAAACATGACATAAGTACTAATTTTAATTATAACATGGAGAATTTAATCATAATAAATGGATGAGATAAAACAATATATAATGGAAGTGTATATTTGAAGTTTTAAAAACATTATAATTATATAAAAAATATTTTTATGAATCTGAATAATGTTATACAAGCATGGGAAGAGGTATACACTAAAACCCAAGCTGTATTTTTTCTCATGAGACACATCAATGAATCAAGGGGATATATAATTTTGGGATACACCTGTCAAATTTTTAAGTGAAATTATTTCCCTATAAGAGTTAGTAGGATATTTAATATCATCCCCTAATGTAACAACCCAGGAATTCCAACATAATTTTATTTTATAAATATTATTTTAGTGATTTTTTTATAATTATAAATTTACTAAATTGAAAAAAAACCCAAGTTTACAAATTAATAAAAAACACAAATATAAAATGAGATGATAATTTAAATGATAACAATTTAAATAATAAAGGAACTCCAATATTTGTTTTAAATGGAATAAAATGAAGGACCGAGATTCACAAAGGATTTGTGCATCTGCAAATTTTCCTTTAAAAACCGTAGATTCCAAAGGAAGGTTTAAAACATGCTGATGTATATTTATACCCTCCTTGAATTCCAATAACATCATAACAACACCACCCAAGTTCCACATGATGTTCTGCCCATTTTCTAGGAACATCAAAACCCTCTTTTGATCCTAAATAATGTAAGGGTTTATTGTATTTCTTCAAAACATCTTTTTTTACTAAGTGTTATATATATATCTAGGTGTGTGTGTGTGTATCTATACATATACATAAGTATATATTTTCACCATATATGAAATATGTTCTTATATTAAAATTTTATTTCTAAATCATATGGTTTGTGAGGGATTATAATAGTTTCACTTGATTTTGTAAAACCAATATAATATATATATATATAATATATAATATAAGTATATATATACATGTAATAACACGTCTTTCAAATTCAATTTGCATATGAGAAATGATTTTCTTCATTCAACAGATCTATTTTCTAAATCTTTCCATTCTAAGGGTGTAATTCTATGATTTTTTACAATGATATATATATATGTGTGTGTGTGTGTGTGTGTGTGTTTACAAGTGTATATACACATATAATGATTGATATTTTTAGTACATATATAAAGGGTTTCTTATGCCTTAAACCTTATTTCTAAACTTTTGTTGTAAAGGAATTCTATCTTTATTTTCAAACATCATTAGAAGAGTTTTAAATAAATTTCTCAACCTATGATATGTATATATGTGTGTATATATTCACAAAATTTATGTTTTATTTATAATAGAGTATTACTATATGTGTAAATAAAAAGATCATGTTTTACAATTCTTGATTTCAAACCCATGCCTATAAAAGGATTTAAATGTAGTTTGTATACACATATATATTATATATATATATATATTAATAAATGTGTATAAACTCACTCAATTTACCAAACTTGGTTTTTAGAGGTTATAATCTAAGAATTGTAAACAGAATATAGCCTTTATAGGGTTTTATGAAAAATTATTTATCATATTCTGTTGAACATAGGAATTTATAAAATATATATATGTATATACTTATTTATATATATACATGTTCAACTCAAATTTTCAGTCTTCGAAAAAAATAATTTTAGTCAGCAACTGATGTTTGGAGATTCTAATAAATATGCATCTTTTATAGTCTCTTTTTATTTAATTTTCACATGAAATTATAATCATTCTAAGTAAATAGTATTTTTTTTTGTGTGATTCTACATCTGCATACCCTGACATGTCATGAAAAGATATATATGGCCATTATCTAGCTCATATGTGACAAATAATGCATTTCGAGACCATGTACACATTATATTTATTTATCATGAAATTTAAGCTTTTAAATGGAACTAATATCTCTTGTATGGTAATCTTCTCAAGTTGTTTTGGTAAATATTTTCAAGAAGGTTTTTTGACATGTTATAAGTAAAATTATTTTCTTATAAATAAAATAATTAGATGTATGAGATTTTGGAAATGTTTTGGATTTGAACAGAGAATGGAAGGTCTATAAAAATGATTTTGCTAAAACTGGTACTAGTTATAATGAATGGTATGGGAAGTGAACTCATAAGTTTAAGGGAACTTTTTTCCACTTGATTTATGTCTAGTAAACACATGTATGGTTTTCATTTATGGTCTACCATGTAATCGGGATAATCCCCCAAAAAACTATAATATTAATAGGGGAATTATCAAGTGATTTCACAAATGTAATCATTTTATGAAATTTTTTTCTGAAAAATTATATGGGGTTTTCAATGACGTGTTAAATATTTTTATACCAAACATTATTTCAAGTAATATATATTATTTGATGGATCTTCATAAATGATATCTTTAACCCCCTTACTGATCATTTTAAAGCTCACCCCTTGTTTTAAATTATTTTTCTACTGGTTGATTAGAGTTTTTTATTGATGTTCATTTCATTTTTTGTGTTGGAGCACATGATGTCTTTTAGTCTATTTTAATTCTCTTGTACAACTCTGATAAAAATGTATAGTTTGTCTAATCCCCCAGAACCTAGACCTGTAAAAATGATAAATGCTCTATCAAAACCATTTTCAATACCAATATACATAAAAATGGTATATGATATTTATTTTTATTTTAAAAACATTACCTATTATTAAGGAATCCAAATATCAAATAGTGCTCATGGTGGTAGAAGGTTTGTTGTCACCACATACGTTAAAAAGAAACATTAATTTATTTAATTTAGTTAAAATCCTTATAGAAAAATACTCATTTTGAAAACAATTGAATTAATTTAAAATAAAAATGGTATAAATATACACTGTATAAAAGAAGGTTTTCTATAAACCAAAATATGCCTCAATGAAAAGAGATTGAGACGAAGTCCCTTAGCACTTGAGAAAATACATGAATTTAAATAATTAAAGAATCACATTAAAAAAACATATAATATCAAGATAGTAAAGATATTTCTGATATAATATTTAAAGGGGAATTATATACACTATATAAAAGTGAATTTGTTCATAACAACAAATAAGTATCAAATGAATGTAAATTGAGATGAAATTCCTTACAAATGTCATTTTTTTAATAAAATATATATATTACGTATATTCACTATAAATACAAATAAATAAATAATATATAAAATATATGATATCCAAGGTTATTTCTGACATAATCATATCATGACATAAACAAAAATTTGAAGATTAACTCAAGGAATGGAAATTAGGTTAAGAAGTTGCCTTACCTTGAGCCAGACTTGTCTTGTTCATTATTTATCTCCCAGAATAATAAATTTAAGATAATTTATACTTTCTTTAGAAACTTTATCGAGATTATTATTACTTTTATGTCACTTATTACCTTGGTATAACAATCATATAATTATTCAAGTTCATATCAGTCGTTTGGTTGATATTTGGTACTTGAGTCAAAAGTGAACTTTTTATAATTACAAATTATCCATGTGGTCAAAATTCCATTATCACCAGAATAGTATTCATGATTTAAATATTATATTTATCCATTATATATATGTATTTATAATAGTACATAACATTTGGAGATAATAAAAGAAATGCACCGTTCATGGAGACGGTAGACAGTACGTACGCATGAACGCTACATTCATATATTTTTCATATTAAAGGAATGAAAAATAAATGTTTCAAAGATATATTAAATTTAAAATATAATATCTATGTTATATATGTTGCATAATTTCATTAATTACATTTTTTATGTGTTCCATGTACGGCATGAATGAGTCATATCACTTTAAGGGGGTGGTAGTCTGCACTTCTCAAATGAAATTATCATATTTACACATTATAGAAAGTATAAAAGTATACTGAAAATAAAAAATACATAATCATAGAGAAGATATAAATTTTATATATATCATATATAAATGCAGTGTCATCATAATGTCCACCATGAGAAGTGGTAGGGGAAAAATGAACAATCATAGTTTCGTGAGTTAGTAGTTCACCGTACACAGAAACTGTATGTTCGTATCCATTAGTAGGATATGTTCATAAGTGTAGTTAAAATAATTATCATAAAAAAATCATAGTATATTTAGGATATTGGTTTTGTTATTAAATCCAACAATAATAAGAGCATTGGGAGCAAAGAATGAAAATAAAGGAAATGAAATTGAGAGAATTTGTTACCTCTAAATCTGGTAACTTCTTTTGATTTGATCCAAAATGGATTTTTGAATTTCTTTATGCCCAAGGTAATGATTCTAGGAGTAAGGGAGGTATTTTGGTATCTTATTTGGGTATACATTGGATTAGGAAAGGGGATTTAGAGGTGTGGTTATCTGGGTAGAGTTGGTGGCCTTTTATAAGAGGTAGGAGAGGTACTTTAGGAAAGTCTAGAAATATTAATTTATTATAAACACAATTTCGATTAACAAATATCCAAAACACATTTAATTCAATGATAAGATTATTTGGGTTATAATACCCATCATAAAATATTTTTAGACTATTTATGAATATTTTTTATCCTTCTATTTTTGGTTTAACACTTATTTTACCCATTTTAATCTTATAGTGATATCATGTTATTTACACATTGTGGGTTAATATAATTACCATAACATGTCAAAATACAAAAAAAAAGACATTAATGAAATATTGGGAGTTCTCTTAACCATTTTTATGAATCTTATAATTTTATTAAATTAATATCATTTAATAAACTATTTTATATTTTAAGTTATGAATTATGTCAATTTTGACACTATTCATACATGACTTTTTTACAATTCAGAACCATCTGATAACTTAGAAAAAATGAATTAAATATAATATAATATGTCAATATTATCCCAAAAATTTTCGTATGTCGTTTAAATAATCATATTACATTTATTTCAATATTTATAATATCATTTATTTGAATCTGTTATTAATGAATCAATCACTACATCATCATTGTGTCATAATTAAATTTATTTATTTAATCTATAAAAATTATAATTAAAATATAATGACTTAGTAAATAATTGTATATATTTTATGGACTATTTATAGAAAAATATATCAGTTATATGTCCCCATATTAAAATTATTTTAGTAAAAGTTACGTGTTTATGTCATATTTCTCTTTACTTTAAATAAATTTTTATAAAATGTTATTTTCACATCCAAGTTGATCCATGGGGTCCCAAAATCGATCAAAGGATTCCCATGGTTGGACATATTTAGTCCAACAAGAGTAGTACATGTGTTAGGGTAGTTTAATATTTATTATAATATTGTTTTTACCCTAATTTACTAGATTTTCTCTTTAACCATGCTAAATAAAATAATTACTGAAGTTACTATTCATAATTTTCAAAAATAAAGGGTACATATTCACCCTATTTGGAACTTCTAATTCCAAATATTGAATCCATTTTTTCCAATTCAAAATATATAATTTTTTTAAATTAATTTGAAATTAATTCCCATTGTTAAAACCAAAAAGTGGCTTTTTAAGTGAAATCTTTCAAAAGATTGACATGTTTTTATATGAAATTTAAAATTGAAATTACTTAAAATAAACAAAATCGGATTAAATGATAAAATTATATTCCATTTATACTTCAAAATAATTTAATAATATAATTTAACCATATAAGTTATCTCGATGGAAAAAAGTTGTATTCAATTAAAAGTTAGCATATTTTTACTTTTCACAAAAACATGATAGTTATTCGATAAATATAAAAAATGTATCGAAGGAAAATTTTTATGTCCAGATTATAAATAATATGTTTATTTTTTAAAAATATTAAATATAAATGGTACAAAAACTAAATTTAAAAATCTTTCGCCATCAAAAGGTGGTAAAACTGTATTTTTAGAAAAATTCATCTTTTATCCGGAAAATTTAATTTATTCATATATCATATCTAGAAAACATATAAGATGAATTTTAAACATTTAATTGGATAGATAACATAGATTTTTCATTAAATAAAAATCCATAAAGAGTGATATGATTTTATAAACAAATAATTATTCTCTTTTAAAATAGATTTTCTTATAAACACATCCTTAATATTCAATTGGTTTTTATTTCCATTTATAATAAATTTGGTAACCCATGAATCATTATTTAAACAAGTGTAAAGCTTATTTATATATTCAATTAATACTACTCATTCCATTCATTCCAAAGTCTAGTCATTAACTACCATTTAAAATAATAATATTATTATTGTATTATATTTTTTTTAACTCACTGATGTGACCAACTAGGTTCGGGGCACCCGTTGTGTGGCTTCTGGATCATGGACATTACAAAGTGGTATCAGACGGGCTCTTTTCTTTGAATTAATATTTGGATCCTTAGTCAGGGATAGTACAGACATAGTTTTTGGTAATAAGTTGTGCCCAGGAGTAGCTAACCCGTGTACAGGGAAAATCCAATCTACCTTGTTATTGTAATTATTACTGATTTTTCAATTTTACAGTTGATTTTATTTTCACCGTTGGGTGACGCACTTGTGATTGTGCTATTTATATGTTATACATGGGTTCTATTTAGTTGCAAACCGATGAGATGAGGGTGTTCTATCTCATGGGTTATTTAGGCACACGCTAGAAATCACATGTCACACATTCCTTCCATGCCATGTAGATGCATTAGAAATTGCATGTTGTTGTGATAGGGGATTTTCTAGAAAAACATGTTTTTGTGATAGCTGCTTTGATAAATACCTGCTATTTGATAGGGTATTGTTATGTAAGATTTCAATAAAATGAATGCCCAAATTTGGTTCTTGAGGACTATGGGCCCTTATTAACCGAAATTTGGTGAATCATCAACTTGATATAACATGTATAAGATGGAAAGATTGGATTCACTGGGAGTATGGGCCCTCACGTATCGGAATTTGGCACTTAGGTGTCGGTTTTAGTGTTTTTCTGGGCTCCGGAGTAGTTTCTGCAGCTTACTGTCCAGAGAAACCTAGAATACACGCTGTGTAATTATGATTACATGTCGTTTACTCTTCTGTTCGGGAAGAAAAAGAAAATTTCTAAGTACATGTTGTGTAGATTCTACCCATGTCATAGGCCATGTAGGCGGAAACATGGGATAGTAAAACATTGAAGGAACACGCCATGTAGTTATTATACACGTCATGTTGTGTTGAACCTATGTCTGCTGTGCAACTAACAACACGGGAGGATAAATCTGACCATATACACACTGTTTCAATGACGAACACACCGTGTAGTTTGACCTGGGGATCCATCCGTGTAAAAAAACATGGGTTGGTGTTACCCTACATTGTACACGTCGTGTTCTTGTGGGACACCAAGTGTAGTGTCATCCGTGTAGCCAGCCGTGTATCGAGCAACACAGGTCGGTCTGAGGATTCTTTGTACACTCCATGTAGTGTAACCTGAGTACATAGGTCGTGTAGAGACCCGAAACTTGACGTACATGGACATTACATTACATTTGCGGAATACTTAGTACATAACAAAAAACACGCACACAAGGATCATAATAGTTTAGTGTCTTTGGAAACTCGGAATATAATCTTCTAATCTTGGTGAAAGATCTTCAAAATCTCCCATAAAGATCTTCTTTTTTTTACCTAAAACATTTCTTTATATCCTGGGGAATAGAAAACATACAAGGGTGAGCTCAAATGCTCAGTAAGGGTAAACAAAAGAAATATCAATCACATCATATACATAAGCACATAACTTTTGGAAATCTTAACCTGCAAAAGAGATCATAATTTCATAACATGGGGTAAATCATGGAAGTAAAATGTAATCACAATAATCATAACTTAAAACATGAAACGTTGTGGCATTCACACATAATCATAGAGAATCATTTATTGTTAGTCAAGACTCATTTCCAAGACTATCTTAGTGGACAAAGTCCCTTTCTGAATCGAGTAACCCTCGTTTCAGTCCTGTTTCACTGAACCGGTATAACCTACCGTTCCAGCCATGTCTATCTCATGAGATATAAAATCTTTACCCAATGCATTGGAGGGAGATATAGGTCCCACCCATCTCATAATGATACCATTATTATGTGTGCCACAAAATCATAAATCATACATCATTGCATAACCCATGTAATAAAATGGGATTCTTAAACATCATGCAATCATAATCCATAAACAATTGATATCATTTCATCATAAGAAAATTGAAACCATTTAAATCATAGAGACATTTTACTTGAAACATACATATCAAATAACGTCAACTTAGATGGAAAATAGTTTTGAAAAAAACACTTGAAATGAATTCTTGAGGAAAATATCCTTTCTTCTTTAAAAATATTTTTCCTTTCTTAACATGTCATAAAACATTAAACTAAAAGAAGTTGATTAAAAATAAACTTGAAAATTTGTAAAGGAAGATTCTTGGAAATAATTTTTTAAAAATCCATTCATGCTGTATAAGTTAAAAAAACATTTTTCTCATACTTTTGTCGGAAAAGTCAAAAAAGTAACTCGTATGAAAAACGACAAAATATTCCTTTCATATCTTTTACTAAAAACTCACCGAAGGGTAAAATAGGATTTAAACAATTGTAGGTGAATGGAAATAATATTACATATTGAGTAAACATGGATGTGGATGATAAAATACACCCCAGTAAATACTAAAGTATAAACAATCTCGGATAAAAATGAGATTGTGATATTTCCCTTACCTTAGGTCTGATTTGCTTCGTATGTGTCCGAACCTCCTGTATAATGATTTAAATAATGTCATTGACTTATTACAGAATCATATTCATTGTTATGATATCATATATGGTTCACTTATGACATTATATTACCTGTTCTTTTGTAAATTCCATGTTAAAGAAGCGTTTTGGGTAAAATCGTTTCATTTATCGTAGGTGTTTTGACTTGTTGTTATCGATATTATTATTACTTATATCATGATTTACTTACTTCCAGAATATAAAATATGATTTATATATCATATATATTCATTATATATATATATATAATAGATAGATAAATGAAATGAAAAACACCGTTCATGGAGACGGTAGTCCGTACGTACGCATGAACGCTGTTTTTCTTTCCTTATTGTCTTGAATGGAAGTAAGTAGATGACATACATATATATATATATATATATACATAAATCCAGTAGCTTTATAATGTCATATATTTCATTATTATTTCTTATATATACTTTATAATCATTCTTAAATGGTTAACATGGAGAATGAATCTCATCGCGTCGTGGAGACGGTAGTCCGTACGTACGCACGAGCGATGATATCATTTCCATAAATATTGAATTGAATTGGAGTGGATAATACAATATATCAGAATCAATATGATGTTTTAATAACTATGTATAGTTATTCTTTACACCATTATACCCATCCATGTAAGGTGGTGGTGGAAAATAGATTACACCACGGCGTGGAGACGGTATTCCGTACGTACGCACGCGCGGTGATTTCTTTTTCCATAGGATGGATAGATGGTTAAATAGGGTTGTTTCATACTTATAATAACATATCAGTATATGAGTGATACTGATGTTATTACTTCATAATTAAACAACCTAAGAAGAAGAAGTTGAAGAAGAAATAAAGATGAAAGAATTGGTAACGGTAATTACCTCTTCTTTGAAGCGCCTCTTTGAGACCTCCTCTTAGGGCACTAAAATTGGTCTTTGAGGAAGACCAGAACCTCTAGGATTATTCTAGGGAAGTGGATAAAGGATTTTGGCAGGGTTTGGCCGAGCTTGATTGCTCAAATTGGTGTGAGGAGGAGGGGGAGGAGGTGTCCTTTTATAAGGGAGGAGAGGGGCACCTTAGGAATACCTCAAAATATTATTTTATATTAAAGTCAAAATCGGTTTATAATGGTTCCAAAGGGTCTTATTTCGGAGCTAAAGTGGGTATGGGTCGAAATACTATCAACCAATAAGATTTAGACAAGTTTAGGGTATTATTTTAACCTTATCAATTAGATTTAACTCTAAGTTAAATAATTTAACTTTTACCGTGTCTTTTTGTTTACTTTCACTATATGGTTAATACACTTACTATAACATGCCAAACGAACCCCAAATTGTTTATTATTAATATATATATCCTTATCTAAGTCATTTGGACGAACCTTAGATTTTTAGGAATAAAATAACAATTAATAATATAATATTAGATTTAAAAACTATTTTGTGTCAATTTTGACACTATTTGATATATGATTTTTGTGAAAGTCATAACATAATTATATGTTCGAACCATGTTGATTAAATCAACACTAATATATCATAGTAACCTATAAAATTAGTGGAATTTATAAAAAGTCTCAAATTACATTCATTTGAGCATTTATAACATCAATTATGTTAATATTTCCTTAAAAGGGAAATTACTGCATCATCGTTGTGTCATAAATAAATTAATTTATTTAAAGTTTAAAAATTATAAATAAAATATAATTATGTATTAAATATTGTTAGCTTTCTAATGAATATTTATAGTCGAATTTATCTTATGTATAACCCCATATTAAAAATGTTTTAGTTATTAAACTTTGATTTTAACTATTTTAACTATTCATTAAATAAAATAATATTAAATGTCATAATCTAATCCAAGTGGACCTAAATGGTCATATTATATTCATAAGGTTGTTTTTGGTCGAATTACATTTATCCAATAGAATTAGGACATGTGTTAGGGTAATAGTAATATCATATTTACCCTTAGTTACCCTATTTACTATTAACCGTGGTAAAAAAAAGTAAAAAGTTACTATTCAGCAAAAATTATTTTCATCTCATTGAACCACATTTTAGTCCTTGATATTAACCGTGTCTGTCGGATTTTTGAAATTCCATTCACAGAAGCGGTAAAATTAAGTTTTATGCAAAATTCAGTTTTTAACTTACCACTTAGTGGTTTCACTATTCATCGAAAATTGAAAGTTTTCAGAAAAATACCAAAAATTAGGCCTAAGCTATATTTGATATTATGAACTCAAAAATGATGTCTATTTTACCAAATTCAAAACATATCAGTTTCATTAACTAATTTAAAAATTAATTCTCGTCGTCAAAACAAATAGCGTGTTTTTAAGAGATAATAACTATCAAAAGATTGACACTAGTTTATAACTGGTTTAAATGTGAAATTACATCCAATGACCAACATTGTATTAAATTGTAAAAATATATTCTAAATATACTTTAAAACTACTCAAATTATTAATTTATCACTATTAATTATTTTGATTAAAAAAGTTGTTTTTAATTAAAATTTAGTAATTTTCACTATTCATCAGAATATGAAAGTTATCCGAAAAGTACCAAAATTTTACCCTAAGCTAATTTCGATATTACGAATCCAAAAATGAATTCCATTTTGAAAAATAAAATTTACAAAATTTCAAAAAGTGGTTATTACTATTCATAACGGCTAGTTTTAATAATATCTTAATAGCATATCGTTGTTTAGCGAAACTCGGTGTTGCGTACAACACACGCTATCGTGGAAGGTCGCAATTGCGTATAATTCAAGACAGGTCAGAGATGTGTATTGTGAAAGCTCCTTTTGGTGTAGCGTACAACACAAGACATTAGTGAAATTAAAAAGAATATTTTTCATAAAATCTTGGGTTGTTACATTCTACCCCCCTTAAAATGAATTTCGCCCTCGAAATTCGTCGGGGTTATAAATGGTTTACTATTCGAAAGTTTCTTTAATAGAAACCCACATCGTAAAAAGGAATACCAAAACCAATATCTAAAAACAAAAGTATGAAACTTGACGGTTACCCAAATAAACTAATCACTGGGTTTCCACATAGGTGAAAATATGGATATGGAAGAAAAATCTAACCATCATGTTCTGATGGAGAGTGGTAGAGAACATGGCTATGGAAAATACAACAATCACAAATCCATAAATTTGTGAAGATCTAAGGTACCATCCGATTAATCAGATATAAGATCACTAGGACAACATTTTTGGTTTTCAAGATCGTTTCCCTAAAGTTAAAGAATTTGAATTAGAATAAATACTTACTTTATTTTGGTACAATCTCACTGTTGTTCGTGCCTTTAACAATTTCCACTTAATCTCTTAAATAAATGAAGTTGAATTTGTTATTCGTGAAGTGTTAGCAGATCATGTGATAGAATGACGGGTCATTCCATCTGTCTCAAACAAAAGGTTAGCAAAAATTATATACATAAGTCGATCTATAGTGAGATTAATCATATATGGTTCCTAAAATGGACTTTATACTTCATATATCATACTGCTTAATATAATAAAACTAGTTTCTAATAAATAGGGACTTCCTGTAGGCCAGTGGTAGGCGATAAAGGCCAGTCGCACTTCGGTTGTGGGTTCGATTCCTACAGCCTTGTCCGAAGCGATGGGTTGTCGCCCGTCCTGCAGGTTGTCCTTTTTCTAAAACTATATTACTATAACATCCCATCAATAATATCGAAAATCTTCTATCCTTAAACAATACTAACTTATGTCCAACATAATCCATTCTAATCTTTAGGCTTATCCATAATACTACAGTCCACTCTCATAATATAGTGAAAACGATTACCAGAGATTTAATACTGTCGTTAATCCCCATATATCATAAGATATGTCTTGTTGGTTACATTCCAAACTTTCAAAGGCCCTAATCATGTATTCTCTTGAATACCCATTGAACCTTAGTGAAAACATGAATGCAGTTAAAAGTTAACTCTTTCCACATACCAAAATCCAAAAATTCTCTATACTCAAACCATGATATAACCTTCTCCTTATATCAGTCATGAGCTCATGAATACAATCAAACACCTCATTATCTTATTATTCCTTCATTATGCGCATATCATCTAAATTCCAAAAATATCTGAATAACCATTCATGGATAGTGGTACCATTAATCATACACTTTCATAACTCAAGGAAAGACAACAGTGTAACAATCCTTAGATGTCTCTTTATTCCATAGTATCATGATATTTCTTATACAACATTACACATGATAAACATGTAATCATTCCACTACATTCTTAAACCATTGACCGAGCTTCAACAATTCTTTCATCTCACATATCATTTGTAGTCTCTTCATCATCATCAACATAAATACTTCCCATACGACCATACTGATTATCTTCATGAGACTTTCCCTTAGGGAATTGGTTTGCATAATGCCCGTACATTCCACATTTAAAACATTTAACCATTGTTTATGTCGTAGCAATACCATTATCCTCATCCATGGTGTTAACTGAACCTTTTCCTTTGCACTTACTTGCTTTGTGTCCTTCTTTTCCACACCCAAAGCATCTTCCAGTTCCTTTGAAACATTCTCCTTGATGCCTCTTCCCACATGATTTACATAGGGAAAATTGAACTTTCTTTCCTCTATGATCATCATGAAACTCCATCTTTCTCTTATTAGCCGAGTCAGGAAACTTACCAAATTTTACTTTATTGATCATATTATGAGATTGCTGATTCGGCATAATAATGATGTTTGGACTTCCAAATCACATTTCATTATGAAGAATATCATTCCATTGTCCATAATATCCTCCATTATCGTGAATCATCTTGTTTCCAGCCATTTTCTAAAACCCAAAAAAGAATAGTGTGAGAGGAAAAAATCATGCTAGGGAAAACAACATAATAAAGGTGGAGTATCCTCAATATCTAACATCTTAGGTTAAATTCTATGATCGTTACCGTAGTTCTAGGACTGTATCCTATACGTATACTTATCCTTAGGGACATCCCTAGACATACCTTATAAATATCTCTAGGGATCTCACTAAAGTTCTCGCATCCTAGTTTCCAAAGGTTGACTAAACCTTTCCTCTGATACCAACTGTAGAGACCCGAAACTTGACGTACATGGACATTACATTACATTTGCGGAATACTTAGTACATAACAAAAAACACACACACAAGGATCGTAATAGTTTAGTGTCTTTGGAAACTCGGAATATAATCTTCTAATCCTGGTGAAAGATCTTCAAAATCTCCCATAAAGATATTCTTTTTTTTACCTAAAACCTTTATTTATATCCTGGGGAATAGAAAACATACAAGGGTGAGCTCAAATTCTCAGTAAGGGTAAACAAAAGAAATATCAATCACATCATATACATAAGCACATAACTTTTGGAAATCTTAACCTGCAAAAGAGATCATAATTTCATAACATGGGGTAAATCATGGCAGTGAAATGTAATCACAATAATCATAACTTAAAACATGAAATGTTGTGTCATTCACACATAATCATAGAGAATCATTTCTTGTTAGTCAAGACTCATTTCCAAGACTATCTTAGTGGACAAAGTCCCTTTCTGAATCGAGTAACCCTCGTTTCAGTCCTGTTTCACTGAACCGGTATAACCTACCGTTCCAGCCCTGTCTATCTCATGAGATATAAAATCTTTACCCAATGAATTGGAGGGAGATATAGGTCCCACCCATCTCATAATGATACCATTATTATGTGTGCCACAAAATCATAAATCATACATCATTGCATAACCCATGTAATAAAATGGGATTCTTAAACATCATGCAATCATAATCCATAAACAATTGATATCATTTCATCATAAGAAAATTGAAACCCTTTAAATCATAGAGACATTTTACTTGAAACATACATATCAAATAACGTCAACTTAGATGGAAAATATTTTTGAAAAAAACACTAGAAATGAATTCTTGAGGAAAATATACTTTCTTCTTTAAAAACATTTTTCCTTTCTTAACATGTCATAAAACATTAAACTAAAAGAAGTTGATTAAAAATAAACTTGAAAAATTGTAAAGGAAGCTTCTTGGAAATAATGTTTTAAAAATCCATTCATGCTGTATAAGTTAAAAAACATTTTTCTCATACTTTTGTCGGAAAAGTCAAAAAAGTAACTCGTATGAAAAACGACAAAATATTCCTTTCATATCTTTTAATAAAAACTCACCGAAGGGTAAAATAGGATTTAAACAATTGTAGGTGAATGGAAATAATATTACATATTGAGGAAACATGGATGTGGATGATAAAATACACCCTAGTAAATACTAAAGTATAAACAATCTCGGATAAAAATGAGATTGTGATATTTCCCTTACCTTAGGTCTGATTTGCTTCGTATGTGTCCGAATCTCCTGTATAATGATTTAAATAATGTCATTGACTTATTAAAGAATCATATTAATTGTTATGATATCATATATGGTTCACTTATGACATTATATTACACGTTATTTTGTAAATTCCATGTTAAAGAAGCGTTTTGGGTAAAATCGTTTCATTTATCGTAGGTGTTTTGACTTGTTGTTCTTGACATTATTATTACTTATATCATGATTTACTTAATTCCAGAATATGAAATATGATTTATATATCATATATATTCAGTATATATATATATATATATAATAGATAGATAAATGAAATGAAAAACACCGTTCATGGAGACGGTAGTCCGTACGTACGCATGAACGCTGTTTTTCTTTCCTTATTGTCTTGAATGGAAGTAAGTAGATGACATACATATATATATATATACATAAATCCAGTAGCTTTATAATGTCATATATTTCATTATTATTTCTTATATATACTTTATAATCATTCTTAAATGGTTAACATGGAAAATGAATCTCATCGCGTCGTGGAGACGGTAGTCTGTACGTACGCACGAGCGATGATATCATTTCCATAAATATTGAATTGAATTGGAGTGGATTATACAATATATCAGAATCAATATGATGTTGTAATAACTATGTATAGTTATTCTTTACACCATTATACACATCCATGTAAGGTGGTGGTGGAAAATAGATTACACCACGGCGTGGAGACGGTATTCCGTACGTACGCACGCGCGGTGATTTCTTTTTCCGTAGGATGGATAGATGGTGAAATAGGGTTGTTTCATACTTATAATAACATATCAGTATATGAGTGATACTGATGTTATTACTTCATAATGAAACAACCTAAGAAGAAGAAGTGGAAGAAGAAATAAAGATGAAATAATTGGTAACGGTAATTACCTCTTCTTTGAAGCGCCTCTTTGAGACCTCCTCTTAGGGCACTAAAATTGGTCTTTGAGGAAGACCAGAACCTCTATGATTATTCTAGGGAAGTGTAGAAGATATTTTGGCAGGGTTTGGACGAGATTGAGTGCTCAAATTGGTGTGAGGAGGAGGGGGAGGAGGTGTCCTTTTATAAGGGAGGAGAGGGGCGCCTTAGGAATACCTCAAAATATTATTTTATATTAAAGTCAAAATCGGTTTATAATGGTTCCAAAGGGTCTTATTTCGGAGCTAAAGTGGGGATGGGTCTAAATACTATCAACCAATAAGATTTAGACAAGTTTAGGGTATTATTGTAACCTTATCAATTAGATTTAACTCTAAGTTAAATAATTTAACTTTTACCGTGTCTTTTTGTTTTCTTTCACTATATGGTTAATACACTTACTATAACATGCCAAAAGAACCCTAAATTGTTTATTATTAATATATATATCCTTATTTAAGTCATTTGGCTGAACCTTATATTTTAAGGAACAAAATAACAATTAATAATATAATATTAGATTTAAAAACTATTTTGTGTCAATTTTGACACTATTTGATATATGATTTTTGTGAAAGTCATAACAGAATTATATGTTCGAACCATGTTGATTAAATCAACACTAATATATCATAGTAACCTATAAAATTAGTGGAATTCATAAAAAGTCTCAAATTACATTCATTTGAGCATTTATAACATCAATTATGTTAATATTTCCTTAAAAGGGTAATTACTGCATCATCGTTGTGTCATATATAAATTAATTTATTTAAAGTCTAAAAATTATAAATAAAATATCATTATGTAGGAAATCTTTTTATCTTTCTAAAGAATATTTATAGTCGAATTTATCTTATGTATAACCCCATATTAAAAATGTTTTAGTTATTAAACTTTGATTTTAACTATTTTTACTATTCATTAAATAAAATAATATTAAATGTCATAATCTAATCCAAGTGGACCTAAATGGTCATATTATATTCATAAGGTTGTTTTTGGTCGAATTAAACTTATCCAATAGAATTAGGACATGTGTTAGGGTAATAGTAATATCATATTTACCCTTAGTTACCCTATTTACTATTAACCGTGGTAAAAAAAAGTAAAAAGTTATTATTCACCAAAAATTATTTTCATCTCATTGAACCACATTTTAGTCCTTGATATTATCCGTGTCTGTCGGATTTTCGAAATTCCCTTCACAGAAGCGGTAAAATTAAGTTTTATGCAAAATTCAGTTTTTAACATACCACTTAGTGGTTTCACTATTCATCGAAAATTGAAAGTTTTCAGAAAAATACCAAAAATTAGGCCTAAGCTATATTTGATATTATGAACTCAAAAATGATGTCTATTTTACCAAATTCAAAACATATCAGTTTCATTAACTAATTTAAAAATTAATTCTCGTCGTCAAAACAAATAGCGTGTTTTTAAGAGATAATAACTATCAAAAGATTGACACTAGTTTATAACTAGTTTAAATGTGAAATTACATCCAATGACCAACATTGTATTAAATTGTAGAAATATATTCTAAATATACTTTAAAACTACTCAAATTATTAATTTATCACTATTAATTATTTCGATTAAAAAAGTTGTTTTTAATTAAAATTTAGTAATTTTCACTATTCATCAGAATATGAAAGTTATCCGAAAAGTACCAAAATTTCACCCTAAGCTAATTTCGATATTACGAATCCAAAAATGAATTCCATTTTGAAAAATAAAATTTACAAAATTTCAAAAAGTGGTTATTACTATTCATAACGGCTAGTTTTAATAATATCTTAATAGCATATCGTTGTTTAGCGAAACTCGGTGTTGCGTACAACACACGCTATCGTGGAAGGTCGTGATTGCGTATAATTCAAGACAGGTCAGAGATGTGTATTGTGAAAGCTCCTTTTGGTGTAGTGTACAACACAAGACATTAGTGAAATTAAAAAGAATATTTTTCATAAAATCTTGGGCTGTTACAGGTCGTGTCATGAACAACATGGGCTGGTGAAGAGCTTGTCGCGTACCTGAAGTGTTTTCATGGGACACACCGTGTAGTATTGTTTCAGGAGAGACGTGTGGCTTAACTGTGTAGAAGGAATCGGACATGGAAGGAGGGTTCACATACACACCATGTATTCAGAAGACACGCCATGTGTTTGGGGTGTTACACGACCAGTTTTAGCTAGAGTACACGCCCATGTCGATGGCCTTTGAGAACACACCGTGTAGTATTTATACATTTCATGTAGTTAAGTTTGATAAATCTTAAATGCTTTCCTTCTAATGTTCCCTTCTTGGTCTCCTCGTTTTCAATCTTCGATAAATATTGATCTAAGGTGTGCTTTTGACCTTGTTGAGTCATGCTGCCGAGACGACCACCGGTTGTTCACCAGGAGAGTGGCGATGATTATACTCTTGAGATGGTGGGAAATGGTCTACCAGTGGATCCTCCATCAGTGTAAGATGAGGAGCTAGCCATTATACCATACATTGTCATGGAGGCGCAGTTCCGTGAAGGCTTCATGCGGTTCATTCAGACCTTCCAGGGAGCACCACAGGCCACCACATCTATGGCAGAGCTGACATGTATCTTCCAGCAGCAGCATCTGCCTACGTTTTTAAGGGATGGCGGACCACAGACTGCAGATTTATGGATGGATTCAATGCAAATGATATTTGAGCATCTAGAGACGCCTCCTTGGAGGAGGTTCAAGCTCGCTAAAAACATGATGCATGATTCTGCCAAGAGGTGATGGGATGTTACCACCCAGTCTGAGCATCAATGAGACATGGCATTGGAAGATTTTCAGGCATCCTTCTATGACTTCTTCTTCCTGGAGATGTTGTGGGAAGATCGAGCTCAAGGGATCATGAATATGGAGCAGGGCGCCATGTCAGGGACGGATTATTCTGCCCGCTTCATTGAGCTACATCGTTTTTCACCTGTTCTGGTAGGTGACGAGACATTGAGGGATATACGCTTTGAGGATGGTCTTCGGTGTGACATCTGATCTCTGGTAAATGTTTTCAAGTTGTCTTTCATACATACTATTGTGAACACGGTGATGATTACTGAGTGGAACCTGCGAGAAGCTAGTGGTCTGGACCAGGGCGGTTCGACACCGGTTGTTGGTACTATTCCTACTAGTAAGAGGAAGAGGTAGATGGATTTCTCTCAAGGTGGTAGTATTAGCCAGAAGAATACTCTAGGTGGTCAGGTCATTTTCTACCAGTGTGGTACCGAGGGGAACAAGAGACCTCAGTGTCCACGAGACTCATTGGAGTTTTGAGCTTGCAGAAAAATGGGTCATCTCTAGTGTTTTTGGAAGGAGTTTCCACCAGTGGCTAGTGAGAGGGGATCTGTGCAGACTCCGCATGCGGGATCAGGACTAGAAACTTCTTACCAATCAGGAAATTTGGGTATATCAGGGCATGCTAATAGAGATGGTGGTCATGGCCGTGGTAGCCAGACACCAGGATCCCAGAGGCAACAGAGGGGCCCGAGCCATCAGTGAGACACCACTCTAGAAGAGCTAGAATTCAAACTCTATTTCAGGACCTACAGGCCAAGGGACAGTCTCAGGTAAATAGTTTCTATGAGGCGTAGGCCTCCCAAAAGGTAACGGAGGTGCAAAAAGTTTTCCTCGGGCCGGAAAGATTGGCCCTCGAGTACAAAGACAGAAGGGAGCTTGACTGCAAGACCCACCCGTCGAGCAGGGATGATAGTCGGCCTTAGTGATCCGACGATGCCGAGTGGAATAATATCTATCAGTCTTGCTACTTTTGGTATACAATGGACAGTCTACTACCTATGTTATACTGAATTCTCATTTTAGGTTGAGACGTTGAGCCTAGATTTCATCGACTATATATTATATATGACACAGTCTACCTATATTATACTAAATTGACACCACCAACGTCAACCCATTGCTCGGTATAATATCAATAGCGGGCGCGAGGCACCATTTTCCCAATAGATCAACATTGGATCCTTTCCTTGAGACGCCTACCTGAGCTCCCCATTTCCACTCTAGTTCAACCCTCAGTATAATATAGCGAGGTAATCTTATATATAGTCTCTCTAGATTACCCGAGGGATACATGAATCATGTATCCTTTGGGTATAATCTAGATAGTAGGCTACCAGACTATATTATGAGAATACATGCCTATAGACTATATTGAAGAGTACCTAGCTAGATTATACCAACATATAATCTAGATAGTATCATGTCCTGCTCCTCCCTGGTCTTCACTAGGATACCTTAATCAAGAATCCCAGTGAAGACCTGGGAGACTTCATGTATCCCAATGGGGACCTGGTGAGTGAGCACACTGTGAAATGGAGTACATGGACCAGGTCAACTACCACCTCTAGACCTGGTGAGTGAACACACTGTGAAATAGAGTACATGGACTAGGTGGTGTTTCCAGGATCAATAGAAGATGCCTAGCTCAAGTACTCTACTCTATACGGTATAGATATTCCAGTCACCGGCTTGGTGGTAAAGTACAGTATTTGAATCGAAATCAAGTACTCCACTCTATATATTAACTCATAGGTTCTCCCATGGTGCGAAAGGAAGCAGCCCAACCACCACTCCCAATGATAAACCATATAGTAGGCAGAAGGGCATCAACCCCAACTCAACAATTGCTCTGATCGGTATAATATAGGCAGTAGAGTTGAGGCGAGATAGGTTGAAGCCAATGTCAAGGATCAATTCTATGAAAAGACGGTATCAGGGCGAGTTGAGTGTTTCAAGGAACGAGATGGTGGACAGTGCAAAATAAATGGGTGTTGGTGCTGCTACTATTGCTTTAGCTGGAGTGGTGGTCTGAATTAACAACGTGTTCAGTGCATTGATTCAATCCATGGCGCGCAATCCGTCAATGAAAAAACAATCATTTTTGTATGCGATTTTGGGGCCTGCATTGACCAAAGCTATAGCCTCGTTTGCCTCAATGATGGTGTTTTTTCTCTCATCGGTGTTTCAACCTGGTTCACCCTCTTTCCCCTGGTCATTCTCAGGGATACTTCATGTCTTCTAGGTACTCACTGGGATACTTGAATCACGTACCATTTGGGTATAATCTAGATAGTAGGCTACCTGACTATATTATGAGAATACATGCCTATAGACTATATAAAAGAGTACCTGGATAGATTATACCGACATATAATCTCGATCGTAGCATGTCCTGGTCCTCCCACGTCTTCACTAGGATACCTGAATCAGGTATCCCACTGAAGACCTGGGAATCTCCTTGGCTCAGTACTCTACTCTAACAGTCTCGATAGGCGGTACATTCAAGATGGAATTTCCCGAGTTCTTGATTAGATGTCTAATGACTGTAGTCTACACCCCTGGCATTCCCTTGCCCCTGCACTGTTCCAGCAACTCCCAAAAGGTAGTGGCTGGATGGCGTGGACCCATTGGAAAACCACAGCGGAGTGACTCATCCAACCGGGCAAGACAGTTCTCTTGTACAATAACAGTAATGGGGTGGCCGGTGAGAGAGGTTCCATAACAAATCTCTAACGTGGCATGAACTCAACTAGCTTGGGCACTGGGGAATGCCACCACTGAAGCACCAACCCACGTTTCGGCCATTGGTGTACTCACGATCTCTGTATTGTTCCCCCTTTCTCATGTTATTACGATGGCCGATACACTAGTGCCGGTAGTGTAGTTTTAGTTACCCTTGATTGATTATCATAGAGTCCATTTCAGCCTCTCTCTATGGAAACTTTTATTTCCTTAACTCTACTACCACCGAGGATGATACCATTTTCTCATAGAGCGGTGATCCGATGGTGTGAAACCGTGTCTAATATGGTGTTTCAGGTAGATCATTCATTCGTTCTGGTTAGCCAACTGATGATGTAAATGCCAAAAGTATCGAAGGTCATCTATTCAGGAACTTCATGCTACGGTCACTGCATCTACTAAGCTTGATCCACTCAAATTGGATGGGATGTGCCAATGGTCTTCGCAGCTATTTGATCGTGATATGCCTTAGATCAAAGAGGCATATTGTTTATCAGGCAATATATATAAGTACCAGTGTTCCAACCTCATCGTGGAAACAGTTCAAAACAGAAGTGTTGAAGAAATCGGTAGGACTCTTCTATATTATAATAAATCAGGTCTCGAGTAGTAACTTGACACTATAAGAAGAGTACTTGAGTGTCGTTCAGTGTGTTGGGAATGGGGTGAGGAGCGGAGGTGGTTGGGTGGGCATATCGACTACGGTGACTATTATATTAGTGTACTAAGAAGAAGGAACTGAGAGGTCATCATCCTAGTTCAACTCTGTGAAAGCACCTTGAAACCATATCTCCATGACCTTTGTCGAGGTTGGGAGTTTTCAGTCTCACCACATAGCTATATCTGAGATTGTCACGGTGGGAGGAACATTTTGAATGAGAAGAGTAGCGTTAATGGGTGGTGTTCACAGGTACTAGCGGGATCAGAACCTGACAACTCGACTCGAACTCATGTGGTTCGGGAGGTGGAACGATGAGACAACCTCGAAGGGTTGGGTTATTTGACAATTGTATATTGGCTGCGTCATGGGTGGATGGATAGAATGAAACAAATGGACTATCACGGGGCAAGCTACTGCACCTAGAGCGATACAGGTACTTGTGTGTACGGTGTGGAACATAGCGGCATGTACGTACGTATCTAGTACCACTGACTCAGTGTGTACGAGTGTGAACTACCTGCCACTCTACTCCAGAATCATCTTGGTATAATATCTATATGGCTTCGGGCTTATCGATCATACTCTTGCACTTGGGGAGAACTCTACCTTGGTATTATCTCTAAAACTATATATAAGAGTATCGTAGAATAGTACTAGGATCAAAGCGGGAACCTCCAAGAACGAGTCTGAAGGTCAGTAATCTTATATATAGTTATAGAGATGATACCAAGTGTTGCTAGGAGCGATAGAGCCATAGGTGCGATGATGGGAATACCATACCCGCACAACCATCCGACACTGGTTCACGTGTAGACTACCGGTGCATGGCCTTCAGGTCGCTTACGCCCCTTATGCTCTAGAGCCTGAATGAAAGGTTACACCATTCACTCTCTGTATTGACACCCATGGATGTGCATCTGCCGATAGTCGTAAAGGTTTTGGATCAATCCATAAATAATCAAAATGGTTCACAACTTTCAACGTTTGATGAACAATGTCTGAACTAGTGATACTACTTATACTGTGATGTACCCATTCAGAACTCAACTAGTAGTACTAAGAGTCATGAGACGGATGCATCTACTACAACGATTCATGATGATCGTCTTCAATTTCTACTGGTATTGTTGAGGATCATCCCGCCGGTCTTCACCCGTCCAGTGAACGAATGGTGTTCGCACTTAGATGGTAACTCAAGATCATCCTCATGAAAACCTTATATTCCCTAAGGAGGTTCTACCCCATGGAAATGCTCTTTAATGGAACATTCTATTTAGATGGTCATGATCAAGAAACGGCCGGTTTCACTTGGTTGGTCGGGAATGCTCGACTTATCAATTTATCCGGTAAACTACTCGAGGCCCATGCAGCCCATGCTGGATTGATAGTATTCTGGGCTGGGGAAATGAACCTATTTGAAGTATCTCATTTCATATCGAAGAATCCCTTGTATGAATAAGGATTCATTTTACTTCCCCACCTAGGTACTCTAGGTTGGGGGATAGGTCCTGGTGGAGAAGACATAGATACCTTTCCATACTTATCAACCAAAATGATCATTCGGTATAATATAGATATTAGACTCTCCATTGTATACCAAAAGTATCAAGACCGATAGAGATGATACCAAGATGGAATGGAAGTGAGCCCACGAGCACTGCTGGCCAATGGGGCAATGATTGATCCAATGCACTGCACAATCTCAATACCAATACTCCTGATGAGATGGTACTGATATATATTGACTGTGTCCATCTCTTTTTTTCCATCCACCCGAGTCACTAATCTACTCTAATAGTAGTGGTACACTCAGAAACACTCCAATAAATTGGTTGAAATGTTACGGAAAGCACAAAAAGCAAAGCGATAGGTTTACTATGAGGTCTGGGGGCTCAGATCTGGCCTACTATGCTGCTTGTACGTGATGAGGTGGTTCGGAAATCACCCAGATACCGTCTTTTCATTGAATCAAACCTTAAAATTGGCTTCATCCTATCTCACCCCGCCTCTAATACCTATATTAGACCGATCGAAGCAATAGTTGAGTTGGGGTTGATGACCTTCAGCCTGTTGTATGGTTTTTCATTGGGAGTGGTGGTTGAGCTGCTTCATTTCGTTCCATGGGAGCACCTACGAGTTACTATATTGAGTAGAGTACTTGATTTTGATTCATATACAGTATTTGACCACCAAGTGTGCGACTAGAAGATCCATACTATATAGAGTAGAGTACTTGAGCTAGGCATCTTCTACTGCTCCTGGAAACACCACCTGGTCCAAGTAATCCATTTCACAGTGTGATCACTCACCAGGTCCTCACTGAGATACATGAAGTATCCCAGGTCTTCACTGGGATACCTGATTCAGGTATCCCAGTGAAGACCTGGGAGCCCTCAGTTCAACTCAAGTCTTCTTCGGACCCTCATTATGTCGAGCTCTTGATTGACTGACATTCAATCTTTCCACTTTATACTCATATCTAATAGTTGTAGAGACAGGTTCCCCGACCTAAGACATCCTTCTAAGGAGGCCACACCAGACATCACTCTGAGAAACAGTCCCCTTAGACCTGTGGTCATGTTATGCAATCAGGATTGCCTCAAATCCTCAAATATGAGATATTTCTTTATTTACTCGAACCATGGGAACGAATCTACAGGGCAAGGGTCTAATGAAAGCGGGGAGTTTTACACTAGAGCATAGATCATACTCAGAATAAAAAGGCTCGAGAGACCACTTCTCAAGATACAAGAAATCCATCTCAATACCAAGAAAGTCAGTATGCACTCAATCCAAATTCTTATTAGAAATCTACATAAAATGGATTAGAAGGCTTTGAAAGGCGATGTGAATCATGGCCTTTCTGAGCTTCGAATCAACACAAAATACAATATTACCTTGCCCAGCCAGTTAAAGAGATGTAGATATAGAGCATATGAGGAAAAATATGTATTAGGGGATTGAGATTATATTGTTATGGATTATCAAAAAGACTTCCAGTGTAACCTTTTCAATCATCACGAATGTAGAGCAAACATTCATATTTTAAAATGTATACATTAAATAATCCATGTCTCTCTCTCTATGAGCTATACATATAAGATAGGGGACCTCTTCGTCTAATTGGCATGAGTACGCACGAGAAGTGTGTGCAATGTTCTTTTACTAGAGAACACCTTTGAATGGGGGGTATGCTTGGCCCCAGTTACATTGCATTCTTCTTTTTGGCCTGAGAGATCAAGTTGGAATAGAATTTGTTAATGGCGGTGTGATAATTCCAGTCGATGATGGGTGGAATAATCCTCTGGATGATGGTGTTTTTGATCTTCAAACCCATAGGTTGATTCACTGTAATGGGTTTCATCATCTACTCTATATTAATGGAATTGAAGGAGGGTCTAGGTATCTCTACGGAAGATAAATAATTGATCTTTGGGATCGAATTTTCACAAATCTCCTGACCTGGTCAGCTCAGGGTAGCTAGGATATGTCACAGGGCCGCAGCACTAGGCACACATATGCTATACAACACACCCTATAAGAGTAGGATCCTGAACCTTCTACTATTAGAGGTACTATTCTAGTAGCTTCTGTTTTATCTTCAGTACTTTTCGATACGGGTGCTACACATGGTTTTATATTTGTGGCCATTGTGGAGAGACTTGGCCTCTGTGTTTCTTATTTTTATGATGTTATGATGCTAGACACTCCATTGGGAACTAGAACAGTTGGTGTGAGTCAGTTCAAGGAGTTCCCCCTTAAG
Organism: Viscum album; assembly: GCA_963277665.1. Taxonomy (NCBI): domain Eukaryota; kingdom Viridiplantae; phylum Streptophyta; class Magnoliopsida; order Santalales; family Viscaceae; genus Viscum; species Viscum album. The sequence goes on along the minus strand of OY728130.1, from coordinate 581,626,535 downwards.
GTTGGTGGGTGTCACATTCTATGGGACCTCTATGTCTTAGAGATGAAAACTTATGATGTCATTCTTGGGATGGACTGGTTGGTACCATTTCGATCTTTTGTGGATTTCTATCGGCGTAGGGTGAGTTTTAGGTTACAAGAGGGCAGAGAGTTTCTATACAAGGGCGAGTGGGATGTCCAGGTGAGCCGAGCTGGACCTGAGCATCATGGGCGAGGTGGTGTGACAGCCCAGATTGAGAGCTGATATCTGGATAATAAGGTAACATGTTATAAGGATTTCCATCCAGTAGTTTATCATTTAGGGATGTCTTCTCAGATGACTTTTCATGTCTATCTCGGGAGCGAGAGGTCTTTTTCTATATTGATCTAGTGCCAGGAGTAGCACCGGTGTCCATTCCGCATTATAGGATGGATACACCAGAGTTGCAGGAGCCCAAGAGGTAGTTGGAGGAGTTGCAGGCAAAGGGTTTCATCTAACCCAGTACTTCACCTTGGGGTTCACCTATCCTATTTGCTAAGAAGGTGGACAGTACCCTCAAACTTTGTGTGGATAATCAGAAGTTGAACCAGTTGATAGTCAAGAACCGATATCCCATGCCGAGGATTAATGATCGTTTTTATCAACTTTAGGGAGCACAAGTGTTATTAAAGATTTAATTGAGGTCCGGATATCATCAGTTACTTGTTAGACCGTCTGACATACTGCTTACATATTTTCGGAGAAGATATTGTCTATACGAGTACATGTTCATACCGTTCAGTCTCATGAAAGATCCAATAGTTTTCATGGATATGATGAATCGTGTGTTCCACCCCTATCTATATTCTTTCATGGTAGTCTTCGTGGATGACATCCTGGTGTACTCTCACAATCGACATGACCATTCCACCAATCTTGAGATCATTTTAAGTACACTGAGATAGCATTTGTTATATGCTAATCTCTCAAAGTGTCACTTATGGATGGACCAGATACACTTCATGGGTCATATAATCATATAGGCAGGAGTTGCGGTAGACCCAAAGAAAGTGAGAGAAGTAGTTTCCTAGGAGCAGCCTAAGAACGTGTTTGAAATACGGAGTTTCTTGGGGCTGGCTGGTTACTATAGGTGTTTCATACAGGACTTCTCCCGCTTTGCAGAACCATTTGCGGGTTTGACTAAGAAGGGTGTGAAGTTCATTTGGTCAGAATCTTGCGAGACATCCATTCAGGAGCTAAAGGGAAGGTTGACGTCAGTATCAATCCCGATACTTCTAGAGAAAGGGAAGAGCTACACAATTTACTTTGATGCATCAGGTGTTGGGCTAGGTGCAGTTTTGATGCAGGGTGATCGAGTAGTTGTGTACGGGTCTCGGTAGTTGAGGCCACATGATAGGAATTACCCGACGCATGACCTCAAGTTGGCTACAGTTGTTCAAGCGTTGCGTTGTTCGATACATTATCTCTTCGGAGTTAATTTTGTGGTTTTCACCGACCACAAAAGTCTCAAATACATCTTTTCCCAACGTGAATTGAACCTGATATAGTGAAGGTGGGTCGAATACCTTCAGTCCGTTGAATTTGAGCTTTCCTATACACATGGTAAGGATAATGCAGTAGCTGATGCACTGAGCAGAAAGACTCAGACACAGGCAGTGCATGAGGCCAGTGGTGAGTGGTAGATTAAGCCCTTGTTCTCTGAAATGCATTTGGAGGTGCACAATTGTCAGGGGAAAACCTATCTTTCATCCTTAGCTGTGACTTCTACCCTTCTCGAGAGAGTGAGGATGAGACAACTATCAGACTCAAAAGGCATGGTTCTACGGGAGTCAGTGGCAAGTGAGGACCCTCCTCTCGGATGAACGATAGGTGTTGATGAGGTACTGTGTGTCCATTGAAGAGTGTGGGTTCTAGAGGATATATGTGGGTAGCTGATGCGGTAGTTTCATGATTCAACTTGGGAAGTGCATCCTGGATTTTCCAAAAATGTATCGTGACTTGAGACGTCAGTATTGGTGGCTGGGTATGAAAAAGGAAGTAGCTAGTTTTGTTACAAGATGTTACACCCGTCAGCAGGTGAAGGCGAAGCATCAGAGGCTAGTTGGGCTGTTACAATAGTTACCCATCCCGGAGTGGAAATGGGATGATGTTGCGATGGATTTTGTGACCGGGTTGCCAAGGTCACCTCAAGGCAATGATGTCGGGTGGGTTGTTGTGGATAGACTTACGATGGTAGCTCACTCTTTACTGATCAAGGAGACATGTCGTGTCGATGAGCTCAGGAAGTTTTATATCTGAGGTATAGTAACTTTTCATGGGGATCCTCGTTTTATCATTTCAGATAGGGACACCATATTTAGGTCGCGTTTCTGGAAGAGTTTTCAGAGGGATCTTGGTAGAAAGGTACTTCTAAGCATAGCTTACCATCCTCAGACAAATGGCCAGTCAGATCATATGATATAGGTGCTAGAGGAAAAGCTGCGTGCATGCATCCTGGAATTTGGGGGCTCTTGGGAGAAGCATATACCCTTGTTTGAGTTGGCCTATAATAATAGTTTTCAGGAAGATATTGAGATGGAACCTTACGAGGATTTATATGGTAGGCCATCAAGATCACCTTTGTGTTGGATAGAGGCAGGTGAGGCAGCTTTACTGGGACCACGTCTCATGCAAGAGACTTTTGAGCAGGTCTAGTTGATTCAGAAGTGGATGGATACTGCACAGTATCGTCAGAAATCTTATGATGATCGTTGCAGACGACCCTTGGAGTTCATGGTCAGGGATCTGGTTTTCTTGTGTGTTTCACTGAGGTTGGGACACAAGAAGATTAGGGGACACAGTAAACTTTTGTTGAGGTATGTACGGTCTTTTGAGATTCTGTAGAGAGTCGGGTTGGTTTCCTACTAGTTGTAGTTACCACAGAGGTATCGGGCCATGAATGACATCTTCCATGTATCTCAGCTGTGCCGCTATCATTCAGACCCGTCTCACGTTTTTCAGCTCGAGGAGGTTGAGCTTCAGGTCGATCCATCCTTTGAGGAACATCTAATTCATATTGTTGATAGGAGCACGAAGGTTCTCCAAGTTCAGTCAGTTCTTCTCGGTCATGTGATATGGCAGCATGGCCGAGTGCAGGATAAAACCTGGGAGTGGGAGACCGACATACGTGCTCAGTGGCCAGAGTTTTTCATAACTGTATCTTCACCACCCTTGGAAGGAAGGGCAATTCGGGGATGAATTTCATTAAGGGGGGATGTTTGTAAGAACCTGGTTCTTATTTTTGGGGAACAAGTTTCTTCTTTTCCCTTTTCCTTAATTGTTTTCGAGAAAATAAGGAAAATGGGGGGGAAATCACAAATTTTGTGGGTACATGCCATGTACTTTTCCACATGTCGTGTGCTTTGGTCGTGTGGGATGAGTACACAGGGCGTGTAGTCCTGTCGGCGATGACTGGTGTAAAAACTAACTACACCTCATGTACTTAGTATTTACATGTCGTGTAATCAGTTAGTAGGTGAACAGTAAGGAGGTGGAGGCAGCTGCCATCGCAGTAACAGTACACGCCGTGTAATCATAAATACACACCGTGTACTCATGTCGATGGATGAACAATTCCGCGGTGGAAAGAAGCCTCCTGAGGAATAGTTTAAAAAAATGAAACGTGCATGTCATGTAATTGAAAGTACATGTCGTGTAGTTTTTTTTTTTGGTTAAAACGGGCAGTATCAACCTCATTTGGTAGAGGAGGTAGTGGGTTTGTTTGGAGCGCGAGAGATACGGACGGACCCTAGAAGATCTCTCGACTGCACACCGGGAACCCGATTCCTATGTCGTCGATCACCTTTGAACCACACAAGTAAGCTCTTCCTTCTCCTAGAGTCTTTCTTACCAATTATTTCCCAATGTAAAGTTATTTGATATTGAATTTGGGAATGTTTATCCCACATATACGTCATTCACAGACGATTTGGGAGGCTTCGTTCACGAATATCGATCAGGGGAGATTGAGGTAGGTGGTCTGATGTTCCATTCAAATGTTGTGTTGAAAATGTGTATCATTGTTCTACATGCCCAGAGTTAGGGTGTCATATGGTTGAGGACTTTGATGAAAAGATATCTAGAATTTCGTAGATAATCTAATGGTAATTTTAAACTGCTGTTTGGGATCACTGCTTGGATCCAGGACTAACCTGGGGGGTGTGTTCCTCTGTTTAGCCCTTTGGCCAGGATACCTGAGGGTATGCCATGATTATATTGTGCACTGATTTTTCTTGAGAGATTTTTTTTGTAAATTTTTTTTATGCTTTGGTCTCGGCCCGGTTCCTTTATCCTGAGGGTATCATTCTATTAGCCTGTGGGCAGTGTTCTATTAGCCTATTGGCGGTGTTCTTTTAGCATACGGGTAGTGTTTTACTTAGCCTGTGGGAAGTGTTTGGTTAACCTAAGGGTAACCTTTGTTTATGCATGTGGGCAGTAGTCTCTGTTCTCGAGGGCTATATCACGTAAGCCTGAGGTCAATGATCGTTATACCTTAGGGAAATCACTTGTGGGTATTTTATTCTGTTACCTTAGGGTAAATATAGTTTTTCTGAGGACACGACTATTTAGAATATTCACTATGGTGATTTTATATGTTTTACCTGCCAAGAAGAAGCACAAGATTAGAGGTGATAAGTAATAATTAAAATGGTAGTGAAACTGGTAGTGATAGTTACTTTTGAGTACTTACTAGTTTACTGAATTTACTTTTGCACACTCTTGTTGCACATTTTCACTGACAGTTGGGCACGAGCCTTTGGTGGTTGCCTACTGGGATTAATTCTCACACCCTGTTTGATTAGTGTCTTCATCCCAAACAAACTATATTGAAGCAGGTGTCGACAGGGGCAAGGATCCCTATACAAGTACATGATAGTAGTAGACAAGTAAGGGATCATGGGACTGAGCTTAGGCTTCGATGCTGTTGTGTTATGTTCACTCTGTTTTGTTCTATTTTTGTACCCTGTACTTTGAGTTGTACGGTATTGTGTTGCAGTGTATCGTGTTTTTGATGCTTTCATAGAAATAGTGAAATGTTGCATTTTTATATATAACTATTGGTTATCTTCTACTGTAGTTGTTCATTTCTAGTTCATATTGTTTACTGCTTCCACTATTGTATGTTATCTTCTTTTCTATTGCACTATACTTTGACAAATGAGGGCATAGTTTCCCCACTATCATATGTGGGCCCTCTCTACTAGTCGGTAGCCTCTGGAATTTGGGAGAATGCGCTTGAGGTCATGTGACCAACCGGGTTCGGGGAACCCGTTGTGTGGCTTCCGGATCTGGGATGTTACAGTATGTACCTTGACTTTGGCCCAATAATCTATTGGATATATAATGATGGTTCTTGATCCCAAGAATATATGATACCTCTCCCAATTCATTCATGTAGAATTGTTGATGCAACCATGAATTAATAGACTATAATATTGGTATCTCATTTCCAATATGTAATATGTCGTCAACATATACTATTAGTAAAACAACTGCACTCCAACTAAACTATTTGTAAACACAAGGCTCTCGCGTTATTTCTTGGTAAAACCAAATTTCTTTATGGATTCATCGAAATGAATGTTACATTACCTGGATGATTTCTTTAATCCATAACTGGATTTCTGAAACTTTCATACCTTATTGGCATCCTTTGGAGTCATAAGACCTTTAAGTTGTATCATGTAGACATCTTCCCGAAGGATCCCATTAAGGAAGGCTATTTTGACATCCATTTTCCAAATCTCATAGTCATGGTAAGTGGAAATGGAGAATATAATTCTGTTGGATTTAATTATTGCAATTGGTAAAAAGGTTTTGTCGTATTCAATGCCTTGACGCTACTTGATCCCTTTTGCATCCATATGTGCCTTATAGGTACTGAATTTTCATTCCATGTCCAGTTTAATCTTGGATACCCATTTTCGACCAACCGGAATTACATGAACTAGAGGATCTACCTAAATCCAAACTTGGTTTTGGAACATGGAATCCATTTCAGAATTGATTTCTTTTTGCCACTTGGCGACATTTATTCCACTAACTGATTCCTTGTAGGTTAAAGGATCATTATTATCAACTAATAACGAGTCACCATCCTCGATAACTAGAAAACATTACCATTTCATTTATCTAACCTCTATTGTACTTATAAATTGTTCTTGTGTCTCTAGAACAGTTCTTTCTTCCATGTGGATTGGCAGAATTTGTTCATGTTCCAACTCTTTTGTACCATGTGCCTCGACTTCGTCAAAGTCTATATCGTCCCACTATCTCTTTTGTAGATGTGATCCCTCTCAAGGAATATGGCGGTTCTAGCCCCTATAACATTTTTTTTTGAGGGGTTTTATAGGTAATATCTCATTTTTTCCTTGGGGTATCTTATAAAGGAACACTTTTTTCCCCAGGGTGCATGTTTGTTAACTAAAGAGGCCTTTACAAATGCTCCACTTCCCCACACATGTAAATTTGATAACATGGATTTCGTTATACTATAGAACTCACATGGAATAACATTTATTGATTTTTTTGGTACTTAGTTTTGTATGTGCATTGTTGTTTGTAATGCATATCCCTAAAATGATAATGGATGACTTTCATGACTCATCATTGATCTCACCATGTCCAACTAGGTGAGGTTCCTCCTTTCAATCACACCATTCCACTGAGGCCTGTAAGGAGGAGTTCATTGGGATAGGTTCCAAAACACTCATAAGTTATCAATGATGTCTTGATTAAGATATTCTCCACCTCATTCTCAGTGGATTTTCTTAATCTTAATTCCAATATGTTTCTCATCTTCATTATTGTATTATTTGAACTTATCAAAAGAATATGACTTAAACATCATTAAGTATATATATCCATATCTTCTAAAATTATCAGTAAAAGTTATAAAGTATGAGTATCCTCCCCTTGCTTCAACTAGAAATGGTTCACAGACATTTGTATGAACCAATTCAAGGAGCTCTCTATCCATTTTACCTTTCCCATTAAATGGGGATTTGGTCATTTTGCCTTGTAAACATTCATGAAATATGCCAAGTGGTTTTAGTTCGAAAGAATCTAAATATCCATCTTGATGCAACTTTGTCAAGCATTTCTCATTTACATGACATCGCTGTTTATGCCAAAGTTGAGCACAGTATGAGTCATGTGAAGTATCTTTGTTACCAATTTTTATTAATTGGTATGTTTAATACAACTTGTAAATACCATTTTATAAATATTCCCTACCAAAACAAATTCTATCTTTGTAAAAGAAGAAAAATGAATTTCCAAACTTGAAAACAAATCCATCTATATGTAATCTGGATACAAAAATAATTTTTTTAGTAACATATAACACATAATAAGAACCCTTTAACACCAAGATCATCCCAATTGGAAATGTTTGGCGGTAGTCCTTGACAGCTAAAATAGCATGTCTGGCTTTGTTCACTTCTTGTAGATCCACCTCCCCTTGTTCAATCTTCCTAAATCTAAATGGTTCTTATATTTAGATACATATATGAGCACCAAAAGCTGTATCTAATAACCAATTTTTATAAACATATATATTTCATTCGATAACAAACGCACCTAAATCTTCCCCATTCTTCTTAGAATGGGTGCATGTTTTCTTCCAGTGGCCCTACTCACCGCATGAGAAACAGACAACCTCTTGTACCCTTTCCTCCCCTTTGATATTCTTTATCATGGACGGGCATGAAGAATCATTGGGCTTAATTCTATTTTCATTAACTTTCCTCTTATTCACCATAATAACAGAAGGCTTGTCATAACTTCATATCTTTGTACACTTGGTAAATGTTGATAAGAAGATCAGATAGAGACTTCTCAATGTTGTTCATATTGTAATTAACAAAAAATATGGGGAAGCTTTGAGGGAGTGATTCAAGAATGAGATCAATTCCAAGTTCTTAGGCAAGTTTAAACCTTAGAACCTTAAAGCTCTCAATGCAGCCAATGAGCCTGACTACATGGGGCCCATCTGGGGAACCCACTCCAAGCATACCCTAAAAGAGTACCTTGGATATATCAAACCATTAATGTCTTTCTCTCCCCTGGTAAAGGCCATGGAGGATCTCGAGAATGATATAAGCATCCATGTTTTTATGAGACTTAATGAGCTCACTATACATTGATGATAGCATCAAACATTGAACATTGACTATGTCATTCTTATGTTTCTCATAGACCAAGAAATCCTAATCCCTTGCCTCTTTGAAGATCTTGTCATTTTTATTGTACAATTAAAAGTGAAGATTATTAGTAATTTTTTAATTAAATTTTATGATAAATAATACATTAATTTTATTAAGTTTCCCAATATTTTATCAAGTACCAATGGACCTCACCATTGAACATGGAATGTCCAGTTTCTATGAAATTCTTGTGGAAAGGATCCATATTCCCTTTCGCGTAACCCCAACAATGGTTGGTGAAGCTATATGAAGGTATTTAGGTAGGCATGTCTTTTCCAACTATGGGAATGCAACTTTTTGATCGGTTGAGTGGACTTCCCAATCCTGAAATCCTGAATTTGGATTTCCTCAACTCTTACCTCCAATATTTCACCATGTCTAGAAAGGTCTACTTTTTTTGATGTAATATGGTTTAGTCAACCAAAAACTTTCATGAGGGCTTCCAGTATAAAGATAATTGTCCCATTAAGGGTTGGTCAAACACATAATTTTATTGAGTTTTTTCCTAAATCAAGTAACGAAAGGCTTGGACTGACAAAATTTTTTATTTGAGGTATTTCTATCTCTTATGTGTGAATTTCTTCTTATCACTATCAAATTATTTTTAATATTAAGTGGAACTTACTTAATTGATTAACCATTTCTTGATAATATTTACAAATAATCCTGGTTTATATTAGTTACATTTTACATATTTGTTTAATTCATTAATTATGTGATTGCAATGACACATCCATAATGATAAACCATGCAACTGACAGAAATAAATTATAGAAAAGGGAATGATCGTGAGATTTTCTAGTTGTCAGTTTTTCTAGAAGTTGATAAGGTAACCCTAACCTAGGGTAGAAACACCGTAAAACTTTTGGGTTCGTGTTTACAACATTCCACCTATCCACCTCTGTATCTCCTAGGATTGGATTCGTCTTGGCTCTAGCTTCAACCTCCTCCACTAGCTTGGGAGTTCTATCCATTACATATACTTTTAAACTCAACCACAGGTGATGAGTAAAAGGGGGTTTACATAGAAGAAACCATGGGCATGTAGACCCTAAATATTAATGAGGATATATGGCTTGTAAAACAACAAATTAATTTAATAAATAAATTAAAAGGAAATCCAATCACATTCAAGGTATGGTCTGGATCATGATCATCCATTAATTGCGTAATTAAAAAAACTAGAATTAAATTATTTAATATTTCTTATTAAGATAAATCATGCTCGAATAAATTAATTATTATAGTTAATTAATTAATACATTTATCATAATTTATTTTCTAAATTTTCTTGAGATTCTCATGATTGTAAATAAATGAACATTGGAGGTACGCTGATGAATACCAATTCAAATATAACCAACATGTATTATATTTATATATTGTTTTACTCTTCCGACATAGGGCATACATGATTCTTCAATATATAGAGTAACAACCTGTAGTTCTATTTATACAAGATAAGTTGTTCTAAACATTACACAAACATTAAAGTTTTAACTTTGTGTAATTTGGTAAACTACATGGAGTGTATCCGACTACACCGTGTGTACTACCTTCATAGACTTTCCTGAAGTACACACCTAGGTACTAGATGTGTGTGGTGTACTTTGGAAATTTTATAGTACACTGCATGCACAGTCAAATACATTCCATGTTGTCTCTATGCTACACGGTTACCAGTTGGATTAGCCTTGTATGGGATACACGGTTTGGCCCCTGACTTGAAGAGAATAAACACTATGTTCAGTGGGAAACAAGACGTGTAATCTGGTACCCATGTTCTTATATGTCCTGGTCAACACGCGGTGTAAAATTAACTGCATCGCATGTAATAAATGCACATGGATTGAGTAATTGTCGAATTACTCCCAATGCGTTGTACACAACTACATAGTGTTTTGTCCATATTACTTGGAATGTATAGAAGAGAACATGGCGTCCAAGTATGAACACATGACATGTACTTACGTGTTACCTAGGAAGAATCATATGTTCCTCTTAATGATTTCCTCATTTAAATTTTAATAAAAAAATTATTCATTTCTATGAAATATATGAGGAAAAAAAGAGGAAGAATAAATCCCAAAAGTCAGATTAATATAACGATTTAACCTTTAATTGAAAAAAAAATATTAAATCATAAAACATCAATTATAACAAAATAATTATAAATGACGATAACCTCACTCTGATACCACTTGTAGGATCCAGACATAGTGTAAGCGCATCATTGGGTGGGGACCAAAATTTTCTTGGCCGTAATAAATGACCAATCCTGGATCAATACAATGATGAATGCCAATATCTATGGATTAAAATCAATGATTGTGACAAAATAAGAAAGGAACCATATCCAAGATAGAAAGGATCATTCACATCATGATTATAATTAATTAAATTAATTTCATAACGAAAAGTTTAACTAGATTTTCGGTAATTTATTCATTGATGATGTTGATCACCCAGAATGAACCTTACAGATGGTCTCATTGTGTTTGTAAGGATCTATACAAGATTCCCTCTAGAGTAAATCCACACATGCTCTGATGGGATCTGATCGACACCACATGTTCTCCGGGTACTAGCGCGGTGAAGAGAGTGTCTTGTGTCGGTTTTTCTTAATCTCTTATTCCTTGGTCTTGAAGAAAGTATCTTTTTCATGAGAGGGACGGGAAGAGGATTCAGGAGAGAAACTTTTTAGCTCTGCAATTCTAAATTCACTGTGCATGCATTTTAGTACATTTCACAATAGACATACATGTCTATTTATCGACATGGGGCTTCGTTTACAATATTTAATTATGTAACAACAATTAAATATTTTCATAACCTTAGAGAAAACCCATGCTCTTAATAATAATACCACATCATTATTTATAGTGCACTAACATGCTCAAAACAAAATTATAAATAAAATTCTACTTCCTAAAATAATAGAATCTTTATTATTATTTTAACTTGTGCCAACTAGTTAAATAATTATTTTTGTCTTTCATATATTTATTTTAGATCTGGTTCGGCCATGGTCCAATGGAACTCTACATCCATTTATTGAACACCCGGATAAATAAATAAATAATTTGTTCTCTTAAATAAATATTCTATTTTCATACTAGTAAATAAATATTTCTTAAATGTCAAAATAATATATATATATATATATATATATATATATATATTTTAATCACAATCTAGAGAATAAATACTTATTTAATTTATGAAATCATTTTAGCATGAATAAAATTATTCCACGGTCTTGAGAATACTATTTATTTCATTAATTAAATTCTAATATAATTTAACCAAGGCCATAAGAACACATATTTTGTGACCCACTGGGATTCTTTGTCATTAAAATTAGGTGTTCATGCCTAAATTCCAAGAGTGTTGTCTAGAAATGGGTCAAGGAACCCAAGAAAAAGAACTTAAAGTCACAACAATGACATCCATAGAGGAAGGTTCGTTGTGAAATATAATCCCTTTATCATAATATCTAATCAAGTAGGTTTCATGATAGTTTCATCAAAACTTGTGCTTGATACGTCATTCATTGACTACCTGAAATACACTCATCATTACACCATGGTCATGGAATTTCGTACAACGGTTCTATTTCAATCAAAGGGATGAGATATCAACTCCCATAAATGGAAGGGAGAAATCCTTCCTCAGTATATCCATTAATAACATGTCATTCTTGACGCAGCCAATATACCATACTTATCAACAATTGTTTGTGTGACAGTTTTAATTAGTAAATAAATATGTGTGATTCATGACACATATTTATAATAAAATTAAAGTATAAGGATCATTACACATGCTCACATATAGGAATATCTGATGACACCAAAACATGAAAAATTCCAACTGGTGAGTCTATTCTCATAATCATACTTCCCAGAGAATACCAAGTGAGAACTTCATGAGAAGAGGTCTCATATTATTACAAGTAATCATACTTGATGGTTTGTATACTATGTTTCCCATTATAGTATTCCAACCAACCGCAGAACTATATTTAAGAATATTGTCATAGCACTTCAGGGTTCTCTTCATAGTGGGGAACTACTATGAACTTGTCAATACGACAAATATTCTGGGACATTATTACACTAAAATAACGCAGAACAATTAACAATATGGTATAAGATGATTAACATTTAAATATATTAAATATTTCTGTAATCAATGTACAAATAGTTGGTTCTAGGACACCAACTCTTAGAACTATGTCATTTATTACTTGTGTAATATTTCTTATCCTGTGTAATTAATTGTTGTGACATATTGTTCCTCTTAATATTTACCCTTATATGTAGTTCCATGCTTATATGGTGGAATATTCAATTTAGTTTTTGGGTTGAATTGAATCCATGACAGACTTATTTGACTCCTTAGTGGGGGAGCATGGATGTCATGTCTTATTGGTGATTGATTTGTGTAGGATGTTCTATGTCAGATCTCATATTATGTTTCTCCAATGGGACCATAATAAAATATTATAAGAGAGTATTTATATTAAAGTATGATCTACCTATGTGGATAATACTTGAATATTAGAGGGAATCTGTTGCTCATACATGCCTTCATAGGCGAGTAGGTAACAATTAGTCATGGGTAAGACATTCCCTAAAAGAAAGTTGTGGAGTCTTTATTTAAAGGAATAATTTTATTTTTCTATAAATGTGTCTGATGTTACTAGAATGATATTAGTCTTGTGATTGACCACATTTTCTATACATCTTTCATAACCCTAAATTAGGTAGGTTCGAGCTTCATAACATATTAGTTAGCACATGATCACTCAAAAAATGATTGATTTTATACTTGTTTGTGAATTTTCTATTACATCATATCATATTGTTATATATACATATTCACATATGTAAAATAAGCAATGGAGGTGTCCTAACATGTTTATACTCACACTAGACATGGGAAACATTCTTTACGTAAAAAATTTCATGATTATGTAACCAGACAAGTGAAAGGGCCCCATGAAAAGTTTTTGTGGAGTATGGTTTTGGATATAGGTGTCATTTTGTAAAATAATCTGGATATATTCGAAAATATTTGTTAATATTATTTCCATTTTTACCATTATACTTGTTTACCTATGTTTCGTTCTGGTTTTTCGGCCACGAAACGCCCAACAGCTCCGTATCCAATGATTGATGGACCTGCTTTCCAAAGGCAGGTGTTCGCCGGATGGTCTTACTAGTGACTCTTAAGAACTCACATTGGTCGATAGGATGGGAGGTCGGGCTCATCACACCCCTTTTGGGGGAGAATTATTTCCTGTTCCAGGACTCTCTTATAGATTTAAGATGTATTCATATGTTCGCGAATCTTTGGTTTATACCCAAACATAGTATCAACGGATTTAACCTTGTTGGGAAATGGTCAACTGGACGCAGGGGTTCGGAATCATTTATTCCTGAGGTTTACCATCCCTCGTTGGATTAATGACCCCGAATGGTTGGAACTCGCTTGAGGCGGCACTAGGAGTGGCGCGATGAACCGATGTGGAGATGATCGGATCAACCGGTTGTTGAGCTTAAACCTCAGGGAGGCTTCCTACGTACCCTTTTTAGGAAGCAAGGATCAAAGTCCATGTAGTTCGCATAGGTGTCGGGGAACCAACGTGAAGAGAGATCAGGTGGTCCAATGGGTGGTGATATTGAAACTCATGGAGGCATCCTACGTACCCTATCTAGGAGGAAGGGATCAAAGTCCACATAGTTCGCATGTACAGTTTAACACCATGCTGGACGAGGGTGGAACTCGACGTGAAGAAACAACCGATTGGTGGGCTTGAACCTCGTGGAGGCTTCCTACGTACCATGTTTTGGCATGGATCAAAGTCCACGTAGTTCGCTTATGGCTTGGGGCTTACGCTTTGGGGTAGCTCGAAATGATGGATTGGGGATTACACTCTGAGGAGGCCCATAAGGTGGATTTCATGGTCGATGCTTACTCTAAGCCCACATGAGTCATGCTCGGTGTGAGAAACAAGAGGCAGCAGGGACCAGAGGATCACGTCGCGAAAGGTGCGTCTGTGAGGAATGGAGTGGGGCTTACGCATGAGGGCGGCCCAGGGTGATGAATTGGGGCTTACACTCTGAGGAGGCCCAGGGTGATGAATTGGGGCTTACACTCTGAGGAGGCCCAGAAGGTCAAGGCTCACTCTGAGATGGACGCCCGGAAGGTCGGGGCTTACTCCGAGATGGACACCCGGGGCGACAAAGCCCAGCGGGAGAGGGAAAGGTGGTTCTCATGTGCACATCTCCTCTCTTGCAGTGCATGAAGGATTACATCTGATGGCTATTTTACCATCTTCGAGGAACCCTCAACAAGTGGAGTGGTAGAAAGGGGATTCTCGAGATCAGACTCCACATTACCATGGGAATGTGAACCCAAGAATGCTTCGGGAATCTGCTCAAGGGTCGGGGAAACCCATTTCCCCCTGTTTACCATGGGTATTTGAACTCAAAATGGTGTGCTGATGCGCCTGAGAATTATACCACGTGGATCCGGGGGCTCTGGAGAAGGCCTCAGCTCGGGGTCGATGAATAGGCCAATGAGGGAGTCACGGAGTACTTGGCTGGATCGGAAAGATTTTACCTGGCTCAGGAAATGAGAACACCAAAGTATTTGGCGAGTCACCGAGAGGTATGGGTGGTGGCGCCCTTCGCGTGGGTAAGTGCCACGTGGCTGGTGAAGCCGTCCGCGAACCAGGGTGGTCCGCGGACAGATTGGCGTCCCGCGAACCAGGGTGGTTTGCAGCTTCAGTTTCAATCCACGAACCAGGGTGGTTCGCGGCTTCAGGATGAATCTACGAACCAGGGTGGTTCGTGATGGGTTACAGGTAGGAAGTGGCGGCTGAGGGCGGTGCTGATCAAAGGCTCATCGGTTGGGGCTTCGTCCACGTAGGAGAGTGCTATGCGGTACGACGGATGGGAAAAGAGGCATAAACTCCCTAGTCCATGGGGAAGTCATCTGCGGAGGGGGTATGGTTCTCCGTTCTCTTTTTTTTTATTTTAGGTTCTCGGTTCACCAAATTATTATGTGTTTTCCAATTCCTTCTTAATTCATATACCTATTGTGGTTCACGGATGGGAATTTCGCTGTTTACGAAATCTGAAGCCTTCCTTCAACCGGTCTCCTTCTGAATCTCCAATCCCCCCAAATCTGATTACATTTCTCTGATGCCTTTCTCTTTCCCCTTTGGTCTCCTTTTATAGAGTGGGGAAAGGAATGTATCTGTAGCCACGTGACACCTTTTGCAGAGGCCCATAACCAAATACCCAGTTCACAACTAACTTAGTCAATCTGCGATTCGCAGTGGGCATTGAATGCTCACCCCCCTTCGCGAGGAAAACTCAGGGAGTGCCCCGCGGTTGCGGAGGGTTCCGCATCTATTCCGCAAACGACAGTGGGTGCGGATTGAACCGGTCGACACAATCCGCAGTTGGGACAGTTCGTGACGGTGAACCGTTCTGGTGCCCATCCAGCCTCATGACCGCGGAGGCTCTCCGCATCCATTTCACGAATGACAATGGTTTGCGGAAGGGGTGCCTCGCGATGCCTGGCCACATTCCACTTCCATGGGACTGGTTCGCGGACCGGTCCTTTCTTTGATTATTTCCCCAATTCTTAGGGGATTTGGTTAAATTTTCCTTTGCAGATTTTTCAGGACCCTACAAATGCCCCCATCAGAATGGGGTCTGATCGGAACGAAGAAGATGCCATTCCGATGCAAAGTGGTCCTGAAACTGAGATGGTTTGCGGTAGAAATGTGGACCCAGTAGGGGACCATGCCAATAAATATGGGGAGCCCTCACTTTTCCTTTTCCAAATTCTTTGTGAAACTAGAGCTCCTTCGACTCCGTGTGTTTTCTCTTTCGCGAAGTGCCTTGTCCGCAAACTGGCAGCAACCTCCGCGAACCATTCCTTCTTCGCGGTCGCCTTCACCAGTGAACAAACTTCCTGAACATGAATCATTAATCTTAATTAATTAAAAAGTAAGTGATGACGGGTTGCGGAGGAACTTGCTTCATGGTTTCGATGCTTCGTGGGCTAAATAACTCTTGAACTATAAAAAGTATCTAAGTCTTCCAAATAAACTTAGGATTGAAATTCCACGGAGTGACTTGGTTCGCGGTTTCCTGGCCAATACTCCACAGTCCATGGATTCGCGGACTGATTTTGTGAAGGGTTGGTTCGCGGGATGATGTCATCGCGAACCATCCTCCAAGGCCTCCTTGCGGATTTTGATTATGAAGGCTCCTTAACCATTCATTTGGTTATTTTTGTCCATATTGTTATTCCGGGCTAACCAATTTTTGGATCTCTTCGTGCAAGAAGAAAATATGGTTCCCCCTCGTTCTGCGCCAAGGCATGCTGTAGAGCCCCTCTCAACTGGCTCAGAGAGACGTTCATCTATGATTCACAGAGCGGAGGGCGTCAAAGAGGACACTAGTCGATCCATCATTCTTGATGATGGTGTTTTGAAGAACCTGCTCTCTTTGGAGATTCTGAGTTATCCATTATCCAATAGGCTCCCACTCTACGGCTTCAGTCTTCAGGATGATGTCCCTATTCCCCCTACTTCCTCAGGTCTCCCTTCTACTTTCCTGGAACCGCCTTCAAAATGCATTCAGGAAATTCTTACCCAATCCGGAGAGTTAATCTCTAATTTTGGTCCGAAAGACACATTTATTCTTAGGGTCTCTGTCTGGACCAAAAGCGATTACTACACTCAAGACTTTTCTCAGAAATTTGTCCTTAAGGACTACACTTCTATTATCAACCTTGCTCAAAGGGATCCTGTTGCAGGGTGGGTTCCCAGGTGGGACCTTCGGTCCGGCGGGCTCTTCTCAAATGATTGGGTTTGGGATTTCTGAGTCCATCATCATTGTCGGGAGTCTCTCGATTCACTGGAAGTGGTCAACCTATAATCCGCAGTGTGGGCTTCCCAATTTTCTATTTACCCACCATCTTTGATCCTACCCAACCTGTTCAGCCGCTTATGTTCATGTACTAATATATTCCACCTTGCCCATGGTGAAATCGGCATTAATCTTTAGGATATCCACCAGATAGGAGGACTTCCAATTTCTGGAGAGATGTATGAAGGATTTTTGCCCACTCTTGATGCATGGGATGACGTTGAACAGGTGCCCTTATTATCGAAAGAGGTGCTGGCCATGGCGGAGCAGTCACTGGGTCCGGCCTTGCGTGCCCGCTCACTTATTCCTCATAGCAATTGGATAGGGTTATTTTTGAACACCACTGGTCCTACGCCTAAGATTAAGCATCCAAGGACTCATCTTTACCAACAGTCACGAACCATTCAAGGTTCTTACTGGGTAGTTCTGGAATCAGGCAACTACCTTTCATGGGGTTACGAGATGCGTCTTGGTGTGTCACTTATGCTATGGTTGGCCGGTCTGTTTGCTATGTTTTGGAGAGGATAGTATTTCCTTCTTGGGATGTTAACCCTGGTGTTCGGGCCTGCACTTTGATGATGGCGGCTGAGTTAGCATAGGTCCACTTGGTGAATTTAGTCGTGCCCACTTTGGCCCGTATCTACGAGCTACTGAGCTACATGCAGGTGGGTGGGTCACCCTACCGTCTAAGTGGGCCATTTCAATTTTTTTTACGGCTGGGCGGCGGATCAATGTCGTTCTTATGAATATCGTCACAACACGGCAATCCTGCTTCCTACCTTTCGGCAAACCCCACTGGATATAACCATAGTTCGCTTGAAGTCTCTCAACTCTAGTGAAGTTCTTGAGCTCTTGAGAGACTTCTCCCAGTTCATCTTCACTCCCTACCCCACCCCTTCTGGCGTCTTAGTTGACAACCGCCGGGGGAGCCTCGACGAGAACTCTTACATGATCTCTCTGCGGGATGGGTTTTTGTCCACATGGATCGACGAGGTTTCTTTGTGCGAGCAGTATGTCCCGTATCACTTTTCATGCCAGTTTGGGTGCATGCAAGTCCAAGTTTCCCTTCCCCCTTCTCGGGCTCAAGGACTTCATCCAGGCATACTTTGTCAGTGGTGGATGATGCTGACGTGGGAGGGATCTGACGCAAGCATTCCCCTTCCTGATACAAGCGCGGCTTCCAGCCTTCCCATGGAGTATGCAAAAACATGGGTAAAATACTATCCTGATGGGATCCTAGGGAAGGTTGTCTGGAAGGTTCCCAAATCATGAGGTATGGTGGCTGCTGCATCCACTATACCTTCCTCATTAGTTTTAAGGGAGGACCGACTAATGGCTTGTCGATCAAAGCGACTTAGAGAACTTTCCTCTCCCAACCCTGCGGTGGCCGCAGTTCAGGAAAATTCATCCTTCTTGTGCGTGGATTAGGATGACCCTGTGGTGTCGGCTCCTAGCGAGACCATCTCGGAGGTTCTTCCAGTCAATACCGGGCTTAGCAACTTGGTCCCCAAGACTAAACCGAGGTTAGGGGCTCCAGACATTTTAGCTTTAGAGTCAACTTCTAGTGAGCACACGTCCGCTTGGGCTCCCATTCCAGACTTTGTTCTCATGTCGTCCAGCAAGGATACCAAAGATCCGTGTACCAGGGCGGACCATCGGGTAGTGCACCGGTGGGCCTGGACCCGAATCTGTGAAATCATCACCGAAACCCCCTTAGCCGAAATGGAAACTAAAACTGAAGCTCTTCTTCAGCTCTTCCTGGGGTTGGGGTCAAGTGGCTTTGACTATTGGCAGTTCCATTCTCTTTCTTTCCAAGTTTTCATGGCCCGCGAGGAAGTTGTCACTAATGAATGCAATATTTCTCACTTCGAGACCACTCATTGTGGGGCCCGAACCTTGGAGGAAACCACAACAAATCTCCATCAACTAATAGCACGGGAGGTGATCTCTCCAGATCATGCGGCCATCCTATCCTCTGAGTTGCATGAATGTGAAGAATGGGCCACGATGCTGAGGGATCAGTTATCGGATATGACTGGTCATCTTGAAGTTACCAGAAAAGGGATCAACGATCTCCAAACCACAGTGGAGCGTATCCGTCCAGTGGCTGAGGTTGAAACCAGGGATAAGGCAGTGTTGGAACAATCCAGCAACGACCTTCGCCGTGCGGTCGCTGATTTGGTGGGGAGGGCAAGTTAGGCTCCTTTATAACTATCAGAGCTACTTTTGTATCCCCTATTTTATTTACCCTTGTACCCCCCTTTTTTCTCTTTTTTTGTGTGAAGGAGAGACCCTGGCTTGTGGATGTCCTCCCTTTTTTTTGTTCGAACGAAACACAGTCTTTGTCAATCACTCGTTGCTATGGAATTTGATTGTTACTTTGAACAATTGTTGTGAAAATAAAAATTCACTGAATCAGAACTAATCATAACTCAGGAAAACAAGCTCTAATTTTTGCCTAGACCATGGGATCCAGCGAGCATAGTCTGACTATTGCTAAGTGTTTTGTAGAAAAACCCCACAAAATTTATTTTCTTTTTCTTTTAATGCCCTGATTTTTCCTGGGCCCATTTATTGTGGACCCAGTGGGTATAAACCGACTATTGCTTACGTCGCCCTTTTTTGGTTTTCAGCCTAACAAGATTTGTGACTCTTTCTTTTGTGAGCGGTTTAAAGTCTCGCCGTCAAGACTATCACTACTGATGTTTTAGGTCAAACAGATTTGACCAAATATGGTGGGGAGAGGGCCCCAATGGGGTTCAACTGATTAAAAGATGTCTCAATACCCTTCAAACGCACGTGAGGACAAACATGTTTGAATTTGAGCAGCATGCAGTGCATGTATCAAGGCATGGGAGTCGTGTCGGCGTATAGAGGTAGGAAGAGCATTGCCCGAGGAAAACTTTTCTTTAGTAGATGGGCCAGGGGAAATCAATATGCAGAGCCTCTGAGGGTATGGTATGCATAGTCATACGAAGGTATCCTTAAGTCAAAGACTTATCCATTTCTGATGGCCTGGGGATTTCATGGAAGTCCAGCTTATGGGATCCACCATGGGTGGCCTGGAAAATATATGTGTCGTCTGATAGGGTTTTGAGAGAATCTGTATCAATCAAGAGTGTGGAAGAAAGGTTCCCTCCTTACGCATTTATCTAGCGTAAAGGACGTCCGAGGCATGGTGCAGTTTAATGTCGTGCAACTAGGACATCATCTGAAATGGAACGACTTCTCCTGGTTCTCGATAATCTCGTCAAAGACGTTCCGCCACATTCAGGTAAGATTGTGGAGGAGGTTGGTAAACTATAGCTCAGAGGGTTTCCGAATCCCGGGATAGAAATGGGGGTTCAGAGGCCAAGAGTCATATGAAAAGAATCATTGCCTAAGGAAATCTTGACTTTGGTAGATGGGCCAGGGGCGATCAATATGTAGAGCCGCTGAGGGCATGGTATGCATAGTCGTACAAAGGTGTCATTAAGTCAAAGGCTATCCACTTCCGATAGCCGAGCAACTTCAGTGAAGTTGAGATTTGGGACCACCAGGGGTGGCTTATGAGAGTTTGGATTTTTTCTGAGTATAGAGTATGGTTTATGATGAGAGGGTGCCTGAATATGGTGGAAATATCTGGACTAAACTTTTTGAGAAAGGGTGAAGTAATTCTTTCTCACGCTGGTGTGAGGCGGTGGTTCATGTAGGTCTGACCCGTGCACTAAAAGAAGAAGAAAAGCCTATGTTTCTCATTGAACACATGACGAGTATGACCGTGTAGTTTATCGCCCTGTGGTTGGGAGATAATCCGTGCAGTTTGGCATCATGCAGCAAGGACGAGAGGCATTTTTGAAGGTTCTTATGCAGTTTAACGTCATGCAACAAGGACGGTGACATTTTTAAAGGTTGCTATGCAGTTTAACGTCATGTAGTGAGGAAGGGGGAATTTTTAAAGGTTTCTATGCAGTTTAACGTCATACAACGAGGAAGTAGACATTTTTTCAGAGGCTGCTCTTCATCAGAATGTAACTGATCTTGAATACCTCAACATGCCCTAGACGTGGGGGGGGGGGTTGATTGGTGTAAATCATGGTTTCAGGGATTCTTGGATCAGGAAAGGTGATATGGGGGATCTGAGGTCGGTAAGCGTACGGAGCTAGGATGAGCATCACCTGTGGAAATCTTTCCTTTGATGGATGAGCCAAGGGCTATCATTATGAAGAGCCACTGAGGGCATGGTATTCATAGTCGTACAAAGGTGTCCACGGGTCGATGAATTTCCACTTCTGATGGACATGAATGGTTATGAGGATCTGCAATTATCCGGGCCACAAAGTAGGTCATTTGGCTGGGGAATGTTAGGACATGTCGGGGATATCCGTCCCTGGTTGCTTGTTGAGTTTCAAAGAGCCCCATGCGCTGATCTTTTTTTTGCACGGGTGTGTGCCTTCATTCCATGCAGTTTAACGTCATGCGGTAAGGACGAGATACTACTAGTTTATCGGTCATAGAGCTCGTACCATTAGGTGACTATTGCTGCAATCGCTCGAAGGATAAATGAGTCAACATGTTCTGATATACTTAGAACAGGGTAGGGGATGAATGTCATAAACTGCAACTTTGTGATTTCCCGGATTAGAAGGTATGGTGTGGGGGCTCTGAGGCCGGTAGGTGTACTGATCTAGGAGAAGTACCGCCCGAGGAAATCTTGACTTTGATGGACGAGCCAGGGGCTATCATTATGCAGAGCCACTGAGGACATGGTATGCATAGTCGTACAAAGGTGTCTATGGGTCAATAACTTTCCACTTTCGATGGCCATGAATGATTATGAAAATCCGCGATTTCTCACAGTGCAAAGTTCGGCATGTGGGGATAATGGTGTCCAGGTATACAAGAAACATATTCACTGCAATTGTCCATTGAGTCAAAGTAGCCTAGTCTTGGATTGATGTTTGTTGATGTAGGTCGCTATGTGAGCCACTGACAGACACATAGGCTAGCTAGATAAGGATCCCTAGAAATACCTGGATGTGAAAAGGGGACTGAACTTGTAAACCACTTCGCCATAAACTTCTGGATCAGGAGGTATGGTATGGGGCTCTGAGGCCGGTAAGCGTACAGAGCTAAGAATAATGTCTCCTGTGGAAATCTTGCCTTTGGTAGACAGGCCAAGGGCTATCAATATGCAGAGCCCCTGAGGGAATGGTATGCATAGTATACAAAGGTGTCCACTGGTCGATGACATTCCACTTCCGATGGCCATGAGTGGTTATGAAGGTCAATGATTATCCGGGTCGTGGAGTCTGATGTATGGAAAGGATGTTCCCAAATGTGCAAGGAGTATCTTCATCTCGTATCGCCATGTGTCATGGGTGGGTCGCGACGTAGTACGTGCAGTTTAACGTCATGTAGTGAGGACAAACTCCATGTAGTTTAACGTCATGTGGTAAGGACGAAGGTGACCCGATGTGAAAGAAAAAGGGGGTCTGCGCAGTTTAACGTCATGTGGTGGGGACAACTTCCGTGTAGTTTAAAGTCATGCGGTAAGGATGACTTGCATGCAATTTAACGTCATGCGGTAAGGATGACATTTGTACAGTTTAACGTCATTAGGTAAGGATGAAGATATACACCCCATGCAGGTCTTGTCTGTACATGGGGGAAGGGGGCATTTTTAACATCATTATTTGTGCAGTTTAACGTCGTGCAGTAAGGATGAGATGTACGTGCCGTGCCGGTCTGGTTCGCACATGGGGGGAAAGGGAATATTTTTTTTCAAGGGGCTGGGCCAGGATTGGGGATCTCGGTGTCGCTACGTATCCTACGAGGGCAGGAATCAAGTCGTATGTAGTTCTCTGGAATGAGTACACCCTGTGCAGGTCTGGTCCATACATGGGGGAAAGAAGGAATTTTTTATCTTTTATTCAGGGGGATGGGCCAAGACTGGGGATCCTAGCATCGCTACGTATCCTGTGAGGGTAGGAATCAAGCCGTGCATAGGAAATCCGTGAATTTTAACATCATGCGGTGAGGATGGAGTCCATACAGTTTAACGTCATGTGGTTAGGACGATGAGTACACCCCGTGCAGGTCTGGTCCATACATGGGGGGAGGGTATTATTAACTCTTGTTATCCGTGCAATTTAGCATTGTGCGGTAAGGAAAGACTTCATGCATTTTAACATCATGTAGTGAGGACGTGAATACACCCCATGAAAGTATGATCTGTACACAGGGGAATGGGAATTTTTTTGTTTAATTTTTCTTTTTGAGGTGGCTGGTCCAAGGTGTAGAATTCTGGTGTCACTACGTATCCTGCGAGGGTAGGAATCAAGCCTCACACAGTTCTCTAAAAGATGATACACCCTATGTAGGTCTGGTCCGTACACAGGGGAAGAGGGTGTTTTTAAATCACCTTGTCCGTGCAGTTTAACGTCATGCGGTGAGGACAGAATACTCTTAGTTTAAGGTCATAGAGTTTGGACCGTTGGGTGCTTGGCATTTTAACGTCATGCAGCTCAGATGATGAGTACATCTCATTTTTTTTCTTCACCCGTGCAGTTTATCATCGTGCGGTAAAGACTACACCATACAGTTTAATGTCATGTGGTGAGGATGTACTCCATGCAGTTTAACGTCATGCGAGGAGACGTTCTCCATGCAGTTTAATGTCATGTGGTGAGGACGTGGGCCATACAGTTTAACGTTATGTGGTCAGGATGAGGTCCATATAGTTTCTTATGAAAAATACTTCTTTGAGAATCTCACATTCGTAGGAGCGGTTGTAAATTGTGCATCCATGGAGATCAGGGCATATGCTCTGTTGGAGTAGACCTTGTGTACAACATATGGTCCTTCCCATTTGGGCTCCAGCTTTGGAGGCTTCTTTCCAGGTATCATTGGGGTCCGGAGGACCAACACTAATTCTCCTTCCAAGAAATACCAAAGGCGAACCTTTTTGTTGAAGTCTCGTGCGATCCGGTTCTGGTATACTTCCAGGTGGTGCAGAGTGTGCAGCCGCTTTTTTTCTAGATGTTCCAATTCACCTAGCCACTTCTCTGATTGCTCATCATTGGATAATCGATCGCAGATGGAAACACGGAGTGAGGGAAGTTGGAGTTCAATGGGAAGGACTGCCTCTATGTCGTACACCAATGAGTACGGGGTAGATTGAGTAGCGGTGCGGATTGTGGTTTGAAAAGCCCACAACGCATTGAGGAGTTTATCCGGACATGAATTTTTGTCTTTGTCAACCATTTTCTGGAGGATGTTGGATAGGGTCTTGTTGAAAGCTTATATCTGTCTGTTGGCCACTGCATGGTAGTAGGATGAGTGGTTAGCTCTGATACCATACTCGTGGTATAGCTTCTCCAACTCAACAGAGCAAAAATTAGTGTCATTGTCTGTCAGTATAGTATGAGGGACACCAAATCTGGTGATGATATTGGTCTTCATGAAGCTAACAATATTTCTTGCCCCGACTTCCTTGAGGAGTATGGCTTCTTCCCATTTGGAAAAGAAGTCGATCACCGTGAGGATATACTTCAGCTGTTTGATCGTGGCGGGAGGATATGGTCCCACGACGTCCATCCCCCAGACAGAAAATGTCCAAGAGTGGTTATCTTGATGAAGTAACTCCGGGGGCTAGTGTATGAAGTTGCCACGAATCTGGCACGAGTGGAATTTTGCGGTAAAATGCTCGCAGTCTCGTGCCACTGTGGGCCAGTAGTACCCAAGCCTTCGAACCTAATGGGAAATCTTGGTCCCCAGTTGATGTTCTCCACATGATCCTACATGTACTTCAATCATGACGACAGTGGTTTCTTCTCCGTCAATGCATCTGAGGAGCACTCCATCGAGGCCCCATTTGTAGAGGACCTCTTGCTGACCCGCACTGCCATATAGGAAAAAATTGATTTCCCTTCTCCGTATTTTCTCTCGTTCAACCCTGTCTGATGGAAGCTCTCCCCGTTGAAGGTAGTTTGCAATGGGGATCATCCAGCCGATGGATGGAGCATATGGCTCGGGGACAGGACTGACTTCATGGATCTCTTCCATCTTAGCTTGAACAAATGGAAATACCATTCGACGGTGAGCAATGCTGATGACTGTTTCATCCTGGTCTGGGTCGTCTAGGCCTATGGCTGTGTTGGATAATATATCATCCTGAGCATTCTGGGACCGGAGAATATAAGTCATTTTCAGTTCTGTGGAGAACTCGGCCATTAACCCTCGTACATGGTCAAATAGGGGGATCATCTCCTCATTTTTAATAGCATAGTCACCGTTGACTTGCTTGATGACCAGCTCCAAGTCACCTTTTACCTGAAGGTGTTATACTTGTGCCTGGAGTGCGAGCTCCAGGCCTGTAATGAGGGCTTGATATTCCGCTTAATTGATTGTACATCCCTCTGACAGGAGGAAGGAATACAACAAAACTGCCTTTTCTGGGGACACGAGTATTATCCCCAGACCCACTTTGTTGAATATGGGATCCTCCATCCTCTTCTCGGTGGGGCTTCGGGACGCGCCGTCAAAGTACATTTCCCATGATGGGAACTCCTCTTGAACCGAGATGATATCTTCATCAGGTAGCTCGATGTCTGGTGCAGTGGTCCCTGTTGAAGGGTGCTCTGCTAGAAAGACTACTAATGCCTCGCCCTTGATGGCTTTTTGAGGCATGAACCGGATGTCGAACTGTTGCAGGATGACCGCCCATCGGGATAGGCATCCAGTTAGCATCGGGCGACTGAGGATGTACTTGAGTGGGTTACTTCGTGAGATCAAATAGACCTCATGATGCTTCAGATAATGTCGTAGCTTTTGAACCGTGAAGACCAAGGCCAGATAGCTCTTCTCGATATTTGATTACCGAGTCTCAGCATCAATCATGGTTCGACTGAGGTAATAGAGACTATTTTCATTGCCGGCGTCGTTCTTCTGTGCGAGGAAGGCTCCCAATGATCGTTCTAGGTCCATCACATACATAATGAGAGTCCTTCCTTCAACCGGGGTCATGAGCACTAGTGGGCTTAAGAGGTACTTCTTCAAGTTGTCGAACGCCTCTTGGCAATCATTCATCCATTGGTACGTGACCCCCTTCTTCATCAACCTGGTGAAGGGAAAACATTTTCCTACTAGGTTGGCTATGAACCCCCTAATATAGGCCAGGTGTCCTTTGAATCCCCTCAACTCAGTGAGATTTCGAGGAGGTGGAAGGCTCAGGATAGCCTTCATCTTCTAAGGTCTACTTCGATGCCACGATGGCATATGACGAAGCCAAGGAATTTCCCTGAGGTAACCCCAAAGGCGCATTTCAAGGGGTTCATCTTCAAGTTATGTTGTCGGAGCTTGTTGAAGACGGTCTCAAGGTCCGACAGTTGATCCGAGCACTATCTGGACTTGACCACTAGGTCATCCACGTAACATTCAACGAATTTCCCTTGGAATGGATTAAAGATATGATTCATGGCACACTGATACGTGGAGCCATCATTCTTGAGACCAAAGGGCATGACCCTGTAACAGAATACCCCTTGAGGGGCCCTGAAGGCATTGGCTTCTTCGTCTTCTCAAGCCATCCTTATTTTATTATATCCAGAATAGTCTTCCATGAAGGATAGAGCCTCATACCCGGCCGTCACATCAATTAACAACTCGGTGATTGGATTAGGGAATTCATCTTTCGTACAATGCCGATTAAGGTCTCTGAAGTCAATGTAGACGGGGATTTTCACGTTATTTTTCTTGATAGGGACGATGTTGGCCAATCAAATGGGGTACTGGACCTCCCTGATGAAGCCTTCTTTAATGAGCTTATCGACTTCAGCATCTATCTTGGAAGCATGTGAGGGGTGTGTCCTTCTAGCGGCCTTTTTGTAACCCCGGTGGTCTCCAGGAAGACCCAGGTGATGCGACGCTACCTCAGGATCGAGTCCTGGCATTTCCATGTAATTCCATTCGAAGACACCCCGATGTTGCCTTAGGAAGGAGGTATATACCTCGTGTTCCTCAGGAGACATGTCCGCACTAATGAGAGTGGGCCTCAGGTCTCCTTCAGTACCCAGGTTTATTTCCCTAAGCTCATCCACAGTGGTGGAGATACCCTCCTCAAATGTGGGAGGTGCATCTCTGAGATCTCCCCCTTCTTCTTCTACCAAGTCCTCATCTTCTTGATCTGACGAGGAGAGAGTTTTTGGTCTGAGCCTTCGAGGGTTTGAGGTAGAGGCATCATGGGAATCCCTTCTTGAGTATCCGTCCCCAAATCGAGGGTCGGTAGACGTTCCTACATTGTCGTTCTTGGCCATCGTTGCTGAAGTCATGAGGACATCCGAATGCATGTCCGGACTTGAACTCCTACTCTCAACACGGTTGATGGGCAGGACATAATCTCTGCCAAGCTGCCTGAGGGGGTCATCAGAGACCATTTCCAGGCCATTTGGAGCAAGGATCCAGTCGACATCGTCGACCAAAGGCTTCTTCTTCTTTTTCTCATAGAACCCAGGGTCGATGAAATGTGACTCGGAGAGCTCGAAAGGGTCCTTGTCGGCGTGAAAAGTCCCACTTTGTCCATTGACGCAGTACTTGATACACTAGTGGTAGGATGAAGGAATGACCATGTGCTTATGGAGCCATGGCCTTCCCGACAAGGCATTGAATGTCGTGCTCTGCCGGACCACTAGGAATTCCGTGTAGGCTACCAGATCACCAAAATGGTTCTTTAGCTTAATCTGTCCCATTGGTTTCTGCTCACTCTTTTTGTAACCTAACAAAGTTGTGGCTGAGGGAATTAGATCGTCCTCACTATAGCCCAACTTGCGGAGTGTCCGTAGCGGAATGAGGTTAACTCTAGAGCCATTTCCTATAAAGACTTTTCGGATCTCAATACCATTCAATGTGCCGGACACATATAGCGGTTTGATGTGTCCTTGCATGATGGAATCTTCGTCCGGATCGGTGAAGGAAATCACCACATTCCATTCAACCGGGCCAGTCTCTATCCAGTAAATCTCAGCGGCAGCTACCTCAGCTTGGAATTTCTGGGGGCTGATCAAAGCTTCGATAAGCGCCTCCCTAAGGTCGACTGACAAACTCAGGGCATCTGGGATTGACAACTTGGCTGGTACTGACTCCAGCTGCTTAAGGATGTCGTATTTTTTCACCAATGGTCAACGCTTCTCTGTTGGCGGGAGAGTCTTAGCGGGTTCTTTGGGAGCTGGAGCATTTGACGAGGAGGGACCGGCCACGAGGACGGATGTCGATGGTGTTCCCGCATTTTGAGGACTTGGCATGGCCGATCTGTTTCTGTGCACTAGGCAACCAGACACTTGCTCCTCCTCTGGTGGGTATCGCAGAAAACAGGGCCAGAGTGGCTGCTTGTGTATGTGGAAGGGCATTCCCTCTCCTGCTGAGTCCGCTGAAGGGCTCTCCAACGGGTTTCTGCAATATTGACTATCTGGGCTGGGGTCCAACCGTAGGGTTGGTTTCGGCCGCGGCTGCGCCCCCCCTGGTATCCCCTGCCTCCGTGATTCCTCCTCCCGGCTCCTCATGCAGGAAACTTGGGTTCGTAATCATACCCTTCGTCAGGGAATGATTCCATGAGATGGATGACATTGATAGAACCGAAGATTGGCTCTTCATCCTCTAACAGGTCAACCTGGTCGGTTGACTCTGATGGTGCCGTTTGGTGGGTTGGTGCCCGTGGTGCCAAATTCGAGGGCATAAAGTCTTCCAGGTTGGGACTAACTTTTCCCCATCGTGGATTGCTCCTATTGTGATTTCTTCCTCCTTTGAATCTGTCCGGATGACCGGCTTGTGGAGGGATGCGAGGCCGATGCTATTGGCTCTACGGCTCCAGGGGCTATTGGTGGAAACACCGGCTACTATAGTTGAGATTGTAGTATTCCCTAGGCTTGGTTGATAGTCTTCCGAGTCATCCAGCTGTCAAATTTCTGCCCCTACTTGCTGGTGACTTTCTGCCACCCCTCCTCTTTGTCGGAGTCAGTGGTAGAGATACATGCCACATGTGCTGGGGGTGGTCCCAACTCGACTTTTCTAGAATCTACCATCCTCTACAGGAGGTCTTTGAAGACGAATCACTCTCAGATACTATACCCCAACATCTGATGGTAGGGGTAGTAATTTGGCATGTCATCACGGACGACTTCTTCAGGTTTCCTTGGCTCCGGGAGGCGTAGCAAGTTGCAGTTCATGGTGGTAATGAAGTAACCACAGACTTGATCGTCTTGGAACTAGTATACTTTTTGTCTTCGCTCCCCAAACTGGTTCTACTTCCATCCTCTATTATTGTCCCATTTAGGCGGGGCGGTCGCTGATATGCAGGGGGGCCTTAACGATTTGGTGGAGGCCTGAGCGGTGGAGCGGGCACAGGGGTCGGCTTGAGTGTGACAGCGGACGCTTCATCTCGAGGGGCTCTTTTCACAGGAGCCTGCGAGACTATTCGGGACTTTGAATTTTTCCACTGCAGGGAGTCCTCAATTCTCTGGGCAATGGCCGAGAGATGGCGGAAGCCAGTGGTGCACTCCACCGGTATGAGCGGTGTTCGTAGATCATCTCTACGATTATCGATGCATATGGCTAGCATCTCATCTTGAGGCATTGACCTATTCCGAGAATAGGTCATACCTTTCCATATGGCGATGAAATCTGAGACCCTCTTGTTCTCCCTCTTCTTGCAGTTCATGAGATCGTTGACCGTTGTTTTAGGCAGCGTTGAGCTGAAGTAGAACAAGAGCTGCTGATGGAGGTCCTCCCAGCTCTTTATCGACTGGGCCGGAAGACTCGTATACCAGATGAAGGCGGATCCTTGTAAGGTCCGCACGAAGCATCTGAGTTTCACTTCTTCTTACTGTTCTGGGGTCCCCATCATAGGGACGCAATAGGATGCATAGTGCATCAAATGCTGCTCTGGATTGCCTGATCCATTGAATATGGGGAATACAGGGCTCCCAAAATTGGGTGGAGGTGGTGTGTTGGTCACCCAATATGGGTAGGGTATCTTCTCCAGCTGTATCGGAGCGCATCGACCTTCCATCGCTTCCAATCGAGCTGTTAGTGCCTCGATGTTGTTGGTGAGTCCCTGGTTTACATCCTGTTGGGCCCGGTCCTGGGCAGGCGTACCCTAAGGCATTGCCTGAGGATCCGGATTGTCCAACACCAAGGGTGCATATTCCGTTCGGGGTACCCTTGGGGGGTTCGGTCGTACTTGCTTTGGTTTCCTCCTAAGTGGAGGTAAATCCTAGAATTAATCATCCACGTTTAGGTGGTTGGACGAACCAGGAGCCTCATTGGTCAGGTTCCCTGATCGTTATTTGTTTTTTGGGGCAAGCCTTAGCCATTGAGGTGCACTTGCTGGGAGTGAATGACGTGGCTCTTCTTGGGACGCACTTTCAATAAGGCGGTTCCTCTAGAGTAGCTCGGAGTTAAGTCGCCTTAACTCTTTCATCTCCTCTTCCTGTCGAGCGAACCTCTCTACGATCGTGAGTGGCTCTTTTTTATCGATATAAGGGGACGAGTTAAGGGTAACTGTTTCTTTATTCTTATCCTTGTTGAAAGCTCGTAGGGTAGGCGGAGGGAGGTTAACTGAAGGGGTAGCCATATTCAAAGCAGCCCTCTGGTTCCGGGTGTGCACACCTGGGGGTTCGTTGTGAGTCACAACCTAACCAGAACCTTCGTTTCCTGATCCGTCCGGATTTTCATTTTCTCCGATGTCACCTGCGGTGTTAGCCTCTATGGTGTTGATGAACGCATATTGCGGGGTGGAGGGGACGTCACCTTCCAAATAGGGGGAGGATCTCCTGCATCTTCGGCTGGCCTTCCCCTTCATGACCTGGGATTTCCCTCGGACTTCTTGATGAAGGTTGATGCAAAGGGTTCTTTGATGCGACCTTACGGTGCGCCTTCCTCTCGGAGGGGATGATGATTTGAATGACGGGATAGGACGTGAACCTACTCTTCTGACTATCCTTCCTAGACGAGAGAATACCGACTCTCGTGGGGGAGGTTTTTGTTGAGGGGGTAATAATGCCCCTAGCCCTGAGGGCTGGGGCTGGCTCCATTCCCTGGACGTTGAGTCTCTTCCTGGTTTTATTGGCCTTTCTGGGGAATTTATTGTTAAAAATTCCCCCAACCCTGCAGGATGGGGTTGACCCTGGATTGCGGCAGTGGCTGCGGCTATTGCGACCTGCCTAATCTCGCATGCGCCCATCCGGGGGTGAACCGGATCTGGTGCTGAATTCACCTGTGGATCAGTCCCTTCTAGGAAGGCAAGCAATGATCGTTGATTGGCCTCTATTAGGCGAGAGGCTTGCTGGATGCTCTTAGTGGCCTGATTCAGGAGTTTTTGAATGGATCGTTCCCGCAGGACCTGATGCTTCTGGGACTTACTCAAGGCCTGAATCTGTTGGGTGTGTTACCTTTCCTGAACAGGGGGTCCACCCGATTTCCATATCGATGTGACGACGTTACACGATACCATGCTGAATGGGTTTTTCTAGGTTGGGAGCGGAGTGAAATGAAGAGCTCCGTGTTCCCCCCATCCCCTGATATGGACTCCTGTCGGAGAGTCATCGATGTGGCGACATAGTTCGTGCATTGCACGGAGGCAAGCTTCCTCCATATTCCCTTTGTGCCTCTCTGGGAGTTGTTGTCACGTCGAGGAAAGGTCCTCCAGGTAGATGTGACACAGGAGGTCCCCTATCGTCTTGACGTGGTCTACATACCCATCATTGGGCTGGAAGATCGATTTCAGCCATCGGAGGGTCATCCATATATTATGGCGGATGCCATGCATGCATTCTTCCAACAACTCCCTGGGTATGTCGTACTGAGAGGTGGCTGTGGGACAAAACATGACTGGTATTTCATTCCTGGCCAGTCGTTTCCTCAGGTGCAGCATATCGGCATACTCCTCTGCCAGTGATTCCTCTACCTGGTCAGCCCAACTAAGGATCTCACTATAGTCGGAGGCAGTGGGACCAGTAGGTATCAAATTGTCTTTTGGGTGATTCCGAAGTGGTTCAGAAGATGAGCGCGGCCCTGGAACGGATCCTGATCAAAGAAGGGCGTTGTTAGAGATAGGCTGGGAATCTGACATGCTTGATCTCGTCCTTCTGAGTGCCTCGACATACGAGGGCTTTTCGGTGCTTGATTCGGCAGGAGGAGGACCTTCCTGTCGATATAGTATGTCATCGCCAGGAGGACCTTTGCAATGACGGCTGGAATGGGAAGGGCTACCATTACTGCTTGATGCTTTACTACATAGAGGACTTTTGTAGTGTACACCCTTGGGAGGACCTCCAAGGCATGTTGCAGCAAGGGGAGGACCTTCTGGATGCAGGGCGTTGTTATGGGGAGGACCTTCACAACAACTGCCATCATGGAGAGGATGACCATCATGGCTTGGCGTTCGACGCGCATCCTGGCGAGGACCTTCAGGACACGTCGCGACAAGGGGAGGACCTTCTTGTTGATTGGGTCCATTGTGGGGATCACCTTTGCAATGGCAGCCATGGTGGCGAGGACTGCCATCACAGCTGCGGTAATGGCGAGGACTACCAGTACTGCTTGATGCTTCACTGCATAGAGTATTTTTGTAGTGCACACCCAGGGGAGGACCTCCAAGGCATGTTGCATTAAGAGAAGGACCTTCTGGCTACGTGGCGTTGTTACAGGGAGGACCTTCACAACAACTTCCTTCATGGTGAGGATGACCATCATGTCTTGGAATTTGAGGTGCATCCTGGGGATGACCTTCAAGACACGTCGCGACAAGGGGATGACCTTCTTGTTGCTTGGGGCCATTGCGGGGAGGAGCTTCTCAATGGAGGCCATGGTGGCGAGGACTACCATCACAGCTATGGAAATGGCGAGGACTACCATTACTGCTATCACAAGAAGAATATATGCGGGATACATTCTGGGGAGGGCCTCTAGAACGTACCGCAATGAGGGGAGGGCCTTCTCGTTGCTCGACGTCTCTACAGGGAGGACATGCGTTATCAGGGTGGTGAGGGCTACCACAGTGACCTGATGCCTGACTGCATGGAGTTCCGTTGTATCATAACCCCTGGGGAGGACCTTCAAGGTAGGCCACGACAAGGGGAGGGCCTTATTTTCATGATGAGACGTCACTATGGGGAGGACCTCCATATTTTCGACTATGATAGAGTGGACTACCATCATAATCTGTGTTCCCACTGCATGGAGAGTGATTTTAGTGTATACCCTGGGGAGGACCTTTAGGGTGGACCACAGAAAGTGGAGGACCTTCTTGCTGCTCGACCTTCTGGTCACGTGGAGGGTTTCTGTGACTCGCATCAAGAGAGAAGCTCTCGTGACCGATCATTATATGCCCACAGGGGAGGCCCCCATGGGTGCTCTGGGGAGGACCTTCAGAGCCGTTGGTAGCGACATTACGGGGAGGACATTCGCAACTACTACTGCCACTCCCATAATATGGTAATGGGTGGGAAGGGTTTCAAGCCTTTGATGCATGCTTAGCGACGTCGGAAACCCCAACTTCCAACAGAACTAATTCATGAACCCTCTCTTTGTTTCCCGAATGTCTTCGGTGCGTTCGGGGCGCTCTTTTGTGGGCAACGGGGACCGTCTGCTGTTGACAACAGCCTTCACCTTTGGGTCCCTATCTAATTGGGTCCTGTGATGTTTCCAGGATACGCCGACAAACATCTTGACTTTTAGTAGGGATATATGCCTGCTATGGAGAATCAACTGTGATGGATGGGTGTGCCCCAGTTGGAACGAGTGAAGCTGCTCGATCTGGTTTCCCTTACGTCACAGAATATAGACGAAGACCCTACTGGGCTAAATCAGGGATTTAGATTTGCTCCGAGGCAGCTATATCATCTCTTAGATGAGTCGCATCAATTGGGGAGATGGGCTCACTGGCCCATGTCCTTGTTGTTTCCTCTGATGCAATTACATGCTGGAAATTCTGCAAGATATGATCTGGGATAGATACCTACTCCCACATCATTGCTAGGATATGTAGAGAGACATCTTTGGCTGGAATGGGTATGAAGTCCCATTCTGGTATCGGAGTAAGAACATCCTACTCCGGACCTCCAGTGGTCAGTGGGTACTGACAATTCTCCTGTGTCGGGGCAGGTGAACGAATCTGCCCCTGTACTGGGATACGCCGGTTTCTCTCTCCGTTTTCCGCCACATCGGGGTGGTGGACTTTACTTGCATCCGCAGGGAGCTAGCCCTGCATATATTGGTTTCCCACCGTATCGAGTCGGTGGCCTTTTTTGGCGGGGAGACGTGCCCGCCTATGATTTGCCACCACATATGGGTGGCAGGATTTGTTGATCGCCACCATATCAGGATGTTGGGCATCTGAAGAAACTGCCAGGAGCTGGTCCTGCAGGTGCCAGGTCACCACCACGTCAAGCTGGTGGGATTCACGACCCTGGGCAGGGAGAGGTTCCCGCCTTGTAAGTGTTGTCCTGCGTGAGCGACGGGCTTGATGGAGCTCGGCGGGGATGCACGCCGTCTCATATGATTCCGCCATGTCGGTATGGTGGGATTTGGAGGAGTGAACAGGTGTAGGTGCCTATTCAAGGTACGTCTCTGTGGCTGGGCAGCGGAGCTCCTCCTCAGGGACCAGGGTGATGATCGGTCCCTGATTGTAAATCTGCTGCCCTCGTCGGGTGGTCTAAGGCGCTGGAGCTCGGGGAGCGTGGGCCTGAATCCTCGGGGAGACATCCTCCTTGGTGCGAGGATGTTGGGTCGCAGCGTGGCCGTGATGACGCCTTTCGGCGGGGGCCTTATAGCGGAACCCCCGTTCGACATGGATGAAGTCCTCAACATCGACCTCATCTGCCTCCCTAAGATAGGGGAGGTAGGAATTATCCCGTTCCGGGGATAGACTCCTGAAACAGTTGGAGACAGCGACAGGGGCTGTCTGGATCCGCCTTTGTAGTCGTTTTTCGGCAGGCGACCGACGAATCTTGATGGATTGGAGGGCGTGCATGGCCGCCTCCATCGTTGGGAGAGTACCATTCACGTGGTACTCTCGGATCAGCGCATCTGAAACCCAGCGTTGAAGACACTGGGTGGGTGAAGGGGTCCTATGTTGTTGAGGAAGTATCATCCTTGCGTCGTTAGAAGTGTGCACTTGTGAGTTCCTTTGCGATGCCATTGTATCTAAGGGAGTTCTGAAAGTAGTGCCTGCGAAACATTTTAGCAAATACAAGTAGCAAACCCATCAAAGAAGCATCTCATAATCCCATGCGTAATTAATGACCTATCTTGGCCCTCTTTTAGCGCATAGGGGGGCACAGGGTAGGATTAAGTTGAATCCATCATGTTTTGTTAAAGATTCACGTCGGCTTCACCATTTTTTGTTTCGTTTTGTTTTTTCGGCCATGAAATGCCCAACGGCTCCGTATCCAATTATTGATGGACCTACTTTCCAAAGGAAGGTGTTTTCTAGATTGTCTAACCAGCGACTCTTAAGAACTCACATTGGTCGAGAGGATGGGAAGTCTGGCTCATCACACCCCTTTTGGGGGGTGAATTATTTCCTGTTCCGGGACTCTCTTATAGATTTAATACGTATTCATATGTTCTTGAATATTTGGTTTATACCCAAACATAGTATCCACGGATTTAACCTTGGTGGGCAATGGTAAACTAGATGCAGGGTTTCGGAATCATTTATGTCTGAGGTTTACCATCCCTCGTTCGATTAATGACCCTGAATGGTTGGAACTCGCTTGAGGAGGCACTAGGAGTGGCACGGTGAACTGATGTGGAGATGATCGGATCGACCGGTTGTTGGTCTTGAACCTTAGGGAGGCTTCCTACGTACCCTGCTTAGGAGGTAGGGATCAAAGTCCACGTATTTCACATAGGTGTCGGGGAACCAACGTGAAGAGAGACCAGGTGGTCCAATGGGTGGTGAGCTTGAACCTCATGGAGGCTTCCTACGTACCCTGTCTAGGAGGAAGGGATCAAAGTCAACGTAGTTCGCATGTACAGTTTAACGCCATGCAGAACGAGGGTGGAACTCGATGTGAATAAACGACCGAGTGGTGGGCTTGAACCTCATGAAGTCTTCCTACGTACCATGTTTTGGCATGGATCAAAGTCCACTTAGTTCTCTTATGGCTTGGGGCTTACGCTCTGGGGCAGCCCGGAATGATGGATTGGGGCTTACACTCTGAGGAGGCCCATAAGGTGGATTTCATGGTCTATGCTTACTCTAAGCCCACGTTAGTCATGCTCGGTGTGAGAAACAAGAGGCGGTAGGGACTATAGGATCACGTCGCAAAAGGTGCGTCTGTGAGGAATGGAGTGGGGCTTATGCATGAGGGCGGCCCAGGGTGATGAATTGGGGCTTAAACTCTGAGGAGGCCCAGAAGGTTGGGGCTTACTCTGAGATGGACGCCCGGAAGTTCAGGGCTTACTTCAAGATGGACGCTTGGGGCGACAAAGCCCATCGGGAGAGGGAAAGGGGGTGCTCATGTGCCCATCTCCTCTCTTGCAGTGCACGAGGGCTTCCTTCTGATGGCTATTTTACCATCTTTGAGGAACCCTCAACAAGTGGATGGGAAAAAAGGGGATTCCCGAGCTCAGACTCTACATTACCGTGGGAATGTGAAGCCAGGAATGCTTCGGGAATCTGCTCAGGGGTCGGGGAAACCCATTTTCCCCTGTTTATTGTGGGTATGTGAACTCAAAATGGCGTGTTGAAGCGCCTGAAAGTTATACCACGCAGATCCAGTGGCTCTGGAAGAGGCCTTGGCTCGGGGCCGATGAATAGGCCAATGAGGGAGTCGCGGAGGACTTGGCTGGATCGGAAGGATTTTACCTGGCTTGGGAAATGAGAACACCGAAGTATTTGGTGAGCCACCGAGAGGTATTGGTGGTGTCGCCCTTCACATGGGGAAGTGCCACGTGGCTGGAGAAGCCATCTGTGAACTAGGGTGGTCCGTGGATTCAGGTTCAATCTGCGAACTAGGGTGGTTCGTGGCTTCGGGTTCAATCTGCGAACCAGGGTGGTTCGCGATGGGTTCCAGGCGGGCAGTGGCGGCCGAGGGTGGCGCCGATCAGAGGCTCATCGGTCAGGGCTCCACCCACGTAGGAGAGTCCTACGTGGAACTACATATGGGAAAAGAGGCATAAACTCCCTGGTCTGTGGGGAAGTCATCCGCGGAGGGGGTATGGTTCGTGGTTCTCCTTTTTT
Organism: Viscum album; assembly: GCA_963277665.1. Classification (NCBI taxonomy): domain Eukaryota; kingdom Viridiplantae; phylum Streptophyta; class Magnoliopsida; order Santalales; family Viscaceae; genus Viscum; species Viscum album. The sequence continues at coordinate 581,589,132 of OY728130.1, read as the reverse complement.
TTGTTATTTTAGGTTCACGGTTCGCCAAATTATTATGAATTTTCCAATTCCTTCTTAATTCATATACCTGTTGTGGTTCGCGGATGGGAATTTCGCTATTTGTGAAATCTGAAGCCTTCCTTCAACCGATCTCCTTCCGAATCTCCAATCCCTCCGAATCTGATTCCAGTTCTTCGATGTCTTTCTCTTTCCCCCTTGGTCTCATTTTATACAGTGGGGAAAGGAATGTATCTGTGGCCACGCGGCACCTTTTGCAGAGGCCCATAACCAAATACCCGGTTCACAGCTGACTTGGTCAATCCGAGATTCACGGTGGGCATTGAACGCTCCCCCCCTCAGTGAGGACAACTTAGGGAGTGCTCTGCGGCTGCGGAGGGTTCCGCCTCTATTATGCGAACGACAGCGGGTGCGTCTTGAACCGGTCGATGCGGTCCGCGGTTGGGGCGGTTCGTGACGGTGAACCAGACTAGCGCCCATCCTGCCTCATGACCTCGGAGGCTCTCCGCCTCCATTTCGTGAATGACAATGGTTCGCGGAGGGGGTGCCTCATGGTGCCTTGCCACGTTGCACTTCCATGGGACCGGTTCAGGGACCAGTCCTTTCTTTGATTATTTTCCCCAATTCTTAGGGGATTGGAAAAAATTTCCTTTGAGGATTTTTTAGGACCCTACAACCTACCATATTGGGGGAATATTTAATTACACTTGTTTGATTTGGGATCACATATATTATATCATTTATTCATTTTATCCTTAATTTCTTTGTTTAACCATCTTATATTTATGTAATTATTATCTCATGATGTCTACTATTATCGAGGTTATAGTCTACCAACTTTTCTTCAGTCGCTCTCTACTAGTCGACCACCTCTTATATACTAGGAGGAACACATGAGGTTATGTGAAACTTTGGATCATCCCAAATGATTCAGTTTGGGGTGTTACATAAAAAATAACAAGAGTCATTCATTTAGTAAAAGAAGCATGAGAATCTAGAGTGGATGGATTTAAATCTTATACTCTCCTAACATTTTTATCCTGAAAACATAGAATATGAGAAATATTAGGTGTTTACATGCCTCTAAGAAGGGAATTGGACAATCATGGAATTTGAAAATATATTTTCCAATTTGGTTCACATCACAACTAAAGTCCTTTTATATGAAGGGAAAAAATACTGACATTTTGATATTGGCATGAGATCCATAATTTATCCCCATTTCTTCATTTTAATGTTAAAAACCTATACTGAGCTAATCGATCGAGCCTTAATGGTGGACATAGATATGGCTACAATTCCAAGGCTAATTGGTATTCTTATTTTCCTAGTAATAGTGTGGATGGATCCTAAATGATTGAGAGGAAATAGAGATAGTTAGGTAAAGGATAAAAAATGGTTCCCAACTAACACCTATATCTTCATTAGTAAGTACGAGTTGTGGGTCCATTATATTTAACTCACATGGTAATTCTAATCATCTTAGGAATTAATGTGATTACATATTTTCATTTATGTGGACATCTAGGTCATGTATGTATGTTCTGTAAATCTATTATTCCATCATAGAGTGGTGCATTTTCTTCTTAGCCTAGGATATCTGAAGCAGACTCTAATGCCTCATGGGAAACGAGGCCCCATCCTCATGGGCATAGGGGTAGGACTGGTTCTTTATATGGCAAAAGATAGATCAGAACTAGGTCATGGGTTAGTTAAATCCTTTGTCTTATTAATAGGTCAACTAGACAAATGAATCAGGTCTCTTTCTAGTTGAATATGAGGTGGGTCATGTGATAGCGAGAGGTACCCATATTTTTAATTAATATGTGGGTACTACTTTATCTGTTATAGGTAACTCTCACTCCTTTTCATCTACTATCATTTCCTAATTTATAGAACTAGCTTCCACAGTCATTCTATATGTGATTATAATTTTGAATCATGTTGCGAATAACCGAAAAATGGGTTTCAGTTCCCTTTATGTATATTCACCTAGCAAGTAGTTAGTTTGGTATGGGACTTCATCATCCCCAAAGAATAAATCTTAAATGTAATTCTCAAGATTTAATTAATGAGATCTTATAAAAATAAAATAAATTTTTACTGTTAGAGACTAAATGTTTCAATACCATATGGGATACAACAAGTATTCCTAGGAAAATTAAACCCACGGTCTATCATAGAAGGTCCTACTCTTCCAAAATTGGGATGGAAGAATATCGAGTTTCTACTCATTGGTAGGAATCTGATGAGGAAAATTCTAGAAATGTGTTACATCATCTGGTTAGTGATTTTCTTAAGGTATTCGTTGAGGAATTTTCAGGCCTACCCATAGAAAAAGATTTGGAGTTACCCATCAATCTGATGATGGAAAGTAAACTAGTATATTTACCATTATATTGTATAGGTATTTTAAAGTTAAAATAATTGAAGATATAGATGGATAATTTAAAATATCATTTATTCATTCATTGTAGAATTTACTCATGATATACCCTAATGTAATGTGCTAAAAATATGTATGAGACCCTTTTATTTTGCATCAACTACTAAAAGTTTAAATAGGTTTTAATGAAGAATGATTACCCATTTCCCCATTTGATTAGTTAATTGTAGAAAGGTGGTTTTTAAAGATTTATCTTCACCTGTATTGTCACCATCAATGTGAAAAGGAAGATAATATTTTTAAATATACTTTCTTAATTAGGTATATCCATTTCATGTACCTAGAAGTTCTATCTTGGTCTACTACAATATGTAAGTGGATAATGAAATCCATTTGATAACTATTATAGAAACATCCCATTATCACTATCTCTTTTATAAGCTTTAAAATTTTAATTACTATATTAGATAGTATAGGTATCATGAGAACATGGTATCGAAATAAGTTATCTCATTCAATCCTGAGAAATTCAGGGATGTTATGTATTTGGAGGAGCCAATTTTTTTTTATATTGTTAATTTCTTGGACTTGTCTTGTAATTACATGATGTTTACAAAGGACTTCTCTATGATTGCATCACCACTGAATGTTTTTTCCTTGAAAGTGATATTGTTCTTGTAGAGCCTAGTGTTTTAAGAATATTTTTATGATTAAATGTGATGGGTGATATCAGTTTCAATTATGATTTTAATTGATCATGTTCAAAAATATGTGGTGTACTATGGTATATTAGGTATATGAATAGGGTGTGTTCTTATTTAGAGAGACCATGTGGTGGAATATAATACTCACTAGATTTGACCACATAAAAAGAACAACCTGACCCATAACCTCAATCTCATGTCCATGAATCATTTTCTCATGTGAGGTTGTGACTATCACATTGAAAAGAGGTTCATGATCTTTTATAATCATAAAATATTGTGTTATAACTCTTTTTTAAAGGGCCTGAAATTCCAACAGTGGAAATGGGTATAATTTCATCAGTGTTTTTATTTTGATAGTATCTACGTACCACCCTTATTTATAAGTTTTCCTCTAATTACCTCAAAGTGTGAAGTGATGAATGGAATTTGATGGGCCTCTTCACACAAATAATCCTAATAGTATTGGAAGAAAATATGATTGTGGTTCTCGATAACACAAAATATAACTATATATTCTTTATCATATTCTTCATGATTAAGATGGTGATATGGAATACAACCAAATTGGGATAATTTTAAATGGTTGGGAGGCCACCAGTGAGTGGTCCCAGTCTCTCGAGAGTATATTGTAGTTTTGAGTCCATTATGTGTTCCTTTCTTCTTTTAGGAGTGCGGTGAGGTAGGATTTCCACCAGTCTAAGTCGTATTTCTATATATTTACCACCACATTGTAATACAATTTTAAGTAGAAATTCTAGTTGTAGAGTATGAGGCAGGACATAGTGAACTTCGTGACTCAGTGTTTTCATTGACTGTAGATAAAGGCTACAGACCAAAAACCCACAAGATTTCTTAAAGAAATTAACATAACTACCTTGAAGTTGGATGAGGTTCCCAGGGGATTCATCTTTAGGTTACCGCATACCACTTAAGGTAATATTTCCATTTGTGTATGGATTTGTTGGTAAACTAATTCGACCTACTTCATTCGGATAAAGGACACCACTATAGAGAATGAACATGATATGTTTTATATGTAAAAAACTTTGTGGTTAAATAGTGTGATGTATGAAATAATATTTGATAAAGACCTTCAGTTTACCTATTACTTCTAAATGGTTCTCCATGAGGCATTAAGATCATAGTTCAAGTTAAGAATGACCTATCACCCATAGTTTGATGGTCATATGGACTGATAAATCAATATTCAATATGATATTCTTCACACTTGTGTCTTAGATTTTTGAGGATAATTTTATACCCTTATAACACTGGTTGAATTATCTTATAATAATAGATACTATTTTTTATTAGGATGGCTCCCTTCAAGGTTTTATATGGGTGGCCGTGTCGGTCTTCCACATACTGGGTCAAGGTGGGTGATACCTCTCTCATCAGACCAACTATTGTTCAAGGGGTAAAAAGAAGGTTTAGACAATTAAAAATTAATTGGTGGTAGATCAGAGTACCTAAAATTCATATATGGATCATCAGCATCATCCCTTAATTTTTTTAGTTTAGGAATGAGTGTTCTCTAGAGTTGCACCCTGGTTGGGTCACTAGTGAATAACAAAGTAGGTAGTGATTTATCTAAGTTTCATAGGATATTTTGGGATCACAATATGGATAGAGAATGTTGTATACTGATTAATGTTACCTCCTTAGTTAACCACAATTTTTGATGTGTTCCCTGTCTCCAAGATGAAGAAAGAAAACCTAGATCATTCTCATGTTTTATGTTTAGAAGAGCACAATGAAGATTTAAAAGCTTGTATGATCTCTAAAATTTTCAAATTGTTTACTTCCAAGATGAGGTGTTGTGTGGTAATTCAACAAAATCCTTAAGAGTGTTTTAGTAACATTATAATGATTCTCATGATACATCATAGTTAAGGTCACTTGTGAAAGAGCACTGGTCTCATCTATTCCTTGATAATGATTCAGGTTGAAATTGTAAGGGAGGAAAGTGATATAGTGGGAAGAATTTTTTCATACATAGTGTCACTTTTTGAAATTTTCCATTTATTTATTTATTTTACTATTCTCCTTTTGTTTTTGGATCTTTCTATTTAAAAAATTTCAATTGTTCAAAAAACATGGTTTTAGATAGTTAGAGCACGGGTTGGAAAAACCATGTATCAATCATACAATAAACCCCAGTTGTTTCAAGTTCCATTTGAAATATTTGAATCATAGTTTAACAAACCATGCAGAGAAACCATGTAAGATACCATATGATGGATTGGTGACTATTATAATTAGGTTATGGTTTGGTAAACTGTGTAGCTAAACCATGCGCCTTTTTAGGAAAATTCAAAAAGTGAAATGACATGTTTTCCCTAACTCGATTTAACACCCCTATTTCCCATGTTTTCCTAATCTCAGTCTTTAGATACCTTATTCACACATTGGTTCATGTAAACCTCTTCTTTGGTTAAGAATTTGGTGATATTTTACCTTTTATCTTTTAGGTATCTTTATATATTAGTCTCTACACCTTTTTAAGCTTCATTCTTCATTCCTTTTGGATTTTCTCTTCTCCATTAGGATATAGTGACTTTGTACTCTCTAAATACAAATTACATGGTTTGGTTATCGATGTTTGTGGTCTTATCTTACTTCCATAGGGTCTTCCATCTATCATTATTTTAGGTTCTAATAATTTTAAATGGTGTTGATGATTGAGGTAGGTGATTTCATCATATGCCATTGAATGATGAATTTAACGTGCACAATAAAATTTACTAATTTTACAAAAAATGATTTGATGTGAAAAAATGGGTGTTTTGAGAACCACATGGCTGTTTTGGGTTGATTTCAAATTTATTTTCCTTAGTATTGAAATAGAGATGTTTTAATAAGTTGGGTTTTATAATAAATTGAGTTGGAAGTAGAAATTGAATTTGTTGGAAAGGTGATATCACATTGGAACAATGGGTACCTTGGTGGGATGACTAGATTAAGTATTTCTAGAAAATGGTTTTCCCTCTCTATCCCTTATAGAATTACATAGCATAAACTAAACAAATTATTATTTGGATATGGTTATTTCTAGGACATTAACATTTTCATACCTAGAGGCTCATGCAAGGGAAAAATCATGAGTGGTTCTGTAATCAATAGTTTGATGATTCTAGGATAATTCTTGTACAAATAAACCATAGGTATTTCCCATTTTCATTGGAGTGTTTTATTATTATAAATATTATTTTCTTATTTAAAATATTAAAATCATTTTTTCCATTACATTTATATGAAAATGTAATTTATATTTTTTTAAATAGTGGTTGTTCCATAAATTCTCAGTGAAACCCTATTGGGAACTTTTGGTCAAATCCTAAATACACCCAATGGGTGTATATATGCCTTTTTTCAGGTACTAGTAAAATTATGGCATATGTTGGAGGAAATCGGTAATCATGCTAGTACATCATTGTCAGGTGATGACGGTGACATGGTGGGAGGTTGACCCCCCAAGTCACATAGAGATGGGTAACCTTATTTTGTTTCCATTTTCAGGTCCATATCATTATATCCTAACACTTTTTTATTCATTACTAGACCCCATTCTATTTATTCTTTATAAATATACCAATACTTTTTTATGCTAAGTATGGATATTTATTTTCAATTGTGTATTACTATGTATTCTTTGAAGTATTATTTATGTTTTTTAATGAATTTATTAATAAAATCATTCCAAAAGAAAAATATTGTTACCCAGGCACTATTTTATTAGTCAGTGGGACCCAAAACACCTTTGGACCCTTTCTACGGGCAGACTTAGGTAATCAGTTAGGGGGTGACCCTATTTGGTTTATGACATGTGGTGAAAAGCTTACCAATAAAATCCAATAGACATTATGTAAAAGTAAATGTGGATATAGGAAATTGTATGGTCACATTCACCCAATACCATTTCTATTGTAATACTTTTATATCCCAATTTTCATATAGTGAAATAATAAAATTAAATTAAAATATAAAACAAAGAACGCCCAACTATTAATATTGGATCATCACCAACAGTGAGTTTGATCAAGTTCACTTAGGAGTAACCAATGGGTTTCATCCTCAACTATGAATTAGAATCCCCAAACATATCATTAGGACCCCATCTCCTTTAAATATGTTCCAATACCCCCATCTCCAAGGAAAATGAAGAGGAGGGTGTGACAATGCATCAAATTTGAGAGTAATGACCCATGAACTTGAATTAAGTCCAAGAAATCTATTGAAATAATCCTTAAAAAAGTACCATATTATAGTCTATGGTTTTACATGTTATAAAATCAAAAAAAATTAGTTTCCAGTGATTTCACTATTAAAATATCAAACTCATTAATTAAGTAACCTGTTAAAATATTATATTAAAATTTACATATTACACACATCATTATATGGTGTGTTAGAATAAAAATTTATTAAAATAATCACTATAATGAAGTAAAATGAAGGATATTTAATACCATTCATCATATAAGAAAATATTAGTAGAAATAACCCCTACCTAACAAAAACTACCATGCAGTGAATTTCACCATGTCTTGGTTTATACATTAGTTTATAAATAAAAGAAATATTTCTAGGAATATAGCCTCTAAAAATACATATTTAACCGCAAAACTATTTTTGTATCCAGTTAAACTACTTTATAAATTTGTATCCTACAGACACTCAAAAAATTTATATATATTATTTCAAATAAAATTAGTCATTATTGCAAGGGCTACTAGGAGATCCTATATTATGTTGTACAATTAAAAATAGTTATGAATTCATGAATCCCTAATTATAATAAATGTGTAGTATCTATAAATATTTCATTGTTAAACGTGATGCAAACAGGTATCACATAATATTGATTAATAATAGTCATATATCTATATAAATATTTTACCACACGATGAATCTGTTTATAACTTATAAATGCATATATAATATCTTTTTATAAGAAATCAATTGAACACTATACTTGGAACATGTAAATATATTATAGGACATCACATTTCATGATTAGTTGAAAAGGTAGTTTATAATGTCATTCATTGAAATAGTAAAGCACATCACATTCCAATCATCTTATAATAATAATTTATTTCCTTGGTATAATTATATCATGGGACCCCATGTCACCCTTATCTTACATGAGGAAAAATACTATCTTGGATACTTAATTGATAATATGAAAAAAATAACCAAAATCTCCCTAATCAGCTCATTTATAAGGCTGATGTAATAAAGGTATCCAAATACGAAGCATTATATGTAATGTATCTTATCAACATTAGGAAATGGAGATTCATATAAAAAATAAATCCCTATGTATATTAATTAATGTATGAAATTCCATGTGATGTACCTTGGCATGTTAGTCTAGGTAATAATTATTTACTTATTATCTCATGGTTATACATAATATCATATATAATATTTTACTCATACTAATCAAAATATATCATAAAATCTATTAATAATATATGATTATAATAAAATAGGGGAAATTTATTTAATACTCTTATTGGATTTTATTATTATAATATCCATGTAATATATGTCGAACAGATTAATGAATGATAAAGATAGATTTCTTTTATTAAAAACCCATGACACTTCTATTATGAAAAAAACCATTATATCAAGTTTCTCATGTACCTAATACATTGAGAATTAACATGACCCTCATGATTATACCATGATAATGGATTTTCAATAGATCCATTATAGTATCCTATGTATCTATAAATAAATACTCACATCACCCACGTCAATTATTTCTCAAATGAGATGGTATTCAAAGGGGAATTTTTTGGTTTTTTGGGATACTACAGTCCCTTAGACTAATTAATTTCTACACTAATGTTATAGTAAACTTCAATTTTTTCAAAATTATAGGAATATCCCCATGTTTAGTGGTTATTTTGATAAAAAATAACTTCCTTTATAAAATATGAAATAATGATGTACCAAATCTTTGTTGTGAGGTCTGTTCTCATGAGAATAACGTTGAAGACCTTTTGTTGTAGGGGGTTCATTGATTATTAATTTATTTATATGAAATATTAGTTTTCTCAAGATTTATCTCCTTGGATCATAATAATATTATCTTAATAATGATGTGTACTAGATTAATGATTTGGTATTGATTCCTTAGAGATGTTGCTACTTTATACCATGATAAAATTTTACCTCAATATTTTCTAGATAACGTGATATATATTCCTTGATCAATTTAGCATGTTGTTCTTTATGGGAATTGGTAAAAAACATAAATCCAGAATTAATTAATAATTATTTGGATGAATGAATTAAAGAGGCATATTTAATCAGGTTTTTGTTTTAATTTTATGTTAATAAAATTGATGCATGTATGCATATTTAATTGAATTGTATAATTAACTAGAAAAATTTTGATGCTTGATTATAATAAAATTAATGTAATATTAAATTAATTTTTTAGTTATTTTGTGATAACTTGAGATAGAGTGTTTCTTAGGATGATAGTAGTTAGAACCTATGAATAATGAATCTTTTAATTCAAGATGGAATAATAACCAGTTGTGTGATAAGATAATTCCTTTATAGGGCACAATTTTCCTGATTTCTTATAAATGCAAAGTGCCCTGTTTTTTTAGAGTCATGATATCTCATTGTGTGGGAAGGCTGAATGAATTGCTTTAGGTATAGGAGCTTAGTTTATATGTTTGTTTCCTACTTTTTGTGATGTGATGTGAGCCTTGGATGTCTGAACCTAGAGGGCCATTGTGGTATGTGAGTGGGGAGGCCCAGATGTGACATGAGCCTAGGTTGGCGGATCCTAGAGGGCTGTTATTGTCACACCTCAACCCATGTTATCATTTTATTTTAATTATTTCTTTATCCTTAAATAATTTTTCTCGGGTTTGGGGTGAGTCCCAAATGAAAATTTAGAGTCTATGTTTTAAAGTGTGCTTTTTGAGGTGATGTCGTTGGGTGCGCAAGCAGAACACATTTTTGAAACTCTGCATGGTTGTGCTCATGTAACTGTGAATCTTGTTGTCTTTAGAAAATTCAAATAAATAGTTTTCATATTAAAATCCAACATCTATTGATGTAAATTAAAATTTTTGTTGCTGTTAATAATTATTTTTGTTTTTACTATTAAGAAGAAATGAATATTTTTATCATTTTTATTATTATCATTATGATTATTATTCTCATTATTTTTTTATCATTATGTTATAAATAATTAATTAATGACATTTTTAATTTTTCGGATAATAGTATTATTATTATTAAATATGTTTTGTCATTAATCTTTATTACTATTATCATTGTTATTATTTTTATCACCACTATTTTGCCCATATAATAATAATTATTATTCCTTTTATTAATTTTTTTTTATCGATATTCATTATTATTATTATTATTATTTCTTTTATTATTATTATTATTACTATTATTTTTATTTTTATTTTTATTTTTATTTTCTATATTTCTTATTCTTCTTTTTCGTTTTCCTTTCTTTTCTTTTCTTATTTTTCTTCATTTTTTTCTTTTCCTTATTTTTTAGGGTTTCATTATTTTTTCCTACTTTCTTCTCTCTCCCCGCATGCGGCGCCCCCTTCCCCTCCTGCTCTTCCACTCCAGTTTGACCTCCTTCAGCGCGCAAAGCTGCAGCACCCACACTAGCCGGCCTGGACTCCCCGTAGTGCTGCTACACTCCCCTTATTGCGCGCAAACAGACAGGTGTGGCTCTTCTCTCCAGCGCGGCCCTGCCTCGGCTCAACTTTCCCCCTTACCTGCGCACTCCACCTACTCTGGACCTATGCTCCCTCTCAAGCAAACCATCACGTGCCATCCTCCCCTATAGTGCCTCGCCACCGACCCCCTGCCTGTCTGGACATCGAACCCCCCCTCAACCCTCAGTCGGCCTTCCCTCCAGTCGTCTATCCAGCACTGCTTCCCCTCAGGACGCTCCTGTCTCACTTCATGGTAGGCCACGACACCCCCCCCCCCCCCCCCCCACTCAGCCTCCTCTTTGCAGCCCACCACCGTCACCCTTTTCCAGTAGCAACCGCCAGCCAAACTCCCTTCCTCTGTCTGTTGTCACACCCAACCAATGTGATCCCCTACCACTCTCGGCCTCCTACTTCTACTGGCGAAGCCCACCCACCCCACCCCTCGGACCCCCATCTCGGTGCGCAGCACCCCCGACTGACAATCCCACCTCCGGAAAGGCCTCCCACCGGCAATGGACCTCCCTTCTTCAACGATCGTAACCTCTCCAGTCGACCCACACCCTTTCCTGGCAACCTTCAGCCCTGGTCGGCCCATTTCTAGCCACACAAACCTCCTCCGACCAGCGCACACAACATCGGTGATCCACCTCCGACCTGCCCTCCTCTGGTGCATCGCCTCTGCCAGTGTGATCCCATGCTGGTGCGCCGCTCCATCCGGTGTGAATACTACAACCTTTGGTATACTCATTTGTTTTTATTTGATATATATATATATATATATTACCATGGGTTGATTAGAGGTTTTATAAATAAAATGTTATTTTGGGTCAGTTTCACTTTTTAGGACCCGCGCGGGGCGTTTCCGAGTCAGCGCCATCGATGCGCCTTGTTTCTGAGCTTGCGACATCGTCGTGTCTTGGTCTTGAGATAGGATCCCATTGTACTACTTTTAAAATTTTTGTTTCATCTATTTCATGTTTTTTTCTCCCTATTTTTTTTAAAAAATATTATTAATTCATTTTTCACAAATAAATCACCTTTTATTAAAAAAAATAAGATTCCTTTTATTAAATGTTGCTTGTGTTGCTGATAAATTTCCTGGTTGGCTCTTATGGTTTATTTGGAAAAATAAAATTTTTTGGTTTGGTTTTTATAAAAATATCGGCAGCTTGTGATGTTGTATTCGGGGGATCCTTAAATGGTTTCTAAATGGTTTTGGTTCTTTTTAAAGTGGTGATTGTGAAATGTTTTAAATGCCTGTTTGGAACATTATGGAAAATTAAGAATTTTTTTTGATGAAAACCCTCCTAGGATAGCTCTCCTACCTTGGTTGTGATAGATTGTTTGGGGGGATCATTCTGGCAAGCTCTCGGGTACTCGAATGGTTTAAAGGAAAGAGTTTTTCCCATGGAGTGGCACAGGGTGATGCCTGTTGTGCATTATTATATATATATATATATATATATATATATATATATATATATCTGTGTGTGTGTGTGTGTTTATGTGATTGGATGCTCGACTGGCATCGGTTGGCTCACCCCCTTTTCCAAATATTTTAGACATGGGAATCTGGCATATTGAGAGAATATTCTAAGAATGATTGTTGCACTGCTAGGTTATGGTACTGACCAGTGGCCCATAGTAGGTGGATATATTGGGTTTATTACTATGGGATTTTCCCTTGTCCTTCCCGAGAAATGATGGTCGAACGTATTGGGTGTTTTGATTTCATCGTGTATGACATGTCAATGAGGATGATATCTCATGTATTGGTGTCTTCTGGATTATTCTTGATCTCCTAGGTTCACCCATGTTTGTTGACTTCTAGTTACTTGTAGTGATGATTTGGTACTTATATATATTTCTACATTTACCTTGTTGTGTACTTAATTTTGTGTATTTTTTTATATTGTTTTCCTTGGAAAGTGATAAATTGGTTTTGACTTGGTTTCTAGAAAAGGTTTTCAAATGGAAGTGTTTAATACTCTTTGTAAAAATTTGAAAATATAAACATCACCTTTCCTTTCCCTAAAAATACATTTACACTAATGAAATAAACATAGATTCGAAAATGGTTAAGGGAAATGGTTCGTTCTTTTTTTTAGTATAGTATTTAGAAAAAACATACTTTTATAAATTTTAGTCCAAACTTGAAATAATGTTTATTTATTTTAAAGGTACTGCATTGGGTATAGATATCAGTCTAGCCTAATGAATATTAATACTCACGCATATAGTTATTTTCTATTTTTAGTGTTTGTACAGTATACAACTTGAGTGAGCCTTCCTTGGGTGATGCTTGATCATTGAGTCAGAGAGTGACCCGCGGGGTCGCACGAAGTTAGTTCAGACGTCGATTTTGTTTAGTTTTATTTTAATTCGTTCTTATTTAGTCAGTTTACTTAGTTTATTTATTATGTGCTTTTTTGTATTATTTTTTCTGATTTATTTATTTGTGTAAGAAAAAATCATTCTCACGTACTCTTTTGATGCCCTAGCACTTTTCGCCAACCAGGGAGGATCGAGAACGCCTCTCGGGCCATGCCACGGACTGGCTCGGGTGACCAGTTCATGGTCTACCCGGGTTGGTTCATGACAAAATGGTATCAGAGGAGGTTGGATCTTATCGTACCTTGCTTTTCAAAGCACCCTTTTTTATTTGGGATGTCAAGGTTCATGGAATAGGATTGTCGGGACTCGAGTGGTAGGTGCAGGAAAAGCGTCGCGAACTCTTTCTCATTCTAATCCTCATGTTTCTATGGGAAGTCCGAATTATTTTTTTATATGGGTTTTTATGGAAATGTTTTGCGATTGGGATATGACAATGGGAGTTGGGCTAATAGTCCTCCTAAGATGCACGGCCTAGAAAGCCATGTGGAGCTAGGGGCATGGTCCAAAAAGTCTCTCTATGTCGGTGACGTGTTTGGCATATGGCCTCCAACCATATGGTTCAGTCACTCACTGACACTAGTTCCCTGTTTGAGTTGTTTTGAGTTTCCTCTCACTTCTGGAAGTTGTTTGTATTAGAAAAGTTGGTTTTGAAAAAAATGTTTGTTTGAAATGACATCTTTATTTTGAGGATTGTTTTAAAGAAAATGAGATGAATGATTTGCATTTGGAAAATGAGGTTGTTTTTTTTTGGATTTGGTATTTCTAGGGGTGCTCACATACATAGTGGAAAGTTGGAATACGAATGGATTTCTGGTGTGGTGGATGGATACCCGGGGTGGCACAGATACATGCATGTGAGTGAGACTCTAATGAATACCAATGGAGATGATTTATCCAACCAAGATTGTTTTAAATTAAAGATGTCTTCAAAATACTTGTTTTTATTTTATGATGACTCGTTTTCTTGTGTTTAGAGATTTTCATATATGCAGTGTTTTTTTAGGATTTTTATTTATTGATTTTCCTTGATTTGGTTCTTTCCATTTTTTGTCCTACGACCATTCCCTTGAAGCTTTGATGGGTGATCATAGTACGGTTAATCAACCTAAGGATTTTGTGCTTGAGTTTCGAAAGCTATATCCACCTCTCATTTATGGTCAAGCAGAAACTTCCATAGCAGAGTAGTGGATGTGGAATATTGAAATGGACATTAAACTCATTGAGTTTATCGAGTCGTTGAAGGTCATGTTTGAAAACTTCATGATTGAGGGTTCACCGTGGACGTGGTGGAAGTCAGTGTCTCAAAAAAATCCCCATCAAGATCTTACGTGGGAGTTATTCAATGCTTTGTTCAATCGTCAGTATTTCTCTGAAGAAGAAAGGGTGAGAAAGGGGATGGAGATGTGTTGTCTGTAGTAGTGTGGCAGATCTGTGTTGGAATATTTCCAGCGCTTTATGGAGCTAGTCACTTATGATTTAGGGTATACCAGAGATGACCCCATGAAGGCTCGACGCTTCAAGGTTGGTCTCCGTCCAGATCTACAGTAGAAGGTGTTAGAGTCCAACTTAACTTATTTTGTCCATGTGGAGAGACACTCTTTTCATGTCGAAGCTACGATGGAAGGAGTGCTCGAATTAGTCCTCCCTCCTTCGATCCCTATGAACAGTGGTGAAGATTCTGGAACGGAGATGAGTAATCAGTTTAAAGTGGATGGAGCAGGTCGTGGAATCAAAAGGCCTAGGGATCTTTCATCAACCTCTTCAGAGCATGAGATCCTAGTGTTTTATCAGTGTAGAAATCTTGGTCACAAAAGCCATCATATACAAGTGCTCTGAAGCCATGCCAGTCCAGTGGACTCCTAGGTCACTTGCGGCGATTTTGTCGAGGAGTTGCTAGAAAGAGTCAGAGAAAATGTTCTCAGAAGTGATGTGTTGTTGGGTTTTTGTTCAATGTTTCTTGTTTATTTTTTCTTTCAGTGTAAGGGATCTCTTATCATTGCAGTGTACTGATGGTGTTTTGGGTTTTGAATTGTGTGGGAATGTCGGTTGTCTTTTGATGAACTCTGATTTTCAATCCCAGTGTGGCTTTTATTTTGAATTATTATCTATTCTTTAGTCAAATCAAAACATTTATGTTTCTTAAATGGATTAACAGAACCTAACCCTGAGGAAGGATATGCTTCATCCATCAGATCTTCAGCCAAAAGTCCTCGGAGTGAAGCCAACGCGTAGTCAGGGACCTCAGGAAATTTTAAGGAGTCTGGTTAAGGTTATGCCTCTATCATGTGGTGAGACAATTTTAGTGTTTCTATCTGTAAATTCGTACTTGTCACAAAGATCATGATGGACTTATCCCCCGGGAAATGCCATTAATTGTGTCTTTTTTTATATCAGTCACCAATTAGTGGTCCTGTGTGGACCATCAATGTGGATTAGTTGTGAATTTGGTTTGTGTTCATCCCAATGTGAGGAGTTGTGGGTAGTTTTCCATCGTAGTTTCATTTATCCAATCCTTGTGCCCTACCTCCCCGCTTGTGGGGTTAGGGTTTTGGGTTCGTACGGAGTATTCAGTCCATCTATTATCCCTTTTGGAAGAGAGTGAGTGGTCTAAATGTTATTTTTGTGCTCCTTTTAACTTGAGTAAGGACTAGTTTAGGCTTAAGTTGTTTATCCGCTTGGTCGTGTAAAGGTTGGTCCTTCATGGTGGGGAGTCCCACCGCCTCTTTGGATTTTCCCTCAAATATTTGTCGGATGGTAGTTGAATTCTTATGGTGGGGAGTCTGGTTAGGCCTCCCCTCTGCTAGTGATATGTTTTGGACAATGACGTTGAGTCTCGTCGGAGGTCGATGGAATGTCCTTGTGTTAAGAGGTTGGATCATGTTGTGTGGAATCCTTAGGTTTTGATCGATCAGCTGGTTGGTGTCATGGCTTTTTGGGGATGGAAAGCATTATGGTGGGGAGACGTTTCACACCCCGACCCAGGTTATCATTTTATTTGACTTATTTCTTTATCCATAAATAATTTTTGTGGTGTTTGGGGTGAATCCCAGATGAAAATTTTGAGTCTATGTTATAAAGTGTGCTTTTTCAGTCGACGTCATTGGGTGCGCGAGCAGAACACATTTTGGAAACTCTGCATGGCTCCACTCAGGTAACTGTGAATCCCAGTATCTTTGAAAAATAGAAATAAAGGGTTTTTATATTTAAATCACACATCTATTATTGTCAAATAAAATTTTTGTTAGTGTTAATAATTATTTTTATTTTTACTATAAAGAAGAAATTAATATTTTTATCATTTTTATTTTTATCAATATGATTCTTATTGTCATTATTATTTTTATCATCATGTTATAAATAAATAATTAATGACATTGTTAATGTTGCGGATAATAGTATTATTATTATTAAATATGTTTTGTCATTAATATTTAATACTATTATCATTACTACTATTTTTATCACCATTATTTTGTCCATATAATAATTATTATTATTCATTTTATTATTTTTATTTTTATCATTATTCATTATTATTATTATTGTTATTTATTTTATTATTATTATTATTGTTCTAGTTTTTTATCTTTCTTATTTTTCTTTACATTTTTCCTTTCTTTTCTTTTCTGATTTTTCTTCTTTTTTCCTCTTCCTTCTTTTTTAGGGTTTCATCATTTTTTCCTGCTTCCTTCTCTCTCCCTGCATGTGGCTCCCCCTCCCCCACTAGCTCATCCCCACCCATTTGGCCTCCTCTAGCGAGTAGAGCCGCACCACCTGCACCAACCGGCCTGGACTCTCCGTAGCATCACTCCAGCCCCTTGTTGTGCGCAAACAGACCGGCGTGGATCAGTTCTCCGACTCGGCCCCGCCTCGGCTCGGCTTTCCCCCTACCCTATGTGCTCCAACCGCTTCGGCTCTCGGCTCTTACTCAATCAAACTATCACACACCCTCCTACCTTGTAGCGCCTCTCTTCCAACACCCTGCCTGTCCAGCTGTCGAACCCCCCCCCCCCCCTCAACCCTCGGTCGTCCTTTTCTCTAGTCATGCAGCTAGCGTCGCGACCCCTCGGGCCGCTCTTATCTATCAGCACGGCAGGACACCACTCTTTTATGGTTAAGAAAAAACATCCATAACATAGGAGTGGATGGGGAAGATTTAAGGGGAATTTAACCTTGTTGAGTTTCCTGAGTCGTTGAAGGTCAAGTTTGCAACCTTCATGCTTGAGGGTTCACCTTGGATGTGGTGGAAGTCCGTGTCTCGGAACAAGCCCCGTCAAGAGATTATGTGGGAGTTCTTCAATGCTTTGTTCATTCGTAAGTATTTCTCTGAAGAAGAAAGGTTGAGAAAGGGGATAGAGATGTGTTGTCTATAGTAAGGCGTCAGATCTGTGTTGGAATATTTCTAGTGTTTTGTGGAGATAGTCCCTTATGATTCAGGGTATTTCATAAATGACCCCATGAAGGCTCGATGCTTCAAGGCGGTTCTACGCCCAAATCTACAATCGAAGGTGTCAGAGTCCAATCTAACTTCTTTTGACCATGTGGCGAGGCAAGATTTTCATGTCGAATCCACGATGGAAGGAGTGCTCGACGTAGTCCTCCTTCCATTGATCCCTATGAGCAGTGGTGAAGATTCTTGAAAGGAGATGAGTAAGCAGTTGAAAGTGGATGGAGCAGGTCTTGGAATCAAAATTCCAAGGGATCTTTCATCAACCTCTTCAGAGTATGAGATCCTCGTGTGTTATCGGTGTGGAAAGCTGGGTCACAAAAATCTATCATGTATAAGTGCTCTGAAGCCCTGCTAGGCTAGTGGACGCATGGGTCACTTGCAACAATTTTGTCGGGGCATTGCTAGAAAGCGTCCGAGAGTATGTTCTCATAAGTGATGTGTTGTTGGGTTTTTGATCAATGTTTTTTGTGTAATTTTCCTTTCAATGTAAGGGATATTTTATTTTTTCAGTGTACAGATGGTGTTTTGGGTTTTGAATTGTGTGGGAATGTCGTGTGTCTTTTAATGAACGTTGGTTTTCAATCCCAGTGTGGCTTTAATTTTGAATTCTTGTCTATTATTTGGTCAAATCAAAAGATGTATGTTTATTAAAGGGATTATCAGAACCTAACTATGAGGTAGGATATGCTTCATCCATCAGAGCTCCAGCCAAATGGCCTCGGAGTGAAGACAACGCGTAGTCAGGGACCCTGGGGAATTTTAAGGAGTCTGGTTAAGGTTGTGCCTCTATCGTGTGATGAGACAATTTTAGTTTTTCTATCTGTAAATTCATTATTTTGTCAAAGATCACGATGGACTTATCCCTCGTGAAATGCTAATAATTGTGTCTTTTTTATATCAGTCACCAATGAGTGGTCCTGCATGGACCGCTGATGTGGACCAGTTGCGACTTCGGTTTGTGTCCACCCCGAAGTTAGGAGTTATGAGTAGTTTTCTATCGTAGTTTCATTTATCCAATCCTTGGTCCCTCCCTCCCCGCCTATGGGTTTAGGGTTTTTTGTTCGTACAGAGTTTTAGGTCCATATCTTATCCCTTTCGGACAAGAGTGAGTGGTTTAAATGTTATTATTGTTCTCCTTTTAACTTGAGAAAGGATTGGTTTAGGCTTAAGTCGTTTTTTTTCTTGGTCGTGTAAAGGTTGGTCCTTTATGGTGGGGAGACCCACCATCTCTTGGGATTTTCCCTCAAAATCTTTATCGGGTGGTAGTTGAATTCTTATGGTGGGGAGTCCGGTCAGGCCTCCCCTCTACTAGTGATATGTTTCAGACCATTACGTTGAGTCCCGTCGGTGGTCGATGGAATGTCCATGTGTTAAGAGGTTGGGTCATGTTGTGTGGAATCCTTAGGTGTTGATCGATAAGTTGGTTGGTGTCGTGGCTTTCCAGGGACAGAAAGCATTATGGTGGGGATAATTTTCACACCCGGACCCAAGTTATCATTTTATTTTACTTATTTCTTTATCCTTAAATAATTTTTTTGGGGTTTGGGGTGAGTCCCAGACGAAAATTTTGAATATATGTTATAAAGTGTGCTTTTTGAGGCGACGTTGTTGGGTGCGCAAGCAGAACACATTTTGGAAACTCTACATGGATCCACTTGGGTAAGGGCGAATCCCGCTATCTTTGGAAAATTGAAATAAAGATTTTTTTTATTTAAAGATCACATTTATTGTTTTCAATTAAAATTTTTGTTAGTGTTAATAATTATTTTTATTTTTACTATTGAGAAGAAACTAATATTTTTATCATTTTTATTTTTATCATTATGATTATTATTGTCATTATTATTTTTATCATCATGTTATAAATAATTAATTAATGATGTTTTTAATGATGTTGATAATGGTATTATTATTATTAAATATGTTTGTCATTAATATTTAATACTTTTATCATTATTACTATTTTTATCACCACTATTTTTCCCATTTAATAATTATTTTTATTCCTTTTATTATTTTTATTTTTATCATTATTCATTATTATTATTATTATTATTTCTTTTATTATTATTATTATTACTATTACTATTACTATTATTATTTTATCTTTCTTATTTTCTTTTTATTTTTCCTTTCTTTTCTTTTATTTTTTTGTTCTTTTTTTTCTCTTCCTTCTTTTTTTGGGCTTCATCATTTTTCATGCTTCCTTATCTCTCCTTGCATGTGGCGCCCCCTCCCCCACCTTCTCATCCCCTCTCATTTGGCCTCCTACAGTGCGCAGAGCCGCAGCACCCGCACCAGCCGGCCTGGACTCCCCGTAACATCACTCCACCACCCTTGCTGCAAGCAAACAGACCAGTGCAGATCAGCTCTCCTGTACGGCCCCACCTTGTCTCAGCTTTCCCCTACCCTACGTGCTCCACCTGCTTCGGTCCACATCTCATACTTAATAAAACCAGCTCATTCCCTCCTCCCCTGTAGCGCCTCACCACCGACACCCTCCATGTCCGGCCATCGAACCCCCTGTCAACTCTCGGTCGGCCTTTAATCCGATCATGCAACCAGCATCATGGCCCCTCCGGCTGCTCCTGTCTCAGAGTGTGGTAGGCTTCCACCCCCCTCCCCACACTCGACCTCATCTTTGCAACACGCCGCCAACACCCTTTTTTAGTAGTATCCCCCAGGTGGACTCCCTTCCTCTGTCCACCACCACACCCATCCAGCACTACCCCTACCTCTCTTAGCCTCCTACTTCCAGCAGTGAATCCCCCCCCCCCCCCCGAACCCCCTGCTTGGTGCGCAGCACCCCCAAAGGATGATCCCACCTTTGGGGAGGCCTCCCGTTGGAGATAGACCTCCCTTCTTCAATGGTCGTTACCTCACTAGCCAACTCACACTCTTTCGCGGCTACCCACAGCCCCGGTCAGCCCATATCCAGCCATAAAAAACCTCCTCCGACCGGCGCACGCAACACTAGTGAGCCACCTCCAACCTGCACTCTTCTGGTGCATCGCCTCTGCCAGTGCGATCCCCGGTTGATGCGCCGCTCCTTCCGGTGTGAATACCACACCCTTTGGTATACCCATTTGTATTTATTTGATATATATATACATATATATATATATTACCTTGTTTTGATTAGAGGTTTTAGTAAGTAAGTTTTGTTTTGGGTCAGTTTGACTTTTTAGGGCCTGCGTGGGGCGTTTTCGAGTGAGTGCCATCGCTACACCATGTTTCTGAGCTTGTGCCATCGTCGTGTCTTGGTCTTGAGGAAGGTTCCCATTACACTACTTTTAAAATTTAAGTTTCATCAATTTCATGCTGTTTATGCCCTATTTATATGCTAAATATTATTAATTCATGTGTTGGTGATAAATCTCCTTTTATTAAAAAAATTAAGTTGCCTTTTTTTAAATGTTTCGTGTGTCGCTGATAAATTTCCATGTTGTATCTTATGGTTTATTTGGAAAAATAAAATGTTTTCGTTTGGTTTTTATAAAAATATCAGCAGCTTGTAAAGTATTATTTTGGGGCTCCTTAAATGGTTTCATACTGGTTTTGGTTCTTTTTAAAGTTGTGATTTTGAAATGTGTTAAATGCATGTTTGGAACTTTATAGAAAATGAAGAAATTGTTTTGATGAAAGCCCTCCTAGGATAGCTCTTATGCCTTGGTTGTGATAGATTTTTTGGGGGGGCCCATGCTTAGAAGCTCCCGGGTGCTCGAATGGTTTAATGGCAAGAGGTTGTCCCATGGAGTGGCTCGGGGTGATGTCTGTTGTGCATTATTATATATGTATGTATGTATGTATGTATGTATGTATGTATGTATGTATGTATGTATGTATGTATGTATGTATGTATATATGTATGTGATTGGATGCTCAGTTGGCATCGATTGGCTCACCCCCTTTTCCAAATATTTGAGACATGGGAATCTGGTATATTGAGAGAATATTCTAAGAATGATTGCTGCACTACTAGGTTAGGGTAAAAACCAGTGGCCCATAGTAGGTGGATATATTGGGTGTATTACTATGGGATTTTCCCTCTTCCTTCTTGAGAAAGGATGGCTGAGCGTATTGGGAATTTTGATTTCATCGTGTGTGACATATCAACAGGGATGATATCTCATGTATTGTTGTCTTCTGGATTATTCTTGATCTCCTTGGTTCACCCATGTCTGTGGAATCACAGTTACCTGTAGTGATGATTTGGTGCTTGAATGTATTTCTACATTTCCCTTATTGTGCACTTACTTTTGTGCATTTTATTATATTGTTTTCCTTGGAAAATGTAAATTATTTTTGACTTGGTTTCTAGAAATGCTTTTCAAATGAAATTGTTTAATCCTATTTGTACAAGTTTGAAAATATAAACATCACTTTCCCTTTCCCTATAAATACATTGACACTAATGAAATGAACCTAGTTTCGAAAATGGATAAGGGTAATGGTTCGTACTTTTCTTTTGAGTAAAATATTTAGAAAAAGAAAACTTTTATAAATTGTAGTCCAAACATGAAATGGTGTTTTTTTTATTTTAAAGCGAGTGCACTGGGAATAGATATCGGGCTAACCTACTATGTTTTAATACTCATTCCTATCATTCTTTTATGTTTTTAGTGTTTGTGTAAGCTACAACTTGAGTGCACTCGCCTTGGGTGATGCTTGATTGTTGATTCTAATAGTGACCTGTGGGGTTACACGGAGTTAGTTCAGACTTTGAGTTTGATTAGTTTTATTTTATTTTATTCATGTTTAGTCACTTTACCTGGATTATTTAATCTGGACTGCTCTGTATTATTTTTGCTGCTTTATTTATTTGTATTGGGTGAAATCATTCCCACATCCTTTGTTGATGCCCTGGCACTTTTTGCCAGCCTGGGAGGATCGGGAACGCCTCTCAAGCCATGTTGCGGACTGACTTGGGTGACCAGTTCAGGGTAAACCTAAGTTTATTGGTGAAAGTTATTGTATGTGGGGCAGAGAGGCCTAGTATTTGTTATAGAATTTTATGCATGGATGGAGAGATGTATCAATATATGCAACTGGTTGTTAGGAAGGACACCAAAGATGATAGAATGGGATGAAGAGGGGCTTACTGATTTTTATGAAATATAGATTCTTGATTGAATATGGTGTTTGGTTGGTGTCCACATTGTTTTTTTATCTTCTTTCCTTTACCCACTACTTGAGATAGATGAACGCGTTTAGTTACTCTCTTTCCATGGGAGGAAATGATGTGTAGGGAATGCTGTCCTCTTTCCAGGTTTAGCTCATATTGGTTAGACTATTTTAATCTCCAAATATATGTGGGAAAGTCTCTATGGGAAGTTAATCTACTCATTGTGTTGAGTCCCTTGTGTTTTGGGAGGCTAGAATGTTTTCATATATTACCTGGTGATATGAAAAGTAATTTTTTTAAAAAAAAAATTAAATGGTTAACCGATGGGGTTATAGCTTGCTTGCATTCAATGTTGAGGTTGTGATTCTAAGTAGTTTGGGATTTGTTTTTCTTATTCCTAGAGGTCATTGATATTTTTTGAGATGTTAATGAATTATAATGTGTAAATTGTTGATGGTTAAATAAATAATTAATGTAAGGTGAAACTGATGAACATGAATAAGATAACTTAATGAATCTCTCTAATAGGTTGTGTGATTATAGGTTATCTGGTTTTAGTAGTGGTATCCATGAGTCTGAGAGACATTAGTCGTAGCTATGTCTTATACTAGGATATTACCATTGTGTGGTGGTGAGCTATATTTTATCATGTACTTTTTGTGTTTCTATACGCTACACCACCCAATAAGTTTGGCAAACTGATTCCAAGGGGATTCTGATCCCTCGGGGGGGGGGGGTCCCCAACATCTTGGTGGGTGGATAGATAGCCAAATACCCCCCTTTCGAAGCACTATATTCTATTGGTAGTTACATGATATGGTTTTCAAGGTTGTTTTTCCCCCATATATGTGTAGAGGGGTATAAGGGAATGTGGTTATTTCACACACATGTATCCTTGATATAGCTTCCTATAGAATACCATAGGTATTACATTTATAGGCTATGATGGATTGCAGATCATTACTTGGTGTATGTTTTCTAATGACTTGAGGTATAATACCTGATGTATGATACACGTTATGTGGCTGTGGTGGCTCTTAGAAAATACCTGGTTACTTTTGGTTACATGGGCGTGGTGGTGTATTGCATGGGGTGGATGTTGTGGTGGTTCACCCAGGTGTCTATAGACTAGCCTTTCTAGAAAGCTATGCTCAAGCAATGTGACATTAGGGAAGAGAGAATACTAGTGGGGAAGTGGTAGCGGGGTACCCTTGATATTCTTTATTATATTATATGCTTATGTATGCGATACTTGGTGTGAGTATCAATGGTGAAGCTGTGAAATCGGTTTACCTCTATAGGAAAATTGATAGTTTCACTTTTTATTCCATGTGATTTATCAAGATCTCTTTTCCTTTTTCATGAGAGCCACCAGGGAGGATCCTTCTAAGGATACTGTTATAGTCACCTATTTATATATAAAAACTTTTTTCTGGTTATTTGGAGAAGGTTAGAGAAGAGGCTAGTTACTACTATCTTGGGGCTTGGCATGTGGTTTTTGGGATTCCTATTCACTGTTGTCATTACTTTTCTTTTGGTACTTTTAGTTTCATTTTAGTTTTTGTAGATCTTACAAGACATTACATTTGTGTACTTTGGTTTTCTTTTATATTGGAGTCTGAGTAGGAGTTAGTTGGTGTCTGTGTTATCTCTATATTTGGTATATTTTTCTCTTAGAGGGTAATACCTCTAATCTACATATTTATTATACCCTTGGAGATATTCTCTATCATAGGGTCTACTAGAGGTGGGACTCAAGGGTCACTATCTCTTTTCTCCCATTACCGACCCATGAGCGGTACACCTTTTGGAGAGGGTGTCATGACACCATTCTTAAGGAAATACATTACAAACCATACATTTTTAGAATATAAAGTTTCGATATCATTTCAGTTGAGTAGTATGTATGCCACACACAATAATATAAATACCAAAACACTAACAAACCCATTTGTATATATAATAACCATACACTTTCTTAACTAAATCAGACTCCACGATTTCATCATGATTCTGAAAATTCATACTCAGAGAAGCATACATCAATACAAAAATCGACAATTGCAACATGCATATCATAAATTCATCGTATGGAACTTCAAAACTTATGGTTTATATTACACACATGTCCCAAACTAAAATCTAATTAAGGAAATACATTTTTATATTTATTTGATATTGTATAAAAAGAGACATTTGAATGGAAATTATCATTAAAACTCGAAGAAATTTATCTTCATATTTAATTCATTAAAAACTTTACAATTTTTTAAACAAATAAATCATTATAGGTAGATAATCTACCATCCCTAAATGTTTTCTTGTGAAAAACAACCTTTCACCCTATGGGTGTAACCCATTTAGGTGAATTCGCCATGTTCCAAAATTAAATATTTGTTTATTAAGTTTATTTTGGATCTCATGTCCTCTGACCATTTCTTATAATCATAGATATTTATTACCTCTTAGAAGGTAGTATCTTCGGCACATATGAATATTACTTAATCATCATTTTCTATAATAAATCCATATTTCTCAAACACATAATACAATATACTATACCTTTGTGTTTGTTGTGAAACCTAATTTGGTTCAGTTTCTATTACCCCTTATCAAATTGTCTCCCTTTCCACCTCAAAAAATGTTCATTCATGTTGACGTAAAACTTCTCCAAGTTTAATTTTACTCCTTCTTAATCCATGATTGATATACTAATTTTTTTGGTAAATATTGTTTTGGGCCATAAATGCATTGTGTATAATTGGATTATAAAAATAATATCCATTTGTTTCCCCAGGATATCTGACAAGTAAGATGTTTTCTAATTCAAAGTTATGTTTATCTAACAAAAAAAATTATTTTTAAGATTTATAACCTCAAATACTTAAACAAAAAAAATTAATACCCCCTAGCCCATATCATGAATAATTAATTTCTGATTGCTTTAGATGGAATTTAGTCCAGTATGAATGTTAAAATTATATAGTGAATAACCCCTAAATGATATTTTGAGGTTATAATATCTTTTCAATGATAGAAAAATATCCAGTAAAGTAAGATTCATCCTCATAGATATTGATGGATATGCACTAAAATGATGAATCAAACATTATATTCCATATGTATTATAATAAATGATATTTATATGATGGATATTATAGATAATGGTATGGATATATCATTAAATTCATGTGGATGCCAATTTAGTATGGTAAAACATATGATATGACATACTATAGTGACCCATACTTTTCATACATATATATTACTTATTAATTGATGAATATTTCATAAATTTCACAAATACATGACCAAGGAACATAAAGGTTCTGTGTATTTAAAGACTAGATTCACAATATTATTATTTCATGAATGATATCCTTAAACAGTACTTTTAATATACATATTATACATAAAAAAATTATTCAGATCTCAGGGAATGGAAAAATAAGAAAGGGGGAGCCTTGATTCTTAGTAATGCTAAAAAAGAAAAAGATCAATTATGTCTAAGAATAACATGATCATTGGGGTATGAGAACATGTTATTAAAATTTTAAAACTATAACCAAAATATCAATGATAACATCTTGAGTCATGTCATAAAGCTTCACAGTTTATAAGAAATATATCAAAAAAGAATCAAGTAACATGGATAATGAGAGAATAAAATTTCCATAAGACATTAGTTTTGGGAATAAATATAAGCATGGAAAAAAATTATTTATTCAATGACCACTACCAATCCTTTCATAGTGGATTGGGTTCACTCTTAATTATATCATATATTTAGTCTATGTTCACTCCCAAGACTACCATAGTGGATAGGGTCCCTTGTGAAACAAGGTTAACTACCTGTTACGGTCCTTATTATATGAGGAGATATCCATATCTACCCAATGAATTAGAGGGAAATATATGTTTGGTCCCACTCATCACATAATAAAAATAATAAATTTGTGTTCCATGATATTATAAAAAATAATCATAATATAACCCATTGAAGGGAGAAAAGTTTCATAAACATTTCATCATAGCATAACCTATGGAAAAGAAATGATTTTCATAATAAATTCATCATATCACAACCAATGGAAACAAAATAAGTTTCATAATGGTTTTATCCTAACATAATTAACCCATTAGAGAGAAATGAGTTTCATAGAATCATCATTAAATACTCACCATAATAATCCATTCAAATAATTAATATTGTTTATACCATATGATAATATCCCCATTAAAGCACAAGTAACATCAAAGGATGTTATCATAGATTAAAAATAAATTTAAAAGATTATAGAAACATTTTTTTGAGGGAAATAAAATTTTCACTTTAAAATATGGTATTTAAAGTCTATTTTTTTTTCAAATCTTAAAGAAATAATTTTCCTTGAAATGAACCATGGAAAAATGAAAGTCAATATTCAAAACATTGATCATTCAAAATGATGGTAAATTCCATTTATACCGTATAAGTCAAAAGAAAACATATCTTTAAAATTTTTGTAAAAAATTATTAAATGAAACTTTTTTGGAATATAACACAATTATTATGATTAAAAAATTTACTAACAAATCAGTCCATGGAAAATATTAATTTAATTTATTATAGGAAATTTTTAAAAACATTCTTAGAATTATTTTTAGAAGACATGGATATATAAGAAAAACGATTTTTGACTAGAGAGAAATAAGTTTGATTTTCCCTAATAAATATTCTTTCAGTATATTTTGTTATTAAAGATTGAAAATGAATGAAAAAAAATAAATCTCCCAAAATATTCAAATTATATAAACAACATGGTTTTAGAGTTTGTTAGATCATGAAAATTCATCATCATAAGCTAAATCATAAATTATCCGGATAAAAAATGATATGGTAACAGAAAACCCTCAAATAATGTTTGAATTGCTTAAAAAGAAACCTAAAATTATTTATTATAAATTTAAATTTATTATAATTATATCCCAAAATAAATTACATATTTATAATATCATATTTTATCCATTAATTACTTTAAACATCTATTTATTAATAATTCATTATTAAAATCATTGTTTCGTAATGTTAATTTTTTTATTTTTTAATGATATATTTAGTTCAATAGTTCTGATAATTGTATGTTTATCATTATTACATAATATAAATAATTTTAATAATGATATTAATGTCATATATATTCATTATATATTTATTTATAGTCATAAGTTAAATATAGATATAAGAAAAAATGAATTATATTGTTCGGGGAGACGGGATGTTGAACATATGCAAGAACGCTATTTTCACTTTTCAATTGATTAAACAAAATAAATCTAAATACTAATTCACCATTCCAAAATAATTATTAAATAATTTATAACATATTAAAAATTAAATATATACCCATACTATCATCCAAGTAAAATTTAAATGAAAGTAAAATCACATCTCTTCGTTGTGGTTTTATTCCACTTTTACGTACGGGGAAAAAATATTTTTCAAAAAAATTAGAAGTCATGTACAAATATATCATATTAAAATTAAAAAATAATATTAATGTCATAAATAACAAATATAAATATTAAACTGATAATATTAACTATTTGGTATACGTATCGACGTAAAATTAAATGTGTTGCTAGATAGAGGTGGTATACCACATTTATGGATGAATGATCCTTTCGCTTCCCAAGTGATGGAATTGTGGGTGGATAAATGTGGTTTAATAGTCACAATAAAGGTTTAGTATATTTATGATATTGAATTTATTATGTTAGGACAAATACTGTTTATTTATAGGGGATATAAAAATAAAAAAATTGAACATGGTTAGGTTAAATGAATTTATATCCTTTGCTTTTAATACTTTAGATCCATTATTAAGGTCCATTGTAATACTATTTTAAGAATTAAATATCAAATAGTTCATTTAAGGGAAGTTTATAAGCCAATTTGGAAGGGTTTTCACTAATATATAAGGTTTAAATTGGGGTAAACAAGAGAAAAGAGGGGTGTCCTTTTAATTGGAATATAAATAATATAAAGGAACTTATTTTACACTTCAAAAAAAATTAAAATAACTTTTATCTTTTTAAATGATTAAAATGAAAAGACAATTCTAAAAACATCCATACTTGTCATTATTCATCAAAAAATAAATATTTTCAAAAAATTGTAAACAAATTAATGTAGGATAATTTTTACACAATGATTTAAATAATTAAGATGAATTTGTAAAATATATTTTTCAAAATAATCCAAAATTAATTATAATATTTTATCATTGAAAGAAATAAAAACCATTTTTGAGTGAAAACATATTTTTGAAGTATATAAAGACGTTTCTAAAAATTGGTTGCAGATTTATTAATATATTTTCTTAATCTAAAACATTTATAAATATTATAAAAAATATATTATTCATATTCATACAAACAATTTAATTTCTAGGTTAAAATGGTATACCATATTTTGGTTTATTTAAACTCTTGGTTACCTGTATCACACACTATAGAATAATTTAAATATATATTAGAAATAAATCTACCATAAAATATAAGGGTTTCAAATTAAATATCATTAAAAGGATTTTTTACCTTCACATTCCATCACCCTAATACAAGAAAATAAGGGTATCTTTTTTTCACAACTTCCTCGAGTTTCTATGTTGATTTATTGAATTTATTATTACTCTGAAGAACATTATCCAAGTGATTAGTCTTGTTTCATAGAACATTATATCTACAATCCAAGTTATTTACTGGATGATCTTCATATAAAATATTACACTATAATGGTATAACATCTTTGTTAAGTACATATAAATTATCATGTATGTACTTACTAAAGGGATATAAACAAAACACATAATGAAATTGAGATATATTTGGTGGAAGTTCCATTGATAAGATACCATCCTCACATGATCAAGAATATAAAAGAGGAAAATATACCAAGCGATAAATCATCTTTTATTTTTGAATTTCATAACCCTATTCTATGGTGAAATTCATAGGAATACTTTCTCATTAACAATAAATTATCGATCACACCAATAATTGTCAACATACCTTTTCTATTGACTCTAAGTTGCCTGAATGTACTAAGAAATGGTTCTAACTTCCTCTATTATTCCCTAGTATATATCAGTTCTCAAAAGATTTCTTTATCCAACATCATACCAACACATTGTATTTTTACACTTCTTTCCATATATGGATTCAAAATGAGGCACATGAATGATCGAGTGAAACCTATTATTGTAAGGACACTCAACTAAAAGAATTTGTTAATCCCAACCATATATTAAACCCATAAATTAATCCCTCAACATATTCTACTGGGTTTGAATAGTTCTCTTACAATTAAAATATGTCTAAATATGATAAGAAATACTAAAACACTATATTGAATCAAGATCTTGTAGAATAATTTTCCAAACCTTTGAGGTAAATATAATCTCCAGATCAAATACAATTGAATGTGGTACTCCATGAAACCTTATGACTTCTTTAATGTATATTCTGGAAAGATGATATAAATTCAAATTAACTCTGATAGTAATTAAGTGTACTGAAATTTTAAGGTGATAATCATCGAAATTTTATTATGACCATTATATGTTTTGGGGAGCCTGATGTCAAAATCCTTGGTGTTGTTTTCCCATTTTAATTTTGGTATGTATAATGGTGTTACCATCCACTTAGAATTTTTTCATTTATAATTAACATTATGACACACCAAGCACCGAGAAATATACTCTATGTTATCCATTTTTATTTTTTTCATCAAATAATAATATATAAAACCTCTATAAATCATTGTACTTTTATGATTAATTGAGCATGAAAAACTATGAACATCATCCAATAATACCCTCTTCAATTATGGTATTTATGGAACACATAAAAATTTACTAAATATTATCATTCCATCATAATGAAAAATAATCTTAGGAACAATCCCCACTTTATTTTACATATATACATCTTTATTATATTACTCTTTAATATTCACATGGATAGATGGTTGAACACTCATTTGAGAGAGATAAGATGTATCCCATTCCTTCAAGATTTCATGGTCCATCATTTTCAAATCTAGATATATCAAATATTTTTTAATCATAATCGTATATTTTCTTAGAAGATCCTTTTGACATAAATAATCTTCAACATTTTTCCATTCCTAGGGTGGTTACATATAGAATAGTAAAAATATTACATCAAATCCAAACAAACTCTCCCACAAAAACTAAGAAAACTATTTATCTCGATCATAGCGGTTAGTTCATGAAAATTTTCAATAAGTTATGTATTTTATGGATCCAAAAATAAACTCTAACATGAGATTATATGACCCTAAAATGAATCATTTTTATCCAAAATTCATTATTGTTGGATTTTAAGTAAAACTTAACCTCTTTTGGTTCTTCAGAACTATCTTAAAATTGTCATCGTGATCTTCCTGGATCTTTTCATATATAATAATATCATTTATAAAGTCAACCACATACTTTTAAAAGAATGATCTAAAGACTATATTCATTAAACCCATGAATAAAACATGGGAATTTGTTAGACCAAATGGAGTCACTATAAATTCACAGTGTCCATTCATTATAAATAAGGTTTTCATGGGGATTTATTCACTTTTTACCCCTTAAATTGTCAGTATCCATATCAATTATCATTATAGGAAACATATTTAGATACTAAAAATTGATCAGGAAAATCATCAATATGGGGAATATGACACTTATTCTTGATTGTTATCATGTTAACTCACCTATAGTCAATTCATAGTTTCATTGATCCATCATTATTATTAACAAAAAAAATTGGTTCACCCTGTGTTGATTCAATTGGACAAATGAATCCCTTGTCAAGATTCACCTAGAGTTTTTGTTAAATTAAAACTTAATGAGATTCATTGTATATGGAATCTATGAAATGGGTGTAACACAAGGTATGAGTTTTCTTAGAAACTAAAAATCAAGATTTCAAGGATGTATGATAAATATTTATTTAAAAACATCAACACAATACCATAAAATAGGCATATATTCAATTTTTTGTTTCTCCCAAATCATATGAGATATGAAAAAAAATTAATTGGAATAAAGACCCATATAATGGTTTACATTTCCACTAGAAGTTCATATTTATCATTGTATTTATAGGTGATAATTGGTTTGTCATAAATATCAAATAGGAATATCATTAATCATCAATTAATATCAAATTTATGTAAAGAAAACTGATCCATTCCTAAGATAAAATAAAATTAAACTTGAGGGAGGATAAAGATATATGTAAGAAGCACATTACCACAAACATAAATTGTAGTAGAATCATAGAATTAAGATACAATTACTTTACCATTAGATGTTTTGAATATTAATTCAAAATATAATCTTTGTGGTGGTATTGCAATACCCTTATAAAATTTTCCTAAGATAAAAGTGTGGGTAGAAACTGAATCAAATACGACATTAGTAGTACTAGATTGTATGGTAAGTACACCTTTAACCAAATTTTTATCAGACCCAAAATTAGAAAAAGTGGTCACATGATATTTACCTTTTTCTATAGGCCCAAGATTTAGATGAAATCAATTATCATCCCAAACCTTTGTGTTTGGGAACTTGTTAGTATAATTTCTATAATATATTTATTTCAAACATAGGAGCATGGGTAGTGAATTCTGTGGTGCATGGTATCCATAATTATCCAACTTATTCTTCCAATCACGTTGACATCTAGTTTTCTAATTTCCCTCCTTCCAATAGATAAAAAATTTATTGGTCCCCTCATAGAAATTTACTCCATGTTTCCTTCTACACATTGAGCATAAAGGAAACCCCTTTTTCCTCTCTCTATGATTTTATAATTTTCTTTGATTTGAAACTTTTTTTCTTATAAAATCTATGAGATTGATGGGTAACCCTAATGCCCATTTTTAAGATATTGTTTTAATTAACTAAAGAATCAATCTAAATTACTTTTACATTGGATGATAATACCAAAATCATACATTAGAAGTGTTTCGAAATTTTCATCACAAGTACTAACAGATTAATCAACCATCTATTTTAGATTAAAGAACACCTCTATTTTCATAATAATAATATATAGAAATTACTTATTGGAAAATAAGATCCTAAACTAATCCCAAACCATATATTTAATTTAATATCATGGCCTAATGTTCTTGATAAGAATTCACTATCGATCTGCTTCACCGTAGAAGTGATAAAAAACCAAAATAACTTTTTCATGTTCTGAACAATATAGAATGGAATATATATTTTAACAGGTATTGATCAAATTTTTCAGAGACCAGTGGATAAAGAAAACCACGAAAAGAATATAGTGCTTCTATATAAAGGACTCAACAGCAAAATTTTCACTCCTTTTATTGATCAGAGTCCTAGAATGTGTAACACCCCGTTATTTTAATAAATATATATTTTTAAATAAATTAATTTCTTCAATAGTTTGGTTTTCATACAAATGTGAGTTTAAACCTACCATAAGACACTATTATTATAAAATGAATATCATAACAAATCCATTTAATTAGTGGGAATAATGTTTAATAAATAATTAATGAAATAAAAGTAAAGGTCAATCTCAATATGATTGTATTGTTAAGTGTATAGTATATGATCACAAATGTTTTAGTAAAATTACATTATTCTTCGAAAATCTTTTTATGTTGATAAATAAATTCTTATTGTTATTATTAATTTTCATAATTTCCAGAAAATGGAATTTAAAAAATGAAATTTTCTTTTCAATTCATCATTCTAAATTCTCTTAATATTATTTTTTATAAAAATGCTTATTTTTTCATGGAATAATGAAAGTACTGATTTTTATTAAAAAATGAATTTTCATTTAAAGTCTCTACTAGATCAAAATTATTCTTTGGATTAGTTTCAATTTATAATTAGTTTATTTTGATATAAAAAATCTAATTATTATTTTTAAAAATTATTTTATTCAATAATTTATTCCAAAAACACTTTATGTTTTAAAAGGTAATTTTTACAAAAAACAGTTTTTCTTGAAATTTTTCATGTTTTATATTAAATTAAATTATGAAACTTTTATTTTTTGAATTTTAAAAAATTTATCAAAAATTTAGATTTAAATGTTCCAAATTTAGTAAATAGTTTCCCTTTATTTTTTTCCAATATGAATAGTAACATTAGAAAATTGTGTTACCACGGTATAGGGTAAGAGGAGAAATTTAGGTTAAAAATAAATTATAAAGTCTATAAAATGACTCTAACACATGAAAAGATTTTATTGGTTGAAGAAACATAGACCATTAACACATAAGTACCAAAATTAAGTTTTGGACTGTAACCTTTTCCTTTGAAATGACTTACTTAATATTTAAATCAAAGAATGTCACAAAATGTGACATTATTTTCCTTTAATATCTCTTATGTCTCCACATGGGGTTAACATTATGTAATAAACAAATCTAAAAGTTTATTTTTAACCTAATATTCCAAGTTTCATGATATAAATTTAATTTTTTCTTTTTGGTTCCCTTAGATGAAATTATGGTGTTTTTAAAATTATATTTAATGAAAAACTGAAGATGTCACATTCAAGTTTTAAATATAATATTATTTTTTATATTGGTTTACAGAAAAGATATATTCATCTATAAATATTATTTCTATATATATAATATTTATATTTGTGATGGTATATTATTTATATTTTTTAGGGAGAAAATATGTATATTAAATAATTACACAATAGTTATGTAGTAATTATTTTATTAATGGAAATATCAAATAAAGGTTAATAAAGTATTAAAATAAATATAATTTGAGGAAATTAATGTGATCAAAAAATTCTATCTACAAACTTATCCTCTTATGGATATAATAAAATATTTGGTTTGAATTTACCTTATTATATTGATATTTTTAAAATTCCATGTAATTAATAGTGTTAAAATTGACACTAATGATATTTTAACAAAATAATATAAAATTAATTATTTAAAAATTATGAAACATATTTAAAAATAAAAAAATTATAATATGGTAAAAAATGTTATATTCTTTCATTTTGGATTTAATTGAAATCACATAAGTGAAATGTAAAAACTTTTAATATTTAAAAATTTTTACCTTAGAAAAAAATAAAATAGGTTAACTAAGGGTTAAAGAAAATGATAATGTTTAAAAAAATACCAATAAAAGTATAAAATATATTTTTTGATGATATTAAAATATTCTATCATATTATATTTTCACACATGGAATTTAGATGTATTTTTAATGTTATTTAATTTTTAATAAATTATTATTTTTAGGAAGTACGAAAATTCCCGTGACCTCAAATATAAGAGGGAATCTCAACCCTCACTTATCCACATCACATTGAACCCTCAAGATAAACCATCCTATTAAAATTATTCTTTAAAATGTCCATATACACACCCTAGAGTATCTTATCTTTTCAAATAACAAAACCTAGTGCACTTAAGATGATATCTAAATGTAGTTCTCAAAACAAGAGGCAATCGTCTTTACCGACAATCTAAAGATTATTTATTCTTATACTTATTATTAATGTTTTGTTTCCATTATAAAGTAATAAATACATTATAATTTATATTATCATATGTTATAATGATTATGGAACAATAATATTACACCTTTTATCAATCCTACGAATAAAAAAATCACCACACATGCATACATACGACCTACTGTGTCCACGACATGATTAGATTAATTTTCCATATTCACCATTAAATACTTCTTTTATAAATTTATATAATGAATAAATATTATATCTATCACCTTAATATAATTTTTTAAATGATGTAACTATATCATATGCACAAAAATGGGGACATATACGACAAATCATCCATAAGAAAATAAAGTAGATAACACCCAAAAGAAGAGTATTAATTAAATGTTATTAAAAAATGGGTGATAATATTATGATATATGACATAATGAATATAATTTTTGTTCTATGACGAGTTAGTAGCACTATTTAATCCATTATACATGATTTTCTAATATGTGTGAATGTAATCAGAACTAAGGTAAGGGTTAATTTCAAAATATCGTTATTATTTATGATTGTTTATACATTAGTATCTACTAAGAAATATTTATATTCCATGTCTATGTTTCATAAAAAAAATTATTCCAGAATATTTTCACTATTCTATAATAATTAGTTAAAGTCATTTTTACCCTTGTTTGAATTATTAATAAATATTTTGAGAGGAATTTTTTTTGTTTTTTTTAATGCGGTACATTTTAACATTTCTAAAAAAAGTATGAGGGGAATGTTTTTTAAATTATATGGAATTAATGTAATTTTATGCCTTCATGAAAACATAATACTGTGAATCTAAAATTACAAGATTAAAATTTTATTAAAAAAAACAATTCTTCTAAAATTTCATGGTATTTTATGAAAATAAAACATTTTCAAAGAATAAAGGATATTTTACTCAAGAATTATTTTCTAGTGATCTCTACAAATTATTTTCCATCTATAATGACATTATTTGATGTTACGTTTTCTTTGATGAGGATATAAATTTCAAGGATAATATATTTATTATTCCCATGGTTGGTTTATTTTTATGATGGAATTATATTTTAGAAACCCATCTCATTTATATGGGTTACGTTATTATTGAATGATGTTTATGAAACCCATTTCATTAAATGGGTTCTGATATAATGAATGATTTATGTTCCTATAAAAAATGTATTGTTTTTATTATGTAATGGGAATGACCTATTTCTACCTCTGATTCATTAAGTAAATATTTATATCTCATTATATATATAGGAATGTAATGGGTAGTAAAATATGTTCAGTGATACAGGGCTGGAATGAAGAGTGAACACGATTCTGTAAGGGACTTCGTCTCTTAAAATAGTCTTAGTAGTGAGCCTTGACTAATATGGAAATGCTTTTTTATGCTTATGTGTATTCCAAAATTTCATGTATTATTTTATTCTATCAGGGAATATGTTATTTTATTCATTATTAACTTCTATGATTTATTCCATTACATGATATCAAGCTCATTTATATACAGGGTATAATTTTCAAAAGTTATTTTCATGTTATTATGACCATATGTTATTGTTATATCCCATTTTTATCCTTACTAATCAAATAATCTCACCATTTTATTCTGAATATGTTCCTTAGGATATGAATAAATAAATTATTTATGATTTTTCAAAAATGGTTTTAGTTACGAAGGAATAAAAGGGAGATGATGTAGGTGTCTTATGAATCAATTGTTTATGTTTCCACATTTCTAAAGACACCTAACCTATGTAGTTATGGTTTTGTTTTGTTATGTTATTTAAATAATATTATTCTATTTAAATGTAATATATATGTATGATAATTATAGACCATTAAACTTGGTATCAGATCGAGGTTTAGTTAACCTTTGGAAATATGGTTGATAAAAACTTACTAAGAACCCTAAGGATAAAAATAAGTATTGGATACAATTCTAGAGTTTGGTAATGATCATTAATTACCTAGAAAATAAACTAAGGTGTCATAAATTGAAATTTATTTATTAATTTCCCATGATGATGTGGGTTTACCATTATGATTAGTGTTGTTGACATTAATATTTTTGGTTTTGGTCTATGGTATGAATCATATTAATGCTGAATGAGATGTGAAATGAAACAATTATCATCATAAACAACCAAATTTTTTGATAGAAGGAATTAAAAATATTTTTTCTATACTCACAAAACATTCTCAAGATAGTAATCATGTGGGAATTACAAATGACAAATGGAGGGAGAAACATTCTATTAAGTCTTTAATATGGTAGAGTCCACCTTTTTTCAGTGGGTATTATGATACACTAGTGGTTGAACAATGGATCTGTACCAATGAAAAGATATTTTATATTCTCTAATTTCCAAGACATGAGAAATTCATTTTATTAGTTTATCATTCAAAAGGTGAAGCAAATCCATGGTGGAATCTCAAATAGAATATGACAGAAGGATTTGAAATAGAATCTATGTAATGGTACGAATTCAAGAACATAATTTTTAATTAGTAATTTATTTTTATTATTCGAAAAAAGTTAGAGAATGAGTTCCTTAATCATAATCAAAATGATAATGAATCTATTCATACCTATGGAGAAAATATCACAAGTCTTACATGTTATACTTCTGGAATTATTATTCAACATGAGAGTAAGTTTGATCGATTCTTTAATGGCTTAAAACCAATCCTCTAGTTGAAATTATCCAAAAGGGACTTTAGTAGCTGTGAAGAAATATTTTGATGTTCTCTCAATGTTCATATTGAGATTACAGTTGTCCATCAATAAAAATTGTTTGATAATAAGAGAATAATAGAATTCATTGGAAAATTTAAAAACCATAGTGAAGATAAGATGAGATTTCTTTTATAATCAAACTATGGAAAGAAACAAGGAGGAAACTATATTTAGGGGACTAGTAAATTTTTTAGGTTTGGGAAATAAGGACATCAGGAAATTTACTTCCAATGTGATAGGAAAAAGATAGTTAGTGATGTAAATAGATAAAAGTATACATATAATACACCTCCCACACATCAATGTTACAAGTGCAATGGAAAGGGGGATTATGCTAACAAATTCCCTAATCCAAGTTTTAGAGATGATGATCAATGTTAGAACCCTGTTAAGGCCAAAGATACTGGAAAATCACTTATAATCACTATTGGTGATGTCGAGTATAATAATGAAGTGGTTAAAGTTACACTTATCATCCACTCAAAAATAGATAATGTTTTATTTTATTATATATCCACCCAATATTTTATTTCTAAATAAATTTTTGTGGTTATAACCATATTACCTCAATATTCTAAGGTTGAGTTACATGTGAATACTCATAATGGCATAATAGTCACACCAAAGGTTTATAACTCTTCTTTAATTGATGATTATGGGAACATGCTTCCTATAAATATTGTGATCGTTCCATTAGTTGAATTCAATGTTATAATTATCATTGATTGGATTTATCTATGTGGAGATCATATAAATTATAAAGGAAGGGAAGTCAAATTTCATATTCTAATTGAATCTATGACCATC
This sequence comes from Viscum album, assembly GCA_963277665.1. Lineage (NCBI taxonomy): Eukaryota > Viridiplantae > Streptophyta > Magnoliopsida > Santalales > Viscaceae > Viscum > Viscum album. The sequence continues at coordinate 581,550,220 of OY728130.1, read as the reverse complement.
TATCAATGCATGGATGAATAAAAAAATTCAATTGAAATTGCTTCCATCCTGTGGGTCTTAGTTTCTATAAAGGAAGGTTATTTATCTTAGATGGCTGGGAAGAAACTCATAATTAATGATACACCTATATAATGGGAGTTCATTGATTCCTTTAATAAAGAATTACCAATTCTTTCACTTAATTATGAAGTTGTGTTTTCAATATAACTCTTACTATACCTATTTGAAATATTTCTTATTGAATGGACCCAATTGAGATTAATGAATTGAAGAAGCCACTCAAAGAGAATATTAACAAGGGATTCATATTCCCTAGTGTAACACCTTGGGCTTCACTAGTTCTCATTGTTAAGAATAAATATTAATCAATGATACTCTATATTTATTATCAAGAAAATAATAATATCAGTATAAAAAATTATCCTCTCCCCTATAAAAAATGACATATTTGATCAGATACATGGAAATCATTTCTTTTCAAAGATTGGTCATCATATTAGATTTTATTTATTGAGTTTAAATAAGTTGGATATATCCAATATGTAATTCCATACAAGGTATTGAGACTATGAATTTATAGTGATATGTTTTGGTCTTACTACTTCCCCTACAATTTTTATTGATTTAACGAATAGATTTTTTGATACTATCTTGATCATATTTTGGTAGTCTTTATATATGATATTCTTGTACATTTGAAGGAAAGGTAGAACATGAGGATCACTTAAGGATTCTACTGAAATTCTTAGAAAAGGATAAGATTTATTAATAATTCCCCATGTGTGAAATTTGGCTTCTGAAAGACTCATTTTTGGGCCACATAATCTCAAGAGAGGGGATATCTATGGATCCAGAAAAGTTAGAAGTAATTGACTGTTGTCCTAGACCAACAATGGTAACTAAGATCCATTGTTTTCTTAGTTTTTATAGATATTATCAATATTTTTTATGAAATAACTAAAAAAAGTATTGAATCCACTCACCAATTTTACAAAGAAAGGAGTTAATTTCATATGGATAAAGTAATGTGAATACAATTCCAAGGACTTGAAAAGAATCTTACTTAGTGTACCTATGCACACACCTCTCTATATTTGAGAAGTTTTGTGATCTATAGTGATGCATAAAATAATGGGTTGAGATTTGTTTTCATGTAAAATGATTTGGTGATAGATTATGCCTCACAAAAAATGAAATTCCATGTGAAAAATTATCCAACTCATGATTTGGTTTTAGATATAGTAATATTCCAAATAAATATATGGATGCATTATATTTATGAAAAAAGGTGTGATATATATGGTGATCATAAAAGTTTAAAGTATATTTTTACTCTAAATGAGCTTAAAATATTCCAAATAATATGGTTGGAGTTGATTGAATATTCTAACTATTCGATACATTACCACCCTAGAAATGTGAACAAGGTGGCTAGTGCATTGAGTTGAAAATACCATCCTAACTTATCTACGATGAGGATAAAAAAAATATCCAATATTTATGGATATCCTAATGATGGATATAGAAATAATAAAGGAAGGTGAGAAATCACAACTTCATAAAATAAATGTACAAACATAGATACATGTGAAGATTACTGGGGAATTGAAGGAAGATGTAGAGATACAAAAGTAGGAGCTCATGAGCCTCAGCCCAGTTGGTGAGGTATACTTAAGTGCATCCACAAGACCCTAGTCCAAAACCAGGTAGAGGAATATTTTTGGGGGTACTATAGTAGTACAATAGTAGGTACTGTAGTAGTACTATACATTGTGCGGGTACTGTAGCAGGGTTGTACACTATACAGTTACTGTAGCAGAATTGAACATTGTGTGGGTATTGTAGCAGGAATTGTATTAGTTACTGTAGTAGGTACTGTTTGGTAGTGTAGAAGAAGGAACTATTCACCTCGGGTCACCATTTTGGGCTTAGAATACTTAAGGCTTTCGGGCCACCTAGGCCTTTAGGGAAGTAGGGCTTTCAGGCCACCATTAAGGCATTCGGGCCACCTCAAGGCCTTCGGGCCACATGCAGTTTACCCAGAAAGACTATACAAAAAAAGAAGTAGCCTAAGAAGAGGATTTAGAGCAGGTTCACTCACTAGTGTAGAGCCAAATGGATTGTTTGAATGAGAGGGTATGGCTATGCCATCGGGACCAGCCTGTGCTTGCACGGGAAGCCTAGAAGGACCGTCATGCAAAGGTAGAGAGCTACTATCATGATACATATACTGGGGAGGGGTAGTAACTTGTAGATAATATGGTTGAATTCCATAAGACATTCGATAAATGTAGTCTTCTAAGCCTACATGCCTTGTAATATTTGAGCCTACAGGCCTTGTAAGGGTTCCCCCTCAACCCTTGAAAGGGGCATTATCAAAAATAAATAAAAAAGAAGGCTTTCGGGCCATTTGGGAAAAAGAATGATATAAATTTTCCTAAGTTCAAAATTGATTGTGATTAAATAAAATGGTTCGGGAAAATTGTTTGTATTCATCCCATATCATAATTAAAGGATCTATTGTATGAGACTTATAGTTTTTCATTCTCTATTTTTCATGAAATAAAAAAGATGTATATGGACCAAAAAGTGTATTTCATGTGGGATGTCATGAAGAGAGATATTTTCAGAGTATGTTTATCAATTCTTTGTTTGGGAAAAAGTAAATTTTAAGAGGCCGATGTCTAAGGGGATGTTATAACCATTACCAATACCATAAATGAAATTGAAAATATCACCATGGAAATTATCTTTAGATTTATAAAAACATATAAAGTCCATAATTCTTTATGGGTTACAGTTGATCTCCATAGGAAGTTTGCACACTTAATTAAAATTAGAGAAGACATATCTCTTGGTCATCATAAAATAATATTTAATAAGGTATTGGTAAGATTGATTATATTACCACTTTCCATTTTATTTGATTGGGATTTGAGGTTTACCTCGATGTCCTAGAGAAGTCTTCTGTAGGATTTGGATATGAATTTATGTTTCATCATTTCTCATCATCATTGAATAAATGTTATATATGATAATACAATTCAAACTCTATAAGGCATGTCTAAAAATTTCTCTATGGATTTCAATGGTGTTTGGGATCAATACTTAACTAATGTAGAATTTTCTTACAATAATATATTAAACTCCAGTATTCAGATGGAACCTTATGAAACCTTTAATGGAAAAAAGTGTGCAACTCCAACATTATGGAATGATGTTGGGGGAAAAGCAATTGGGACCTGATCCTATTGGGGATATGGAATAGATGGTTACACCTATTTAATATCACATAAGAGAATATAAGAGTCGACAAAAAAGATATGATGGTAATCGAAAAAGACCTATAGTTAGAAATAAGTGACAACATATTTCTTCAAATATCTCCAAAGAAAAGACTAATGAGATTTTGATATAAAGGAAACATAATCCCTAGGTATATCAATCCTTTGGAAATTATAGATTGTGTTGGGATGTCAGCTTATTGATAAATGCTTCCATAGAAACTCTCTTAAGTTCATGTTGTGTTCTATGTATCTCTCATGAGAAAGTAAAAAAGCTTATCATTAACATGTTATAAAATCAAAAGTCATTCCACTAGAGTAATAATTTTCTTATGAAGATCAAATAATATAGATAATGGATTATAGGGGTAATGTTTTACAAAAGAAGACCACTCGCTTTGTTAATTTTTTATGGCACAAATACCAATTTGAGGAAGCTACATGGGAACCAAGGATGAGATGAATTACAGAAATCCTCATATGTTTGAATGCAAATGATGAATTTTGGGGTTGAATTTAATTGGTGGGGGATAGATTATAACACCCTAATATTTAAAAAAATATTTCCCTTAAAATTAAATTATGTCTTCAATAGCTTGCATTTCATGCAACCGTGAGTTTTAAAAGAACCACAAGACACTATAAGTAGAAAATGAAAGTTATAAAGAAGAAAAGTAAATAGAGGGAATAAATTTGAATAACTAATTTATGAAATAAATATAAAGTTTAAACTCAATAAGAATATATTGGTATGTTCTTAGAAAATGATCACGTAATTTTTAGTAAAATCGCTTGATTCTAAAAAAAAGATATTTACTTCAAAAATTAGATATTCTTATTTTTATTAATTTTTAGATGTTTTAAAAATGGATTAGAAAAATTTAAATTAATTTTTTAAATTTTCAAGACAAAATAATCTTAAAATTTTTTTTTTCTGAAAATTTTTATTTTTTTAATATATAGTGAAGATACTGATTTTGTTTTTGGAAAAATGTATTTTATTTTAAATTCCTTACAAGGTAAAATTATTTTTTGGATTTCATTTAAATTTAAATTTTTTAATTATTATTTAAAATAATCTAATTATAGTTTTTTTAATATGATTTATACATTAATTTATTATGAAAATATTTTATGTTTAAAATGGGAATTTTTTCGAAATAATAGTTTTTCATAAAACTTTTCTGGTTTTATATTAAATTAAACACTGTAACTTCTATATCGTAAATTTTGAAAAATGGATTCCAAATTTGTATTCTTAAGGTCCACATTTAGTAAATATGTATCTTTTATTTATATCTAATATGAATATTAACATTGGTAAATTTTGATACCACGATAAAGGATAAATTGAGTAATTTAGGTTAAAATAAGATTATAAAGACTATTAAATTAAACTAAAACATGCCAAAATTTTATTGGATGAATAAAAATAGAGCCTTAATAGAAAAGTATTAAAATTAATTTTTTTAATAGACAATTTTCCATGAAAATTAATTATATAATATTTTAATTAAAGACAGTAAAAAAATGTCACTTTATTTGAAACTAGTATCCCTTATGTATCCACATGGGGAAATGATATGTTATGAACGAATATAACTATAAAATATCAACATAATAAACATATTTTTATGATATAAATTTATTTTTTTACTTTTTAGGTCACGTTGTTGAAATTATTGGATTCATAATGTTTTATTTAACAAAAATTAAAAGATGTCACATTCATGTATTAAGTACCATATCATTTTTTATATTGGGTTACATAAAATATATATTTACTTATAAATGTTATTATGAAATATTGAAGCATTATATTATTCAGGGTATTTTTATTATTAAATTTTACTGAAAAAATAAGTATATTAAATAATTACACAACACTGATGAAGTAATTATTTTATTATTTAAAAAATCAAATAAATGTTAATAAAATATTAAACTAAATATAATTTGTGATATTTAATTTGATAAATGAATTTTATATATTAAATTGAACACTTGTGTATATAATAAATTATTTTTTTTTGATGTTAACTTGTTAAATTGATATTAGGTCCTTGTAATGAATAGTTTCAAAATTAACACTAATGTAATTTTATAAAAATAATTTTTTCTTAGGTTATTTAAAAATCGTAAAAAATAATTATAATTAAAAAAAAGTTCATTTGGTCCAAAAATGTTATTTTTATCATCTATGATTTAGTTGATTTCATATTAGTAATATTTATGACTATTTAATGTAAAAATATTATTAACATATTAAAATTAAAATAGTTTAACTAAGGGTTAATCAAAGTGATAGGGTTTAAAATAACACAAATAACTTGTATAAAATATATTTATTGATTATATTGATAAAACTTATCATATTATCTTTGAATAAATTAAATTTTTAAGGAATTAATATTGAGATTGATTTTTTCATAAATTAATATCTTGAGAAAAATGGAAAAGGCCCCTCACCTCAATTATAAAAGAGAACCTCCTCCCTCACTTATTCACATCACTCTATGACTTAAAACTCCACCACACACTAAATATTTAACTTATAAACTTTTATAGACACATTTTATAGGTTATATTCTTCTCAAAGACCAAACTTAGTGTTACTAAGAGGTGATGGAAAGGAAGTTCTCTAAAGAAGAGGTAATCATCTTTAACGAATCCTTCAACATTATTTCAGATTCTACTTCCTATTCATGTATAGATTAAATTATCAAAAAATAAACGTAGTATCAATATATTTTAAAGTTTTATAATGATTATTTATCAACCACATTCCATCTTTTATCCATCCTTTTAAAAACAAAAGCACAACACATGTGTACGTATGACTTAGCATCTCCACATAGTGGTGTAATCTATCTTTCATAACCAATTTATTTGCATGCATATAATGAGGGAAATAATAGATATATATAATAAGTATAATATTATATTAATTATGAAAAATATATATACCATCTAATTCCTTACACTTTTATTATTAAGTGATTGATACCATCGCTCATGTGTATGTACGACTTACCGTTTCCATGGTGCAATGTGATTACTTTTCCATATTCACAATTCTTGGTGATTATATAAGTGTATATAATGAATAAGTATTATATATATTACCTTAATATAATTATTTAAAATATATAATATTATATGCACAAGAATCATGACTTAAACGACAAAACATACATTAGATAATGAAACAGTTAACACCAGAAAGAAGAGTAATAATGAAATATTATTGAAAAATGGGTAATAATATGATCATATTTAATATATTGATTTTTAATTTGGTTGTTTAATAAGTTACTAACTATATTTAATCCATTATTCATTATTTTTTGATATGTGGGAAGGAAATCAGACATAAGGTAAGTGCTAATTTCTGAATCTCATTATTATTTGAGATTTTTTATACGTAAGTATCTACTAGGAAATATTTAACTTTCATGTCCATGTTTCTTAAAAAATTTATTCCTAAATATTTTTACTATTACTCTATAATTTTTAACATAATTTTTTTCGATGTGTGAATTTTTACAAAATGGTTTGAAATAAATCTTTTTGTTGTTTTCCTAATGAGGCACTTTTTGACTTTTTCAGAAAAAGTATGAGATAATTTAATTTAACATATACAGAATGAAATTTTTTTTATCATTTCATAGAACGTCAACACCTTGATGCTTCACATAAAATCTTAAAAAATTATTTAAATGAAAATTATTTATTTTAAAATTATGTGGAATTTTTTAAAATAAAACATTATTTAATCATAAATGATACATTCCTCAATAATTATTTTTCAAGTGATCACTCAAAATTATATTTCATCTATGATAAAATTCATTGATGCTACTTATGATTTAATCGGGATATATTTTTCATAGGTATTATTCTTATTATTCTAAAGGGAGGTTTATGTTTATGATGGAATGATATTTATGAAAACCATTTCTTTTCCATGGGCTATGTTATGATTGAGTTATGTTTATGAAACCCATTTCGTTCCATGATTTCTGAAATTATGAATGATTTATGTTCTTATGAAACATATATCTGTAGGCTTAATATTGTGTTTGGTGGGACCTAAATCTCCCTCCAATTCATTGAGAAAATATTTTTTATCTCATGATATAGAAAAGATTTGAATCAGTAGTACACTTGATTAAGTAATACATGGATGGAATGAGGAGTAGACTCAGTTGAGTAAGGAACTTTTATGGCTATGATGGTCTCGGAAGTGAGACTCGAATAATATGGAAATAATTTTCTATGCTTATGTGTATAGAAAAATTTCATGTATTATTTTATTCTCTCATTGAATGTGTTCTCTGATTGTTTATGAACTTTAATGATTTATTCCATTACATAATTTCATGATCTTTGATATGTAGGGTATAATTATCAAAAGCTATTTTAATGTTCTTATGCCACTATGCTTATGTAATCTCCCATGAATACCTTTACTGATTATCTAAGGTCCCCCATTCATTATGTTTCTTTTTTCTAGGATGTGAATAAATACATTAAGTAAGATGTGTCAAAAAGGGTTCTAGTTATGATTGAATAAGCGGGAGACAATGTAAAATTTTTATGACTCAGTCGTTTATGTTTCCCAGTTTCCAATGAAATAAAACCTATACGGTTTTGGTATGGTGTTGTTATGTTATGTAATGAATATTATTTTATTTATATTTAATATCTTGGTAAGAAAGGTATGGACTTTTATAGCATGATTCATGGATTGATAAATTTGCATAACATTTTTTTTCTTGAGAGAAAAATCATTGAATTATCCATCACATTCAAAACTAACGTGGTTCGATCTGGTTCCAACCATTGAATTAAACAAAAAATAAAATTGTGAAAATAATAATCATAGTGGGAAACCACATAATCATGAGAAATCAATTTTTGGATGTTTGAATTTTGACACATTTTTCTAAAAATATGACACCTTATGTTTAACCTAATCCATATAGGTTCATAATATATTTAAATAAATTATAATGGTATCTAAATTAAACTTGAAATAAACTGATCATATCACATGGGAGTATCAACCCAATTGTGCAGTAAGGGTACCCTCACCATTCACTGGAATGATATCTGAGAAATAATCATCCAAAATTTTTTAGTTTTATTACCACTAGAAGCATATATTCCAAAACCACATCGATATGTATTAAGTATAAATGGGAAAAGTTCATGGAAAAATAATCAATTAATAAAAAAATAAGCCATGAATGTTTAAGAAATGAGCATGTATGGACATAAAAATTTATTAAATAAAAAATTACTACAAATACAAATCATACGACCCATTATATGCCTCAGAAACATTATAGTGAAAAACTCACCACCCAAAACCACCCAAAAAGGGATATAATACCAATATCAAAAAACCTTTCAACATAAAGTGGGCCTATAAAATCAGCAATAACCCCTCCACCTTATTCTTGACTACCCATGTGTGATAAATCCCTACACCAACATGAAATCATCCTATGTACATCACCCCATTATGAGGTTTCCTAAAAATCCATCAAACCCATAACACCAATCAAATTCATACCAACATGTATCCACCGTGACCACTCTATCCAAGTCCCCACCCACACATGGAGGTACCTTCTCTATAACCTAGTCTTACACACATTCATTGGTAACAAATCTTCGACGAACATCTGAGTGTATTTCATCCAATGAGAACCATCATCTCAAACAGGACACCATCGGCTAATGAATCCATCTACATCATATCATCCCATCGGCCTGTACAATCGTTGGCTATCAGGATCTGGCCTTCGGGATCATAGCCTAGCCAGTGGCCTACTTCACCCAAATCCCAAAATATGTGTCACCGTTTGAGGTCATCCCCTTCCCTATCAACCCCCTGAAACCCACCCCATCCAAAGGGTTCATATCCCACACTCCTTAATGAAGACATCTAAGGACACCACCAGTTATGAGATGTCATCCATCATTCCATAGATTCCATCACCACTTGGATCCCCACAAACAAAGAAAAAATCCACTATTTCCATCCTTAATGGCTGCCACCTGGGTCCCAAGCCCACCGTCGTTCAATGACTGGTCTGTCGCTGAACTCCCAAACTCTTCTCGACCCTGAAAACATTATATACTTATTTTTTTCCACATATCCCCTCCTAGATCCCTCAAAACATTGTTTATCACCACTTGATTCCTTGTCATGCATCTTCTCTATGTACATGATGTGAACCAAGATGTAGTCAGGGATTTTTTCATTCAAATTTCCACTACCTTTAATACCACAGTTCACCTTCACTAAAAATAGTCCATCCTTGGATGAATAACAGTGTCCAAATAAGTCATTATTTTCAACCACATCCGAATGATTTTTATAATCAACAAATATGATGGACTTTGAGTTTCTGAATCCAATAGTTTCCAAGTTCAATTTAAACACATTAGGCTTCGTGTGCAGACAACAAAATGTAAAGATATATTTATTCCACAAAACATCAACACAATAGGATTTCACCTTATACATAAAGTTTCCATAGGGGTTTTATTAAATTTATCTATTCCTAATCTATAATGACTAACTAATCTTGTCCACTGATACCATGTTTAGAAACCCATAATCTTCAAATGTAGTTATTACATCTTAATATGAGAACATTCAATACATTTCAAAAATATGCACCTGAGGACCATAGAGGTTTAGTGTATTTTGTGACTAAATTCACAATCTTCTTATTTTATGAAATATCTTCAACATCTACTATAATGACCTCGATAAAATGTAATATACTTAGATGCATCAAAAATAAAACCTTTAATCACAGCGTATGGAAAGGAAAATTAAGAAATTTTGAGCATAAATTCTTAGTGAGATTAAATAAGGGAGAGAAAAGTGACTAATTACGGTTAACATGATGATAAGTGTATGGTAACCAGAGAATTACATTTAAGAACCATAACCAATATATAAAATATCATAATCTCGAGTCATGAAAAAAATTCTTGGTAGTTCATAATAAATAAACAATAAAAGAATCAACTAACTTGAGCCATGAGAGAATAACATTGGTTTAAGATTTATGTTTGTGTGATACACATAAGAATAGAATATTATTTACATAGTAAATTATTACTTCTAATGTTATCATATTGTATTGGGTTCACTCCTCATTCGATGATATCTGTACTCAAGGTTCACCCCCATGATTATCATTGTTGACAGAGTCCCTTAACAATATAGGTTAACTCTGTATTCTTCTCCTTATTATCACATGATAAATCCATATTAACCTAATTCATTTCAGGACAATATAATTCCACTCCCACCCATCACATAATTAATATCATACAAATGTGTGATAGAATATCAAAAAAATCATCATAGAATAACTTATGGAAATGAATTTGGTTTTTGAAAATTTAATCATAGAATTTATCAAAGAAAAGATATAATTTTCATAATAATTTCATCATAGCACAACCAGTGGAAAATAATCTGGTTTCATAAAGGTTCCATAATAACATAGCTAACCTGTGGGGATGAAGCATGTTTTATAGAATAACCGTTGAATTTTCATCATTATAATCCATCCGTATAATTAAACAGGATGATACCATTGGATCATATGAACATCTAATAATAATTCTCATCAAAGTATGTTATGATTGATGGAAAATACCTTTAAAATATCACAAGAACACTTTTTGAGGAAAATATCATTTTCGCATTCAAATAACATATTTAAAATATAATCATTTATCATACATTATGTAAAACGTTTTATCTAAAAATAACCTTTTAAAATTTTGATGTCTCAAAAAATTGAGTGGTCATGATGGTGGTAAATTCCATTCATTGGGTATATCTTAAAAGAAATAATTCCTTTCACACTTTTAAAAAAAATTAAAAAAATCTCATTTAAAAAAATTAAAGATGATTCCTTTTAAAAAATTGTTTAGAATTAAATCATGGTTAAATATAATCATATATAAACATATATTATTATGAAAATAATACTTGAAAATATTTTTTGGAATCATTGATATGGATGAAGATTGTATTATTGATCTAAGAGAGAAATAATGTTTCTTTTCCTAAAAACATATTTCAGTCTTATGAGTTCCTAAATAGGGTAAACGGAAAGGGAAATATTTAATATAAAAAAATAATAAAATGATAATAAAATTAATGATTTTATATATAGTTATATTTTTTAATTTCATCATCGTTAAGTTATTGAAAAAAATTATTATAAAAAATGAGATTATAACAAATAACCCACACCTCATGTTTGAATTTCTCAAGAAACTCCAAAATCCTATATATTAAATTTATATTTGTTATAATTATATATTAAAATAATTTACATACTTATAATATCATATATGGTTAAGTTATAACATTTCAACACATATTTATTAATTATTCTTTATTAAGATAATCGTTTTTCAGTGTTAACAGTTTTCATTTTTCATGAGAATTTCATTTTAGTAGTTCCAGTCCTTATACTTTGAATGTGGTTACATCATATCTAGAATTTAAATTATGACATAAGTATCATTTTTTATATTGTATATTTTTATTTATAGTAATATAATAAATGTAGATAAAGAAAAAAAATCAATTACATTGTTCATGGAGATAGTATGTCGTATGTAAACATGAACACTATTTGTAATTTTTGATGGTTGGAATGAAAGAAAGGTAAATAAAAAATAACCTATATAGATTAATTATTTTATTATAAATAACAAATATATACATATTTTTTCCTTTTTACCATCCCTATAAAACCAAAATTAAAATCAAATCACATCGCATCTTGTACGTTGATGTCCACATGTATGGGTGATAAACATTATCATTTTAAAATTGATTAGAAGGTAAGAAGGAAAATATAATATTCAAATAATATAAGAATAATTCTATCATAATTATTATATATAAACATTAAACCCATCAAAATAATCATTCATGTAAGATGGTGATGGAAAATGAATTTTATCACGACATGGAATCTGTAGTTCACACATACACACGGGAAAAATGTCACTTACAACTTTATAAAATAAAGAGTGGATAATTGAAATATCATAACAATAATAACATTAAGTATTTTTAGGATTCTTAATTTAATTATTTTATGATTAATAACATAAATTTAGATGTGATAGAATAAGAAAGAAATTGAAATATGTCGAGTAAGATGATTAACCACCCTTCGACTAGCCTCCTTCATATCATTTTTTATGAACCCTTGGGATAGTAATTTAAGAATTCTATAACATATAATTCATGCACATGGAATTTTAGAATATAATTTCATGAAATTTGGTCAAGATAAAATGTTTAATGTGGTGTAAAGAAGTTAAATGAGGTGTGTCCTTTTATATGTGGGGGAGAGGGCACCCTAAGGATTTTTTAAAATATTAAAATACAATAAAGTCAATACAAAGGAAAATGCATACAAATGGATAAAGGTAAAATGATGGTATATTATGAGGTCAAAAAATTTAAAAAAATCGGATTTAGAAAATGTGATGAAAAATAAAAAATATGATGAAAAAATAATTTTTATACTGAAATAAAACATAAAAATAACTATATTGACATTTACTAAAATACAACGTAATTAAATTATTGTATTTCAAAATCAATTATAAAAATAGCTATATTTAAAAATAACTATATTGACATTTATTGGATTATAATTAACAAAAATGAATTGTTTTTACATTTAAAATAATTTTAAAATAAAGTGGACCCTATTTTAATCTTTAAATGATAAAATCTTTTTCCTAAAAATTAGTATTTATCACAATTCATTGAAAAATAAATATATAAAAAATTCTAAAAAATTTACTCTAAGTAAATTAGGGAATTATAGTTATAAAAATTAATTTAATTGTTTAAAATTCACGTTTTGTGGTTTCAAAAATTTATTTTATTATTTTTACACAAAAACAATAAAACATCTTTATTGGGAAAACACAGTTTTGATGGATATTAAGACTTTACTAAAAATAATTACTTATTTATCAATATATTTAATTTATCTAAATAATTTATAAATATTTATACTATAAAGTTATTCAAATTCCTTCCACCAATTTAATGGCTAGGTGATAATGGCGTACTATGTTTTTATTCATTTAAACTTGTTGTTGTATGTATCACATGCTATCAAAGAGAATAAATTAAATTAAAAATTATATATCTCATAAAACAAATTTTTGATACACATATGATATATGATATCTAGTGCATGGGATTCTTACACATTCCAAGTTGTTTTCTATAAGTTAAGAATTAGTTTGTGTATTCATGTATGGTTTGAGAAACGTATTATAGTAATTGAAATATTTAATGATCATAATACCCTGATGGGATGGTTATGGGTAATGTATATTAAACTTTCTTCATTAAATGAAGAGAGTTTCTATAAATGTATATATCCTATTATTTGGTGTGTTTCACCATTCATTAAGAAAATTTGAATCTCTCTTTTGTTTGTTTTCTATTTTACATTTGGGAGAAAGTTTTATCACACATTTAGGGACTGAGATCTTCTAATCTAGTGTATAAGGATTTTAGTGGTTAGATCACTTAAAATGGTGGAAAGAGTTAGTGTGTTGTAACATTGTGATATTTAATACGCATGATCTATGTTAATTAGGAATAATAGACAAGAGGTTTTCCAATCTATTTTTTCTTCTCCTTGCACATATTGATTTCTTGATGATACATTTGACTATTATTGGGTTTATTATATACTTAGGAGCATGAGTTGTTCCAACAATACCATTTAGTGGAATCAAATCCACCTTCATCACTGGATCTAAAAGTTTATATATTTATTTTATAAAAAAAATTAATTCATAATTTTCTTAAGGTTATATATTAGGGTGAGATACGATGAGGCTAAGAGTGACATATAAGACCACTCTCGCATTGTTTCTTATATTAGATATCATAATTTATTATTCTAGGAATTTATTAACCATAAGGTATTACTGGATGGAATAGAATTAAAATTCAACAAATCTATTGGTTTGATACTTTTCTATAGGATAGGATATGAGCCATCATAAGCTATAAATGACGCTATGAGTTTAAAAAAATAGAAACTACTGGAAAACTAACCTATACCAACGGTTTGGAGAGCCGTTGTGAAGTAATCCATTGGGATAGGTCTATACCAACGGTTTTGAAAACCGTTGGTATAAGTAATATGAAAATCTATACCAACGGTTCCATAAAACCGTTGGTATATGTATTTAAAAAAACATTCGCTGGGATTTGATCCCACGATCCCTATTTTATCATTGAATGACCTAACCACTAAACTAACATGACTTTTGTGAACATAATTTCATAAATATATAAATTTATTCTCATAAGTATTTTAAATCTTGATTTATATATTGTTCTCGGTAAGAAGATCTGTTAAACAATCAAAGGACATATACCAACGATTGTCAAAACCATTGGTATAGACCTATACCGACGATTTTCACAACCGTTGGTATAGACCTATACCGACGATTTTCACAACCGTTGGTATAGGTTTTTTGTTTCTAGGTGTGATGTTGGAATTTGTGGCCACCTTTCCCAACATTTTGGCCAAACTGTTGGGATAGGTACACCCTTTCCCAATGGTTTGTCCAAACCGTTGGGAAAGTGGTCCCAAACACACTCTTTCCCAACGGTTTGGCCAAACTGTTGGGAAAGGTGGCTACAAAGTGGACTTTTCCCAACAGTTTGTCCAAACCGTTGGGAAATCCATACCCTTTCCCAACGGTTTGGCCAAACCGTTGGGAAAGGGGACCTATACCAATGGTTTTTACAAACCGTTGGTATAGAATCGTTGGGAAAGGTCAACTTTCCAGTAGTGAGATTTTAGAACCATAACAATGATACAAGTGATATATCAAAATATATTTTAGGTTACCTTGTTATATGATAGATGATGTTATAGAATAAAAAAATCCACCAATAGTATATAATATCATATTCTATGATTCAATCACAAAATATTCTAAATATTTATAGTTTTTATTATAAAAAAATATTTATAAATATATATTAAAATTTAAATATTTTGTGTATATATCTGATCTTGTACTGGCATAGCCCAAATGGAATTCCTAACCCCAAAGGGTTATCAACTAGAATATATCATCATACATGATAAAATGAGAAATGAATTTTCCAAACCAAGAAAACACATTCAAGTTGTTTTTATACTTCAGGTCAAGAACCCATAAGACATTTATGATGGGAATAAATTATTCATACCTCATCCCGATGCATGATGTGATTATAGTTTATAAATTGTTTATAAATTATATCAATTAGCAATTATAAATGAAATATATTTTTGACTAAATAAGATGTGAATACTTCATTCTGATATCTCGTGCATGGAAAATAAATAAAATTCATTCATATATTTAAATATTATTGTATAGAATTATATTATATAATAATAAAATTAAGTATTGTTTAATTTATATATTAAATTAATTCCTCTAGATATTCATTCCATTCATACACTTAGTAATAAAACATGAGATTTTAAATATTTTATATAATGTGATAGTTATGGATTTAATATTCCTTAGATGTATATTAACATGGTGAATCAATGAAAACCCACTCAAATACATAGTAAGAGATTTCATTCCAAGAGAAAACATATTAATACCTTAATCATTTAAATGTGTAGGTTTTGATAAAGTAAGATTTTCACAGATTATCATATATATGTAATAGTAGATGTGGATAAAATTAAGTGTTATATAACCATATATAAATGTAATCACTGGGTAATACTTATCTAGGATACCATAAGCATTTGGACACTAAAGTAACAAATAAGAGTTTAATCCATACGATGATCTTGGATAAATATATTTTCTCTCAACTATGTAAGATTAATACGTGATATGATTTAAATAGCGGACTAACTAAATAACTAAGTGATAAGTGTAATCCAAAAATAAAACTCATTACTTAGAGAAGTATGAATCTTGGACCACTAAATTTGTTTTATTTTTTGCGGTCATCATATTTAATGGGCGTAATTTAATTAAAAGTCCTTGATGAAATGATATGAAAATAATACTCACCTATATTAATTTCATTATTGTAATTTATGAAATTCACCATTATATTAATTTTGAGATCTTTGATAGGTATGACCCATAATATAATTTTATATTCATATCTATGGTTATTAGGGTTACTAAATATAATCATTCTAATCATATTCATATTAATTTTTTATAAATAAATCTCTATAATTCGAAGCCCTAGGTTTTGTATATTTTGTGTGCATCACATATTTGGGATGATAAATACAGGCTTATAAATTTTTGAGAATTTATGAGAGATGAATTATATCTACGTTTTGGAAATTGAGAAAGAGTTTTTATATTGGAATTGTTCACTTCTGATATAATATATTCAAGGGAATTAGTTCTATAATTAAATAATTATTATTATGATTCTACCATTGATATTAGATTTGTTTTTATATTATGTTTGAAGAAGTAATTATTTTTTTCCATTAATATAATGAAGAGATATTCTACATACATAAATTATTTATTTTTTGGAATTAGAGAAATGATGAATAGGTTATAAATTTTCAATGGAGATTTTTTTTTGTAATTAAAGATAATATGGTTAAGGTTGATTGTAACTCCACATATCTTTGGTATTTTCAATTTGGAAGTATAATTGAGGAAAAAATACAAAGACACCATATTTTTGTATTGTTGTACTCATTTGATTACAAACCATTAGATAATTTTGGATGTTTTTTTTAAAGATTAATTGTCAAATCATGTTTTAGTGGAAAGGTAGGAGATAAAGTGGACTGTTGGAGTTTATACATTGTTATGTATGTGGACCACTGAGTACTCAATTCAATGGGGTATATATATACTCTATATCTATTACAGATGATTAAAATCAATACTGTAATGTGACTCTTATGATACACATGTTTAAAACATTGTAAAATCTCAATGTTTTTCAGAATGAATTACAAAATCAACTAGGTTAAGTATTAAAATTATCTTATTATATCAGGTTGGTGAATGGTGGATCCATGAATTAGTTGATCATCTGGTGTGTTGAGTAATTATTTTAAAACATAGTCCTATAAGAACACTAAAGTTGAATAGTGTGTATCAGGGGAGTAATTATACCCTCTTCGTCATAGTTCAATCAATTATGAGTCGGTGTGAACATCCTACCTCATTATAGGGATATTCAATGGAAACCAATATATTCCTACATAACTATGTCCTATGTTAATCAATAATTAATACACCATACGATATATAGACTGATACGTGTCCAAATTTATTTTATGATGATTTAATGATGTGAAGCAAAGATAATTGTATGGATTCTTATAGTATTAATGCTAAATTAGATAAATGATTATTTTTTAGTTATTTTAAGGGTAATTTGATATTATATCTATAGTCAAGGAAAATGGTAATAGGGTATAATATGTCAGAACATGGTGAATCCATCCCCAATTTGATAGTTTGTTCCTCATCATATATCAGACTTGCTTGAGAAATTTATAATATGAATATACCCCATATACATGTTGTATAATTTTCAATAATGGATCAAGTGTGAAACCAAAACCATACATGAATACATACAAAAATATTAGATAATATATTTTTTCAAGATAGCTTTACAAATTCATATTTTATGGTTAATATATAAAATGCTTAGAAATAACATGTCTGAGAAAATATCTATCATATACATAATATAAAAAACTGGGAATAAAAAGTGGGTATTTATGGATTAAATATTGACTGGTAACAAGAAAAAATTATTACATCCTTATAGTAGACCATGTGTCAATATAACATATACATTGATAAGATAGAAAAAACATACTGAGAATGTATATTTTATCACCAAAAACTTGTAAGGTAAAATAAACATGATAATAATTTATAAAGAATGAAATAATTGGAAATCGAGGTGTACATAAGTTATAAACATACAATATCAACCCAAACTAAATTTGAATTAGATAAAATTGTTTAAGGAATGACCTTATTAAAGAAATATATTAGTTTTTTATTAATATCAGTTATCAACATACTATTTCTAACATAATAAATGTGAACATGTGGAAGAAAGGAGGGTCACCATATATAAAAATATATCGAAACTTCTTTCATATCTTAGATTAAATAAGAAACACCACCACTTAATAAATTAGATGAACTTTTCTCTCGGTAAAATACAATCCAAACTATTTACTTAATAAACAATGAAAATAATTAGAAATGATACCCATCCTAACCTCAAGAACTCTACGAATAATCTATTTCCAGCCCATGAAATAAGGGTGACAAAAGAAGTAGATCAAAATCACACCATAAAAATATATAGAGTAATAGGATCTCTAATTATTAATGCACTACGAGTATAATAATTGAGATTTATAGTGAGGGTGTCATATATTTTCTAATGGGATGATTTTTTCCTAAACTCAAAAATAATATTAAAGACCCCTATGTTGAAAAATCACATGGGACATTGAAGAGAGGAAGGATAAATCATAGAGGGTAATAAAATAATAAGTAAATAAGAAAAATCCCAAGTAAAAAATGATTATTTAAGGATAAAAAGTCAAAATAATGACTTTAGACATCTTAAAAAAAGAAAAACCCCATCATACTTCTAGTGGGTTAACCCTAGACTTTTTAAGACATTCATAATGCTATTGGATTATCATTGGATAGTAACAAACTTTTGATTCTTTTCTATATAAACTATATTCTTTTATACTTCAATTCCCCTACTAAAATCCACGTTAACTTTCACTCCAAGTACTATTAATCCTTAATACCATAAATTTAACCAAAATTTGGTAAAATGTAAAAAATAAAATACTCAACTAAATAGAGAATGTAATTAAAAAAACCCCCTTCCATCATAAATTTCATCCCATATAAGATTCAATGATCTTCTACAAGGAATGATATTAGCTATTAAACATTTATTTCAACCTATCATTCCCATTTTCATCTTAAAAACTTCTAAGCTACGATCAAACCCAAACTAGAGGAATCACTTTACCACATAATACCTTTTCAATCTAATAAATGATATAAATAGGCCACTCTATATAAGAACAACAAAACTCATTCTAGATATCATAATATCTCATCACGTGAGTAGTAGTGGAATATATTTCTACAAATGTGAAACATATTTGAAATTATGAAAAGAAATGATCATTGGAGGTACATAAATTTGATATAAGTTTTTTCTAGTGTTTATCAAGACCTCAAAAGGTTTTGAGGATCCATAGGGTCAATTTGAGTGACTTTACCATCCATTATTAACAAAATCATTGAGAATAAAAATAATGCACAAGGTCACTGATAGAAAGTTTCTAACATCATTTTTTTCAATCAACATATTCCTTTTGGTGTCTCTAAATTATAATCAATTATTTTCAAATAATCATTAATTATTTTGTTATGTTATAAACTATATTAGTCAAAATCATTAAGAATGTATGCTAGTAACATATCATCAATAATGAATATGGTATATAGGGAAAAAAATATTTTTTATGGTTATATGTTGTACTATAATTTAAATAAAAATCTAAATCCCATTGCAACACTTTATAGAATTTTTATGTATGATCAGGGTCATAATTAATGATTAAAAGTTCCAACGGATCAAACAGATACAATTAGAGGGGGATAAATCAGGGTACACTTCCTTTTAAAATTTGTTTCATTGAAATATACAGCCATGGGTTATTAAGAAATGACCTCTGAAATAAAAATCTCATTCTCACCTATGTGGAATGAAAGATAAAGAAGAAAAATGTACACACTTATTTTCATAATGTTATACCGCACTATGAGAACCTAATTATAATTTTGGTTGGTTGTTATCGCATGACAAAAATTCTCCTATTTTATATTTTTTTCAATATAACTGGTCGAATCAATTATGATATTAACTCCCATGCTTCCCAGTATATAAACTGCTCCAATAGGATACAATGTCTTTGAATAGTTGCAATGAGAAGGAAGACACTATATGAGAGCGGTGTTCTTCTAGATATTTGTTACATCAAAAAATTGTCACCCTTCAATTTGAGCTAGTTTGATAATATAAATAATACATAGCTCACATTCATGATGAACACTTAGAGGGTTAGGTTCTCCTTCTTCTCCAAAACTCAAAACTGTAGACATGGTTAAATAGATTTTCTGGTAGCTAAAACCACAGATTCATGAAAGTTTTCTTCTTTAAAACATAAAAATCCAGGTTATATATATTTTTCACTTCTAAAAAAACCTCAAATTTATGCAGTATTTATTTTTCTTTTCATTGACTGCGTCTCACACACTTTCTCTACAATGTACTATAGTTAGATACAATTTTTATTCTTCATTATCTCAAAACTTCAACTACCTCAAATTTTTTAAAAATATTTATATCCTAAAGAGTTAAATAGACCACATCAAAATCATTATCTAAAATATAAAAAGTAGATGAATTTTTAATCGGCTATTTGAATGAGTTATTATAAAATTACCCCAGTAGGATACCACAAAATGATATGTGTAGTTTTCAAAAGATTTCCAATGTTGGTAGTGTATTGGTACTACGTTTACCAAAATACCATTATGATATTTTTATTACTAAAGAAATAGTGTCAATCTTTTTAAAAGAACTTATAACGAAAGAAACACATTGGAACTTTAAACCAATCCACAAAAAGAATTTAATCTTTTGATTTCAAAAGTGACAAAAAAAACTACACTGGTGGCATAAAGAATATCTAATGGATCAAAAACTCTTTTTATCCCGTTTTGAAAATGATTTATTCTTTAAAATAAACATAATGAAGCTCACTACAATATTTTCTATTTATTATGTGAATGATGATCAATAATGAATTTCCACATTTAAAATATACATTATTCTTGATAATCAATATAATTTCATTTTAAGTTATTTTTATCAAGTTTCTTACATGGTCGATCATTTTCCTCAAGATTTTCAAATAAAGGAATCATTATATTACTTGATTTACAAATTATTTATGATATTTTTGGAACTGAATTTCAACCCTAGTATCATTTGTTTTAGAATTATTAAATAAATTTAGCTCCTAAAAACATATAATTATTTGAAATGATAAAATTACACGTACACATGTCATGTTTAAACAACACCCAAATCATCCATATGATGCTCTAGAATCATTTATTTTAAAATTATTACTACACAAATTATTCTTACACATTATACATGATATCAATGTAGAAAAATATTTATTTTTATATAGCCAATGGCCCTTTCATACAGAATAATTCAACCTTAAGAAACCTATAATCATGCTTTCCCATAGAATGATTTTTATATACATTAGGATCCATGAATATGAACATGGTACATTTCTATTTTCAGATATCTCACAGGAGAATTAATGATCATGCATCTAGCCATCCTTACATAATGGAAAAGGCAATGGTCCTTATGAAAAGATTGTGACATAAACATTTTTTTGATCAAATTAAAAAATTTCGTAATTATACATTAAATTTTAGAACCACAACGAAAAACTTTGGGTACTTCTCAAACACTTAAAATCACCTCAAAAACATTTCAATGACTTGGTTGATAATAAATACTACAAACAAATCTTCATTAATTCCTCCAGGCATATTGTTCCTTAATATTCCCCTCATGATTTGTTATCAACCATTTTTCAAATCATTCTCAAACTAAAAAAATATAGGACATATATTAATAAAATTACATAAAAATTCTTAGATCACTACTTATCATAAATGAGATGCATATTGACACCACCCCATAGGATAATATAGTGTTTATGGTATGATTTTATACCTATATGGAAAGAAAAATTTATCTTATTGATTAAAAAGAATGTTACTTATAATATATTTCATCTCATCATAAATACTCTCCCTTATTTAGTAACCAAATATATGGAAAACAACAGAATCACACACTCATCCTCTGATTATTCTCTCACCCTTTGAAAAATAATAGTTATCTTTATGCCACTTCTCTCTCCACCTTTAAAAATATAATCCAAATAGTTATGGGGATGTGATTCTATAACACCCCAATATTTTATTATGTATTTTTCTTTAAACGTTTTTCATTGTTTAATAGCATAGTTAACACACAACAATGAGATTTAAGTAAATTGTGATATACTATAAAAATATTAATATTTAAATACAAATTTTGTAAAATATCTTTTAAAACATGTGCATGAATATGAATAAACACATAATAAAAAAATTTATATAGTATTTATATAACTAAAATTCTTTTATTAATTCATAATTAATAAGTATTCATTTTATAATAAAGTCATTTTTTCATCAAAATACATTTTATTAAAAAATTGGTTTTATTATAATTTGTGCGTGTATATCATAATTAATTTCTCAAATTTTAAACATTTAAATTGAATAAATATTTTTCCTTTTTTGATTCTTCATATCAAATTTATCTTTTGGTAAATGTTTAATATTTTCTAAAATAGATGATTTTTGGTTGAATAATGAAAATACCAATTTTTCAAATACTATTATTTTTATGAAATTATTCTGATGTAAGAATGAATTAATAAATTTTTAAACATTTCGTTAGAAAAAAATTATGTCAAAGTTGTGAAATAAATTATTTAAAATATTTATTTTGAATTTTGGAACACAATAATGGCTTTTGTTAGAAAAAGTGGTACTTTTTTCAAATTAAACACTATTTTTGAGCCGTTTCACTTAATGGTATTGTTGGAATATTCCATTCGATTTTGGACTGATAGAAAATTATAAAAACATTTTTTTATTATTTAAACAAAAAAATTCATGTAAAATATCTGTTTACTTTATTTTCTGATGTAATGATTTTTACACTTAAATCAAGTATTTTCCAAA
Source organism: Viscum album (assembly GCA_963277665.1). NCBI lineage: Eukaryota > Viridiplantae > Streptophyta > Magnoliopsida > Santalales > Viscaceae > Viscum > Viscum album. Next base: position 581,526,920 of record OY728130.1, on the reverse strand, counting down.
AAAATATTTTTCATGCATTTTTTGTTCTTATATTAAAAAAATTTATTCCACCTATATAAATTGAATATTATAAAATTGATTATATATTTATAAGGACCATGTAAAAATTGGTTATATAGTCTATTTTATCTTTGTTCATGCAATTAATTTATCACGGTAAAAAGTTAATTTATCATCAATAATGTTAAAATGCGATTTAAGTGCTTTTACTAGTAGATTAGGAACAAAAGTTTTCCATTTTTTTTTGAAAGTTGTTAAATAATAGTACATGGAACATATCACATTTAAAATTTTAATTTGGGGTAACTTTGTTCCACTTTCCATGATTACGATATGTACATATTATTTAACCTTTTAAGTAATTTCAAGTGTGTCTTTTCCCTCACATATAAAAGGAAACCTCCTCTCGTACCTTATTCAAAAACATCATACCTCTATATCATGACTGATATATGCCCTACTAGATTTATATTTTCCTTCACCACATTGTATTACATATTTTTATTCCAAAATACCATCAATTCAAGGTTAGAGGTGTAAGCCAAAGGTGGTCTCCCAGCATAGAGTTAAAATGTTTTACCAAGTACTCTCAATATTATTTCTTCTTCTACCTGGAATAAATATATTTTTGACATTTTAAAAAAGTTAATTTATTTCTTCAATGTAATTATTTATTTTTGATTATGGAACAATTATTATCCACCTTCTTTCCAACACATGGGAAAAGAATCCATTTCTCATTTGTATGTGTGGACTACCACCTCCACCGTGCAATGCATTTAATTTTTCATCACAACATCACATTGATGGTTATAATCGATAATTTTAAAAAATATATAACATATTTAGGTAATCATTATATTTATTTAATAATTAATTTTTATTTACTTTTCTTTTGTTTCATCCATCAGTAATCAGAAAAAATGATCTAGCGAATGCATGAACTATAGTCTCTATAAAGTGATGCAATTCATTTTTCATCACCAAAATATATGAATAGATATACAATTATATATAATTATTAATTATGAAATTAATTAAATGGATATAATTCTATAGATGGGGTAACCAAGATCAAAATATAGGGACTGAGGCTGCCGAACTGAATATTGCATTAAAAACAAAGCATTCATCACCTGAAACAGTGATTTGAGTAAATAATTATTAATAAATGAGTGATAAGATATTTTAAGTAAATAATATATGATATGATATCCATTATTATGGTTTTTTATTATATTTATTATAAATATATATATTTATTATAAAGGATATTTGAACACGTATCAATTAAGACATAAATTGAGGTATGGGATTTTGGTTTCAGACATATTTTAATCACGATTTTTTATACTTGAATTCCCATTGATAGAAATCACAAGGTTATTATAATTTAAAAATACTAAATTTTCCCACAATATATTTATTTCTATATTTTTAATGTATTATTACCATTTTCCTCTCTTTGGTACATAATATGACCAAGAAAATGGTTTTAAAATAAAAAGAACCTTATTTCCTCTTCAATTGATGAACCTTTTCTTCAATAACCGTGTTCTTAAAAATTTATTTATTAATTTTCATAAGTATACTTGAAATGTTTTAAAATTTTCATTTTATTTACCTTTTAAATTATTTTTAAATGTTTAAAATGGGTCATTTTTAAAGAATCATTTATCTAAAAAAGTCGTTTATGACTTTTTATAAGGTGTGAAAACAATGTGTTCTTTTAATGTATAAAACATTAATGGATATTTAAAATGTCATGAATATTATTTTATTTGAAGGATAATTTACATGTTTCCTTGGTAATTTGTAATAAATATTTTTTTCTAATATTTAGGTAATTTTTCATCAAAATGTTATCAATATAAAATCTTGTTTTCTCATGTTTTCAATGAAAGGTAAAAATAAAACTTTTATAGTATTTTTCATCTAGGACAACATATAGTATAGATTATTATCCTTCAATGGGGATATGATCATATTTTACAATATAATTTTTTTCTCTTGATGTCTTATGATGGTTCTGATTTAAGGATGATCATATGAAACTTGTATAATTATTTCAAGTTAATTAGGTTGTGATGAAACCTTTATGAAACCCATTTCTATTCCATACATTATGTTTTTATGGAATTATAAAATGTTTATGAAATAAATTTATCTTCCAATGGCTATTAATTTATGGAATGGTAATATTCTAATGAAATTTATTTCCTTTCTGTGTGTTATGAAATGATGAATGTTTTATGATCTTGTGACACACTGATGTGTGAGTTTCATTATGTTATCAGTGGTTCAAGAATTTTATATCCCAAAAATTTATTATGTGATTATTATGATGTTGAAAATATACTAATATATTTTAGAGTTAATAAACATTTAACGCCCAAAATTTTTAATGGAACACTATGTTTGATAGTGTAAAAAATACGCAACACTGAACTTAAACAAACCATGAAATATTATTATTTAAATGTTATATTAATAACTAAGATATTTAATTAATATGTATTAATAAGATTAATAACCATATGAAATTAATATATAGTGTTATGACTCAATAAAAATGTATTTATTAATTCTTCTTAAATAAGAACACATTTTTTAGTAAATTATTTTTATGCTTCAAAAATGGAATTTCTTCAAAATTATTTTAATTTCACTATGTACTTATAAATTATAATTATTTTATCTAACATTTAGAAAAAAATATTTTAAAATTGATCATAATTATTGAAATCGATATATAAAAATCAACTTAGGGTAATGTTATGTGATATTTTCAAAATGAATGATTTTTTAGTGAATTGTGAAAACACTGTTTTTACATTTTTGTAAAATTGCCATTTATTTTAATTTAAATAACCATTATTATATTAGTTTGAATATAAATTAAGATAGGTATAATTTATTTATAAATAATATAATTAATTACATATTAATTTTAATTATACAAGTTTTTTTTTCTAAATTCATAGTTTTGCATAAAAATATATTCTTTCAAAAATAGTTTTTCATTGCATTTTACAAATTCATATCAGAGTAATCACTATAAATTATAGGAATTAAATTCAATTGAATAATATTTATTTTGTATTTCATTAATTTAAATTTTACTTAGTATAAATTTTATATTTTTTTATGAAGAAGCTAATTTTTTGGAGAATTGTAAAAATTATAGTTTTTATAAAATACAGTATCTTTTGAGATATTACAAAGAAATAAATCTGATACTAAAATTTATGAAACTTATATAATGATGTTTTTTCATATTATAATAAATATATAATACAAAACTAATTCAAAAACTATACATTGTAATTTACCTTAGGAGAACTATCAAAATTATATTCAATGATGATGTTGATATTACATTACACTGGAAAAGTAAAACATGGGTTAATTAATATGTTATTTTTGAAATTAACTATTACTAGATAAATATTTTTATGAAATATTATGTATTATTGATTATTTATATGAATATATATATGAATTTTAGATTTATATAAAAAATGACTTATCCAAATGCTTTTAAAAATCATGCAATAAAAATAAAAAATTAATAAGGTTCCATGATTTAGATGTAGATAAATATAAATATTGAATTAAGATATAATTTTTCCCCCGAAATTATTAAATTTTATTATCATGTTAATTTATTTTTTATTTTTAATGATGATATAATTACCTTAAATACTTTCCCCATATCAGCATAGTGCTTGTGAAAATAGTAAAAAAATAAAGTAAAGGATTTTATAATTAGAAAAACTATTATTGTTCACATTATTTAATTTTTTCCATGAATTTTTTAAATACATATCAGATATTATATATTTCAAAGTTTTATATTTTCATTCGAATTCTTTCATGTTGTTTTTAACGTCCAGTTATGTGAATAGTTCTTAAAATGACATTAATAGTTATTTACAAAAAATAAATTTTATTAAATTTTTTAAAATACATAAACCTAGTGAGATATTTTAATTATGTTGAAAAGTGTCTAATATTTCATCCATCTTACATTTATAATCCAATTTTTACCTTATTATTAAAATTATAAACCTTTAATATTGAAAAAGGAATCACCCAATATAATGTTAAAATTGTTTAACCAAGATGTTATTCCAAAATATAAGGTTTAAAATGATATAAAAACCTATACAAAATGGATTATATTGTTATATTAAGACCATATATTCCTTATATTTGAATGAGTGTCATTTTGGAACCATTTGACTTGAGTTGGAAACATATTATATTATAATATTTCATGTACTTCCGAAATTGAAATTAATGAAATTTTATAATAAATAATGACTTATTAAAAGATTATAATTTTAGAAAAATACTATATTTTTAAAACAAAATGGGATAAGGTTGAATATATCAAATGTGGTCCATTTATGGGTCACTTTTCTTTTTAAAGGGACAAGGGTGAAAAAATCCTAAAATTGTTCAAAATTTTATTTTATAATATTTTATCAAATAATAAACATCCTATATTTATATTATATCAATATTGATTCATATATAAATTAAAATTAACTTACATTAATTTAATACTTTATAAAATTTAAATAATTCCCCACCTCTAACTTATAAAAAGGAACCTATTATCCTCTCTTCCTTGCACTTTTTGATCCTTATATCTTTGAAAATACATTCCATAATACATTATTAGATTCCTTAACCACATCCCATATCTTTAGGTCTTCCAAAAAGTCAATCCTTTTAGGACTTAATGTGTAAACCAAAATAGATTTGTCTACGAAGAGGTATAACTCTTAACAGAGAGTTTTCTATTTTATTTATTCTTGTACCTCCTCTAAATCCATTTTATAAAAAATATTATGATTAATTTAGTATCATAAATATACTAAATTTTTATTAATATGGTGGAACAAAAATTTTCCACCATCTTTCAATCCTATGGAAAGTGAAAACTTCTCTTGTGCATAGACACAGATTACCGTCTCCAGGTAGAGGTGCAACTCATTTTGCGTCACCAATTAACATTAATATTTTTTATTTTTTATATAAGTAATATTTTTTATGATGTTATTTTTTTCTATAAATATTATTTATTAATTATCTATCTTTTATTCCATACATCCAAAAGATAGAACAACACTCATTCTTTCATAGTACCTACCATCTCCACGAACAGTGTAATTAATTTTTCTAAATATAACTTTTATGGATGATTATAAATATGTATATTATTATATATATTATATTTTTATTTGAAATTATTATGGAGATAATGGAATAATGGTCATTGGACAAGGACTAGGACCTTTCAACTAAAATAAACAAGGGAAATAAATCAATTTTTTCCCGAATGTCTATTTTAAAGAAGAATTGTTAATAAAAGTATAATTGGAAATTATAAAAGTGATGGAAAATACGAATTAGAACCTAAATATGAATCTGTAAAATATTTAAAATAAATATATATTTATTTTGTAGGATATATAAACACCTAAAAACAGGACAAGACTTTAGGTAAGGTATCTCTAGTCTTTTTTAGGAGGCATATTCCATATTCAATAAAAATTTATTTTTATTGGTGAATATACATCCCATTTGACATGTTATATCAAAAATATTATTCTTTTAATTATGTTTAATGTTTCATTTTAGGTTCTTCTTTCATGAGTTTTATGATACAAAAGTTACAAATGTGGAAGGGGTTTAACATTATAATATCATTTGTTTACCCAAATAATTTATTATTAAATTTATGAGGGTGATATTTTATAATCAAACCCTCTAAAAATCCATGGATTTTTTTATACTCTAGGTATTCCAAAGAAAAAAAATTATTCATTAAATTTTCCTCCATTCATGAGATTAAAAGGCTAAAATAACATTTTAAAGAAAACTGATTTTTTTTGCAAAGCAAGAAAACTAATTTTAATTCTCCCTTTAATCGAAAATTCTTTTACTTCCATATCCACACTTTATAAAAATTTCATATATAATTTTTTGATGTATTTATAATTATTTTAAAAATTATTTTTAAAAAATTATTTAATTTTAATAAAAAAATTTATAATGAAATATTTTGGTAATTTTTTGAATGAGTTATTTTTTTCCTTTTTATCAAAAATGTGTAAGGAAACATTGTTTTAACTATATAGATTGAACTAAAAATCACACCACCATGACTGATATATTCATTTATGCTTCTGTTAAAAGTTTCAAATGTTCATTTCAATGAAATTTTTTCATTACTTTGTTACAAATATTTATGTTTGAAAATTTTATTTATATATTAATAGGGAATATTCTTCAAAAAATATTGCAGTGATCGTTTAAAATAAATTTTCATAAATGAAAAAAAATACTTTTATATTGAATAATATTTAAAGGGGAAATGATCCAATGAACCCATATTTATTCTTCTCCAAGATGTTTTATGTTTATGATGATGGAATATTAATTAAACCCATTTTATTTTCTACATGTTAAGTTATGATGATTGTTTTATGAACATTTGAAATACATACTAATGGATTTAGGATAAGGTGATGGGTGGTCCCATAATTGTATATCCCTCCAATCAATTGGATAGATATTAATGTATTATGTGATCAAAGGGTACATAATAGGTTTTCCCTATCCTCAAAAATAGGGTACACAAGATGTTATCGTAAGCTCAAAACAAGAAGGTATACGAGAGTTTATCCCAATTCTGATGAAGGTACATGGGAAATTTTCCCAAGACTAACACGTTATGTATGTCTTGGTGAGAATCCATGATGTAAAATTTCTATAATTTTGTTTATGTCACACTTTATTCCACTCTTTTAGAACATTATATTCTACTAATGTTATATATTTATGGCTCATTCTCTTTGATCCCTTTGTGATTGAAGTCTTATATACAACTAAGAATTATTAATTAAGTCATTTTTATGATCTAAGAATTGATGGCTATTATTTTAAAAGGTTAATATCTTATTCCCAATCCCATTATGCTCATGTAACATTTCATTTACCATTGATATCTTCATTTTTTACACTTAATATGCATCTGAGATCACCCAATCTTATGTTTAATTTCCCCATGTTATAAAGAAAGGTTTTAGATATTATATATATAAGATGGTTGAAAGTCATGATTAACTAAGGGGGAGGAAATAAAAAATGTTATGAACAATTTTTTTCTAAATCTTATATTCCACATATAATTTCTCAATATGATTCAGGAATTGATAGTAATGTTACACAATAAATTGGAAACTAGTAAAATGTCATATTTTTGTATCAATAGTACGGTTCATTGTAGTTAGTATCAGAGAAAAGATTAGATACCTTTATAAACTATGATAAGAAAAAATTAGTGATAACTATTGGGATAATACTATTTAAAAGAGAACATACAACCTTATTTTAAATAAATGATTGGTTTTTCCAAGGAATGTATCTATATCTAGACACTATAAGAAGATATAGTTTTGCAACAAATGAATCTATGGGTAATAACCCTAGAAAATGTTGTAAAACTATATTTTATTCATCACTCTATTGCACTGTGAGTGTGACAATACTATACACCCAATTTAACACTCCTAGGGGATATTATTTTGTTAATTAAAATTTTATTTACAGAACATTATAAATTATTTGACTAGATGATGATCATAAATGATCAATGTTAAATAAAATGTGTCACATATTGAAAAGAAGGTGTCATTATTTAGACATCTTATAAATGATTTTTCTTCATAATGTGTTTTTCACTGATATTATTGTTTCTCACGAAATGATTTTTGGTTTTTTTTAGTGGATGAAACCCAAGGGAAATGTATTAATTCTGAATATGATAGATAATGGAATTATTTTCCTCATGAGAAAATATGTAAAATGAGAACCGTAATGAAAACCCATGTGATAATTCTTGATCAACTATCTCATTTTATGATTTATAATCTAAACATGGGTGTGTTTACTAACACTCAAAATAACAGAAATAGATTTTCATGATGAACTTGTAGGGAAGAAGATTTTGTTTCTTATATGTAAATTATATGGGAAGAATCACATAGGGAAATGTCTTAGAGGAATAAAAATATGTTTTATGTGTAGAAAATAACGAAATAGAGTTGGTAATTTCTAAATAAAAACGAATAGTGTAATGAATATATTTGAAGATCATTATAAGGTAACTTCCATGGTTAAATGTCATCTATGTAGGAAAAATGGTCATTATCCAAGTCAATTCACTATTCAAAGAGCTAAATCCTAGAATACTGAAGATAATATGTTATTTCAATCAATGGAGTGGAATAATTGATGTTTTTATGTTTTAGAATTAAATAATTATGTTATATAAATCATAAATCAATGATATTCTTGTTATAAAAACATGAAACATCTAAGGATTATTCAACAATAGTTTTTCATTAAGGATTTGAAAGCATATATAGATATCCTAGAAAATTGGTTTGGTTGTAAGTTGATATTTTTGGAAAATACTATATTACAAGAATGATGACGCTAAATATGTTCTGAATGTTGGGATAATTCTATTTAGTTAAGATAATGATATTATTTATACTGATAAATTAAATTTAATAATATTGGTGGCATTGGAACTTATTAGTGATATGATGATAAATTGATTTCTGTTATCTTCTTTAATTTTACTAAATTTTTGGATTTATGGACTATATTTTACAATTTATGATTTTATTTAAGGAATAAGTAGAAAATTTATTTTTTGAATCATGTATAGTTTCATTGAGGTTTTATGGTAGATCAATTTGATACCATGTTCTAGGAGAACATGTGATCAGGGTATTCACATATTTAGTATATGAAATGAAGATATAATTTTTTTTATTTTGGGTATTAATATTAATTTTATTTTCGAAGTTTAATGATATTATTTCTATATTTTTTATTTTCGAATTTGGTCTTGTATATTTGGGATGGGGTTAAAGGTTAACCATTTATGGAATGTTATAAGTTTAATTTTTGGAATTAATATTGAGGATTTAGAGATTAATATATGATTCATCCATATTGGAAACAGGTGATATTGATTATGGTTTTCATAAACATATAGAGATATGAATAGTGAATTTTATTTATTCTACGTATATTATGATCCATTAAATGTAAGTTTAATATATTTAGGAAGAAACGTTTATCCTGAATTATCATTCATTTGAGTAAGTGATAAAGTGAAAATTAAATGAAGTACCACCAAAGGTTTTAATTATGATTATGAAATGGAACGAATTAAATTAGTAACATTTTAATATGATTTCTCTATTTACAAAAAAATAATCTTTCATTTTTAGGCAAAATATCTTCAAATAAATATTTTATATATTTACCTTCATTTTCTATGAATTGATCATCCTTTTTTCACTCATTGATTTATGGTTTTTTTATTGTCATCATATTAATGACCACGTTATCTATAATTATATATTATTCATTGGGATTTACTTTTCTCCTCCATTTTTATGTTTTATCATCCCACTAAATATCTCCTTATAAGGGAACTTGATTAAGTGTTATTATTTGTAATGTTTATGCTTCCAATATTCCTTTTTTAAAAGAAGTTTCATTATCCCATTACTTGATATCAGTTTTAAAAGGGGTATTTCAAAATAAAAAACCTTTTATGGCCAATATAAAACTTAAATGGGGAAATTAATTATTTGGGGAAGGAGAATATAAACCCCCAAGATTTTAAAATAATATTTTGTTCTATAGTGTATACAACACATAACTATGATCATAAATGAATTATATAATATTTTTATTTAAATGTTATTGTTATAACCTAGACATTGAATTGGAATGTAGGAATATGGGTAAAAAATTATGAAATAAATATATAATGGTCTTACTGAATACAAAATTAATTATTAATTCTTATTTAATAAACACTCAATTTTTAGTGAATTTATTTCATGCCTAAAAATACATTTTTCACAACAATAATCTTTATTTCATTTAATGCATTGAAATTATTATTAATTTATAAAACTTTTAAAAAAATTATTTTATAAAATTAACATAACTTATTAAATAAAAATATCAAAATTATATTAGGGTAAAATTTTAGGAATTTCTCCCAATGAATGATTTTTCAATGAATAATGAAAATATCATTTTTATATTTTTTTCAAACTATCATTTATATTCATTTAAATATACTATTGAGATTAAAAGTTTATATTATTTTAAATTATTACTTCCTTAGTTACAAATAATTTAATTAATAATATAAGAATTAGTATTTTGCTTAATTCTGTATAAGTTTATTTATGTGATTAAAATTCATTTCTTCTAAAAACTATTTTTTTCATTACATCTTTAACATATATATCATAAAAATTTTCAATAAATTATAAGAATGAAAAAAAATTAAATAGTTTTTTTACTAATAATGTTATATTTTTTGAAGGATGAATTTTTGAGATTTTTTTGATGAATTTAAATGTTTTGGTTAACAGTGAAACAAAATCATTTTTTATGAAATATAGTATATTTTATAATATTACCAAGACATAAAGAATTATATAAAAATGTATTATACTAATTTAATGACTCATTTATGTTAATATAATACAAATAAAATAAAAAAATAACACATAACATGTAAATTTTAAATTATTTCATGAGAAAGAAGAAAATGGTTTTCAGTGCCAACATAATGTCTGCACAACACTAAAAAAGTAAATTTGGTGTTCTAAAGATACAATTAGATAATTAATAAGTCATTGGTAGGAGTTTTTCAATAAATATGAACTATAATTGATTAAGTTTATAGTTATATATTAATTTTATAATTATATAAATAATGACTTATCTAATTTTATATGCATTGCTTGTGCAAGGTTGAAAAAAGTAAAAATTAAATTTTAAATAAGTTTCCTTGATATATATGTTAATAAATACTAAGATTTAATGAATAAAATATTTTATATTGAACATTTATTATTTATTTTTATAATGGTAAATTACTTTTAATTTTTTTGATGATATAATTACCATAAATTCTTACGCAACTACGACATAGTGCTTTTGCAAATAGTAGGAAAATAAAGTAAATGATTTTAAAAACTCTAAAAGTAATATTATTTAAGTAAGTTAATGTATAATTTTTTTAATTGATATATAATAAATATTATAGATGTTTTAACTGTTTATAATCAAAATAAATTTCCTTCATGTTGTTTTCAATGTCAAATTATGTGAATAGTGCTTAAAATGAAATTAAAAGTAATTCATATTAAATATATTTTACTAAATTATTTAAAAATGAAACAAATATTGAAATAGGATTATTAGGATAATATAAGGTCTAGAGTTTCATCATTTTTCCATTTATGAGAAAATTTTCACTTTATAAGTTAAATTATATAACACTAATATTGAAAAATTAATTACCAAAGATAAGGTTGAAATTGGTTTACCAAGGGGTTAAAATAAAATATAAGTTTGGAATGATATCAAAACCTATAAATATTTTACTTTATATTTACATTAAGACCATATATTCTTTATATTATAATATATGTCATTTTTAAATAATTTGATATGAGTTAGACACATATTACATTATAATATTTCATATATTTCTAAAAGTGACTTTAATGATATATTATAATACAAAATATTTTATTAAATTATTTAAAAGTCATAAAATTAATATATTCTACCAAAATAATGTGATATGGTTGAAAATTTTAACTATGTTCCATTTATTGGTCACTTTTAATTTTATACTAATTTCTTGACCCCTTAAGAGTATAAAATATTGATATAATGAAATTTTTTAAAAAGGTTATCAGGAGTTAAAACAAAGAGATAAGGGTGAAAAAATCACATTACCTATCCAAATTTTATTGTAAATAAGTTTTTGGATCATCCCCATATTACCTTATAAATATTTAAATTTTGATCATTTTATCCTAAAATATTTATCTAAATTAATTTAAAACTTTATGAAATTCTGTGAATATCGCTACCCTCACCTAAAATTTGGAACCACATACTCTCTCTTCCTCAGACAATTTAAACCTTATATATCTACCAATACCTAACATAATACCATTATATATTCCATTACTGAGTCCTATAGATATTTTTACATCCAAAATATCACCCTTTTAATAATTAAGGTGCAAGTCAAAAGAGATTTTTCAATGAATAGTTAGAACTCATAATCAATATTTTTCAAAATAGTTTCTTCTCATACCTCTTATAAATTCCAGTTATATATTCATAGATAAATACATAAATAAATTAGATAAACTTAATTTTAATTATTATAAGAGAATAACTATTTTCCACCATATATAAATCCTAAAGATAGATAAAACATTTCTCGCATATATGTATGACTTTTCATCTCCACGTAGAGCATTAATTTTTTATCAATAGGTTACTTTGATGGTTATAATAATGTATTTAATAATTATATATATGTTAACTATGATATTAATAAGCTTATGTAAAGGTGAATTATTATTTACATTTTTGGTTGTATCTATCAAAAATTGAAAACATTGCTCATACATATGTAAGACCAAACGTTTCTATGAAGAGTGTAATTCATTTTTATATCTCATAATTTTATAGATGATTATAAATATGTATATAAAGAAAATATATGATATTTTTTTAATTAATATCATTATAGAGATTATTTAACATTGATCAATATTCAAGGACTTGAACTATAAAACCAAAACAATCACGAGAAATAGACGGTTCTTCCCTCGAATATCAGTTTTATTTTATAATTGTTAACAAAAGAATAATTTTTAATTATTAAAGGGATTGTTAATATTAATTTATACATAAAATATAGTGTTTAATATATTTAAAATAAATTTATATTTATAATATATGAGTTATGAATGCATATGAAATATGATAAGACTAGAGGTTAGTGATTTCTAGGATCACTTTTATTTTTAAGAGTCATATGATAAATTCACAACTCATTTATTTTTTTGGAAAATATACTATGATTTTACATGTTATATCATGAGTTTTATACTTTTAATTAGATTAAATTTTTTCATTTGATATTATTAATTCATAGGGATTATACTTGCAAAGCTACCAGAGTGGTAAGTGTTTAATGTTACAATCACATTTGTTTATCATGATTGTATATGATTATTTTTATAAAGTTTAAATTTCATGATCTATATCTCTTGAAACAATTTAAATTTATATTACACTATTTATATTGGGAGAATACATGTTTCCTTTTTTCCTCTATTTATTATATCAAGATATTGGAATAATGATTTTGAATAAAATCAACTTCACTTTTATCTTTAGTCAAAAATCATTTTTCTTTTATATCCATAATTTCTAACAATGTTCTCAAAAATATTTTTAATATTATAAAATTACTGTTTATTGGAATTTTTTTACATAATAAGTTTTTTATAAATTTAGTTAAAAGGAATAATCTTTTCATTTTGTAAATGGGGTAGTTTCTCACTTTTTAACAAAAATGTAAACGGAATCTCTTTTTTCACATGAGCAGTATGAAACGAATTGGACACCATAATTAATGATCAATGATTTTTTGATTCCATTAAAATTTAAAAAATTATTTTGAAATAAACAAATTTCCTTAATATTTGATTGTTTTTTATATTTTAATTTGTGATATTAAACTGAAAAGGGTACTTTACTTAAAAAATATTCCACTGATATTTTAATGGCAATTTTCATCTATGAAAACATACTTTAATGTTACTTTATTTTTAAAAGGTATATGATTCACTGATACAATATTTTTTTATGGATATCTTATTACTATGATTAAAATAAATCAATGAAACCTTCTTTATTTTCCTTAGGTTACATTATGATTACTGTTTTATGATCTAGTTGTATAAATATGAATGGATTTATGATTATGTGATAGATGGGCTTAGAATTATATATATCTATAATTGATTTGATAAATACTAATGTTCTATGAGCTCAAAGGGTACATGAAATGTTATCCCAGGCCTGGTACAAGAGGGTATAAGAGATGTTATCCTTTTCCCGAAGTAGGTACATGGGTGGTTAACCTAATCATAATATGATATGACAGTATTGGTGGGTTTCCTTGAGATAGTGTTTCTATTTTTATGATTATGGTGTACTTTATGTAACTATTTCATGAAATTATCCTATATCAATGTTATATTTTCATGGCTCATTCTCTTTGATCAATTTAATATATATATCATATGAACTGGATAAATTTTCTCCATGACTCGTGTATATGATCAATCAATTATAGGGTATGATTTTCAAAGTTTAATATCATGTTATCATAACCATAATGCCCATGTTATATTTAAATGATCACTGATATCTCCCTAATTTACCCTTATTGAGAATCTGATCTCACCTCTTACTATGTCACATTTCACCATGTTATGAAGAAAGGTTTTAGATATGATGTGTCTAAAATGGGTGATAGTTAGGAATTACTAACTGGGATATGAGGTAGATATCTTATGATCAAGTTTTTAACATATCCACATTAACACTGAAAATAGACCCATATGATTCTTGGAGGTATCGTAATGTTATATAATGAATATTCAACAAATTAGATTTAATATTTATGTTAGAAAATTATGGGCTATTATAAAACTAATATGAGATAATATAGTTAACTAGATTGAAGATAGTCTAAATATAATGTTGGAAATGATTGGGTAGGAATTACCATGGTACTTTGTCCCAAATTATATTATTATGAGTTCAAATTTACTATAAAAGTAATTTAATATACATATGTGAATGGAAAAAACATATGTATAGTTCTTAGGTTATGTTCTCCTTGATCGTAAAGGGTTATTGATACTTCCACAAACTTATGTATTATGTCTTTTGACTAAAAAGTCCTTTTTCGAAGATTCATGATTAAAGATATTTGATTGATTGGGTATAATTATTCTATGGTATAATAATATTTTTTTACCCTTATCCTTATCTTAAGATCACTTATGACCATTTAATGATATATCTTCTGTCTACTCTTACTGAAAATATATTCTACCCATTTCTTTTATTTCCTTTTTCCAGGTTATGAAAAAAGGTTTTATGTGGGTTCTGTATAAGAAGTGTACTTTGTGAGAAAAACTATGTGGGGATATTAGATATCATTCATGAAATTAGATTATTAGGATTCTAGGGTACATATACACTAAAATTTTAAAGTCCTCTGGTGTGTGTTATTGTAAAATTTATTGAATATTCATATAATATGTTGTAATATTTATATATTTTATTCTTGGTTGACCATATTTTTTAATATATCAGAGTTCAGTTATTTTTAGATATTAGGATTATAAAAATTTGGGATATGATTAGGAATTAAGTCAATATTTATTTGTTTTTAATGAGTGGTCATAACACTACACAACTAGAGATACACTCCTCGAGGATATTATTGAGTTAATTCACATTTTATTCATGTAAAATTGTGGAGGATTTTAATTGATGAGGATTATTAATGATAGTTTAACACCTAAAAAGTCAGGGTTTTATATAAGGTTTTATAATTTAGGACATAATAATCATTATTTAAATAATCATATGATTTTTTACTCTAATAATTGATGAATGATACTCACACTAAGTTTTTTTAGTCATTGGATAGAACCATGACTAATCATGTGAATGAAGAATGTGATGACCAATTCAATGATCATCCTAATGAGAAACCAAATTAAATAGTAGATAGGAGGAAAAATATTGTAGATATTTTCACCAACTCTCTCATAATATGAATAGTAAAATGAATCATATTGAACTTCCAAATAAAGGAATGAAGTAACAACTCACAATTAAATATTTTATGTAGTAACATACACATCCCTTATATAGTTTCTCTATTCCACTAATTATTGACCAATGGATTAGTACTACAGTTACCTAGGCTTAACATAAATGGATATTATATTATTCTATATTAATATTCAACATATTAAAAAAGTACATGTCTGAGGAACAAAATAGTTTAAGGACATTGAAAACATGGAACACATTCTTCTAGTCAGGTGAAATATACCTAGTGTTTCCCATAATGATATTCACATTTAGTGATCCAAATTAAAAAGATTCTTCATAACCCAAAGAAAGGAAACGTGAGAAAGGGTGAGATAAGATGCTCAATAATGTTGAATAAAGGATATATGAAATCATAACATGGTCATTATGGTATGAGAACATGATAATAACATTTTAGGATCATAACCTTCATATTAAAGACTATATACACGAGTCATTCAATAAATATTGGCAGTTAATATGACATGTATAAGAAGGTAATCAGGAGAATATTCTATTGAATCATAACATAGGAGTAATACATGGAATTTTTGTTAGACAAATAAATATATAAAATCATTCCATATGTCAAGGCTCATTTCCAAAACATATCTGGGAACTTTATGGGGACTATACCTACAGGTAGGGACACACTACTATCCCCAGTCCCAGTACTTTTCTTATAGGGGATCAAGTTACACCTTCTTCCCATTGTAGATCAATTCTATAAATTTGTTCCCATCATTATATTATCAGTTATAAATCTTTACTGAATTCATTTAAGATCTATAATGGGATCACCAAGCGTTGTCTTAGCTTCCCCATTATATAAACTGTACCGGGATTGCCCTGTGCTATCTGGTCCACCCCATCGTATAAGATGAAACGAGCTTACACAGTGTAATATGGGCCACCCCATAAAATATTTTATAATTGGATTACCCGATAATAATTGGTCCACTACATCATATAAGGTTTAATTGGATTACTAAACACTATATAGGAAACCCATTATACATGTTGTAATGGGCTTACCCGATGTTATCAAGGTTGCCTCATCATATAAGTAGTAACGAGATTACCCAATGCTATATGAGCCACCAAATCATATATGTTTTAATGTGATTACCTTACACTATATTATCCACCCTATTGTATAAGCTGTAAAGGTCTTACCAGAAACTATATGGGACACACCAGCAAATAAGGTATAACGTGCTTTCGAGGTTCCTCTAGGGATACCCCATTCTATAAGAAATTTCTATGAACCACAACATGAATAATTTACAAAGATATTTCATATCATTACAAAATCTCATAATAAAATTTTCTTTTATAACCTTTCTATACAATGAAAAATAAATGGGTTTCATGTCAATCCCTTTGAAACGTGATTAACCCATGGAAAAGAAATAGGTTAGAAAAAAATAACTTTAAAACACAATTGACCTGTGGAAAAGAAATGGTTTCTAAAAACCTAATGTCATCATCAAATAAAACATTAATATAAATAATATGATTGGTATCCTTGTATTGTCCCCGGTAAAATATTCATAATATCAAAGGATGTCATATTAGATTTAGAAGTATTTTCAAAGGTCTCTTTGATCAAAAACATTCATTGAAAATCACTTTTTAAAACATATTACATTTTAAAAATAATTTTCATTGAAAACTATTTTCAAAAATTGTAAAGGAGTCATTAAAAATAATTTATAACATTTATTTATGTAATTACCCCTGTCACTTAAAAAACAAAAAACATTTTGAAAAACATTTTTTTCAGAATAACCTTGAAAACATTAAAAGGAATCTTTGAAAATAGTTTAAATTAATTTTTATAAAATGGTAAATTTTAAAATATCAATTTTCATTTAAAATGATCTTAATATTTCATTTAAAATCATTTTTAGAAAATCCTTAGAAAACTTGGTTTTTGAATAAAAGCAATTCTCGATCAAAGGGAGAAATAAGTTCGAATTTTCATAAAAATCATTTCCAAATTTTTTTAAGAAAGAAAGAGTCGAAAAACAGAGCAATTACATGAAGATATAAAAAAAATAAGAAAATACAATAAAATTCATGATAATTATTGAGAGAAATATCAAAAAAATTTATCAATGGAAGCATTATTATAAATAATCCCAATAAATGATGGGATTTTAGAAATAAACTCATGATACTTTGGTAACATTGAGTCATAATCCCAAAAAGGTAATAATATTACTTGAAGCTTAAAATATCAAGAATATAAGTTGATTTAGGATAAAACATTTCAAATTTCAATATATATTCCTTATAAAATAACACTGATCGATAACAAAAACATGTGTCTTAAAGAATGAAAATTGTGACAAAATTACATTACTGATTTGGTAACTTTTGAGCTGCAAATTACATGAAAGAGATATCTAAAATTGGATGTTTAAAAACCCCTAAATTTAAGGATAAGAATAATATAACACATTAATAGGTATTATAAATTCCACACAAAGCGTACGAGTTTTTAATAAGGTATAAGTCTCATAGAATAAATGTGAGACTAGAAATTCCATTACTACAAGACTGACTTTTGAATCATAAGATCTGTAAAATAATGACATAAATTGAAACATAAAATATAATTAAATAGATTAAATTCATGTTATGAAATTTTATAGGTCACTATATACTCCACACAAAAATAATAAGTGGTGAATATAGCATGTATTTCACCGAAATAAAAGTGAGACAAGAAAACCCTTTCCATAAGTCCTAAATTACATCATACATTTTCTAATATAATTTATAATAAATATTAGTTTATTATACATATTAAAAATATATTCTTATATATAATAACATATATGATATTATCATGACATTATTTTACCATTTTTCTAATAATTTCATGTTAAACATACATTTCGGATAATAAATGAATTATTTTTCATATATGTGTTTGCATGTTATTCTTGATCCAATTAATTAGATTATAATTTACATATTTAAATAAATAAAAATATCATAAAAATATCATATATATTAAGTATACAAGTATTTTTAAAAATTTATAAACTATATAAATATGAATTAGAATACACAGTTCATGGAGACAATAAGAGGTACATATGCAAAAGAATCGGTTCCATTTCGGATTTTTATTGAATGAAAGAATATAAAAAATAAATATAACCATTAGAGTAGTTTTATTATTATTTCATATATATAATATAAGTTTATTGAAACCATACTTAAAACATTATATGTAAATTGTTAATGAATCACATCACTTGGAGGGTATGGTAGTAAACACATCTACAAACAAAGTTGTAGTATTCCCAAAAAATGGAAATCCTGAAGGAATATGTCATTAAATAATTATATAAGAATAAAAACGGTAAATATAATTTATATCATTTAAAAAAAGAATTAAATCATTATTAACAACCTTTAAATGTGTCAATTTAAGAACAAATGACATCAGTTCGAATGCTGGAAGTCCTCCTTACACACAAATGATGATTTCATATACCATTTAAAGGATGTGTGTGTAGGTGTAGGTAGAAAACATATCATAAAAACATATAAGTATATTTAGGATAATTAAGTTATCATATAATCATGTAATTAATAGTATATAGTGTGCTGGAGAAATAAATAAAATAAAAGTGTTTGTTGAAGGATGTTACCTCTTTTTTGGGTAATTCCTTTGGGTTTTCACCAAAGGACTGAATTGGTTATCTTTATTCCCAATTTTAGGATTATAGGAATAAATGGGGGAATTTTAAATCATATTTCATGAGGTTTTGGATGAGGAAAAGGTATTTAGAGGTAGGAATAAGTGAGAGGGTGAGTACCCTGTTATAGTGGAGGGTGAGTGGCATTCTTCTAAATATAAATAAGTTAACACTAGGAAGAGGTATCACGTACATTATATTCTTCCAAAATTAGTTTATTTTTATTAAATATATTAAGTGGTATAAATATGACAATATAATGGATTTTGGACATGTTTCAAGGTTATCTGGCCCCTTATATTAATGTTAAACCTCTAAGTGAACTCATTTTTACCTTCATCATTGTAATATATTTTAATTACTTTTACCAATATTTTGGGTAAAAACTAAGTTAAACTAACTATACATTATAAATTATTGTTATTAAAAATATTTAATCTTTTTCCCAAATTATAAACACATAAGTGGAAAATATTAAATAAATATTAATCCCGCAGATGGGATGAGACAAGAGGTTTTTTAAGTGAAAATGTTGAGAAGATTGAAATGTTTTTATAACCAATTTGAATGTG
Source organism: Viscum album (assembly GCA_963277665.1). Taxonomy (NCBI): domain Eukaryota; kingdom Viridiplantae; phylum Streptophyta; class Magnoliopsida; order Santalales; family Viscaceae; genus Viscum; species Viscum album. The sequence continues at coordinate 581,506,789 of OY728130.1, read as the reverse complement.
TAATTGATTCCAATGACCTAAATAATATTAAAATATTTATAACTAATCTAAATATACTTTAAAACAAATTTAAGTTATTTTATTTCTATATAAATAAATTGGGAAAAAATACCGCTTTCAATTAAAATTCAGTATTTTTCACTATTCATCAAAAAATGAAACATCGCATAAAAGCATTGAAAACTAACCAAATTAAATTTTGGTATTAAAATTTTAAAATGGAATATTTGTTTAAAATAATATTAATAAATTTTTTGAAAAAATTATATTTAACATATGTGCTACATTAAAAGGCAGTAAAATTATAAAATAAAATAAATATATCACAATGTGTAAAATTGTGTTTATTATTATATATTTTCTAGAAAACACTTAAGATGAAATTTAAAAATTATAATTTATGTAATATATATATATAATTAAAATAATTTATCATATTTTTTTTAATTAATATATGAAGGTAAAACATTTTGATATCATAAATATAGATTTGCAGCAAAATATTTCCTCCATTTTAAAAGGGGTTTTATTTTCATTCCAAGTTATTTAGTTACTACATAATTATTATTATATAAATTTTTTAACCATATTTCATAATTTAATTAATATTAATGAAAATTTTAAATATAATAGCACTGTATAAGCTGTAATAATATTTTAATGGTAATATTAATATTACATTATAGTTTGGTAAAACTAGGTCTTGTGTGTAACGAAAGATATCAAAGGGACTCAGTATTGTGTTTAACACAAGGAAAACATTGTGTTTCACGTAAAAAAAAGCTAATATATGAGTTTATTATAGTGTAATATTAAAATATTATTACATGAAACACAAACCAAACTTATTATATTTATATAACACAAGCTATATTCAGCGTTGCGTGAAATATAGAATTACAAAAAATATAAACTATTTTGAAAAAAATATTTCAAAAAATATGAGAGTGTTAAATTATAAACTACATAAAATTATTTTCAACCTCATAATTAATCTAGGTTATTAAAGGTTTAATACTATAATTTTCATTTCACATAAAAAGAAAACATAAAAAAGAATACTAAAAATTAATTTAAAAAAGAATATTGAGAACATAATAGTTACTTAAAGTAACTCTTAAATAGGTTTCCAAATTGGATAACATGATTGGAAAGTGAAAACATTTACAAGAAAGGGAAATATAAAAATCATGTTCTAATAGATGGTTATAGAGAACATTGATATGTGAAAGTTAAAGATCACAAATACATAACCCAAAGATACTTTTAAATGTCATTGAAATAAAAAAATGATGATAAAAGACAAAATATTATTTCAAGACACTTTTCCTAATTTTGAAGAATTTTTACAGGGAGATATATTTTATTTTTTTATAAAAATCTCACCTTTTATTATGCCATGATCTATTTCCTCTTCATCTCTTATTCCAGGAAATTAAGCTTAATTTTTCATTCCAAAAGAATTAGTATATCATAAGATCAATAAAGATAATGATAGGTCACTAAATTTGTCTTTATCACAAGAAAATATTCAGAAAAAGTTACAAAATATATATAAATCCTCATATGTAGAGAAAATAATAAAATATGTAAAACCTCATCTGATGCATAACATAAACCATTCCATAAATGGTTAACCTTATAACCCTTCTGAAATAAAATCACCCTTTATTCCTGAAATAATCACATATTATATATCAAAACCTTTCTTATTTGAAACTTTGGTCTATCTTGGTACTAATAAAATATAAAATGTGCTTTTATTATAATATAATCTCTATAGTGGTATATTATCACATGGAACTTCACTGAAGTATGAATAATATGATTTTCATAATGATTATTTATACAAAATAAAACATAATATTCCCCAACTAAGGATAGAAGGATAAGTGTTCCATTATTATCATGATTTAGTTCTTCCATTATGATAGCATAAGCTCCCCTTTCCCTTTTTTCCTAATAGATTATTGTGGATCATCATTAATATTATCACTTGGATTGGGGAATTTATTTTTATAATGACCAAACACTTGGAAGATGAATCCCTAGAGTGTAGGTGGTTAATTAGTTATAATAATCTTCCCAAATATTCCATTAACAGTACTGTTAATCAAATTTTGACATTAAATGATATTATGACATGCATTTCTACATTTAAACCACCTATAACTTTTATTCAAGAAATTCCCTTGATTATGTTTCCCAAATTTTTGGCACACATATGCCTGGAATTTCATTCCACCATTTGAGTTTTCATGGGACTAAAAATTCAATTTCATAAAATAACTAGAACAGTGGTGTGAATATAAAATATCCATTTAGGCCATTAGTTTACATGGAAAGACATCTTCATAACTACTAAAGTCTCTTATATCTAAGGCCTTTGGAAGACTTGGTTTCTTGCTACTAAAGAATCGATTGATTTTTCTTGCAGGGATAATGATAGAACCATAAGCGTACCTTCAAAATATTATAATATTAGCTTCATAGGTAAAAATATATTCATCATAATTTTTATTTATCTCAAGTAATTATTATTTAATATTGTTATTATAATATGAGGGATGAAATTACAAAAAAAATATCCACTTAAAATCATCCCATTCCATAGATTCAGTTTTTTTATTATTACCTTGTGTTCTTAATTAAATTACATCACTAATTTTATTCAACATACTAATGATAAGCATACAATATTACTTTTTAATGCTCCAAGAATTTAAGAATAAAAAATATATTTTTAAGGGTACTGATCCATTGTTCAACAATTAGCAAATCAGTGGAACCACTAAAAAATGGTGTATGTTACCTCATGAAAGACTCAATAAAATGTTGTTTTCTCCTTTAATTACTTGGAATATTAATATGATTCATAGACTGAGAAACTGGTTGGATCATATAGAAAAGAATTGGTAATCCAGCATTTATTTTTTTTGTTTCCCATTAGAGAAATTGAAACAGTTTCCATTGAGTCATGCATTGAAAGGGTAACTTCCAGTATTAGCCATTAACTATATCCAAAAATAATATTTTAAGAAATACTTATCATTGGGTAAAACCGCATAATTATTAAAAAATATGTATTTGATATCTAAATCATAACATAGAATTATTTAATCAATGACACTTTAGTTTCATATTTGGTCATTCGAAATAATTATATATAAAAAACATTCATGTTGGGTCATAATGTGTTTGTAAATTCCCAAAGTATATCACCCATGAGTTTCAAACCATGTTCCCCACATGGCTCATTATGGTGCAGTAGTTTCTGATCAATCTATCTCAATATGGTGTTTTCAGTGATGTTACCCCTATGTACATCTATGTTTGAGACATTGATCCATCACTCGTAAAACACTTTCTCTATCCTTAAAACATCTATGGACATTTCCCTTTATTTTAATTCATCCCAAGAGTTATCCTTTAAGGAATCCCTAGATACATCCTTAAAAATATACATAGGGATCTCACTTGTGTTTTCTAAACCTAATTTCTAAATGTTGACTAAACAATTGATTTGATACAAACTGTACTGACCCATGATTAACATACATAGATTTTGTATCATTTTTTATGAATATTACCCACATTACAATAGTACATGCCTAAGGACTATGATTGATTTGTGTCTTCAGAAACATAGAACAAAATCTTATATTCTTGTGAACGGTCTTCAATGTTTCCCAGAAAGATCATCCCATTTAGTAAAATTATTTAAAAACATTATTTATAACCTAGGGAAAGTAAACATAATAAAGGGTGTGCTCATATAATCTGTATGGGTAAATAAAGGATATACATAATCACAACATGATAATAAGTGTACGAGAACTCAAAAAATATATTTGAATATCATACCTTTCATATCTAATATCATATAATTTAGTCATTATATAATGTCTGGAAGTTAATAGGACATGGTTCATAAATTAACCAAGATAATAATCCATGAAATCATAATATATGAGTTATACAATAAATTTTTAGTCGACACATACTCATGTGAAATTATTCCCTAAGTTAAGGATAATTTCTAAAACTTATTAGGGAACTTCATGGGTACTACACCTAAATTGAGTGACACACCACCAACCCCAATCGAATCCCTCTCTTTATAGTGGGTCGGGGAACACCTTCTTCCCAAAGTAAATCAAACTCATCAAATTGTTACCATCATTATATTATGATATATAAATATTTACCCAATACAATAGAGAGCTATAACGGTCTCATCTAATGCTATCAGGGTTGCCCCATCATATAAGCTTTAATGGACTTTCTCATTGCTATATGGGACATTACATCATATAAGAAACATCCATGAACCACAACATGAATAATATAAAAAGAGATTAAATATCATCATTAAAACTCATAAAAACAATTATTCTTTCATAACATTATTAACCTACAAAAAAGAATTGTGTTTCATGTAAATATTTTTGAAACATGATTAGACTGTGGAAAAGAAATGGGTTCTATCACAATCTCATGGAATCATGATTGACCCAGGGAAAATAAACGGGATCCATAAATAGCATGCCATAAACATGTAAACAATTCAGATAAGGAATATGAATGGTATCACTCGACTATATCTCTAGTAAATCAAATATTATATCAAAGGATGTCATATTATATAGAAAAGGATTTTAAAATATCACTTGGAACAAAACATTTCATTGAAAATCACTTTCCAAAATATATTTCATTTTCAAACTCTTTTATTTTTTTTAAAACATATAAAGGAAGAATTAAAAATCACTTAAAATTTTTCATGAGGAAAATATGCTTTCCTCTTTAAAAAATAAATAATACATTTTGAAAACAAATTCCTTTAAAAATAACCATTAAAACTAATAATGTAAGAATTGATAATTAATTTAAATTAATTTTTTAAAACTATTTGTTTTAATCAATTTTCCTTGAAAATTATCTTCCAAGGTAATTTGAAAATATTTTTGAAAATATTTTTTGAAGATGTATTTTTTAGAAAACCATCTTCCTGACTGAAGGGAGATATAAAATCAGATTTTCTTAAGAATAATTTCATAATTTTATTAAGTAACAAAGAGTTGGAAAAGGGTACCATAACATGAATATATCATGAATAACCAAATTATGATACAATTCATGAAAATTCTTTAGAGATGAATCATAATATTTTATCAATGGATGAATGTTCATAAAAAACACCAATAAATGGTGAGACTGTAGCAACAAACTATTAATACACTGTAATAATAATCTAAATAAGATAGTAAAATTACATGATGCATAAAATATTATAAATATAGGGAGATTAATAATATTATATTTCCATCTCATAGAATAATATATGTGCATAACATAACATGGAACTAAATGAAGGAAAATAGAGACAATATTACCTTATCATTTAGGTAAATCCTGAACAAAAAATACAATGAAAAAGAGATCATAAAATGGATATGTAAACACAGAAAAATTTAATGATCATAATAATATAATATATTCATGGCATGTATATACTCCACAAAAAATAAATGAGTGGTGAATATGAAACAAGTCTCACAGGATAAAAGTGAGACGAGAAATCACCTTACTACATAATTTACTTTTGAATGTTGAGTTACATTAAATAATAACATCAATTGAAACTTTAATATAATGAAAAAACAAAAATTATTGATAAAACATGTCATAGGTTAGTATATACACCACACAATAAGAATCAGTGGTGAATATAGCACATATCTCATAGAAACAAAACTGAGACAAGAAAACCCTTAACTTAGGTCTTGACTTTCTTCGTACAATTTAAAACGTCCTATTTAATAAATATATCTTTTGTATAAATATAAAAAACTCATATTCTTATATATATTACAATATATATTTCTATTATGAATTTATATGACCATTTACTAAAAATGTCATGTCAATGTTACATTTTGGATAACAACCACTTTGTTTTTCCTATATGTTTTGACATGTTATTCTTGATCCTCTTAATTAGATCAGAATTTAACTATTTATAGAATGTAAAACATAATATATTTACTATATATATTCAATGTATTATTATTTATAATAATTTATAAATTATATAAATATGAAATGGAAATCACCGTTCTTATAGACGGTAGGCTATACGTACGCATGAACGCCGTCTTCATTTTCTTTTCTTATTGAATGAATAAATGAAAATGAAAATTATTTATGTGTGTGTGTATATATATATTATCATTTAACTATAATTATTATGGTATATATATCTTATGAATTTACTAAACCCATCCTTAATACATTCCATGTAACGTTTGAATGAATAACATCGCTTTGAGGAGTCGATAGCTCACACGTCCACAAACGAAGTTATCATATTCCCATAAAATAGAAATCATGAAGGTGTGTGTCATATAATAAATTTATATGCATAAATAAATCATTAATTTCATATATATCATATAAAAATATTAATTTTATCATCATTGCCAACCGTAAAATGTGGTATTGGAAGAACGAATGACCTCAGTTCGTGAGGCGGTAGTCTGCCTTACACACAAATGAAGATTGTGTGTCCAATTTGATGAGAGTTTCTATATGTGCAGGTAGAAAATGTAGAATAAAAAATATAAGTATATTTTGGATAAATATTTTATTATATATTCAGGGAATAATAATAATTTAGGGTTGGAGAGATAAATAAAACAAAATTTCTTGTCGAAGGATGTTACCTCATCTTTGGGTAATTCCTTTCGGTTTTCACCAAAGGACTAACTTGGTTTTTCTCTTCCAAAAGTGAGGATTCTAGGAATATAGAAGGGATATTGGGAGATTAATTTTTAAGGTTTGTTAAGATACAAATGGATTTAGAGGTGTGAATAAGTGAGAGGGGTGAGTTCCCTTTTATAGCGGAGGAGGTGTGGCATTGTTGTAAATATAAAAAGGTAAACACTATTGAGAGGTCTCCCTTATATCATGTGCCATCAAAAATTGTTAATTTTATATAAAATGGATTATATGGTTGAACTATGTCTAAAATATGGTTTTTTACTTGTGTATAGGTTATTTGGCCCCTTAAGTAATAGTTTAACCTTTAATTAAACTCATTTTTTTCTTAATATATTTAATTAATTTTAATTGCATTCACTAATAGTTTTGGTCAAAAAATAAGTTGAACTTATTAGACACTATAAACTATGATTCTTCCAAATGGGTAATAAAATTTTGAAATTATAAAATCATATGTGGAATTAATAAAATTTAAAATTAATCTCATAAATGATATTAGACAATGGGTTTTAAAAGTGTTAATGCTCCAAATATTGAAAAGAACATATATCTAATTTCAATGTGAAATTCATTCCAACGACTGAAATTTTATTAAGGCATGTATAATTTATCTAAATAATTTTTTAAAAAAAAATTAAAATATAATTTTACTATATTAATAAATTATACTAAAATGTAGTTCTGTATTAAAATTCAGTGTTTTTCAATATTCATCAAAATATGAAACTTCTTTGAAAAATATAAAAAAAACAACCCAAAGTAAATTTTGATATTACAAATTTAAAAATGAAGTTTTTTTCAATATAAAATTCATAATATTGAAAAAAATGATTTAAAATAGGTTCACCATTAAAAGGTGATAAAATTTCCTTTTAGAGAAAAATAAACATATTTATATGTAAAATTGAATTTATTAATACTTCTTGCCTAGAAAACAGATAAGTTGAACATCAAATGTGTGAATAAATTTAATAAATAAATATTTTATGAAAATAATTTTTAAATATTGGTTTAATTAATTTATTGATATCTAACATGTTTGATTTTATAATTATAGTTTTCCAGAAAAAAAATTTCTTTTATTTTAAAAAGGGTTTTATTTTCATTACTAGTTAATGGGCCAAAAAATAATTCTTATAATATACATTTGTAAACTATATTTTCATAATTTTATAAATCTTATTCATAAATTCCATTCCAATGGTTATGTGACAGCTATAATAATATTTTAATAATATTTTTAATAGTACATCATAGTTTTGTAAAACTAGGTCTTGTGTGTAACAGAATCCATCGTAGGAACTCAATATTGTGTGTAACACAAGTCGAACAAAATTTTTCTTTTACCCAAAGATAATATAAGTTTTTGGTGTAGCGTAATCATAACTTCGTGTGGTATGAAACATAAGCTAAAATAAGTTTTTTCATTTAACACAAGTTATATTTAGTGTAGTGTTAAATAAAAAACATAAAAAAGATTAAATTAAACCCCAAAAAATATATAACAAAACATCAGGGTGTTAAAATTTCATCTATAAATATATTTTCCATTTTTAGTGTTTAGAAATTGATTAAATTTTCTAGAAAATAAATCATTTGCATGGAAAAAAATATAAATAGTGGAATCTTATGAAGAATACAAGGAAGGAGGTGGAAATTGAATCCATGAAATGGGAATATTTTATGATGGTACTTTTCAATACCTATTTTACTTAAATTATTCAAAAATAATAAGAGAGTTAATTCATGGAACAAAAATAGAATTTTTATGAATCCATTAGCAAAAACAAGACAAATTTCATAAACATTCATTTTACATTCTAGGTTTTATCATTGACCTTAAAATAAAAATTTATTGATTTTTTATTGTCTTGATATAATGTATAGGAAAGTAATTTGATAAAACAGGCTTTAATATCTTTGAAAAAATATTTCAATGTTCTCTAGCTGGAAATGGTAACTAGAGACCCTCGATGTTCTTTAGGTTTTGGGTAAAAAAGATAAATATAAATATTTAAGGGAATTATAATAATAATAACCATAGAAGAAGGAAAATTAATCTTCTTTGATTTTATAAGTGTGAAATAAATCACATATAATATTAATTATGGGTTTTGAAAAAAAAATATGTGTGTAAAATAAGGCTATCGAAAAAAATAAGGCCAAAGTGATGTGAGGTGGCTAGTTAATGAAATGAATGATAAAAATAATCTACTTATTTTGCCATTCACACTCTATTTCTAGCATTTTATGGAGTATGGAAACTAGAACTATTATTGTGTGAATCTATGTTTTAATGATGAATATATACATCAATATCCTCTTAATCCCAAAGAAAAATTCAAAGCTCATGTGATCACGTCGTTTGGAGTCAGTCATAATAAAAAATTATAGAAAGATTCTCTTACCACCTTCTCTAAAGCTATGAATGTTTTATTTCTTAATAAAACTAGATACTATTTTATATATGATGATTTTTCTAAGGGTTTCATGTCACCACATCAATGATTAGATAATTAGTTTGAAGTAAAAAAAATCTAATGTTATATTGACCACATCTCAAGTCTATATATCCTATGTGATAGATGTGTGTGGAAATATACTTCAGATAAATGTTGTGATTCTTCTTCTAGTGGAATTTAATGTGATTTCAGTAATGTATTATCTATTATTTATATATGGAGCATATCAATTATGAAGGAAGGATGTTCATGTTTCATATTATGAATCATCGTTTGATTGATGTAAATACCCTAACACTTGTAACCTATAGTTGGTGGTTACTTTATTTAATTGGCATAATATAAAAGGAATCTAATCCCAAATGACCAAATAGTTTAGTAATTTTTAAAAAATAGATACATACTTTAACCTTACATTACAAGTTAAAAATATAAAATAAAACATAATGTATCCTTTGATAACACCATTATTCTACAAGCTTAACCCTTCAAATCAATCATAATAATCTTCTTGGAATCTTGGCGAAAAATTAAACATAATGAAGGGGTGAGATCAGATGAGCGGTAATGGAATGTATACTTCTTAAGCTATCATAGATATGAAATTAAAGTAATGGTATGTTAGAAAACCTAAATAGATGCCATTTAATCAAAAACTAGGGCATAAATGGCTAGAATAAAAGATGATCAGATAATACCATATAAATAGTCACATGAACTAATAAAATTATCCTAGGATAATATAATAATAAATTAATCGTATGGAAATTAATAACTTATCTTATAATGAGTGAATGAATAATAGAGGATATCGTAAACATTGCATCAAGGCTTCAGCCTAGATACTATACATAATCAGTTAAGACATTAGCCATTAAAAAAACTAGTTTGTCACATGATACATATCAATGCATCAAGGGGATGTAGTAGGCCCTACCAAACACTTAATAAGTGTAGTGAATTCATTATATGAAAGGGGTTAGTCATAGTCAATATAAACATTATTACTAAAACTATCATATGAATTGTTAATAATTTTTCCCATAAATAAACGTAATCATAAACTATCCCGTATGATATGGTGAATGGTATCAAAATATTACATCCCCTTTCAAACTAATCAGAAATTATTTAATAAAATAAGTAACATGGTATCATAGGTGATCAACCTAAATTAATCACAAGATTCATAAATAATTATAAAATAGGTGAAAAATACCTTAAATGGGGTGATTGGATTTTTTTGAGGAAATACCATTTTTCACTTTACAAACCAATTATTTTTTTAAAACTATGAAATTATAAAAGAAAAAAATTCTCTTTAAATAACCATGTGAAATTTTAATGTAATATTCAAATTATTAGGGTGTGATGACGGTAGAAAAATTCTCTTACTCTGTATAAGTTATAAAAACATTCATTATATTTTTCATCAAAAAAATATCAAAGAACCTTCTTTGGAGAAGGGAAAAATATATGCATAAAATGTTTTTTTAAAAATTCAAAAATTACTAAAATTGACATTAAAAATAATTTAAAAATATTAAAAACTTTTTTGAAAACAATTTTAGAAGACATGGACAAGGAAGAAAAAATTTGATTTAAGGGAAACTCTAAAAATATAATTTTCCTTTAAATGAAATCATATTAAAAATATCATATCAATGAGGGGAGTGGTAATAAAAAGATTTTATTATATGTGTCAGTTTAAAATCCATATAAAAAATTGGAAATAAAAAATTTGACAATCAAAATTCATTTCACACATAATATTATCATGAAATAATTAATCAAGTATTTGTTTAACCTAATGAATGGAAATTTTTTAAGATCCCTTAAAACTTATAATCAATCGAATCATATAGCCCATAAATATGTGGTGAATAAGGCATATGTCTCATAGAAGTAAAAGTGAGATGAGAAACTCTTACCACACACTTCCCTTTAGTTTTGTGCACTTTATCCTAATTTAAAATAGTTTAAATAATTATTTTAATAAATTATTGCAATTTATTTATATTTATAATACCTTATATTATAATTTTATAACATCTTTCCACCCATTCATTTGTAACATTTTATTGTTTTCATAGTTTTCAGGTGTGTTAGTTTCATCGTTTCATGTTCCATTCACATGTGTAAAATTATGGATAATATTTTAAAATCAAAATAAAAATAAATAAGTGAAAATTAATGCTAATATTTCAAATAAAAATTTTCAAATAGTAACATATATCATTTTTATTTTATACATTAGGATGACTCATTTTACAAAAAGTTAGGGATAATTGTTCCATTTATTTTTGGCAGTTTCTCTGACCGTCACAAACTATATTTATCTTATTTAATATTATATCTATAAATTAATTAAAGAATATGAAATAGTTTATAATACCGTTACTAAAATACTATTCAACCATAATAATACTTTTATGACCATATTTGAAGATGATAATGGAAAACAAAAAATTGATATCCAGAGAGATGGTTAACCACGATAATTTGGACCATGCTTTCATTTCATTGAATAAAAAGAATTTAGAAAAGGGGTGGATATAATACATTCTATTAAAAAATAATATTATATTATATACATTAAATTTTTGTTATTATGATTTTATGGATAATGGAGTTAAAGATAAGGCATAAGAATAAGTGATATTAAGAGAGGTAGTTTAAGAAAGTTACATCTTAAATATCATCTCTTTGAAAAACCAATTAAAGAATATGGATTTGGTTTTTTGGTGGGACCAGTAGTGCTAGGAAATAAGGAGAGTGGGTAAGATTAGTTTTGATAGTAATTTTAATCGATTCATGTCTGTTTACATTAAGGGGTGGTATTTATACATGAGGAGGGGAGGTTTAATGTGATTAAATAATGATTACATTATATTTAAAGACAGCCACATTTGGGTGGAATTAATTAAAAAAACTTTTGTTGATAATTAATGTTTTAATTTATGGTTATGTTTTAGAAACCCATCCATCACCCATTTAATGTTTTAGTTATTAGCTATTTTTTCTTTTACCATTTGACTTTAACCCTCTATATTATTTTACCTATACTATGATTAGTTTTCATTATCATGGGAACTATTTTATGAATAAAAATAAAAATGGGCTTATAAAATAACTTGGAACCCCTAATTCAAAACATGTACTCAGTTTTAATTAAATAAATTAATAAATGTGATAAAAATAATTTATAAAAATATTACACGTATAACTCATAAAAATAGTTTTTAAAATTTAAAAGTGTGGTTTTCAAAATTGATAAAGGGTGTTTCTAAATGTAACACATTTTGAATTCTTTATTTCTATTAATAAATTTTTATCAATAATAGGGATTTATAAATTTTAAATCATTATCATATAATAATTATTTTATAATAGTTATGGTATTACGTAAGAACAATGGTTTCACTTTTTAATCCAAAAAATCATATTTTTTCAAAAATTCCAAAAAAAATAACCTAAGTTAATTTTGATGTTTTCAGTCAAAATTAAATATAATTTTATCAAAAAAATATTTTAAACCTGTTAAAATTTAATTAAATTTATTTTTTCATTGAAATCAATAAAAATATATTTTTAAATAAAACATATATTTGATGAATAAAATGACATTACTAAAAACTATGTGATCATTTATTATGACAAATTAAATTTTAATTGAATATTGAAATAATATTTATTTAATAATATATTCAATATTATTAAAACTATCTAATTTAAAAACTATTTTATAATGGATGGGATAAAATAATAATATTTTGGAGTTTATTTATGCTCTGTATTCTTCGAAACATAAGCTGTAAAATATAGTTTTCTTTTAAAATATCAGGATATTACATTCTAACCACCTTCAATAAGTTGTGTCCTTTATATTTAAACTTATTATTTTTAATCATGGATTGGAAATTTTAAAATAACCAGGTGGATATTCCACATCATTAAAATGGTTAATAAAACATCCTCTTAAAAAGAGGGGAAGGAAAATATGAAGGTCACAAAAAAACTATAGTTCTGTATAGTAGGAAATTTATGGGAAGTGAAAACATGGAAATGGAAAAGAAATATAACTATCCTGTTTTTATGGAGATTTAAAGAGAACATGGTCATTACAAAATTTTAACATAAAAACCATTAATCTATGATGGGTTAAAAGTTCATTGATTTATTGTTAAGAAACTTAAATGAGTAATTTATTTGTTCTAAAATTATTTTCTTATAGATAAGGTGTAATTTTACATCATGGAGTAATAATATAAGGAAATGTTCATAATTTATAGGTATATTTTCACCCTTTAAACAAATTTCACCCCAAACTCATTATTTTATCAAAATAATATTCTTCCTTTATTCCTCAAATAAAATTCTATTTATCTTAGTCATACAGGGATCCAAAAAATGAAGTTACCATTTTTTTTCATATATAACATTTAAATAAATAAAAACAATGTTATACTAACCAGGACATCACATAGGCTAGTGATAGGAGATGCACCATTATCGCCCTTCGGTTAGAGGTTCAAGACATACGGCCTTGGGTTGTTTCTCAACCTGTAGGTTGTCCTTTTTCTAAGAACATATTAATATAATACTTAAATCATTCAAAAAATTACCCTAATACATTTAAAATTAAATAAATGTTATATCCTCAAATTTTATCTCATACTCCTATTTTTTCATTACCAAAATTAAAATAACCTATACTGCATTATTCATTCTTGGAGTCTTCGGTAACCTAGTGAAAAAGTCGATAGTAATATCATCTTTGGTATGAAGAACTAAAATTCACTTTTTGTAGATCATAAGATCCATAATGATTGAAAATATGTTCCATATTTCTCAGACTATTTTCTAAAACCAATTTTGATGAGAGAAGTAATCCAATTTGATAAATCAAACTTTATTAAAAATGAGTAAGATCTAATTCTCCCCATAATACATTCTACATTTTTTCTATCTTAAGGGTACTAAAAAATATTATCTAAAATATTAAAAATTAAAAAAAAGTATGTGTAAGGTCACTAAATCAACTTATCATTAATCCCCCATAATGTATTCCTTAATGTCACATGTAAATACCTTGATCACATAATTTCCAAAATCATGGTAATAACTTGAGTCACCAAAAAACATAATAAAAACATGAATGATTCCTTATTCAATAAATTAAACTTATATTTATAGATATATTCCATAAATACAAACATGTAGTAAATTCTACCAAAGATAACCTAAACCACAAAGTCACTAACCAATTTCATGGTCACAAATTCTATCACATAATCATCTTTTTATTATTATATCACCATCGAGCACATATTAAGGGTAATAATTCCTTTAATCATGTGTTTTCAAAGAATTTCTACTTTCCACTGAGTCATTTTTTAGTGTACCATTTTACACATGATTTCAAATAATTTTTAAAACAAATATTACAAAAAATGACATAAATGTTTCAAGAATATCATCAATATGATATTTTTACAACATAGTTATTAAATCAGAATACCCTAGTGATTAGACATTCCAATTCATTCTTAAACCATTAACAACACTTCATCATCTTATTCCTCCTTCATATTATAAGTCATTATTATTTTAATCATCATTAGAAGTATAACTATTACCTGTATTATATTACTGATTCACTTTTTAATTTTAACGCTATTATATATATTTTCATATTTCTCATACATTCCACATTTAAAACATAAAAACATAGATAATACCTTAGAGAGGATATTATTCCAAATAGTTAATATGTCCTTAAAAATTAATTTCTTTATATTCTTCATTCCACTCCCAAAAAATTATCTTACTCCTCTAATTAATTAACTTAGGTGTTTCTTCTCACATTTTCATCTGGTAGGAAACTGAATATTCTTTTCTCCATGTTTTCCACCATCTAAGTTCTTAGTGGAATCTATCCATCTATTATTCGGTGAGTTTTAGAGTTTTCAAAGGTTAATAGTTTTTATCATATATCACAATAACTGATTAGGCATAAACATAATATCCTTTACTCTAGTTATTATACCATTTTTTTCTCGAAAACATTATGTTTGTCTCCTTCAATATTAACCCAATTCAATCTTAATCCAACCATTGACTAATAGAAAAAAGAGATGTGTAAGTATAAAACTACACTAATCTGAGTGATCTAATATTATTCAATGTATGTCTAAATAATGACATGTTCATCTTAATATATGAGTCATTGGGTATATCATAGGTTAGTTATGGTCATTACCAAATATAAGTGATGATATCCTATTCTTATAATTTTCCTCCAAGTTCATCACATGGTATGGTTAAATAATATATTTTTTCCTAACTCTTGTTCCCAAGGATTACACTAAACCTACCATTAATGCGTAATTTAAAAACATCGACCCTAGAATTCCAGATTCAATGGTTACTTTATTGCATTTGCATGATATTAAAGGCATATCATCCTGAAATATGGAACAATTTATTATTTTCTAAAAACTATAAAAATACTTTAACCTTACATTAAAATTCATAAAAAATGTGAATCCTTTGAGAATACTACCATTCTCTTAGTTTAACCCTACGCATTAATCCTAATAAACTTCTTAGAATCATGGGGAAAAATAAAACATAAAAAATGGTTGAGGTAAGATTCTCATTAATGGTATATATATATTTATATATTGGAAGATATAATAGATAATAAATAACAATCATGTAATGTTTAATAATAGAAACACATTCTATTTAATCAATAACTTGATCATAATATAGTCGAAATTAAAGATGATCAAATAATGTCATATAATAATAAAATGGCCTTGAAAACTTATCCCAGGATATTATAATAATATAATAAAAACATGGATATAAATAACTAATATCATAATTAGGGAATTCATAATTCCAAATATCATAAACATACTTCAATGTGTTCGACCAAGACATCATATATAAACAGTTAAGACATCAGCTAATGTCCAAACTAGCTTATCTCAGGAGACGTACTGATAAATTAGCGGTCTATAGATGCTTCATCCCATCAATTACTATGTACAATGAATTAATCATATTAAATGAGTTAAATATGGTCAACATATAGATTCTTATTGAATTAGTTATATGTAATGTTAATAATTTTCCCAATCTGTAAACACAATCATATGTTATCCAGAGTAATATAGTGAGTGGTATCAAAATAGTATATCCCATATCAAAATGATCATAAACCATTTATTAAACTATAGAATATGGAATCATAATATATCAACCTCAATTAAGCATAATATTCAACAAATATGTTGACATCAATGAAAAAACTTTAAATGAGACCATTGAAAAATTCTTGAGGAAAACACACTATTTACTTTTAAAATCACTTATTTTTAAATGTTTCATGGATATTAAATTAAAAAATTTAATTTAAAATAACCATATAAATTTTTAAATGGACCTTAAAATAATTAATTAATCCTAACCTCTATAATATCCACTCTAGTCGTATATGTTTAAAAAACATTCCTTCTAAATTTTTTCTGGAAAAGTATCAAATAACGTTTTTAGAAAAAAAATGCATTTCATGTTATTATTTAAAAATTATAAAATAAATGAAATATAATTTAAATATAATAATATAATATCAGATAAATTATTGGAAACATTTTAGAATACATGGACATGGAATAAAAATACTATTTTAAGGGAAACCTTAAAAAATAATTTTATTTTAAACAAAATCCTCTTAAAAAAATAATATTATTAAGGGGAGTGTTAATAAAAAATTAAATTATTTGTATCAAATATAATTACGCATAAAAAAAGTTTAAATTCAACATAATATAATAAAAATTTATTTCACACATAATCATAGCATGAAATAATCAATAAAGCAGAATTTAAACTCAATGAATGGAAATTTAGTTAAGCAATACCTTACCACTGGTAAATAGAAGAATAATATGCCCCCATAAAAGAAATAATTATAAAATGAAAAATTAAATACCATGAATATAATGGGAATGATGATATTTTATATTAATGTGTATTATATATACTACTCAAAAGAAATAATTTGTTAATAAGGAATATATAACATATTAGTAAAAGTGAGATGAGGAACCATTAAGTACACAAATCCCTTTAGTTTCTCAAATTATAAAATCATCTTTAATGGTTTAAAGAATGTTATTAATTCTTTATTGAATAAAATTAATATCTATAATACCCTATATGATCATTTTATAACATCTTACAAGTTATTCCTTAGTAATATTTCATTATTTTCATTGTTTCTGTTGCCTTTGTTCTATTGTCTCTTGGTCGGTTCACATGTGTATAATTATATATGTTCTTTCAAAATTTAAATATGAATCTTGAAGTGAAATGAAATTTTATTAAATAAAATAAATAAATTTAAATGGTCATATATAACATTTCCCTTTTTGATATCAGGATGATTCATTTGATAAGAAGTTAATGATAAATTTTTAGTTTATTTTGGAATTTTTTGACCATCACAATCTATTTTCATTTTATTTAATATTATATCAATATATTAGTCCCATAAAATTAAATACATTATAATATAGTTATTGAAATTTTATATAACTAGAATAATACTTTTATGACCAGCCTTGAGGGGAAAATGGAAAATGATAAATCTGTATCCATGGATATGGTTAACCACAGTAATTTGGACAATGGTTTCATTTCATTGAATTAAAGGAGAAGAGAAAAGGGATGGATATAATATATTATATTTTAAATATAAAATTATATTATAAAAATGATTTTATTGTCAATATTATTTTATGCATTAAGGACTTGAAGATATGGTAGAGTAATAAAAGAAATTAAGCGAGTTTTTTACGAATGTTTCCTCTTGAATATCACCTCCATGAAGGATCCCATAGGGAATGTAGAATTGGTATTTGGGTGAGAAAATATAAATTTGGTTTTGTTAGTATGGGTAAGATAGTTATTGGATGATATTTTCAGATATTCAAGACTTTTTGGGAGAAATACGTAGTGAAAGGTGGTATTTATACATGAGTAGGGGCAGTTTCAAGTGATTAAATAATTATTATTTTATATTTAAGGACAACCAAATTTTGGTGGAATTAATTCTAAATAATTTAGTTGAAAATTAATCTTTTAAATTATATATAAGGTTTATAAAAACATCAAATATATATTGAATGTTGTAGTTTTTTTTGTAATTTTAATCTTTTTCCTTTTATCTTTAACCCATTAAATTAGTTTACCTATACTGTTATAAATATTTTTTTACCACAACAAAATCTATATGCATAATTAATAAAATGAAATTATAACCTAATTTTTACCATAAAATTCCAAATATGGAATCCATTATACTTGATTAAATTTATAATAGTGATAAAATCAATTCTAAATATGTTATGTGTATAACTCCTAAAAACATTTTTTATGATAAAATCATGGTTTTCAAAATTTTAAGAATTGTTTTCTAAGAGTTTCACCTTTTGTATTATGTATATACATAAATAAATTTCTTTGAAGAATAATGGTTATTATATTTGAAATCATGATCTTGTAATAATTACTTTTTATGATTTATGATATTTCATAAAAACAATATTTTTACTTTTTAACCAAAAAAATCAAATTTTTTATGAAATTCCAAAAATTATTCTATGATAATTATTTTGAGCATAGTAAAAACTGAATTTGGATTTTCCAATGAAATTTTTAAATGTTACAATAATTAATTATATTTATATTCTCATTGAAATAAATAAAACCCCCTTTTGAAGAAAACATGTATTTAAAGAATAAAATAAATTTAATATTAATTATGTGTTCAGTTCCCAATCACAATTAAGTTTGTAGTGAATATGAAATTCATATTTATGTCATAATATAGTTAATATTTTTTCAACTCACTGATTAAGTGGCTATTTTATTACATTCATGTAAAAAAATATATTAGATTTCGTTTTAGCTCGGTGCTCCATGCAATGTAAGCTATCGAAAATAGTATTCTTTTAAAATCATAAGGTGTTACAATTACGTTATTTTATGAGGAGGAATATTAACTTCAAATGAATTTTACTTAAATTTTATAGGTTTTATTAACTAATAATGTGTTATATTAATCTCAAATTGACATATAAAAACTCATCATTGAATATAAGTTGATTATTCAGGATTATACTATTGTATCTCTTAAAGATAATCCCAGTCTTCCGATGAATCATGATGTTTGGTTTTCAATGTAACTCATAACTAATGATAAGATATTTTTAAAGAAATATTTATAATGTTAACCTATTTAAATTACACTAATTTACAATTTAACATTAGGAGAATCTTGATAAGTTATTCACATTTCCAAGTGTGTCACCATAGGGTGCACATATTTTTTTGTAATTAGGAATGATGTGTAAATGTTTCTTTTAATTGATTATCGAGAAATAAAAAATATCATAGTAAATAAAAATTATACATTACCCCATATTGATGAATTATTGTATCAAAAATCATTTCTCAATACTTTTCAAATATTTACTTTTGTTTCAGATATCATCAATACAGGGTAAAAAGGAGGATATGTCCTAAACAGCCTTCTGTATGAGGTTTGGTCATTATGAATTTATATTAATTCCATTTTTATTTAATAATAATCATGTTATATTCATTTATTTAATTAAGTGTGACTTTATATATTACCTTGATCACATTATGGTAGTCTTTATAGGTAATATTATTATATAATCATAGAGAAAGGTAGATAATGCAGAACCAATGGCCAAATCCAACAATGGTAACCAAGATCTGTTGTTTTTATAGCATTGTATGGAAAATAAAAGATATTTTGGAGGTATTCATAATAACTATATAACCAAATAACCATTTTTACTTCAATTTGATCTATGTTCCTTTGGATAGATGAATTTTGAGAAAATTTCATGGTTTTCAAAAGAAGTTTAGTTACTAAAAATGTTCTTACACTACCCTATAGTGGAGAAATGTTTTTTATCTATGGTGATGAATAGAATAAGGGATTAAGAGTTTTCCTCATATTAAATGATATGGTGATATATTACGCCTCATTCCAATTGAAAATTCTTAATCAAAATTAGTTGACTCATGATTTGGATTTTTTACTGTAATTTTTTAAGTTAAAATATAGTGGAAATATAATTAAGGTTAATTTTGTGAAATATATTCTATTAAAAAATCATGAATTAAATATTCACATATAAAGGGTTTTATATTAATAAAAGTATATATTTGTATTTAATTATAGATTATTACTTCTCAATGCACTACCACCCAAGGAAGGCAAATAAGGCTATTGATGCTCTATTTATGAAAGGTAATGATTTTTTTACATAATGAGGACTTCAGGGGATCTATTATAGATTAATTTTTAGAATTTTTATTTTTAAATAATAATGATTTGTAATATATAATATCAATGTTAGATGAATTTCCAACCATACTTTTATGTGATGGTTAAATAGGCATAGAAAGATTGTGCAAAACTATCCAAGAAGGTGGTAAGTTTTACTTAGTTCAACCCTTATTGTGATAAACTAATAAGGTAATGGGTTACATCAATACCAAAAATGAAAAATCAGATATTCTATGAATCTAATAGTTTATCATTATAAATCCATCATATAAGTATGAAAATATATGGAGATATAAAATAGTATTCCAGGTGGTAAATCATGAAAAGGGTTATTACAGAGTATGTAACTTGATGTATGATATGTCAAAAAGTTGTGTCTAAGAGATAGAATTTTATGGTTATGTTACAACAATTTCCCATACCAAAATTGAAATGGGAAACAATTACCTTGGATTTTACTACTTCATTACTCAAAACATTTAATGGGAACAATATTATTTGAGTTGCAGTTGATTTACCTATGAAATAAATACATTTCATTTCAATCAGAGAAGATTTATTTATTAACCAGTTTACCAGGTAATGCAGAAAGTAATTTGTATAATTTTATAGAGTCCCAAATTATATTATAAATGATTAGGACCAGTGTTTTACCTCCATGTTCTAGAGAAGTCTTCAGAAATCATTGAAAATATAATTGATCATTATCATTATATACCATCCTCAAACACGTGGTCACTCTAGGTGGATCATTGAGATCTAAAATGTATTTGGGATAAAAAATATCCTTTGCTTGATATTTGTAAAGACCAAAAGTTTCAATTAAGCATTCTGATGGATCCCTATGAATCCATCTATAGTAGAAATTGTAAACTATTGTATGTTGGGATAAATTTCAAGAAAGAGATATATTGGGACATATTATACACAAGTAAATGGTAGATAAGGTCCAATCCATTCAACATAAAATCCAAGTAGATTAGATATTATTAGAAAAGTTATGCTTACAATCATCAATGAGATCAACATTTCAACGCTGGGGATAAGGGTTTTCTATGAATATCTCATTAGAATAAGTTTATAAGATTTGGAAAGAAATAAAATTTTATCCCTTGATATATCGATCCCCTTGAAATTATTGATTTTATTAGGATGGTTTCTTATCACTTGTCACATGCCCATAATTAGACTCAATTCTACAATATATTCCATTTATCTATCCTAAGGAAGTACATACCTGGTCCTTCACATGTACTAAACTCAAAGGTTATACCACTAGAGGAAGATATATCTTACTTTTAAAAATGGTATAAATTATAGAGAAAATAGAGAAACTATTGGTGAACCTTACCACTCACCTGGTCAATGTTTTATGGTGAAACTATAAATATTAGGTAGTTATGTGGGAACTCAAGGATATGAAGAAGAATAAGTATCATCGGTTGTTTATTTAAGAGTGATGTAAATTCAAAAGTGAAATACTTATAAGGGGTAGAATGTAAAAACCTAATATTTTATTAAATAGTTTCTTTAAAAATATTTGAAGTGTTCAATAGCTTGTTTAACACATAACACTGATCTTTATGAACACTATGATATATTATAAAAATATTATTATTTAAAAATGTAGGTTATAACATATCCTTTATAATTTTTTGTACGAATAAGAATAACCACATTATAAAAAATATGTATAAATTATTTATATAATCAACATTTATTTTTTAATTCATAAAAAATAAACACTAATTGTTTATTAAAGTCATTTTAAGCATCAAAAACCCATTTTATTTAGAATAGTTTGTTATTGAATTTTATGTGTGGATATTATAGTTAATTTCAAACAATTTTACAAAATATATTCATAAAATATAACATATTTTTTATATTAAACATATAAAATGTATCATATGGTGAATTTTTTATATTTTTATAATATAGTTGATCTTTGGCGGAATAGTGAAAATACTGATTTTTCAATTATTATCACTTTTATTGTATTATTATGATATAATCATGAGTAAATAAACTTTTAAACCATTATATGGACCAAATATTTTTTAAAGTATTTAAATAATGTTTTAAAAAAAATTCTTTTAATTTGGATTCACGTGATTTACTTTTGTGAACAAGAGTGATATTTTATTCAAATTAAAAACATTTTTTTGGGTTTTTAATTTAATGAAATGGTTGGAAGATTACATTGAGTTATAGAATTATCCAAATTTATAAAAAGTAAAATTTTTATTATTTAAAAAAATCATAGAAACCATCATATTACTTGATTTTATTTTGAAATTATTTAACTCTAAAAATTGTGTATTTTTCTAAAAAATGTTTTTTCATGCATTTTAAGCTCTTATATTAGAACTAATTTATACTTATTATATAAATTGTGTATAATAAAATAGATTATAAATTTTGAATCATCATCTCCATATTTTTCTGGAAGTCCCCTATTATTTTTTATCATATAATTATGTTAACTTGGTAAAAAGGTATGTTATCATGATTAAGATTAAAATGGGTTTAAAGTGGTTTAACAAGGGGATAAGGCTTAAAATATATCCAAAACATGTATAAATGTGAATTTTTTTTATATATACCCTATAGCATATTATATTTAATATTTTTATCAACTTGGTTCCACTTGAGCTGATTATGATATATGAATAAAATATTTAATCTTTAAAGGAACTCAAACTATGCCATTTCCCTCACATATAAATTATAATCTATACTCCCCCATTATTCACAATATTTTAGAACTATATATTGTTAAATACCTATACTAATACCACCCTATGTTCCTTCTACAAATCCAAGAGATTATTTCTTTACCAAAATACTACCCTTTTAATTCTTATGGTACAATGATGATGGTGTTGAGAATCACTTAATATTAGATGATTTTAATCAACCCTTAAGAGATGATATTTTTAACAAGATAGACTTTACTCATAATATAATTATGGAGATTACTAGGTAGGGATTTCCATTATGTGACTTTTTCCACAATGATGGTATTGTTAGAAAACCTTGACTATGGAACTAATTTTCTATACTTACTTATATTCCAAAAATAATAATATATTATACTTATGATATCTTTTCATAACTCATGATTTATTAATGATGATTCATCACTTTTATGTATTTTTATTGACAAAAACCATATTCCATGATTCATTATTCAATATATTAGAGTGATTGGTTGTGATTATTATAATTTATTATCATGTTCTCTTAACCTTATGCTTATATTATAACCACTTATGATCATTTATTTATATCACTTATGTTTACCATTTATATGAATATGTGTTGTACAATTATTATGTTTTATTTCACAAGGTTATGTTGAAAGTTTTTATCTATTTTACGTCTATGAAGTGTACATTGTGAGAAGAACATTATGGGAGGTGTTTAAGATATTTCTGGAAATAATATTATTAGGTATCTAGACTCTAAATAAACAACACCGTTACGGTCCTCTAGAATAAATTTTTATAAAATGTATTGAATACTAATCTAAAATTATGAAATATTTATGTATGTTTTTCTTGAGTCCCATTAGAAGCCTTAAATTTTATGTCAGGGGATAAGGACAAACAAGATGTTTTATCCTTAGACCTAACAACCTTTCCACTGGAAATTCTTTGGTAAAAATAACTATAAATTTTTCATTTTTTCTAAAAAAAATCAATATGAAAATAACCATTTCTAACATTCTCTTTGGTGAAATGATACATGAGATCAATATGATTTCTTTTTAAGTGTTAAACTAGATTCATAAAAATATATATATAACTTTGATTCGCATATAAAATGAATAGTATATTCTTACTCCCAACATTGAAATCAGCTAGTTTTATAAGGACATAGCCTTAAATATTACATAATTAAGATATTTAAACTATATTTCACATCTTTACAATACTAAATATATTTTCAGTTTAGAGTTCTGGAAATTAGAACAAAACTCATATATATTAACCCACACGCATAAAAAGTGGGTACCATTAAGACAATATCCATTTCTTCCAAAACAAAAAAAAATTAACACAAAACAACAACATGATTTCTTTGAAAATACTTCATAACATTTAAATTATCTTCCTTATTTATCTTTAAAATCCTTATAACCTATGAATAAATTAAGAACATGGTTTGAGAATGAAATTTTTAGTGAGTGATATAAAAAGAAGGATAGAAACCATTAGTACATGAAAACTTATAAGCAAATGAAATCATTTTCAAAAGGACATACTCCTCACCCTTATATACTTACTCTGTGAAACATGAGATTTAAATAAAAAATTAGAGAAAGTATATAAAACCCTAAGGGTATATTTGGGCATCACTTACTTATATTTTAACCCTCATGTATACCTTATGAATTTTAACCCTTATGACTACATTACAATGTTGCCCTCATGGCTACCTAATGGTGTAACCATCGGAGTTACACTTGGAGTAACTACACGGTAGAACTATGACTTATATGTACCCAATATATTGGTTGTAGCTAGAGGTCCCACCCTTCATCATAAAAATTCTCACGAACCATAATATAATCATAAAACATGATTAATTTCATGAAGACATTGATTTTGAATTTTTATAATAGAATTTTAAAAGAGGATTTTTAAAGAATGTCCCTTACAAATATCAAATAGTTGAAGTGATAATTAATATAATGGAAGGATTATGTGTATAAAATATAAATACATATAATTAATCATAATATAAATGAAATTAATTTCAAAAATACTCTCAATAGCACATAATTAATAAAGTATAATATTATCCCAAAGAAGGAAAATTGAGTTAAGAATTCACTTACCTCAGGTATGTCTTGCATAAAACTTGTTTAAACGTCCTATATAATGGTTTTAAGAGTTTTATTAATATTTTAAAGAAAAATATTCATGTTTATTACACCATATATGATCATTTTATAACATCATTCAACCCATTTATTAATAACAGATTGTTATTTCCATTATTTCGGGTATGTGCTTCACTTGATTTACATGGTTGGTTCGTAATTAATGTTCTTGTCGAAAGGAAAAGAAACTATAGAATTGGAATGAAATGGTGTTAATATGTTTCAATAATATTAAATTATTCCATAAATAATTTTTTTATATGTTATGAGGATGAATCATTAGATATAATATTAGTGACACTCGTTTAGATCATTTTTGTGGTTCATCGATTATCATGAATGTGTTTCATCATATACCTTTACTATTATTCATATAAGTTAATTAAAGAAAACAATAGAGGTCATATAATAAAATTTTACAAAAAAATTAACCATTAAAATGGTTTTACAACAATATTTTAAGAAATTAAATGAAATTAAATACACATCGTCCACAATTTCTATAAATCGACACATCAGAGACAGTGTATTCATTTTTAGAATAAGATGAAGAGGAGAGGAAAATTGATGATGAGTTTTTATATAAACACTATAAAAATACATAATATAGATAATAATGGATCTTTCATGCCTCTTGGATAAGGGGAGGTTAAGAAAGTATATGAAAACCAATGAATTGAAAAGAAAACACAAGAAAATGAAATAGGATTTTTACCTCTTGATCTATTCTCTTTGAGATCCTCTTTAAGACATTTAGTATTGGAATTTTTGTGATAAAAAAGGACTTGGATGTGGGTAAGATCCTTGGTAAGGTATTTGGGTAGAATTTGGGAAATTAAAAAATTGTGAGATGTGTGAGAGGAAGAGGAGGTGAGGGTGGTATTTATAGTGGAGGAGAGGAGGAGTTTACTGTTATTTTAATCATTGGTTTAATATTTTTTCTCAAGTCTATGAATAGTCTTGATTCATGTGACCCCAAATAGTAATTATATAATGTGATTTCTAACCAAGGTTGCATACATCGGCCATAATACCTGTAATTGTGTATATAACTGATAATGTATATATACCGTATATTACTGTATTTAACTATTCCTCAAAAATTTCAAAACTTCAGAAAAATACCAAAACAATCACTCTAACCATTTATCGATGTATTGAATTTAAAAATTATCTCCATTTTTTGAAAATAATTTTCAAAATATTATTAATTTAAGTTTATATAAAATCATAATTTATTGAAAAATAACAATTTTAAAACAATAACTCATTTTATATCACTATGAAAAATTAATCAAGATCTCAATATCCTATAAACTTAAGAAAAAATAATAATAATATAATTTACTATCCATAAGGGACATATTACGATTTATATTACTAGTCATAATGGTATGATACAATTTATCATGAAAAAAAGTTAATTCTATTAGACACCAAATAAGTTACTGATCACCATTGTAGACGTCTGTTTTTTGTAATTAAAATCATAAAATCCGAAAAATTCTGATCAATGACTAGTTTAAAACAATCTCCTTAAAATAAGATTCGCTATGTATAAATTTAGTGTTTCATGCATTTCAATTTATCTTTAAATCCTAGGGGCGTAACATTTTCCCCACCTTCTAGAAATTGTGGCCTCATAATTTTATTTACTTATTGAACAATTGATGGTACATTTACCTCATATCATTTTTATTTTACCATGTTGATTATTCAACCATGTGGTTTCTCAATAGAACCTTTACCTAGTTGATTTCCTTATTCCAAAATACTTGTTCTCTTGAATCAATAATCTAAATAGTTTTTTCTTTTTAAGAAATGTTTTCTTCCTAAAAAATAGCTTTTGGCTCGAAACATGAAATGAATCTAGAACGTACATACTCAACATCAAAACATGAAAAACATTGTGTACCTTAGACAAACTCAGAGGAATAGATAATCAGTAGGAAACTCATCTAACTTTATCCAAGATTTCATAAGGTCTAATGAACCCTACAGTCAGCATCCCATTCTTACCAAAACGCATAACACTTTTCCATGGTGTGATTCTAAGACAAACATAATAACCTTCCTTAAAAGAAAAGTATTTCCTCCTATTATCTGCATAACTTTTCTTCCTTCTCTGATATATCCTCTTCTGTTGCTGGATCATCTTCACTTTCTCAACCATTTCCTCTACTTATTCTGGTTTGATCAACTTCTTTTCCCTGACTTCATCCTAAAATGCTAATGTTTGAAACTGATTACCATATAATGTCTTAAAAGGCCCCATCTGTATACCGGAATGAAAACTATTATTATATGAAAATTATACTTAAAAATATTTTGATCCCAAATTACCAGTAATTAATTAAATAAGATCAAATCATATCATCCAATGTCTGAATCATCTGTTCTAACTTCCCATATGATTGAGTATGAAATTTTGTACTGAATTTTATTTATATTCACAACCTATTTTAATGGCCATTCCTAAAGTTAAAAGTGAACCTAGGATCATAGTCAGATATAATGGGAATAGGAACTCCATTTAACCTTACAATATCATTGAGGTCAAGTAGATAAATCTTACCGAAATACATTGTATCTCAAATACTATGGAAATGAGTAGATTTTGTCTGTCGATCAATAATAACCCAGATTGCATTGTTACCTCAAGAAGTCTTTGGTTGTCCCAAAATGAATCCCATGTATAAATTTTCTCATTCCCACTTTGGAACTGGTAAAGGATGAATAATCCCTTTTAGTAAATTCTAATATACTTTTACATGTTTACATGTCAAACATTTGATGGTTAAATCTGCAAATCTCTTTTTATTTCATCCAATCAAAAATTCTTCCAAAAGTCCATGTACATCTTTGTGATACCATGATGAACTGAAAATGGAGAACTATGAGCATCTCACAAAAATTCTTTCTTCATCAAGGAAACACATGGCTCAGACAATCTTTTTCCAAATCTCAAAACACATTCTTTATCAATGTTAAATCTTGAAAACATCACCATTTTTACCAATTCTATCTTTTTTTAACT
The DNA here is from genome assembly GCA_963277665.1 of Viscum album. Taxonomy (NCBI): domain Eukaryota; kingdom Viridiplantae; phylum Streptophyta; class Magnoliopsida; order Santalales; family Viscaceae; genus Viscum; species Viscum album. The sequence continues at coordinate 581,478,215 of OY728130.1, read as the reverse complement.
ACCAATATTCCTTTTATTCTTTCTTAATTTTTTCTGACAATAATGACTGCACTAAAACCTAAAACAAAATAGGGGAATTTTTTACACCAACAACTTTCAAGCCAAAATTCTTCAAATAATTAATCAAAGGGTCTTGTTCCAGCTATAACATAGTTGATGATGCATGATGTTTTCAATTCAAGGAATTTTCCCCTTTTTTCTTTTCCAAGATGGTAATTGATCATGCAATATTAATGTTTTATCAATTCAAGCCATCGTATCTACCTCATGTTTAATTCATTTTGAGTTAATTTTTACTTCAGAAATTTGTGGTCAGCTTATATTTCACATTTGGCTACGTATAAATGATGCCTCCAAATTTTCAAATCCAAAACCATAACTTCTAATTCCAAATCATATGTGGGATAATTTAACTAATGAGGTTTTATTTTTCTTGAATTATAAGAAATTTCCTGATGATTCTTTATCATAAAATAACCAATTTCCTTTAAAAAACAATCACAATATATAAAAACCTCACCATTTCAGGAAGGTAGGGTCATATCAGAAGCATTCACCTATCTTCTTTTTAAATCCTGATAACAATCATTACATTCTTTTTGTCCATATGTATTTTACTCATTTTTTATTTAATTTAGTCATTGGACTAGATAACTATGAAAAGTTATCAACAAACCTATGATAATTCCATACTAAACAGAGAAAACTATGAATCTCATATATATTTGTGGGTCTTGGAATGTCTTTAAAAACATTTGTTTTAGCGAACCCAATAGTTATACTATCTTTTGAAACAATGTGACCAAGGAAAGAATTTTTTTGCAACCAAAATTCAAACATTCTGAATTTTCCATACAGTTTATTTTATTTTAAGGTTTGAAAAAATAACCCTTTAGTGTTTTTCATGCTCCTATTTACTTCTATAATATACAACAATTTCATCAATGAACACAACCATAAAAATATCTAAAAACTCATGAAATATTATATTCATAAGAACCATGAATACAACTGGTTCATTAGTTAACAGAAATGGCATAACAAATGACCATATCTAGTTCAAAAATCTAATTTTGGAATGTCATCCTTCTTCACCTTCATATGATGGCACAAGGACCTCAATTCAATCATGGAAAAATATTGAGCTCCTAGGAGCTCATCAAACAAGTCATCTATGTGAGGTAAATTAAACCTATTCTTAACAATATCGTTATTGAGAGCTCTATAATCAATGAAAATTCTCATGGAACCATCATTATTTTTAACGAAAAAAATAGGATCACACCATGATGAAGTGCTATGATGAATAAATCCATTATCAAGAAACTCCTACAATTGATTTTTTTAATTCAAGAAGTTTCATTTCAACCATTTGATAAGGATTTTTTGAAATCAGTTTATCATTAAAAACTAAGTAAATTGTTAATTCAACATCACAATCACATATAACGCCAGGTAAATCATCAGGAAAAACATCCAGGTATTCATTTACCACTGGCACATCATTAATGTAAATAGTTCTATTATTTTCAAAAAAAAAATAATGAGAAAATTAATTTACATCATTCAATAATTTCTCTAGTTCTTGATATGTTATCAATTTTATGGGTTATTTCTTTTATAAAAATTGAAAATATTTGTGAAAAAATTTCTTTAGCACTAAAATTAATATTAGCATGATAAACAGAGAGTCAATACATTCCAATAATGAAATAAAACTCTACTAAGAGAAAAATAACAAGGTTTAAAGGTAATTTCTTTCCATAGATAACAACATGAAGATTATTAGAATTCCTTTTTTCCATAACATTTTCCCTAGTGTTTTAACAATATGTTCGGGTCTCATTGGTTGAGGTGATATTTCCATTTTACCAAAAACATTCTCTCAAATAAAGGAATGTGTAGACGTTGTATCAAACAAGACATTAGAAAAATATTATTAAACAAGAAATGTACCTAATACCACGTCATTGGATGGACCAAAATCTATTAATTTAGTCACAAAGGATCCCACTAAACTATTATTCTTATTTTATGGCTGCATTCTATCACTCAGATCTTTCTTTGAAAAGGTATTTGATAATGACCCATCTAACCATATTTGAAACACTTTACAGTTTTCTTATCAAGATTAATATTAGGACTATTTTCATTATAATATTAGGCCATATGTCCAAAATTAACACATTGAAAAAACTTCCCAATTTGGGTAAGGCATTCACAGGGTTCTTTTTTCCACACTTTTAATTAATTGGAAACTAAAATTTCTTACGATCAAATTTATTTGACTGATTCATACCCATCACTTTCCATATGGACCTCTTCTTCTTTCTGTTCTCAAAGTACACATGATAATCAGGGAACTCCATTTCTACCCTCTCAGAACATTATACATGTATCTCATAAATTTTGAATTCTTAGGAGGCCAATACCCTTCGATATCCTGGTTTCAATTCTCAGTAAAAATGACATATTTTTAATCATGATCTAGAATAATATTTGTAGAATACCTTTCCAGTTGGGTGAAGTTTTCTTCATACACGACCATTGAATCATCTTAATTTTTCCTTAATTCAATGAATTTCTTCTACATCCTAAGTTGAACCACCATAGGATTATATTTTTAAAGGAAAATACATTTAAATTCATCCCACTCTAAAGCTTCAATATCGTCTCGATACCTGATATTCTTTACATTGTCCACCATTAATCAGCTTCACCATAAAAATGATAAATTTATAGACTAACCTTTTGATTATATAAACATCCCTTAACATCGAATATATTTTTAGGGAATTAATCCATACATCAGCCGCTACCAGGTCAGTAGATCCACTGAAATTATGAGGGTGTTGCCTAATAAAATGTTCCATTGTCATCATATTCCTTTTTTGTATCTCATGTTGTTCTATTTCTTATATGAAACCACAAATTATTTCATATTCTAGCTGATCAATTAATGTCACAAATTTATCATTTCCAATTCCCACCAATTTTGGTTGTTGATTTGGAATGGTATCTCCCTCTCGGTTCCTTCAAAATTCATTTTCCCTATTTCTTCTATAAAAAACCATTCTTAACAGACATATATTAGATTAAGAAACATGGTAATCTTAAAATTCTATACCATTTCAACATAAACATAATGGAAAAATATTTATGGTATTCTATAAACATCATCCAAACCCTTAATATTATCTAAACCATGGTCTCATTGAAACTATGAGGATATGACAATAAACATTACATAATATAGATATTTCTACAAGATTTCACTTCTTTACAATCCCAAAAAAATTCATTTTATAGATATATAATGTATTTACAATACTCATACATATAAACCCAAAATCATACAAATTAGGTACCATTAAAACAATATAGCTTTCTTCTAAAACATAAATTTCATAACACAAAACAAGAAAATGATTTCTTTGAAAAAAAACTTCATAGAATTTAACATGACATCATTATTTATCTTAAATATACTTATAACCTGTGAAAAACATTTTAAAACATGGTATTTTCATAAAAAGCTCAGTAAGGTATATAAAAATCAGGAAAGAAAATATTAGTCTATGAAAACTTATAATGATATGAAATCAGTTTCAACAAGACATACTTATTACCCTTATATAATTACTTTTTGAAACATAATATTTCCATAAAATATTAAATAACATATATAAAATAATAAGGGTATCTTTTGACGCTCCATTTTCATCACAGAGTCCAAAGGAATGTAAAGGGAAACAACTTAGCACAAATTGATCCATCCTTTGAAGAAAATATCAAAAATCGACAAAGGGATGAACAAGGAGAAGATTGCTAATAAGTCGCGCAAGTTTCCTCATAGTCATGCAAGTCCACTTGCGCGACGAATTATGGTCGCGCAAGTGACTTGCGCGACCTAAGTGATAACCGCCTGGGGTCTTCTCCCTGCCTATAAATAGACCCTGTGGGCCCCCCATTCGAGGAGGAATTTTTCCAGAAACTCAGATTTGAGCTCTCGGCACCCTAGTATCTTCTCAAAGCTTCCAGAACACTTCTAAGGTAATATCTTACCTAGAACGGAAGATCTAAGGAGGGGGAGGAAGGCCTAAGTGTTGAAACTCATCACCACTTGCACGCCTAGGTGGCCAGCCCTTAAGGGAAATGGCCACACTTGCGCGCCACCTTACTCCTTCAATAGAACTTGTGTGCCCCTCTACTGGAATAACCTCAAAAGGATTCTAAAGGCCTTAAACAAAGGTCGCTCATGTATTACCCTGCTGATTGAACACCGTGCAAGTACCAAACATGTCGTGAAGGCGTATACCTGCACGACCAGGACTTGCGTGCCCATGCAGTACCTGCGCGCCGCCAGGACTTGCACGCCCGTGCCTTTTTGGATGCCTTTCTTGCCCATTTCACCCCTCTTAAGCCATTACACATTTCCTATACAAGATTCAGTCTTCAAGACACTCTTCAAAGCCATTTATGGCATGATTTCTTGATTTGACTTCCTTATCTGAAAGGAATTCTGTGGAATATCTCTCAAAACCTAGTGATTTACACATATTTATGTCACTAAAGATTGAGATTTCATTTATTTAACCTCATCCTTTAAGATGAGAGAATCCTTAACCTGGGTCTCCTTTTCAGGAATAATCCTCAGTCATAAGTCCTCTAAATTTTGGGCATCCTCCTCAGGAGTAAGCCCCAGATCCCCTAACCTGGGAATCCTCCTTAGGAGTAAGCCCAAGTCATAATTCTTAATTTGGGCATCTTCCTTAGGAGTAAGCTACAATTCTTAAAGTTCCCAAATCTGGGCATCCTATTTAGGAGTAATCCCCAGTCCCCTAATTTGGGAATCCCCCTAAGGAGTAAGCCCCAAACCTTAATCTTTGATCTGGGCCTCCTTTTCAGGAGTAATCCCCAGTCTTAATTTCTCTTAACCAGTCCTAATTTACCTTTGATCTGGGATTCCTTTTCAGGAGTAAAACCCAATCATAAGTCTTCTCCTAATTCGTGCCTCCTTTTCAGGAGTAAGCCCCAAGTTAGAGTATTCAAAATCTCCATGAAGCACATATACCTTTATGGACCCTGTTCCTAGATTTCTTCCCTAAAGTAAATTCTAACCTTCATTTATCTGGGCAGTCATAGATACATAAGTCCCACGTCATTTCTTATGATTGCATCTTTCATGGCCCAATTGTCTAATTTTTACTAATACCTCTTGTTTCTGACATCGATCATGACTCACGTGAGCATAGAGGGTAAAAGTAATTATGACATCCTTCTTTGAGCTATCAATCATAAACATCATACTCTCTTACTCGAACTACGTGGGTTATGATTCCTTTTCTAAAACAAAGAATACGTAGGTAGCCCGTCTATGGGTTTGATCCCAACTCTAAAATAATCCATGTCCTTCTGAATGAAAATAAACTTCAAGTGCCCCACTGAGTGGCCTTAAAACTAGTATGGTCATCATAATGACCAAGATACTTTTATATAAATGTGCCGAAGGGTACCATTGACCAAGAATCTCTAATAAATACAGATGATTCTCTATCGATGAAGAACCTCAAATACATATAAAAGATTCTCTAAATTTCCTACATATTTGATCATTGATTGTCAGATCTGAAGGAAAGCTCATTTTATACTTGGTAATGTAATAAGGATTCACGAACATAACTTAAATCTATAAAGAGAGTCCCGAAGTAGACAATAATTCCCCTAAAAAAGTGTGATGAGTCCAACCTCCCATCCTCTCGACCAATGAAAATTCATAAGCCTCATCAGTCCACAAACTAATGAGCACCTAACTTTGGAAAGTAGGTACGAATGGATGTGGAATCATTGGATGTTTCCGGTTCTACGAACAAACCCGTTAGAAACCGATCAGAACGTTTGAACCTCCCATCAAGGCGGTCATCCCCGGATTCTGAGGGAAACAAAAAATGGTGAACCCGACGTGAATCCTTAACCAAGTTAAAATGATGTTTTACCTATTTGTTAGGCCCCTATTTAAAACTCAATGAGATGGAAAACAAAAATAATCATTGACATATGTGCTCATCCAAAAGATGAAGTAGCTGAATTTATCTTGATTATGTCTATTATATCAAACAGGCACTCATTTCACAAGATCTTCTGCATTTCTAGAATGGCTGCTCTCAAGTTCACACCTGTGAATACTGCTGCTACAAATGCCACTGCTGCTACTCCTATTGGATCGTCATCCACTCTTAGGACGATATCACCTACTCAGCATCTTCAACGCTGGGTATAAAATGAACTGGTTAAGGAGTACCGTCAACACAGTACCATCCCAACTCTGGAGCCTTCCCAACAATCCCTCCAAGTAAACAACTCACATCGGTCATCCGGACAACGACGACCAATGATCAAGAAGAAGTCGGTGCTGACTATCGTCTCCAACTGTTTCGGGTCGTTATCCCCAGAACACAATCACCATTCGCTCCCTTATTCTGGGGAGGTGAATGAGCAAGTACCTCAGGACCTTAATTCAAACAGACAGAAGTCCTTCATGAGGGCTCCCACCAACAATCACCACCAGACTCATGCTGCAGTGCGCCCTCAACCTGATGAGGGTACCGACTCCAGGCGTTCGGCTCAGGTTCCTTAAACCCGAGCAAGCAAGACGAATCACCAGAGGCGGAATCCGGTCAACAGTGAGGAGGTTCTCATCTCTGCCATCTCCGTAGAAGTCCACCAACCTAACTTGGTGGCAAGAAACGAGCAGGCACATACAGCTGCCCGTTTTAAAACCGCTGTCCAGCAGACTTGTCTGGCAGCATTATGCCAATCCCTCCTGGCAATTCCGGTGGAGTACTATAGGTAGGAACATACACCTGTTTATACATCATCAGCTAGTCAGCAGGCTCGTCTGACTACATATCATGGATCTCGTCAACCACGTTTGGCGAAGTGCAATCAGCAGGCACATACACTTGCTGGTATTAATCAAGCCTACCAACATTCTCTCTTGGTAGAATTTGGAGAAGTTAGTCGGAAAGCCCCGAAAACAAATAGGAGGCAGACTCAACTCTCTGCCCCCACACTTGAGTACTGTCAGGATTCACTGATAGGAAAAGGAGGATAGGAGCAGGCACATACACCTGCTCCAAGCCCAGAATGGACGTATATTCCTATTCCGGCAGCTGAAGTCACCAAGCATATTCTATCAATGGTGAAAGAGCATAAGCAAATCCCTGCTCATATTCTGGATGCCTTCCAAGATATTATAACAACTTTAGTGGCATCTCAAGGAAAGACACATAAATATATCCCTACCAGTGGAGTGATACATCATCAATTCACTCCAGAACAGACACACACATCTGTTCCAGTCCAAGAGGGTTATGGGAATACTCTCCCATATCATACGGACGACCAAGTCAGGTACATACACCTGATTTGAGAGGTGATCATCAGCCTAACCTGACCATCTTTCCTGATCAGGCACATACACCTGCTCATAGCAGCCACTTTCATCAACAAGTGGTTTCCAAGGTGAGTAATAAGGCGTCTAAGAAAAAGACCCGCCCAATACAGTCAAGAGATCAAGAGACAATCAGTAAAAAGGCCATTCTCAATGCTGGAGTTCTTGAAGCCCTCAGACAATTATCTGTTGGAATTCAAGATTCTACTCCCTCATTTCCCAATAGTGGGAACATTAATTCTGAAGGTCTTCAACAGAAACATCCTCATGAAGTATTACTTCATGAAAATTCGGTCGATCTCGAAGTTTCATCTTTAGATGAGTGCCACAGGAACCCTCTGTGTGGTCAGAAGACCAAGGAGCAAGAGATCTCATCTTCTGTTGTAACCCATTATGGTGGTCCTCCCCATGATGATGAATTTTTCTGCGAAAGTCCTCTCCACAGTAGTGATGCAAATTGCCCGGAAAATGCTCTAGTGGACAATGTAGTGCCGAGAAAGCCCTCTTATCTTGAGGCACTTGCATATGCGAAACCATTCATGTCTGAAGCTTCATCGCTAGCAGGTGAAATACTTTCTCAATAAGAAGATAGCCCAGGGTGTAGGTCATTCGCCGAACCACCCCTAAGTCATGCATCTTCTAGTTTGATCAGTAATTTCTCTACCAATCCTCTTGAATCCAATGAAGCAACAAGGAAACACCAACTCTGGTCAAATCAGGTAGAAGAATCTTCATCAAATGATAAAGAGTAAATGCTGAATATGAGAAAACAACTGGCGAAAGGTGAAGTGTCGGTCATTTTTTGGCCTTTGGCTGACTCTCAGAATAATATTCTAGAAATGTTGACGGAAGATAAAATTCATGATATTCGTCTCAACATATGGAAAACTCTTTTTCAGTTGAAAAAGAAATTATTATCTTATGATGAATATGAAAATCATCTTAAGATAATAGAAGGGTTACAAAGTTAGATTGATTTGGCGTCTCTATCAGTATCTTGATATCTGAAGGCTGAAAAGCAGCAGAGATCCCTTCAACATTCATGCTTTGGCGCACTAAGAAGATTGCGTCAGTTAATTTCCAATGCCCCATCTGGTATTCGTGTCAGAGGATGGGGTGTTCATAGAGCACTGCATTTCACGGTTCTCTCCAGTCAGCAAAGCCCACCGAAAATGGTCTCATGCAATGTTATTGCCCATGGACGGCCACAGTCAATGGGCTTTGTTTGTAATCAAAATCTTTCCCAAGAACAGGTTTCAACTAGTTCCTCTCAAAATCAAGAATACAGAGAACAAGTTTTTGAATTACTCTTGCATCAAGAAAACAAGAATATTGAACAGGCCTTTCGTTTGGAGCAAGCACGTCACCATGTGACAGAAGTGTTAGAAATCATCCAACGGTCTTTTGAACCGGGTGATAAAAGCGGATACAGGTTAATGCATCCAGCTAATTTCTGAACTAAGGTTCGCATGATAAGGAGAGATTTTAAGAAAGTCTTAGACATAGCATGTCAACAGCCACCCCATCTCGCCAGACTGGGGAATCTTTTAAACCAACCCTCGGAATCAACAAAAAGGATTCAGGGAGTTGAGCGAGAACAGCAGGAACAGCCCCAGTCCACCAGACTGGGGATTTTTTCAAATCATCAATCCCCTCCTCAGAAAAAGTCATTTTTTTCTCAATTGGGGAAGAAACCTCAAGAGGAACGAAGAGATAAATTATCAAGAGATTCCCTCCAAATTACGGTTCCTCAAGAAGTTCCTGAGGGATTGAATCAACAAAAGGCAATGTCTCATCAAAGACATGGAAGAAGACAATATCACAGAAATGATGATAGAAGGGATGTGATGAATTATGCATCGATTAATGTCATCAATGCCATTATTGTTGATCCACCAGATGAGGCTCACTCAGGGGACTCAGATAAAGAGGTTCCTGCTCAATAAGATGTATGTACCGACACAAATGAAGAAGGTGTTCGTACACGAAGTCAAAGGATTACTCAGAACTTAAGTAATCCTTCGAGTAACCCACTTCCCCCTCTCCTAAAAGGATCCAACAAAGGGAAGGGAAAGAACCAGGTTACATATCCTTCTTCTGGAGAAGGTCAATCGCTTTCACTAGAGTAGAGGTTTGCACAACAGGAGGAAGAAATGAAGGAATTAAGAAGGTTGAATGTAGAACTACTTCAGAATAGCCTTCTTCTTAAGCATGCTGGAGTCAGTCAGCCAAAGCAATTTGTTGGAGCTACTGAGATGGATCAAGAATATCCTCCACTATTAGTACACCCTCACAGGTCTAATCCTATGGGTCAAGTGCAACAACTATTGGCAGTGCTACCATCAGTTGCAGCACCAATCGCCACATCTGTCCAAGCTCCAGTCATTGCACCTACCCAAGTCCAAGTTCAACCGGATGTTTCTCAAAATTTAATAACTACTATTGAGTCATTAACAGCACGGTTAGAAACTATGGAAGGGAAGCGTGCGCAAGTTCAACCAGAAAAGAAAGTTTACCCTGAATGGGTAGATTCAATTTCTCCTCCATCCAGTTTTGGGAACCCTGTATTCCCTATTTTCAATAGATCAGGCGATCCTGAACAACATTTGACGCATTACGTGTCTTGTTGCAATCCAATTATGGGAACTCTGGAGCAGCAAGAAGCAGTGAAACTCAGATGCTTCGTGCGAAACTTGCAAGGACCAGCTTTTGTTTGGTATACAAGCTTGCAATCCCGGTCAATTACCGGATGGGAGGATCTTTGCCAAAAATTCCTCCTTCTATTCAGCTCAACTTTTCCAAAGACAACAGTTTTCGATCTTACAAACTTTAAGCAAAGGGAGAATGAAATAATCTATGATTTCATTGCTCACTAGAAGGGATTGACATATTCCTTGAGTTTAGCACTCCCTCAAGAAGAATTGTTGCCAATATGTGTGGCAAATCTGTGTGACGAATTACGCATGCCGTTAATCCATGTGAAATACACAGGAGGGTTTCGAGACCTTACTTCAATCGCTCAGCAGATTGAAGATTCCCTTATACAGGCTAAGGTTAAATCTCGTGTAATTCCATCGGCTCCAGGAAAGATAATGGGTAAAGTAGAAACTGCTACAGTTATGCTCAAACAAGCACCTATACCTATTTCTACCTCAAAACCTTCATCTTCTCGAAGCGCTCCACCTTCTGAGCGCCAACAACAAAGCCCTTTTCGTCCAGATTATCAACAAGATCAAAGACGTAATCAATTTGAGGATCTGAAGAGCAAAACATACTCTTTCCGAAATGAACAAGTTCCTGGTTATTTCATTTTGGCTATGGAAAAAAATTTGGTTAAATTGCCAATGCCCAAGAGGCCAAACAAGAAAGGAGATGAAGATCGTCCTAATTATTTCCCTTTTCATCAAATGTTGGGGCATCCCATCTAGGAGTGTTTTGTCTTCAAATACCTCCTGAAAAAGATGGTCGACTCGGGACAGGTCACTTTGAAAGGCTCCTCATCCCAGGTAGCATGTGTCACTACTATAGTTCCAGAAGAGGAAAGTGAATGACAGGAAGTCAAAAGAAAAAATGCACAAAAGTATGATGATTGGATGGTCAGAAAGAAAATCAGTCGAACTCATGCTATTTTATGAACACAATTAAGGAAACCAATTGTGTCTTCTGCCATGAATGTTGCAGCAAAACCCTCTTCGTCAGAGGGAAAGTCCTCAAAGAAACTTCATGATTCAAAGAAAGAAAAAGAATCAGAATAGGATGAGTATGTGTCAAAGCCTAAGTCGTCTTTGACTTTGACAGACTTCATTCCATCTACTTCAAAGCCATGGGCACCGCCCCCACCCCCCCAAACGGAACAGCCTGAACAGGCTAATCAGGCAGAGTCTTTATCAGACGAAGAGTTAATCTTTGGTTCTGTTAATATGATTCAATTAACAGATCCATATGCCAGATTTTTGAAGAAGTATTTTGTATAAATTGAAAATTACCTTCATTGTCCTTGCTATATGACATTAAACTATACAGTAACGGTCCAAGAACATGACCCTAAACTATTTGTACTTATGTCCCTGCAACATGACACTAAACTGTGCAGCACCACTTCATCCTTGACATATGACTTTAAACTATACAAAATTCCTTTAATATGTCCTACATGACATTAAACTGTACTTTTTCCTTGCTATATGATGTTAAACTATACAGCAACGGTCCATACATATGACCTTAAACTATTTGTACGTTCTCCTCACACGACGCTAAACTGTGAAAAAGTTCCCTAAATGGTCATGTATGACCTTAAACTGACACTAGGTCATGTATGACCTTAAACTGCATCATCAATGGTCCATGCATATGACCCTAAACTATTTGAAAGTCCCTTACATCCATCAAGATGTTAAACTGTGACGTCCTAACTACATGACGCTAAACTATATAAAAGTCCCTTATGTCCGGAAAGACGTTAAACTACATAATCATCAAAGGTCTTGTATGGCCTTAAACTACACCACCGTCCATCATGACATTAAAATGCACCATCCATGGTCCATGCATATGACCTAAAACTATTTTCACTTTCGTCCAACATGACGCTAAACTGTATCTTCCCTTTTTCATCCAACATGACGTTAAACTGGAAAAAAATCCCCAATGTGTCCAACATGATGTTAAATGGTGTACTCTTTTGTCCTCACTGCATGACATTAAACCGCACAGTCCCCCTTTCGTCCAACATGACGTTAAACTCTATTGTCCCCATCGTCCTAACTACATGACGCTAAACTGTACAGAAAGTCTGTGATATATCCTACATGACATTAAACTGTACTTGTGTGCCTGCTACATGACACTAAATTGTGCATCACCAATATTCCTAACTGCAAGACTTTAAACTACATTGTCCCTTCATACGTCCTACATGACGTTAAACTATGTATTGTTAAGGTTGTTTCTACCTCTTGTTTCTCACACTGAGTATGACTCACGTGATCTTAGAGAAAACCTCAACCATAACACTCTCTCTGGGCTACTAACCATGTGTAAGTCCCAACATTATTTTTTAGGTCGTTGTCCCCAAGAACAACTTGATCACTAATTCATTCTTTAATTGAACTACACGTACTTTGATCCTTGCCTTCTAGGCTGGGTATGTAGGCAACCTCCCAAGGTTCAAGACCAAAACCAATCTATTCACATCGGTTCACCTCCATCTCATACGATGTGGATTCGTGAAACCGCCCCGATAATCAATATCTTTACATTGGTTCACTTTTGTCTTTGTTATACGACGTTAAACTATACAACACTTTTGTCCAGTATGACAATAAGCAACAAATTTCTTTGATACCCTCACCTGAGATGGAACCATTATTTTCATTGATTTTTCAATCATGTTTCATTTCAAAGACTACGTGCATACATTGCAATGCCCAAACCTTTTATCTTGGGTTAAACCATCATTTCACTAAAGTCCCCTTTCACCCTTCACATGTACGAACCAAATTTGTACAGAGGGTATTTCTAGAACTACTTGGGCTTGATTCCCATCCTTATGGGATACGTAGGAACGTTCGAGTGTCCCTTGAATCCAGCCCCAAGTCTTTGGGCCTAACCCCAAATTCCATTTTAAATCCCTTGGATGAAAAGTCCCCATGAAAACACACACTGTGTATTTCTTACAATGGTCCAAGATTTATGACCCAAAACTAAGATCTCTAATCCTTTTGTCCCACACGACGTTAAACTGTATTTTAAGAACTATGTATGGCTTGATTCTCATCCTTATGGGATACGTAGTGAAGTCCAACATTTCAATTCAGGACCCAGCCACAACATGATTATGGTTAGCATTGATCTATGTATCTCTGTATACATTGAACAATACCCATATTTATCTGTCATAATCCTAACCTTAAATATTTTCAGATCCTCATAACCCTTTTCATGACTTCTAGTCACAAAAATGTCAAACTTCTGAGAGTTCTTTTGTCTGACTATGCAGCACATGCCCATAGGCGGCCTTGCATAAATAGTCTACATAACAGACTTGTTAGCCAAAAGATATTATTATTTGACTATGCAGCCAATTCCCTTAGGTGGCCCTGCATAATTCAACCCCCTAACAGGTTTGCCGGATAGTGGTATCTTCATTCTTGGTAAGAATGACTCTTTTGTCCTTATTTGTCTTAAATGACAGTATGTAGGGATCCGCAAAAAAAATCCATCCTTAACATATTTGTCCCATATCCTTTTTCATGATCTTAAAGTGTTCAAGTCTATGTCTTATATTATCCTTCCCTACGTTTGGGTCAGAACTTCGTATGAGTGATATTTATCCAGTTCTTCGATAATCTTGTTTGGAAATATCTTCTCCATATTCAAGTACCTCTTTCCATATAGAAAACTCTATACTTGGAAAGATTTGAATCTCCATAAACTTTCACTGGCTTTTAGCACTAGGAAAGTAAATTTCTGAGAGTTCTTTTTCCTGACTATGCAGCACGTGCCCATAGGTGGCCTTGCATAAACAGTCTACATAACAGACTTGTTATCCAAAAGATACTATTTTATTTAACTATGCAGCCAATGACCTTAGGTGTCCCTACATAATTCAACCCCCTAATGGGTTTGTTAAATAATGGTAACTTTATTCATGGAAACTACTTTTTCTAATGCCTTTTAGATCTTTTTTCATATCATTCCTCATATTCAAATATTCTTAAGTCATAGCTTACATATTTTCCCCTCATACTTTAGTATGGTAATATGTTTTCAGATGAATTTTCAAGGAATTAAGTCAATTCTAATTCATTCGGTCAACGATATTTCGACCATAAACATTAGCCTCTTTATGTCTGACATGCATGACATTAAACTGCCAGATTTCTTATTTCTTCTCACCTCAGAGTCAAATCCTCTTTTCTCTCCGGATCCAACTCTGAGGGGGGACTTTTGTTCATGATCCTTTTTCATCACAGAGTCCAAAGGAATGTAAAGGGAAATGACTTAGCACAAATTGATCCATCCTTTGAAGAAAATATTAAAAATCGACAAAGGGATGAACAAGGAGAAGATTGCCAATAAGTTGTGAAAGTTTCCTCATAGTCGCGCAAGTCTACTTGCGCGACGAATTATGGTCGTGCAAGTAACTTGCGTGACCTAAGTGATAACCTCCCGGGGTATTCTCCCTGCCTATAAATAGACCCTGTGGTCCCCCCATTCGAGGAGGAATTTTTCCAGAAACTCAGATTTGAGCTCCCGGTGCCCTAGTCTCTTCTCAAAGCTTCCGGAACACTTTTAACGTAATTTCTTACCTAGAACGGAATATCTAAAGAGGGGGAGGAAGGACTAAGTGTTGAAACTCATCAACACTTGCGCTCCTAGGTGGCCAGCCCTTAAGGGAAATGGCCACACTTGCGCGCCGCCTTACTCCTTCAATAGAACTTGCGCACCCCTCTGCTGGAATAACCTCAAAAGGATTCTAAAGTCCTTAAACAAAGGTCTCTCAATTATTACCCTGCTGATTGAACACCGCACAAGTACCAAATGTGTCGCACAGGCCTATACTTGCATGACCGGGACTTGCGCGCCCACGCAGTACATGCGCGCCTGCCAGGACTTGCGTGGCCCTGCCTTTTTGGATTCCTTTCTTTCCCATTTCACCCCTCTTAAGCCATTACACATTTCATATTAAAGATTCAGTCTTCAAGACACTCTTCAAATCCATTTATGGCATGATTTCTTGATTTGAGTTCCTTATCTGAAAGGAATTCTGTGGAATATCTCTCAAAACCTAGTGATTTACACATCTTTATGTCACTAAAGATTGAGATTTCATTCATTTAACCACATCCCATAAGATGAGAGAATCCTTAACCTGGGTCTCCTTTTTAAGAATAATCCCCAGTCATAAGTCCTCTAAATTTTGGGCATCCTCCTCAGGAGTAAGCCCCAGATCCCCTAACCTGGGCATCCTCCTTAGGAGTAAGCCCCAATCATAATTCTTAATTTGGGCATCTTCCTTAGGAGTAAGCCCCAATTCTTAAAGTTCCCAAATCTGGGCATCCTCCTTAGGAGTAAGACCCAGTCCCCTAATTTGGGCATCCTCCTCAGGAGTAAGCCCCAAACCTTAATCTTTGATCTGGGCCTCGTTTTCAGGAGTAAGCCCCAGTCTTAATTTCTCTTAACCAGTCCTAATTTACCTTTGATCTGGGATTCCTTTTCAGGAGTAAAACCCAATCATAAGTCTTCTCCTAATTCGGGCCTCCTTTTCAGGAGTAAGCCCCAAGTTAGAGTATTCAAAATCTCCATGAAGCACATATACCTTTGTGGACCCTGTTCCTGGATTTCTTCCCTAAAGTAAATCCTAACCTTCATTTATCTGGGCAGTCATACATACATAAATCTGACATCATTTCTTATGATTGCATCTTTCATGGCCCAATTGTCTAATTTTTACCAATACCTCTTGTTTCTCACACCAAGCATGAATCACATGAGCTTAGAGGGTAAAAGTAATTATGACATCCTTCTTTGAGCTATCAATCATAAACATCATACTCCCTTACTCGAACTACGTGGGTTCTAATTCCTTTTCTAAAACAAAGGATACTTAGGTAGCCCATCTATGGGTTCGATCCCAAATCTAAAATAATCCATGTCCTTCTGAATGACAATAAACTTCAAGTGCCCCACTGAGTGGCTTTAAAACCAGCATGGTCATCATAATGACCAAGAGACTTTTATATAAATGTGTCGAAGGGTACCATTGACCAAGAATCTCTAATAAATACAGATGATTCTCTATCGATGAAGAACCTCGAATACATATAAAATATTCTCTAAATTTCCTACATATTTGATCATTGATTGTTATATCTGAAGGAAAGCACATTTTATACTTGGTAATGTAATAAGGATTCATGAAAATAACTTAAATCTATAAAGAGAGTCCCGTAGTAGACAATAATTCCCCTCAAAAAGGTGTGATGAGTCCGAACTCCCATCCTCTTGACCAATGAAAATTCCTAAGCCTCATTAGTCTACAAACTAATGAGCACATACCTTTGGAAAGAAGGTCCGAATGGATGTGGAATCATTGGATGTTTCCTCTTCTACGAACAAACCCGTTAGAAACCGATCAGAACGTTCGAACCTCCCATCAAGGCGGTCATCCCCGGATTCCGAGGGAAACAGTATCATTTGGAATTACTTACTTATATTGTAACCCTCGTGCATACCTTATGATTTTTAACCCTCATGTCTACCTTACAATATAACCCTAATGGATACCTTATAGTTTAACTATCACAGTTACACTTAGAATAACCATATGTCTTAACTGAAAATTACACATACCCAATGTAATTGAAGGAGATATATTTTCCACCCTTCATTATAGTAAATTCCCAAGAACTATAACATAATCATAAAACACTAATAATTTCTTAAAACATTTATTTTGAATTTCGTAAAATAGAATTTTAACAGAGGATTTTTAAAAGAATGTCCTTTAAAATATCATATAATTGAAGTGATAATTAATTAAATGTTGTGTATAAACTATAAATATACATAATAAATCATTATATAAATTAAACTAATTACAAAAATAATATCAGTAGCACATAATCAATGAAGTAGAAGGTTAACCCAAAGAATGGAAATTAGGTTAAGAATTCCCATACCTCGGTTCTTTTTAATTTAAAATTGTTTAGACCACCTTAATAATTGTTAACTGAGTGTTATTGATATTTTATATAAATATATTTATGTTTATAAAACCTTCTATGATCATTTTATAACATAATTCGACCAATTTTTTAAAAATGTTTTCTTATTTCCTTTGTTCTGGGTGCGTTCTTCACATGATTTCCATGGTTAGTTCGTAAAAAAAATTCTTGTCAAATGAAAGAGAAACTCCAGAAGTGGAATGAAAGTGTGTTAATATGTTTCAATAATATTAAACTATTCCATAAGTAATTTTGGTTATATGGTATTAGGATGAATTATTAGATAAATCATTAAAGATACTTATTTAGATCATTTTGGCGGTTCTTCGATTATCATGAACTTGTTTCATCATTTAACATTAATATTATGAAAATAAGTTGATTAGATAAAATTATAGAGACATAATCATACACTTTAAAAACAATTTTGTCCATTAAAATGGGTTTACAACTAGCTTTAAATGAATTAATTTAAATTGAAGACACATCGTCCACGATGTTAGTAAATCAACACATCAAGGATAATGTTTTTATTTTTAGAATAAGATAAAGATGAGAGGAAGAATGATGACTAATTTTTCTATAAATATTATAAAAATCTAAAATATATCTAATATTGGAGCTTTCATGCCTCTTGGATAAGGGGTGGTGAAGCGAGTTTATGAAAATATAACCATTGAATAGAAAACACCAAAAAAATGTATGAGGATTTTTACCTCTAGATTTCTTCACTTTGAGATCCTCCTCAAGACCTTTGGTTTTGTCATTTTGATGATATTATTATGTCTTGAACGTGGGGAAGTGACTTGTAAGGGTTTTGGGTATAATTTAGATAATTAAATAACTTGAGAGGTGTGAGAAAAAGAGGGGTGACAGTGGTATTTATATCGGAGGAGGGGAGTGGATTACTATTATGTTTGTCATTAGTTTAATATTTTTGCTCAAGACTATGAATAGTATTAATTCATGTGACCCCAAATAGTAATAATCGAAAGTGAGTTTTAACCAAGGGTTCTTACATCAGCTATGATGCTAGTATTAGGGTATTTAATTGATAATGAATATATACAGTATATTACTGTATTTTACTATTCATAAAAAATTCATGAATTTCAGAAAAAATACATAAATTCACCCAAGATGTTTTGTTAGTGTGTAGAATTTAAAATTGAACTCCATTTTTCAATAATAATTTTTTAAATTTGATTAATTTAATTTTTAAATAAAATAATAATTTATTTATAAAATAACAATTTTAAAACTATAACTCATTCTATATCACCTTGAAAAATTAATCAAGATCTCATTATCTTATAACATTAAGAAAATAAAATTATAATATGATTTATTATTCATAAGTGTCATTGTACTATTCATATTACTATTCATAACGGTATGTAACTATTCGACAAAAGAAACATGTTGGTTCTATCAGACTCCAAATAATTTACTGATCACAACTGTAGATGTTTGCTTTTCAAAATTCAAATCAAAGAAGTGTAAAAATTATGTTTAACAGCTAGTTAACAACTATATACTTAAAATAAAGTTTTATTGTCTAGATATTCGTTATTTCATGCATTTAAAATTATTTATAAAACCTTTGGGTGTTATAAGTTTAACTTGAATAGATATTATACGAGTACAAGAATGTCGGTCTACTATATACTCGGATTTAGAAATTCTCAATTCAACCGAATCATTCCTCTAGATAATCCATGAAACAAAATTGTCACTTAAGGTAGAATGTGCCACCTGGTGTAAATTCAAGTCACTTAAATCCTCTATATAGTCAATATCTTTATTTACTTATAGATTCAAACCTGAACTATTTTGGTCTAGTAATAAAAAACATGACGTGACTTTAATATATATTAGAATCCACATAACTTAAAACATTTCAATATTCCTTGGGATCACATTAATATTTAGTATATAGTGACACACAAAACAATTTTAGGCCTAGATGATGTTAATAAGAGAAGGTTTCCAATCATTGTCAAAATACCATTAGGCTCATAAACTTTCTATCATAATATTTGATCATGTTGGTTCCAAAAACATTAAGAGTGGACATCCATTTATATTCTTACATTCCAAATCACTTCAAAAATTTTCTAAAGAAGAAAAAATATGATTGTCCCATTGAATGATTTTCCATCCCATAAAATTTAACAACCCACCCTACATAGAAATATCAAAAATACCTATTAATTTCCTCATTAATTTCTTCACAATGTTACCCTTTGTTGTATATATAAATAATATATCAATATATACAATGAACATGAGAGTGCACATGGAAAAAAAATTAAATATAGATTACATTAAACTTTGAATTTTTAAAACATAACACTTATAAAGACTCTATACAACCTAGCATACTAGGATCTTGGGGCCGACATTGACCAATATAGATACTTATTAATCCTAAAAAACATGACACAAACCTTATCAGGGTGAAAAACTATAGTTTTTTTATACAAATATTTTCTTCAAGATCATCATTCTAGAAGGAAAATTTTATATCCATTTGATAAATCTTGTAATGTTTATAAGATATCACTACTAGAATCATACAAAGAGTATCAATTTTTTCCTCAAGTGAAAGGTTTTATTCAAATATAACTCCTTGTATATAATAATAACCCATATAAAAATGATTATTTATTCCTTGTGCCATTATCTTTATGATTCTGTTTATTTCTAAAAACCCATTTGGTTCCAATAATGTTTTTTTCTCATGGATTTATTCTAACCGCCATGTGGATTAATTATTAGTTGTATAATTTCATTCATCCATATTAGTAATAAATTAATTATGTTCAAATTATTTTGAAATATTTTGAGGTTCAAATTGAGAGATAAGATATTTTTTCCCATCAAATATTAACTTTATTCTTCTTTGTATATCTTTAAATTTTTATCTAATAACATTCTAAGAATCAAAATATTTCTTCAACCATTGATTCCCTTGACTATAATCCTAAAATTCTTCATCTTAATGGGTAACTTTTGAGTCTATATTATCTAGAACATGCTCATTTACAACATACATTGTAAATGTTTGAAAAATATATATATTTCCATCTCCAATAGTGTTATCTTCAGACTCAATAAACATTTCTATTTTCTATTAATTTTCAAAAAAATTACATCTGAACACTCTATAATATTGTAATTATTTTTTCTTCAGAATATTTACCCACTACCAATATAAATATAGCATAAAAATATTCCCACTTCATTTATTTCTTAAAAAAAATTATATTAATATTCTTTATCTTCACGTAACAATGGATTCTAAATGCATTGAATTATTTTATGGAAGGTTTTTTATAGCACCAAATTTTATATAGATGATTATTTTTCATAGTTTTCAAAAAATTTATATTCTAAATTTTCACAATAATGGAAAAAAACTCACACTAAAGAAATATGAAACATTTTTTAGAAAACATCATTCATTCCTTGTTGATAATGATCCCATTTTTCCTCTCAACCATGAAATTTTATAGGGGGTGTATCGTGTGATCTATTTCTTATTTATTAAATTACTTTCTAATTATATATTAATGGAAATACACATATATTATTTTTCATTATCAGATCTCAATATATTTATATGAACACTATTCACATTTTTAACATAAATTTTAATGATTATATACATTTAGAATTCATCTGATTTTTGTTTATAAAGATGACATTAGTCATCTAGGTATAATAATAATTAAATGGAATGAAATAAATATGACCCTTGGTTTACTTATTCATCATAGGACATCACCTATGTGAATATATGTGTTCCAATGTCCTAGTGACCCAAATATCCCCATTTTTGTGTATAAAATTCTCCATATTCTCTTTATGGTATGTATGAAAAATTGATTGTCTATCCATTTTTAGTTTGGGAAGTTTTCAACTGAATAATGTTTGGAAATATTTCAAATGTTTATATTGAAAAGATGACTAATTATTCTTTGTCATAAGTTATTCTAAACCTTGGAACTTATAGAACATGAATTGGATGAGTCAACAATTTGAAATAAGATCCAACTTGTTCCACCATTTCTAATGACTTTTAAATTCTATTATTTTTTATATTATGCAAGATTTATTCTAAGAAATGAAGTAATTTACCTAATCAAATAGTTGGAAAACACTTAGATGTTTTTTTCCCTACCATAAGAAAAATAGATTTTCATTTGAGTTCCTTAGACTAAATTTTATTAGTTCCAACACCTTTAATCCTTAGGAAATTTTCATTTATAAATGTAAAATATCCTCCTGAAATTTTTTTAATTTATTTCAAGATTTTTGTGTACCCAGTGATGTTGGTTGAACATCCAGTATCAAGGATCCATGGTCTAGATCTCCTACATGATTTCAGAGACACTTCAACTATGAATGATTTATCTTATTGATTTTTATTTCTATCTCATTTGACTATTATTTATAGTTGAACTATCCTTTGAGGTTTTTTATACACATATGTGGAACATTACATGGTATTCCATAACTTACACACACTTAAATTAAACATTCCAACTTGTCCTAAGTATTCGTACTTAGAGAAATTTTATTCACAGCGTTATTATTTTTCGAATCATTATTTTCACTTCCAATATACTCCCCTTCCATTTATGAATACTTCATTTTAGGGAAATATTTTATGAGAAAGTTGTTAACTATGTAAAAAAATCATAAATCCAATAGTAACAACTGAATCCAAATATACACTAAAGACATAGTTTTCCCTAAAAAACTAAATTCAATATTATTTCCCTTAATTTACATATATGCTTTTTCTTTTCATGTTAATCAATGTAGTTTATTGTTATTTCAATATTATTTCTTCAAAAAATTAATAGGATTTGTTACTATCTTATTTTCCTCCCCATACACATACATATTTTGAAATAAAACCTTCAATATTAAGAAAAAATAGATTAAATGTTTTGAGTAATTTTTAGTAATGGTTTAAATAGAATTTATGTTCAAGAAATCTCAAATATGTTATATGATTGAAACTTGAATTTAATAGTTTTTTCAAAGTATTATTTCATCCATTTTGAATCCTTTTTAGTCATAATAATTATTGATTTAATATTTCCTATTTATCTTCTTTTAACATGAGTATTTATTCAAGACACTTCATGATATTTTCAATCTCAGAAACCTATAACTTGAATTTATTGATTTTTTCAATAGGTTCTATATTTATTTTGTGATATTATTTATTTTATTCAACTTTTTTAACATCATAATTCACCATAGTTTTAAAATAATTCAGTCAAATGTTATTCTATCCATGGAAATCCTCTAATTTAAAATAAGGAATATATTATACATATGTTTCTATACCAATTTAATATTAACTGATTTTAGGTATTTCATTACCTTCCATACGTTCAGTAAAATTATTTATTTTCTCTAGCACCTCATCCACTTATTGGATTATAGATAAAGGTTTTTCCCCATCCCATTTACTCCTAAAATTTAACTTATTTCATCTGTAGAGTTTATTATTTATGTCACTATACTTCTATATTGTTTTAAATGTTTTTCTATATCTCTTTTTTGTGTTTTTGTTTCTTGATCATCATCTTTCAACTCAATATTATTATTATTTTTATAATTTTCTACGGTGTGTATAATAACTCCAAATTTTAATAATTTAAATTTAATTTTTTCCTTTTATTTATCATTTCATGTTCTATATAATACAAAGATATGATATATGATTCTCTTGATGTAATTATATATCTCATCATTATCATCAAGTAGGTTTTGGTTATTCTTCTTTCAGCTTTATTTTTCTTATTTCTTAAAAATAAATCTCATCATTCACTTTCCTCTAAAATGTTGGTTTATTCATAATTTTTTAAGAAATTGGTATATTTTTCTACAGATATAAATAGATATCCTACCTATTTTCAACATAATAAATTTCTAAATCAAATGGGTTGGGAAAAATACTCATGAGTGACTTTGAAATAATGGAATCATCTAGATTTTAACCAAAGTCTCTAATATTTCTCAAAATAAATATATAATATTTAAAACAAGGAATATTTTTCAAATTTATAGATAAAAGGTGGTTATAAAATTACTACTTTTAGATACCCCGTTGTAATGAATTTAGTTTTCCAAATATTTCCAATGTCGGACGTGTCTCCACTAAATCACCAAAATAACTTTTTCATGCATTTATTCCAAAACCAATAGCTTCAAAATTCAAAATACAACATGACAATAAGGAAAATAATTCAATCATAAATACACATAAGAAAAATAAATTAAACATTTTAATGCATAGGTACCCAAAAAACTATACTCATGACATAGAGGATATATCTCGGCTCAACTACTCTTGAATACTAATCTTCAAAATAATCCAAAATACAAAAATAACATAGCTTAAAACAATATAAATTTTTTTAGGTAGTATGGAAAAGAAATTTTGATAAAGAATTATCATATTTAACATTTTCATTATTTATGGGAACCATTTTGGTTTTATTTTGAGTTCTTCTCATCTTATTTCTCACCTGGTTGATCTTATTCCTCCTGGTGGGTAAATCATGGGAAAATCATGCTACTTGAAAAAAAATTATTTTTTTTTGGTTATCAAGTCCTTATATATAATCATTGAGTTTAACAATATTATGGAAATTTTCCTTCTAGAAACTCATAATTCTTCATAAGGAGAAAATGAACTAAATGAAGGTTATGTTTACACAACATCTAAATCAAATTTATTGAGATAATTAATTATCCATATAGAAATTATTCTTACATAGATAATGATTTCATAGGTGATATGATGTTTACAAAGAACTAGATTGATGTTTACATAGTGAATAATCCTTAACGACACCGAAATTCATTCATAATAACACTATAATTATAATTTTGTAGAGATTGATCTTTAAATAGTTGTAAGATCCATATTTATAAACATAAATCATTTCTATTTATTGTAATCTCAAATTTAAATTGATGAAAACGCAACCAATCATCCTTAAAATTATGTAAAGGGAATGATCCTTAAAAATATCTTTAAACTTAACCATTTTTTTATTAAAATCTCAAATTATTGAATAATTTATAAAAGTTTAAAACCATTTTAAAAGTGATACATCTTTCTCAAGAATTCCATAATAACCCATACAGTTTATCAACCTCTCATAGATTTGGGAAAACTAGTCATAGTTTCCATTGTGATCTTATAACCCTTCCATACCATTTTAAGAATAGGCTTTAATTAACCCATAAGTTATTTCATTTCTTGTATCACTCATTGATAATTAATGCTTCTTAAAAAATAAATGATATTTTTTCATAAAAGGTCACTAGAATTTCCTACGAATATGACCAGATTTTTTTATCTCTTAGATGGACAACCAAGATTAATTATAGATATTATTTCATTAATTATTACCCTATGCAAGTAGGGGAAACTTACCTTCCATGGGAACATAGAAAAATATTTTGAATTTTGAGAAGAATCATCTAGGATCTCAATAGAAAGAAGATTTTATCAAATGATTTAATAATAAAGATCATATATTTTAGAGTCTTTGATTCCATCCATAATAGAGAATGTATGCTCTATATGGGAAAAATGTATCTCACCTCAATCCTCTAAATATAGTTGAATGAAATATATTAGTTACCATAATCTCTAATCTTCTTTAGCTTTCTACATATTATGGGATTGAAAATTCTTTCAAAAAGAATCTTCAATAACATTATCCTTATTGGGTTCATCATAACTATTAAAATAAAATTATTTGGGGTATACAACATAGAAATATTTCCTTTGATTTATATCAGTACATGTAAGGATATGTTTATGGTTATTTTGGTTAGTGCATATCAAACATTTTCACCAAAAAAATGATGCCTTCAATATTTTAAGGTATTGAAATTGAAATCCAATTCTCGGTCAAGGGTATGATTTCTCCCTTCATGTGGTTAAATCTTAACCACATGATACCAATTTATTGTCATTAATTAGAAAAATAAGAAGTTATACTAAAGGAGAATTAAAATAAAACTAAAACCCTATGAATTTCTAAGGTAATATCATAATAGGGGATGTAGTGAAACATTTATTATCTCTTCATATTCTACCTCAAAATAGTAAAAAAATATTAGATTTTAATAAAATATATCATAAGAGTTTTATTTGGATAAATATTTCAAAAGTTATGATAATGACATTATAACCCCTAAAAATCATGATTTTAAAAATTTGAAAGGGGAATTTCCTAGAAATTATTATTTCCACCTTCTAGAGAGCTAATATGTACCAACATAGAGACCATATTCCCAAGGTCATTTAGTTCTTATATCCAAGAAGATCATAGATAACGCATTATATAGAGCTCAAGTTCCCTAAATGTCTCTATTAAAGGACACTGATGTAATGTAATATCATTATTAATTTTATAATTTAAAAAGATATTATTCAAAAATACTTCCACAAATGTGTCTTAAAGAGGATGAAAATGTTATTAATAAATTCTATAAACACCATTGACACATCATTGAAAAAAATTAAGTGACCACCCAAGATTTCCTCCAATAGAGTAGGGGATACCAACCAATATTTTGTATCTACATTTTTTTAGAGTTATTACCTCTAGATATAAAATTTCACCTGATATCATGAAGCAACATTAACAAGGAAATAAATGTATAACAAAATTATTAAAAAACATATGAAAATATCAAAAAAAAACTTTATCATAAAATTGAAGATAACAAAATTTAATTACTATATGAAAAAAAGGAATCTTGGACATATTTAAGCCCAAAAACTGATAATTTGAGATTGGACATCATAAATAGAACTTCATGACAACATTTTCCACATCTACCACCCATATCCATCCCTTGAGACAATCCTCCATAAGTATATAGTGATCTACAAGTACATCTTATGTATATGTGGATTAATAATAAATATAGTACAGATAATCCCACATAATCCAACATAATTATCAAGCATAATAAGATTCCTGATCAATACATATCAAGCTACTCATAGCCCACTTTAAATATGACTAAAAAAATTAAAAAGTTACATATGTTTTATTAACCCCTAATGTTATTATACTATATTAAAGGGCCCCTATCAGATATATCTTACTATGTAGTAACCAAGATCCCTTAGGTAATTTTGGTATTGCTCACATCAGAGAGGAGACCCTTGGTATGACACTAACCATCTGTTCCCGCCACATACTAAATATTATAACACAAATAAATAAAATTTGTATGGAAGTAAAGAAATATAAATAAAATTAGATTCCTTTATTAATTTACAACCTGATAAATCAAATTATATTTACCTAACCATTAGATGATAGATAAAATGATCATCTCCAACTATCTATAAAATTTTGGTGAAAACAAAATTCTCTATATCTGCAATTTTATATCTAAATTCTAGTGTAAATACATTTATCCACAACTACAACCACAAAAATAGATCTATAAGTCATAGTTCTATGGGTAAGATAAGAAATAATATATGGTGAATCATCATCCACCTCTATCCGAGAGTTTCCATAAAGAATGATTGTAAACAAGAAAGTGTATTTTTATCTATCTAATCCTCACACATGAGAAGTTTCTGAAGATATATAGATCCACCTATCATATACAAGGGAAGATGGATTATTTAAAAGTATCCACCAATTTCTTAGCCATTATTTATTCCATCTTAACCTAGACATGTAAATTATTAGGGACACATATTTGTAATTAATAATGAATTACTACATAGACCTCTAGGTGGGAAGTGCAAGATCATATTCCTCTCACTCTATACCTAGTTTTAAGGTGAGTGTAATGTAGGCCAATCACAAATACCATTATAGATATGATGTCCATTTATCATTAGTTGTATCACATTACATAGTAAGAATGTACCTAGAATAGTCTCCTCAATCAAAATAAAGGATAATCATATATGTAACACAAAAATTCTATATTGAAATCTAGAGGTGATAAATCACCCTAATTGGATTCCAACATTCCAATATCATATAAATTTAATGATTCTTCAATAATAGCTACCTGATATTGGTTGAATTATTCAATTAGTTACAACATAACATGATTGATATTACTTCACTGATTATAAGTAACATTATTTTCATAAAAAGTGATCAAGATTACTTCCACTATTTTCCCTAGTTAGTGTCATGGATTATGTGAATCTTTATCAAAATTATCCGACTATCTCAACCTTTAATGTTTATAACACCATTCTTCATTATATTTATGTAAATAATTGTATATTCATTATGTACTAAAAATTACACCATAATCATATCACATATTTTATGGATTAACCCATTATTATTGTTGTCTAATTACTTCATTATAATTGATGAAATAAAATATTAGTCAACATTTCTAGAATTTATAGTTCAAACCAATTATCCTCATTTTTTAATCAATGTCATGTCTTGGTAGAAATTAGTGAATTTATAAAATTCAGATAACAATAGTGTATTTTATTCATGAAAACATATTTAAATTGATATCATGTTCCCATTAACATTATTTTATAGTTAAAAACCATTCTCACTCAATCCTTCTATTGTTATTCAATATCAACAATCTGGTGATATTTTATTTCCATATCTATTAATATCATATGTAATGTTTTCTACATTTCATCATTTATATCCATTATATTTATATATGATCATTATTTAAAAATAATTTGGTAAAAATTATCTTTATAAACTGATTTAGATATGATAACATGTATTTATAAAAACAGTTAAAATTTATAGTGGAATAATTTCCATATAATAAAAATAAAATATCACAATCTTTGAGTTATCACCATAGACTAATGTTAACTATCATTTTTTAGGTGACTCTTAAAATTGTCTAATTGATGCTTCTTATTTGATTCAAAAAACATACAAATTAATTTTATTATTATAAATAATAACATTTTACATAATTAATCATAAATAAATCTTAACAACCAAGTATAACAACATATATAACACATTCTTCATTTTATCCATTGAAAAAAATTTGGTAATCTATGAAATTCATAATAGAAATTACATAATTTAACCATGAAAATTTATTATTACAAAACAATAGTGCTTTTGAAATTTAATTTGTCCCAACAAAATTACTTTGTCTACAAAAAAACTCCGAAACACCTCTAATTTCATTCCATTTGGTCCATGATGCAAATAAGAGACCAAGAAAATTTCAAAAGTCAAAATGAGATTTCCACACACCCCCAACACATTTTCTTATTATCTCACTAATTGGGAGGTTCTACATAGAACCCCCTAGCTATGCATGATCCTACCACTTGTTTGATGCATCCAATGTTTGATTTCATTAGACTTTCAATCGAGAAATCATATAACCTTTGTGAGTAATCCTTATACTATGAATTCTATACATTTGGGGATACTCAATCCATTTGATCATTCGACTGAAAAACTTTGGGAAGGCTATAATATGAACCCATTAGTTCACACCACCACTCCATTTCATGGCCATGAGGAAATAAGGCACTATATGATTAAGAAATCTAAATGCTCTCTTCTTTACTGGAGCATATCTACTTTTACAGCATGTTATGATATCCATCTACTATCATTTGTCATTTATAATGAAAATATATATAGTTAAAGTCTATATTCATCAAAAAAAACTCATATTATTATATATTTTTCTCTATAATCATTACTTGGCCTTTTTTCATTATAATTTTGAGTTAAATTTCCTTAGAATTAGAATATAATAAAAATTTATTAAAAAATATTCCTTCGATGTTATGATAAAATATAACTATGATTAGGGTGATTCAAAATGGTTTGGAATTCTCTCATTTATAAAATTAGAGTAATATATTGTAATCTTTTTTAAACCCAAATATTAAAATGTTATTAATAGATATTTTAAATTAACCCTAAAATAAATTTCTATGTTATCTTGGAATCCTAGTTTATATTTCAATGAATATAAATGAATTATATTAATTTAATCTCCTAAAATATGGATATAAATAGTTTTGGAATAATTCTATTAAAAATTATTTTGAATCAATTAAGAATATTTTAATTCTAGAAAATTCTCCCTATTATTTCTCATAATCCATGCATCAGATTTTGAAAATCCAAATTTATATGGTTTATTTAATTTTAAAGAAAAATATATTTAAATTTCAAGTCCAAATTCAAATACTTATCAGTAGAATAATATGTAAGAAGTTCAATCCATAATTGATACATTAAAATCAAATAACCATACCCCAAACATGATGATTCGACCATCTTCAACAAAACATTCACCTTCTAGAGGCTAATATATTTGTGGTGGAATCCTGCAAAGCTATATACCCATCCAAATTTTCTATAAAATATATTTATATAGTATAGGATATCGGTTGGTCGATTTTTAATAAATATTAATTATGTTTTAAAAAATGACTAAAAGTACTCAAAATGATGGTGAAACATTCAAAACTCTTCTAAAAATTGGAAGAAAAATATTTTCTTATGGGAAATACACCATCCCAAACACAATTGAAATTTTTTATTCTCCATTAGGTTCCCCATTATGGATTATTTTTTATTAACCATTTTTAATAAAAAATTTACATTTCTTTTAAATATTCTCATGGAAATCAATTAATCCACTACATATAATCATTTCCATATAATACTTCCAAGAAAATTCAACAAAATTTAAATGATAAACCAATTCTAATAATATAAAAATTCATCCTAGTGTTAAAGAATAATTTTTTTACACTCTCCCCAACATAAAAATTTTATCATTGGAAAGATACAAACTAATAATTGCACATTTAACACATTCATTAACCATCCCTATAACTGATAAAGGGACCCTCTATCTAATTTTTAACCAATAATGTAATGAATTGATAAAAAGTTAGATAACTATAAATACAATAAAAATTCCACAATCTTAGTGTAACATGTTAATAAAAAAAATTTCCCCACTGAGCTAACAAGCATAGGGTTCCTTCAAGGGAATTTTTTTTATCCATATAAAATTAGAAAACATAAATGTTATAAAAAATAAATCAATTGATCATATCTATCACAATGGTTAATATTTTATTGTAATATCATAAAATTGATTAAAATAATCCATCTCACAACCCCTTAATCATAAAAATATAAGATATTTTGAACAGCATTTCTTGAAACTGTAATACTTTCTCAAAAAATTCTTTTACATCATAGAAATATTTACCAACTATACCTAGAATGATCATCAACATCCCCACATTTATATAATATATTAGGGTATCTATGAAAATATCTCCAATCTTGACCAATATCTTTTACAGTTTTCTTTTTATTAAAAAATAACTAAAAAATTAGATGTAATCAGAAAATGATGACTCAATTTATGCACAATATCAACCATAAAAATATTCATTATAAAAAATTATAATCATTTCTAAGAATTATTCCTCCACCGGGCTTGGAGAAAACCTATTGAAATTAAAAAATGTCTAAATAATAGGTCAAAAATATCTTGAATTTATGTTAACAAATCCCCTTATACATTCATCATCTTTTAACATGACACTAATTAGTTCATACTATAATAGAATAATATATATTATATGTATTTTTAATGAAACCACTGAATATATCATTTTAGAAGAATCTATAAATCAATACACAAAACCTACTCCAAAAAATAAAAAATGCTTGGAAAATAATTCATTTATAGATGGATTGGTTAACAAAATGCTCTTGGATACTCACTTTATATATTTCATAATTTTCTCTTTGATTCTTGTAAATTTTATTTATGGAATATATTTTTACTTTATACAAATAAAATAGACTTGACATTATCTCATATCATAATAATTACCCAACCATATTGAATAATCTCACCCATAAGGATTTTTATTTCCTTGGAAGTTATTGTTGCCTTTTGATAATATCATTAGGTCATAATTAACATGAATTACTCAGAAAAAAACATTTATCCTTTTGGATACTCGCAGACATTTTCCCACAAGATTTTATGATTACATTACACCTTTTAATCCCGGTTAAGAAAGGATACCATCCACATATTTAAATGACATGTAACCTAGTTATTTTTAATTTTGGTTTTAATTTTTTGAAAATAATGTACTGATTAAATTTTAGTTTTCAAGTGTGGGGTTGGTTCTATATTTGAGATATATATATATATAATATGAAATTTTTGGGTGGTATCTTGGGTGATTTTACATGTGGTTTATTGTTCAATTGATTTTTTAGAGGCTTTGGATGGGCATGAGGTAGTTAAAGTAATAGTCCTAAGACTGGAGGTCGAAGAAAGGACCTCGAAATCACTTACCTAGTACCCAGTGACTTGGGTAGTGAGGAGGATATAGTAGGGGTTCCTCTAGGTACCCAAATTACTCAAATCAATATCTCATAGAACCATTTATATATTTTTATAGGATGGTTTTTTTCATTTTTATCACTCATATTTACCCCAATAAAGGGGTTACTTTAAGCTAACCCTCACTAATATATCCGTAAACATCTCCCATGGGTCCTTATTTCTTTCTTATTCCACAATTATTTCCTCATACTATATGGTGGATTTTTGGGGATATTTCTTGAAACATTCCAATATGAGGCCCCTCTTCTATATCACTTCATTCCATATTCCTCCTCAACATATTTTCTATCCCTTATTATGTATTTTCTTATATGATAGAAATACATGCTGAAATCACTTCTTGATCAGGATAATCATTTCTTTTTTATTCAATGAATCTCTTATAGATATTTTCATGTCATTCATCACTACTTTCATTGAAGGTGATCATGGCATGAATTATTTTATGGTTTTCATGATCTCCAGGTGTAACTAAATTGGGTTTATATGGGATTGAATTTTTCTTTCTTAGTTGAAATGATATTCCCATGATTTTAATATTTATTAGACTAAATATATTTTGGGTTTAGTCATCCATGATTTCATTTATTTTGTAATTTGGTCCCCTTGGATATAGAATTCTGATTTGGCGGGCTTCAGATTTCCCACCAATGATCGCTCATAATTGATAAATCTCTATAATTGTATTAAAAGGATATATCGATCATACCTATGATTATTAGGATATTCTGATGAGATCACTGATGTATTTTTTCCATTTCATTAATAAATATTAACCCTTATTCTTCCTAAATATTAATAATTTGTTTGTTATGGTAGTTTTATATAATAAGATAAACATTACCAATGAGTTTTAAAGTGAAACTATATAAATATTTAGATTATTATTATTGTCTTGTAATACTTTGAAATATAATGCTTTATGAATTGATCACTTGACAGACTATATCAAGGAAATTAATATTTATATTGAGTGAATGTGGTTATGAATCCCTATGGACTATTGAGAATGGTGATTTAATATTCCCCATTCACCTGGGAATTTTTAGCTATCATGGAAATTGGTATTGGGATAAATTTTTTTGGAGTTATAATACCTTGAATAATGCATACTCTTTTAACCTTACTCATGTGTATGTAACAAAATCATAGTTTTCAGTTTATCCGAAAAGAGTAATAAATAAATGAATGAAACATAAACTCTTATTATGTGATTGATTGAATGACACTATGAGGACTAGTCTTGTTGTGTGGGAAAATTGATTTGGGACTTAAACTTTTCTAGTTATAAAACTCTATATATCTATTGATGTTCTATGCTTGATATTTTTCTAAAATGATAATTTTACCTCAGTATAGGATATAAAATAGATTCAGCATTTTAAAAAAATTATTTCAAAAAACTATCTTTGAAAAATTCCTTCTTCATTTGAAAAAATTACTATTATATATTTCCCACCCTTTAATAGTTTATTTCACATAACACTTTATATAAATTTTTTAAATTCACTTTCATTAATTATGTGATACACTATATTTGAACCAAGTAGTAAATTGTGGAAAGTTTCCTTTAATAAAATTTCAATCAATATGGATGTTTTTTAAATAAAGGGCTTGATTAGGAAAGCTGGATAACCCTTATTTCAGATTGAAGATGATTTAATAACAAAATAACTTAAAATCAATCAATAAGTTACTTTATTTTAAAACAATAGTCTTACATGTTTTTGTAACACTTGTTTTAAATTAAAAGGTTAGGGTTGAATGAATTCTAGACATCTTATTCATATTAATGGATTGAATTTCGAAGTTTTATTTACATTTTATTACTTAGTAAAATGGGTAGAAAACAATTTGGTTGGGCATGTAGCGTGCGATGTCTATTTTAGAAGAGTGTTTTATTATGGTGCCTCAAAACCAATCTTTAAATGAGTTTAGTAAGGACTATCATGGAATACCATTAAGAATTGGTTTCTTACACCTATTATGATATATTTGAGTTTTCATTTGGAAATACATTTATCTAGTCTATCTTTTTGATTATTTTGATTATATTAAACTATTGATTTTTCCTTTTATACTACCTAGTTAGCTCTTTGACTTTCATATTGGATTCTTAACATGCCATGTTTATGAAATGTATTGATGGAAACTTATAGGGTTATTTAGTGATTTAAGGTATGTCTTTATTTTATTATAAGGATGTCTATAATTATTAGAAAGAGTTTTTATCATTAATTTTTAAATAATGTCTACTATTTATTTAAATTAAAACTCCGGTTGATATAAACAATCGTTGATATTTTTTAATGAGGATGTTTTTTATTATGAGGTGATGTGTGTTTACGGTAAAGTTAATTAGACATTTTGTTTCACTATTAGTAGTTTTTTAACATGGGTATCATATTATAGTTTTATTTAATACTCTTGAATATGCATAGCTCTATATTTCTAGGTTTTATATATTATTGTGTCTCACTCTGGTGATGCAGGTTACATCTACACAAGAAGATATGCCTATATGTGTATGTATATATATATATTTGATCCATATAAGTTGAGAATATTATTACATTGTAAGGATCATATATATATTTATCATTATACATATATATACATATACACATTCCCTAATATGAGAATATGTTCCAATCTAGGTGAGGATGATATGCATATAGTTCCTTTTTATGAGAAGATGAGCAGCGGGAGAGTGATAACACATACATAGTTCTAGCCTATGATGAGAGAGTATCCCCCATAGAAGATGATTATATATATATGGGTATTATAATTGTAACAGCCCAAGATTTTATGAAAAATATTCTTTTTAATTTCACTAATGTCTTGTGTTGTATGCTACACCAAAAGAAGCTTTCACAATACACATCTCTGACCTGGCTTGAATTATACGCAATCGCGACCTTCCACGATAGCATGTGTTGTACGCAACACCGAGTTTCGCTAAACAACGATATGCTATTAAGATATTATTAAAACTAGCCGTTATGAATAGTAATAACCACTTTTTGAAATTTTGTAAATTTTATTTTTCAAAATGTAATTCATTTTTGGATTCGTAATATCGAAATTAGCTTAGGG
The DNA here is from genome assembly GCA_963277665.1 of Viscum album. Lineage (NCBI taxonomy): Eukaryota > Viridiplantae > Streptophyta > Magnoliopsida > Santalales > Viscaceae > Viscum > Viscum album. The sequence goes on along the minus strand of OY728130.1, from coordinate 581,443,481 downwards.
TGAAATTTTGGTACTTTTCGGATAACTTTCATATTCTGATGAATAGTGAAAATTACTAAATTTTAATTAAAAACAAATTTTTTAATCGAAATAATTAATAGTGATAAATTATTAATTTGAGTAGTTTTAAAGTATATTTACAATATATTTTTACCATTTAATACAATGTTGGTCATTGGATGTAATTTCACATTTAAACCAGTTATAAACTAGTGTCAATCTTTTGATAGTTATTATCTCTTAAAAACACGCTATTTGTTTTGACGACGAGAATTAATATTTAAATTAGTTAATGCAACTGATATGTTTTCAATTTGGTAAAATAGACATCATTTTTGAGTTCATAATATCAAATATAGCTTAGGCCTAATTTTTGGTATTTTTCTGAAAACTTTCAATTTTCGATGAATAGTGAAACCACTAAGTGGTAGGTTAAAAACTGAATTTTGCATAAAACTTAATTTTACCGCTTCTGTGAATGGAATTTCGAAAATCCAACAGACACGGTTAATATCAAGGACTAAAATGTGGTTCAATGAGATGAAAATAATTTTTGGTGAATAGTAACTTTTTACTTTTTTTACCACGGTTAATAGTAAATAGGGTAACTAAGGGTAAATATGATATTACTATTACCCTAACACATGTCCTAATTCTATTGGATAAGTGTAATTCGACCAAAAACAACCTTATGAATATAATATGACCATTTAGGTCCACTTGGATTAGATTATGACATTTAATATTATTTTATTTAATGAATAGTTAAAATAGTTAAAATCAAAGTTTAATAACTAAAACATTTTTAATATGAGGTTATACATAAGATAAATTCGACTATAAATATTCATTAGAAATCTAAAAAGATTTCCTACATAATTATATTTTATTTATAATTTTTAGACTTTAAATATATTAATTTATTTATGACACAACGATGATGCAGTAATTACCCTTTTAAGGAAATATTAACATAATTGATGTTATAAATTCTCAAATGAATGTAATTTGAGACTTTTTATGAATTACACTAATTTTATAGGTTACTATGATATATTAGTGTTGATTTAATAAACTTGGTTTGAACATATAATTCTGTTATGACTTTCACAAAAATCAAATATCAAATAGTGTCAAAATTGACACAAAATAGTTTTTAAATCTAATATTATATTATTAATTGTTATTTTATTCCTAAAAATCTAAGGTTCGGCCAAATGACTTAGATAAGGATATATATATTAATAATAAACAATTTGGGGTTCGTTTGGCATGTTATAGTAAGTGTATTAACCATATAGTGAAAGAAAACAAAAAGACACGGTAAAAGTTAAATTATTTAACTTAGAGTTAAATCTAATTGATAAGGTTACAATAATACCCTAAACTTGTCTAAATATTATTGGTTGATAGTATTTCGACCCATCCCCACTTTAGCTCCGAAATAAGACCCTTTGGAACCATTATAAACCGATTTTGACTTTAATATAAAATAATATTTTGAGGTATTCCTAAGGTGCCCCTCTCCTCCCTTATAAAAGGACACCTCCTCCCCCTCCTCCTCACACCAATTTGAGCACTCAAGCTCGGCCAACCCCTGCCAAAATCTCTTCTCCACTTCCCTAGAATAATCCTAGAGGTTCTGGTCTTCCTCAAAGACCAATTTTAGTGCCCTAAGAGGAGGTCTCAAAGAGGCGCTTCAAAGAAGAGGTAATTACCGTTACCAATTCTTTCATATTTATTTCTTCTTCCACTTCTTCTTCTTAGGTTGTTTCATTATGAAGTAATAACATCAGTATCACTCATATACTGATATATTATTATAAGTATGAAACAATCCTATTTCACCATCTATCCATCCTACGGAAAAAGAAATCACCGCGCGTGCGTACGTACGGAATACCGTCTCCACGCCGTGGTGTAATCTATTTTCCACCACCACCTTACATGGATGGGTATAATGGTGTAAAGAATAACTATACATAGTTATTACAACATCATATTCATTCTGATATATTGTATAATCCACTCCAATTCAATTCAATATTTATGGAAATGATATCATCGCTCGTGCGTACGTACGGACTACCGTCTCCACGACGCGATGCTATTCATTCTCCATGTTAACCATTTAAGAATGATTATAAATTATATATAAGAAATAATAATGAAATATATGACATTATAAAGCTACTGGATTTATATATATATATATATATATATATGTATTTCATCTACTTACTTCCATTCAAGACAATAAGGAAAGAAAAACAGCGTTCATGCGTACGTACGGACTACTGTCTCCATGAACGGTGTTTTTCATTTCATTTATCTATATATTATATATATATATATATATACTGAATATATATGATATATAAATCATATTTTATATTCTGGAAGTAAGTAAATCATGATATAAGTAATAATAATGTCAAGAACAACAAGTCAAAACACCTACGATAAATGAAACGATTTTACCCAAAACGCTTCTTTAACATGGAATTTACAAAAGAACGGGTAATATAATGTCATAAGTGAACCATATATGATATCATAAGAATGAATATGATTCTTTAATAAGTAAATGACATTATTTAAATCATTATACAGGAGGTTCGGACACATACGAAGCAAATCGGACCTAAGGTAAGGGAAATATCACAATCTCATTTTTATCTGAGATTGTTTATACTTTAGTATTTACTGGGGTGTATTTTATCATCCACATCCATGTTTCCTCAATATGTAATATTATTTCCATTCACCTACAATTGTTTAAATCCTATTTTACCCTTCATTGAGTTTTTAGTAAAAGATATGAAAGGAATATGATTTCGTTTTTCGTACGAGTTACTTTTTTGACTTTTCCGACAAAAGTATGAGAAAAATGTTTTTTTAACTTATACCGCATGAATGGATTTTTAAAACATTATTTCCAAGAAGCTTCCTTTACAATTTTTCAAGTTTATTTTTAATCAACTTCTTTTAGTTTAATGTTTTATGACATGTTAAGAAAGGAAAAATGTTTTTAAAGAAGAAAGGATATTTTCCTCAAGAATTCATTTCAAGTGTTTTTTTCAAAACTATTTTCCATCTAAGTTGACGTTATTTGATATGTATGTTTCAAGTAAAATGTCTCTATGATTTAAATGGTTTCAATTTTCTTATGATGAAATGATATCAATTGTTTATGGATTATGATTGCATGATGTTTAAGAATCCCATTTTATTACATGGGTTATGCAATGATGTATGATTTATGATTTTGTGGAACACATAATAATGGTATAATTATGAGAAGGGTGGGACCTATATCTCCCTACAATGCATTGGGTAAAGATTTTATATCTCATGAGATAGACAGGGCTGGAACGGTAGGTTATACCGGTTCAGTGAAACAGGACTGAAACGAGGGTTACTCGATTCAGAAAGGGACTTTGTCCACTTAGATAGTCTTGGCAATGAGTCTTGACTAACAAGAAATGATTCTCTATGATTATGTGTGAATGCCACAACGTTTCATGTTTTAAGTTATGATTATTGTGATTACATTTCACTTCCATGATTTACCCCATGTTATGAAATTATGATCTCTTTTGCAGGTTAAGATTTTCAAAAGTTATGTGCTTATGTATATGATGTGATTGATATTTCTTTTGTTTACGCTTACTGAGCATTTGAGCTCACCCTTGTATGTTTTCTATTCCCCAGGATATAAAGAAAGGTTTTAGGTATAAAAAAAAGATCTTTATGGGAGATTTAGAAGATCTTTCACCAGGATTAGAAGATTATATTCCGAGTTTCCAAAGACACTAAACTATTACGATCCTTGTGTGTGTGTTTTTTGTTATGTACTAAGTATTCCACAAATGTAATGTAATGTCCATGTACGTCAAGTTTCGGGTCTCTACAGTTGGTATCAGAGGAAAGGTTTAGTCAACCTTTGGAAACTAGGATGCGAGAACTTTAGTGAGATCCCTAGAGATATTTATAAGGTATGTCTAGGGATGTCCCTAAGGATAAGTATACGTATAGGATACAGTCCTAGAACTACGATAACGATCATAGAATTTAACCTAAGATGTTAGATATTGAGGATACTCCACCTTTATTATGTTGTTTTCCCTAGCATGATTTTTGCCTCTCACACTATTCTTTTTTGGGTTTTAGAAAATGGCTGGAAACAAGATGATTCACGATAATGGAGGATATGATGGACAATGGAATGATATTATTCATAATGAAATGTGATTTGGAAGTCCAAACATCATTATTATGCCGAATCAGCAATCTCATAATATGATCAATAAAGTAAAATTTGGTAAGTTTCCTGACTCGGCTAATAAGAGAAAGATGGAGTTTCATGATGATCATAGAGGAAAGAAAGTTCAATTTTCCCTATGTAAATCATGTGGGAAGAGGCATCAAGGATAATGTTTCAAAGGAACTGGAAGATGCTTTGGGTGTGGAAAAGAAGGACACAAAGCAAGTAAGTGCAAAGGAAAAGGTTCAGTTAACACCATGGATGAGGATAATGGTATTGCTACGACATCAACAATGGTTAAATGTTTTAAATGTGGAATGTAAGGGCATTATGCAAACCAATTCCCTAAGGGAAAGTCTCATGAAGATAATCAGTATGGTCGTATGGGAAGTATTTATGTTGATGATGATGAAGAGACTACAAATGATATGTGAGATGAAAGAATTGTTGAAGCTCGGTCAATGGTTTAAGAATGTAGTGGAATGATTACATGTTTATCATGTGTAATGTTGTATAAGAAATATCATGGTACTATGGAATAAAGAGACATCTAAGGATTGTTACACTGTTGTCTTTCCTTGAGTTATGAAAGTGTATGATTAATGGTACCACTATCCATGAATGGTTATTCAGATATTTTTGGAATTTAGATGATATGAGCATAATGAAGGAATAATAAGATAATGAGGTGTTTGATTGTATTCATGAGCTCATGACTGATATAAGGAGAAGGTTATATCATGGTTTGAGTATAGAGAATTTTTGGATTTTGGTATGTGGAAAGAGTTAACTTTTAACTGCATTCATGTTTTCACTAAGGTTCAATGGGTATTCAAGAGAATACATGATTAAGGCCTTTGAATGTTTGGAATGTGACCAAGAAGACATATCTTATGATATATGGGGATTAACGACAGTATTAAATCTCTGGTAATCGTTTAAACTATATTATGAGAGTGGACTGTAGTATTATGGATAAGCCTAAAGATTAGAATGGATTATGTTGGACATAAGTTAGTATTGTTTAAGGATAGAAGATTTTCGATATTATTTATGGGATGTTATAGTAATATAGTTTTAGAAAAAGGACAACCTGCAGGACAGGAGACTGCCCATCGCTTCGGACAAGGCTGTAGGAATCGAACCCACAACCGAAGTGCGACTGGCCTTTATCGCCTACTACTGGCCTACAGGAAGTCCCTATTTATTAGAAACTAGTTTTATTATATTAAGCAGTATGATATATGAAGTATAAAGTCCATTTTAGGAACCATATATGATTAATCTCACTATAGATCGACTTATGTATATAATTTTTGCTAACCTTTTGTTTGAGACAGATGGAATGACCCGTCATTCTATCACATGATCTGCTAACACTTCACGAATAACAAATTCAACTTCATTTATTTAAGAGATGAAGTGAAAATTTTTAAAGGCACGAACAACAGTGAGATTGTACCAAAATAAAGTAAGTATTTATTCTAATTCAAATTCTTTAACTTTAGGGAAACGATCTTGAAAACCCAAAATGTTGTCCTAGTGATCTTATATCTGATTAATCGGATGGTACCTTAGATCGTCACAAATTTATGGATTTGTGATTTTTGTCTTTTCCATAGCCATGTTCTCTACCACTCTCCATCAGAACATGATGGTTAGATTTTTCTTCCATGTCCATATTTTCACCTATGTGGAAACCCAGTGATTAGTTTATTTGGGTAATCGTCAAGTTTCATACTTTTGTTTTTAAATATTGGTTTTGGTATTCCTTTTTACGATGTGGGTTTCTATTAAAGAAACTTTTGAATAGTAAACCATTTATAACCCCGACGAATTTCGAGGGCGAAATTCATTTTAAGGGGGGTAGAATGTAACAGCCCAAGATTTTATGAAAAATATTCTTTTTAATTTCACTAATGTCTTGTGTTGTATGCTACACCAAAAGGAACTTTCACAATACACATCTCTGACCTGGCTTGAATTATACGCAATCGCGACCTTCCACGATAGCGTGTGTTGTACGCAACACCGAGTTTCGCTAAACAACGATATGCTATTAAGATATTATTAAAACTAGCCATTATGAATAGTAATAACCACTTTTTGAAATTTTGTAAATTTTATTTTTCAAAATGGAATTCATTTTTGGATTCGTAATATCGAAATTAGCTTAGGGTGAAATTTTGGTACTTTTCGGATAACTTTCATATTCTGATGAATAGTGAAAATTACTAAATTTTAATTAAAAACAACTTTTTTAATCGAAATAATTAATAGTGATAAAATATTAATTTGAGTAGTTTTAAAGTATATTTAGAATATATTTTTACAATTTAATACAATTTTGGTCATTGGATGTAATTTCACATTTAAACCAGTTATAAACTAGTGTCAATCTTTTGATAGTTATTATCTCTTAAAAACACACTATTTGTTTTGACGACGAGAATTAATTTTTAAATTAGTTAATGAAACTGATATGTTTTTAATTTGGTAAAATAGACATCATTTTTGAGTTCATAATATCAAATATAGCTTATGCCTAATTTTTGGTATTTTTCTGAAAACTTTCAATTTTCGATGAATAGTGAAACCACTAAGTGGTAGGTTAAAAACTGAATTTTGCATAAAACTTAATTTTACCGCTTCTGTGAATGGAATTTCGAAAATCCGACAGACACGGTTAATATCAAGGACTAAAATGTGGTTCAATGAGATGAAAATAATTTTTGGTGAATAGTAACTTTTTACTTTTTTTTACCACGGTTAATAGTAAATAGGGTAACTAAGGGTAAATATGATATTACTATTACCCTAACACTTGTCATAATTCTATTGGATAAGTGTGATTCGACCAAAAACAACCTTATTATTATAATATGACCATTTAGGTCCACTTGGATTAGATTATGGCATTTAATATTATTTTATTTAATGAATAGTTAAAATAGTTAAAATCAAAGTTTAATAACTAAAACGTTTTTAATATGGGGTTATACATAAGATAAATTCAACTATAAATATTCTTTAGAAAGATAAAAAGATTTCCTACATAATGATATTTTATTTATAATTTTTATACTTTAAATAAATTAATTTATTTATGACACAACGATGATGCAGTAATTACCCTTTTAAGGAAATATTAACATAATTGATGTTATAAATGCTCAAATGAATGTAATTTTAGACTTTTTATGAATTCCACTAATTTTCTAGGTTACTATGATATATTAGTGTTGATTTAATCAACTTGGTTCGAACATATAATTCTGTTATGACTTTCACAAAAATCATATATCAAATAGTGTCAAAATTGACACAAAATAGTTTTTAAATATAATATTATATTATTAATTGTTATTTTATTTCTAAAAATCTAAGGTTCGGCCAAATGACTTAGATAAGGATATATATATTAATAATAAACAATTTGGGGTTCGTTTGTCATGTTATAGTAAGTTTATTAACCATATAGTGAAAGAAAACAAAAAGACACGGTAAAAGTTAAATTATTTAACTTAGAGTTAAATCTAATTGATAAGGTTAAAATAATACCCTAAACTTGTCTAAATCTTATTGGTTGATATTATTTCGACCCATCCCCACTTTATCTCCGAAATAAGACCCTTTGGAACCATTATAAACCGATTTTTACTTTAATATAAAATAATATTTTGAGGTATTCCTAAGGTGCCCCTCTCCTCCCTTATAAAAGGACACCTCCTCCCCTCCTCCTCACACCAATTTGAGCACTCAAGCTCGGCCAACCCCTGCCAAAATCTCTTATCCACTTCCCTAGAATAATCCTAGAGGTTATGGTCTTCCTCAAAGACCAATTTTAGTGCCCTAAGAGGAGGTCTCAAAGAGGCGCTTCAAAGAAGAGGTAATTACCGTTACCAATTCTTTCATCTTTATTTCTTCTTCCACTTCTTCTTCTTAGGTTGTTTCATTATGAAGTAATAACATCAGTATCACTCATATACTGATATGTTATTATAAGTATGAAACAACCCTATTTCACCATCTATCCATCCTACGGAAAAAGAAATCACCGCGCGTGCGTACGTACGGAATACCGTCTCCACGCCGTGGTGTAATCTATCTTCCACCACCACCTTACATGGATGGGTATAATGGCGTAAAGAATAACTATACATAGTTATTACAACATCATATTGATTCTGATATATTGTATAATCCACTCCAATTCAATTCAATATTTATGGAAATGATATCATCGCTCGTGCATACGTACGGACTACCGTCTCCACGACGCGATGAGATTCATTCTCCATGTTAACCATTTAAGAATGATTATAAAGTATATATAAGAAATAATAATGAAATATATGACATTATAAAGCTACTGGATTTATGTATATATATATATATATGTATGTCATCTACTTACTTCCATTCAAGACAATAAGGAAAGAAAAACAGCGTTCATGCGTACATACGGACTACCGTCTCCATGAACGGTGTTTTTCATTTAATTTATCTATCTATTATATATATATATACTGAATACATATGATATATAAATCATATTTTATATTCTGGAAGTAAGTAAATCATGATATAAGTAATAATAATGTCAAGAACAACAAGTCAAAACACCTACGATAAATGAAACGATTTTACCCAAAACGCTTCTTTAACATGGAATTTACAAAAGAAAGGGTAATATAATGTCATAAGTGAACCATATATGATATCATAACAATGAATATGATTCTGTAATAAGTCAATGACATTATTTAAATCATTATACAGGAGGTTCGAACACATACGAAGCAAATCGGACCTAAGGTAAAGGAAATATCACAATCTCATTTTTATCCGAGATTGTTTATACTTTAGTATTTACTGGGGTGTATTTTATCATCCACATCCATGTTTCCTCAATATGTAATATTATTTCCATTCAACTAAAATTGTTTAAATCCTATTTTACCCTTCGGTGAGTTTTTAGTAAAAGATATGAAAGGAATATTTTGTCGTGTTTCGTATGAGTTACTTTTTTGACTTTTCCGAAAAAAGTATGAGAAAAATGTTTTTTTAACTTATACAGCATGAATGGATTTTTAAAACATTATTTCCAAGAAGATTCCTTTACAATTTTTCAAGTTTATTTTTAATCAACTTCTTTTAGTTTAATGTTTTATGACATGTTAAGAAAGGAAAAATGTTTTTAAAGAAGAAAGGATATTTTCCTCAAGAATTCATTTCAAGTGTTTTTTTCAAAACTATTTTCCATCTAAGTTGACGTTATTTGATATGTATGTTTCAAGTAAAATGTCTCTATGATTTAAATGGTTTCAATTTTCTTATGATGAAATGATATCAATTGTTTATGGATTATGATTACATGATGTTTAAGAATCCCATTTTATTACATGGGTTATGCAATGATGTATGATTTATGATTTTGTGGCACACATAATAATGGTATCATTATGAGATGGGTGGGACCTATATCTCCCTCCAATGCATTGGGTAAAGATTTTATATCTCATGAGATAGACAGGGCTGGAACGGTAGGTTATACCGGTTCAGTGAAACAGGACTGAAACGAGGGTTACTCGATTCAGAAAGGGACTTTGTCCACTAAGATAGTCTTGGAAATGAGTCTTGACTAACAAGAAATGATTCTCTATGATTATGTGTGAATGCCACAACGTTTCATGTTTTAATTTATGATTATTGTGATTACATTTCACTGCCATGATTTACCCCATGTTATGAAATTATGATCTCTTTTGCAGGTTAAGATTTCCAAAAGTTATGTGCTTATGTATATGATGTGATTGATATTTCTTTTGTTTACCCTTACTGAGCATTTGAGCTCACCCTTGTATGTTTTCTATTCCCCAGGATATAAATAAAGGTTTTAGGTATAAAAAAAAAGAAGATCTTTATGGGATATTTTGAAGATATTTCACCAGGATTAGAAGATTATATTCCGAGTTTCCAAAGACACTAAACTATTACGATCCTTGTGTGTGTGTTTTTTGTTATGTACTAAGTATTCCGCAAATGTAATGTAATGTCCATGTACGTCAAGTTTCGGGTCTCTATAATAATTGTTGGACTCCTCATGTGTTAATCATGTTTTAATGATCACAAATCTCATTACTGTTAATTAATCTTGATCTTCAGTGCACATCTTGCTAATGCTATTCAAACTCAACAATAGGTGCATATAATGTTTTTATAATAACAAATCTTATGGATCTTAATTACTCTTTACAAGTTTTATGCATAATCACAATTATCTCATATATTATCTGTAATGATTAACCTTAACCCATATTCTGCATATCACTGTCTTAGTCCGAATACAGTTTTTTGTCTAAGTATGGAGACACCGTGACCAGACACCGTGACCAGACACCGTGACCAGACACTGTGACCAGACACTGTGACCAGACACTGTGACAAGACACCGTGACCAGACACCGTGACCAGACACCGTGACCAGACATCGTTTCCATGATCAATGTGACACCGTTTCTTAAGCTTTTGTCAATATTATTTTAAATAATGCTAACGGTCTTATTTGTTGCTTTTAATGCAATTAATGTTATTTAATGTTAGTTTTTGGCTTGACAGGAAACTGTATCTCGTACCTATGAAAAGGGAATCATTCCTACTGCCAGAGCTCGTGGAATATAAAGAATATTGAGCTACATTAGAGAACACACGCGTTCTTGACACGTCTCGACACATATACTACAACACATGCGAGCTCTGTACTAAAAAGAAGAACAATCCGGAGAACAACTGTGAAGAACACATTGCACGATTCTCAAAGAAGTTACATACATGCAATCCTACATTTCTGAAGAACACACGATGAATCAAGAGACTATAGAACACAAGCTGAACTACAACACTTTGTTTTTCAACAGAAAAAGCAGAGAAGGACTCTAAAGAATTCCTGCTCAATCCAATGAGTTCAGAGCTACATTGACAATCACTAGATCCATTTCTAAACTCTACATCTTTGATCTGTGATTCATTATTTACTTTTCGAGAAGTGTGTGTCATCTGCTGTATTTTTACTCACAAACTGTCTCCTCAAATTTAACTGGAGGATCTGTAAATCCTCACTCAAACTCTTACATCTTTTATTTTTCACTGGGATAGTGGTAGAGGTCGTGTGTGACTTGAATAGCTGGTTTGCTATTGTTTTGTTTCCCACAAATAATAGTGGTAGAGGTCTTGGACCTGGATAGTTTTTGTAAAATAGTTGTTAACCCCGATCCAGGGTGTGGATCAAATTCTTATATATATTTGAGAGGACTAAGTCTTGTCTTGAGACTGAACCTCTTGTTATATCTGATGTGCATATTTTATTTAAGATTAATGTATACGACATATATTATATTTATTCCGCTACTATTACTTTAAAATGAAAAATTATTTTGAAGCTACTTTGACAGTTAGATTATCAAGTGTTTACACTTATTGTAAATCAGTAGATTAGTTTCAAAAGATAGTTTGATCATGAGGTTAAACTAACTGATACCTAATCAATCTTTGAGAAGCTAAGTGAACATTTAAAATCTGTATAAATTCACTATAGTTTAACTTATTTTATAAATCGGGGGATTTTAACTAGACAATATTTTAACAGAAAGTTTAATTGGAACTCAATTCATCCCCCTCTTGATTGTCCACTTTGACCAACATTTGGTATCAAAGGTTTAGTTTTTTTTTGTTCAATGATTTTTTGAAATACTCTGTTTTTCAACTATGATTTTAGTTGCATCTTTAAAGATCTTAAATTTTTGTTAGTTCTAAATTTTTTTATCTCTTTAAATTGTCTTTCTAAAATCTAGTTATGGATAATAGACTAGAGGGTGCTGCTACTAACATGCCACCTTTCTTCAATGGTACCAACTATGCTCAGTGGAAACGTAAAATGAAAATTCATTTAGAAATCATAGGTTTTGATATTTGGACTACCATAGAATCAGAATATAAACTTCCCACTACTGCTAGATCCACTTGGGATGAACCTACAAAGACTTCTTATAATAATAATTGTAAAGCTATGAATGCCCTGTACTGTGCTTTAGGAGATGAAGAGTTTAACAGAATTTCTTCTTGTAAAACTGCTTTTGAAATTTGGGATACCTTGGGCATTTCTCATGAAGGAACAACCAATGTTAAGGAAATGAGACTAAATACTTATACTATTAAATATGATAATTTTAAAATGAAAAATGATGAACCTATTTCTGACATGTATCTCAGGTTTAATGAGATAGTCAATACAATGAATTCACTTGGAAAAGCAGTTCCAGCAAAGGAACAAATTATGAGAATCTTGAGATGTTTACCAGACCGATGGAGAGGCACATATGTTTCAATAATAGAGTCATGTGATATTGCTGCTCTACCTGTTAAAGAACTCATTGGTAAGCTTATGATGTATGAGGAAGAACTCAAGGTGAACAAAGAAGAAGAAGATGAACCTAGAAGAAAGTCTGTTGCTTTCAAATCTTCCACTTCAAAGAACAAGGATAAGGAGAAACTTCAAGCTATAAACGAGATTTCAAGCTGTGAAGACATTGAAAGTGCTTCTGATAGTGATGCTGAAATGGCTCACATTTCCAGAAGGTTTAAGAAGATTTATAGGAAAAAGAAATTCTTCAGAAAATCAAATTACAAAGGAAAGTATGACAATAAAGAACATTGGAAGAAGGATTAGAAAAAGATAGATAAAAGTAATGAAGTTGTCTGTTATGAGTGCAAAAGAAAAGGACATATTAAAGCAGACTTCCCAAAGCTCAAATTCAAGAAGAAATATGATTACAAGTACAGTAAGTACAAAAAGGCTATGAAGGCTACTTGGAGCACTTCTGAGGATAGCTCCACTGAATCTGAAGTTTCTGAAACTGAACACAGAAATAAGGCAAACATGTGTTTTATGACAAACACTTCTGAGGTAACAGTTGAAACTCATGCTTTAAATTCTTATTATTCTGGAGATGATACTGACTCTGATAACATGTAAAAATCTGAACTATTTGAATATTGTGATATGTTAGAAGAAACATGTAATGAGCTGAAAGACAAATACAAAGGTTTAAAGAAACAGTATGCTTTAACTGTTAAACATAAATCTGATCTTGATATTGAAATGGAAAAGAATGCTCAGTTGCTTAAAGAAAACACTAAACTGAAATTATCTAATGAGCAACTCAGAAAGGATTTAGAGAAATTCACAAATGGGAAGGATACACTAACTCAAATGCTAGGAAAGCAAGTTGCACGAAAATACACTACTGGAATAGGCTACAAACCTGGACAGATAAAGTTTACTAAGAATATATTTATTCCTAAATCTGGACAGAATGCTACTAATTCTGGTTCTGGACATTTATATGCTTCAACTAGTTATATTCATAGTTATGGATCTAATAAGGTTTATCTTCCAAAGTCTGTTGATGCTACAACTTTCATGAGACCCATAAGACAAATTTGGGTACCAAAAGATTTGATTGCTAACATGTCTGGACCCAAGAAGATCTGGGTACCAAAATCATTTCCTATCTAAATCTGTTTTGTAGGAAACCTGCTTAAAGAGATCATGTAGGAAGACCTGGTACTTGGAAAGTGGATGTTCAAGACATATGTCTGGAGACTTCTCATTCTTTAAAAGATTAGTCAGGATTGATGGAGGCTTTGTCACCTTTGGTGATAATTCTAAAGGGAAAATCATCGGCTTAGGCCAGATTGGTAACATTGACTCAGTATTAATTTCTAAAGTTTTATTTGTTGATGGACTTAGATATAATCTTTAAAGTATTTCTCAGTTATGTGATGATGGTTTTAATGTTAAATTTGAAAATGATTCTTGCAATGTTTTTAATTCTAAAAATGCTTTAGTATTTTATGCCCTGCGAAATGAAAATGTTTATGCTGTTGATTTAAATTCTTTAGCTAAGAAAAATATTACTTGTTTGAATGCCTTTCATAAAGAGTCTTGGATTTGGCACAGAATATTAGGACACTACAATATACACTCACTTAGAAAACATACTAGGAAGAACTTAGTTAGGGACCTACCCAAACTTTAGTTTCCAAATGACAAAGTTTGTAATCCTTGTCAAAAGGGAAAGCAACCCAAAATCTCTTTCAAACCAAAGAAAGAAGTCTCAACTTCTCAACCTCTTGATTTGGTTCACATGGATTTGTTTGGAAAATCTAGATTTTCTAGCTTAAATGGGAAGAATTATGTCTATGTCTTAGTAGATGACTTTTCTAGATATACTTGGGTATATTTTCTAGCTCACAAAAGTGAAGCTTGTTCTTACTTTGTTAAATATTCCAAATATGTAGAGAATCTTAGTGGACTTAAGTTCAAAACCTTGATAAGTGATCATGGCCGTGAGTTTGAAAATCATGAATTTGAATCTTACTGCTCACACAATGGCTATAGTCACAATTTCTCTGCCCCTAGGACACCCCAGCAAAATGGTGTAGTAGAAAGAAGGAATAGAACCCTGAAAGAAATTTCTATAACTATGCTTAATGAGTATGACCTACCTGTTTATTTTTGGGATGAAGCTGTAAATACAGCTTGTTATATTATCAATAGAGTCTTAATCAGACCTGTTCTTAAGAGGACCCCTTATGAGTTGTGGAACCATAGGAAACCTAAGGTTAACTACTTCAAAATTTTTGGCTGCAAAGTCTTTATTCTTAATACCAAATACAATCTTGACAAGTTTGTATCCAAGATTGATGAAGGAATTTTCCTAGGTTATTCTATCTATAGTAAAGCCTATAGAGTTTTCAATAAGAGAACCAAGTGTGTGGAATAATCTATTCACATCAAGTTTGATGAAACTGATCCACATGAGCCTAAAACCTCTCTTGAAAATCTTGAAGATGATCTCTCTGTTTTGAAATTTAATGATAAAGACAATGGACCTATAGTTAAAACTTCCAGTTCTGGAAATTTTCTAGAACCTGCTTCTGTTGATTCCCAACCTATTGATGAACCTGAAATTTCTAGCCCTACCTTTACTAGATCAACTAGAATTCTGAAGAATCATTCTTTAGATGCTGTTGTAGGAAATCTTGATAGAGGGGCACAGACTAGAGCTTCTATTAGAAATTAGGTTGGACATCAAGACTTCTTGTCACAGCTTGAACCTAAAAACATTGATGATGCTATTAATGATGAATTTTGGGTTATTTCTATGGAAGAAGAACTCAATCAATTTGAAAGAAATAAAGTTTGGAATCTTGTTGAAAGACTTAAGGACACTTTCACAATAGGCACAAAATGGGTGTTTAGAAATAAAGTAGATTAATCCGTAAACATAGTTAGAAATAAAGATATACTAGTTTCACAAGGCTATAGTCAAGAAGAAGGTATTGACTATGAGGAGACTTTTTCTCCAGTATCCAGATTAGAAGCTATTAGGATTTTACTTGCTTATGCTGCACATCTAAATTTCAAACTATATCAAATGGATGTCAAGAGTGCATTCTTAAATGGATATATTGCTGAGGATGTTTTTGTTAAACAACCATCTGGTTTGTCAAACCCTCATTTTCCAAATCATATTTTCAAACTATCAAAAGATTTATATGGTTTAAAGGAAGCTCCAAGAGCTTGGTATGATAGATTAAGTACTTTTCTAATTTCTAAAGGTTTAACAAAAGGAATAGCTGATCCTACTCTTTTTATAAAATGAATTTCTAAAGATGTTTTAGTAGTAAAAATTTATTTTGATGATATTATCTTTGGATCTTCTAAAAATTCTTTATGTACTGATTTTTCAAAAATGATGCAAAATGAATTTGAAATGAGTTTAATGGGTGAACTTAAATTCTTTCTTGCTTTTAAAATTTTTCAAAATGATGATGGAATTATTTTAACTCAAAGTAAATATACTAGAGATCTTTTAAAACGTTTTGTATTGGATAGCACAAAAGGTAGTGACACTCCCATGAGTACCACATGTAAGATGGATCTTGATGAAAATGGTAAATCTATTGATGAAACCACTTATAGATGAATGATTGGAAGTCTACTCTACCTGACTCATACTCGTCCTGATATTATGTTTAGTGTGTGTATGTGTGCTCGTTTTCAAGAAAACCATAAAGAGTCACATTTAAATACTGTAAAGAGAATTTTCAAATACCTCAAGCATACTCCCAATTTAGGACTGTTCTATCCCAAAGGACAATCATTTGAACTAGTTAGTTATTCTGATGCTGACTTTGCTGGATGTAATCTAGATAGAAAAAGCACCTCTGGAACATGTCATTGTTTAGGAAAGTCACTAGTATCATAGTGTAGTAAGAAACAAAATTCTGTTGCATTGTCAACTACAGAAGCGGAATACATAGCTGCTGGAAGTTGTTGTGCACAAATTTTGTGGATGAAACACACATTACTAGACTATGGATATCAATTCAGAAATGTCTCAATAAATTGTGACAACACAAGTGCTATTAATATTTCTAAGAATCATGTTTCTCATTCTAGGACAAATCATATTGATGTAAGACATCACTTTTTGAGGGATCATTATCAAAAAGGTGATATCACTTTGGAATTCATTGGTACTGAATATCAACTTGCTGATATATTCACTAAACCATTAAATTATGAAAGATTAGACTACATCATACATGATCTTGGTATGATTAATCATAAATGAATATCTTACTGATCTTAATGTTTAAAACTTTACTGTACTTTACTTTACGGTTTTATACTTACTGTTTCTAAGTTACTGTTTTATGCTCACGGTCTGACAACTCACTGCCTCATCGTGACTATATAAACTGCTCACTGTTTCACCATGATAACTATAAACTTTCTCACTATGATGGCGAGTTTTTTGTCTCACCGTGAGAAGTATGATAATTTTTTATTTTATTTTTACCCGTATCGCGGTAATTTTCATTTCACCGCTATTTTATTTCCCGCATTTGTGTTTTTATGACGTTTGACATTCCCAACTGATAAAACTTAAGGGTTTCATTCGACTCCTTAACTGGATTCTCTCCTGAACCTTATCTTCCCTCTCGCCCAAACCTTTAGTGAATGCCAAGGATGAAGCGTCCATCTTCACCCTCGTCTGAGAAGCTCCGCTCTAAGAAAAAAAGGAGGATATCAAGGATAGCTCCCGAAGGACCTCTAAACCCAAACCTAGTAAGCCGTACCATTGTACCTAAAAAAGAGGTTTGCCCTGAATGGTTGATGTCTAGAAAATCTTTAGTTTTGAAAGTTTTAAAAGAACAAGGATGGCTTGAATGGTGCACTGGATAGAATAGACCGATTTACCTGAGGCTTGTATCTCAATTCTATCAGTATTTGAAGTTCTCTTTTGAGTTTGGAGAAAGATTTTTGGTGACCAGCTAGATCGATGGTCAGAAGTGATCTTTCTCTTCAATGTTGTGGGCTGCATGCCTAAGAATTACACATGAAGGAGTGTGTGAAGATTACCAGAGAGACCCTCCTCCAACAACTGACATCTTTGACCTAGAAACCACTTTGGAAAATCTAACTTGAAATAAAACCAATCGAAGGGTAATAGCTACTGAACTGGATGGGGAGACAAGAATTTTGTTCAAGTTTGTTCAGAATTTGGTTAGTCCAAGAAAAGGAGATTTTGTTGTGATGAAGTATTAGGATGTGTTCCTGATTCACCTGTTGAATAATGTCCAAAAGATCAACCTGTTTAAGTATGTTATCAACCATATCTGTGAGCTGATCAAAGTAACTTCCAAATCCACCTCCCTATTTCATTCAAGGATGATTTCAGCCATGTTAGTCTCAAAAGGAATGGTTGGACCGAATGAAGAAAAATTAGAGGACTTTGATTTCTGCCTATCCATGCCTATCATCAGAAGGATGAAGATTAGCTGGAATCCCTGGAAAATGAAATGGGTTGAGGATAGTTATCAACTGTATAAAAAGTTTAATTCTGTTGACTATACAAGAAGGCCTAAGAACCTAGCTGATCCTGGTTTGGAACCAGATGAAGTGGCTGAGTACTCAAAAGAAGAAGAACAAGATGTAACAGATGAAGTTCCATCTAGAGAAGAATTGGTAATACCTCCAATGGAAACAGTTCTTGTTGAAGAGGAAAGGGGTGTTATCCCTACTGAAATACCTAAATGAGAGGAAGTTCTTGTTGAAGAGACTCTTTCTGTTGAGAAAGAAGCAATTCTGGAAGCTTATCCAGTGGAACAATCGATTCCTGAGATTATTCCATCTGCTGAAGAAAGAATGGACATTGCCTTTCAGCTGGCAAGGAAAGAGTTTGCAGAAGATATTAGGGATGATCTTGTGGATCTTTTCCATGTTCTTGAACCTCAATAATCTAAAAGGGAAGCACAAGTTGAGGGGGAGGAAACTCGAAATCTTGATATTGTGGAAGCTGGATCTGGTGAAGCTTCTCAACCTTCTGTCACTTTCTCTGTACACTCTCGGTATGAGTTCCCAAGCTTTTATGATGTGAATGAGTCACAACAAGTGACTGCAACTAGAATGGATCTTTCTTTTCTATTTCAACTCAAGTCCTTAGCTCATTCAGAACCAGAACCAGAGCCCCAACCTCAATCTGGATCAGAATCTGGGTCTGAAGTTGACTCTGACCAGAATCTGAACCTCTACCTTTACATGCATCCTTACCTGAGCTTCATTCCTTTGTAACCAAAGATGATCTTAAAGTTTTTGGTGAGACTTTGTTAGATGGTTTTGAGAAAATTGTCTCCACTCAACCTCACCCAGTGACTCAATTAAGTCAAGAAGATGCATCAATTATATTGGAAAATATTATCTTTCATATTCAACTAAGGATGATCTGAGAAATTCAATAAGTCCGAGTAGAGAATAAGCTGCTGAGTTCTGATGTTGCAAATCTGAAAAGTATGGTCGCAAGTCTGCAGAATGAGCTATCTGTGAGATCTGAGCCTTCTCATGTTTCTGCCCCTGCACCTACTGCTGTTTCAATTGAGTATTCTAATTCCCTCCTTGCTAGGGAGATTGTGTCTCAAGTTCATCCTTACCTACAATCTTTTGATGAAAATATTGTAAAAAGGCACACGAAGATGTTGGAACGCATGAGAGAGCTTGTGAAAACTTTGAATAAGCTTAAAGATGAATACACTGGATGTCTGCAAAAAGTTCTGAAACAGCTCAAAGTTCTAACCGAAGCTGTCAAGGCTTCACCTGCTTCTGGCCAGACCTCCACACCTGCTTTGGATGATTCTCTGCTGAGATCCATAATTAAGGAAGAATTACAGAATGCCTTCAGTGGCTTGGGTCTATCTTCTTTGTCAGAAGTGATTAAGAATAGTGATAGAGCATTGGACTTCGTTAGGATCCATTCAAAGATATCCAATGATGCTCAACAAGTGCTCTCCAAGAAAATATATTTGTATCTTTCCCGGATTTTCTCTAAAATTGTCATGACAGATCACTTTAGATATCTTGTGGAAAATCTGAGAATCCCTCCGATGACTCATGCTTTTAAAGCTCAAGTTCAGAAACTTTCAGAGTTCACCAGATTGTTAGACATATTTCTGGAGAATAAGGATGATTTTGAAAAGGCTATGCAGTATGGTGGTGAAATAATTACTGATTTCATCAATCTTTTTCAGTTGTATCTTCATGTGCAGAGTACTTCTATAGTTGCTCCAGCTGCTGCACCCCTCAGACTTGGGTTTTCTGCCTTAGCATCAACTACCATGTCAGTTAGCCAAGCCCTTTCTCAGATCCGACCAGTCATTCTTGACCAACCTAAGCCTAGATGTTCTACTGATCCTACTTTAGCTCCATCTATTTTTGAAGGTCTTCCCTTACCCTCATTGTCTACCTCTTCTATGCCTTCTTCTACTTCAGCACCAGCTCCTGATGCTGATAAAGGCAAGACAAAAATGGATCCCTAAAGAGTTTACCAACTGTTTTTCTTTTTGATGGGATTTCATTTCTTGTTTACAGTTTGTACTTCTCCTATACTTTGTATTATGAATCCTTTGTTTAATGACAACTGCCGAGTTTCATTTCTTTTTCTCTACTTTTTGATAATCCCAAAAGGGGGAGAAAAACCAACGAGTATCAGTTCTATAATAGTATAAATGGGGGAGAAATACTGCAAGTATCTATTCTATAATGTTTTTGCTATGCTAGTATCTTTAATATTACATGTATTTTATATTCTGCCTATATATGATTTGTGATCATCAAAAATGGGGAGATTGTTGGACTCTTCATGTGTTAATCGTGTTTTAATGATCACAAATCTCATTACTATTAATTAATCTTGATCTTCGGTGCACATCTTGCTAATTCTCTTCAAACTCAACAATAGGTGCATATCATGTTTTTATAATATCAAATCTTATGGATGTTAATTAATCTTTACAAGTTTTATGCATAATAACAATTATCTCATATATTATCTCTAATGATTAACCTTAACCCATATTCTGCATATCACTGTCTTAGTCCGAATACAGTTTTTTTTGTCTAAGTATGGAGACACTCTGACCAAACACCGTGACCAGAAACTGTGACCAGACACTGTGACCAGACACCGTGACCAGACACTGTTTCCATGATCACTATGACACTGTCTCTTAAGCTTTTGTCAATATTATTTTAAATAATGATAATGGTCATATTTGTTGTTTTTAATGCAATTAATGTTATTTAATGTTAGTTGTTGGATTGACAAGAAACTGTATCTCATACCTATGAAAAGGGAATCATTCCTACTGCCAGAGCTCGTGGAATATAAAGAAGATTGAGCTGCATTAGAGAACACACGCGCGCTTGACACGTCTCGACACATATACTACAATACATGCGAGCTCTATACTGAACAGAAGAAAAATCCGGAGCACAACTGTGAAGAACAAATTGAACGATTCTCAAAGAAGTTCCATACATGAAATCCTATATTTCTGAAGAACACACGACAAATCAAGAGACTATAGAACACAAGATGAACTACAACACTCTGTTTTTCAACAGAAAAACCAGAGGACTCTGAAGAATTCTTGCTCAATCCAACGAGTTCAGAGCTACATTGACAATCACTAGAGCCATTTCTAAACTCTACATCTCTGCTATGTGATTCATTATTTACTTTTTGAGCAGTGTGTGTCATCTGCTGTATTTTTACTCACACACTGTCTCCTCAACTTTAACTGGAGGATCTGTAAATCCTCACTCAAACTCTTACATCTTTTATTTCCCACTGGGATAGTGGTAGAGGTCGTGTGTGACCTGAACAGCTGGTTTACTGTTGTTTTGTTTCCCATGAATAACATTGGTAGAGGTCTTTGACCTAGACACTTTTTGTAAAACTGTTGTTAACCCCGATCTAGGGTGTGGATCATATTCTTATATATATTTGAGAGGACTAGGTCTCGGCTTGAGACTGAACCTCTTGTTATATCTTATGTGAATATTTTATTTAAGTTTAATGTATATGACATATATTATATTTATTCTTCTGCTATTACTTTAAAATACAAAATTGTTTTGAAGCTACTTTGACAGTTAGATTAGCAAGTGTTTACACTTATTGTAAATCAGTAGATTAGTTTCAAAAGTTAGTTTGATCTTGTGGTTAAACTAACTGAGACCTAATCAATCTTTGATAAGCTAAGTGAACATTTACAATCTGTATAAATTCACTATAGTTTAACTTATTTTATAAATCGGGGGATTTTAACTAGACAATATTTTAACAGAAATTTTAATTGGAACTCAATTCACCCCCCTCTTGAGTGTCCACTCCGACCAACAATAATATATATATATATATATATTTATTTATTTATTTATTTACACTTCTTTATATATTGGATGGGTATAGTCAAGAAACCATAAGAGAGAAGTCATTTTTAGAAGAAAGTTTTATTGTATAGATTCTGATAAATGGATCAGAGAAGGTCTGGTTGATGTGGATAGAATATACTTTCATTCAATAATGACATGTATTCTATTTACTTTAATAATAAAAGAGGATCCAAAATTCACTTTCTAGATCATGATATTTACATGACCATCCTAAATTTTATTTCATAATATGTTTTTTTATTCTCAATAAAGTTGTTTTTTTATATCTATCTAAATTTGAATACATGTTTTTTTATAAATCAACTGATCATTTTGTGTGTCGGGACACTGTTGGTGGTTCCCTATGGATTATTTCTTCTAACACCTTACATGGAAACCTTTATGGAATTGAATAATCTATTGTACAACACTTCCATTATAGAAGGTGCACTAATAGTAATTAAATTTTCATGGACACGATATATAGGTCATATTTTCATGTTTAGGTATCTTTCAAGGTTTTGGGGTGGGTGTTTAGACGGAACATGTCTTTATTTGCGCATATCAATATTATATTTAGATTTTATATGCTTAATATCCCAATTTGGATTGAAATTTAGTTGGGTATGTTTTCATTTGGTGGATTACAAGTATTTTAGTTCAACACATGTTCATATAGAGAATTTTGATGTGATATTTTTCTATTCAACTCTTGTATGGACCAGTTTTTTTGGATTTCATTATTGGGAAAATATAAAAAATGGATAAGTAATATATAATTCCTAGGAGTATCTATACATGACTTATGTCTAAAACCTATAAAGGGTAAATCAATCCATATGTGTATATCAAGACCCTTCATGCTAGTCACAAACCCCTGAGGATCAAGGAATTATCTTGGGGTTTTGTGGAATTCTATTTATAGCACCATATGTGTATCCGAGTAAATATTATTATGAAGTTTTATTAATGTAATTCCTTTTGATTTTTTTGGGTTTTTATCTTTTCTTATATAGATTCTAGTACTATTGGGACTCATTAAGTTACCCGTAAAAAATTGGATAAACCTATTTATGGTGAAAATTTAAATTACCAAGGGATTTCCAAAGGGGAGAATATTTATTTGGTATTGAAACTATATGTTCAAGTATGTTTTTTCTTTGGATGTATCAAGTTTGATATGGTAAAACTTCGAAGGAATATAAGACCTATTTCGTTGGTAAATTTTCATGAGAATTCATAAATCATGAATGTACATTTATTAGTAGGAACATGAAGGATGACATGACATACCATGAGCTAAATTATGATTTTTTATATTATAATTAGAATTGGTTAAAGGCTTGTATTAACTGAAACATCAGTAATAAAAAATAAAAAGTTATTATATATATATTGGTGAACACTTGGTTAGTCTAAATAAATAATTAACAATTTTTTTTGATATTTCTATGTTTATCCCGATAGATAAGATCATAATCAGTTTAGCATTTCTTTGCTTGGAATGATCCATGTTTCTGTAGTTATAATCTATGGTCAAGAATGATTTTTATTTATCATATACACTTCTTTATTGAGAATGTTATTGTTTCTTTTATGTTTTACTATAGATCATGTTTTTAATTTGTAAGATCAGTTTTTTTTAGTCAAGAATGTTACCAATTTATTAGTATGACATACCTTTCCTAGAATTTTAATAGTTATTTACATAATATGATTAAATGTTTTAGGTTCCATCACACTAAAGAAATTATATAAAGTGATCTTCCATACTGGGATAAAAATATAAAATGTTTTAGTTCAATCCAGTAATGAGAGCTTAATGTAATCTATAATTTAGTCATAATATTGAAAACCCAATTTCTTAAATGGTAATGAAATTTTCCCATCAAACTTGATTTTTTGTGTGAATAAAAATATATATTACCATGATAATTATTTATTAACCTTGATTTTAATGTGAAGTTTTTTTTAAAAAAACATTCATATATTGGTCCGTTTCATTAAAACTTATAATTTTTTAATCTTAAAATCAATTTTGAATTATAGAAAAAGATGAAACATAAGAATTATATCTAATTTCATAAATTTATTTTATAAAAGGCAATTAATTTTGAAATTTATTTTCTTACTAATTTTTTTATTGTTTAATATAAAACTAGTAAATAATTTTCTAATGGGTCATTTAACCACAAGTTATTTATTTTATCAAAATATGATTTGTAAAAGATTTTATCAAGGTTTTATTGGGAAATGATTGGATTTTATGTGTTGTGGAATTAGTGAATGCATATTGATTAATATATTTTGGACATGTATTTTGGTTTTATATAAAACTAAATATTAAGTAAACTATTTAAAAATTTTAATATATATTTTCCAATTATATAAAGACAAACCACAGAGAATCTTATGGTAGGTATCACCTTAGTTCATGGTTTAATCAATTGGGTTGTGATACTCTTGGAATCATAAGGATGATCATTTTTCCATTCGTATTTTCATCTATTAGTGATGTTTGATTATTATATGTTTTATATAATTACACAATTTTAGAATAAAGATATTGGAATATATATTAAGGTTCCTGGTGTTAGTGTTCAAAATTTATATTAAGATCGTGGGATATTTAGTGTCATGGATTAGATTCAAGAGTTGTACATATCGTGTATAGTGGATGAAATGGTAATTTTATTGGAGAATTGGATATAGATTGGTAGTATGATAAGTTTTACAATTTTAGGTGTTCGTTTCTTAGAATGTTTTAGGAATAAGATGTTATGAAACCTTATGGATCACTGGTATTTCAAGGTTTTAGTTTCATTTAACATTTAGTTTAGATTTAGAGTTCTTAGCTTTCGGGGGTCGAAAACACGTGTTTTGGGGAGGATGGACCAAAGAACACAGTTAGTGTATAGTTTGACTAACCATGTGGATAACTATGAAAGGGGTGAACAGAGGGATCTAAGGTGGTTTGAAAATGTTTTGTTAAACTATGAGAGGATATAGGTTAACCATACGAGGGAGTTTTAGTTCAGGAAAATGTGTTTCACATTGTTATAGAATGGTTTTTAACACCATATAAAACCCAGGTTTAACTGTACTAATTTCATCTAGGGGAGATAGTGTCCCTACACTATTGGGGAAAATTTTTCCTAACCCTGTGGCCAAACCAAGTTCATGACCAACTAACTAAAAAATTAGAATTTTACTATTTTCCCTTTTATTTTTTTTTTCTAAAGGCCTTGGCCATTATTTCTTTCTCTCATCATGCACATCCCATCATTCTTGGGGAGGATGTTTCCCCTCTCTAATTATGGAGGTATCCTCTGGGATTCTTAGTGATGTTTCTTATGGAGTGTCTGAATATTCTTGGTTTCATATTCCTCACACATTATACTTGATTGTAATTCATTTCCCATGGATGTGTGGAACCCGAAAATTTGTTTTGGGAGAATCTTGGTTAAGTGATCGGAGTTTTGGTTACTTTTCATATGTATTATGAGTGTGAGGACTTAATTAATATATTCTAGGTGGTTTTTATCAATAGAAAAAAAGTTTAGAACTATATCTGAGGTTGGTGTATCTATATAATGTTGTTTTCCATGACATACATATATATTATGCGTTCAATTAGGTTTATGTATGTTTTATTTCTTTTTAAACTATTTTGATTGAGTTTTATACCTTTTTTTGACCATTTATCTGTTTTGGAAATAAGATGTTTAAAGAGGTGTTTCAAATTGAGAGTTTCTAATATATATTCCAATTTATTGATAAAATGTATTAAAGTGGTAATATGGTTTTAAATAAATTTATAAAATGGTTTGAGAAATGTATTTACCTTGTAAAATGTTTTTTCATAAAATAATAATGTTTTTTATGAAATTCTATTATAAAATGGATTTTCATGGATTGAATTTTAATTTTGATTATTTTTTTCTTAGAGTAACACATGGGTTAAATGAGGTTTTAGTGGGGGACTTTTCAAGGGATTGTGAGGGACTTCAAGTAGGAAGTCCATGAGTGTGTCCATTTTTGGTTTCCATGGGTCTGTGAGAGAATTTGAGTTGGAAGATCATGAGTGCATCCCGACTAGTTAGTGAGAGGCCATGAGAGATGTTTGAGTTGGGATCGAGGAAGATCATGAGATATTCCACATTAATAATATATATATCATAAATTATTTAGGCTTAATCAAATGATTCAATTATTGCTAGATACATTCACTGACTCGTACTGGGTTGGTTTTATGATTATGAATTTTCTTACTTCTATGATTGATGTGATGATAAGTGTTATGAACATTTTATATTTATATGGCTATATGATGATGGTGTTTATTCTCACCCTTATTTTTCCTTGTTGGACATGTTTATAAAGTAGTGAATTTAATCTTGTTTTTATATTTGATCCATATTAAGTAATGTTTTAGAAAACATGTTTTATTGGAGGTGGGGAGTTTAAGGGATTTCAATGGTTTTTTTTAAAAATAGCTTGTTTTCAAATTATTTTAGTTATGAAAGTGGGTTTCAAATAATTTTATTGGTTTACATGGTCCAAAACCATAAATAGAATCATAGTGGTATCCTATTGGGATTTGTGCTTGATTACCTATATATTTCTCTAGAGGTATGTAAATTTCATTTTTTAGGATATAGGTAAAGGAAACATCACCATTTTCCTAGGTGGATCTTCTCAATTATTATCATTCATTTTTATATAGAATACATGGTCTGGTAGGTATTGACTCACATGGAGACATTTTGGTATTTTTTATCTTTTTGGGAATATATGTAGGCCATGTATTTTATTTTATTATGTCTGATTTCCTTATATTTTATTTCTATGGATATATTTTTATTCTTATATTATTGAATCTAATGATGTTTGAATGACCATACCATTTCATGGATGGGTCATGTTAGTTAACCATGGGATAAACCATTCCCATGTTCATTTTGTTTATGCTTGATGATTATCGCCAGTCCATGGAAATTAGGAACGCACATCAGACCATGTTTTAGGCCCATGCAGGTGATAGGTTGGGTTGAATCATGTTATTTCATTAAAAAATAGAATGATAAAAGTTTTTTATTTTGTATCTAGTAGTATACTAGAGATAGGACCATCCATAATTAGGTGGTAGGAATAGAGGAGTTCCTCATATCTCATCTACATTTCAAACAAGGATTTTCTATTGGTATCATGGGATTATGATTACATTTTGTGTGAGTTTATATATTTTTTATGCTATTTTGCCTCTGTTATCATTTAGGGTTTAGTCCTAAGGTATTTCTAGTGGTTGTTTTGGATTTTGTAAGTGGTTTAGAATTGAATTTTGATTAATGAATAAGGTATTTTTTGTTTTGTAGATGATTCCTCCTAAAAAATCTTCATCAAATAATTTAGATGGTGTTGCATATAGTACCATAAAATATTACCCTCATGATGATATGGATCTAGTAGATTAGTTTATTCACACAGTGAAATACTTAGGTCAAGTGAGTGGGTGAGAGGAGGAACATATGGTGGACCATGCCTATGAGTTTATAAGGAAAAATTATCTGGTTTTCCATAATGATATGGAAACCAAGGAGCCTATTGAGTGGTTTTACGATATCTAATGGATATTCATGTGTCATAAGATCCCTTAAACCTCTACTGTGTGATTATCCATTTATGTGATGGAAGGAATAGTTAGGAGGTGTTGGGAGTTGATAATGATATTGATAAGGCATGGACCACTTTTAGGGTGGATTTCAGTCAGCACATATTCTCAAGGACATTGAGGTAGGTGAAGGATGTAGAGTTACTAAATTTTGAGTAAGGGGATCATTCCAGGATGGAATATACAACCCATTTTTTATAATTGATTCATTTCTTAATATATATCCACATTGATGATTACCTCAAGACTCAATGTTTCAAGATGTTCTTGAGGACCTAGATCATAACCATGATCATTATTCTCTATCTACAATATTTTTAAAGGTGCTTGATAAGGTGGCTATGGAAGAAGAAAATTTGATTGGAAATTAAATCTCATTAGTGTTCTTTTTGTGGGTGTAATCTAAAGTTATTCTGTAGGAAAGAAGAGGAAGTGAGAAGAGCCAATTAGGGGTAGTGAAAAGAGTATATTGTATTCATAGTTTTAGCTCATTTGGCCTCTATGGTGAGTAGGCCAGTTTTATGTAACATGTGTTTAAAGGTTCGTCACACCATGTATATTTTCATAGAGACTCTATAGTCCTTCCAAAAGTGTATAAGGCTAGGATATCTTCAACACTTATGTACATTGGCATTATGGGGTGTAGCATGGGAATCTATTTTTTAAAGGGAACTCACATGTAATCAGAGGCTTACAAGGGTTGAGGATATCACCCTCTTAGTAAGGGATATTCTAACTCAGGAAAGAAGACACAGGGTGAGTCTGATCCATAGCATCTCCATGAAGTAGAGGTTGTTCCACAGATTAGGATTCAGGAATGACCACCATGAGAGGTAATATTTGTATTTCTTATTCTAGGGAATCCATTTTATTTATCACTTTCATTTCAAATTCCTTAATTTCTCTGAAAATGATTTTTGATTTAGGTATATTAGTTGAGTTTATTCTATATGTTATGGATTTTATAACTCTGATGGAAACAAGGAAGGACTGGGGTTTAAATTTTCAGAGTTCCATGTTTTGGTAGTTAGTGTTGATGTCATATGCGACTTCCTTGTTTTTTGACTAGGATATTATTTACATTATTGACTAAAAGGATATATTGGTAAAACTAAAGTATATAGTCAACTATTATTTTAATAAGGTACAATTCCTTACTTTTAACTGGAGAACTCGTGTCATTTTGGGTGAGTGGGATCCATGATCAAGGAGGGAAGGTCCAATTGATTCAGAGTTAGTGTATATATAATGCCAATTATCATAGTTTTTCTTGATATTTTTTTACATTATTCAATGGTTGAATTTAAAATTGTCATGGAAGGGAACACATATATGATTATAGGGGATTTCTTGAGGATTCCTACCAATTGAGAAGTCAATTTTTCTATCAATCTGATCTATGGAATGAGGCTAATTTATTATCCACCTTACTAGATGGTCTCTTTCATGCTAATAGAGTAGAATTCATAGCTAGAAGATCATTAGGGAAAGGAAGTTATTGATCCCATTATTTAATCATGGTCTTAGATGGTACTATTTGAAAAGAAGATATATAGAATCCTCTAAATTTTCATAAACTATCTTCAGCATAACCACATGTTTGTGAATGATAAATACATGTTTCCCAGAATGGATGATCTATTTGATCAGCTATAAGGGGCCCTTGGGTATTAATGATAGTCCTGAGATATGGGTACCACCAATTGAGGGTTCAGGAAGACAATGTTCCAAAGACCGCTTTCATAAGCTTGTACCCATTGACTATCTGGTTATACCACTCAGCCTTAACAATTCTCATGTAGTATTTATGGAATTGGTGAACCAAATATTCTATCATTTTTTTTGGAATCCATCATGTTCATGTATATACATAAAATAATGGTGTATTTAAAGATTCAATAATACCATTTTAACCATCAGGAGGTTGTTTTTGGTTTTTTTGGAAACATCATAAATATTTCATGTTTTCAAATTACCAATTTTGAAAATAAGAAGTGATTTTTTTTCACATGATTTCTATAGAATTAGTTTTAGTATATATTGATAAAGTGATAGAAATAATGTCTTTATATTATCTGAGAAATTTATTTGAGATCTGTAGATTTCTAGGATTTGCCGGTTATTATAGGAATTTAATTATGGACACCTCTAATATAGCTTCTCCCTTGATGGCGTTGATCAGGAAAGGGTTGATGTTTGAGTGGTATGAGAATTTACAGAGTAATTTTGTAAATTTTCAGACCCATTTGACATCTGTTACAATTTTTATTCTTATTGGGCATGGGAGAGCTTACGTAGTGTATTGTAATTCTTCAAGAGTGGGTTTGAGATTCATGCTAACGAAAGTTTATCATGTTGTGCGATATATCTTATAATAACTATGACTACATGAGTGGTATTATCCCACCAATTTCCAATAATTGTATTCAGCTATGAAGTCATTAATGATGTGAATAAATTACCTATTTTGGGAGAAGTTTACGGTTTACAGGCATCATAATCACATGAAGTACATTTTCACCTAGAGGGACCTAAACATTATACATATAAAAATCTTGGAATATATTCAGAATTTTGATTTTGATACTTTATTTACACCCAAGAATGGGAATTTGTTCCCTAATTCTTAGATAAGGAATCTTCCTTTGCAAACAGTTGGAGAGTCATTATATGAGTGGGGTCTAATAGGTTAGTGTTATAATATGAATATGAAGGTGAAAGATGATAGATGTAAGGTGTTTTTAACCGGTTGGTAGGTCACACCCACTCTTATTGATTGGGATAGAAGGTAACTAACCCTGATTGATGTCATATTATCAGTGGTTTGAATGGTTGGGAGACCTCAGGTGAATGGTCTTAGTCTCCCGAGGGTTCTCTCTTTTTTAAGAATTGGTAGATCATTCCTTTGATCCTGATGAAAGAAGTGATGCATGTGTAACATCATTCTAGATTTTCCATTCACATAGGGGAAATAAAGATGTTCTATAACTCGAGAGATTGGTATTTGTGACCTAGGATGAGCTGGGTGATGTCAATTTTTTTCTAGATGCTTGACATATCATATGATAAAAGATGATAATTAGGGACCATATGGATTGTTACAACTAGTTCTCATTAAAATCTGTATGTGGGATGAGATATCTATGGATTTCATTATCTATCTACCTCATAGACTATAGGTATATTCTCTCTGGGTGATAGATGACTGATTGATGAAATCGTCCCACTTTAATCCCATTAATAATTAAATAAAGTCCAAGGACCACAGATTATTTTTTAGTTGAAATGTTTTTTGAAATCATGGAGTGAAATCAGCAATAGTTTTAGACTAGGATTCCAATTTTTCATTACAATTTTTCATAAGAATTGAAGAGATGTTGGGGTCCAAATTGTGATTAAGAATCACATATCATCAAAAGATGGATAGACAATCTAAGTAGTCCATCCAAACTCTTGAGGATATGTGGAAAGCATGTTTTCTTGATTTTAGAGGGTTCTGGGAATAAAACCCTCCATTAGACATGTTTTTATATGAAAATTGATATTATTCATAAATCAGGATTTCCTTATTTGAGGTGTTTTATTGGTGGTCATGCAAGTACCAATTCTTTTGGGTTGATTAGTATAAGTGTTCCTTTATTAGACCTAGCCTCATCCAAGAATCATTTGAGAGAGTTTAGAAAATTAAAAAATGAGTAGTGAATGATTAGATTCATCATAAGTCATATATAGACCACCTTGATCACTCGATGGAGTTTTAGGATGCCAATAAAATGTTTCTTCAGGTACTTATTCTATTGGGATATCATCTATTTAGAAAACAGGAAGAGTTTTCCCATGTTATGTTAGTCCATTCTGTATTATGCAGCATATTATAAAGTAATCCTATAAATTGGAGTTTCTTCCACCATTAAACTTGAGACACAGTTTATTCCACATTTAACCATTTAAGATATTTAATTTTGATCCATTTCATGTTTTATAGTGGGTTGATTAAGATCATGATACTTACACCGCCTTCATGGTGCAACCCATTCTTATCTTAGATTATTATAATAATATTCTCCATGGAATATTTATCATGTTGGTCAATGTTATTTGGAATTTTGGTGGTTATAACCACAATACATGGGATTGAGAAGCCTTTGCAAGGGAGTAGTTCCCTCACCTATTTTATTTTGAGGATTACATAGGACATCTTGGGGGAGAAAGTGGCATGGTGGTGAGTTCGTAACACCCTCCAGGTCACCTGTACATCAAATATTTATTTTTATTCATCATTTAGATTATCTTTATTTTTCTCAGATGTTGGGGGTCAAAATGGTAGTTTTTGGGATGATGGAACAAGGAATATGTTTAACACATAGGTCTTCCAACATTTTCATTGGGGAACTGATGTCTCCCACAAATATTGAGCATGGCCAATAAAATGTGTGAGAAACAAGGTTAAATATTCAATGTATTTTCAAGTTGGGGCAAAGTTTTTCTCATGGTATAAGCATGATTTTTCAAACCATGAAACACCCAGGGGTAACCATTCAGGTTGTATTTTGGGGAGAGTAGCCCTACAATGTTGGATCACAGCTTTCCTAACTGTGTGGCCAAAAAATCCATCCATCCAACTTACTCAATAATTGATATATTACTAATTGGACTCTATTTGTTAAATACATGGACCAAATTTCTCCTTCTCATTATCCAAAACCCATCATCCTTGGTGTGGATGGTTTCCCTATCCATTGTTGGTGGTATCCTCTAAGATTCACAGTGATTTTTCTTGAATTTAGCCCAAATCCACTTGGATTTTTCATAATTCCTCATTCTTATTTATTTTTATTCCTCTCCCTTAGAAGTTTGGAACCCTATAATTAATTTTGTATGAATATAGGATATGTGATGATGGTTTTTGGTTATTCTCTTTTGGATTAGGCGTGTGAGGCCTTTATCTTCTTATTTTGTGTGGTTGTTATCATTGGTGATGAGGTTGGAACAATTTTAGAGGTAGGTTTATATATTTAAGTGTGTTCACCATGATCCATATTTTGATTATGAATATTATTTGGTTTATGTTTGTTTTATTTACTTTAAAATTCATTTTGATTGTTGTTTATAACATTTTTTGAAGGATTATTTATTTGAATGGGAAATCATATGTTTAAAGTGGTTTCCCAAATGATAGTCACTTAAATTCATTCCAAGTTTTTGATAAAATATATTGAGGCGGTTATATGGCTTAAAATATATTTATAAAAAGGTTTTTACTTTGGAAATGTATTTTTATATAATGGTATTGTTTTTAGGTAATTGTATTTGGAAATGGATTTTCATGGATTCAAAATGTTTTTTAATATGTTGGAATAGAGTATCATATGGGTTAACCGATGTGTGAGAGTGGGTTTTTCTAAGTGGCCATGAGATCCATTAGGAATAAATAATTTCATTGATTCCATTTTGGTTTCCATAGTACCCAAATAACATTTGGGGAGGAATACTTTGATTTTTTCCCTCTTAAATTCTGAGAGACCATGATAAGCCTCAAATTTGGGCTCGATGAAGGTAATGAGAGATTATAGTAGGATTGTCCACTTAGACTACTTTTTTTGTATTCATTCACATTAGATACTTATGTCTAGATCCTTAGGTTCACTTTCTAATAATGGTTTGGTTTTATTCATTTTAATTTTTTAGTTCCATTTTTATGTTATGATATGTGTTATTCAAATTTTCCCTTTATATGGTTATATTATGATTATGTGTATGGTCAACCTTATTATTACTTGTTGGAAATATTGATAATTTTTTTCATTGGGACCTATTCCTATATTTGATCCATGTTGATTAATGTTTTGGAAGACGTGTTTTATTGGAAATAGAGAACAAAAGGGATTTCAAAGGAATATTTAGAAATGATTTTTTTTAAATTTGATTAGATTTGAAAAGAGTTTTAAAAACATATTTATTTGTTTTCATTGGTAAAATCCATAAATAATATCATGGTGGTATTTTACTAGTATTTTTCCTCATTCCATTTATATTTTTTTGTTTAGATAGATTTACTTTAATAGGCCACATGTTAATGAAATGGCCACCTTGTAATTGGGTGGATCTTTGTGACTAACATCTTCCGTGTTTTATGGAGAAGATGTATATCATTTTTATTAGCTCATATGGATCCATTTTTTGATTTTATAACCATTGGGACATATTTTTAGTCCCTGTTTGCCTTATTTCCATTCTTATTAGTTTTGAAAATGAATTGAGATACTATGTATATGGACTTTGCGACATGCATGTATATGATGATTATTTTGGTTTATGGTATCTAATTTAAAAATTATGGGGTTTTTTGGTTGTATGTTTGTGATTATATTTTCTGAATTTGATGATATTGTGGTGGTCATCCAATTTCATGGATGATTAATTCTAGTTTAACATTGGATAAATCATTCCTAAGAGAATTTTTTCTCTGTCTGATGTTTTCTGATAGCCGGTGGTGATCGTGAATGCCATTCAGGCTGTGTGGCGGGTTGTCTCAAGTGTTGTGTCAATTCTAACAAATTTTTTTTATATAAGTAATATGGTGGGGAGTTTTTAATAAATTAATAATCAATCATTTTATAGTTTGTGTCCTTAAATTTTTAACAAAAAAGTTTAGTTTAATTTTTTTGGATCCTAAGAGTGGAGAGGGGGGGAATTCTTGATTTTTAATTTAGAGATAGAATATAAGGTTAATAGATTATGTCTCGGGGGGGACATTACGCATGGTTTGAGTTTAAATTCTCATATCAGAGTCTATGGATGGACTCGAGGTGGTGACCTCTATAGTCCCAAGGCTTCCGGTGGAACTAGGTACTCAGTGAGATGGATGTTGTGGCGGCCTTAATTGGTGTTCCACTAGGTACCTATAGACCTTAAAATTATACTAAGTATATTTAAATATGGGGTTTCATTAAAGAGCGG
The DNA here is from genome assembly GCA_963277665.1 of Viscum album. Taxonomy (NCBI): domain Eukaryota; kingdom Viridiplantae; phylum Streptophyta; class Magnoliopsida; order Santalales; family Viscaceae; genus Viscum; species Viscum album. Next base: position 581,408,738 of record OY728130.1, on the reverse strand, counting down.
TTTTGGTTCATTTAATTCCCCCATATTTACACTTATAATTAGGTTCCAATGATGTATTCATCTCTAATAAATCTATAAGACTCCTACATAGATACTTCTTTATTTCTTTTCCCCCTTCTTATTCCTCATACATCAAGGTGGATCTATGGGTTATTTATCATTCTAAGGCTTAGTAAGGCCCCTCCTATCATCCTCATTTTCCATATTTTCTCCCCTCCTTTATTTTTTTCACCGTCATTAGGTTTTTATTGTTGTGATCCCACTAGTTAATTTTAGAATCACTTATTGAGCTAGGAATTCTTCTCCATATTGTTCAATGAAGCTCCTCTAGGTTCTCTACACATTGGCCATCACTATTATAGTGGATTAGAATAAGGGTATGAATTAATTTAGAGGCATGTCAAGGTAAAATTAAAAAAACAATTATGGGATTAAAATGAAGATTCTTGGGTGAAAATATATTCATTAGACTTTAGGAATTATCTAAAAAATTTCCAATTAGGTTTATTCATCTATGATTTAAAATATTTTGTGATATGGGTACCTTAACTATGAAATTATGATTTTTTTGGTTTTTATGTTCATTCCCAATGATTAAATATAATTAAAAATATATCAGATGGTTATGGTCGATGTTCTCAACTATTTGAGTCATTATCAAGTTATGCCAGTGGCATGACTACACTATGTTTTCCAAATAATTAATAGATAAAAATCATTAATTTTTATAAATATGATTAGATTATTTCCTAAGGTATTTGAATATAATATGTTTAGTATTCCAAATTATTTTTTTATGGGAAACTAGGTGTGGATGTGGCCAATTCTCATGGTTATATAAGACTTAAAAATATTAAATAACCTGAATTGATCCCTTGCTATAATTTCTCACATACATTAACATTTGGTTTGAGTGGAGGTGGTAATTATACCAATAAATTGTTTAGAATGGTAATTTTATATAACCCATTAAATTTTTAATTATTTGTGGGAATGGAACATACTCTTAGGACAAACCATTAAGGAGTTATGATACGTGGAACAACATATACTCAATTAACCTAACTCCAGTGTACATAATATAATCCCATTTTCCAAATTATGTTAAATGATTTATAAGATAAATAAAGATACATAACCTCTAGTTATTTTATTTATTAACTGATTAGTTTATAAATTAGTTATTCAGGAAGAAAAACGAATTTTGGAGTTGAATTTATTTTTATTCAATTTCCAAATAATATTTCATGTACATTTCCAAAACGTGTTTATGAAACAAGAATTTTCCCCACTATGGTATATCAAAATTATTCAATTCTATAAATTCTTTACTTAAAACTCCTAATTCATAAATTCCTTCTTGTTTTAATCAAGTAACCCTTGATATTTTATATGGCATTTTAAAGTCTTTTTACATAACACTAACATGCTTTTAAAAATTCATATTCTTTAATGATTCCCCAATATTTCTTTGGTCTAATAAACAAATGGTAAAAATTCTCATTATCTGTAATTACATTCTAAAATAGATGAAAATTTTTCATAAAGTGATTGTACTAGGAAAGGGGATAACACTTGTTTCATCTTAAATGAAATATACAAAGAACATAACATGATTGAACTCAATAATTGAAATTCTATTAAATCATTAATCACATAAGTGTAGGATGTAATTCTTTAAAATAAAATGTTTTGGTTTGAATTAATTCTAACTCTTTTATAGATATTGGTCGATTTAATTTCAATATTTTCTCTGTATTTTATAATTCTAGATGATGGGTAGGAAAACATTCAGTTGGAAAAGTGACACGTGAATAAAGGGAGTTAACCAAAATTTAATTTGAAAAAACTAAAGAATATTAGGAAATACCATTTCTGGTAGGTTTTTAATTCCTATTATTACATATTCGAGTTTTTATTTATTAAGGTATGTGTATAGTATTTCATTTTTATTGTACAGACTTTTTTGAACTGTTGTTTATTCCTTACCAACTATTATGCTAAATTTCTACTTCTATATTATATTTTGTACAAGTTTTTATGATATTTTTGGATTGAAACTTGTGAGTTTTTTTCTTGATAAAAGGAATATATGTAATTCAATTACGTGAATGTATAAAATTGTTATGAATAGTGTTTATTATTATGAGGTAAAACATGTAATGTTTTGTAAAAAATGTGTCTATTATTGATATAAAACATATATAATATTTTTTAATGGTTATTTTTTATATTTTAATGTGAATAATGTATATGGTTATGTTAATAAATTGTGGGGTTTCACTATTTTTAGTTATTACCAACATGAGATTCATATCATTGATTTCCTTCATAGCATTTCATGTAGATCAATCTATTTTCTATGCATTTCATATAAAATAATTAGGATGTAGGTTATAGATATGGATGAAGATAGTTATGTATTTATGTATATTTAGTTCCCCATATGAGGATAGAGGTTTCCAATAGGATAGGGGTTATAGTTTCCCCTACCAGTTTATTCCCACAATTTATTTTTTATTTGGCTACATACCCTGTTTCTAATGGTGGTTCGTTATTAGGGTATGTTGACTACCCATTGAATTATGTATCAAGGTTTAGATGATATGATATCAAATCATCCCATAAAGTGTCATATTACTTAATATGGGGTCGTCTTACAGATTTTAGACAATTTTGTGAAATCCTTCGCAGTAAAAATATTAGTTACCTCTGTAATGAGGATGGTTTATAGATACAATGTGTTGAAGTGAATATGTGTATGTATTATTGATTCTCTATCTTTATGAATATTTGGTTTCTCATATTTTCTTTATTATTTGACTATTTTATATATTAAATCCACTTCATTTGGCTCATTGAAGATTATCACCATCTAGGAAGGTGGTAGGTGTTGTGGTGTAAATATTAGGACTATGAAATGGGTTTCCTACATATCCCTATGTAGTAAATTAAAATAAATGTAGTCCAGTAATACTTAATTGGACATGTGACATCATTCATAGTTATTTATGAAGGATCTATAACCAAATGATGTTCTTTTTAAGGCCATTCATCCTTAACTAAAGTTATACCTTTAAAGGCTATATATCTAGGACCCATGAAATTCCCTTTAAGGTCATGAGTCCAATACCATTGTTTCATTTTTTCTAGGGTTGTATGATAGTGTCCTATTCCATAAAGTTTGAAGGCTTTTGAAATGGGATACTAGTGTTAAGTGATATAACAATGGTTTGTGTGGGACTGACGCATGAGTGGGAATTTTTGGTATATCCTATATATTTGTAACTAAATATGAGAGGGTATAGTTTGGGATTATACATGTCAAGGGGCCCATACAAGTTCACTATATATCTACTAATATCTATACATAGGATAATGACTAGACACATAGGTTATGTTAACAATAAAGGATTAATTGGGACTTACACTATATTGGTTACCCATACACATGTTTATGGATCATTAAATGTGGAAAGGGGGTTTTAATCAATTAAGACATAGTTGGTTATTATGTGTAGTAATTTTCCCATATATTTTCATGGATAATTGATTGGACTTGGGTGGATAATTTAAATATCTATTATGTGCTTCATGTAATTGGTGATAGTTTAAAATAGTTGAATCAGGTGAGTCAAGAGTGTGGATCTATATAGGACTCCACTAAACCCACTAAATAGATAATTATCTTTATCAAAGGAAGAACTCATGGAATTTATCATGGGGATCTCATCCTTTACAAGGGAAATATTAGGGAGATATTTTAAATAATCCAAAATTCATATTTTTTAAGGAATACATGAATAAAAGAGATTACATTGATTTTTATTACCAAATATTATATCTTAAGAGGTCATAGAGAAGTCCATCAGGGATGAGACCCTGTAGGGGTTGTTTGAGATAAATATTTTAAGAAAATAAATTCAGAAATTATTATAAACTAATTATAGAACATGATTTAAGGTTTAACCCAAGGGGGTTTTATTCGAGGTGATTAATTGGGATTGAGAATGATATAGAGTGGGAGATCTGGGTGAAGTGAAATCCAGTTTGGCAGGCTAAGAAAAAGAGAAAACTATAGGGTAGAATGGGTAAATGTGCTACTAGTTAAGTAAATATGGAAAAATTTAGCTGTGAAAAACTAGGAGATATATTGATGAGTTTTTTTAGGTTGAATGTATCACTAGGTTAGAGATAAGAGATAATTAGATCTCAGTTGCATGGCACTAAAAAAACTGGATACATGTAACTCAAGGGAAAATTGGTTATGGCCACATTTTAAGATAATTATTCATTAGGATGTCCTGCTATTTTTTATATGGAATACATTTCCAGAATTATCCTTTACACTTGTTTTATAAATAAATTTTTAAATTTAACCTCTTCCAATGATCATAAAAATCAAAGGAGATAGATACAATTATTTTCTAATTTCTTCTAGAGTAGTATAAAAAATTACATAAAGGAGAAGCTTCAAGGAATTGATTATGGGATTTATATTTTTTATGTTTCTATTATTTCTCATCACTTATATGGGAAGATAGAGGATTCCTATATAAAAAAGGGATCTAGGCGCCTGAATAACCATTATTAATATCATTTAATCCCCGATTCCATGAATTAAGGAACATGAGTCTTGTGTAAGGTGGATAGGGTATGATGTGTACTAGCTAGACAAGGTGTGGTGTAAAAAACTTGGATACACTCCTAAAATTGTACCCAACCCAAATTTTCACATACCCGATGTGTGTACCGAATCTCCATGGGCTAGATACTAGCACCAATGCACTAAAAAATTAGATGGAATGATTTCTCACTACCTGATGCAGACAACATGATATAAATATATACACACAAAATGGAATGAAACACCAAAAGAATGAACAAGAATATATTTCATAAATAAAAGGAATCAACAGAAGAAAAAACTGATTAAAAATAGCTACAAAATCGTCCAAAGAAAATTTTGATGGAATATGAAAATAAAAACCAAATAATATACTTCATGTGATAGAGTGGGTAACTTCCAACTTCTCACCACCAGCTACCCTGACTAAGATGATGTAAACCTCACCACCTAACTAGGGTGCCATTCCTTTCCCAACATCGAAAGAAATACAAAGGACTATGCCCCACTGAAGTCATCCATGGGGTGTGAGATAACAGGATTAATAGGATCCCACCTAGGTCATCCATATCAAGTCCCTGTATAACAATCTAAACAATGATCAAATTTAAATAAAAATGGAATTATATATAGTTAAACACATTTTTATTTCAAAATCATGGAAGAAATTTTAATACCCCACTTTCCCACATTTCACAATAAATCTAGAATAATTGATTCAAATCATTTCATATGCCTCAAATTAGTCATATAATATAAAATCATGTATTAAAAATCATATCAAATCTATGGTAGTACAAGTGGAAATTGTAAAATTAGAAATATGAAAATAGCCAAATCATAGGTAACATCCCACCAAGGATCATACAAAATTAGTATATAAAGTAAACTCCTACCTAAAAATATCTAATTTCACACATTAAGTATCTAGATACATGAATCAAATATATAGAACTGAGGAACACACTAGATTGTGAACCCCCTTTAGGTCTATCATGTCCCTAGATCAACAGGACTGGGGAGCATAGGAACACACTTTTCATGTCCCACACCCCCTAGAAAATGGAAGAGGATTATTAATACACCATCCACCTAATAACCCAATTCTTCGGTTGTGCTCTATTTTCCAAACCATTTCATCATAACCATTATTTTAAAATAATTTCAAAAATCCATTTTACAATGATTTAAAAATACCATTTTATTTTTCCCAAACATGGGGAAAACATATTTTATTAAAAATATATTTCCAGAAAAACAAATAAATGAAAAAATAATTCTATTTAATTTATAAAACAATTATAAAAATAAGATCAATATTGTTCATCCAACATAGGCTAGACACAGAATCACCTACATAAAACTTGGGTCACACATGCCCTTAAGGAGATTGACCAACAAAGAAGAATGAAAAGACAACTATGGAGGCCATATAATCAATCCTCACATATCGAAATCAATTCAACAAAAAAAATATCAATGAAAAGGGAAAATAAAAATATACCTCAAAGAAACTCACAAACCACACCACAACTGACACAATGGTTTGCCTCTAGAGGAAGTTCACATTATGGATCCAGATACATTCATAGAAACCACAACAGTGATCAATCACTTAATTAAGAGATAAAAAAAAGATTTTAGAACTGTAATATTTCATGGGAGATCTCTAAGGTTGAGAGAGAAGAGGGATGGACGTGAATGAAACAATAATCACTCATAGGATTCCCTAAAAACACAAACCCTAAGAGTTGCATAGCCTGTTGTCCCATTTAACTTCCTATAATCCACATAACCCATAAAAACTAAAAAAAACATGTAAAATTAGGTACAAAACTAGATTTTTACCATTACATGATGTGTGATATTTTCACAATGTGTAATATTGTCATGCCATGTACCCAACTCACAACATCTTTTTTATGACCAATACAAGATGTGAACATTTCACATGGAAGGTAAATATATTTAAAAGTATGTTATATTTAAATGGTGTTTAATCCCCCAGTAGGTAGAAAACCCTTAAAATTCATCTCAAATTTCCCAAACCGAATTTGGTGTTCTATCAACTCATGGATAACCCCCCCCCCCCCAAATCCTTTAACATGTTTATACTCAGACTCCATTAAATCAAACAAACTTACATCACAAAACTTTAGTAAATTTTCCTGAGAAATTTTTTATAAATTCTCAAGAGTCCCAAACAACACTTAAACAATGTGGGAAACAAATCGTGACAATATAAATACATAAAATTGGGTAATAGGATGTTATAAACTCACCATCATAAGACTTTATGTCCCCAGAAAGTCATTTGGAATAATGTATTTAAAAAAAGTGGTAAGGCCACTAATCCCTCATCAATGAATCATGCCCCCAAAGTCTCATAATAATCAGATCTAGGTCTTCATAACACTATACTAAAAAAATTGACTTTCCACACAAAACTTTCACCTAAAAATCAATGATCTATAATTTTTCTTCATAATGGAAGCATCTCTCTCTAACTGAATCTCCTCCCAACTCAAAACGTCAGACTGATCTGCATGATATTTCCTAAGATTTGATGTGTAGAAAACATCATGAATACCCATTAATTGAAATTTCAATTCAAACTGATACAAAACCTTCCAAATCCACTCATTGACCTAAAATGTTCTAACAAATCATTGAACCATCTTTCGCCATTTTTCAAAGAAATAATGAACCAATTAAGGAGAAACCATAAAGTAAACTCGGTAACCTATGAAAAACTCCCAAGGGTGATGTTATTGATATGTATAAAATTTCTATTGACATTGAGATATGACTAATCATCTATTTATATCTAGAATCCTTACAATCTTATCCTTAATTAGTCTTGGTCCTATAAAAGTGGCTTCAACCACGTCTTCTAAAAAAATAGGTTATCTGAACAGGAGACCAAAGAAATTATTAAAGGTATCCATTCTGATAGATGAATAAAAACTTATTTTATACTCAAACATAACTAGTCCCAGGTTATTATCCCATTGTCTACCAAATTCCAATTAACATGAAATATCCACCATGATATAAATAGAACACTCTATCTAGTAGTCTATGTGTGGATGGTTAGCTATACTCAACCTCAGATGAGTCTATGTTTCCTCTTAAAGGATCCTCCATAATATTGATATAATCCTAGGATCCCATTTTGAAATAATAGCATAATTAACCCCATATATCCTCAAAATATATTACACATACATCTTACTGAGATATTCAACTTTTGCAGAGTCCCTAATTAGAATGAATTTAGATGACATTTTCAACTGATTAACTAGCAGCTAAATAGAAATCATTCCTTGGGGAGTCCTTCGTAATAGAAAAACAAAGCCTATCTACACTTCATCTCATTTTAAATATTGAACTAGAAGAGGATAGATAATACTATAAGGTTTTATATTCTCTTCATTTACCAGATGGTGGGTGTAACAATGGGACACATAATCTACAATGTCACGCTTCATACCTGACTAGAAAAATCGTGGTCTCTTGTAATAATACATAATTTTAGTTCATGGATGAATGTCCCATGAATAAATGTAAAAATGGAACAAAAATGATATCCTTATTGACTCATGGATGAAAAAACGATCTCAAACTATAGAGTTTCATTTGAAGAGAGATACCAATGAGAACCGAACTCTTCACCACATAGGGTTTCTCAAATTCCTCTAAAATTGATATCCTTATACTAACCCTATAAAATAGAATCTAGGAATGAAGATAACAACATAACACTATCAATAACCCTGCATGAAACATCCTCTTGATCAACTTTTGTTTACTAAGAAAGATCCTCATAAGGTTCCACTCTTCCTTTAATTCAAGAACTACCTACAATGGTACCTTCCAAATAAGAGTGTTCAAACGGACATTCCCATTCCCATAGGTTAATGTGACGTCAATGTGAAACATCTAAAGGCATTAAACCCACCACATATGTGTGATATTAATCTCATTCTAAGAAAATATATATATCAAACTATTTTGGTTGTAAAAGTCCATGAACCTATCCACAAAAATATAGTGTTTCCAACACTTAAGGGCATGCAAAACTAAGACAATATCTAATTGTTGAATGTGGTAAATAGTCTCATGCATTTAAATATATCAAGTTCCATAAGAAACCACTTGATAATACTGAATAAGTTTGAAACCCAAACCAGCATCAGTAGCATCACAAAACACATCATACCCCTTATTAGGCTTAGGAAATAACTAAATAAGTGATGATTTCATAATTTTTTATCTCATAAGAGTAATACATAAACTTTACAAACCCTATGAATTTCAACCTTTACAAATTAGAGAAGTTAAAGGTTATTCCAAATTTTAGAAATATTTGAAATCCCCTCAATAGTGTCAAATATTTCCAAGGATACTCTGAATCTCAAAGATGTTATGTGGATCTTCAAATTACAATACAATATTCACTTTCTCATGATCAATAGATAAACCATTCGATGAAATCATGTTCCCTAGGAAAGTCACTTATTGGATCCATTGATTTTATTTTAAAAGATTTACATACAAATTGTGACTCCTCAATATTTAAAAAAACAAACTCATATAATGTTGGTGCACATTCTCAAATCCTAAATAAACAGAAATATCATCCATTGACACTACTAAAAAAGTGTTGAAATACTGATGGAATATATGATTAATAAAATATATAAAAACAGTAGGAATTTTAGTCAGTCCAAACATCATTAAAAGATATTTTTAATGGTCATTATTTCTCCTTTAAGATGTTTTAGTATATCAGAATCATGAACTATAAGCTAATTATAACTAGACTGATGTTTAGTTTTCAAAAACAAACATTCCCATTTAACTGATAAAAAAATAATCCACACGTGGAAAAGGATGCTTGTTCTTAACTATTACCCAGTTCAACTTATGATAGTACACACACAATTAGAGTGAACTGTTTCATTATTGGGAAAGATAACAGGGGATACCAAAGGTGAAATACATGGGAGAACAAGACCATTTTTTATAAGTCATTCAACAGAATATTGATGTCTTTTAGCTCTATTGGTTTTATAAGGTAATTAGGGATAAAAATGAGATATGTACCAGGAACCAGGTCAATCATAAAATCTTATACCTATCTGAAGGAATCCAACATAAATTATTTAAGAAAACATTAGTAACGTCCCAAGTAATAATAGGTAGGTCAACTAGAGAATAAATTCCATCAAAATCAACTACTAAAATACGAAAAAAACATATGGGGTCAGGGAGGTAAGGTTATACAAAACTTTCCCATGGATCCCACTCTCCTTAAAAAAACTCACGAGTTACCATGGTCTATAATAAAAGAGACACACCCATGACAATAATTAATCTCAACATGATGAGAGACAAGTCCATACATCTCGATGATGATGTAAAAAATACCTAGATAAAGAAAAAGAAATTATTAGACTAACTTGATATCATCAATTGATAACAAACAAGAAATACACTGATATACCCTTTATTTCCTCATCCTAAGAGGTTTCACAAACACCATAATAGAGTAAATTATCTCAATTTGATGTTTAAGAAAATCAACAAAATATCCAGATATTAATTAGTGTGAAACATCATTATCAAATAAATTTCTTACTATAGAAGATGTAATAAAAATGGGACCTCTCACTATCTTTGGATATGAATAAACCACAAAAGAAGCTCATCTTCTATGTGATGGTGATTAACTCCAAATTCAGGTGTCTAGATCCCCATATTCTTTGAATAATATAATTATGACACAATATCATATGGAGTTTACAGTAACAAACAATAATGAGGTGTTGACATATCCTAACATAAACACTAAATATGACTTTAAGATACACACCTATTGCACAAATTTGCAGGTTTCAAATAAGAATTTGCAATATATTGAACCTTTCCATACCAAAAAAAAGTTAGGGGCATACTACTAGCTACATATGAATGTGTAGAAGAGAACTATCCATGAGAACAACCTCCACCACTCCTGTAATGATCTTAACACTTTATCTTCTTCCCCTATGCACCACTAAAGCTACCAATATATGGGAGATAAGGTTAATAATAATCATCCTTCCCTACCATATTCATTTCTACCATAATCACCATATCTATTTTCTCTACATAGGTATAAAGATTCAGTATAAATTCTTAGGATAATATATCTAGTCAAAAACCATACAAGAACCTCTTTTCCTTCAGCTGGTCATTATTTTCAACAACCAGAGAAAAATGAACCAACTCTACAAACTAATTGTTCTAAACCACCACTAAGCTCACCCTATGCTTTAAGGAGAGGAAGTGTAGAAGCTTCTACATCATCAATTAATCTGGATTTAACTATTAGAAGAAATATTCTTGAAACCCTTCTAATTCAATCCCATGTTTATATCTACCTATATCATGGAATCCTACCATCACATGTTGGGATCCTCAGGTCCTAAATCCACATACTCCACCATGATACTCGTAGTTTTATCCAATAATTTTAAGATCATATCAATTATGTCAAGATAGTACTCCACATCTTGTGGTTTATTTCATACTTTTAAGGTTGTTGGATTCTTGTGTAAGAAATCCCATAATTGATCCATTTCCCAGAACACTCATATATTAACCTTAACAAATTTTTTTACTAGGGTTAAATTTTTAATGGAATCATTAACATCTTGCACAATAGCCTTGATGATATTCTGACATAGAGGTGGATTCCCTTGAGAAGCATTTGTTGTACCCTCATGAGGAACCCATAGAAGATGTATCGAAGGCAAACTATCATACAATAAAACAGATAAAATGACTATACAATAGAATAATATTAGTGAAAACTAGAAAAACATAATAAAAAACTAATATTAAGATTAGTAACTCAAATAAGAGACACACATCCCAATAACTCAAGGTATTTTGAGTCTTATCAAGGAAAGAGGTGGCTAGAAACACACCACAACATACCTCTCAAGTCCATATAATATTATCTTGAGTTTAAAAAATTTCCCAAGAAAATTATCCTTGAGGAAAGAACACATTTAATACCCAAATTTGGTGAACCCCACCCAGATACCCTCTCATATAGGTAAATGAATTGAATTTACACATACCCAAAGGGCATTTAATATCCACATGGGATGGTGACTGTAACCCAGGAATCAACCTAATTGGTGGTATACTCACTATAGGAGTGATCCTACACCACATAGGATGATGAAAATATAGATGAGAAACATTTAATTTTGGAAAATAATAAGGAGAAGGTAGAGTGGATTGAAAATAATGATCATATTCTGGTAATAGGTTTCAATGAAGGTAAGGTAAAATTCTAGGATTTCATTCAAATGTGGGAAAAGATGGATAATTGGTATAAAGAACATACCAAGGATGATCTAGATAATGTAGTTAATTGTCTCCATTATAAATTATTTATGGATAATGTGTCTCAGCGGATAAAATTATATTTTAATGTTTCATCCATCTCATTTGGTATTTGATGCTATGTATTTTGTACATTCATGGATTCTCACTTTTCTATAAAAGTGTTTGCAAAATAAAAAATGTAATTTTTTATAAATCAACTCAAAAATTAGCTAAATATATCTAAGAGAAAATTATAAAAATAATGGAAAATAATACCTAAAATAGCTACACCATGTGATAGAGTGTGAAACCCCCACTATGTCACCACCATCTATCTAGACTAATCAAATAAAAACCTCACCACCTCACTATGTTGCCTTGACTTTCCCATTATCTAAAGACATGAAAAGGACTACACACTGCTAAAGTGGCTCATAAGGTGCGAGATAAACATGCTCCACAGGATCCCTCCTAGTTGTTCAATGTTATGTGTCTGTACAATAATCTAATCAATTATCAACATTAATGATAACATGGAATGATAAATAGTTTAATACTTTTGATATCAAAATCAAGGAAAACAAAAAATTTCCCCCTTTTCCATATTTCTATGATAGAACAATTTTAATGCATTTTATAGAAATTAAGAAGTAAAATAATATAAAATAATTTATCAAATATCCTATCAAATTAATATAATTACAAGCTAAAAGAGTACAATCCCATCTAACCCAATTAGCCAAAGAACTAGTAACATCACGATAAAGATCGCTAAAAGTTAGTCTATCTTGGAAACTCATACCTAATCATAGGAAATAACATGCATCAAGTCCCTAGATATATTCATCTAATATTGAGATCATAGGAACGTGATCAACCATGTATCTATATAACAATATGAAAAATACTCTACTTTAAAGAAAAAAGTTATGATAAATAGTAATTTTTGTTTACCAAAAGAATGACAAAAAAGCAAGTTTCCCCCTTTTCAAAATTTTCTAATAAAATAGGTATAATAGTTTAAAAAAATTTCATATAAATTAAATATTTCATATCAATGAAAATTATGTATCACATATCATATAAAATCAGTGGTAGAAAAATATGAAACAGTACAAGAAAAAACATCCAAAATAGTTAAAGAATAAGTAACATAACACCAAGGATCACTTCATGTTAGGATAACTTGGGTATTCATACATAAACATAGACTATGATCCACATCAAGTCTCTAAAAATATTAATTAAATATAGATAGTATAGGAACACTAAATAAAGTAAACCCATCAATAGGTTTAACATGTACATACATCAACATGCCTATAGAGCAGAGAGACACCCCATAATTGAAATCATCGATGAATGAATGTGGCCTATTACTGCACCTTCTAACTATGTAACCAAGGCTTACCATGTCATATCTTCTAAAACCCATTTCTTCATAACCATTATTTGATATTCATTTCACAAATACATTTAACAATGCCTTGAAAATACCATTTTGTTTTACCAAAATAAGGGGAAAACAATCTTTTATCAAATTCACATTTCCATATATAAAACTAAATTAATAAATCAATCTATTTTAATTATAAAAAAATTACCCAAATAAGTTAAATGTAGTTCATCTAAAATAGGATAGAGACGGAATCACCTACCATAATATTGGGTCCCACATGTATGCAACGGGATCACCCAACATGAAAGAATATAAAGACAATGATGTAGGCCCAATCATTAATCCTCACATCTATGAATCCCTTGAACTAGAAAAATGGTCGACATAGAGGATATATCACAACATACCTCAAAAACTCACATGTTCCACCACAACCAACACAATTGGTAGCCTTCAATGAAAGATCACACAACAGATCCAGAGAAATAAATTGCATTGATAATGGAGAAAAATCCTTAAACTAGAAATATAGAAGGATAATAGGTCTCCAAAATCACTAAGGAGAGTTTCTAGGCTAATATAGAAGAGCACTTCAAGCGAACAAAATAAAAAACACTCATACAGTGCATGGAAAACAAATAAAATGAGAATTACATAGTTTTTCAACCCATTTCACATCATGTATTCCACAAAACCCAAAAAGACCAAAAAAACACATCACCTCATGATTAAAATCATATTTTTGAAATTAGAAGGTGTGTAGTTTTTTCACATATTGTAAAATTTTCCCATCGTGTACCCAAATCATGGAATTTTCATGGTGACTAATACATGTTGTGAATATTTTACATAGTGTGCAATACTATTTCATGGGTTTTAATCACTACAAAAATTTTAATTATTATATAGTGTGTAATCTTCCACCAGACATAAGAACTCTATATTCCGCTCAAAATCCCAAAAAAAAACTCTTGTGTTCATTGAACTCAAGGATAACCCCAAAAATCCTTTAAAATTTTTATAATCAAACTCCATTAACTCTAATAAACATGTATCCCTGAACTTTATGTTATTTCCCTTCAGCAAATTTCACTCCAACCTTAGGTGCCCAATTAAATCACCCGAACCAAGAGGAAAATGGATTGTTAAAAGAGAAATACTAGAATGTGGGTAGTATGATGTTACACTGGGCATGTAGTAAGGGAGAAGATAGAACACATATTTCTTGAAGATGACATGTAATGTAAGATACAAAAGGTTATCGGTGAAAAATATCATTTCCAATTTATTATCTATTCCTTTGAAAATTCTATAATATAATGAAATATTAATGGTTTTAATCATTTAATAAAATTTTAGTTCCAATGGTTATATATATTTATATTATTATGGATATATATATATACACATATAGACATTCCTTACAATAAGAATATGAATTTTATGATTTAATGATTATATACATACATTTCCTCTAATAAGATGATTGGATGTGGAGGGTAGACACATGTATAGCTCCTCACTATGATGAGAGAGTGGGGCACAAGTTAGATGATTATATATAAAAACATGAATATATATACGTGTGTGTGTGTGTGTATGGTGTTAAATATATTTAAGTGAACTCTCTTCTATAAGGTATTTGTTTAGATATACATCCTTAGTGGAAAGATCCTGTATGGAAATAAATATATTATGAGTTTTGTAAAGAGTGAGATGTCAAATTCCCTAGCCGCTAGTTTGAATTCCCTATCTGTCGGTGGGCCTCGCTCCCCCGCCCCCTGAAGTGGGGGGGGGGGGGACCTCCAAATTTTTTTGGAGGTGGTCACCCACCACCATTCACACTGTTCTCAAACCTTGAATGTTCCCCTTCATTCCCTGGGATCGATCTCAGCCAAAAGGGTCCAGATTTTCTTAATGGCACTCCACAATTATCAATATCAAATCAGGAGTTCACAAAATCTTATTCATTGTTGAATTTGATTATGGTTATTCATTTCAAGATTATACATCCTTTACTGGATTATTACAATCACTTCATTTTTGGAACATGGGTAGTTCATGATATTGAAACAGTAGGGATTCTTGACCTTAAACACATCATGATCATATTTTCCTCATAGGAGGATCTAATCCAAGCTTGGTTGTGCTCACCTTAAACCTGAAATGAATCTTGTTTGTTAATCATCATATGGTTCTATGGAATTCATCGGATGTGGGATTCACCAACAGTGGTGGTTGGGTAAGGCTTCCCAAACATCACTTACCTTTTCAGAACCATTCAATTCTGTGTATGCTGGGGAATCTTGTAGGTCATTAACTATGCTCTAATAGTTGAATTAGATCTTTATGCCACCTGAATTCACTAAGGATCTATGTTGAGGTTGATCTGTCGAAGTATCCCCTTGAGTTTTTCTGGATCATCATAGGTGACCGATTTAGGTATTAGAAGGTCATCATTTTTCAATCATGGTATGATTTCTGTTCCATTAGTAAGAAACTAGGACATGGTGTAAAGGTATGCAGGCATGAAATGAGAAAAGAATTTATATTGAATGATACTCAGAATAAGTTATTCCCGTATGGGGTACATGCATATCGAGTTATTCTTGTAGGTATGAATCGTTTTGGGTCTACTGTGGGTTGTGAGTTTGATGATCTTAGATAGTCTATTGGTTCTAATATTGTGCATGACTCAGGTAAAGAGGTTTAATAGAATCTAGTGGATCGGCCTCCTGATCCAACCGTAAATAGAATATTTGTAAGATAGAAATTTCATTTGGGATTGGAATTTCCTTCAAAGGATATGATTGTTCAGGATGCTTCAGATAGTCCAAATGGTGTTGTTGAAGGAATTGTTGTCATAAATACTAGTGAGATACAACCTGAATGTTCTGCGGAAATTGTGGTTGTTTTTGAGATAACTCAGATTCCAAGGACCCCCTTGGTTGTTGCGGAGGTGGCATTCACATGGATTGTTTTTTTGTACTGGGGGCCAGGCATGGGCACCTACACATAGAGAAGAGATTACGGGCTGGGTGAAGGAAATAGGTGGGGGAGATAGGAAAGAACTAGTCTAAAGGTTTGAATTTTCAATCGTTTTATTTGTTTTGAGGATTATAATTGTAGTCAGAATCTATAGGTATGTTTTCCTCCTCTTAGGGATACCCCATCAGTTTGTTTAGTCTCATAATGAACTTATACTAACCATCTTGATAACCTCCAGGTAGTTTAGTTTTATGAGGTTAATTTTTCACAAGTTGATGGTGAGGCCACTCATATAGGGAGTTTGGGGGAGTATCAACAAGATGTTGGCCTCAACTCTGATGTTCAACATGATAAATTTCATATAGATATTGAGTATCCGGTAAAGGATTTTGAGAGTGATCAGATCAGGACCTCCATGGATGGACGGAGGGGCATCTATAAAGGGAGGAAATATTAATCCTCATTGCATCCTCCAATAGAGATGCAGTCAGTATATAAATTCTAGTATGTGGACAAACAATGTAATTCAGTTGATGAGATTGAGAAATCCTTGGAATTTCTCATGAGCTAGGAAGAAGAAGTGGTTGACTAGGTCTTTTCTATAAATTCTGCTGATGAAGGTTCCTCTAAAATGATGGGGAGACCTTTAAGGATGAATCTTAATGAGGATAAATATAATTGGATTGAAAAAAAGGACCTGGTATTGGTTGGGGGTTTCAACAATGGGATGATCAGCCTTGAGGAGTACATCCAAACCTGGGACCAGCTGGCACTACAACAAAAACAGGCAAGGGAAGCGCCACCTTATATCAGTGCTAAGAAAAAACCATTGATAAAGACTCCCTTTATCAAGGCTAAAAAGCACTAATAAAGAATCCGTGTATCAGTGCTAAAATTTTAGCGCTGATACAGGAAGGATTTATCAGTGCTTTTGTAGCGCTGATAAAGAGAACCTTTATCAGTGCTAAAATTTTAGCGCTAATAAATGTAGTCTTTATCAGTTCTTTTTTAGCACTGATAAAACTGTAGTACCATAATTTATAAAATCGGTCGCACAGTACCCTCGTTTTATCACGACCTAAAGCTCTCACGGTACTGTAACCCTACGACTCCCCTCCAATACCCCCCGAGATTCGCATTTCCGGACCTCCACCGCCCTCATGCTTTGCGTTTCTGGACCTCCTCCGCCCCCAATCTTCATGTGTCGGACCTCTTCCGCCCTTGATCTTCACGTTGCTGGACCTTCACCTCCCTCGATCTTCCCGTTGTCAGATCAGGTGTGCAATGTATTTTTGGTTCCCTATTACACGTACTCTTCAAGAATTATGAGGACCTATATTTAAGGATTATTACATCATGAATTTTAGTATGTGAAATGTTTGAGTGAATGTTTAACACCATTGGGTTTCTGTCCCCACATGTCGGAACGCACCTAGATGGAGTGCATCCGTGAGTGAGAGAAAAACTTGTTTTCAATGATGGAAGTGTTGAGGTGGTCCAATGAGTGAGCTGAGCCAATGATATATAATTTTTCAGTCTCTTGATATCCCATGATATTAATTGGTAATAAATCCTTATTTAGTTCTTCAACATGGTGTAGTAAGTGATTGGAATCAGAAAGAGGGAGCCCTCTCGGTTGAAGGATAAACTCATTTCAATGTTTTATATCTTACAATAGGGACATGAACCATGTTTTTTAACTTCAAACAATGAGAACATTTCACACACATTTTAATATCTTGTGATTAGGATTATGATAATGTATTTTAAGGTTGAATATATTTTACAAAAATGTCACATGGTTTCATATCATGCAACTAGAACATATAGTGAGGGTGAGGTGAATTTTCCATACATAGAGTCCCTACACCATGTGAAATATGGGTAGATGAGGAAAAAGGTTTAAGTTCATGATTCATGGACCAAAGGGGGTGTGTCCCAGAATTTTTGGCATGTCATACAAGAATAACAACCTGATGTGAAAAGGGGCTTGTGGTGGCTCAACACCACACAAAACAACATATAACTAGGATGTTGGATTTTTAGTTCAAATACATATATCTCAAACTAAAGGGATGGTTTATTTCTTTGAAATATCTCTTGAGAAACCTAGTATTGGTGGAAATATTGATATTCTCATCATCAAAGGCGATCAATGAGTTTACACTATTAGAGTGAAGTTTATGAAAAAAATTAGGTCCTTCCCACTTGGATTCTAGTTTCACTAGATTCCTCATAGGTATCATTGATTCCCTTAGATCCAACACCATGTCACCATAAAGTAAGGAATTAAAGATAACCTTTTTCTTTAAGGACAACACCACCCGGTTCTGATGCATTTCTAGGTCATCCAATACTTGAACCCTATTTTCTTCGAGGGGTTCCCCCCTTCTTTCCATAATGCTATCTAAGTGACTTTGTCTGGCAGTGCACTTGTATGGAATAATGCCTAGACAACCAAGCTTTCTAGCCTTGCCACCCCTACCTCCATCTCTGTCCTTCTCCCTCGCTGAGGTTACTAACTGATTCTCTGTAGTGGCCAGGCCCCTTCCTAGCAGTGTTTGTTATGTCTCCCTTGGCTCTAAGCCTGTCATCCAACTCCAAATATTTATGGATCTAGAGAGAACTCCCTCACCAGCCCCCAAGTTTTATTACCCATCCTTCCTATGCCCATTTGGATCCCCATCTCCCACTCATATGAAGCTTACCAACCAGAAGGGATTATGAACATGTTCAAAATCAAGGGACCTTAATGAGAGATCATCCTCCCACTTCAATAAGGATACTAACTCTAGATTCAAGCCAGAGCCCTGTCCTACCCATCATTATTATTTTCATATGTAATTCTCATGGTCTTAGTGCCCATGTTAATTCGGACTTCCTCACCATAGAAATAAAAAAGAAAAATTTCATTTTTGTTGTTGTCAAATAACACAAAAACCCTATAATAATCATAGAATTCTTCTGAAAAATTAAGTTGCATGGATTTCTACACTCTGACCCCTCCAACATACACATATGGGTATTTTGGCACAATAAATATATTTTTGAGATTGATCAAGATTGTAATCAAGTCATCACTACCAAGGTGTCCAATGCTAACACCTCCTTCCTTATGACTTTTGTTTTTGGAAGTTATGACCCTCTTTAAAGGGAATCTTTATGAAGTGAACAAAATACTGTCGATCCCGGTCACCATCCATCATTTTTTGGGGATTACTTTAATGTAATTTACAACCCAAAGGAAAGGAAAGGTAGAATCCCATTCTAGAGGAAGGATGTCATGGAGTTTGTTCAGTTCATGGATGGGAAGGGCCTCATTGATCTCAGCTTCTCAGGTGACAGTTTCACCTGGTAGAACAACTGCAGGGGCCATCACCGCTTGTGGAGTCTATTGGATAGTTGTCTAGCCAACATTAAAGCCACTGAACTATTCTCAAATACCATGTTTTTTCATTTTTCTTGAGGTATTTTGAACCACTCCCCCCTCTTGGTTTACATTTCTTCTTGGCATGATCATCAGGAACGATTTCACTTCCACCAGTAGTGGGTTAAAATCCTAGGGTACTAGGACATGGTTTGTGAAATATTGAATGAACCCTTGTTTGAGTATCGGTCCACCTTCAACCTCAGTGACCTGACCTCGAACCCTGATAGGTGCGTGTTCTCCCTTTCCTCCTTAGGAACCTTCAACACCTGGGACTACTGTCGCATATGGGCTACTTTAGATTATTCTGATAGATGGAATGAAACCTTAGGTTTATTGGATTATTAACACCAGTTTGAGATTTAGGTGTGACTATATACTTGTTATATTTTTTTATTATTTCTTACACACCACCACTTGAGTTGAGTAACCTGATTGAAATCTATATGGGTACTTTGGTTCTAATGTGGATATGGTTTTTTATGTTTTTGTGACATGTGTACATGTGGATATATGGGTATTTGGGCATGATGATATTGAATGTAGGGAAGAGACCTAGGAGTGGTAGATGTATCGTTCTTTATTATTCTTTTGTTTTAACTAGGGTGATTTGAGGAAGCTATATTGAATCTAAATTAATTATATGTAATGACTTCCATATTTTAGAGATTATGAGAATCCTTTCTTTACTTATAGAGTTGGCTACAGGTTTTCATCCATATATATTTTAGGTTGGTGAGGTATAAAAGGATGGACTAATTGACCATAAAAGGGTTGACCAGATAGAAGAGGATGATCCATAGAGGATGATGTCATGTGAGTTTTACCATCTATGAAACAAGTGATTATCCCCATGAACCCCTTTGTGCTTGGAAACTATGTTGATTTTGATGGGGGGTCTATCCTGGTTCTATTGATTTCCAAATATTTATTGGAAATGGTTACGCTCTATTAATCTCTATTTTTATAAGGAATTGGTTCTCTTCTACTGTATTTGGAAGTCTTGTTTTGTGTACTTGAACCATAAATACTAATATTTGATATTCAAATAGGATGAAGATGAATAAAGATCGGATGGATGTTAATCGTTTGACAATAGAGTACAAGAACGGAGTGAAAGAGTTCATCAAGATTGCAAAGGATCACGCAAAGGATCCATCTCAAATCCTTTTTCCGTGTTTACGTTGATGTTATTCTAGACTACTTACTCCAGAGCATTTGGAAGAACATTTTATATGTCATGGAATAGATCAAAGTTATAAATGTTGAAATAAACAATGAGAAAAAGTGAATGTAGCTACTTTCTGGGATAAAACTGCATTTTATGGATCATCAAATATGAATACAAAGATGGATAATGAAGAAGACCATATGGAGGATGTGATTACAGATGTTAATGATGATGAAGACTGTATTGAGGAAATAAAAAAGACAATTGAAGATGAACTCTGTGATTGCCCAGAATTGTTTGAGAAGTTAATGAATTGTGCAAAGACACCATTTTATGCTGGTTGCACCAAGTATACAACATTGTCAGTTATACTAAAGTTGTATAAATTGAAAGTAGGTAACAGATGGAGTGATATTAGTTTTAAGGAACTACTTGCTCTCTTTAATGACATGCTCACTGAAGATAATGAGCTCCCAAGCCGAACATATGAAGCTAAACGAATGCTACACTCGAAGAGTAATATTTATGAAAGAATACATGCCTTCTAGAAAGATTGTATATTGTTCCTCAAGGAGAACAAATCACTTATATAATTCCCAAAGTGTGGTGCTTCCCAATACAAGAAAGATGAATCCAATCCTAAGAAAGATGTATGGTACTTTCCAATCATTCCAAGGTTTAGGCATCTATATGTAAGTGAAGAAACTGCAAGACAATTGTCATGGCATGCAGATAAAAGAGATAAAGATGGGAAATTACATCATCCGTCTGACTCTACTCAATGGATGAAAATTGATCATGAGTATCCTGAATTTGGAAAAGATCTGAGAAACCTTTGTTTTGCGATATATACAGATGGAGTAAATCCTTTTGGTTTTCAAACCAGCACTCATAGTACCTATCCTGTTATGTTGGTAAATTATAACTTTCCACCCTGTTTATGCATGAAGCATAAATTCATCATGTTATCTAGGCTTATATCAGGACCAAAACAACCAGGTAATGATATTGATGATTATTTGGCTCCTTTGATTGAGGATTTGAAGTTATTGTGGGATTCATGTGTTATTTTTTATGATGCTTATAAAAGTGAATACTTCATTTTGAGAGAGATGTTGTATGGGACAATAAATGATTTCTCTACTTATGGAGATTTGTCAGGCTATAACATTAAAGGAACTCAAGGGTGTCATGTGTGCGAAGAAGATACAGAATCAATTAGCTTGAAACATTCATCAGAATCTATTTTTCTAGGACATCGTAGATTTTTACCTCATCGGCATAAGTACTGATCTTGGATGAAATCATTCAATGGAAGTTCAGAACAATTCACAACATCGTCTCCACTAACAGGTGATCAACTGTTTGAGAAAGTAAAAGATGTGAACACTGTTTTTGGTAAACCATTTTCGAAAAACCTTACGAATATCTGTTGAAAAAAAAAGATCATTTTTATTTGAATTACCATACTAGAATTGTTCATACATTTGAAATTCTCTTGATGTGATGCTTGTGGAAAAAAATTTATGTGACAGTGTTGTCAGAATGTTGCTAAATTCCCCTGGAAAAACAAAGGATGGAAATAAGGCAAGGTTGGACATGGTTGACATGGGAATACGAGAAGCGTTTGCTCTCATGAAGGGTGAAAATTGAATGTTTCTTCCTCCAGCTACTTATACTCTTTCTAGGGAGGAGAGATATTAGTTCTGCAACTTCTTCAATGATTTAAAGGTTCCATAGGGGTATTCATCAAATATCAAGAACATTGTTTCAATGAATTATTAGAAGTTAAAATGTTTGAAATCAAATGACTTCCATGTGTTGATGTAGGATCTAATTCCTATTGCTTTATGTTTCATTTTTTCCAAGAATGCCCGTCATACATTAACCAAACTTTATTTCTTTTTCAAAGCTATATGTAGCAAAGTTTTAGACCCGGCGAAATTTCCAGGTATGGAAAAAGAAATTTTCACCATATTATGTGAATTAGAAATGTTCTTTCCTCCAAAATTCTTTGATATGATGGTTCAATTAATAATTCACTTGGTGAGAGAGATTTGACTTTGTGGTCCTGTGCACTATAGATGTATGTATCTTGTTGAACGATATATGAATATTTTTAAAGGGTATGTCAAAAATCGAAGTCGGCCAGAGGGTAGTATAATGGAGCGATATATTGTTGAGGAAGACATTGAATTTTTTACCGAATACCTATCTGATGTGGAAAGCATTGGTCTCCTGAAATCTCGTCACACTGAACGCATTGTGGGTGAGGGAATTTTTGGAAGAGATGTTGTGACAATCAGTATTACAGATCGGGATCAGTCCAACATTTATGTTTTGCATAACAGTTGGGAGGTTTCTCTATATATTGAAACTCACAAAGAAATTATTACGTAGTTGAATCCATCAAGGGCTGAAAATGGTTATCAAATACACATAATCAATAGTTTATAGGATGGTTTCACAACCATATTTTTAACCAGTTGGATGAAAATATGAATTCAATTTTAGAATGACTTCGATGGATAGCTGCTGGACCAAGTGTGTATGTATTATCTTACAGTGGTTATGTAATTAATGGTTATACATACTATATAGATGAACATGATGAAGATAGTACAATAAAAAAATATTGGAGTTAAACTAGTGGCTGAAGCAATGCATGTTTCCGGTAGTAAGGACATAAATCCAATATATGCAAATATTTCATACTTTGGCATTATCAAACTAATATGGGAGTTGGAGTATACGACATTCCAATTTCTGATTTTTCAATGAAAATGGGATGATAACAATAGTGGTGTTAAAATAGATGAATGGGGATTTGTGAAAGTTGATTTTATTAAAGAAGGGTTCAATGAAGAACAATTTATAATGGCACCACAAGTGGTACAAGTTTTTTATGTTCCCGATCCCGCAAACCGAAAGTGGTCGATTGTTCTATTATCGTCGAAAACTATTGAAGGTTCGGATAAAAATTATTTTGATGACGATCCTTTCAGTGGTACGTCGCAATCATTTTGGAGCGATACCAATGTAGATAATGTTTTCTACGTTAGAGGAGACCACAAGGAAGGGATTCGGATAATCGTTAGAGGTGTCAAATCCCTTCAACCTTTGAAAAAAAAGAAAGAGAGGTCAATAAATAGGTTATATTTTGTTTGTAATATAGATCTTGTTATATCATGTTATATCATGTTATTATCCTCTCATTACTGAATTTATGTAATCTAAATTAAATCTTCAACCAATTTTGAAGATAATGACTTCTGCACATTCTGGTGCTCCTAACCTTGAGGCTGAACAAGTCTCTCAAGATGCTATTATTACGGCTCCTGCTGCTCCTATTGTTGCCCTACTGCAGCTATTGCTGCTCCTGCTGCTGCTCCGGCTGTGGCTCCTGCTGTGGATGATGTTTCTCCTACTGTTGTGGCTCCTACTGCTCCTAGGGTTGTGGTCCAACAACCATCATCACATGACGATGCTACCATTTCAGATGAACATATATATTATGTTGATATCAATGAAATGGTCGGGAATGAAGGATCAATGTCGTAGAAAACACAGGTGCGTCATTGTTTGATGGTGTTAGCCAATGTTCTTAAGGCGAAAGCAAAGGCATCAAATTTGATGTCAGATGGAATGCACGAGGCCAACATGTGAATCCCAACAGGGCTATGTTTAGTAGTTACATTGGAGTTGTCACTCAGCAATGCGTACCGATTGACATAGATTCATGGCACCATGTTGTGTCCGGGCTGAAGGCTATGATCTGGGAAGAAATTATGGTAACATTATGAATTTATTTCCTTAATTTACCAGTAAATAAAATAATGAAACAATTTCTTACTCTTCTCAATCTCTTACAGAGTACATTTATAATAGAGGATTCACACAAGGATTATGTACTAAGGCTTGCTGGAAAGATTCATCGAGGTTTTCGCACTATTTGAACAAGATGTCACCTGAAAGATTACAAAGGTAAAATAAACCCACATCCACCCATTGTCTACGCTCACCTGATATCCCACGAAGCATGGGATGCATTTATTGGCCACCATGGGGATGATAAGTTTCAGGTACATTGTGGGTGATAATGCGTTGTTTGAGGATACGTGTATTCATCACTTTGATTGTCAATAATTCATTTATGAAACAGCAACTCTGTAATAAAAATAAAAAATGTGCATCAAAACCAATATACCCCTATCGTAAAGTAAGGATGGGGTATGCTTCACTAGAAAAGAAAATGGTACGTATTTTAAATTTATAGTAATATTGTTAGGTTCCAATAAACAACATCATAATTATCTTTCTATGTTTTTATGTAGATTGATGAGTCTAAAACCAAAGACACTTCCATCCCACATCATGTGCTTTGGAAGGAGGCACGTGTGAATAAGGAAGGGAAGATAGTAGATGAGGACACTCAAAAAAGAGTGGGAAATTTGTTTAAGTATGACATGATGATAAAAAATATTTGTTTTAAATTTCTATTACATAAAAATAATTAGTTATTTTCCTATATCCGACAATCACAGGAATTAGCTACTCCTGTAGCAGATGAAAACCTATTATCGAAGGCTTTGAAGAAGCCAGAAAAATACGGTCATGTCAGAGGTGTGGGGTTTGGGGTGACACCCCAAGTATATTTTCAGAAGAAGAAAAAAACGGATGATAGAGATGAAACATTAAAACAAATGAGCAAGAAACTAGCAGCCCTTGAAGAATGATTGCAATGGCAGGGAGAGTATCTAGCAACTTTTATGGGTGGGAAGCAAGGAGAAGCCACAACTCATAAACAACCAGCATCTGAAGATCCTGCCCCACCCCCCACCAGCTTTGAGGCGAGCCATTCTCCTCAAAGAGCTGTCTTAGCCGTTGTATTCAATATTCTAATAATTTTTCCCATGAAATGTGAATCATACAAACACTGATACTTTTCCTGTACTGATCTTCTACATGGTGATAATGATTTTGATTTATATCTGTCAACACCCACCTATCACCTTGTAGCGAGGGCTACAGTGTTCAACATCCCAGATGACATGCTGCATAATAGAACACTTCTGAAAGATCGTCTGAAAGTGACGATTACTGTAGCTCATGAGCCAAATGCAGAGCTACCTATTCCACTTGATGACGATGATATTTATATGGTTGAAAAGGCTATTGGGAAATTAATTTCATGGTCATCACAACTTGTAAGAGTACATGCGTCCAAAGAGGTATTTATTTCCTTTTTTCAAGATAAACCTTTAAAAATTAATGAAAAAGGGTCTGAACTGATGAATGCTATTATAGATGGAGAAAGGGAAGGGGGTGACAAACATCAGCTCAAAACAATCTAAAGTATTGACCAACTGATCCCAAGGAGCTACTGAAAGAATAATAATGCCACCTGTTCTCTATTCAAATTTACTAGAATTGAAGACTCATGTGGATACGAATCTAAGAAGTGGTAGTAGTCATATAGTGGTTTTCGAATAGAATATATACGGAGAGGAAAGTAAAGATTTAGTTGCTACTCAAAATGTAAATTAGATCCTTGAAAATGGTTGGCTAGGCATCACAATTGTAAATATATATATGAGGTACGTTTTTGTTAATTGATTTTCTAAAAGATGCTCTAATGTGAAAATTATGACTAAGTGCATTTTATATTGTTGACAGACATATATATGAAAAACAGTTGAAGTAATTTTCCCATGAGCCAAAATTTGGACACATTAGTCCTCATACCACATAATCACATCTAACGAAATTAGAGCCATCAAAAAAGAATGAAATAGTGAAAGGATTTCTGAAAACATTTGAAAGTAAGATTAAAGATGACAGACTCTTCTTAATACCAACCATGCAGGGGTAAAACTATACGATTAAATAATATCAATTATATTTTGACTTCTTTTATTACTTATTCTTTTTTGTATTTTTAGGCAACATTGGATGCTAATTGTGGTGAACTTGGATACTCCAGAGATTTATTTTCTGGATTCAAAGCAAGGATATCCATCAAACCGACCACATATGATGGAGTTTTTGAAACTGTAAGACACTACATCCTACGTTTTAGGTCTAAAAATCAATTAATATAATTTATATTATCTTTTAATGAGGATTTTGTTATGATAGGGCGGTGTATCATTATCATCTAAAAAAGAAATGAGGACAGGGGCTAAGCATAAGGAGGCGAGCAAGTACTACATCTGGACAAATATCAGGGTATATATAATAAAATTTCACTATTCAAACACATCTCAACACAAGTTACTTATTCTCCTAATGATCAATTTTTTTTGCAGGGTCCAAAACAAAAAAATGATAATTATTTCAGTTTTTATTTTTGTACATTTATGAAAGAGATCATTTTTTCATCAACAAACAAGAATCCCTAAAGAGGTATTTTCAAAAACAACTACTAGTTCGTTTAATTTATTTATTTATTCTTTATTTTTATATTTTGTAGTACTACTCTGACTACCAAAAGGCCTCATACTCACAAGATGATATAGATATGTTGATAAATGAGTGGGACGCATACCTAATGGTAGATTGTACACAAATAACATGAAGATCTGACTTGGGGACGTGTACAATTGGCGGTCATTTTTGAGAGGGGTTAAGGGGTTCAAAAGATGACACATTGTTGTATGTAAATGTTCATAGGAATGTTTTAATTGCTATTAAATAAAAAAACCTTCCTACAATGATTCAATTTCCCATTTTAACTTATTATATGCACCAAAAACAAGAAAGAATGATGAACCACTCAAAGGGTCTCTCTTTTGTTTAAAATGGACAGATTTTTAAGTGAAAACAACAACTGGCCTACGGAAATCCGACCAAATGCATTGGGATTGTGTTTATCATTTAAGATAATGATCCAATGGTGCATTGGGGATGTGTACGACTCAACCCAGCCTCAATCTGAGGCACATTGTGGCTGGTACTACTCAAAGGGTCTCTCTTTTGTTTAAAATGGACAGATTTTTAAGTGAAAACAACAACTGAACTACAAAAATCCAACCAAATGCATTCGGATAGTATTGATCCTTTATGAGAACAATCCACGGATCCTTTTTGACCTGTAAGATTCATCCCTACCTCAATCCAAGGCACGGTGTGGCTGGTACCACTCAAAGGGTCTCTCTTTTGTTTAAAATGGACAAATTTTTAAGTGAAAACAACAACTGATCTACGAAAATCTGACCGAACGCATTCGGATTGTATTGATACTTTAATAGAACAATCCACGGGTCCTTTGGGGATGTGTAAAAGTCATCCTCGCCTCAATTCAAGTCACGGTGTGGCCGGTACCACCCAAAGGGTCTCTCTTTTGTTTAAAATGGACACAATTTTAAGTGAAAACAACAACTGACCTACGGAAATCTGACCAAACGCATTAGTATTGTATTGATCTTTTAGGAGAACGATACACAGGTCCTTTGTGACGTGTACGAGTTATCCCCTCTTCAATCTGAGGTATGGTGTGGCCGGTACCACTCAAAGAGTCTCTCTTTTGTTTAAAATGGACAAATGTTTAAGTAAAAACAACAAATGACCTACCTAAATCTGACCAAACGCATTTGGATTGTGTTGATACTTTAAGATAATGATCCAAGGGTGTGTTGGGGATGTGTAAGAGTCATCCCCGCCTCAATACAAGGCACGGTGTGGTCAGTAGAACTCAAAAGGTCTCTCTTTTGTTTAAAATGGATGCCATTTTAAGTGAAAACAACAACTGACCTACGGAAATCTGACCAAACGCATTTGGATAGTGTTGATCCTTTAGGATAAAGATCCACGGGTCCTTTGTGATGTGTACGAGTCATCCTTGCCTCAATCTGAGGCACGGTCTGGCCGGTACCAGTCAAAGAGTCTCTCTTTTGTTTAAAATGGACAAATTTTTAAGTGAAAACAACAGCGGACCTACAGAATTCTAATCAAACACATTCGGATTGTGTTTATCCTTTAATATAATTATCCAAGAGTGCGTTGGGGACATTTAAGATTCATCCTTGCCTCAATCTGAGGCACAGTGTGGCCGGTATCATTCAAATGGTCTCTTTTTTATTTAAAATGGACACAATTTTAATTGAAAACAACAACTAACCTACGGAAATATGACCAAACGCATTCATATGGTATTGATCCTTTAGGAGAATGATTCACATGTCCTTTTTGATGTTT
The DNA here is from genome assembly GCA_963277665.1 of Viscum album. NCBI lineage: Eukaryota > Viridiplantae > Streptophyta > Magnoliopsida > Santalales > Viscaceae > Viscum > Viscum album. The sequence continues at coordinate 581,379,544 of OY728130.1, read as the reverse complement.
AAGAGTCATACGCGCCTCAATCTGAGGCATGGTGTGTCCGGTATCACTCAAAGGGTCTCTCTTTTATTTAAAATGGACACAATTTTAAGTGAAAACAACAACTGACCTATAAAAATCCAACCAAATGCATTCTGATTGAATTGATGCTTTAGGAGAAAGATCCATGGGTCCTTTTTGATGTGTAAGAGTCATCTCCTCCACAATCTGAGGCACGGTGTGGCCAGTATCGCTCAAAGGGACTCTCTTTTGTTTAAAATGGACACAATTTTACGTGAAAACAACAACTGACCTACGGAAATCAAACCAAATGCATTCATATTGTCTTCATCCATTATGATAATGATCCATGGGTCCTTTGTGACGTGTAAGAGTCAACCCCACCTCAATATGAGGCACTTTTTGGCTGGTACCACTCAAAGGGTCTCTCTTTTGTTTAAAATGGACACAATTTTAAGAGAAAACAACAACTGACCTATGGAAAACCGACCAAAACCATTCGGATTTTGTTGATCCCATAATAGAACGATCCATGGGTGCATTGGGGACGTGTACAAGTCATCCTCTCCTCAATCTGAGGCACAGTGTGTCCGGTACCACTGAAAGGGTATCTCTTTTGTTTAAAATGGACAGATTTTTAAGTGAAAACAACAACTAACCTATGGAAATCCAAACAAACGAATTTGGATTGTATTGATCCTTTATTATAATGATCCAAGGGTCCTTTTTGATGTGTAAAAGTCATCCCTGCCTCAATATGAGGCACAATGTGTCCTATACCACTCAAAGCGTCTCTCTTTTGTTTAAAATGGACTAATTTTTGAGTGAAAACAACAAATAACCCACGTAAATCCAACCAAATGCATTCATATTGTATTTATCCTTTAATAGAATGATCCAAGAGTCCTTTGGGGACACGTGTGAGTCATCCCCACCTAAATTCAAGGCACGGTGTGGCCGGTACCACTCAAAGGGTCTCTCTTTTGTTTAAAATGGACACAATTTTAAGTGAAAACAACAACTGACCTACGGAAATCTGACCAAACTCATTTGGATTGTGTTGATCCATTAGGAGAATGATCCATGGGTCCTTTTTGACTTGTAAGAGTCATCTCCGCCTCAATCAGAGGCATGGTGTGGCCGGTACCACTCAAAGAGTCTCTCTTTTGTTTAAAATGAACAAATTTTTAAGTGAAAACAACAACTGACCTACAGAAATCTGACCAAACGCATTAGTATTGTGTTAATACTTTAATATAATGATTCATGGGTGTATTGGAGATGTGTATGAGTCATCCCCACCTCAATATGAGTCACGGTGTGGCCGGTAACACTCAAAGGGTCTCTCTTTTGTTTAGAATGGACACAATTATAAGTGAAAACAACAACTGGCCTATGGAAATCCGACCAAACGCATTAGGATTGTGTTGATCCTTTAGGAGAACAATACACGGGTCCTTTTTTACCTGTATGAGTCATTCCCACCTCAATCCTGAGAATAGAGTGGCCAGTACCACTCAAATAGTCTCTCTTTTGTTTAAAATGGACACAATTTTAAGTGAAAACAACAACTGACCTATGGAAATATAACCAAACACATTAGGATTGTATTGATCATTTAGTAGAACAATCCATGGGTCCTTTAAGATGAGTACGAGTGATCCCCGCCTCAATCTGAGGCACAGTGTGGCCGGCATCACTCAGAGGGTCTCTCTTTTGTTTAAAATGGACACAATTTTAAGTGAAAGCAACCGCTGACCTATGGAAATCTGACTAAACGCATTCAGATTGTCTTTATCCTTTATGAGAATGATCCATTTGTCCTTTTTGACATGTAAGAGTCAACCCTGCCTCAATCTGAGTCATGGTGTGTCTAGTACCACTCAAGGGGTCTCTCTTTTGTTTAAAATGGACACGATTTTAAGTGAAAACAACAATTGACCTACATAAATCCAACCAAATGCATTAGTATTGTGTTGATCCTTTAATAGAACTATCCATGGGTGCATTTGGGATGTGTACGAGTCTACCCCACCTCAATATGAGGCACGGTGTGGCCGGTACCACTCCAAAGGTCTCTCTTTTTTTTAAATGGACAGATTTTTAAGTGAAAACAACTTACCTATGGAAATCTGACCAAAAACGTTCGGATGGTATTGATCCTTTAGTATAACGATACACAGGTCCTTTTTTGATGTATATGGGTCATCCCCGCCTCAATTTGAGGCCACGGTGTGGCCGGTACCACTCAAAGGGTCTCTCTTTTATTTAAAATGGACACAATTTTAAGTGAAAAGAACAACTGACCTACCGAAATCCAACCAAACGCATTCAGATTGAATTTATTCCTTTAATATAAAAATCCACGGGTCCTTTGTGATGTGTAAGATTCATCTTCTCCTCAATCTGAGGCATGGTGGGGCCGGTATCACTCAAAGGGTCCCCTCTTTTGTTTAAAACGGACACAATTTTAAGTGAAAAGAACAACTGACCTACGTAAATTTAACCAAACACATTCGGATTGTGTTGATCCTTTAGAAGAACGATCCACAGGTCCTTTTTGATGTTTAAGAGTCATCCCCACCCCAATATGAGCCACAATGTGGCCGGTACCACTCAAAGAGTCTCTCTTTTGTTTAAAATGGACAAATTTTTAAGTGAAAACACAACAACTGACCTAAAGAAATCTGACCAAACGCATTCGGATTATGTTTATCCTTTAAGATAATAATACAAAGTTTTTTTGGGGACATGTATGAGTCATCCCCACCTCAATAAGAGGCACGGTGTGTCAGGTAGCACTCAAAGGATCTCTCTTTTGTTTAAAATGGACACAATTTTATGTGAACAGAACAATTGACCTACAGAAATACAAACAAATGCATTCAGATGGCATTTATCCTTTAGGAGAATGATTCTAAGGGTCATTTTTGATGTGTATAAGTCATCCCCGCCTCAATCCGAGGCACGGTGTGGCCGGTATCACTCAAAGGGTCTCTCTTTTGTTTAAAATAGACACAATTTTAAGTGAAAACAACAACTGACCTATAGAAATCCAATCAAATGCATTCGGATTGTATTTATTATTCAAGAGAACGATCCAAGGGTCCTTTTTGATGTGTACGAGTCATCCTTGCCTCAATCAGAGGCACAGTGTGGCCAGTATTACTCAAAGGGTCTCTCTTTTGTATAAAATGGACACAATTTTAAGTGAAAACAACATCTGACCTACGAAAATCTAACCTAACACATTAAAATTGTCTTGGTATTTTATGAGAATGATTCATGGGTCCTTTGTGACGTGTAAGAGTCAACACCGCCTCAATCTGAGGCATGGTTTGGCTATTACCACTCAAAGGGTCTCTCTTTTATTTAAAATGGACACGATTTTAAGTGAAAACAACAACTGACCTACGGAAATCTGACCAAATGCATTCAGATTGTGTTTATACTTTAAGATAATGATCCACGATTGCATTGGGGATGTGTATGAGTCATCCCCGCGTCAATCTGAGTCAAGGTGTGGCCGGTACCACTCAAAGGATATCTCTTTTGTTTAAAATGGACAGATTTTTAAGTGAAAACAACAACTAACCTACAAAAATCCAACCAAACAAATTCATATTGTTTTGATACTTTAGTAGAATGATCGACAGGTCCTTTTTGATGTGTATGAGTCATCCCCGCCTCAATCCGAGGCACGGTGTGGCCGGTACCACTCAAAGGGTCTCTCTTTTGTTTAAAATGGACAAATTTTTAAGTGAAAACAACAACTGACCTAGGAAAATCTGAGCAAACGAATTCAGATTGTATTGATCCTTCAAGAGAACATTCCACGGGTCCTTTGGGGACGTGTAAGAGTCATCCCCACCTCAATACGAGGCATGGTGTGGCTGGTACCACTCAAAGGGTATCTCTTTTGTTTAAAATGGACACAATTTTAAGTGAAAACAACAACCGACCTACAGAAATCCAACAAAACGCATTCGGATTGTGTTGATCCTTTAGTATAATGATCCATGGGTCATTTTTTTATGTGTATGAGTCATCTCTTCCTAAATCCAAGGCACTTTGTGGCCGGTACCACTCAAAGAGTCTCTCTTTTGTTTAAAATGGACAAATTTTTAATTGAAAACAACAAATAACCTACAGAAATCTCACCAAATGCATTTGGATTGTGTTGATCCTTTAATATAACAATCCATGGGTGCATTGGGGACATGTAAGAGTCATTCCCCACTTCAATCTGAGGCATGATGTGGCCGATATCACTCAAAGGGTCTCTCTTTTGTTTAAAAAGGGCACAATTTAAGTGAAAACAACAACTGACCAACGGAAATCTGACCAAATACATTCAGATTGTGTAGATCTTTTAGTATAATGATCCACGAGTCCTTTTTGACATGTATGTGTTATCCCCACCTCAATCAGAGGCATAGTGCGGCTGGTACCACTCAAAGAGTCTCTCTTTTGTTTAAAATTGACAAATTTTTAAGTGAAAACAACAACTGACCTACAAAAATCCGACCAAACACATTCATATTGTGTTGATCCTTTAAGACAACAATCCATAGGTGCATTGGGGATGTGAAAAAGTCATCCCTTCCTCAATCCGAGGCACGGTGTGGCCGGTAGCACTCAAAGGGTCTCTCTTTTGTTTAAAATGGACACAATTTTAAGTGAGAACAACAAAAGACCTATGCAAATATGATCAAAACACATTCAGATGGTATTGATCCTTTTGGAGAACGATCCAAGGGTCCTTTGGGACATGTATGAGTTATCCCTGCCTCAATCTGAGGCACCGTGTGGCCAGTATCACTCAAAAGTTCTCTCTTTTGTTTAAAAAGGACAGAATTTTAAGTGAAAACAACAACTGACCTACAGAAATCCAACCAAATGCATTTGGATTGTCTTGATCATTTAGGAGAACGATCCATGGGTCGTTTGTAACATGTACGAGTCATCCCCGCCTCAATCCGAGGCATGGTGTGGCTGGTATCATTCAAAGGTTCTCTCTTTTGTTTAAAATGGACACAATTTTAAGTGAAAACAACAACTGACCTACGGAAATCTGACCAAACGCATTCTGATTGTCTTGATCATTTATGAGAATGATCCATGGGTCCTTTGTGACATGTAATAGTCAACCCCACCAACCCCCTGGACTACCCCCCACCCCCTGGACACCAACCCACCCCTTGTGCACCCCCACCCCTCAGGACACCCCCACCCCCTAGAAATCCCCCTCAACCCCCTGGACATGCCCATGGATAGCCCCCCACCCACCTCGGATAGCCCCCCCCCCCTGCCCCCCGGACAACCACCACCCTCCTGGACGGCACCCCCACCCCTCCTTGACACCACCCCACCAACTAAATAACCCCAACACCCCTGGACACCCCCCCCACCCATGGACGGCCACCCCCACCCTCTCAAACACCATCCCACCCCCCTTAGACAGCCCCACCAACCCCTATACCCCCCCCCCACAGACACCCCCCACCCCCTAGAAAGCCCCCCCCCCCCGACACCCTGGACACCAGCCCACCCCCATGGACACCCCATAGAAAGCCCCCCCACCTGGACACCCCCCCTCCTTGGATACCACCCTACCCCCCTTTGACAGCCCTACCATCCCCCTGGACCCCCCCTAGACACCCCCTACCCCCCTGGACCCCTATCTCCCTGGACACCCCCATCCCACCCTCCTAGACACCACCCCACCCCCTTGGATATCCCCACCAACCCCCCGGACCGCCCCCACCCCCCAAACACCCCACCCATCCCCTAGAAAGCCCCCCCCCCCCCCCCCCCCGACACCCTGGACACCAGCCCACCCCCCTGGACACCCCCATGTACAGCCCCCCCCCCCTCCTGGACACCCCCCTCCTAGACACCACCCCACCACCTAGACACCCCCCCCCCCACCCCCTGGACACTGCCACCGTCCTTGGACAGCCCCCCAACCTTCTGGACCGCCCCCCACCCACCTGGACTCCCCTATCCCCTCAAACACCCCCTACCCCCCTGGACGACCACCTGAAACCCATGAACAACCCCCCAGCCCCTTGAATTCTGAATAGAATTCTTTATGTATTTAATTAACTTATGAATTTTGTTTTAATGGTGTATGGGTATACTTGGTGTAATTAGCTAATGATTTATGTGTTAATTTTGTATGGGTATACTTATTGAGATGCTGAATTATTTGTAGGTGTTGTTTTGGTGTGTTCCTGCAGGAATGTTTTTTGCAGCAGACAGGGCATTTATCAGCACTTTTTGAGCGCTGATAAAGGAGGCCTTTATCAGCGCTTTTTTAGCGCTGATAAAGCCCGTTTTGAGCACTGATAAAGATCGTTTTTGTAGTAGTGTGGCCTTTTGAATTGAAGATCTTATAATGGATGCACAAGACACTTAGGTAAATAATTTCTATTATAAATTATTTAGGGACATTAATTATGGTGTGCTTAAATTTTCCTTCAATTAATCTCCTATTTCCTTTTGGGTTTGAACTCATGGTTCCTCACTTTTTCCTTAAAAGTGTTTGATAAATAAAAATTTAATTTATGTGATAAGTATATAATCTATATTCAATGAAATATCTTGAAGTAGGTTTTTCTGATACAGTTGAATTTTTTATCTCTTATTATGACCTATTATCTATTTACTTGAAAAACATATGAGCATGCATATATTCTTTTGATAACCCTTGGTATTAACTTGGCATACTTAACAGTCATTTTCTACCTTTTTTTATTAATTGTATGTTACTTTTATTTATTTCTATATCAACATGGGGATAAATTTATAGGTAGACATATAGATAAATGTTTGTGTTAATACACCATTTATGGTTCTGTACTGTGTATTTATATACACCCCCTACATTGGCACAAAAGTGGATTCGAAGCATCCCATCCATCCAACATAAAATTTTAATTAATGATAATCCAATAGTACATAAGAGGAAGAGATCAGAAGGGAGATAAAACTATAAACAAGCTTATGGGGGTCTAAAATATTGGAGACCCAGAGCATCTACTCTAATCAAATTCTCTCCCTGGGGCTTGAATGGATGTATGTTGGGGAATATATTTAACCCCGAATCCACCATGGAGGCAAGATAGTCTGCCACCTTGTTCCCCTCTCTCTACGTGTGAGGAACCTGTGTGTTTCTGTTAAGGAGATTTTTTCACTTTTTGACTATGTATGATATGGACTAGGTGGAAATGTGTCTTCTAAGCAGAGAATAATAGAGGGTCAAAGAATCAAAATCCACTTGGGATATCTCTAGGTTCTTCTGATTGCATAGGGACAAACCCATAAGCATAGATTTCACCTCAGCATGAAGAGTTTCACCATTGTCGTACGTCTCAACGAAGGCTAGAATAACTTCCCCTTGAGTGTCTCGCACCACACCCCCACCTTTCATTCTACCCATGATGCAGGATCCATCCGTGTTTAGCTTATAACCATCTCTCGGGGGGTTCCAGCAGACCCATTGACCCGCTACATTGTTGCTGGAGACCTGGGCTGGCATGGCTCGTATCTTGAGCAGGTTACGCAGAGGAGCATAGTGTCCATATTTGAAGAAAGTGGACATGTCGATTAGAAAATTCATGATCCTCACCATGATCATCCTTGAATTTGGACTAGTTCCCTCATATCTGGCTTGGTTTCTAGCCTGCCACAGGCACCAACAGGCACTGCTGAAGATGATGGACCTCGCCACCCGACCAGAACCCTCCTCCACAGTCCCAAGAAACCAAATGTCGAGGAAGGACTCCCCATCGTGAGCATGGACCGTGGCCATATCGAGGCCGCCAAAGAATAACCAGACTTCTAGAGCCCACTCTCCTTGAAAAAATAGGTGAAACGTGATTTCCTCCTTTTGGTGATCTGCAGTAGGGACAGCGAGAGGCCATGTTGATACCCAATTTCTTGATGTTTTTGTCTATTTCCACCACCTTTCACCTTAATCTAGAGGTTAGGAAATTGAACTTGGAAGGAATTCTAGCACACCAAATGATATCATTCTAGTTTCTATGATGGTTTTTTCCATACTAAAGCCTCCGAAAATCCCTAATGGTAAAGGCCCCTGATGAAGGAGTGAAAATAAGTTTATCAGGCGTGCAGCAGATGACAATTACATCGAAAATGGCATGTTGCTCCTCATTCAGAATTTCCTGACAGAACTAAGGGTACATACTCACTTCCCTAAAGGTAATAAAAGTTGTAGGACAGCTTGGAAAGCTGATAATAGAACCTTTCCAGTTGTGAGTCCATAACAGGATGTTACCTTCACCCACGAGCCAGTGTGAATATTGATGGAGAGTTTAGAAGAGCAGATGAATCCTGGTAGAGAAGGGAGAGGTCTAACCTCTAGTGGATTCCAAATTTCCCATCCTCATATGTGCCATAGACTTCCCCCAAAGCGTATGTGCCTCAAGTATTTCCCATTAAAGTTTTGCATGCATGTATTGAATCGTGATGTGGAGGCTCCTCACATTGATTCCGTCATCGTTAATTGGCCTTGACAACTTCTCTCATGCCACCCAATGCCTCTTGCCTTCTAATCTATCATCCCATACAAAACTGGCCAAGATATTATTAATGCTATTGATGACGCCCTTTGTAACATTGGTGGAATCCATAGCATAGATGGGGATGGCCACCAAAACACTGTTGACTAAAGCAATCCTTCCTCTAAATGATAGAAACGGTTCTTCCAATTAATCACCATGCCTGCTATTCTGCTCAAAATTGGATCAATGTCTCAGACTCAGAGTCTCCCTAAAGATATGGGGGTTCCAAGATATTCCAGAGGAAAATATTCTCATTGCATGTCCATAGTACTGCAAATCCAAGAGACCTGATGAGCAATGCAATTGCTGGAGATAAGAAGGTTGCTCTTAGCATTGTTGATAAGATGGCCACTCCATACACAATATTCCTCCATAATCTTCTTCAGGCGATTCACTGATATCCTTAAACCATTGAAGAAAACAATGGTGTCATCCATGAACATCAAATGAGAAATGGTTGGAAGGTTAGTTTTTCTCTTATAAGGGAGGATATTGCCACTGGATATACCTTTGTTGATGAGGTGGCTGAGGGTATCCTGCGCGAGTATAAATAGACTGGGGGAGATAGGATCTCCCTGCTGCAGCCCACAGGTTGCCTTAAAGAAGCCATAGGTCTTTCCTAAGAAGTAAACTGCCGTCCACGAAGAGCTAAAACACTTGAAGGTAAGATCAATGACTTTATAGAAGAATCCCATAGTCATGAGCACTCTGTTAATGAAGCTCCACTCAATCCTATCATATGCTTTGCTCATATCAAGTTTAATAGCCACATTAGATCCATCCGTCTTGATGTTGATGTCTCTCAACACTTCTTATGCCAATGCTACCTCCCCTTGGATGGACCTTCCCTTCACAAAATTGTGTTGTTCAATATATAGCCTTCAAGGAAGATGCCAAGACATCCTTGAATTGATGATTCTCTCCAATATCTTATACGGGAAGTTACACATTCTTATTGGTCTATAATCCTCAAGGGAGTAGGGGTTCTTGATTTTGGGAATGAGCACCATGGTGGTAGCGGAGGCCACCCCCGGGAGGCTCACTCCTCTGAAAAAATCATGTATTGCGGCAGTAAAATCACCCTTAACAATGTCCCAAGAATCCCAAAAAATGGAACTTGAAAACTATCGAGGCCCTGTGCACTGTCTAGGTTGAGACTCCTCATGCCCTCCTAGATTTCTTCCTCCTCCGGTAGCTTTTACATCCATTCATTATCCCTGTGAGAGACCAAGGAGGGCACTTCTTCCCAAAGCTATGCATCTCTATTGGGGTATCCATTTGGCATTATCATATTGGGGCTGGAAAAGAGGTCCTGAAAAAATGTCAAAGTCATACCCCCTATTACATCTCTTTCATTCGTAAAACTGCCATCCTCCAGCATGATGTTGGTCTTGATGGGGTGACTTTTTTCTCTGTTGCAAGAATGGAAAAAACCTGAATTCTTTTCACCCTCGTGCAACCATTTGATCTTGGATCTATCACGAGCCATTATTTCCTTCTTGAGAATCATTTGGGCCCAGGTATCCATTTTCACCACAAGGTCTTCAAACTTTAACTCACTCCACTTCTCCTCTAGTTTGGTTTGCATGCTCTCTATATTTTGTTCTAGAGCCTCCAAATTCTGGTCTCCTATAGAGATACAATTGGAACACTCCTGTAGTCTAAGTTTCAGCCTCCAAAGCTTATTATGGATGGCTACCCAGGTATTCCCATGGGTCGGCTCCCCCCATGATTCACTAACAATCCATTGGTATTTAAGACATCTGGTCCAGTATTGGTAGAAGTTTAACTTCTCCCTGGAAGCCTTTCTTGGGGACAACATGACTAGAAGGGGAGAATGGTCCGAAATACCACAAGCGAGATGCTCCACCTTGACATTCGGAAACTTGGAGATTGCATTGATGTTTGCTAGGCACCGGTCGATCTAACCCCAGCATTGCCTACTGCCCTTCTGGTTGTTGCACCAGGTGTAACAGTCACCAGAGTATCCCGTGTCAATAAGACCTGCATCCACCATGAATTTGATGAATTCCAAGCTGGCCTACTGTAGGAAGGATCCTCTTCCATTCTTCTCCTTAGGATATAAGATAATGTTTAAGTCCCCTCCCACCAGCAATGGGAGGACGCCTGGGTCGAAATAATTTAGATCCTTCCATAACTGTCTTCTGTTGTTGGCATCACAACTACCATACACAAAGGACATGTATAATCTTTCCCCATCTTTGGTAATTCTCATGGAGATAAACTAATCTCCCCCTGAATTAAGTCCACCAAGATCTCCTTCTTCCAGAATACCCAGATGTACCTATTAATAGGGTCCAAGTACATGGATCCATTCATATGTATCCTACGGAAAAACTCATTAATCTTGATTGGGTCCTGCTAGTGTTCGAGGACCGCCCCAATAAGAGCCTTGTTCTTCTTGATCACTGAAGCAAGGAAGTCTGATTTTACTTGATCCCCAAGGCCCCAGGAGTTACAAATTATTATGGGTAACATTTAGATTCGAAGTGGTACGGCATTAGCCCCAGACTCCACGGTCTCTTTTCCATGGGATATAGAGCTCTCCCGAAGTTTCCTTAATCTCAAATCTGTACAGATTCCAGGACTCGAGCCAGGGGGATTAGAACCTGGTGAAGATAAGTGGGGATCTGGTTTGAGGTATTGGCCTCTAACCGGGTTGGGAGTGGCTAGTACTACCACACCTTGCTCCTCTTGTGGAGACTCTGGAAGCTTGGGTACATCACACTCAGCCAGAAAGGAAACTGTTCTTGAAACTAGCTCATTTGAATAGGTGGGTCCAGCCTCAACAGCAACCTCATCTTTTGTCTACCTAGATGGGAGTACTGAGAGAGGGGGAAACAACTCCATAGACACCACGTGGAGTGTGGTGTCCTTAACACTCGCACCATCAGACTTCCCTTGGAGAAAAGGTGATGGGGGTTCAGAAGAGTGGCCATCAGGGTAGGGATTCTGAGGGGGATACTGGTCGAGAAAAGTGCCACTAAGTCCAAACACTGAGAATACACTCTATTTTGGGCCTTCCTGGCTACTAGAAGGGGTGGGGTAGTCTACATGGGAACTGCTGTCATGGGAGCATCCCTAGGAGAAACAGGCTCCATGCCACCTGCTGAGGATAGAACAGGGGGACCGCTAGAGTCCATCCCTTGAGAATGTCCTCACTTGCCTTCCATTCCTTTCTGGCACTCCTGCAGAGAGTGACCCTGTAGGGTACAGGATAATAAATATCTGGGAAAAACTGGGAAGGAGTAATCTTAAATCCACACCACTGATTTCGACACCTTCAGGGAGATCCGTTACAGGGGAGGGTTAGAGATGTTGATCTCCACACAGATCCATGCATTATACAAGTCCTCTCCATGGTAGGTACGATCATCCGTGCATAGAAACTCACCGAGGGAGTCACCAATGGCCTTCAGCATGGCATCATTCTAGAAAGGTAGTGTGAGACCAGGGAGAAACACCCACACCACCGCTTTGGGGCTCTCTTTCCCCTTGCGTGCATCCATCGACCAGTGATCCAAATTATACTTCCACCATCCAAAAGACCGTGGGGATTTGCACCAATCGAGGATGAAATCCAACTCCGACTCCAAGACCAAGAAAAAGGAGTTCTGATGCAACGGGGAGATCTTCGGCAGAGCAAGCCGCCCCCAGGGGTCCACAAATCTTTTGAAAATCAGCAGGGGCGGTTTCAATGCACCTAAACGGGCCACCAAAGTCCAATTCAGTCCATCCACCACATCCTCAAACGCTTCCATTGACACCTCAAAAGATAAACTAGAACCCTCCCTCGACACCGTCGAGAAAACCAGGAAACCGTCTGGGAAGCATGCACGCTGGGATCCCAAGCCGCAAACCGGTTCACTGAATGAGAGATTCCGCCGACACCTGCTGGAAGGTGGATCCAAGAGAGACTGCGGAGGCACCACCAGGGGTCGTGAATCTAGAACCTGAGAAGCAAGGGGAGAAGGGGCTGGTGATAGGGGAGTAGGGCGCATGGCAGATCTGAGCTCCACCGGAAGTGAGGGGCCCCCGAAGACCAGGAATAGGAATTTGCAGTGACCGAAAAATTTGAAATGGTCGGCGGCGCATACCGCGCATTCTCCCCATTCGGATCCATTCTCAAGGTTCTGAAGCATCCCTTCTTCTATGTTTCAGGTTTTATAGGTACACTAGTAGATACTAAATGATCATGTCTTGGTCCTATATATCATAAGTGCATATTATAACATCCTTTCCCTCCTCATTAGTTTGTAAGTCTAAAGAATTTTACTTGGACATAAGAGACATCACCAATACTCTAAAGGTTTTCAATAAATGCTAAGCGATTAATGAACTAGTGGGGGGGAATTTTTCCTTTGAGAATAAATAACCAACCAAACCTATCATAACCTACCAAACCTTCCATAACCAAAGAAACCAATATATGATTCATGATAAAAATGAATGAAAATTAAAAATCCCTTTTATATCATCACCCAATACCTAGAGTACCACAACGGAAGATTACAAAACAACCAAGTATAAAACTGAAGACTACAAAACCAAAAAAACCAATGACAACCATATAACTTCATATCTAAAAAAACCTCCATCTTATAACTCCAAAAACAGCCCAAGTATCACTAAGTACTACTAGTTGAGTGTGATACTATACCTTTTCCTATGTCCCAGTAGACAATATCTATAAAACCACCAAAGTGTTGAAGAATGGTTGAATAATGAAACTCAGTAGGTTTTACCCAAAAGACTTTCCTACTCACATAACTAGGATAGAACATGTTATCACATTTATATAAAACAATTTAAGTAAAAAAATTATAAAATAGTTCCACAATTTATCACAAAGACAAACAATTTCATAAAAATGAATTTTTCTCAAAGAAACTAATTTATAATGAAAGAATACAAATATGTCATTCTAACAATTTCATTAATTTATTTGGTAATTACCCATTCCATATCACATAGCGAAACACTACCACAAACACCCATACACAAGCGTGGTGTAACAATTACTGTGTAACTTCATGTTTGTAACCCAAACCCTTTGATGGTGGTATTTCATGACCAATATCCATACATTCTAGGAAAACATAACCATTTAATCCATATCACATCCAATATGACCATTTACACACAATTCGTTGAATTCAATAAACCACACTTTTATTGAAAACCATAACCACACCCGAATTCAACAAAACCAACCTTTTATTAAAAATAACATTTTGATGAAACCATTTTAATAAAATTTATCTTTTATTGAAAACCACTTTCCATGAATGAAGACCAAATAATGCTTTAAAATCATCATTTTAAAATCAAGTTACCAAATTCACCTTTTTCCAACACACCCAATTGTGCAGAACAGCAAAGACTATCGCTAAATAAGGCTTCTAAAAATCATTTCACGATAATTTGACATTCAATTTCAGAATATATATATATATATATATATATATATATTTAGAAATCAAGGCTTATAGTTCTATTTATAGGATTAGAGATTGAATCCACCCACCTAGGGATTTTTGGTGGAAGAAGATAACGACACTAAAATGTTGATGAAAATGTTTAAATATATAAACCCCCTAGATCTCTTTTATTATTATCAAAATGAAAAACATAATCATATTTGGAATCAAAAAACATATATCTATCCATATAAGATATAGATCTAAGAAACTGAAAATGAGGGAGAATTAGATCTTTGGAAAACCCAGCAAGAATGCCATAAATGATGACTTATCATGATAACCTGGAATTAATGAACCATTAAACGCCTCTATATTAGTTTAAAATCAATTGAGAAGGGTTCCCTAGACATAGAGATGGAGAAATCATGTGTTGGGAAAATTTTTGGGGAAAATGAGGGGTTAAAGGTTGATCCTAATATAAATCAAATTTTTTGAATCTTGTTTCTAAACCATGCATGGTTAGTAACACTGTTAGTAAAAATGCGTGCTAACTATGCATCAGGCTCTAACTCAAGGAACACCTCGCACAATTTTCCCATTTGGTTAAACAAACCGTGAGCTAACCGTGAAAAATACCACTATCTCGTAATACATTGTTTCTTCCAGGAAGCCACATGGTTTATGAAAACTATGGGCATGCCCATGTGCCAACCCCTATATATCTATCTCAGTATGTACGGTTTCTTATAAGGGTTTCATAGTTTTCAATAACCGTGAACTAATCATGCACTAACCATGAACATTTATAAAATCTGAAAAAAACATTCCAAAAGATTTCCAAACTCTCCTAAACATAACCCAAACACCTTTTATACATAAAATACATAAATGAAGGGTTACCTACTTAAAACAAGGGGTGATAAATTCTCACATCCATTTCACTTTCAATCCTCAAAAAGTATAAAATCATCATTTCTTTGAAAGTGTTTTTTACATTGCTCTTTCGTTTCCTTCTCTCATTACTAGGTCTCTTCTTAAATCTGACCATGGTTCCACAAAAGCCACACCAGACCAATACTTTTCCCATGAAAGACTTTCTCTTGATTATCCACAATCCACCCTAGAATTTGAACCAATAAAGCATCCGATTCTAGGTCTATGTTATCACATTTGATCACATGGCCAGGATTAGGTGGATACTTTTTCAACTAAAATACATGGATCACATTAAGCGCATCATTGAACCATGGTAGAAATTCCAATTTATATTCCACCTCACCAAACAATTCTAGTATCTAAAAAGGGCCTATGTTTTGATGATATATCTTACCCTAATTTCCAAAATGAAAATGTTCAAGACTTTGAGGGATCCTCAAGAACACATGGTCAGTCAACCTGAATGACAAAGACGGTCAACGATGATCAATATAAGATTTATAATGACTCCCTTTCATATCCATCCATTTCCTGATCAATTAATCTTCATTGTTGTTTCCTATAAAAGTCTCTATCCAACCAGTGAAGTCTCACATTTTTTCATCCAAATAAGAGGAGAATGAAAGGGATTCCCATAAAATGCTTCAAAAGGATCCATATGAATTAAGGCTTGATAATTTTTTTTATACAAGAACTCTACTAATAGAATGTGCTTTTCTGATGATCCACCAAAATCAACTACACAAGCCCAGAACAAGTATTATAACACATGTATTGTCAATTTGGAAAATCCATCAATCTGAGGATGATACATCACATTCATATTCAACTAAATCTTCAGGGATTTCTGTAAAAATTCCCAGAAATTAGATGCAAACCTCATATTTATATCTGATGCTATCGAAACTTATACACCATGCCACACCAACACTTCTCATATATAGATTTTTGAAAATTACTCCATGATATGGGACTCGTGAATAAGGATAAAATTATAAATCTTTGTGAGTTGATCCACTATCATCTATATGGAATAATGTTTCCCAACTAATATTGGGATTACAGTTATAAAATCAATAGATATCTACTCCCATTTCAAAATAGGGATAGGTAAAAACAATAATATAACTACTGGTCATAGATGATTTACCATAATATGCTAACAAGCTAAGCATCTTGAAACAAATTCATAAGGCTTCCAATTCATCCATATCCCCCAAAACCTCTCTTTCTATGCCTTATACATCTTCTATATTCCAATGTGAACAACTCATCACAAATGGGGGTAAGCATGAAGAACTTGTTCCTGAAAAGCCATATGAACAACTATCTGATTTAGAAACCATAACATCAAACCCCCATACATTCTATGTCCCTCAATGGTTTCCCAACCATTGAGTTTTCTCCTCATAGTAAGATATTATTAATTAGATACACGTTCATCTTTAACTATTTCAACCAAATCTGGTGTAAAGACCCCAGCCCTCATACCTCAAAGTCGGTGTCTTAACATATTTCATTGGTAAAATGAACAAGTTTCTGCATACCAAAGGACCTAAAATTTTAGTAGTTTTGTAAAACCATATACAAAATTAAGTTCTACATTACCACTTTAAAGAAAAAACAACGTAGAAACTTCATTTGTAACATCCATAACTCTTAGATTATTTCTGCAACTCATTCATAATATACATCTTCACATCCTGAGAAAAATAAAACATAATAAATACTCAAGCCCAGATATTTAGAAAGGGTAACCAATATAGAGTAATATATAAAAAAAATAAACAATTAGTCAAGAAGAATAACTAAAACACATTTCAATAAAACATAATCTTGACCATAATATTGCAGAAATAAAAGTTGTATAAATAATGACATATAAACAATTACACAAAACATAAATTTAGATATTCTCCTAGTAAAATAATCACATTATTTATAAATTACTAATATCATAATAATGTAATGAATAATTCCAGACATCTTAAACATACCGTCGAGGCCTCGTCCAAGATATCATAAAATAAACGATAAAGGCCTCAGCCAAATCCATTCATGTTTTCTCTCAGGAGACCTAACATTGCATCAAGGGGATATATTATGCCCCAATAGTCACTTAAGTCCAATTAATTACACATATGAATGAGGATAATCATAAAATACATATAAAAATGAAATGTTTATAACATTCCCAAATTTATAAACATAATCACCAACCATTTTGTGTATTATGGTGAATGGAGTCAGGATAGAACATTCACATTCAAATTGATCATAACACATATAATAAAATATTATATATTATTATAATAATAGATAAATATTAATAATTCATAAGATTAAATTTTTTTGTTGAAGTATATGAGAATACTCTAATAAAATTATTGAGGAATTCTTAAAAGAAATACCATTTTTTTTACTTTTCCAAGAAGAGTTCGTTTCAAAAAATCATTGGTATTTTTCATAGTTAAAAGTATAAAACTATAAATAAAAAATATTTTTTTTTTCATGGAAAATTATCCATTTAATAAAAATAATGGTGTATTGTAAAATATTGTGTATTTTACTTGGAAAGCAGTATGAAATCAAGAGGTTCCCTTTAATCGGACTTGTGTACCCGGAAGAATTGAGAAGTAAACCTTGTAAATAGTATATTTCCCCATAAAATAAAGTTGAAATGATCTAGATACATGAATTTAGAACATGAACATATAATATATATTAATTATATAAAAATTTTAATGAATTATAATTCTTTAAAGAGGGATAAATCATAACCTAAATGAAGATGGATGTTCCAGAAGAAACCAATACCTTATATCTGAATGTGTTATGAACATGTGATTAATGTCCTGGTTAATGAAATTATATTCCTTAATAAATTAATTCAAAACCTATAAAACCTATATTTTATTTATTTTAGTTTTATTAAATTCAGTTATGTCCTTTTTGGTGAGTTATGAGATTCAATTTCATTGTTCGGGGGTTTTCTTTTCCTCGGTTTTCAGGATCGGTATACTTCTACACGTACATGGAAGATCATGTAAAATGGAATTAATTATCTAGAATTGAAATTTTATGTTATTAATGAACATCCATAATATTAAATTTTCATATATATTATTTTTTCTAGATATGAAGATGATTCATTAGATATAACATTAATGATAATTGTTTATATTATTTTAGAGGTTTTTCGATCGTCACAAACTAGTTTGTATTACTAATTAATATTATGAATATATACAGAATGCAGGATAATAAATAACATATAATATATATCATAAATATTTTCTAATAATAATTATGGTTTTTTAACCTGCCTTTAAGGTGGAATTGAAAAGCAAAAACACTTTATCCATAAAGGTGGTAAATTGGCACCACTCATACGATGTTTTCATCTTTAAAATAAAAGGAATAGGATAAGAGAATTCACCATGGACTTTCAATTGACATAAAAAAATTATAGTATATAAAATATATTAGAGTTATCATGTCACTTTGGATAGGCGTGGTGACATAAGTATAACAAAACAAAATAAATTGAGGGTAAAATAAAAGAAAATAAATAGGAATTTTACATCTTGAATTCTCCACATTCAGAACCTCCTTAAGGGGATTGGTTTGACTATTTTATTAAGACTAAAGCCTCTTATAAATGTGGGAGGGGATTTGGAAGAGTATTGTAATGAAATTTGATAAGTATAAAAGCTTAATGGTTTGAGAAGATGAAGAGGTGTGATGTGGTATTTATAGTGTAGGAGAGTGGTGTTTTTTGATTATTTTAATCATTAGTTTATTATTTTGGCTCAAGAATATGAATAGTTTAAACATTATCACTAAATAAATTAAATAATTAAGGTAATTTTGATATTATAGTTCTTACATAATCCATGACTGAAATAATATTTTATATATCTCATAATGTATATATACTGTAAAGTATTGTATTTCATTCTTCACCAAAAAAACCAACTATTTCAAAAAAAATCAAAAAACATTATCATTATCATCATTAAATTTTTATTTGAAGTAAAAGTATAAGGTAGTAGGAAGAAAAAAAGGAAGAAAAATTCCGAAATCCCTACCCACCATAGGGAGGCCTAATGTACTGAATACTGAGGGCATCACCTCAGATCAAATTAACAACTTCTAGTTTAAGAAATGTAATGTTTGGGAGACAATTTACACTAAACCCATGTTCTACCAGTGAAGATAGGTGGTATGGATCCTTGTTTCCCTCCCACCATGTGTGAGTGACCTGGATTCTCCTGTTGAGGAGGGCCTTACATTTCCCGATGATATAAGCAACCGACTATGGGATGGATCCTCTTCAATGCAGGGTGTCGTGAAGAATCATAAAGCAGGTTTCCACTTGCGTAAGTACCAAGTTAATCTAGTTGAAAATATTGAGTTTGGTAAGAGCTACATTTGACTCTTCCTAAATAAATGTTCCACTACCATAATGTGTTGTGACATCCAGTCGGACACTTCCCCCAGTGTCCCATACCACCCCTCCTCCGCGCATGTCGCCCAAAATATATGATCCATCATAATTCAACATGAGGAAGTTTCCTTGGGGGAACCATAAAATCCAATGACCCTACTTCTGAGTAGTAGAGGGTAGGGCCAGGGGTGAGCTGGAATAAAGGGGACTCAGAGATGGGGGGCCCTACCAGTTCCCAATGAGAATTACCATGTCAACCAGAAGGCTCTTCATGCTCATAATAATGGATCTACCTATGGAGATTGACCCCTCATATCTAGCATGGTTTCTCACATTCCATAAACGCTAGCATCCTACGCTCAGGATAATAGAACGTGTTGATATTTTCATTCCTGATTTCATCTCCCCCTAAAACCATTTATCAATTAATGAAGCAGCATGAAGTGTAGAGGGGAAGATTTTGGTGGATGTACCAAAGAAACTCCACATGTTTTTGTCCCATTCAACTTCAAATAAGATGTGATACATTCTTTCTTCTCACATTTCATTACAGTAGTGATAGCAAGAAGTGAGACAAATCCCCAATTTTTTACTGTTGTCATCATTTGGTACTTCATTATGTAGTATCCTCCATACGAGGAAATTGTATATGGTTGGAATCCTTTTTCACCAGAAAATCTCATTCCATCTATCATGGGGGTCTGATGGAAAGGATATCCTTAAAAATTAATTTATAAAAAAGTTCCCAAGGTTATACGGGGTGAACACACAGCTTTCTGGATCTAAATTAATGGTGATCACATAAAATAGGTCTTGTTGTCTCTTGTCCAGTACTTCCCTGAAGAAGGACTGATGAAAGCTCCCCTTATTCAAGGTGATTGATGGGGCCTAACACCCCGAATAACTGATCACACATCCTGCCAGTTATGAAACCAAAATAGAATGTTACCTTCTCACATAATCCACCGAACATGTTGTTGAAGAGTTTGGATTCGGAGGGGGAATCTTGGACTAGAGTGGGGAACATGTACACTAACATCATCTATATTTACGCCATAGTTATGAATATATTTTATGAAAATAATTTTTTTAAATCATTATATTAATTATTACATTATAATTAAATATTTATGACAAGAAAAATACAATCACATTATGTATTATTTTAAAAAATTAGTTACATATACCATGATATAAATATATCATATTTTCATTTATAAGATACCCAAAATTGTATTTATACTTTCACAGGTGAAGTTACTACTATATTAGTCATATTACTATTCCTAGTGGTCACATTACTATTATAAATGTCATGTTACTATTTCATTGGTATAGGTTCCTTAACATCTCGAAATACCTCTTATTTCATTAACTATTCAATTATAATGATTGTATTGTATTTTCTATGTGATTTAATTTGATTCATACTATATGAAATTGGTATAAAAATGTAAATTTCATTGATAAAAATTTATATCATTACATTCTCCCCTCATACAAAAATTTTGTCCTTGAAATTTACAGAATGTCACCTTATAAAATCATTTCAGTAGTTCTTCATCACAACTTCCTCTAGTTCGCATGTCTCATCTTCAATTTTCTGATTGTTTCCAAGTACGTTTACTAGCAAAGTCATCTAATTTCTGAAAACCTATTCTATAGTTTCCAAAATCTAAATACAGTCTTCACAGTAAGATAAATTAGGTTCTAATTCTATAACTTTAGAAGTTAGAAAATGTGTTGTCTTAGGCATTTACATCCTTAACAAAGAGATATGAAACACATCATGATCATTAGAAAGGCTAGGTGGAATTGGAAAACGATAATCTGCAGCTCCAATTCTCTCTAGAACATCGAAAGTTCTGATGTATCCAGGGATCAGTTTCCCATTCTTACCAAAACTTATGACACCATTCCATGAAGATACTTTCTGAAAAACATTATCTCCCACTTCAAGCTCTAAATATTTCCTTCAGTTATCCATAATAATTTTTTCATAAATTGAGAATATTTGACGTAGTTTTGAATATTCTTTAAATTTTCTATTATTTCCTCTACATGTTTTTAGAATACAAACTTCCTTTCACCAACTACATCCCAAAAATTTGGTGTGCAATATGCCTTTTCCATTCTATGATTAATATGGTGTCATTTGAATAATTGAATGGAAACTATTATTGTAAAAAAACTCTCCAAAGGTAAATACTTATCCCACATACATTGAAATTCATGTGAGAATGATCTCAACATCTCTTATAATTTTTTAATGGTTCTTCTAGACTACCCATTAGTTTGAGGGTGATAAGATGTACTCAAAAAAATATCTGTATCCAAATATTTCTAAAGACCTTTTCCAGAATTTCGATGTAAATCAAGTATTATGATCATAAATAATTGAAATAGGTTCTCTATAAAGTCTTAAAACATCATTAATATATATTATATCTAGGTGATCTATTGTAAAATCCTCCCTTAAAATAAGGAAATGTGAAGATTTGGAAAGTTAGGAAACAATTATCCATATCACATCATTATTTCATTGAGTTTTTGGAAATCTAGTGACATTATCTATAGTAATATCATTCCATTTCCATGTAGGAATAGAATAGGTTGCATGACCCCTCTTGGTATTTGTATTTCATCCTTCACTAATTGACATACAAAAAATTTTGATACATAATCGACAATTTATTGATTCATATTATCCTTGTAATAATTTCCTTCAAATCAATATACATCTTAGTTATAATAGGTTTTATAGAAAATTCGAGCTATGAGATTCATCCAAGAACTCTCATTTTATATTGGGTATATATGAAACCCAAAGTCTCTTTCCAAATTTCCGAATTTCATCCTCATAAATGAAGTCTTTCAACATCACATCAATCCCAGTTTTAAATTTACTTTGAAAATTCTCATGTTCATACTAAGAAATTTTAATCCTTTCAAATAAAGATTGTTTAGAAACTAATTAAAAAAATAAATCATGTTTCTACCTACTTGATAATTACTATATCCATATTTTCTAGATCTATGAGAACATGGTCCCTTTAAATATTTATTTTTTTCTAAATCTATGATTCTTCCTACTCAATGAAATAGCTACCTTATTTTCCTTCCTTGGGTGATAGTGTCTTCAAAAATGATATTCCTTGAGTATCTCAATCCATCACATTTTTATCATGTTGAGTTATTTCTATGAGAATATATATTGCAATATCTTTCGATCTGCATATATCTCACATATTTAACCATAGATATAGTGTATACCTATCTTTTGAGAAATGGTTATGGATAATAACTTAAGATCCTGATTTGCATTGTTCTGTTTCAAACATTATAACAACCTTGATACATAGGAAATAAATCTATCATTATGCATAAGTACACAACCAATTCATTTCTTTGATGCATCACTATAAACCAAAAATCCACCATTTTCCTATGGTAGATTCAAGATTTGATAATTCACTAATCTCCTCTTAAATTATTAAAAAGATTCCTCACATTCTATTCTCTATATGAACATAAATACTTTATAAGGATGCTTGGTTCATGGGTTATCTAATCAAGAAAAATTATAAATTGAATGCTAAAAGTATCCTTCTATACTAATGATACTATGTACCTCAATAATGTTCTTTGGTGTAGGCCATTCCAGAACCACATTTGTCTTCACTAGATCAACTGATATCCCATCCTTAGAAACCATATGGCTAAGAAAAGAAAATGATTGAATATAAAACTCAAAATTTCTAAACTTCCCATATAACTATTTTTTTCTAATATTCTTCAAAACAATCGACAAATGGTTCTCAAGGTCTTTGTAGATTTTAGAGTATTTCATGATATCATCTATAAATTTAAAAACAACGTTATCAATATATTACTTGAAAACTCTATTCCTTAGATCTATGAAAATAGAGGGAACATTAATTAGTCAAAATTGAATTACGTTAAACTCATAATGTTCATATCTGGTTCAAAATGTTGTCTTTGGAACTACATCTTCCTTTACACAAAATTGATGATATAAAGAATGAAGGTAAATCTTCAAAAAATATTGAGCTGCATGAATTTGATCAAATGAATCATCTGTTCATGGTAGAGGATACTTTTTATTTATTTTAATAGATTTTATTTCTCTATAGTAAATGAAAAACTTCAAGGATTCATCTTTCTTATTGAAAAAGAGAAGTGGGGATCCCCATGGAGAAACACTAGGGTGAATAAATAATTTATTACTCATCTCATCTAGTTTTTCCTTTAGTTCCAGTAATTCCACAATGTCTATTTTATCATGATCCTTTGATATTGGCATTCTATCAGGGATTAAATTGATATAAATATCATTTTCATACTCTGAATGATTTTTAGGTAAATCCTCTGTAAATAAATCAATTTATTCTTTAACAAAAGGTACATCCTAAATGTAAAAAATTCTTTCCAAATCTATAGATATTTTTTTCTCTTCCTACCAAAGAATATCCTTCAGTATGGCTACTAGGGGTGGATCTGGATAGGAACTAGATGATGAAATTTCTACTCTAAAGATAAGGGATTCTACATCTTCATCACAATTTGTATCTTCCTTCTTCTTGTACTAGATTTTTTAATAATATTTTGAAATCCAATCCATACCATGGATTATATCAAAATCTACCTTATGTATAATTATTGTTTTTGCAACTAAATTACATTTATGTGTCATAAAGGGTAATTAATGACACGACATTGTTGAAATTATGATTCCATTAGAAGTTTTTAATGAAAACTCCTTTATTAAATCAAAAGGAAAGTTTTTAATTTTCTTGGAAAACATGGAAGATATAAATTAATGTAATTATCCAGAATCAAATAAAGCATTGGATATATTAAATGAAATGATTAAATTACCTACTACCACAACATTAGGAACTTCCACCTCTATATTTGTGATTACATGTTCTTGGACTTGATCCATTGTCTATTTCTATGGAATTTTTCGTTAATGATTAAGAAAATTATGTAACACCATAAAATTATAGCATTGAACATTGATAGCTTATTTGTTTCCCTTTCAATCATATTTTTGGTGGCCTTTTTCTCCACATTTGTAATAGACTCATTTTTCTTTTGAGAAGGCCCCAAGGTGTTTCATTAAATAAGTATATCAAGTTAAAAAATTCCCTTAATTATTATCCCCTTTATATAGTTTTTCCTTCATCACCGTCTTATTTTCTTGTTTTACATTAAATTAATATGACTTACAGAATTATTTATTTGTCTTCATAGCACAAGATACTATATCTTTGTATGATGGGAATGTTGGGGAGACTAGTTCCTCTATAAGGAATGGTTTTAAAAAATCAAAAAATCAATAAATATTACTCCCTAGATTATGTATGTAGTATATGAGATCTGTTGATAGCCTTGTAATGTTGGTTTTATACATGGAAATGTTTCCAACATATTTATGTCTCAGAATCGAGAATTGTATCTCCATATTCAATAGTTGTTCATGAGGGAAATATTTTTCATATAAATTTTCCTTAAAATCAATCCTTTCTATATTTGAAATTTTATCCTCATATTTTTGGATTTTTCTTAATGAAAAAAACTGATCAACATCTCCCAAGAGATGATAAACTATAATGATAACCTTCTCCCTTCGTTACTTCCCAAAGTTAGAAACATCTTATCGAAGGAAATTATCCACTACTCAGCTATGAATGGTTTTGTAGTCCCATTGAATGATGGAAGTTTCTGTCTCATGAAGAATTCTAACATTGTTGCTCTACATTATGGATCCGGATTATCCATACATGAAGGATTATTATTCATAACCTAATTCATCTTTCCCAATATTATTATAAGTTTATTAGCATCATTCGGAGCTCCATTAGTGACAATATTATCTTACATATGGGGGAAATCTCTACATGGGGTATGCATATTAATACAATTTCAATTCCTTCCTCTATGTGCCATTTCTAAATAATGATATACACTAAATTAGGTTATGAATTATAATGAATAATTTCATACTATCAAAACACTTAACATAAATTGGAAATTAATTCATATAAAATCTCATAATCATAAACATGGTTTCTTTAGGGACACATTTACTTTTAAATACTTCTTAATGGTTTTCAAAGAAAATGTTAATTATCCTAAGAATATACCCCATGGGTTTCAAAATAGGTGTGTAGTAAGGCCCATTGTCATATACTAAGTTACCCTAAGTCGTTCTTGGGAAACCTTGTTGATGTTGTTACCCCTCAGAACATTTGTGCTCGAATGAAACCCACTTATAGTATCCATACTAGGATGTATTGCAACGAAGACCCGCATAATCTCTAACATAAAAAAATTTGTGGATATTATTCTTTCCTTATCCTAAAAGTCTATATATGTTCTATTTTACAAAATATATGTCTTATAAATCTACTTTCTATGGTTTATACTAAAATTCCTCTGATACCAACTATAAATACCCCAACACTAGTAGACTAGATTTGATGCCTTAATTTATTACATTGGTACTATGAACATGTGTTCGAATCCCAAAACTCTAAATAGTTTATAGTTTTGGAAAACAATGTACAAAGATAAGAATTATATTATAAATTGAAGGAAAAAAACAACATAGAAACTTCATTCGTAACATCCATTACTCCAAGATTATCTATACAAGTCACTCATAATATAAATCTTCAAATCAAGGGGAAAAAATAAAACATAATAAAGGGTTCATGTCATAAGCTCAGTTAGGGTAAAAAAATATAGTTTATTCCATCATATACATAAATAATAAGGAAAATTTAATAACTAAAACACATGCCAATAAATCATAATCTTGAGCATAATATGGAAGGAATAAAAATTGAATAATTTTTTTATATAAATAGTCACATGAAACTTAACCATGGATATTGTTCTAGTAAAAAAACACATTATTTATCAATTACTAATATCATAATGGGGGAATTAATAATGCAATACATCTTCAACATACTATTGAGTCATTAGTTAAGACATTTGTAAATGAATGGTTAAGGCCTTGGGAAAATCCATTTTTATTTTGTCTCATATGACCTACTGATGCATAAAGGGGTAATAGAGGGTCCCAACAATTAATTACTAAGTCCAATGAATTCCTAATATGATTTAGGTCTAACCTAAACAACATATACATATGAAATGTATATGTCTTTGCCCAACATGTAAACATAATCACTAACCATTCTGAGTAGTATAATGAATGCTTTCAATATAGAGCATCCATAGTCAAACTTGTCATAAACCATTTAATAAAATATGGATGATGGTAATCATAAGATATAAATATTCATAAATAATTATATTCAAAATTTGTTTTGAAATAGATGAAAATATTCTAATAAAATCATTGAGGAATTCTTTAGAGAAATACCCTGCTTTTACTTTTCAAAGAAGAGTTATCTTGGAAAAACATTTATATTTTCATAATTTTTTTATAAAACCAAAAAAGAACAAATATAGTTTTTTATGAAAAATTTATTTATTTTAAGAAGAAAAAATTTATCTTATAATATATATGAATGGTACTTCAAAATGTGTAATAAATTGAGAAGTTCCATTTAACTGGGCTTGCTTATCGGGAATAATTGAGAACGAAACTTTATAAAACATATATTTACCCATAAATTAAAGATATAATAATCAGGGTACATGATTTTGAAACATATAAAATAAATTTAGTAGAATTATATAAAACGAATGAATAATTACATTAGTTTAAAGAGGGATAAATCAAAACCCGAATGAAAATGGAGGTTCTGGATAAAACACTTACATTATGTCGGAATGTATTATACACTTGTGCTTAATGGATTGGATAATTAAATTGGATTAATTAATAAATTAATTCATAACCTATAGAACATATAATTTATTTATTTTTTTTTATTTCATTATGTTCATTTATGGATTTTTTATGAGTTATGATATTCAATATTTTTATTCTGTGGTGTCCATTTCCTTTGTTTTCATGATTGGTTTACTTTAACATGTATTTGGATGATCATGTAAAATGGAAATAATTCAAAAAAATTAAAATTATATGTTATTAATTAACATAAACAAAATTAAATGGTCTTGTATATTATTATTTTCTAGATATAAAGATGATTCATTATATCAAACTTTTATGAAAATCATTTTTATTATTTTAGTGGTTTTTCTATCGTCACAAACTAGTTCGGTCTTATTAATTAATAACATATATATATACTACTTCCAAAACACTAGATAATATATAATATGAATAATAAAATATTTTTTAAAAATAATTAGGGTTTTATAACAAGACTTTAGAGAATAATTGAAAAATAAAAATGTGTCGTCTAAGAAGGCTGTAAATCGGCACCTCTCGGATGATTTTTTCATCATTAAACTAAAACAGAAAAGGAGAAGAGAATCGATGGTGAATTTTCCAATTAAATAATAAAAATATAGTATATGAATTATATTGGGTTACCATTCCATATTGGATAGTTTATGTGAGATAAGGATAAGAAAGGAACATAAATTTGGAGGAAAATAAAAGAAAATAATGAGGATTTTTACCTCTTGAATTCTCCTCCTTGAGAACCTCATTAAAGGGATTGTTTTTGTCCCTTTAATGAGACCAAAGACTCATGGATGTATGGGAGGGTCTTGGGAATATTTTTGTACATAAATTAGACATGTATCAAAGCTTGTAAGGTGTTAGGAGATGAGGTGGTAGGGGGTAGTATTTATAGTAGAGGAGAGGGGTGTTTTTTGATTAATTTAATCATTAGTTTTTTATTTTGTCTCAAAAATATGAATAAAATGAGAATTATAACTAAATAAATTAGATAATTAATTGAATTTATAGATTAGATTACTTAAATCATTCATGACTCAAGTAATAGTATATTTATATTATAATGTATATATACCATAAATTACCGCATTTCATTATTCATCAAAAACCCAAATATTTAAAAAAGATCCCAAAAATTAACCATAACCATTTTTAGATGTGAAAAATTAAAAAATGGAATCCATTTTATCAAATAAAATTATAAATATGATAAATTTAATGTTTAAATAAAATCATAATTAATTTTGAAAATACCATTTTAAATATATAACTGATTTTATAACACTTTGACAATTTAATTAAGGTCCCATGAAATTATGTTATAATAATATGGAAACTAATTATAAATTTATTAATTTATTCTTTGAAAATAAATTTCCTTTTGAATCATTATATTAATTATAAAATTTTAATTAAATAGTCACGACTTACAAAAATACAAACACTTTATTTATTATCTTTAAAACATCTAATTACATTTATCAACATATAAATAAATCATATTTTCATTTATAGGATACCCCAATTTTATTTATTCATTAATTATAAAATTTGATATTATTTTGGTCCTATTACTATTCCTAAGGGCCACATTACTATTCCAAAAGTCAAGTTACTATTACATTGGTATAGGATCTTTAACTACTAGAAATACCTCTTAATTCATTAATTATTCATTTATAAAGATTTTATTGTATTCTCTACATGAATTTATGGGATTTATACTATATGAAATAACTATATGAATGGAAATTTCAATGATATAATTTTTGTCCATTATATCTTGAATGAACAAAACTAGAAGGAAGGCTACAAATTAACCTCGGTATTCACATTCCAAGTGCATGTCGGCTAGAACCAACATCAACTGGAACTTATTTAAAGATTCTTTTTTCAACTGAGCATATTAATTTCTTCTTAATGAAATAGTCAACAGATTTCCATTTATCAGGGTAAACATTTAGTCAAAGTCAAACATTTGGATATACTTCATTCATATTCTTTATCTAAAATTTGAATCCCTTCATGAGAAAATATGTTTCAGGCTATTATGATCCGTAAGAATGGTAAATTTCTCCCCAAAGAGATAATGATGCCACTTCTTTAAAGAATGGACTATGGTAGATAATTCAAAATCATATGTTGGGTAGTTCATCTTGTGAAATAGTAACTACCATGATCCATAAAAAAATAAGATATACCTACATGAGAACACATCCCAACTGAGATCCGTAAGCCTCCCAATATATCATGTACCCTTGTCTTGATTCTAGAAAACCCAAGATTGGTGCTAATTTAATGTGAACATTAAACTCGTTAAAAGACTCCTGACATTCATAGATCCATTGTAATGGTAAATTTTTAATTTTCAAAGCTCTCATAGATGATTATAGTCATGATAAATCGTTAAAAAAATAAGTAATAACTATCTATACAAAGGAAACTCCATATCTCATAGACATTATTCTGTATTTTCTAGGAGATAACATCTTCTACCTTTTATAGATCCATAGAAACACCTCTTTCATAGATTATAATACCTTGAAAACATACAATTTTTATCCAAAAATAAAACATTAATAGTTTATGATATAGATGATGATCCCACAAGATTCCCAACACTATCTCCAAGTGTTGCATATGCTCCATCCTTATCCTTGAATAAACCAATATGTCTTCCACATACACCAACACAAATGTACGTAGATATATCTAAAATATCCTATTCAACATTTCCATAAATTCCCCTGGTGCATTTTTAACACTGAAAGGCAATACCATATATTCATACTGGCCATATATACTCTTGAAAGCTGTTTTTGGGATATCCTCCTTCCAAACCCACAATTAGTGATATCATGACCGAAATTCAATATTGGATGACAATTGAGCTCCCATAAATTGATAAAATAGATCGTCAATTCATAAATGTGGGTGCCTATTATTTATCATAACTTGTTCAATATTATGATAATCCACACAATGATAAAAACATCTGTATTTATTTTTGGGAAAAAGATCGGTGTGCCCACACTGATGTGTCGATCTAAATGGAATTGTTACATTCCAGCTCCTAAAACTTCACTTTTAATTATATAAATTCTATTGGTGTTATTTGAAATGAAGGAAGGGAAGTAAGACTAGTCCATGAGAGTATATCAATCATAAACTTTACGTTCCTTATTGGTGGTAACCCTAATAAAATATCTGGAATGACATCCAGAAAATAATCCACAACTTCTATAAAAACTTATATTCTCAATCTCTTCCATTGATGAAAAAGTCAAAGATCCCGACTCTTGTTGGTTCCAAAAATTCCATTGCACATTCCTTTTGTGGTGAGATTTCCCATAAAAAATAATTTTTTCATTTCCATCAAAAAAGACATATAATTTTTATTTTATCCTATAATCCCTACCACATTTCTTTATCTCATAAACATGAGAATAAGTATCCTTTTTTCTAATAAATTTTAAAAACAAAAAATTCCCAAAACAATTGAAAATGGACTATATATGAGAAAATATAGAAACATTTAGTGGAATATTGATAAATAATAATGGATACAATGGATGGAAAACGTGTTCATGTAGAAAATGTAAAAAAACATATTTTTGGAACTTCGGTAATGAAAATAAAAATGATTCATATAGAAAATGTAAAGTTGGTTCTTTTTTAAACCATTTTAAATAATGTCAATGGTAGTTTAAAATTGCATAAATATTAATTATAGTACAGATAAAAACATTCTAGAAATAGTTTTATGAACATTTATATGGAAGATAAAGTTGTTATAACATTTTAAAACGGTTTTAAAGAAGAATCTCGTACCTTGAGTCTCAACTCACCACATACATCTTTTTACATTCCTCCTCCCTGAATATATTCTTTTCTCATACACCTTATGCCTTCTTGGATTGGTCTTTTGGTGGGATAAATACCACTGCAATGTGCGTATGAGATTTGGGGAGATATTTTTATAGATATTAGTAGAGATATATTACTCAATGTGTTGGGGGTAATAGCAGGAGGATGTCCACTTTTAGAAATCACAGGACAGATACCCTGATAAATATTAAGAACATTAAAATATAATAAATTTATTTGTCATAGAAAGTGGATGAATTTTATTCTTATTTAGAATATTGATAATTTATGTTCTAAATAATCTCATAAAATAATATTTATACATGGTCATTATATATTTTAATCATTATATATTACTTCATACCCCATCGTTAACCCTTTTAACTTTTACTTTGGAGAAAAAAAATTATCTGTTAAATATTAATTATAACCAAAAATTAAATTGGACCTGATAAAAAATTATAACATTCTTATTTCAACTACTAAATCTATTTTCTGAGATTCAATTTCTTGATTTTTTAAAATTTAATTTTAATATAATTTCCCAAAATGAAATGGAAGAATATTTTGAGAAAAATGGATTTTTAAAAATAAGAATTATTTTACATTGAAATCAAGTATAATTTTTATTTCCATGTAATTAATTTGATTATGTAAAATAAAATTATAATTATTTTACATTTAAACCAATACTAAAATGAAATAAATCTTTTGAATACTTGATTAAAATAGCAAAACCCAAAAAAGTTTTTATTTTAAAAAAACATTACTTAGATTTAAAAAATATAAAACATAGATCTCTAATTTTGAAATTATGTTTCAAAATGTGATATATTAATATATATATATATATATATATATATATATTTAACCCATAAAATTTTTTATTCACTTTCAATTCCTTGTTATAACTTAAAACGATTATAAAAGTGAAATTATTTGTCAAATAATATTTTTCACTATTCATGCATGGATTACATATTTCAGAAAAATCACAAAAAACTATCTTAAGATTATTTTGAATTGATGATACCATGAATGAATTAATTTTTATTGATTTTAATTTATAAAATTAACAAATTGATCTTTTAATTAAAACCATGTAATACATAAAAAACAATTTAGTTAAATAAGACTATTCCCTTTTTAATTGAAAGATAATATAATATAATTTATTAAATTATAATGTATAATAAACCATAAAATTAATACCTATAATACATAAAATTGATTTATTTCTAACATTAAATGGGTAGTCGCATTTTCCCCTCTTAATCAAATTGTTCCCTCAAAATTTTATTCCTTGCCTAAATAGGTGAGGGTATTTTTCCACCATAGCCTTTTCAAAACTCCCTTATTTATACTTGATCCATAAATTTCTTCCAAAAAAACTTTTACCAGTTGTGTTACCTCATTATATAGTGCCTACTATTTGTGATACAAAATCTGAAATGAATTTACCTCATAAGAAACATTTTCCTCAAACTGAACACCTCCATAGCTCAAGACATGAGATTCATTAGGTTTATATTTCATTTTCAATGATATATAAAAACATCATGTATATAATATAAAGTCATAAGTAAGTATACTCATTAATAAAATGAACCCACATTCACAAAAATTTCATATTGACCAATAAACTATGGACTTAATTTTCCTTTACTTCAAAAATAAATATCCCCTTTCCATAGAGATAATTTAAGAAAAAAATGAGCTCATATATCCAATGGGTGATATTTACATTATTTATCTACATGAATCTTCTATTTATTTGGTCCTAACCTGATATGTTGGTGAATAATTTGTTCCTTTTCTAATATTTCTTATATTAAATCAGATATAATTAACTTTCATTATCTGATTCCAACCCAACATTTTTGGATTGCAACACTAATATCTATATCATGTCTCTAATGGTAAAATTTGTATATTAGAATGGAAACAATAAATATAAAAAACACTACTGGAAATCTGGGTTATAGACACGGTTTTGAAAACTGTGACTATAAATATTTATACCAATGTTATAGGCACGGTTTACATGGGATATAGCCATAGTTTTAAACTGTGGAAATAAACCCTATATCCACGATTTAAATTGTGTCTATAAACCTATATCCACAATGGAAAACCGTGTGAGATATTTCCACAATTTCCAAAATCATGGAAATAGACCCTATAGTCACATTTTTCACCATGGATATAGCCTCTTTAAATCGTGGATATAGGTCAATATCCACAGTTTTCCTAAACTATGGATATAAGGTTTTTTTATTTTATATAGCCACGTTTCTTCAAAATCATGGCAATAGGTATTCTGCCCTTGTGTGGGAAAAAAATTAACCTTTAAAAAAATTACAGGAAGGTATATATCCAAAATTTACATGTTATTTCCATGGATCATAATATATATATATATATATATATATATATATAAAGTATTATGTATATTAGTGATAAGGTGACAGGTTTAGATAGCGGAGGTATGAAGATTGAATCTGGGAAGGTGCTATTTATTTTAAAAATATATCCACAGTTTACCTGGTCAATAGCCACAGTTTTCCACCATGCAAACAAAACCTATATCCATGTTTTAAACCATGGATATAGACCTATAACCATGGTGGACAACCATGTGAGCTATAAAAATGGTTTCCAAAACCATGGCTGTAACACCCCCAAATGAAAAAGGGTTAAATGACTAAATGATATGAATCATGTCAAAAAGGTCCACCTTCCTTTTCGGGAGCCTGTCTGATTAGAACTATACAGGTAAACATGCATGGCCTAAAGTAGTGATAAGGATGGGTGACCTTCTGGGAAGTTTCACAAGGTGTGTGTGAGTGAGGACAAAGCACACTAGAAAGGACATGTGTTGACCTGTGGGGACTATCATTAGTCAGATGACCCCGTTCAAGCATGTGGTTGGACCCTTGGGTGGGGACCATATGTCTGTGGAGAAACTGGTGGTACCTGGTGGGCCGGGACCCGATGGCCATGTTAGGGCGGGGTGGTTGTGCTATCACCGGGACCGAGTTGTAACATTTGGTATCAGAGGTGGTACCCAGCCTTAAGTGCGGTGCACTGCATGGGTTGAGATGTATGGCCCACAACAAGGACGTTGTGCTCTAAAGGGGGGGTGATTGTAACACCCCAAAATGACAAAGGGTTAAATGACTAAATGATATGACTCATGTCAACAAGGTGCACCTTCCCTTTAAGGATATTTTCTGATTATAACTCTACAGTTAAGCGTGTTTGGCCTAGAGTAGTGATCAGAATGATTAACCTTCTGGGAAGTTTCCCAGGGTGTGTGTGGGTGAGGACAAAGAACACTAGAAAGAACATGTGTTGGCCTGTGGGGACTGTCATTAGTCTGATGACACCGTTCAGGCATGTGGGTGGACCCTGGTGGGCCAGGACCTGATGGCCATGTTAGGGTGGGGTGGTCGTGTTGTCATCGGGACCATGTCGTAACATTTGGTATCAGAGGTGGTACTCAGCCTTAAGTGTGGTGCACTGCCTGGGTTGAGATGTATGGCCCACAACGAGGACATTGTGCTCTAAAGGGGGTGGTGATTGTAACACCCCCAAATGACAAAGGGTTAAATGACTAAATGATATGACTCATGTCAACAAGGTGCACCATCCTTTTCAGAAGCCTATCTGATTAGAACTCTACAGTTAAGCATGCTTGGCCTAGAGTAGTGATCAGGATGGGTGACCTTCTTGGATGTTTCCCAGGCTGTGTGTGAGTGAGGAAAAATCACACTAGAATGGACATGTGTTGGCCTGTGGGGACTGTCATTAGTCATATGACACCGTTCAGGCATGTGGGTGGACCCTTGGGTGGGGACCACATGTCTGCAGGGCAACAGGTGGTACCTGGGGGGCCAGGACCCGACGACTATGTTAGGGCGGGGTGGATGTGTTGTCACTGGGAACTGACTATCTACAGTTAAGCGTGCTTGGCCTGGATTAGTGATCAGAATGGCTGACCTTCTGGGAAGTTTTCCAGGGTGTGTGTGGGTGAGGACAAAGCACACTAGAAAGGACATGTATTGGCCTGTGGGGACTGTCATTAGTCAGATGACACCGTTCAGGCATGTGGGTGGACCCTGGCGGGCCAGGACCTTGGTGGGCCAGGACCCGATGTCCATGTTAGGGCGGGGTGGTCGTGCTGTCACCGGGACCCAGTTGTAACATTTGGTATCAGAGGTGGTACCCAGCCTTAAGTGCGGTGTATTGCCTGGGTTGAGATGTATGGCCCACAATGAGGACGTTGTTCTCTAAAGGGGGGGGGGGGTGATTGTAACACCCCCAAATGACAAAGGTTTAAATTACTAAATGATATGACTCATGTCAACAAGGTGCATCATTTTTTTTAGGAGCCTGTCTGACTAGAACTCTACAGTTAAGTGTGCTTGGCCTAGAGTAGTGATCAGGATGGGTGACCTTCTGGGATGTTTCCCAGGGTGTGTGTGAGTGAGGACAAAGAACACTAGAATGGACATGTGTTAGCCTGTGGGGACTATCATTAGTCAGATGACACCGTTCATGCATGTGGGTGGACCCTTGAGTGGGGACCACATGTCTGCGGGGCAACTGGTGGTACCTGGTGGGCCAGGATCCGACGATCATGTTAGGGCGGGGTGGATGTGTTGTCACCGGGACCCAGTTGTTACAATGGCAACAGAACCTATAGCCACATTTTAAAACCATGGATCTAGCCTCTTAAAATTGTGCCTATATGTTTTTTAGCCACACCAATAGGTTCTACGGCTAGTAAAATTGTGGTTATAGCTTATAACCATGGGTTTTACCCTTATGTCCACAATTTGGAACTGTGGCTATAGGAAAAATTTCTACTAGTGAAATTTTCACAAATGAAATATGTTGATCATAACTTCTTTGATAATATAATGGGAAATATTAGACCATATCCTCCCAATTATGAATTTTCTACTTCTAATGTCCAGCAAATTGAGGGTGGAAATTTTCACTAAATCTTAACTCAGTACCCATTGACTTCTAATGTATTCCCTAAAAAATGAAATCTAGGATGAAAATTATATACAATAGAGAGGTAATACATCTAAAAAACTATCTATTTAAGATAAAGTCTTTAAAGGTGATCCAAATACATGTTTTCATGAAAAGTAAAAAAAATTAAGAGATTGTAAAATAATCAGATGACTAAAAGATCAGGAGATATCTATAGTGATTCCTCAAGCTATAAGTGGTTAAATTTATTATATGGACTTAACATGATCTTATAAAGTAGTCACCCACATAGGGAAAAAACTTGTAAAAATACTTGTGTGCCTTTAATTTCATTATTAAAGTTGTATGTGGTGAGAGTAATATTTAAAAATGGATTGTATTGAGTCTTTAACAATTTAAAAAGAATATTTTTAATGTAAAAATTATAAAAAAAGATTCAATGATTCATCCCCACCAACTTTTCAATAATATATTACCACTTTTTAGGTCACTTAAGGATCATAAACCTTCATTCCTCTTTATCCTACAACTCCCCCTATGGTAGAATCTTTTATCTAAGAGAATCAGTAACTACATTTCTTTTTCAAGGAATATATTGAATGTCAATGTCAAAAGATGGGAGATTTCTAACCACAAACTCATTTCTTAGATTCAAATAAAGCTATGAGAAAATGTACTTAAGTATCTTTCCGTGGATGAAAACTACAAATAACACACTAATAAGTTAGGGCTTCCAGCACATTAATTCATATGTCACAACCCCTTCCCTTTAATGTTACCCATCATGGGCCAAAAATTATGGAAGAGAGATAATAACCTTGGATTTCCTACTTTAGTAAGCCTAGAGTTGGAAACTAGCACCAAGAGTGTAAAAATATCACATTTGGAAGACATTACGCTGAATTAATAAATAATTATATAGGAGGGAGGATAAACCAACCAATAAAAAACTATATATCATAAAATAAAAGGGTTGAAAAACCATCCCATACAAAATGTATAATATAAAAAAAATCTAAAAATAAAATTCCAAAAGGAGAATTAATGAAGAGACTCGAAAATAACTCCAATTTCCTAGATAGTAATGTCTAGCTCGGTCTTCATAGTAATACTAGAGATATGTAAAATAGTTTTTATATATATAAGGTGAGAATAAAATTCATTCATAATAGGATCACACTCAAGGTCTCTCATGAACATGTGAAAATATAAAATGAATACACCCAAGGAGAAATAGTAAAACCAACACACACCTAATAAGTCCAACTAACCAATCCTCATCCTCACTATGGAACATTCATTCAATAAAACATCCAATATAGAAACATAATTATATGTATATTGGTATAGGGTATCCCACATCACTTTCTAACAGATTTTATGCACCCACACCTTAACATCATATTTCATGGAACTCTCATTTCTTCTATAGTATCATGTTAAAATATTCCTAGAAAACTACATAAAATCAATCTATAAGACAACTAAAACACCACATCACATCCCTTATGAAGACACCTGGTCCACCATACCGCACCACACCCACTACCATAACCATAATAGTAGGGTATCATGAACATTAAGTAAACAATCCATGTTCTATCCTCCAACCATGCAAAAAACCCTTTATTAACAACCTAATCCTCTCTTCAAAAATCAGCACTTATTCTCTTTTGATATAATAGGATCATAAATAATGTTTATAAATCTCTCATAGAAGATAGAGCGGGGATGATGGGGCAGTCTTCCATCCAACCTCAACATTATATATTTGTGTGAAACATGCCTAGAACCCAAAACCATTGGGAATTGTTGTAATTATGTGAATTGAATGGGGTGCATATATAATTAGCATAAAAGTAAAAGAAATATATGTAACACACAATCCCAACCTAGGGGTTCACAATAATAGAAACAACATATTTCTCTACATCACTACAATGTATCACATCATCCTCCAATACTATTATTACATCTAAATACACCACACCACACAAAAAACCACATAAACACAAGACACATTCCATATTTAATTTTAAAGTAACCAATTTCTATATTTTTACAAATACTAACCATTTTTATTTAATAATAACATTCATTTGACATTTAATTCTAACCCATCCATTATTTTTTCTACTCATTACTTCATTTTCAGAACATTAATTTTCACCCGTATTCAATATTCATTCCAACCCATGATATTTTATTATCCATGAAAACATTTTGAGTAAATTATATAGAAACCTTGAAACTAAAAAGAAGTACACAAAAAAATTTAAAAAACCCTTCCATCCCATGCCAAATAATCACACAACTCAACCACTACCACATCACTTACATCACACATCTCAACCACCACACATCACAAGTACCATGCATAAAAATCACAAACACATCACTTTTAGTTTCAATGATGGATTTTATCAAAATTTATTAATTATTTTCTCAATTAATGTCACACAATTCAATAAATTTTATAGTAATCTAATTTAATTTTCAAGATATTAATTATTATACATTTTATATGTGGTGGGTTTAATATAAAAAACACAATAACACACTAATATCAACAGAAGTCATATTTGGATAACAATAAGTATTCTAAACCATGTAAATATAAATCACACTGATATATTAAGCTCATGTGATATATAAATTTCCACTCAATTTCAATAAAGCTAGTCAAATTTTCATCATTACACGGGTATGAACCTTTTACCCATAGGGAAACAAAGTAATAATATACCCACTTGTACAACTAAGAAGAAATGATGAAGTACCCCTACCTAGATTGAATAATGAAGAGAACCATGGCTTGTGCAGGAGGTAAAAGAGATCGATCCCTACTATTCTTTAAAGAAACACCATAAGATTCCTATGCAAAATAATACTCCATATCAATTCACAGAAAATAGAGAAGAACTACCACCACATTGAACTTCCAGACATAAAATAATGATATAAATAGAGAACAAGGAAGGGAAAGCTTACTTTTACCCAAAAAACTCAAAAAATGATCCAAGAAAAAATAAGGGGTTCAAAACACTAAAGGACACAATTGGAGAAGGGGAGGATGAGCTATAGTGGACCACCAGACAAAGGAATCATCAAAATTTAAAACAAGGGGGTGTGAACCCCTATTTATAAATGAAAACCAAATACCCTCATGATAAAATTATGATACCCCAAACACATCATGGTAACCATTCATCTAGAAATGGTCCAAAGCCCCCATGCTAGATCTCCCTTTTAAAACCATTTTAAAAATGAAATTTGAATTCCAAAATAGCCTTTACCACTAAATTATCTATGCCATGGTTGATCTTTCATCTTATTCCATGGAACGACACCATGGACTATTTTCGTACCCATGACCATTTTACCCTCACTACACCCAAGGCCACATCATTCTGAGTCTCCCTTCCCTGTTTTGGGTATGATGTCCTTTTAGGAACCATTTATAGCATCGAACCCTCCACTAGAAGTTTCCACTAGCCCATAGTGAACATACTGACCACCATAGTAACATTTGCAACACCATTACTTCCTCAGGGGGTTATCACACAACCCATGTTACACAGGAGAAATACCTAGCCAAAAAATCCACCACCACATTTGGACATGCTATGTTATGGGTCATGGTGACCATAAATTTGACAATACACCCCCTAAATCCACTAGATTACCAACAAACTCACCCAAAATATCTCTAATACATTGTAAATCACAATAAAAAAAAGTCAGAAAGGTCGGAATCATTGCATAAGATTCCACTCAAAAAAATCACTTCTGTGAGAATCAAAAATAAATATTGTAGATTATAAATTATAGGGGGTTTGAAGAACCCTACCATTACGTACCTATTAGGGATTTTATTACAACTAAAACAACACCACTATCTCACACTAACCACAAAAATCCTCTCTTCTACACAACCATCCACAAAACCACCTTGACCTCTATATAACCTAAGCTAACAATCACCACAACCATCACATTACCCTACATTTAGTACAAAAATCAAGGAAAATCACTCCCCATCTCTGGATATTATCTTATTTGGGTGGAACTGACTCACCCAAATGGATTTAAAATGTATCATAAAAAATGTGTCCTGGTTGTGAAGGGGTATTCCCTTTAATCTCTATCTGAATCCATAACACCAAATATCATAATGGGAAAAGGATAATCACATAAATCAGAAATATTCAAACGTTAAATCACCACAGAAAACCATAACAAAACAAAACTGAAAACAAATTTAGGTACTATGCACACATATAAATATTCCCCTCCATTGAACTCTCCACTATTCCACCATGACTCAACAATACACAGACAAAAATAATGTTTCACCCATGCCACATATTTTATTGATGAACTTGGATCATTATTATACACCATGTGTTGAATAGTCTGGTCTGGAACTTGTCTTGTGTAATTACATGGTGTGTAGCTGGCATACACATTATGTAGTCTACATGGTATAACATAGAAATTCATGGAAACTATGTGGTCAAATACATGATTTTTAATAAAATGAGACTAAAAAAATAAAACTAAATAAGTTTACCATGTATAGCTAGAATGCATGGAATGTGACACAATACTTACCATTTCTGAAAAACATATTGAGTACATCAATTAGTTTTTTGACAGAAAACAAGAATGATACACAACGAGTAGCTATTAAATACATGTGTTGTAGTCTAGCCTAGATAAACACCAAAACCCCAAGCATTTCCCTAAGTACATGAAAAATGAGGAATACAATAAGTATCTTATAATTATATGTCGTGTTGTCTCCCAATAGAAATTAGAATTAAATTATATTGAATAATTAATTGCACCATTAAAACCATATTCGTAACACCCCAGGTAAATAAAGAATATGAAATTTTCATATTTATCCATATTTGTGAATAAAATATTAATATTACTTTAAAGGGAACGCTATGCTCGATGGCGTACTCAATACGCAACAACGAGTTTCTTTGAAATCTTACATTGCACTCTAATAATAAAATAATATTATTTTAAATGGTAGTTAACTCCTAACCTTTGTAATGGTGGGAATGAATTGAAATAACTACAAAATTATTATATATGTTTTTCAAATATTTTTACTTTTATCCAATAAATTTTAGAGGCTTAAAATGCAAATGAATCAAATTTTAAGCATAAATCTTCTAATATTCTTTAAAAGGTCGATTAACCGCCTTTTGATGGAGAACCCTTTTTAAATATAATTTTGACAATTTTATATGTTTTATTTGACCAAATAAAATCCTTTTTTAGAATCTGGACATCAAAATTTACTTTGTGTAAATTTTTGTTATTTTTCCGATAAAGATCATTTTTAGTGAAAATGTTGCATTTTTATTCAAAACCTCCTTTTAATCTGATTTATTTATATAGATAGATTATCTTTTTAATTGAGATTAATGTGTATTTAGAATATATTTTTACCATTTAATCCAATGTTGGTCATTATAATTAATTTCACTTTGAAATTGGACATAAACTAGTGTCAATCTTTTAATAGATATTGTTTCTTAAAAACACGCTATTTGTTTTGACAGCGGGAATGAATTATTAAATTAATTAATGAAACATATATATTTTGAATTTTTTAAAATAGATATAATTTTTGAATTCAGAATATCAAATATATATTAGGGTGAATGTTTGGGTATTTTTCTGAAAAACATCAATTTTTTATTAATAGTGAAACCACTAAGTGGTAGTTAAAGAAACTGATTTTTCGTTTAAATGAAATTTTACCACTTCTGTGATTTTATTTTCAAAAATTCGACATACATGGTTTTCATTAATAAGTAAAATTTGGTTCAATGATATTAAAATAATTTTTTGGTGAATAGTAACTTTTAAGTTTTATTAATCGCGATTAAAGGTAATTAGGGTAATTTAAGGTAAAGATAATGTTATAATAATATGAAATGACCTTTACACATGTTCTACCCTTATTGGATGAGTCATGGACGACAAATACAATCCATGGGTCAACTTGGGGACCCCATGGATCCATTTTGGTTGGAAAATGACATTAATAACTTTTTATTTAAAGTTAAAATTAAAATGTCACAAACATGTATTGTTTTACTAAAACAATTTTTACATGGGGTTATACAGGTCATATTTTTTACTATAAATATTCATTATAAAGCTAAAAAGATTTCATATCATGATATTTTTTTATAATTTTTAGACTTTAAATAAATTAATTTATTTATGACACCGTGATGATGCAGTGATTACCTCATAAATGAACGATTTAAATAAAATGAAAAGATAGGGTATAATATAAGTCTTACACTTGTCAAAAACCTATTGTATGAGTGTATTTAGAAACCTTATCACATTATCCTTAACATATATCCTTTTGGGACCTTTAAAATATGAAAAATCATTTTATAATAAAGTAATAGTTTATAACTTTCCAAGAGTGCCCCTCCTCTTCTCTTATAAAAGGCCCCCACCTCTACCACCTTACCTACACCTCTCAAGCCTTTGGCTCGGCCAAAACCTACCCATTTCATCTCTCCACATCCCTCTATTAATCATTGAAGCCTCCCCTTTGGCATAATTCTCTTCAAGAAACCCTTTTGGTTCAAACCAAAAGGAGTTACCCGATTTAAAGGTAATGTCTTCACTTGTGTTCTTTTCTTTTATTTTCCTTATCCAAACCCCTAAACTCTTTTTATTACTTTATTTTTTAACAACACCAGTATCTTAAATATACTAGGATGTTTTTATGTGAAGGATTTGAGCTAAACTTACACACACCTCCGTCTAATGATTAAAGAACATACTGTTTCTGTGGATGGCGAATTACTGCCTCACGAAACGATGATTGTTCAATATTCTCTTAACACCTTTCATGGTGGCCATTATGATGTCACTGTATTTTTTATATGATATATATGATATTTATATTTTCCATATTCTTCTGTATTTTATATCTAAAACATACCTTTATGCTTTTCATGTTGTGCAAATGCGATAATTTCATACGAGGAAGTGTGGACTACCGCCCCCTCAAGTGGTGATGTGACTCGTTCAGGAAATACATGGAATGTATAAATAATGAAATTAATGAACTTATGTGACCTGTATAACGTATATATTATACTATAATTATAATATATATATCTCTCAATTATTTTTAATTCCATTAATATGACAAAGAAATGAAAGTAGCATTCATGCGTACGTACGGCCTACCGTCTCCATGAACGGTGCATTTCATTTCTTTTTATCTCCAAATGTTATGGAATAGTATAAAATGAATATGTACTGGATATATATGATAATTAAATCATTAATACTATTCTTGAGATTATTTACTTATAACTACATGGAGAATCATTTTCAAACAAGTTCATTTTTGACTCATGTACCAAACATCGACAAAAACATATGATATAAACTCACATTATTAACCAATTATTATAAAATTATAATATGTGATATGAACTAAATAATAATATTTAAATTAGGAAAT
This sequence comes from Viscum album, assembly GCA_963277665.1. NCBI lineage: Eukaryota > Viridiplantae > Streptophyta > Magnoliopsida > Santalales > Viscaceae > Viscum > Viscum album. The sequence goes on along the minus strand of OY728130.1, from coordinate 581,335,854 downwards.
TAATCAATTATAAATTGACCAAAGTTTATTATTCAGGAATATAAGGAAATGAACAAGACAAGTCGGACTTGAGGTAAGGGATCCTACCTCTCTCTTTCTTTTTAAGTACTCTCCTTTATGTCATTTCTTTTAAGATCATCTTTCTTATGTTTGGGGATGTTCTTTTATATTACTCATTCTGTAATTTTTATTTTCATATTATGAGAGACCCTATTTGATCTCATAAATCCATTTTTGGAAATTTTAAGTGGCATCGTTAGTCTACCGAGTTTTCATAAGGTATTTTTCATCTCACTTTTATTCACGTGAGATTTATGCTACATTTGCCACCATTTCCTATGAGTGGTGTATGTACTGCCCATTATTCTAATATTTGTGTAATATAATTTCGTTTATGAGTATTTACATCAATTTTTTATATTCTTGCTTTCATGGGGTGTACGTTTCGAAAGTTACCCAAGTCGGTAAGGGAACCTTTCACCCTCCTATTTTTAAAAGACTTCTTTTTGTTTTGTCTTTTAAATTACATCTTCTTATGTTGGGATATGTTCTTATATATCTTTATTGCTGTAAATTTTATTTCCAAGTGATAAGATAGCCTTTATCTTTCTCATCAACTCTTTTTCTAAAATTTTATGTGATGCCGTTAGGCTATCGAATTTTTGCAAAGGAACTTCTTAACCCAGTTCCAATTCTTTGGGTTAAACCTCTACTTCTTGATTATGTCGTGCTATGAATATGTATGGATGACATATAATTGTTTTACACTGAGTATCCACTTATATTTAGTGTATTTATATTTTTCACACATAATTATGAGATTGATTTATCCTTAATTTAAGGATACCTTCTTTATAAGGGATTTCATCTCATTTTACATTTCTATTGAGACTTCATTGTTGTTATGCACCAATTCACTCTTATATGGTGTATATACTGTCCTTTGGAATATTATATCATGAATCCCTTTATTCTCATGATATTATAATTTTCTAATTAAATGTCATTCCTCAATTATTGTATTCAAGTGTCTCTCATTTTGTTAAAAACCTTTTAACTAAAATATCGTTTTAAATGTTTTAATGATTTATTCTTAAAAATATTTCTCATTAATATCCATGTTTTCAAAATGGTTTTAAGGATTTATTTATATGGATATTAATGGTTTAAAATGTTAAAATCTTCAAAGTTTTATGGGAAACATTGATTCAAAAATCTCTTTATTAAATGTTTTAAATGGTTTTGATAATATTTTGATTATATCAATGTGTTGTATTGATATCTTGTGATTGAAATGTGGAAATGTTATGTTTCCTTTTTGCGTGTTTTATGTGATACGATTATGTTATGGTTCTTGGGAATTGTTTATGAAGATGGGTGGTTCTGTGATAAACTAAGGGCGGGTGAGCCCGATATAGCTCTCCAATGCATTGGGTAACGTGACGAAGTTAAACATTATGGTTTCTACGAAGATATTTAGGGAATATACTGTGATGGGTATTCCAAACGTAACCATGAGGTTTACTCCCTACGTAAGAATGTTTTGAATGCATCAAGTTACCTTTATGTCTTATGATTTCAATGAGTTATTCGTAAATCTTATGATTTCATGAGGTATGTTAATGTGCTTATGTTTTATGAGTAATGTATGATTTCATTGATTCTTATGTATACAGGGACTAATGTTTTCTTTCCGTATTGTTATAACCCTTACTGAACTTTTTATGCTCATCCCATGTTTTTTTGAAATGTTTTCCACAGGACATAAAGATGAATATGGTCAAGGATGGGATCAAGGAAATGTTAGGCTGTCTAAAACAAGGAACTAGACATGACTCTTGTGTTCAAGAGTTTTTTTTGTGAAAAAAATGGAAGCTGAGTAGATGTGTCTGCTTTGTAATATTTATGATTTAATAGTTATGTCCTAATTCTCTAAAACTCTAAACCTGAAAAGATCCTCAATGAGAATTATTCATTTAATTCAATAATAAATAATGTTTAAGGCCGGGTCCTTATAGTTGGTATGAAAGGAAGGTTTAGATAACTTTAGAGGTTAGGGTATTCTTTAAGCTTAAGTGACATTAACATAATTGTTAGAATTTCAAAAAGAGTCATATTTTTTTGATAAAGTGAATGAGTAAGTATATATTAGTGTTTTTCTTCATCATTAGTACATGATGATTTTGTTGACATACTCACATTAACATTTTTGGTTTTAGTAAATGGATGGATCTAGCAGGCACCAAAGTGACAATGGGTTTGAAGGAAACTTTGGTGGTTCTCTGATTAAGAGACTGGATGAAATGGGGGATTCAATGAGAAATATTTTGGTTATTCTAAACCAACTATCAAGAGTCATGATCAACCACTTGAACCGTGGTGAGTTCTCTAATGCATCATGTATGAGAGAACAAACTCGATGTGGAAGTTCAGGTAATAATTATAAAGGTAACCATTAGGGTTTATATAATCCTTACTTTTGAGGTAATTATGGGTTACTATAGGTTATAATGGAATATGAATGACATGAGATAAACTTGAGGTTAAATTATGTTATGGTTATTTTTGAAGATTTTATCTCTTTTTGGGGAATCTTTTAAGAATTATGTAGTTTTGGAAAAAGGACAACACGTAGACCGTGTGAGAACCTGTCGCGTCTGACGAAGCTATGAGAATCGAACCCACAACCAAAGTGAGACTGATATTTATTGCCTACCACTGGACTGTGTGAAGTCCCTGGTCAGTTTGACTAATTCTTTTTATTTAGATGATATTATTAATCTATAATAAGTTAATTTTGGGTTATCTATGGAAATTATTAACCTATCATGGAGGATATGTGATTAGGTTAATTACTTTTTAGTATGAGACTTTAAGAGTAACTGATGTTATTTGGAGATAAATGTTAAGGTTTATCTTGGAAGACTATGTGATTAAATCCTTCAGAGATTTGGGTTTCAGTCTTAGTTTTGATTACTTTGAAGAATTTTATGGATAGATGTTTATTGAATGGTCTTTTTTTAACTTTGGGTATTGTTTGACAAATTTTTGAGAATAAGAATATATATTTTTTTAAAAAGATTATCCTTTTTGGGTATTATCTGATCTCATACTAACCTTTTTGGTTTTAGTTTTGGTTAAGGTCTAAAGACATGGGAAGTAAATAGTTCTCTTTTTTGGATTAGGTGATTCTCTAGAAGTTGATTACAGCTTTCTTAATGTGAACAAGTCATCCTAAATACTCATCTTTTGAAGAAAATATGTGTTCATGTAAGAAATCTAGTAAAAGTTGAAAGTCAACATGACAAGTAAGTATGTTTCCTTATGTTTTAGTTAAGATCATAAATAAATTACTCAATGAAAAGTAACTTAAAACAAAAATGTTTTCTATTAATTTTTTCTACTGGGGAATCAAATACCGTTTAACCCATCACAAGTTTGTGATTTTCTTGTGGTTAACTTTCTCCTAAACATGTTTTCTATCACTCTCCATCAGAACATGAACCTTTGTTTTCTCCTCCATTTCCATGTTTTCCTACATGTAATCCTAGTATGGGTTAACTCGGGTGACCTTTGTACTTCTCTTTCTTTATTTTAAAGTGATAGTTTTACTGACTCTTTTTCCGATGCGGGATTTTCGATGAAGTTTCCAAGCCCAATTTTAAAATTGCGAGGACACAATTCCCAAAAGAGGGGAAGGATGTAACACCCCAGGTAAATAAAGAATATGACATTTTAATATTTATCCATATTTTTGAATAAAATATTAATATTACTTTAAATGGAACGCTATGCTCGATGGCGTACCCAATACGCAACAACGAGTTTCTTTGAAATCTTACGTTGCACTCTAATAATAAAATAATATTATTTTAAATGGTAGTTAACTCCTAGCCATTTTAATTGTGGGAATGAATTTAACTAACTAAAAATTATTATATATGTTTGTCAAATATTTTTACTTTTATTCAATAAATGTTAGAGGCTTAAAATGCAAATGAATCCAATTTTAAGCATAAATCTTCTAATATTCTTTAAAAGGTCGATTAATTGACTTTTGATGGAGAACCCTTTTTAAATATACTTTTGACAATTTTATATGTTGTATTTGACAAAATAAAATCCTTCTTTAGAATCTAGACATCAAAATTTACTTTGTGTAATTTTTTGTTATTTTTCCGATAAAGATCATTTTTAATGAAAATATTGCATTTTAATTCAAAACCTCCTTTTAATATGATTTATTTATATGGATAGATTATCTTTTTAATTGATATTAAAGTGTATTTAGAATATATTTTTACCATTTAATCCAATGGTGGTCATTGGAATTAATTTCACTTTGAAATTGGACTTAAACTAGTGTCAATCTTTTAATAGATATTGTTTCTTAAAAACACGCTATTTGTTTTGACAGCGGGAATGAATTATTAAATTAATTAATGCAACTTATATATTTTGAATTTTGTAAAATATACATCATTTTTGAATTCGGGATATCAAATATAGCTTAGGGTGAATTTTTGGGTATTTCTCTGAAAAACTTCAATTTTTGATGAATAGTGAAACCACTAAGTGGTAGTTAAAGAAACTGATTTTTCGTTTAAATGAAAATTTACCGCTTCTGTGATTTGATTTTCAAAAATCAGACATACATGGTTGTCATTAATAATTAAAATTTGGTTCAATAAGATTAAAATAATTTTTTGGTGAATAGTAACTTTTAAGTTTTTTTAGTCGCGATTAAAGGTAATTAGTGTAATTTAAGGTAAAGATAATGTTATACTAATATGAAATAACCTTGACACATGTCCTACCCTTATTGTATGAGTCATGGCCGACCAAGAAAATCCATGGGTCAACTTGGGGACCCCATGGAGCCACTTTGGTTGGAAAATGACATTAATAACTTTTTATTTAAAGTTAAAATTAAAATGTCACAAACATGTATTGTTTTACTAAAACAATTCTTACATGGGGTTATACAAGTCATATTTTTTAATATAAATATTAATTATAAAGATAAAATTATTTCATACATCATGATATTTTTCTTTGTAATTTTTAGACATTAAATAAATTAATTTATTTATGACACCGTGATGATGCGGTGATTACCTCATAAATGAACGATTTAAATAAAATGAGAAGATAGGGTACAATCTAAGTCTTACACTTTTCAAAAACCTATTGGATGAGGGGATTTCAAAACCTTATCACCTTATCCTTGAAATTTATCCTTTTGGGACCTTTAAAATCCAAAAAAGCATTTTATAATAAAGTAATAGTTTATAACTTTCCAAGAGTGCCCCTCCTCTTCTCTTATAAAAGGCATCCACCTCTACCACCTTACCCACACCTCTCAAGCCTTTGGATCGGCCAAAACCTGCCCATTTCATCTATCCACATCCCTCTATTCATCATTGAATCCTCCCCTTTGGCAGAATGTTTTTCAAGAAACCCTTTTGGTTCAAACCAAAAAGAGTTACCCGATTTAAAGGTAATGTCTTCACTCGTGTTCTTTTGTTTTATTTTGCTTCTCTAAACCCCTAAACTCTTTTTATTCCTTTCTTTTGGGACAACACCAGTATCTTCAATATACTAGTATGTTTTTATTTGATTTATTCTAGCTACACTTACACACACCTCCGTCTAATGGTTAAAGAACTTATTTTTTCTGTGGATGGTGAATTACTGCCTCACGAAACGATGATTGTTCAGTCTTCTCTTAACACCTTTCATGGTGGCCATTATTATGTCACTGTATTTTATATATGATATATATGGTATTTATGTTTTCCATATGCTTCTTTATTTTATATTTAAAACATACCTTTTTTCTTTGCACGTTGTGCAAATGGGATAATTTTATACGAGGAAGTGTGGACTAATGCCCCCTCAAGTGGTGTGACTCATTCATGCAATACATGGAATGTATAAAGAATGAAATTAATGAACTTATGTGACCTATATAAAATATATATTATACTAGAATTATAATATATATATATATCTCAATTATTTTTAATTCCATTAATATGACAAAGAAATGAAAGTAGTGTCCATGCGTACATACGGCCTACCGTCTCCATGAACGGTGCATTTCATTTATTTTTATCTCCAAATGTTATGGAATAGTATAAAATGAATATGTACTGGATATATATGATATTTAAATAATTAATAATATTCTTTAGATGATTAACTTATAACTATGTGGACAATCATTTTCAAACAAGTTCATTTTTGACTCATGTACCAAACATCGACAAAGACGTCTGATATGAACTCACATTATTAACCAATTATTATAACATTATAACATGTGATATGAACTGAATAATAATATTTAAAGAAGGAAATTAAGCAATTATAAATTAAACAAATTTTATTATTTAGAAATATAAAGAAACAAACAAGACAAGTCGGACTTGAGGTAAGGGATCCTACCTCTCTCTTTCTTTTTAAGTACTCTCCTTTATGTCATTTATTTTAAGCTCATCTTTATTATGTTTGGGGATGTTATTTTATATTCCTAATTCTGTAATTTTTATGTTCATATTATGAGAGACCCTATTTGATCTCATAAATCCATTTTTGGAAGTTTTAAGTGGTGTCGTTAGGCTACCGAGTTTTCGTAAGGGATTTTTCATCTCACTTTTATTCTCGTGAGATTTATGCTACATTTTCCACCATTTCCTATTAGTGGTGTATGTACTGCCCATTATTATACTCTTTGTGTAATATACATTAATTTATGAGTATTTACATCAATGTTGTATAGTTCTTCTTTCATGGGGTGTACGTTTCGAATGTTACCCAAGTTGGTAAGGGATCCTTTCACCCTCCTATTTTTAAAAGACTTCTTTTTTGTTTTGTCTTTTAAATTACATCTTATTATGTTGGGATATGTTCTTATATATCCTTATTGCTGTAAATTTTATGTCCAAGTGATGAGATACCCTTTATCTCTCTCATCAACTCTTTTTCTAAAATTTGATGTGACGCCATTAGGCTATCGAATTTTTGCAAAGGAACTTCTTAACCCAATTCCATTCTTTGGGTTAAACCTATACTTCTTGATTATGTCGTGCTATGAATATGTGTGGATGACATATGATTGTTTTACACTGAGTATCCACTTATATTTAGTGTATTTATATTTTTCACATATAATTATGAGATTGATTTGTCCTTAATTTATGGATACCTTCTTTATAAGGGATTTCATCTCATTTTACATTTCTATTGAGACTTCATTGTTGTTATGCACCAATTCACTCTTATATGGTGTATATACTGTCCTTTGGAATATTATATCATGAATCCCTTTATTCTCATGATATTATAAAGTTATGATTAAATTTTTTTACTCAATTATTGAATTCAAGTGTCTCTCATTTTGTTAAAAACCCTTTAACTAAAATATCATTGTAAATGTTTTAATGATTTATTCTTAAAAATATTTCTCATTAATATCCATGTTTTTAAAATGGTTTTAAGGATTTATTTATATGGATATTAATGGTTTAAAATGTTAAAATCTTCAATGTGGTATGGGAACTTTGATTCAAAAATCTCTTTATTAAATGTTTTAAATGGTTTTGAAAATGGTTTTGATAATGTTTTGATTATATCAATGTGTTGTACTGATATCTTGTGATTGAAATGTGGAAATGTTATGTTTCCTTTATACATGTTTTATGTGATACGATTATGTTATGGTTCTTGGGCATTGTTTATGAAGACGGTTGGTTCCGTGATAAACTAAGGGACGGTGAGCCCGATATAGATCTCCAATGCATTGGGTAACGCGAAGGAGTTAAACGTTAAGGTTTCTGCAAAGAGATTTAGGGAATATACTGTGATGGGTATTCCAAACGTAACCATGAGGGTTACTCCCTACGTAAGAATGTTATGAATGCCTCAAGTTACCTTTATGTCTTATGATTTCAATGAGTTATTCGTAAATCTTATGATTTCATGAGATATATTAATGTTCTTATGTTTTATGAGTAATGTATGATTTCATTGATTCTTACGTATACATGGATTAATGTTTTCTTTCCGTGTTGTTATAACCCTTACTGAGCTTTTTATGCTCATCCCAAGTTTTTTTGAAATGTTTTACACAAGACATAAAGATGAATAGGGTCAAGTATGGGATCAAGGAAATGTCAGGCTGTCTAAAACAAGGAACAAGACATGACTCTTGTGTTCAAGAATTTTTTTTTGTGAAAAAAAAATGGAAGCTGAGTAGATGTGTCTACTTTGTAATCTTTGAGATGTAACAGTTATGTCCTAATTCTCTAAAACTCTAAACCTAAAAAGCTCCTCAATGTGAATTATTCATTTAATTAAATAATAAGTAATGTTTAAGGCCGGGTCCTTATAATATTATACCGATTGGAAATAGATATGTTTAACAATGTAATAAAGTTTTCAATGAAATATTAAATACTCAAACAATTTATTTTAATAATAATTATTTATTTGTTGTTATTTTTATTTTTCATGAATGCATTAATGATTGGTATCTAAAATACAATATGTATGTTCATAAAGAAAAATGAAATAACCGATGAAACATAATTACATCTAGTCCAAATACACATGAGGTTCCACATCACATCCCTCCTGAAGACACTTGGGATGCCATATTGTTAAACAACCACCACCACCATAACCAAAAATGAGTGGTTTTGTAAACATAAATGAAATAAACCTCATTCCAACCTCCCTCTATGCATGAACCCCACTATAAACCCCTTCATTCTCTCTACAAACTTCACCACTTGTGAAATTTTGAATTTTGGCAATCACATCCCATCCTTATCAATCTCAACATGAAAATAGAGTGGGAAAAGGGGGTAACCAACAATACATTATCACCATCATGGAGGTTTTAAGAAAACTAAACCCAAAACCTTTGTGTGTCGGTGTAATCATGCAACTCAAATGGGGTGTGTATAAAAATAATATAAAAGTACAAGACAAATAAGTAACACAGAACCCCAATATAGGGGTTCCAAACAAGAGCACCAAGATATCTCATTACATCCCCACATGTTCTTAAAACCTTCACCATTACTAATTCCCCAATCCAAATTCACTACACCATATTATAAAGAAACAAAAATAGAATACACATTCCATCATTCTTTTCAAAAACTCTTATTTCCATAGTTTTCAAATAACTAACCATTTCTGTTTAACATCCCCACGCATTCCATATTTACATCCAACACATTAATTATCCATTCTACTAATTACTTCATTTTCCATGATTTAATATCCACCCATGTTCATTAATCATTCCAACCCATGTTGTGTCACTATCCACATCAACATTTCATGTCGATTCCATGGATACAATGAAATTACACAACTAAATACAACACAACACAAAATAACATAACACAAACTATTTATAACATGCTAAAAAATTATGCACCTAACCCCTACCACATCAAAACGTCCACACATCAAATCCACCACACATAAAAATCATTGCACGTCACAACAACCCCCAAATAACCTTTAGTTACAATAATGTATTTTATCACAACCACAAAATTATTTTCAAGGGTATTCTCACACAAATATGATATTTCATGGGAAACAAATTTAATTAGCCATAAATATGTTCTTATCCGTTTTCATGTGTGGTGAGTTTAATCAAATAATCAAAACTACACAAAAATATCAACACAATCCATATTTGGGAAAATAAAAAATACTCTCAACCAGGTAAGTATAAGTCACATGAAAAGGTAAAAGTCAAATAATTTTTACATTTCCATTTAATTGAAATTTTTCATGTTAAATTATATTCATTAGGACGATACGTACCATATACCCAAATGAATGAAAGATAATGATATCCCCACATATACAACTAATATAGAGAGATGAATGATCCGCTACATCAGTTGAAGCTTCAAGAGAACCAAAACTCTTGGAGGAAATAAAAAGAGATCCAGAACCACTAATATTTAAAAAATCCCCACCTGATCTCTCTGTAAAACAACCCCTCATCATGAACCTCCCAAAAAGAGAAGTAATTCGACCACAGTAAAAAATTGTATATAAGAGAATGAGATAAGAGATAAAACATTGAAGGGGAGACTTACTGTGATTAAAATAATTCCAATTAGAATGATCCATGATGAACTAATAAGTTTTAAACTACAAAGGAAGTGATTAGAGATGGGGATAATGATCACATGGAATCCATAGGTTAAAGGAAGGTTGGAAATTTGAAATAAGTGAGTTTGAGAACCCTAATTAAAAATATAAACTAAATACTACAATCATGTCATTTTGATAAGCCAAAAATGTTATAGTGACCCTTGGACAACACATGGTCTAAATCTCATACAACATATCCTTTTTTTCTTCCCATTTTAAAAATGAGATTTTATCACCATATATTCTAAACCAAAAAGTGGTTAAATCCATGGTGGTTCTTTCATCTTCTTCCAGGATAGACACCATTTCATGGTGCCACACACATTTCTCTTTTCTCTCATAATTACCATGGCCATTACATGGTCAGTTGCTCTTCCCTGTTTTAGTCAGGAGGACCTCTGAGAAACCATGTATAATGATACTCCCTCTACTAGGTGTTTCCACTTTCTAGTGGAATACATGAAGACCTCCATACCATCATGAAAAACACTATTCCTTCTTGAGAGAATGGAAACACAACTTATGTTACTCTGAAACACATCCAAGACAACATGACCACCACCATGTCCATATAGGCCATGTTACAAGTGATGGTGACCCTAAAAATTCAAAAATGTTGCCTCATGACTGTAGACTACCACCAAAATCTCCTAAAAAATATCCAAGCCTCATGAAATAATAAATAAAATTATAGAAAAGTCTAGAATATTGCATCATAAACAATGGAATCAAACTCCATATCATGGGTAGGGTAGTTCCATTAATTAGGGTAACACTACTTGGAACTATATGCTACAACCAATATATCCTCTAAAATACATAGTGGAGGCTGACATAAGATGTATAATATCATACCTTAAACCCTTATCTAGATGAGGTAGTTTCATTACTAGAGTTTTTGATGGCTTCTTATTAAGCTCTTACATTTTTAGCTAACATTAATCAGACCATTAAAATCTAACCCCTTACTTTTTTAATGTTTTCAGAGGGTTATAAATCATAGAGAATAACCATATAAATCCCCAAAAATATCTAATAATCTGAAGAAAGATCTAAATATCAGACACATTATGGGGGTGGGGGCTTTCAAAACCTAAAAGACTCTTAATTTTTAGGATTCATAGAAATGTTAGATTTTGATATCACAGGACTGATAGATTTAACTTCCCAGAACGAAATAGAAAAATTTGATGGATTGTTATAAAGAAGATTCTATTAGAAGTTATCTAAAAAATGAAGAAAATTCACACATTCTCATCCCATGTAACACCTTTTGAATATATTATTTATTTCCATTTAAATAAATTTAATCTATTTGATATCTTATAATGAATGCAACACCAAGTTTAAATGAAACATGATACTCTATTAAAATATTATTTCAACATGACCATTATAACCTAGCCATTAAATTGAATAGTATGAATATAAAAATTTTAATTAAGAAAAACCTATACTTTAAACAATTTCATTGGTTATCCATTAATTGGAAAAAAAATAACAATCATTTAAATGTAAAAAAAAATGCTTTCTAAAAAACTGTATTTTTTTCAAAGAGAACGGTTTCATCGCTTCTTCCATACCTATGATTTGACATGTTTAGAAATTTTATTTGATATAATATACACCATTTTTATAATTATAATATCAAAATTATCTTTAACTGAAATGTTTGTATTTTTCTGAAAAATTCATTTTTTTAATTAATTGTGAAAATTTAATATTTTTATTGATTTTTTTGTTTAAATTATTTACAGAGTAAAATTTTATATTAAATTGGTTTTAAACTAACATTATTTTATTTATATTACATTAAAAACATTTTATTTCAGTGGAATATATTTTATATTAAATTTTGATATTAAATCCTTCTATACTTATGAGGTTTTTCTCTTTGGAAAACCATTTTTTCTTCGCATCTATGGGTATAATTATAAATTGGATTATGCCAATTATATGAATTTAATTTATAAAAATGGATTAAATATTTACAATCAGAATAAATTATATTTTATTATATGTTATATATTATTTTTAACCACTATTAATAGTAAAATCAGTAAAAATTAATTACCAGGGTGAAGATAAAAATTTATTTTCCCGAGGGTTAAACTAAGAAGATAACGGTTATAAATGACATAAAACGAGTCCAAACACTATTGGATGGCCATATATTGACCCTATAATCTCTCTGTTTTGAGAATGATTCATTTTATAATCTTTTTTATTCTTAAAATGTTAGTGTAATTCAATCTTTTTGAAAATTACATATATGTCCTATCCTCTACTTATAATAGGTGAACCCCCGATTCTCCCATATTCACACATTCAAATTCATTTGCTTCAACTAATATATATCCAAATAAATTCTTTACTCCCCTAGAAACATCCTAGTTCCCTTATTTTGATCCAAAATCCACCATAGGAAGGATTTTGGTGTAATCTTAAAGAAGATCCCTAAAGAAGAGGAGGTTTAAGAATATTTAATTAATGAAAATTGTAAGGTAAGGGATTTCATCTCCATTTACATTATTGTTTTTCACATAATATATTTTATATGGTATAAATAATTCCCATAGTATATTTAATTTCATTAATATTTCATACTTCATGGGTTTTATGTTTCAATTTTAGTTATTTCATCCAAGGGGATTTTACTTGACCGTTAAAAATTGGTAAGTGATTTCATCTCAATTTCCATTTTATTGAGAAATATTTTCAAATATACACCCATTCAATTCCATGTTGTGCATGTAACTATATATAATTTATTTAACCATAATACCTATATATTCATGATTATTAATGACTCATTTCATGTTTATTTATCATGGGGTTACAAATCAAAAGTTTTTATATAGGTAAAAATTATTTTATAATCTCACTTTATTTTGTAATCATTAACTTTCTTTTTAAATAATCACTTTCTTGTGATCACTTATCATTGGAAATTAAATTTATCTTAAATAAAAAATATTATTTGTATCATGGATGTGATTATTACATATTCCATATACAATTTGTATATATGTTGTTTACATTTAATTGTATTTGATTAATAGCAGAAATATTTATAAGTCTGTGTAATTTACTCAATAAAAATATTTAATGATAAGAAATGTTGATTCACAAATTAAATAAACCTTATATATTTAATTAATTCTTTGTAAATGCAATTACAGGTGGGGCTCGATTATAGATATCCCCTTAATTAATTGACAGTTCTCATGAGACAAATCAGTGGCCAAATCAGATGGGTTTTTACTTAGTAGTTTTAAAATTCCTTGAGAATATTGTCGAATGTAAAGGTATTCATGATGATTGAGATCCTGACATCAAATAATTGAGAATTTCCTTATTTGATAATTTATTTCTTATTATTATACATAATATTTTCATAATTATATTATTTCTATATTCATTTTATTATCAGTTTTTTTATTAAATGAAACACATGTTTAATTATTTTCCTTACCATATTAATTATGCCTTTTCAAATTATGATATTTATGTTATTGATTAAATGGAATGTTTGTTAATTTATATACCTATATATATTTATTATTCTTTATTTATTCATTAAATATTCTATTGTATGTAACCCTTACTAATTATTTTGATATCACCCTTATTTTTTCTACTTTCCCCAGGATGTAATGAATAAACATTGCAATGAGTTCAAGAATGAAAAATGTTTTCAATTACTTTGATTCGAATTTTATTTCCCTATGTAAAATGGGTATCATTTATGTAAATGACACTCTAAAATTTCTAAACTAATTAGTCCTTTTTGGATTTTACCCCTTGAATCTATGAAAATGTAAAAAGCAGGCATTGACTTTGGGTTACTAGAGTCTAGGTCATTATAGTTGGTATTAGAGAATGTTTAGTAGAAACCATGGAAACTAGATTAGGGAAAACATATAGTTGGGAACATAACCCTTTAGTATACATTTAGGATAAGTGAAAAATAAAATCATAAAGTTTTGGTGAGAAATATATTGTGTGGTTCTTCCTTGAAATACCTTCATTTTTGTATACAAAAATTGGACATGGTTCTAGAATAGATGTACCGAGGTGTAATAACTCTGAAAAGGGCTCATTGGGTATAACCTTATCATCACCCAGTTCATTACAATGGGCTTTATTTTGCACCTATTCTAAAACTCCCAAGGTATATGCTTAGGAAAATTCACATTTTCTTTATAAATAATTATAAAGGATTTGAAAATAAAGATATCCCGAATGAAACCAAGCCTATGATTATGAGATTAACAATAAATAATTTTATTAATATTTTTTAAGTGTTAAACCATATTTATAATTACAAATTATGATTTAAAATTCTTAATTTTATGAGATAATATAGTATATTCAATTACTTATCATTGGAAATTTTAAGATAGAGGGGTATTAGTACTCAAATCCAATAAAGATATTTCTTTACTGATCAAGCCAATACAACTTCAATTGGAACTGATAAAATAATGGATAAATTAGATAAGAATAATCATGTTCTAAAAAATAATCTTGTTAAGATGGAAGAACCTATTCCAAAATTTGATTATCCTATGTTTGATCACTTCACATGAAAATGTCCCCCATAATTTTTTGGGACTACTAATCCAATCATAGCTGACAAATGGATTAATTTTTTGGAGAATATATTTGTAGAATTGTGATGTAATGAAAAACAATGGTTACAACTTTAGTGTATTGTATCAATGGTGATACTGATGAATCTTGGTCATTTATTTAGAATAATATGGGGAATAGTAAATATAAATAATTGAATGAGTTTTTTAAAGAGAAACTATTCAAAAAATATTTTCCCCAATAGATACAAAAATAATTGTAGAGAATGATCCTTAACGTAATGAAAAAGGTAGAATAACGTTTTCTTGAGTATGAATATACCTTTACAAGGTTATTAAAGTATTCTATGTATAACATATTCAACATTGAGTGCTAGGTTAAGCAATTCATTTAAGGGATTAAGCCATATTTTTGTAGAGATATAGCTTCTCAATATTTTTCATTATATAATGATTTAGTTTTATGTTCTATCAAAATGGGAAAGGAGTTATCTAGATCATAAATTTATAGGGAAATCGAGAAAGTAGGAGTTTGAATGTGCACTAAGAAAAAGAGAACACAACATTTAAGAATAAGTTAACAAATAAATGTCAACCTTGTGGAAATTTTGGAATGAATAATCTTGGGAAATTTTTTAAGGACTTGGATGTTTTTTATATGTGTTTAAATAAGGTTTAGAAGGAAAAAATAAAACAAATGGATGAAAGAAAACACTACTATTTAGTCTTTCAATTACAGGGAAATAGGGAACTATTTAAACAAATTCCCCAAGAATAAAGGGAATCTACCACAGATGTTTCTGAGGAGATAATTCCAAGATTATGTCATCATTATGGCCATAACGGATTTACAAAATGATTTTTTGGAATGTAAATTAATAATGACTTCAAACTTTTATAATTATTTATTTGATTCTATATCCATGATAATTTCTATATATTCCATTTTTTCTAAGAAAATTAGATATTACCCAAGAAATTTAAGAAGGTAGTTTTCAGTCAAAACTCCTATTAGAAGTCTCACAACAGCCGGGGTGTGTCAGGAAGTCCTCATTATAAAACATAAATGTTATCTATTTTCTAACCTTATTATATACCCTATGTATGAATTCAATATAATCCATACTATATACTATCATTAAAATTATGATGAAATATTATATTGTAATAAGAAGGAAATTATGATCTATGATGAAGATATAGAACTCCTTATCATTATAGTAGATACATATTCTTATGAGACATGTCTAGATCCACCAACAGAATCTATACTAAATAATATCATTATGAATGAATATAAAAAATAGGTATGGAGAAGTTAATATTAAAATTGAGGATGTACCTACTGTTGAGAGATACATTGATGTATTTCCTAAGGAATTACCTGGACATCCACTAGATCACGAAGTTAATTTTTCCATTACATTAACCCATGATGCATGGCCAATATCAATGAATCCCTATGTAAGGGACACTCTATAATTAATGGAGTTAAAGAAACAATTATAGGAGTTATGATAAAAGGGATTTATTCTCCCAAGTGTTTCACCCTATGGATCCCTTGTCGTATTTGTTAATAACAAAGACAGACCCATGAAGTGGTGAATTGGTTATAGGTAAATCAATGTGATTATGACAAAGAAAATGTGTTATCTACCTCACATTGTTGACATATTCGATCAACATCACAAATCCCAATATTTTTCAAATATTTTACTTCATTTTGGTTATCAAAAATTTTTAGTAAAGAAGGAAGACATAGAAAATACATCTTTTCGAATGAGGTATGGACATTATGAGTTTACAATAATTCCATTTTTATTGAATAATGAAACCTATATTTTATGGATTTAATGATCAAATTAATGAAGGAATATATTAATCATTTTTTGGTATTCAAAGATGATATTTTGGTGTATTATAAAAACTTCATATACCACGATAATCATGTGAAGATCAATTTTGAGACACTTTGAACAAAACAATTATATGGTAAATTTATTAAGTATGATATATGGCATTAATATGTTTCTTTTCTTGGATATATTGTTACCATAGATGGAATCTCAGTTGATCATGTGAAGACAAAGGTAGTTAGATAATGGCCTAAAAAATGAACATAATTGGGGTATATAGTTTCATAGGTTTAGAAGGTTACTATTAGTGATTCGTTAAAAACATTTCCCAATTGGATAACCCATTAACCAATATTATATTTAGTGGTGTTAAGTTTGTTTGAAATAATTAATGTGAATAATTTTTGCATCAACTGAAGAGGATATTGGTCAATGATTTTATTTGACTCTATAATCAATAATTGATGGGTTTGTGATATATAGTGATGCATTGAATAAGGGAATCAGTTGTGTCCTAAAGAAAAATTATAATGTTATTTTATATTCATCAAGGAAATTAAAGACTAATGAATATAACAACATAACCTATGATCATGAGTTGTTGGATATAATATTTATCTATGACGATATGGAGACATTATATTTATAGTGAAATATGTGAGATATAAATGGATCATAAAAGCTTAAGATAAATCTTCCCATAAAAATAACTCAAAATTAGATAGTGGAAATTGCTTGATCTACTCAAGGATTATGATTGTTTGACACACTACCACTTGGAGAAAGAAAATAAGGTATTAGATGCATTGATTATAAAAATATCCTGATTTTTTTACCCAAATGAGGATTGAGGGGGATCCTGTATTCATAGATCTAGTAAATATTGACATGGTAATTATTATATAAGGGGATACATAACTACTTTTTCAAATGATTGTTAAAAACAACTTTATTATGAATGATAAATGGTTCTAAATATTATGGAGATAACTTTGAGAATAAAATTAAAGCTATGAATGATGGTAAATTAGCATATTTTTTTGTGAATATGGTGTTACGAGAATTGGAAAGGGAATATGTGATTCATCAATGCCTAAGATAAAAATGAAATTTTTGGATGATGACTATAACTCAAACTTCTCTATACACCCTAGTAGCATAAATATGTATAGGGATTTGGCGGAACATTTTTTTGGGATAAAATGAAGAGGGAAATTTATGTCTATGTGTCCAAATGTTTGGTTTTTAAACTATTGAATGTTATAATACAAAATCTTAGAGGAGTCATGCAACCTCTCTTATTCCTGCATGGATATGGGATGATTTTACTATGTAATTTTCCTAAAACTACAATAGAATCCTATAAAGAATGAACAAATATGGGATATCATTGATCGCCTAACCAAATCTACACATTTTGTCACTATAAGATATAATTTACTTCTTGATAACCTCACAATGATCTATAATAATGATGTTGTAAGATTTCATGGTGCACCCTTTCAATTGTTTTAGATCATGATCATTATATTACATCAAAATTTTAAATAATTCTAGAGAATTATCTTCATACTGTTCTTCTTTTGAACACTGTCTACCATCCAAAAAATGATGGTTTAGTCCGAAAGGACTATTCAAACAATGAAAGAAATTTTGATTCCATTATCACTTGGAATTATAGGTATGTGCGATCATTATTTATCTATAGTAGAGTTTTATCATATCCAAATTTTCCATTCAAGTATTCAAATGGCACCATATAAAGTATTATATAGAAATAGATGTCGTACTTCAATTTATTGGGATGAAGTTGGTGAAAGGAAACTTAGCGTCCCATTACATTTAAAGAGACAACAAAAATTGTAAATACTATTTTGGTGCATATTAAAGTTGATCAATGTAGGTAAATGGTATGTTCCAACAATTAGAGGAATTATCTTTAATTCCAAGTGGGAGATCATGTTTTCCTGAATGTATCTCAATATAAGGGTGTTATAAGGTTCGGTAAAAAGGGAAACTCATCCCCAGTTACATTGAACCCTATTAAATCCGTGAAATAATTGGTTTTGTTTCTTATAATTTAATAATTCCACTACGTCTCTAAAAAGTACATGATGTGTTACATATATTATTTTAAAAGAAGTATATTTTACACCCAACACATGTGTTGTCTTCTAAAGAAATAGAACTTTAACATGATTTATCTTACATTGAAGAACCTATACAGATTGTTCATATTAGGGATCATGTTTTAATGAATCAGATGACTCAATTTTTTTTTAATCTGACGAAATCAAAAAAATTAGGAAGAAAAATGGGTACCATATGATGTTAAAAGAATAACAACCCTCATCTATTTAGAGGGTAATATTTATGAAATTTAAGGGGTTAAATTTTTGTAGAAGGGAATATTACAACACTATGAGACTTATGATTTATTTTTATTTAAATAAATTCATTCACTTTAATTTCATGTGATACATGCAACACTGGGATTAAATAAAACACAATACTCTATGAAAATATTATTTAGAGATGACCATTATGAACTAGTAGTTATAGGGTATAAATATAAAATAACAATTATAAAACATTTATAGTATACCCATGTTCATTTTTTATATGTTGATTATAAATAAGAATAAAAAAAATTATAATGTAAATGAAACTTCTTTTGAAAAAATGTATTTTTTCTGAGAAGTTTCCTTTATTCTATAAATAGTGACAAATGAGGAATTTTTTTAAATTTCCTTTTATTTTAAAATATTTACAAAGATAAATTATTTTTTTCATTGCTTCTAAAGTATAATTAGTAAAATTATATTATATTTAATACAATTTATGTTATTGTAATAAATTTAATAATAAATTTTGATATTAAAACCTTCCATACTTATGAGAATTTTCTCTTTAGAAACCTTTTTTTTCATCACCTCTACAAGTATAATTTCAAATTGGATTCAACCACTTCTGGGAATTTAATTTTCAAAAAAGTATCCCATATTTGGAATGAGAATAATTTATATAATCTAGTAGGGTCAACTTAATTTTTTTACACTTATTAATATTAAAATAAGTAAAAATTTATTATCACTATTAAGGTAAAAACTGATTTACCATGGGTAAAACTACGAAGATAAGAACTAAAAATGACATAAAAGTTATCTTAAAACCATTATATAGAAATATTTCAAAACTAACATCTATAAGGTTCTTAAATTATCCATTTTAGAAGCATTTTGTATGATAAAAATGTAGGTTTAATTGAATATTTAAAAAAATCCATGTGATTCCTCACCCCCAATTATAAAAGGCCACCCTCTCCTCCCTGATTTACACTTCCACATCAATGCTTTTCACTAATATGTACCAAAAAAATCATTAATCCCATTAAAACATACTAGAGGCCTTGGTTTGATCATAAATCCATCGTAGGAATGATTTTGGTGAAAACATAAATAAGTTCTCTGAAGAATAGGAGGTTAAAGAACATTCAACAAGGGACTTCTTCTCAATTTCCCTTCATTGAGAAATATTTTATTTCTATGAACCTAATATATTTTTTATAGTTTAAATTGTTCCCCTTTTACATGTAATATCTTAATTCTTAACACTTCATTGTATTCTAAGGTTCAATTTGAATTATTTCATCTAGGGGGATTGTACATGAACTTTAATAAGCGGTAAGAGATTTCATCTCAATTTAAGTGTCGTTAGGAAAGGTTTTATAATATGCACCCATTCAATATTATGTGAATAATATAATTCCCATTTTATGTATTTTAAATTAATACCTATTTACTTATAATAATTCATGTTTAATTTCATACTAATTATTCATGGGGTTATAATTTAAACGACACCATATAGGTAAAAATTATTGTATAATCTCACTTTGATTTGTGATTGTAAACTTTAATTTGAAAAAATCACTTCCTTGTGATCATTTTTTAGTATAAATTATATTTATCTTAAATATCTACATTACCTGAATTTTTTTCTTTTATTGTTACCTATATTATATAAATTTTCTAAATAAAGTGTTTAATTTTAAATTTATTTGATAAACTAGGGAAATATTGATATATACATATCTTTTACTCAATATGGATATTTCATGACAAGGAATATTGATTCATGAAATAAATAAATTATTTTATATATGAGAAATGATTTGTAGAAGAAGTTATGTGTGAATATTACTTATCGATAGTACCTCAATGAATCTGTAAGTTTAATGAGACAAATCAGTTGGAAAAATTTGATCGGTTTTTACCAAGTATATTTAAATTTTATTGAGAAAGGTACTTATTTTAGAGTATTCAAGTTTCTTGATATCATGAAATCCAATAACTAATAATTCACTTCACTAAGAATTCAGTTATTACTATTGATTATATTTTTGTAGTTATATCTTCCCTAGAAGTATTTCATTCTAATTTTATTGGTTATATAGAATGTGTTTCCTGTTATTTACCTTACCACATTAATTATACCTTATCCAGTTATGATTGCCATCTTGGAGATTAAATTAAATGTGTGTTCAGTTATCTACCTTTCAATATTAATTATGGTTTCTTTATTCAAGATAGATTCCACTGTATGTAACCCTTATTGGGCATTTGATCTCACACATATTTTTTTCCTTTCCCCAGGATATAAAGAGTAATTCATGGAATGTGTCAAGGGTTCCAAATTGTTTCTATTAATATTCTATATATTTTATTTCCCTATAAAAATTAGGTATCATGTATGTAACTTGTTTTCAAAAACAAATAAACTGGTCAATTCTTTTGGGGTTTGACTCTTTGATTCTATGCCAATGTAATAAATTGGGTAGCAAATCTTGGTTAAAATTATCTAGGTTATTATATCCCAAGACCATGATTATACTAAAATTCCATCCATAAAAATAAATATAATAGTGTATTGAAATATATATAATATTCTATTAATTAATTCCACAAATATGACAGGGGTATTGAAAATCTGAAAGGTATGAATAGATACTCAAAATACTAGTTCTATATTTAAAAATATGTCTTCATAATATCTTTTGACATCTCTCTAAGATGATAGTAGCCTGAGAGGATATCAATATTAGAAAACCACTAAGTCCATTTTTATTGTTTGAATAGATATCTGATCCTTTGTAAGGGGTAAAGGGAATTGATTGCAATATACAAGTTGTTATTAATGAAGAAGAGACATTGGGTTGAGTAAATAACATTGACCAATTAATATATCATTTGGTAGATGCATAAGTAACTCTATATATCCATTCTAACACTTTAAAATGATCATGAATCTTCTTGATATTCCTATCTTATAAGATGAGTAAAGTTCAAATTTTGATGTTCTATATGATAAAGAGCTTTAATTTTTTTTCCAATATATGTGTTTTTATTATCTTGGGAAACCTCATAGATATATCACTATATATATTCATACATCGTAATTAGACTACTTCACCCATGTTTTACATTGGGAAACATTTACCCAAACACAACTTCACATAATGAAGTGTCGGGATGTCATTTATGATAATCAAAATGTCATCTAAAAATAATATCCAAATTACTACAATTATTCCACAAACTATATTCTACACACAATATTAATATACATTATTGATGAAACCAAACTGTTAAACTGCATCATCAAACCACATATTCCAACTCTGATATCCTTTCTTTAGTCTATAAATGGACAGTTGCAGCTTCTAAATATTAGAATAGTTATTTTTGACACCCAATCTTAAATTATAGTAATAGAATAATATATTTTAATCAAACTATAAAAAAACAAAAATATTAATATTTCATGGGGAAAAATTTATAATTTCATTAGATGAATATTGGTTTTGAACTTACATGGTAAAATAAGTCTAGAGTAATTTTTTTGAAATTTACCCTTAGAAATAATCCTTTAGGAAAACTGAAAATATAGTATTTAGATATCCTAATTATAAATATAATAATATTTTTCATTATTTTGAATTAAAATTTTATTTTTTTTCAATTTAATATAAATAATGAAATATCATTTGGAGGTAAAGGGATATTTTTCAGAAAACACTTATTTATGAAAACAATTATAATATAATAATTCATAAGTTATATCCATTTTAAATAAACAAAAAAATATATAATGATGAATATTTGAATTATATTTATAGATTTTATATAAATATATGATTTTTAAACCATTCAATTATTATTGTGAGTCATATATTTATTATTAGATTATCTTTTTTCTTGCAAATTGTATTTCTTGAAAAACTATTTTTCAACACAATTTGAGGGTTTATTTTTTAATTAAATTATGACACATATATGAATTTAATGTAACACCCCAAGATTTCATAGTACGTTCTCTCTTTAAAGTAATTCAATATCTTGCGCTACACGCAACACTGAGTTCAAGCGCATCACAACCTATCAAACTAGCCATTTAAAAAGTGGTTATGAATAATATTAACCACATTTTTAATTTTATGTATATCCTATATAAGTTTAATATTCATATTTTCTATTTCTGAGAAATAAAATAATTAAAAATTATTTTTTTAGATAAAAGTTGTATTTTTCAAAAAAAATGCAGTTTTTTCACCTTTTAATGGAGAACCCTTTTTAAATCCAATATTTGGCACTATTATATATTCAATTTAATTAAATTAAATTATTTCTTATAATGATGACATAAAAATATAGTTTGGATAAATTTTTGGTACTTTTTAGATAACTTTCATATTTTAATGAATAGTGAAAAATACTAAATTTTAATTAAAAAAATCTATTTTAATCAAAATAATTTATAGTGATAAATTATAAATTTTAGTGGTTATAAAGTATCATTAGATTATATTTTTATAATTAAATATAATTTAGTTCATTGGATGTAATTTCACATTTAATGTTTACATAAACACATGTCAATCTTTTGATAGTTTTTACTTCTTAAAAACTCACTTGCTGGTTTTGACAACGAGAATTAATTTTAATTTAATTAATGAAAATTATATATTTTTTATTTGGTATAATTGATATCATTTTTTAATTTTTAATATCAAAGTTATATTTGGGTGAATTTTTGGTATTTTTCTGAAAACATTCAATTTTTGATGAATAGTGAAAACACTATGTTGTAGATAAAAAATGAATTTTTCATTTAAATAATTATTTTTAAGATGAAAATTTATATTAAAGTAAAAATAGATACATAATACATATATTAGTATAATTTGATTCATTGGAATCATTTTATAATAAGATTTGACATATAAAACTTTATTGGACCTTTTTAACATCTTTTACCCACCAACTAGGCATATTTGCAAATTTGAATAAAATGTGATTTTAGAGTTTCTATTAATTGAATTTTAAAAATACTATATACATGGTTGTCATCAGTAAGTAAAATATTATTCAATGGGATGAAAATATTTTTTGGTGAATAGTAACATTTGATTTTTATTTACCTTGATTAAAAGTAAATAGTGTAATTAAACGTACAAATGATATTATAATTACCCCAAAACATGTCCTAATTCTATTAGATAAGTTTGTTTCAACTAAAATAAACCTTAGGACAAAACTTTGATCCTTTTTGATCCACTTGGATTGGATTAGGATATTATTATATTTTATTTAAAGAAGGGTTAAAAGTGTTAAATTCAAATTTTAATAGATAAACCATTTTAATATAGGGTTATATATAAGATAAATTTGAATATAAATATTAATTAGAATTATAAAACAATTTCCTATGTCATGGTATTTTATTTTTTATTTTTTAGACATTACATAATTAAATTTACTTATGACACAATGATGATGTTGTAATTACATTATTAATGAATGACTAAAATAATTGATGATATAAATATTATAATAAATTTAATTTGAGACATTTGATGCCTTACACGAATTTTATAGGTTAATATGACATTTTAGGGTTGATGAAATGATTTTTTTCCAAGTAATCATGTTTTTATGACTTTCACAAAAACCAAATACTAAATAGTTTTAAAAATTGACATAAATGAGTTTTTAAACCAAATACTATTTATTAAATTATATAATAGTTCATAAAATCTAAGGATCAGACAAAGGACTTATATAATGATATGTATTTCATTAATGAACCACTTTAGGTTCTCTTGGAATTTTATATTATGTTTATTAACCATTTATTGTAATAATACAAGAAGACATGGTAAAAGTTAAACTATTTAATTATGGGTTAAATCTAAAAGATATGGTTAATATGGTGATCGAAAATTTTATAAAACCTATTGGTTGAGAGAAATTTGACCCACCCCCATCATATACAAGAAATAAATCCATTTTTAGATATTAAAATTCCAAAATGATTTTACAATAAATTAATATTTCAAGCTTTTCCAAAAGTGTCCCTCACCTCTCTTATAAAATGGCACCTCCCATTTACTTAAATTCACACCTACAAAGCCTTTTGGCTTTCCCAAACCCCACTCAAATCTCCTCTAAACTACCATTAATTCATCTTAGAGGCCTTAAATGGATCCGAAATCCAACCAAATGAGCCCTTTTGTTCAAATAAAAAGGAATCACCCGAAGAAGAGGTAATTATATCATCACCTCTTTCAAAGTTCATTTCTTCTTCTTCCACTTACACTTTGTTTGTTATGTCCTTACTAAAATAATAACTTCATTACCTTCTACATACTGAGATATTATAATAAATATGGTAAAACCATATTCATTATTTTATCCATCCTATGAATTCCAAAGTCTCCATATGTGTGTACGTACGGCTTACCATCTCCACATCGTGGTGTAGTTTGTTATTCAATACTAAATTATTTACATGTGTATAATAATGAGTATAATTAATTTAAATAATGAATATAACATGGTAATTATTCTTTATATATAATATTCCATCCAATTAAATACCTTTTTACCATCGATGTAATGATATTGTCGCTCGTGTGTACGTACGGCTTATCGTCTTCACGACATGATAAGATTCATCTTCAACGATCACCATTCAATAATTTTTATAAATAAATAAATATATATATATATATATATTGATTAAGTAAGATATATATGAAATAATATTTATACTAGAATAATATATATTTATGTAGATAAATATATGTCATTTACTTCCATAAAATACGATAATAAAACAGAAACAACGTTCATACGTACGTATGGACTACCATCTCCATGAACGATGTTTCAATTTCATATATCAATCTATTATAAATATTTTTATTTTGAATATATATGATATATAAATCATGTTTTATATTATGGAAGAATGTAAATCATTTTCAAAGTGATGCTTTAAAAAATAACAAGATAAAACATGTATGATAAAGAAAGTTATTATTAAACCTTAGTTGTAGTGATCACATAGGCATGGCCTTTTACCATGGCCACTTTTATGGTAAATTATTCTAATGAAAAGGCAGTTATTGGGAATAATACCTCATTTCTCTACATTTCAATCACTTTAAATAATTTATTTTTTTCTTTCCCATTCATTCATTATCTGAATAATCTTTATCACCACACTTATAACAATCTCATGTGCCTTTTAAACATTTTCCAGGATATTTTTCCCACAATTTTACCATGATACTAAATTTTTAATTTAATTTTTCATTTTTTATGAATTCCATTTTTAATTGTGTCCAATCAACCACTTCTTCTCTTGATTCCCCTAAAATATATTAGATCTAGAAAATTCCTTTTATGTTTTGATGGTACATAAAACTATTTCATCACATGAATTAAAAGTATTGAGAAACCAATACCCTTTGAATACTGCTCTTGATCCCTTCAAATAATTTTATATATTTCATTCCATATTATGTATATAATTCTTATCATACCACATTAGTTTTTTAAAGGTATAAACATGATCTATAACACTTTTTTTATTTAAGAAAAGTAAATTTCTTTTCATTTCATTTATTTTCTCAAGAGTAAAATATTTTTGGAATAATTTTTCTTTAAAAGTTATTCATTCAATCTGTTAAATTTCCTCTTCCACCTATTGTTTTGGATCAATGATATCTATTGATCAGAATCACCTTTAAGATAGTGAATTTACAGTATAACATTTTTCTTTTCATCACATCCCCAGAATATAAATATATTTTCAAGGGAATTAATATATTCCTTAGGAATCACATGATCAGTAATCCCAATAAATTAGTATAGTTTATGTGTCATGAAGTGATCCAACATAGAAGAATAAAATTATAGAACCATATTTTTCTCTAATTGGGAAATTTTATTTTTCATAACCTGATTAAACATCCCTAATATCACCATGATATTTTTAAGTCAAATACTTATAGTATTTTCTATCTTAATAGGTAAATTTATACATTGACTATATGTACAGATACTATTCTCTATTAAAGGTTCCATTTCTAAATAATGGATTATACTAGATTATATCATGAAATTATGAGAGTTAAATAATAACATGTAATATGGAGTCTTGTGAACACATAACATAAATAAAAAAAATTGGCATTAGGAATCTCAGAATCATAAACATGGTTTTTTTAGGAATATCGTTACATCATAAAAAGATTTTAAAACCATACATAAAATCTATTAAATAATATACTAATTATCTTAAGCAAAAACCCCAAGACGGTTAAGAAAAGTGCATATTAAGGCCTATTTTAATACACTAGGTATGATCGAGTCAATTCCCAATTCACCCTTTCTGATGTTATAATCCATTAGTACAATTGTTCCAGAACCATATCCACTTGTGGTATACAAAAATGGATTTATTTCTAGAAACAATCACATAATATCTACTATACCAAAATATTTGGTTATTATTTACCCATTTTATATATCATCAAATTCCATCATAGGGTTATGTGTCTTAATCTATGTTTTCTAATGTATATTTCCAAATGTTTGTATTAAAATTTATGTGATACCAATTATATCAACCCTAGCTCCAATATCCTAGACTCAAAATATATAGAAGAGGTAAAATACCAAACGACCAATCAGTTTATTAGTCTTATAAATCTAAATATATACTTGATTACTATTTTACAATGGGGATAAATATAAAACATTGTAATGGAAAAAGTCTGCATCCTCGAACTCATCTAAATAATTGTTCTTTGTATAGTGGGGAAAGGAAAAAAATAATGGTTTGGGAAAATTCATATTAAGGGTTATGTACAACAGAATTTATCATGAGTAATCAAGTCATCACTAATATGGAAAGGTAAATAACTTAAAATTAATAATATTCAATTAATATCTTCATATTGAAATTAATCCATGGATAATATCAATTAAAAAATATCATGGATAATAATAACTAAATTTTAAATGATAAAAATCTTTAATATTGTACATCATGATCTCAAACAACATGATATATATACCATTAATACCTTTCTATAAGTGAGTTTAAAATTATGATTAAAAACCAATTTAATTTGGGAAACTGATTTTTCTCGTGAGACTTGTTGATGCATCGAGGGGAAATATAATTTTGGGCCCCATTCATCTCAGAATTTACTATAAATCATTAATATATAGAATGATCTATTTAATTCATGAACAATATACCATATCAAAAAAAATTATTTAATACATAATGTGAAATATTAATATTTCCCCAGCCAATCAAATAACATTCAAAGTAAAACTCAATATGTAGAAATTATATATGGTTTAATAAATAATCCTAAATATGATATAGAATATGAATATTTAAGGTAAATGAAGTGTAAAATTATAAATGGAAATTGATTTTTTCAAGATAAAGTTAACAATCCCAAAATTAATAAGATATATGGGATAAGCATCTATTAATTGGGTATATAGGTTTGTAATAAATTCATGCCCTTTAGAAGAATAAATGGAATGGAAGTGGAATATTAAAATTAGATTTTGAAAAATATTTTTCCTTTTAAACCCATTAAAAACATTTTTATGAAGCTAAATTTCATAAAATTATTACAACGGTGGGGAAGATGGTTCTTTCTATAAATGTTAAAAACATTTATTTTGGACTTTTTTTAATGAATGTTGAAAACATACCTTTCAGAATAAATTATAAATATTCCTTTAAAAACATTAAAATAAGAGGAAAAATTAATATTTACTTAATAAATATTTATATTAAATAAATTTAAAATTTTTAAAAAAAATTAAAAATATTGAGATAGAAAAAAATATCTGATCAAAAAATAAATATAAATTGTTTTTATTTTTAAACATACATATTCATGAATCAATTACCAAATATATGGAAATCTGGAAGAAAATAAGAAAATAGCATAAATATCTAGTGGGTAATAAAATTATTGTATCTTATGGAGGATAACTGATAATATAATTTTAGAAAAAATAAAAATAGTCTTAATGGAATTTGTAATTGTAAGATATATTCTTACCACATTTGTAGCATTTACATTATAAACCATGGAAAAACTAAACATTAATTGAAACATTAATAATCATGAATATATATCTATTCATGTTAAATAAATTAACATATAATTATATACACCTCATAAAATTGAATTGGTGGATAATAATAAATGTGTCTCAGTAGAGTGTAAAGTAAGAACAAATTTTTTACCTCACATTTAACATTAGTTATAGATAATTTAAAATATTAGTACAATGGTTTTATGTAAATTATCAATTTATACCAGAATCATATGAATATTTATATTCTCATATATGATACTTTATAACATATTTCCTCTTTTTGTTAATAATATTTAATTATTGTCGTCTTTTAGGGGTTAAATGCTTCATTTTTTATTCACATTTTTTCACAGTAGATTCGATCCCAATATATAGGATATAGTTCCATAATTTCATGAATTATATTAATTTTATAAATATTATATTTACACATTATATATATTTTTATATCCATTATAGAAATTTGGAGTTGGGAAATGAATCATATCACTTCGTGGGAACGATGGGTTGTATGTACGCACGAGCGACAATATCCTTCCCTTAATGGGTTAAAAGAAAAGTAAGTGGATGGGATATTAATTTTAAATAATTAATATTGTATCATAGTTATCATATATAGAAATTATTAATTTTATTATTTATATCCATTTGATTCAGTGATGGAAAAAAATCACATCGGTTCGTGAGGAGGTAGTATGTTGTAAACAAGAGCGATGTATTTTTTTCGCATTTTATGGATAAGGAGATGGATAAATATTATTTCATAACCATAATAGCATATTATTATATTGAAGATAATTTCTTATTATATTTTACTTTTATATACATAATTTAAGGTCATAAAAAAGAAATAAATAAGAAAGAACTCGGTGAAGACAATTGTTATCTCTTAGAGAAACTTATATTGGATCTTTTATTAAGAACACTAGAATTGTTATTTTTTATGACCAGAACCTATATAATTTTTCAAAGGATGTTGGAAAGATATTTTTTAGGGTTTTTTTGAGCTAAATATCTTAATATGTGTGAAAACGTGAGGGGAGAAGGTACCCTTTGATAAGTGGGAGAGGGGAACTTCTTTCAAAAAACATAGAAATATCCAAAACCAAAAACAATATTATCATTTGATTTACAAATTATTAAAAATGTCCTTATAACAAAATTTGGGATTGTATAAGGTGAAAATATTATTAGGAAATAGGATTTTTACATGATTAATTTAAAACATACCCTTATCTTTTGGTTTTCCCCCACCTAATAAATATGTTTTAACCTTAACCTGGGCATTTAATTATTACTATTTTACTATTCATTAGGACAAAAAATCAAGATGACCATATTAACCAATATTAATTATAGTGACTCAAAATATGGAAACCACTATATCAAATTCAATTTAGCGCTCCGACCCCAGTTACCCAGATTCGGTGCATTATTTTAATACATTGGCCTGATTACAAGGAATCAAGTCCCGAAGGACCGATCTATTTAATAGTCTACAAAAATAGATTACATACATGAACCATACATTTCACAATCAAAAATAGATCCCAACAAAAAAAATTCTTTGAGAATGCCATTATTCCCCTATTTTAACCCTATATATAAATAATAATACGCTACTTAGAATCCTAGGAAAATAAAACATAAGAAAGGGGTGAGCTCATATGCTCAGTAATGGTAAATAATTTAGTGTAATCTATAAACCTTTAAGTAAATATGTGTAATAAAAACAAAAACCTTTTTAAACATAAACATAAAAATAATATGGAAAAAATAAATCAAAAATTACCATATAAACATGCCCATGGATATTATACTAGTCAAATAATCATATGTAATAACTAATTTCATAACGAGTGAATGCATAATGTCGTACATCATAACCATATATTCAAGGCCTTGTGCAAACACAACAAATAAATATTTTGTCAAGGCCTTGTTCCAAGACACTAATTTGTCTCATGAGACCTATCGATGCATTGAGGTGCTATAACGGGCCCCGCCCATCACTTAATACATCCAATGCATTCCTCATATGAAAAGGGAGAAACATAATATAATAGTTGTATTAAAACTATCATACAAAATGTTAATACTTTAACCATAAATGATAAATAGTATAAAAATATCACATCCATAGTCAAACATATCATAACTCATTCAATACAATATAGAAGATTGTATTATAATAAATAAACCTCAATGATGAATAATATCTAGTATAGGATGTTTACATAGTTGAAAATGATTAGAAAAACTCTTTGAGATAAATATCCATTTTTCATGAAATCGTTTAAAAGTCACACAATTTAGAAATGAAGACATTTAAAAGACATTTTTGAATCAAAGTGTATCATTCCAATTTGAAACATTTTAAAGTAATTTAAATTTTTAAACCTTCATGTCTATATAAATAAATCCTTAAAACCATTTTGAAAACATGAACATTAATGATAAAGATTTAGAAGAATAAATATTTAGAACATTTAAAATGTTTTTTTAGTTAATGAGTCCCTTAAAAGAATAATTTTGAAAACTCTTTCATGAAACATGGACATTGATAATAAATATGTTCTAGTAAATAATTACACATAAAAAATCTTGGATAAAAATGAGATTGATGATTTAACCCTTACTTTGTACTTTCCTTTAGTTTAGGGTATGTTTAACCTCCTCTAGAATTACCATAGTATGTTATAAAATTATACCAGAACCATATTATTATTTCATTTGAGATGACTTGTGATGATTTTTAGAAAATAGATATTATTTTATCAGTATGTAAATAATTAATTGATCACAAATATTATTTTATAATATGAAAATAAATCATATGGGTTTCATGATTTTTCAAATTGATTAATGGATTTTTTCCAATTTATATCAGTCACTGGGCTTTTATTAATCCAATATTTTAAACTAATTTCCCCAGGGTAAAGGATGTGTAGGAGTTTTAGAAATTTTAATGGGTAGATGTATTGAATGATGAAAAAGTTTCATGAATGAAATAAGAATGTAAACAAAAGAACCTATTTTTCTTTTAAAATAATGTACACTGTGTGGAAATATGTACTTTGTTATGTAATTATTTTCCTAATTCTCTAAAAATATAAAGATAATTGATCTTGGAAATGTAGGAAATTTAAAACCTTGTTATAAATAATATATTTATTGGATGACTATGTGATGAAGTGATATAACTTACCACTTTAATATACTTGAAGCTTGGAATTGGTGGAAGGTTAGTTTGATCGATACTATGTTATTACCATGGATTCCATCTATTATTTCATGTTTCATATTAGTTTTAGACTAATCCCTACTTTACATTTTCATTTTGATCAAACCAAAAAATCATTTAGTTAATAAATATACTTCTATATACCAGAAGTCATTGGTATATAAACTAAAATAGTGGTGAATATTTTCTCCCTCTTATATTCATAGAGTGTTGGGTTAAAAATGGAATGAGGTAGAGTGAAAAAATAATAAATGAGATGATTAAAATTAATAAAATATATCATTCATGTCCCACTAAATGTAACACCCCGAGATTTTATGAAAAATATTATTTTAATTTCATTAATGTCTTTTGTTGTATGCTACACCAAGATTACCTTGCGCTATACGCAACACCGTATTAGCTTGCAGTATACGCAACACTATTCTTGGATCGTGTTACACACAATTTTGATAATAGTTATTCTATGCAACATTGAGTATATATATATATATATATATATTCAATGTATAAATGAAATATGGTTGGATTATGTTATACGAAACAACGAAGGATTCTTGCACAGCACGCAACCCAGACTTGGCTTGCATTACACGCAATCGCGACCTTCCTCGATAGCGTGTGTTGTACGCAATACCAGGTTTACTAAACAATGATATATTATTATAATATTATTATGAACTAGCCGTTATGAATATTATTAACTAAATTTTGAATCTTATAACATTATTTTTTGTCTTACACATTTTCTAAAACATGGTATAAGAACAAAATAAATTTTTCAGGTAAAATAAGTATTTTTCAAAAAATGCAGTTTTGCTGCCTTTTGATGGCGCACCCACTTTAAATCTAGTTTTTTACATGTTTATAAGTTCAATTATACAAAATAAAATTCTTTTTTAGAATCATAAAATAAAAATTTACTTTGGATAAATTTTTCATATTATTCTGGTAACTTTCATATTTTGATGAATAGTAAAAACACACTATATTTTAATTAAAAACAATTTTTTTCATCGCAATAATTTATATGGTTAAATTATAATATTGAATAGTTTTAAAGTATAAATAGAAAATATTTTTACCATTTAATATAATGTATGTCATTAGCATTGATTCTACCTTGAATTCGTGGGATAAAACAATTCAATCTTTTGCAATGTTTTAAAGAAAAACTCGTTTTCTTTCGACAATGGGATTAATTTTAATTTAATTTCTGAAACTTTTGTGTATTGAATTTGTAAAAATGGATTCCATATTTGGAATCAGTGGATCCAAATTATGTTAATAATCTACTTTTTATTTTTGGGAATTATGAATAGTAACTACGGTAAATTTTATTTACCATTGTTAAAGGTAAATCGGGTAATTAAGGGTAAATATAATATTATAAAATTACCCTATCACATGTCAAACTCCTATTGGATGACTAAAAGTAGACCCATATCACCTAAGGGTAGGATTAGATTCATTTAATGGACTTTTTTCCATGAAAATAATTTAATTATTATTAAAATCAAAGAATGTGACAACATGTCACTTTCTTAAATCTTATAAGTATAATAATTTTAATTTAGTGATAACATTCATGAAACTTCGAACATGAATAGTCTCCAGAAATAAAATATAATTATCTATATCATAGGAATTTATTTAGAATTTTTAGTGATTAAATATTTATCATTTATTATGACACAAAGATGATGCAGTAATTGTCTTATTAATGAAATATTGACATAATTGATGTTATAAATACCCAAATAAATGTAATTTAAGACTTTTTTATGAATTAAAATAATTTTATATGTTAATATGACATGTTATAAGTTATTTAATTAAAGGTTTTCTAACTAATAATTCTGTTATGAGTTTCACAAAAATCAATTACTAAATAGTGTCAAAATTGACATAAAATAGTTTTTAAAACAAATATTATATTATTAATTGTTATTTTATTCCTAAAAATATAAGGTTCGGCCAAATGACTTATATAAGGTTATATATATTAATAATAAACAACTTGGGGTTCTTTTGGCTTGATGTAGTAAGTTTATTAACCTTATAGTGTAAGAAAACAAGAAGACACGGTAAAAGTTAAATTATCTAACTTAAAGTTAAATCTAAATGATAAGGTTAAAATTGATACCTAAACTTGTCTAAATTCTATTTTATGAGAGGATTTAGACCCCTATCCACCTTATATTCGAAATATATCAATTTTGAGCTATTAAAAACCGAATTTGACTTTATAATAAAATAATAGTTTTAGTTTTTCCAAAGGTGCCCCTCTCCTCCCTTATAAAAGGGCACCTCCTCCTCCCTCTTCCTCACACCACATTGAGCCTTCAAGATCGGCCAAACCCTACCAATTTCTCCTCTACACTTCCCTAGAAACATTATAGAGGTTCTGGTATTCTTCAAAGACCTATTGTAGTACCCTAAAAGGAGGTCTCAAAAAAGCACTTCAAAGAAGAGGTAATGTCCGTTACCGATTCTTTCATCTTTATTTCTTCTTCCACTTCTTCTTCTTTAGTTGTTTCATTATGAAGTAATAACATCAGTATCACTAATATACTGATATTTTATTATAAATATTAAACAACCCTATTTCACCATCTATACATCCTACGGAAAAATAAATCACCGCGCGTGCATACGTACGGAATATCGTCTCCACGCCGTGGTGTAATCTATTTTCCACCACCACCTTACTTGGATGGGTATAATGGTGTAAATAATGACTATATATGACTATTAAAAAGTGATATTTATTCTCAAATAGTATAAATACACTCCAATACAATTCCACGATCATGAGAACGATATCATCGCTCGTACGTACGTACGGAATACCGTTTCCACGATGTGATGCGATTCGTTCTATATGAACTTCATTGCATAATGATTATATAAATTAATTGAATGAATGAATATGATATATATTACAATAATACCATTCTTTAAATGAGGTATCTATAACCTAAAGATAAGAATAAGAATTTATTCTACAAACACGCATAAGAACAAAAAAGTAATAAACACCCAAATAACAAGTAGTAATGAAATATTACTAATAATAAGCTAAGAATATGACCATATATGATATCATAACAATAAGTATGATTTTGGAATAAGTCAATAACATTATTTAAATCATTATACATGAGGTTTGGACACTTACGAAGCAAATCGGACCTAAGGTAAGGGAAATATCACAATCTCATTTTTATCCGAGATTGTTTATACTTTGGCATTTACTGGGGTGTATTTTATCATCCACATCCATGTTTCCTCAATATTTAATATTATTTCCATTCACCTAAAATTGTTTAAATCCTATTTTACCCTTCGGTGAGTTTTTAGTAAAAGATATGAAATGAATATTTTGTCATTTTTCGTACGAGGTACATTTTTGACTTTTCCGACAAAAGTACGAGGAGAATGTTATTTTTAACTTATACAGCGTGAACGGATTTTTACGGTTTTATAAAGCCTTGTTTTAATGAATATTCCTCCAAAATATTTCATGACTATTTTCAACAAAATATCTTTCTTTTAAAATTGCATGACGTTTTGTGAAAAGAAATTGATTTTGAAGAAGAAAGGATATTTTCTTCAAGAATTCATTTCAGGTGTTTTATCAAAACCATTTTCCATCTAAGATGAAATTATTTCATATGTGTATGTTTCAAGTATAATGTCTTTATGATTTACATGGTTTCACTTTTATTATGATGAAGTGATATCCATTTGTTTTATATGGATTATGTTATGATGGAATGATGTTTATGAAACCCATTTTATTCTTTGGGTTATGATGAATGTTTTAAGTTTATTTTGTGGAACAAGTAAGAATGATTTCATTATGAGATGGTTGGGACCTATATCTCCCTCCAATTCATTGGGTAAAGATTTTATATCTCATTAGATAGACATGGCTGGAACGGTAGGTTATACCAGTTCAGTGAAACATAACTGAAACGAGGAGTGAACTCGGTTCAGAAAGGGACTTTGTCCATTAAGATAGTCTTGGCAATGAGTCTTGACTAATAAGAAATGATTATATATGATTATGTGTGTATGCCACAAAGTTTCATGTTTTAAGTTATTATTATTGGGATTAAATTTCACTACTATGATTTATCCCATGTTATGAAATTATGATCTCTTTTGCAGGTTAAGATTTCCAAAAGATATGTTCTTATGAATATGATGTGATTGAAATTTCTTTTGTTTACCCTTAATAAGAATTTGATCTCACCCTTTTATGTTTTCTTTTCCCCAGGACATAAATAAAGGATTTAGGTTTAAAAAAAAGAAGATCTTTATGGTAGATGTTGAAGATCTTTCACCGCGATTAGAAGATTATATTCCGAGTTTCCAAAGACACTAAACTATTACGGTCCTTGTGTGTGTGTTTTTGTTATGTACCAAGTATTCCACAAAAGTAATTTAATGTCTATGTACGTCAAGCTTAGGGTATCTACACTAAAGATCTTAATATTCTTATTTATTTATTATTATATTTATTATTATATTTATATGTTCAGGGGATACGCTATTTTCTAACTTGTTTTTTGACTATTCTGTTAAAATTAATTTAGAATATTATTGAAATGTTAAAATATAATTTGATTATAGTATTTGAGGTTATAATTATTTTGTTAAAAATAATTTTAGACATTTTTATAGTACAATATACATTTGATAAATTATTTCAAAGAATATTGATCTTGCAACTAACTATGATCATGGGTTTAAAATGATATTCAATTCATGTGTGGTTTATGTTTATTATGAATAAATTATACATAAACTTATTTAAAATGTTATGAGAATGTATTAATATTTAATAACATTATTTTGTATAATTTATATAATTTATCCAAAAATTATTGATTAAAGGTATAAAATTTATTAGAGTGAAATGTTCTGAAGTAGACTGTGGCTTGAAAGCCTTGAAAATTACATGGAAGAGCCTTATTATTTCCTAACTCACTCATAATCCCTCCCTTATTATCAAAGATATGGGTTAAAATACTAACCTATCCAAAGTATATATGAATCCCTATCCATTATTTTTAATGATTATTTCACATGTACTGGTTTATAATCATTTGGTGACAATGACTACAACATTGACTATCCCATTCATCCATAAAATTTTGATGAGGCTTACGGAATGTATGATAGGTATGGATCTTCGCATTATAGGTAGTTATTTATTATTATGCCTCTATATTTCTTAGATCTTGTATCCTTCTTACTTATGACGAATTTCGACTTTTCTTACAAACACTTTTTCTTTTGATAGGAAGTTAGAGGTGGCATAGTGACCATCCACTATGTATGTTTTACTCCCACCCCACATGTAACTTGTTATAATGTATTCAAATATTTTTTATGGTTATTTAAACATGGAAAATTTTCTTACATGTGAAACATATCTATACATGGAGTCTTGGAGTCCGAGTGGTACCTTTTTTACCATTTGGAGGGGTTTATGGGAAATGATTACATGGTTGCATATAGGGTTCTCATAAGTTGAATACACACATATGATATAATTATTAGGTTACTAAAAAAAATTCTTACCTACCACTGATATATATAGTTTTTTTACTGCACTATTCATTTAGTGACATTTGGATGTATAAACCTCAATTATGTATGTTAATATAGTGAATGTTACTTCATACTTTTTGTATCTTATTACACTATTTATGATACCATTATTACCTCCAAACATTTTTAGGGTCATTAGGTGATTTTTATTAATATAAATATAGGTATGGAACTCATTGAGGTTATCTCATTATTCCAAAGGGGAAATACACCCCCCACATACTTGTTTCTTAACCCCCAATATTTATGCTAACCTTTGATGACTGGGAGGTTCACATGAGGTATTGTGGAAACATGTACTGATAACTATCGAGATATCAATATATAATCAATAAAAAATATTTTCAAATCCCACATTAGGGGCTCCTAGATATGGAAGTTTAAATCAGCTAAGGGACAGAAGTATCTTGACTATGGATATATGCCCTAAATATTCCTAACCAATATAATAATGATTTAAGATCTAGTCCCAACAGTAGTATAGAATTTATCCACCCCTTTTTTCGTCAAATTTTTTCAATTTACATATCCATAATGTTTTAAACGTGATATTTATAGAAATTTATGAGTTGGATATAAGGAAATATGTTTTTCTTTAATACCGTTTTTATTATGTTACTATTGGAAATAGTTGAAAAATCATATAACCTAATCATTAAAAATAAATAAATATTTTTCCACAAATAATTATTTCTAATTAGTTGAATAATATGGGTTAGAAACTAGTTTCTTTTATAGAGAGTATTTTTTATATTCAAATGTTATATAGACTTTTTATTTTATTTACAAATCATGATTTTTATTTTTATTTTTTACATTGGTTTTTAGAATATGAAATTGTATTATAATAATTTATAATGTGTTTAATAATGAAAGTGTTATAGAAAATGAAATTAAGTGAAAGAGTTATGGGTTTTACTTGAATCACATTATGGGTTTTAATTCTTGGTTCTATTCCTAATGGGAATAAATTATTGATATTATTCACTACATTATTATAGAGGATTGCGCATATAACACCAACTCCTACCAACTAGAAAGGTATTGGTGAGAATGAACCAAATTGGTGTCCTCCAAATAACCCTTGGTTCTTAGATAGGCATTATGATTTACATTAGGAATCTCTTCATGGTTCTCCATAGAATGATCCTATAGAATGCGACATCAAGAGGGATTTTCAATTTCATAGGCTTATAATATTTCAATAACATGTGTGACTATAGAAGGTTAGAGTGTGAACTAATAATCTCTCTAACATCTTCAAAAGTACTGAAATGCCTTATTTTAACTGAGATTGAATATCAACTTAAATTTTATAAGGGGTGAATTATGATCATTTTATGTGATGGTTGATGATAATAAATAACAAGGTCTCACCTAGATAAGTTTACAAGATCTTTTCGTGGAGAAATTCTATCCTGACACCCAATATCATGCGAAGGGAAAAAAATTCATGAACCTTAAGAAGGGTTCATTATTAGTATTAGTGTATGATTGTTCCCTTATGGGAACAGTATGCTTCTCTATTTGTAAGAGTGGGAATGAGGATTCCAAAAAACGCCATTTTTACATGGTCTTGAAAGAGATACTGTAAAAATTGGTGGAACTTTTCAATATTTCAACTATCTATGAAATGGTAAATAAATTTGTTTCATTATATGAATGGATATTATGAGAAATTAGTATTTTTGGAACAATTTGTGGAAATTACACTGGGGATACCACATCTAGATATTGGATATTATTCCAAAAGGAGTTATGTCAACATTACTCGTTCTAGAGTAGTCATGGAATTGATTCATCATCTGAAAGTTCAATGTATCCTTATGTTCAGTTTCATTAGTACTGATGGAAGGGTCATATCACACTATAATATAAATTCATGGAAATGTAATGTAATTATTATAACTAATATGGTCTCCTTCATAGGTTTTCCAAGTGTTGTGAATTAGGGTGTATCAAATGAAAAACTCAACTGACCAAGGTATCATAAGCTCATTTAGTTTTGTATTATATGGGGGTAGTTGACTGAAATTAGGGATGTTAGGTTTAGGAGTTCATCACGGTGTTCATGTCCATTTGGAAGCTACACAAGCTTCATATCAAGGCTTTATTCCTTATAGTCAGTTCAAATAATCTTATAGTATACCACCTATGGATCCTTCCTCTTCTTATGAAAGTACGGATCCCTCAACTATGTGGGGTATTATTTTTATATGTTCTACATTTTATTAAATTTTATTTAATATAAATGAACCTAATTATTTAATATAAACATATCTACTATCTTATATTAATATTTATGTGGAATTAACCTCCTCTTATATGGGTTTTAATACTCCATTATAGATGATAAATAAGAATACATAAAAATTTGGGTATTGTGTTTAGTGGTAGAATGTTATGAGAA
Organism: Viscum album; assembly: GCA_963277665.1. Classification (NCBI taxonomy): domain Eukaryota; kingdom Viridiplantae; phylum Streptophyta; class Magnoliopsida; order Santalales; family Viscaceae; genus Viscum; species Viscum album. Next base: position 581,295,448 of record OY728130.1, on the reverse strand, counting down.
TATTTAGAATATTATGATACTATATATAAATCCTTTTAATGACATTATAGGTATGGACTAATTAACTCAGTTTAGATCCTTTACTAACTACTATCATAGAAGGATGTTATTCTCATCCCTAGTTTTTTTAGGTATATACATTGTGGGTAGTAGTAATTTCATGCATTCAGACTGGTACCTAACTGGAAATAAATTCATTAAATCACAATGAATAGATAAGTCCTTATTCATAGGGTAGTATATTTTAATAAGTGTTATAGTTTTTTATTTGTAGCATATCTCATCCAAAAAAAATCCTTGCAATTTCTTATGTTAGCCTATAGAATCAGAAATAAAATTCACTATTAGCATCCTATCTAGAACAAAGATGATATTGATTTCTCTATACAGTATGGATCCACTTGAGCTATTTGAGTTAAAATTCATGGTATATGAGATCTATGAAAAAGAGTTCATTATATCATGAACTCTTTAAAAATTAGAATATTCTTTACAAAAAGGATTATGGGATCCCACACCACTAAATTCAAGATAATAAATAGAATTAAGTGAAAATAAAGAATTGTACCAATAAATCCACTATAGGGGAGTCAAAAATAGAGCAGAATACATCATTGTATCAAATTTTGTAAACAAATATGTTTTGATAAAGAATTTAATTTCTGAACTTATAGTGGATCCTCACATCATTGGAATAATCAAGATTTATTATGACCAGATGTATTTTTTTAACAGGATATGGAAACAAATTATCACCAAATACCAAACATGTCTTTTGAAAATACTATCTCATATGGGAATTATTTGAGGGGTGTGTTGTAATATCATTTGGATTCATACCATGGAAAACTTTGTAAATCCATTGATAAAACCACTAAAATACTAAAAACATGTGAATCGTGTAGAATCATTTGGTGTTATACACATGAGAGATTAGTTATAATTGTTTTAAAATGTATAATGTAATTATAATAAAGGAAATATATAATTAACATTCATTATTTTGTGAGAAAATTCATTTTACATGAATAATCACATGATAATATCCCCTCAATGTGAGACTTTGATTATCCCCTAACAGATTATCATTATTAAGTATTATGGGGTGTAGTGATTTGTGAAGGATTTCAATAATATATTGTTATTATCATTACAAAGAGAAGTATATATGGTACGAAAGTTGGATTCATGAGGTAATAAGTGGATACTTGTTACATGGAACATCCCAAAAAATTTATCTCTTGGTATTTCTCACCCTCATCAATATACTTAGGGGTGTAATATAATGTCCCTAGATATTGTTAAAAAAAATTCCTTAATTAAACACCATATTAGTATCTTGTATTGCACACAACACTAAAATAAAACCAAAACCACATTAACTTATTACAGTTGTTAAATATTTCCATTATATTATAGCCATTAAATTGGGGCGTATTAATATAAGTAAAAAATTTATAAAATTTATACAATTTATAAGAAAACTATGGTCATTTTATTATTGGAGATACCCTTTCTTAAAAAATGGTATTTACAAAATAACTGAGATAATATGATAATTAATTTTTTTTACTATTAGATTTTGTATTTGGTAAAACGGATTTCAAATTTAGAATTACTAGGTAAAAATTATATAGAAAATATCATTTTATTTTTAGGCATAAAACATTATTATTAATATTAAAGTCAATTATATGGATAATGGTGAAACTATTCTTTTCAAAGATTCATTTTATTTATGTTGTGTACATTTTATCTAATAATTTAAATGAAAATATTTTAAATAATGATTATAGTGAGATTATTAAAAACATAGTTAATTGATGACCAATTATAAATAATATTAAGAACACATGGTTATAAAAACCTCATTTTTCTATAAAAATGATTTTATATATATAAACAGTATTGATTTAAAAGTTAATTTTACTTTATTAGGATACTGAATTATATTAAATTGGGATTAAATTTAATTTCACCAGATACAAATTTTATAATAGATGTAATTTATATTTTTATTAATGTAAATATTACTTAATTAAAAACTAGTTACCTAGGTAAAAAAACAAAAATGGTAAAATGTAAAAACCTAATCATAAATGGAATGAAAATGTTTAAATAATATATGGAAATTTATGGTTGTTGATTAACTAAAATTATATCAACCCAAACTCCAATATTTATAAATTTTGTAAACATTGATATTTTAATAGTTTCTTTATATTATTGAAAAGTAATGGGTGTTCACAAGATCTCACTTTTCTTATATTATTAAATGGGATCACATACACCCTATAAAATTAACACATACAATTATAAATTTCCTTAAACACCTACCTAATTTTCTCTCCTTGAATTAATTTTCACTACCTAATGCACCTGATCACCATAATTTTTTCTAATCCATTCATTTCGAAGGATACTTTCAATAGAATGTTCAAGGTCCCAAAGTGAGTATTACTTAATCCATATCATTTTCTCCTTAATCTGTATCATCAAAACCAACCCAAAAAATTGTTTTATAATAACCTCAATATCATTATTATATATATGTTGAATTATATTAATGTTAAAATCATTATTTATTCCTTCTCAAACACTTATAAAACAAAAAAATATATATCTTGTGTTTGTGCAGACTACCACCTCCACGAAAGGATATCTTCCATTTTCCACCACAGACTTTTATTCCTATATATACAGATAAAATTAAATAATAAATTTGACTTATATAATATAACTATGATTATAAAGAGATCAATTATATTCTACCTTTATTCACTCTCATTCATTGGTAATTGAAAATGTTATCTATGTATTGAGAAGATTACCTCCTAAATGAAGTAATGTGACTGAAATTTAATATAATTTGAATATTAATTATTAAAATATCATAAAATATGATTCAACACTTTAAAATATATAAATTATTTCAATATTAATATATAATAATGTTATCATTTAAAAATAATCCACTTTTAAAACCATAATCATCCATTAATTATGGTGTCTTCTGGTGGATTCAGTCTCACCACCTACTGGAATAATGATATAAAACTCTATAATTGATCAATATAGGAACATAAATAATATTATTATTTAAATTTTATAATAAAATAATTTGGTTTTGTGGTTCTAGAATGTTTATATTATGTATATAACTTATTATTAAAATATCATCTATAAGGGATAAATTTTATTAAATAAGTTGAAAATGATACCATTTTCCTGAAAAATAACTAAATCACTTATTGAATAAGATTAAATTTATATGTAAATGTGAAATATTTATTCCAGTAACTTAGTTATTATAGGAATTATATTATTAATATCTATGAATTCATGTCAGTATCCAAATTAAAAACACTAACGAAATGATAAAAAATTATCAACAATCGATGGTAAAGATAAGCCAAAATTAACTAATTTTTCTTTAAAAAATGATTATAAGTGAAGTATATAAAAGTAATTATATATAAATTGGTATCTTAAATAGTAAATAGATATACATAGTTTTGTTTTACATGAGTTTAGGCTGAAATCAACTATGTTTAAATTCAGGATAATGGTTTCATTGACTCAATTTTCAATTCATTTGGTCATAACAATTCTTATATTAATTACATTTTTGTAATTATTTTATCATTAAATAATCTTGATATATATATTATTTACAATTTTTATTAAGTTAAATTACTTCTAATTATCAATAACCACTTCATTGATAAAGTTTTTTCCAAAATGAAATTATAATGTTTGTAATAATGACTCTCATTCATACCAATGTATCATTCTTTTCAATGTCCATGTTTTTTTTCGAGAAGTATTTTCTTTAAATACATAAAATTATTTTATTTTATTTTTTCCATTATTTAGATTTACCTATTTTGAAAATTAATATCTTTTATTTTTTCCTAGATGTGTGGTTTTTCTTAAAATGACCTAAAAATCATAATAAAGGAATCAATTATAATTATTTTCCACTCCATGTTAATTATCTTGATCCTTTTTTATATATTAATTTATATTTTATTTAGAAATATTTATAATTATGTTTTTTAAATTCTTCTATTTCCCATGTCAAATATGATATTTTAAAAGAAATTTACACTTTATTTTTTAGGACACTGTTAAAAAGGATTTGTAAAAAAAATTACTTATATTTTTTCTCCAAGGTATATCTCTTATAAAGTGATGTTTTTATGACCATATATATATTATTATAATATTATTATTTTTTTAAAATTATATTTTTATGCCATATGATTTCTTAAGTTCATGTTATGTAATGTTTTAAAAAAATTTAAGAAGCCCATTATTTTTCCATTGGTTCTTTTAGATATGACAACAATTGATTTTATGGGGCACACATATATAAATATATTGATTGGTGGGGTCCTATATTTTCCTCCAATAAATTATTTTATGTTTATATCTCGTTATATATTCAGTATTGTAAATAATAAGTTAGTTTAAATAGTCATCGACATAATGAGTTTTGTCACATTTTTAGACATAAAGATAATGATTTTTTTCACACTGGCATTGACATAGTGAGTTTTCTAAAAATTATTTTCCAATGACTATGGTTTTTTCATATATCTAATTTATTTTTCAATTTATTCAACATTTTAAATATTCTTTTCATTTTAAATATATTCCTTTTTTCATCTTAGGCCTTATCTTTAAAATGTTCCATACTCTTATATCATGCTCAAATGTTTTATTATTATTGAGATTTATTTTGATCCATGAATTAATTTTCTATATCCTTAATGATATTTCTATGATATTGGGTTGATCATACATGTCCTATTATTATCATCTATAGTCTTTTGATATTTATATATGTTTTTTTTCTATACTCATTTTCTACTTCTTGTTTATGAATTCATGTATTGTGATAAAGTTTTCCCTTGATGATTGTTAGATATAAACCCATTCATATGATTCCATTCCATAGGTAACTAAGATGATAATATATTATTTTATGTATATAAAATTTTTTTGAGGAGTGTGGTTATTGATAAATGTTTTCATGTGGTAAAAAATATGTTTTTTATATAGATAATCTCTAAGAAACTAAAACATTCGGTCCTTCGGTTCTACATTTGTGAACTGTATTATTCAAATCATGAAATTATTGTACACATTATTTTGTATTGATATTGGGTCAGTTCAGTTGGAATCAGAGTAATGTTTTTTTAAAATTTTATATATTAGTTTAGTTATTTTAGAGACAGAATTATAAAATATTACTAAAAAACCTATAGATAACTCAGAACATAGGAAAACAACTTATTTTTTTGGAAAAGTATGAAGAATGTGGTTTTATGGTAATTAAACCTCTCGATGGATACTAGAATGTAATTCTACTATAGAACAAATTCACTTATGCATAATCACCCAAAAAAATCTATCTTGTAATTGAATAAATCTTCCCTCTGGTGTACAATGAGTGGTGAAAAGTCTTCACACTTGGGTAGACACACATGAAGTATATTTTTTTTAATTCACATTCTGTTTAGGAACCATTATAATGTATTTGAATATTTAACTAAAAAAGATTTTAAACTAAGTAAGGATAAAATATATTGAATCTATTAAATTCATAGGTTAATTTATTTTTGTCATTTATGAAATCCTTCTTCTAATTTTATAGTTTCCTTATAGGTACTTTCAATTAATTAAGTATATGCACTCCCAATATTCATTTAGTCAATGTAATAGCAAGAACTTAAAATAACTGAGTTAATAATGGTTGTGATGAACAATGTAGTGGTTACACCAATGAAAAACCTAATCTGATTTTGGATGGGATGGATAAACACATAGAAATTCTCACCCAATTGTCTTAATATTTGATTAACAACAAAAATAATTTTGACCTCCAAAATTCCCCAAGGAAGGAATAGGTCACCTCAAAGTCATTCATGAGGAGACATCCATCCTCTATTAGTTGGTCTTATAATCCAATGGTTGATAATTAGTTGGTCATTGTGATGGGAGTTATATTTTCTATTTACCAATTCTCATTCCATGGTGGATACACTATTGGATAGGAAAAATTCAAGAAGTTATTTTTCACTAAGTATTTTCATGAAACTCTTTACATAAAAATATAGTTGTAATTCTTGGAATTGATGAAAAAGTTGATGGATTTATTGAAACTTATGATGAAAAATTTACAAAAGTAATAAGGAATTTCTCTAGTCTCATATCTTATACAGAATGTAAAAGTGACATCTTATTTAATTTCTTAAATCCCAATCTTAAATGGATGTTATCCATAAAATAATTTGATAGGTATAAAAATATTTTTTGATGTTATTTAAAATTATACATGGAAGGTTGAGACTCTCATTATTATAGGGAAAATAAAAGTAAAGTAGAGTATCATTGAATCTCTAATGAGAAGACGCATGGTGGGAAGAAAGTCCAAATTCGTAAATGAAATATATATTGGGGGAAGCACACAAAAAATTTCCTTAGGGGATATGAAAATTTTTATTTGTGTGGAAATGTAATAAAACAAGATCATAATTTCAAAAGTTGTGTGAAGAGGCTAATAAAGACAACATAGGTGAAGAAAGACCCTATTAATATGTCACTAACACTACAATGATCCAAATGAAAGGAGTTTGGGAATTAACATAATTAATTCCATAAACCTGAAGAAAAAGAAGAGAATTAACCCTCAAATCCTCCTGAACTATGGGAACAAAGGATATTATATGAAATCACCAATATTGAGGTGGATCAAAGAATATAAGTAGTGAAATTTAGAATTATCCTTAAATATAGATATTTTAATAAATTGTGTTTTTGTATTTTGTTCATTATTTTATATCATCCATGTTTTATATTAATGTTGATTCACCCACTTAAACACAAAATAATGAACTATATATGAAAACCCCTAGTGGTGTGATGATTTCATCTAACATATAAAACTATTCTCCTATAAATATTTTTCTGAAGATACTCCCTATGAATGTAGTTATACTTTCCTCGATATTGTCTGATATAATATTAGTCATGGATTGGGTCTCACTGCAAAGAGAATATATCAACTATTGGGATAATGATATCTCATTTCATATCCCAAATATTCATATTATATAGTATCAATAAAAGGATTATTATGAACTCCATGTGGAATAGAATTATAGAATATGTGTTATGATACCTAGAACCAAGGTACTCTTGACTCAAATTATTAAGAAAGAAGTCACCATTGATGGAATAAAAAATGGATAGGAGTATAGCTATGAATTTATGTATGGAATACCTAGTCTTCACCCAAAGCATAAGGTTGAGATTCCAATCAAACTCATACCTAGATATATGACTATCTCAATGAGAATGTATCAAATGGCTACCATTTAATTAGAGGAATTAAAGATAAAATGAAAGAGAATATAAACAAGATTTTTATATAGACCAATAATTTATAGTGGGTTTCCCTAGTCATCTTTTTCAAAGATTTGTATGGATTGATAATATTTACATATATTATTATGATCATAATAAAATAATTATCAAGAACAAATATAATCTACCTTGTATTGATGATCTACTAAATAAAATGCATAGGATCTCAGTAAATCTAAAAAATTGACATTAATTCTAGATATCATCAGTCAAATATTAAAAGGGAAGACATTTCCAAGAAAAATTTCTATATAATGTATAGAAACTATGAATTTATATTCCTTCCCTTTTTGAATAATAATTATACCACTATATTTGTGGATATAATGAATAGAGTCTTTAGATACTACCTTGATCAATTTTTTTGTCTTTATATACAATATTATTAAATATTCAAATGAAAAGGAACTTCATAGAGATCATTTTTATATTGATTTAATGATCCTTGGAATGGATAAATGGTGTGGAAAATATTTAATGTGTGAATTTTTTTTGTTATATATTATCATTCTCAGATCATGTAATGAAAATCAAGGGAATATCAATAGATCCATTAAAGATAGAAGTTACCATGAAATTTCCCATACATAATATTGTAATAGAGATACATAGTTTTCTTAGGCTAGCTAGGTTCTATGTACTTTTTTTGGTCAATTTATCCCAACTATAAAATCAGCTAATAATGTTAAAATAGAAGGGAGTGATTTTCGTTTCATTGGATTGATGTGAATAAATTATTAAGGAACTGAAGAACATGTTGGTTGTTACTCCTATACTCAAAGTACCCTACAGCGGGGAAGAGTTTGAAATATATAGTGATACTAAGAAAAAATGAATGGTTTGTATCCTTATGTAGAATGATAAAGTAGTTTCTTATAACTTTCATGAATTATATACTCTTGAGTGAAATTAATTGACACATGATTTAGAGCTAGCGATAATGATCATTACATTAATTATTTGGAGGCATTATCTATATTTAGAAATGTGTGATATGTATTGATCACAATATCATTAAATATATTTCAAATAAGAAGGAAATGAATATGAAATAAATTATATGGTTTCAATTGATAAAATATTATGACTTCCAATACATTACCACTCGGGGAAGATAAATAAGGTGGAAAATGATCTGATTAGGAATGGTCACACTTCTATATCCCTGATAAAAATTTAAAAAGGCCCCATACTCATGGATTTGAATAGGATGAATATTGAAGTCCAAATGTGAGGATAAAAACCTATCTTTCCCAATTGAATGTTCAACTGTTAATCCACATGATGATCAAATATTTCCACAAAGATGATGTAGATATCCCTACAAAAAATTGGAAATTAGACATGTTTTTAGTAATAATTTAGTGGGAGCACGATGTTTCTCTATGTCTGCCTTCGAACCCGCTAGGGTTCCGCCGGCACTGGCCATTTCGTCGGCCCCTCCCCTTCCTAAGGGGGAGGAAGGAAATGGAATCTCCCCCCCCCCCACTCTCACTGACGCTTCCCTCTTCTTGTTTCCCATCACCAATCCGGGAGTTCTCCCAGTTTTCCCCGGTATTGCGCTAGCCACCAAAGTTCTCGGATTTTCTATTGGATCCCCTTCGCTTCCGATTTCCCTCGCAGAGTTTTTTGAAGCTTCTTCCCTACATAACTTTACCTTGGTTTCTCTCTTCGGTTGGAGAAGGCCTTCAGTGGATGTTGTTGACAGATTCTTCAACTCTCAATGGGGGCTTCGTCATCACGCGGTGGTTGGCTTAGTCGACTCACGGAAAATGATGATCCGTTTTTCCTCTGATGAAGATCTGGCCCTCGCGTGGTCAAGCGGCTCGTGCTCAGTCAATAACTTCCATTTCTTTCTCCTTCGGTGGTCCTTTGATATGCATTTTAAATGCGACCCGGAGACAACAGCGATTTGGGTCCGTCTTCCAGGTTTGCCTCTCTCCTTCCAAAATCCTTCTATATTTCAGATGCTAGGAAATCTTGTGGGTCATTTCTTGGTTGCGGATACTAGGACAAAAGCGGTCTGCCATCCCATTGAACCCCGTATTTGTGTTGAGGTAGACATTTCTAAACCTCCTTTGGAATTCGTTTGGATTGAGATCGAAGGAGAATATAGACTCAAACAGCTAGTTGTTTATGAGTCGTGGACTCATTACTATTCCGACCGCTTCCTCCATGGTCACTCTGCCCAGCAATGTCATCATAGGGGTCTAGCTAAGCCGGTTTTGAATTCCTTTAATGTGACTGGATCGATGATCAAGGAGGATGTCAATGGGAAGGAGATTGGTAATTCTCAGGAGATCCCTCTACCAGTGGGTGATGATCTGCCCACAAGGTAGATTGTGTTAAGACATGTCCAAGGAGATTCAGGGGAGGATTAGGGGGGGTGTGCGGTTTCGAGAAGCTTCTCAAGGAAATATTCTTCATTTGCAGATTTCGTGAGATCCGAGTGTAATTCTTCTCAAGAGGTCACGATATAGGAAATAGGTAAGGATGGATCTTCTGGTGTCAATAATCAGGAACATGTACGGCAGGGGTTTTTAGTGGGACAGAAAGCTGGACGGAGACCAGTGCACAGGTCAAGCCTAATAAGGGATCTTGAAGGACAGGCTATAGGTGAGGCTAGTAAGTCCACCTCTCAAGCTGTTATTGGTAAAGATTGAATTGTTTATAATGGCTCTCAGAACAGTTTTGCGGTGCTTGTAGAAGGTGAACCTCCCCCATCTGAAGAAGGGGTTGTTACGGAGGATGGTTATGAAGATGATCATCTTCCTCAAGGCAGGATGGATGAAATAGGTGTGGACATCGATTCTGCCTCCAAATCTTGGTCCTCTAAGCCCATGGAATCAGAGCTCGCAGAAGTGTTCCTTTGATCCTCTTCAAAAAAAGGAAAGAACGCCCTCTTGGATTCAGATGGCTTAATTCAGCATATGCGGAGGCCGTAGAGACATAAGGACTACTCCAATCTTCCTAGACCTCCTATTACTAGGTCTGTAAGCAAAGGTAAACCCCCCCCCAATTGATTTTTAAAGCAGTTGTTGACAACCTAAAGACTAAGTGCAAGGAGTCCATTATACATGGGGAGCCAGGAGCTGATGAGGTTTCTATTACACGATCAGGGGAACCATCTGCCCTTGGTTTGGTGAATGGTGATAAGGAGGCTGTTGAATATGAGAACACCCATGAGCTTCTCATGCACTCTAATGAAGAAATGTTAGAGGAGTCTTTCCTGATCAAGATATCAAAGGACGATGCACACAGAATGTTTGAAAGACCATTGAGAGTTGATTTGAACGAAGAACAAGCCTTGTGGATTGACAAACAGAACAGGATATTGACTCGTGGTTTCAATGAGGGGAAAACAAGCTTAGAGGAGCATGTGCATACTTGGGACAAAATGGATTCTCACTTTTAGGATCTTATTAAAGACAATCCGGAAATGGAGGTTACCTCCATCGAATGGCGACTTCTTAAGGTTAAAAATGATAATTGCTTTAAATTGTCTTGGAATGGCTTTATAACTTCTTATGAGGTTTGATTATTTTCTATGTTTTGAAAATTGTTGGTTTCCCACTTTTCCTTAAAAGTGCTTCTGAAATAAAATAAAAAAAATTATTGGTGGGTGGGTAGTACTAATTTAGTGAAAACTTGGATAAATTATAATTTAGCTAATTTTTTAGAATATGTGCCTATTTTTTCTATTATTATTTTAGACATGTTCTAAAACATAACTAAAATTGAATTTATCCATGTTTAAATAAAAAAAATTCTCATTTAGCCTTGTATTTAAAAAAATATAGCTAATTTATCTATGTTCTAAAATGATGCTACATTTTAATTTAGTGTCATTTCAAAAAAAATATTGCTAATTTAAAAACATTTTTAAACATCACTAAATTACAGTTATAAATATTTACATTAATTTATATTTATTTATTTTAATTTACATATTAATATATATAATAATAACATATATATTTATTTATATATTAATATATGATATATATATATATATATATATCATTTTTTAATATATAATAACATATTATATCACACTTGAATATTTTAATTATAATAACCTATTTATTATATTATATAAAAATATGAAATAACAAATAATAAAACATGTATATTTTATAAATAATAATACTAATGGTAATTTATATATTATATTACATAAATTGATTTTTAAAAAAATAATTTATATATATACAAATAAATTTACAAGTATGAACACATAGAAATATGTTAACATATATATATTTATAAAAAAATAAATACATACATGTATATAAAAATAAATATTAGGTGTGTGTATTAATGTATATATTTATAAATATATTCAATTATATAAATTTGTGTGTGCATTACTTTATATATATATATATAAACACTTAATGGTATTAAAATAAAAATATGCATATATATATATATATATAATATTAACATAAATACATACATGAATATACATACACGCACATATAGACACACAAATTATTGTGTGTGTATATATTAATTAATGTATAAATATAAATATGGAAATTTATATGTATAATTGTATTAATATATATATATTAGTCTATTTATATATTTATATATAAATGGAAGCCATATATTAATTTAAATATTACATTATATATGTGTATGTGTTACATTGTGTGTGTGTGTGTGATTATATAAATGTAAATACCTAGCATTTATGAATTTCAATATTAAGTTATACTTATATAATAAAGTATGTATATATATAATTATAAAATATTAATTTATATATTACATACCGAACATATATTGATTTATATAATAAATTATATATGTGTGGGTGTGTGTGTGTGTGTGTGTGTAAATAAATATATAAATATCAATTTATGACTAACATATATTAATTTATATATTAAATTCCTAATATATGTTGATTTATATTCTAATTTATATGTTAAATAATATATATATATATATTGATGTATATATAAATATATAAAAAAATAAAAATATATAAAAAAGGGATGGGAGGGTTGTAAAACCACTCACATGCTAGGAAATCTATTCCACGGTTGAAACTTTGAGCCAAAAATTTCAAAGGGTAGTGGTTTGGAGGGGGATAATCACTCTAGTCTAGGGGTTGTAGTATCGAAATAATGATGTATACGCTCAATATACAAGAGGGGGGGTGAATTGTACACTTTTAAAAATTCCTTTAAACAAAGGAAAGAGCTAAGTTTAACAAAGTTAAACTAAGAAAATTCACAACACCTCTAACACCAAATGAAAAACTTGGAATAAGGAATGAAGTTATAAACTTCAAGTCCTATGAACTTTCTTAAGACTGGAAAGAGATTCCGAAAGTAGGTTCCAGAAATATGGTTCCAGAAATTGAAACTTAACAAAAGATTACAATATGAGATTCTACCTTAAAGCGTATAGAATCTAAATGAAACAGAGTACAAGTAAGGAAGTATAAGAAAGTTATACTTTCCTTATAATACAAAATGCAGCGGAAATAAACAAGTAGTAAAACTACAAGTAACAAGATATAAGTCTTTTAACCCAAAGAGAAGGGTATCCAAAAACCTTGGATAAAGGTCCCTTGATTTATACTTTCAAGCAAGTCTGTCTTACCCACACCAGGGTAAGCCCTCAATATGAAGATCGGAGTCTCTGTCTTGTTATCCCCACAAGCCCTCAACTTTAAGGTAGTTGGCAACATCTGTCTTCCTCAGCAAGGAAGCCCTCGAACTTCAAGGTAGTTGGCACCTCTATCTTCCTATCCCCGGAAGTCCTCAAATGTAATCACCAATATTCAGAGTCGCATGAAGCTTTGAGAGTTAATAAGAGCCTCTCTCTCTAGAAATCACTTCAAGCGTGTAATCACATGAGTCGAAGATCAGTCATCATTTCAGCATTGAGCTCTTTCAAATGAGCTCCTATTTATAGGCAAGGTCGGCCTCCTTTCTAACAGTCATATTTTTCCTAAAAAATCGGAGGGACCTATACACATGTAACTTAACCAACGATTAGTTTATAACAGAATAGACGACATCGTTTTATAACAAAACAAGTGTAATAGAATTTACGACATCGTTTAAAGTCTAACTAAAAAGTTCGGAATGAATGTTCGGAGTTGTAAACAAAAATAAATTTTTCGGAGTGTATAAAACAAAGATGGTCAGATTCTGTTTAATAGGTGAATTTGGAGTGAGAATTCGGAATGAGAATTCGTCAACAGAATTCGTAATGAGACTTCATTATCAGAATTTGTAATGAGAATTCGTCATCAGAATTCGTAATGAGAATTCATCATCAGAATTCGTAATGAGAATTCGTATCTAGAATTCATAATGAGAATTAATCATTAGAATTAGTAATGATAATTTGTCATCAGAATTCATAATGAGAATTTGTCATCAGAATTCGTAATGAGAATTCGTATCCAGAATTTGGAGTAGAACTTTATCAGAGTTCGTATCCGGAATTCGGAATGAAACTTCATTACAGTTCTCATCAGGAATTCGGTACTTAAAACAGAATGTTTCATATCAAGGTTTCAAATGACTCCAAGAATATAGAAATGAATCCGAAACTTATACTTAAGAAATATATGAATGAAAATATGATAAGGAAAATTTTTCTTACAAAAGCGATCTTCCTTATAAAAGCAATTTTCCTTATAAAAGCGATTTTCCTTATAAAAGCGATTTTCCTTATAAAAGCGATTTTCCTTATAAAAGCGATTTTCCTTATAAAAGTGATTTTTCTTATAAAATCGATTTTCCTTATAAAATCGATTTTCCTTATAAAAGAGATTTTCCTTATAAAAGCGATTTTCCTTATAAAAGTGATTTTCCTTATAAAAACGATTTTCCTTATAAAAGCGATTTTCCTTATAAAAGCGATTTTCCTTATAGAAATGTGTTTGTGATTTTCAAAATAAGAAGGAATGGAAAAGTCATAAGGAAAACCTTATTAACTCAACAATCTCCCCCTTTTTAGAAAGCACAAACATCCCTATGAAAAAGAAAGTCTAAGAAGAAAGAAAAACATTAAGGATTATCTCCCTTTGTTTATGGAAGTTGATGAATACGACTAACTCCCCCTTAGGCTTTGAAACACTAAGGATCGTATTCTAGATTTCTGGAATGATATTTCATTAAGAATAAAAAAGTCTTCTTTAATGAAAAAACTCCCCCTTAGATAAACTCTATTAGAGTTTGTTTTCTTTCTCACCCTTTGTTAAGATTCTTTTTCCTTTTTTATTAGGGTTCTTTTCCTTCTCCCCCTTTGTGATTTTCAAAAATAATTCGAGGGAATGGAAAATATAACAAAGTACTTGAAAAATTAGTAGTGACAACAAAAGAAACGAGCAAGAACAATTTTCATTAAGTTTAAAATCTCAACATCAAAGAAATTTAGATACAACAAAAGATCAGATCTATCTATTTTGGATCTTTTTCCTTCTCCATGAGACCCTTAAGAATAGTATTTATCTTCTTCAAGTCTTTATGGTCTTCCTCGACTTGCTTCTCTAACACAAAAATTCTTGCATTTTGAGCTTCAATCTTTTCTTCCTGAGCTTGAAGCTTTTCTTCCTAAGCCTTCAAGATCTGTTCTTCATTTAAGAACTTTTCTTCAAACTCAATCTGATGATCCCTTTCATACTTCCAGTTTTGAGAAATAGAATTTAGCTTCCCATTCAGATCTCTAACTTCTTGAATCCGGAAATTCTTTTCATCTGTCAACTTTTCTTCAAAGAATGAAGTAAGTTCATTTATCTTCCTGTCTTCTGTCTCAAAGGCATCCTTCACATTATCTTGGAATTCGTCAAAGAGCCTCATCTCTTCTACAATCTTCCTTGACTAACTAGTCATCCTCTTGCAAGATCTTTTGTGGGCTTCATAGCCGACAAATAAAGTTTTGAACTGAGCCTCTATCTCAACACATTTGTCCATAACCATGGATACAGAGTCTGTTTTCGGATTCAAAGCATGTTGAAGCATCTGACATCTAGAATCAATACTTGAGAAAGTCGGAATAGAACCTACCAACTTCTTTGAAGACTGAACAACAAAGTCATGCCCCAACGAAGATGACTCTGAATCCGATACTTTTCTTGGAGAATTTTCTTCTTCAAAATGCTCAACCTTCTTCTTAGAAGAACTACCCACTTCCCTTCTCTTTACAACTACTGAGCATGGGGTATCAAGAACAAGTTGGTTTCCCTTTTCCTTTTTCGGAATTGAGTCTTGTTCCGGAGTTTTCTTTTCACTGTCAGAAACTTGAACAACATTGTCTTCATCATCAGCAACTTTCTGAGCACCACCTTCTACGTTCTCCATTTGAGCAATATCATGTAGAAGTTCTTCTTTCTCTGCATGATAGGCTACTTCTTCTTATCCTTTCTCCTCATCCTTTCCTGGAGTGACTAACTTAGAAGACTCAGCTTCTGAATTTTGGAGTGACAAATGTTCCGAAGGTGTCCCCTTATAATCATCTACTTGTTTCAAAACATCTCTGGTGTCACCACTACCTTCAGCAACTTCTTGTTCCTCTTCCACTTGCTCTATCTGCTCAACTTCCTCAACAGGATTTTCTACTGCCTCTTCTGAAGTGACAAAGTTTCTTCCTGGAGTCTCAGGTAGAGATTCCAGAGAAAAATATCTCGGAACAGGAATGTTTCCGGAAGCCATCTCTGTAAACTTTAACAAATTTTGAACTACCTCAGCTTCAGAAATCTTCTTCTTAAGCTTCTTTTCTTTCACTTGTTTCTCAAGCTCATCCGTAGTTCTTTCCTTCAAGGCCTTAGCCTTCGCAGGATCCAAGCCAAACTGAGGCTCCCCTTGCACTCTCTTCTCTTTGATTTCCCTCCACTTAGCAACTACCTCATCTGGGTAAGCTTTATTCTTCTTTGGTTTTGGAGGTGCGGAATGAACTTCCTTAGATTTGGGATTCTCTGCTGCAAATTCAACTTCTTTCAACTTTCTCTTCTTCACCGGCTTAGAGGATTCAGGTTCAGCAACTTTCGGAACCGTTTCTTCTTGAGCAGGCAAATCAACAAACTGACCAGTCTTCTTGTCGAAGGCTACATCCATTCTTTTGAGATTACAATCACTCACCAACATAATCTTGAAAACTCTTGGCTTAGACTTGAAAGCCTCCTTGAAGGACTCAAGACACTAAACTATCAACTTTGAGAGGATTGCTGGATACATTATGATCTGAGCTCTCAGATTCCCTTTCTTAACATTCTCAAGAGTAATTAGAATGAGTTTCATCAGGTTAAACTTCCTCAGATTTATCAAAAAATCTAGAATATAAATCTCAATCTTCTTCAGACTATCTTTATCACCCTTTATCAGTACGATAAGGCCTTGTACCCATAATTCTAGAATCTGGAAATTCGTAGACAGAGTAGAAATATTCGTAGCCTTATCATCTGACAGTCTGAGAGTTTCCAAATCCTTTTCCTTGTCGAAGCTTCCCTTTGAATCCGGAAAAACATGAGAAATGAACTCGGCTTCTCCTTCATTGTTCAGCCCTACCAAGCTGGCTGCCTTGGCATAAGAAAGCTTATAAGTCTTGTCATAATACTTAAACGAAAATTTCTCCTTGCCATCTTCCTTATAGAAGGAAACTGTCTCATAGAAATATATAAGAAAATCCGAATAAACTTCATCTTGATTTCCGTGCTTGGACACAGCAACATCTTTCCATACGTTAAGCTTTATGTTCTTGGATATAATAGAATCATACTTGTTGAAGAAAACAGGATGAACCAACCATTCTCTATATACTAACCACTTGGAAATCGGCTTAGAGGAAGACATGTCTTGAAAAGCTACTTCCACAGACATTCATATTTGAAGACCTCTGAGGAGTTCGGAACGGAGAAATCTGAAGTTCGGAACAGCTTTAAAATGGAGAGGTAGAGATTCGAGATGCTGGAGCTTGAAAACTGATGTGGGACAACCATTTTGGGTCCCCTTTATATAGGCAATGAGAAGACGGTTCAACTTCCTCAGTTGATAGAACGGTTGTGACAAGCTGAGATCAGATCTGATGGTTGAAAACCAATTCTCAAGAAAACTTGAATCCGAACTTTTGAGGTTTTTATTAAAACAAAGAATTAAGAAAAATATAATCCGAAAACAAAATATAATAAAATACCAGCAAGTAAAGTATGATTACGAAAAATTGTGTAAGGAAATCATACCTTTCGGATTGGCTTAGGAGGATTATTCGTAAAGGGTAATATTCAAAAAAAATCTTTACTACGAAAAAACATAGTTCGCAAAACACACTACGAAAAACAAACTCAGTACGGAAAACTCAGTATGAAAATTTCATTACAAAATTTGAAAACGAAAAGCTCATTATGAAAATCTCGGTACAAATATCTCGTTATGAAAATTCCAGTACGAAATTTTCCATATGGGAAGTTTTCAATACGAAAAGTTCCATTCCAGAAGTTTTCTATACGAAAATATCCATTCTGGAAAATTTTAGTTCCAGAAATTCCCATTCCGTAATTTTAGTTCCGAAAAGCTTGAAAAACTATCTTTGAAAAATTTAGTTTTTCTAACAATCAAATGTAATCCCCCTATGAAAAGGAGTTTATTATTGTAAGGAAACTTTTTCAAGAGAAAGTTAATGAAGAATTATTACCTTATAGTTATCATTCCTAACTTCTGTTTAATGTATTCAAATCTATCAGAAGGAAAAGATTTTGTGAAAATATCAGCAAGTTGATCTTGCATTCCGATAAACTGAAGAATAATATCTCCTTTTAGTGTGTGATCCCTAAGAAAATGATGCCTAATATCTATGTGTTTTTCATGAGAGTGATGTGCAGGGTTCTTACTTAAGGAAATTGCACTTGTGTTATCACACAAAATTTGAGTTTTAGTAAAACTCAAGCCATAGTCTATGAGTGTGTGTTGCATCCACAACACTTGAGCACAACAACTTCCAGCTGCTACATATTCAGCTTTAGCAGTGGAGAGTGCTACAGAATGTTTCTTCTTGCTGGACCAAGAAACTAAAGAATCTCCTAAGAAATGAAAAGTTCCGGATGTACTCTTTCTATCCATTCTGCATCCACCAAAGTCAGCATCAGAAAATATTTTTAGAACAAAATCATTTCTAGAAGTATAAAATAATCCTAGATCCATGGTTCCCTTATGTTAGCAAAAAATTCTTTTTACTACCTTTAAGTGAGATTCCTTAGGATTGGATTGATATCTTGCACATAAGCATACTGAGAACATTATGTCTGGTCGAATAGCTGTTAAGTAAAGTAAACTTCCTATCATACCTATAAAAGATGTTTGATCTACTGGTTTCCCAGATTCATCAAGATCTAAAGAGTTTGAGGTACCAATAGGAGTACTTATACTCTTAGTGTTGTCATAACCATACTTTTTGAGAAGATCTTTAATATACTTATGTTGAGATATGTAGGTTCCTTCTGGTTTTTGAGAAATTTAAAAACCAAGGAAAAAAGTTAACTCAACCATCATACCCATTTCAAACTCATATTTCATTAGACTTGCAAAATATTCGGTTAAAGATTGCTAAGTTGAACCAAATATGATGTCATCAACATAAATTTGAACAATCAAAACATTTTTCTTATCTTTCTTTATAAAAAGGGTTGGATCTACATTTCCCTTAACATAGTTATTTTGAAGAAAAAATCCAGTGAGTCTATCATACCATGCTCGTGGGGCTTGTTTAAGACCATACAGAGCTTTGGTAAGTCTAAAAACAAGACTAGGATGTTTTTTATCTTCAAATCCAGGAGGTTGTTCAACAAAAACTTCCTCTTGGACATAACCGTTAAGAAAAGAACATTTCACATCCATCTGAAAAGGTTTAAAATTAAAGAATGCTGCAAAGGCAAGTAGAATACGAATAGATTCAAGTCTAGCTACTGGAGCATAGGTTTCTTCATAGTCTGTTCCCTCTTGCTGATTATATCCTTTAGCAACAAGTCTAGCTTTATTTCTTACTATGACTCCATTTTCATCACATTTGTTTCTAAAAACCCACTTTACTCCAATAACAGAAGTTTCCTTAGGTCTTTCAACCAAGGTCCAGACTTTATTCCTTTCGAATTCATTTAGTTCATCTTTCATGGCTTTGATCCAATCATCATCACCTAAAGCTTCATTAGTGCTTTTAGGTTCTAATTGGGAAAGAAATGCTAGATGATCTACTTCATTTATTAAGGAACTTCTAGTCCTTACAGGTTGATTTACATCACCAATAATACTATCACTGGGATGATTCTTAAGAAACACCTGATTTGGGTTTTAAAAAGCATGTTCATCAACATAGGGTAGAAAGTATTCTGGGGTAAATGTTTCAGAAGTATCTTCTTGAACATTATCCTTATCAGAAGGTTCTTCTATCAAAGGTTGAAAATCAGTTTTTGAAAACAAATCCTAGGATGTAGGCTGGGATGGTTTAAAAACAAAATGATCAGACTCATAAAATTTTACATGCACTGTTTCTTCAACAGTACAAGTATTTTTATTAAAAACTCTATAAGCCTTAGAAGTTGTGGAATAACCTAAGAAAATTACTTCATCGGATTTTGGTGAGAATTTATATAAGTTATCTTTAGTATTAAAAATGAATAATTTGCACCCAAAAACTTTTAAGTAGGATAGTCTTGGTTTTCTACCATTCCATAACTCATAAGGAGTTTTATTAAGAAAAGGTCTAATCAAAACTCGATTTATAGTATAGCAAGCAATACTTACAGCTTCAGCCCAGAAATGTCTAGCTATAGAATATTCACTCAACATGGTTCTAGTTATCTCTTAAAGAATTCTATTTCTTCTCTCAACTACACCATTCTGCTGAGGAGTTCTAGGTGCTGAAAAATTGTGATTAATACCTTTTTTACTACAAAAAGTTTCAAAATCAGAATTTTGAAATTCTCATCCATGATCACTATGAATAGTTTTCAATGGAAGGTTTTTCTAATTTTTAACTTGAGCTCTAAAACTTTTAAAATAAGAAAAATCTTCATATTTCTTTGCTAGAAAATAAACCCAAGTAAATCTAATGTAATCATAAACTAGAAAAAACACATAGTATTTGCCTCCAATACTTCCAGTTTGTGTTGGACCAAAAAGATCCATGTGCACTAACTGTAATACATCAGTTGTTGATACTTCACCGATCGATTTAAAACTAGATTTATGTTTCTTGTCATATTGACAAGGATCACAAACTTTAGAAGAATCAAATCTAAGCTCTGGTAGATCCTTAACTAGTTTCTTCTTAGTGAGTTTACATAGGTTTCTAAGGTTACAGTGACCTAGTCTTCTATGCCATAACCAGGAATGATCTTCCATTTCACTTAGGCAAGGTAAATCTTGGCTCCTGAGGTCTTCAAAATTTAAGGTGTAAACATTCTCATGCCTATTGGCTGAGAGAATAAATTCTTCCTTGGAATTGTGAACTAAGCACTTATCATTCCTAAAATTAACAAGGTAACCTTCATCACATAACTGACTTGTGCTAATGAGGTTGTTCTTAAGACCCTTAACAAAAAGAACATTTGAAATCAAAGTTTTTTCTAAAAGTACTTTATTACCAATACCAACAATCTCTCCCTTAGCATTGTCTCTGAAAGTAACCTATCCTCCTTTAATTTTGATAATATTTTCAAAATAGCTTTTGTTACCAGTCATGTGCCAGGAACATCCACTATCCATGTACCATGTACTGTTGCTGGTACTCTCTTTATTTTCTTGAAATCAATAAGCGAATTAAACTTTCGGAATCCAAACTTGTTTGGATCCGAGATTTCCAGATAACAAAATTTTATGTACCCACATCTTTTTAGAAAAGTAAGCTTTGTGAAATCTTAGAGATTGGGTTTTGTTTAAAGAACAATTCTATGCCCAGTGACCACCACATTGACACTTAGTACAAAATGGGGAACTTTGAGGAACAAAATAATTGTTACTAAAAATTGGTTTTGCATGGGTATAACCAAATCCGTATTTATTTCTTAATGGTCATATTTGGGAATACATTTTATCAAAATTTTCCTTACAATGGGTAAAGTTTTATAAACAATTATTTAAGGAAAAAAATTCGGACTTGAGTTTTATAACCATGTTTTTATCCTCAAAATCATTAGTTTTAGAACTAGAGCTAGGCTCAAAGACCCCTTTCTTAGAAATTACTTTTTCTAATTCTTTAGAAAGTTTGTTCTTCTCAGAACTTACTTCCTCAAGATTTTTTTAAATACTTTCAAAATCAGCATTTTTCTTATCAAGATCTTTAGAAAGATCTGATATCTCTTTTGTAAGAATATTATTCCTAGAGTTTGTCTTATCAAGTTTTTTATTGAGTTTGAAATTCTCAATTTCAAGAAGTTCAGCAAACCTAGAAACTTCTTCATAAGTAGGTAAAGTATTTTCTTCATCAGAAGAGGATTCTTCATCAGAAGAGTTATAATACTTACTATCATTAGAATTTAAAGAAACATTGGTCAATGATTCAGCATTTCATACCTTAGCCATAAAACAAGGATTATCAATATGTAATCTGGCTATAAGACCAAGATTCTTCTATCCTGAAGATTCATAATCAGAAGATTCATCTGAAGAGTCACCACCACTAGCACTCCAGGTATCATTTTCTTTCAGAACTTTCTTAGATTTGGCTTTATAATACTTCTTTTTGTTCCTGTATGAATGTCTTTCTTTCCGTTATTTCTTTTTGAGCAAAGGACAATCTGGTCTAATATGTCCAGCTCTCTTGCATTCATAACAAGTAACTTCTCCATATTTCCTATCTTTCCTTTCCTTCTTCTTATACTTGGATTGGAAATTTCTCTGACCAGCTATCTTGTTCATCCTGCGAGCAAGATTTGCTAAGTCACTTTCAGAGACATCACTCTCACTAGATTTGGATTGGAAAATAACTTTCTTAGACTTGGATCTGGTTACTCACTCAAGAGTCTTAGCTTTCATCTGATTTGATGTTTTTGTAAAAGCAACAGTACCATTTCCATTTTTCTTTTTGATGTTGTCAGCATCTCTCTTCATTCTTGTTTCATGTTGGAGAAGAGTTCCAAATAACTCATCAAGAGAAATTTGAGTAACCTTTCTGTTCTCATCTATAGCAGTTCTTTTGGATTCCCACTCATTGGGCATAATATCAATTATCTTATCCACAAGTGCTTCATCATCTAATCCTTTCTCTCCCATAAACTGTAAACTCTTGACAATAGTCATAAATCTCTATTGAACTTTACAGACCGGTTCACCATAAGGAAAATTGAAGCCATGGTATTCATCTCTAAGAATAGCTCTCCTTGTTTCGAACACTTTAGAAGTTCCAAAGTGTGTAACTTCGAACTTTTTCCAGATACAATTAGCTACTTCACAAGAAGAAATTTGGCTATATATATTTCTAGTCATTGAACAAAGTAAGGTATTGCGTACCTTATAATTAAGTTGATACTCTTGCTTTTACTGGTTAGTAAAAGTTCTAACTTCCTTATCATGAATTTTATAATCACCAGTAAGCATAACGAAGTTGTCCACTCCAGTATTGATAACAAAAGTCTTCATTCGATCTCTCCAGTATTCATAGTCATTACCATCAAAGATTGGTGGTCTTGTAGGATTTATATTATCAATAGAACCAACATTAATTCCTGTCATACTTAAAAACCTTTGGCACACAAACTTGTTAGTAGAAAAAGTTCGGAATGACAAAATTTGGAATGAGAAAGTTCAGAATGAGAAAGTGAGCAAGAAAAACTTATATGTGAGTACAAGTATTTCAGAGACCTTCTCTGATACCAATTGTAGGATCGAACTAATGATGTAGATGCTCAATATACAAGAGGGGGGTGAATTGTACACTTTTAAAAATTCCTTTAATCAAATGAAAGAGATAAGTTTAACAAAGTTAAACTAATCAAATTCACAACACCTCTATCACCAAATGAAAAACTTGGAATAAGGAATGAAGTTATAAACTTCAAGTCCTATGAACTTTCTTAAGATTGGAAAGAGATTCCGAAAGTAGGTTCCAGAAATATGGTTCCGGAAATTGAAACTTAACAAAAGACTACAATATGAGATTCTACCTTAAAGCGTATAGAATCTAAATAAAATGGATTACAAGTAAGGAAGTATAAGAAAGTTATAATTTCCTTATAATACAAAATGGAGCGGAAATAAACAAGTAGTAAAACTACAAGTAACAATATATAAGTCTTTTAACCCAAAGAGAAGGGTATCCAACAACCTTGGATAAAGGTCCCTTGATTTATACTTTCAAGCAAGTCTGTCTTACCCACACCAGGGTAAGCCCTCGATACGAAGATCGGAGTCTCTGTCTTACTATCCTTGCAAGCCCTCAACTTCAAGGTAGTTGGGAACCTCTGTCTTCCTCAGCAAGGAAGCCCTCGAACTTTATGGTAGTCGGTACCTCTATCTTCCTATCCTCGGATGTCCTAAAATGTAATCACCAACATTCGGAGTCGCACAAAGCTTTGAGAGTTAATAAGAGCCTCTCTCTCTAGAAATCACTTCATGCGTCTAATCACATGAGTCGAAGATCAGTCAGCATTTTAGCATTGAGCTCTTTCAAATGAGCTCCTATTTATAGGCAAGGTCGGCCTCCTTTCTAACGGTCATATTTCTCCTAAAAAATCGGAGGGACCTGTACACTTGTAACTTAACCAACGGTTAGTTTATAAAAGAATAGACAACATCGTTTTATAACAATACAAGTGTAACAGAATGTATGACATCATTTAAAGTCTAACAAAAAAGTTCGGAATAAATGTTCGGAGTTGTAAACAAAAATAAATTTTTCGGATTCTAAATAAATTCGGAGTGTATAAAACAAAGATGATCAGATTCTGTTTAATAGGTGAATTAGGAGTGAGAATTCGGAATGAGAATTCGTCAACAGAATTCGTAATGAGAATTCATCATCAGAATTCGTAATGAGAATTCATCATCAGAATTTGTAATGAGAATTCATCATCAGAATTCATAATGAGAATTTATATCTAGAATTCGTAATGAGAATTCATCATCAGAATTCATAATGAGAATTTTTCATCAGAATTCGCAATGAGAATTTGTCATCAGAATTCGTAATGAGAATTCGTATCCATAATTCGGAGTAGAACTTTATCAGATTTCGTATCCGGAATTCAGAATGAAACTACATTACAATTCCCATCTGGAATTCGGTACTTAAAACAGAATGTTTCATATCAAGGTTTCAAATGACTCCGAGAATATAGAAATGAATCTGAAACTTATACTTAAGAAATATATGAATGAAAATATGATAAGGACAATTTTTCTTACAAAAGCGATCTTCCTTATAAAAGCAACTTTCCTTATAAAAGTGAGTTTCCTTATAAAAGCGATTTTCCTTATAAAAGTGATTTTCCTTATAAAAGCGATTTTCCTTATAAAAGCGATTTTCCTTATAAAAGTGATTTTCCTTATAAAAGCGATTTTCCTTATAAAAGCGATTTTCCTTATAAAAGCAAATTTCCTTATAAAATCGATTTTCCTTATAAAAGTGATTTTCCTTATAAAAGTGATTTTCCTTATAAAAGTGATTTTCCTTATAGAAATGTGTTTATGATTTTCAAAATAAGAAGGAATGGAAAAGTCATAAGGAAATCCTTATTGACTCAACAGGGGTGGTGGGTGGGGAGCTAGTCTAGGCCTAGGATAAGTGGGAGGGGATGAGAGGGGTGTGTGAAAAGAGTCTAGGTTGCAGATGTGTCGGTGGGGGTTTGGTGAGGCCAACCACACGAGGAGGGGGCACAGATCGATGGTTGGTATATAGAAGATGGTATAAGATGGGGTCTTGTTTGAGGGGAGGGGTGGGGTAGGGGGAGCTATTATGATCATCAGATGTGCTAGTGGGGGACTCAGTACCAAAAGTAATTTTCAGAAAAAAATTGAATACACAAAAACTAAAATTTAATATATTATAAAAAAAATAAAACAAATAGTGGAAAACTACACATGTTTTTTCTCAAAATGTAGGTAATGGTTCTTGCATTACCCATTTATAAAAACATGATAAAATCCTGGTGATTTTCAAAAAAATAATTTCCCCGTATTTTTTCTTAATTAGAGGATTTTTTAAAAACAATATGGGGAAATAATTTAAATAAATATATAAGTATGACTAACTTAAAAATACTAATGTGGGTAAATGAATTTTTTCTTATAGTGGATACAATAAAAATTAGATAATTTTCTAGAGTTTAACATTAACAATGTTGGATTTATATGATTTGGAACCCAGATATGTGTCTCATGAAAAACATAATCAAATAACAAACTTTGGGATGATTTTCATAGCTAATCCTTTTATATTCAACAAGGAATTATGTAGGTTTATATTGATCTATGATAAAACATCTTTTGTGATAAAATGAATTGAAAAATTACATAATACTTATCATAATGATATGTATGCCAGTATGTTATGGCTAAATAAAAAAATTATAAGGGTATGTTGAACCATTACCCAAATTAGTATGGAAATTGGAAACTATAACCATGTATTTCGTCATTGGTATTTCCATGAAATCTAAAGGACATAATTTCATTTGGACAGTAATCTATCTCCTGAAAAATCATCATATTTTATTATTGTTATAGAATATTTCTATCTTGACCAACTCACCGGGATATTCATATGAGAAGTAATACGGCTTCATTGAGTACCATTGGTCATTGTATTTGATATGTACAATAGGTTTACCTTGAGGTTCTATAGAGATCTTCATAATTCATTGGAGATAGAGCAACATTTCATCACTGTTTATTATCCTTGGATTGATTGTTAGTATTAGGGGACCATTCAAACTCTAATTGATATTATATGATTTTTTTTCAATGGTATTCAATGGATGTTGCAATAAACTCCCCCAATAGAGTTCTATAATATGAAAACTTTCCATTCTAGTATTTAGATGGCATCGTATGAGGCTCTTTATGGGAAGATATCTAGTACTCAAACATGTTGGGATGAATATTGAGAGTGGACTCCAATAGGTCATAAACTTTTCTAAGAAATTATAGTGAAGGAAACCATTCAATGGATAATTGAAGCGATACAAAGTCAACAAATGAGTTATGTAAATAATCACTATTGAAATATAGAGTTTCAAGTTGGTGACAAGGTATTCTATTAAAAATATCCTTGGAATAAGTAAATGATATTTGAGGATAAAGGGAACTTTATCCTAATATAAATCAGTCTATTCAAGATTTATGATTATGTTTGGGTCATATTCTATCACTCAGCCCTTTCTTCACACTTCTCTCATGGGAACTATGTGTTCCACGCATCACTTTTAAAGATGTACATACTATATCCATTACATGTTCTAATCATAGAAAATTGAACTATAACAAAAACTGAATTACCTTAATAAAATTACTTTATAGGGATGTGTCTACCTAGCCAAATCACATGCCTAGGGATGGTCCCCCTTTTGATACTTAATTTATGACATCCCATTTCACTATATACTATACTTGCATATGTTACTTTGGTTTAGAGACATCCAACTTAGGCCAAAGTAGGTAGAATCAGTCTAGTATCCCATGAGAAACCCGGAATGGTGTATTTATTTTTTATTTACTACCATGTATTTATTATTATTGGAAAACTACTCATTTTATATGTATTTACTATATTGATCTAGACACCATTGGTTGTGTCCTAGTGGGTATATCTCATATGCCACTTAGGCAGCTATTGGTACCTATGTAGGCCTCATGATTATAGATATAGATTAAGGGAATCGGCCAGCTTCTGATTCTTGACTATGAGTTTTAGGTTGGAGTATGGGAGCACAAGACTAAGCCTATACTCATGATGCAGGTAGTTATAGCTTTTGAATTTTTTTTATTTTGTTGTAGCATGTGGTATATACATGTATCATCTGCCTCCTATGTACTTACATTTAATAGCTACATGATCACCATCATAATTTTTTATCTATTTATGATTTATCTTCTGCATGTTTATTATTTTGGATGTTTACTAGTTATTATTCTATTATAGCTTGTCCTTATCTGGTTCTGCTTCTTATCTATATTGATTACCAATGTTCTACTCTCTGAATTATGAGGGAATATTCTCCACATGAACACATCCTAGTCCCTTGATGTTATTTGGTAGTCTCTAGAATATGGGGAGGGGTTCTTGATGTCTTGTGGCCAACCGTCTCAGGGCAGCGCTAAGTGGATACCGGGGGGGATGTTACAAAGTGCTATCAGATCCATTTTTCCTTTTTTCTTATTTTTTGGGTATTAGATAGGAGACTATGATGTAAGGGAATTTGGTAATGATCTTGTCCCTAGGAGTAGTTAACCCACATATATGGATAACCCAAATTACCTAGTTTGGGTTATTGATGTTATTTGATTACATATGTTATAGTTGTCTGGATTTTACTTTTGGGTGATGCTCATGTTTTTTGAAGTTATCATTATTGATATCATTATGATCAAATTTATTTACCTTGGCCTGAAGCGATGAGGATGTATAAATTTTATGCATGATACGAGAAACTATTGGATTTAAATGTCATGCATTATGTCATGCCATATCTATATTTCTACATGCATTGAATGTATTGGATGTGATTGTTTTGTGTGACTTGATTGATATATATATTGACTGTTCTAGAGACTTCTTTAGGGATAACATAATTGTATTAATTAAAGTTCCTAAATAAATCTAAATAGTTTTTTCCAAAGTAGATTGATGATGACACCTTAATTAGCCAATTATTTTACTTTTGAACCATGAACCACTAGTTCTATGAACTGAAATATTAATTGATTTTATTTATCAATTACAATTGTGATTGATAAATAAATTACTTCTATGAATAGGTAATATTAGTTCATTAATCAAAACACTAGACATAACCTATTACATCCTATTACCGGGCGTACAGGTCAGACCGTAGTTACTTGACAAGACAAATTGTAATTTATAATGGGTATGGAACTTTATAAATTTATAATTGGTGATATGATTAACTATATTGATATATCCATATCTTTATAAATAAAATGGGATTTTAATTGACACTCCATATACTAGAACCTCTATTATGTTTTATGAGACCTTGACCCTAACCTGACCTTAGTAGTGGGCAGTAGGATGTGTCTCTTATGGTCTTTCATGATCTTCTTCAGTACCTATACATATATTTAGAAGAAACCTAAGAGGTGTGACTTATTATAATAAGGTTTTGTACCTATCCTTTCCCATTTATTATTTTTTTCTATTTGTTTTAAAACTTATTTGAGGCATTATATTTGAAATTGTAGACCTATATCACATCGAATTCCTCGTGTAATATTTGAGTAGGGTGGAGAAGACCATGATTTAGAGGTGGTGGTACCTGAGCCACTAGTATTACCTCCTATAGTGCCACCTGATAAATCTCTTGTAGATCTTATATTGGGCATCAATTCTCAGTTCAGAGATAGTTTCTTCTGTTTCATGCAATCTGTACATGGTACTCCATGACCTGAACCTACTATGGTAGATCGGACCCAGGATTTATAATAGCACCATCCTCCCACCTTATTTGGGGATTTAAGGCCCCAGTATGATGAATTAGGGATAGATTCCAGGTTTTATATCATTGAGCACATATATATTCCTCCAAAGTGGAGGGTTAAGATCGCTACCTACATGCAGCTTGATTTTGATAAATGTTGGTGGGACTTCACTACCCATGCCAGATGTCATTATAGTATGATTTGGGTGTGATTACAGACATCCTTCTATTATTACTTATTCCAACATACATTGCATGAAGACCACACCCTGAATTTTATGCAACTATATCAAGGCCATCAAGGTGACGGAGTATTCTGCTCATTTTACTTAGCTCTAGAGTTTTTCACTGACTCTTACTGGGGACGAGTTTACCACTAAGAGATGTTTGAGGATGGGGTTGCATACGCCATCCAATAATAGGTGAACGTATTCTAGTTGATCACCATTTCATTGATAGTAAACTAGACCCTCATCATGGAGCATAACCTGAGGGATGGTGGGAATGTGAGCTTGGGTGGTTTAGCATCTAGGCCAAGAGATAGTTTATCCAACAATAGGAAGTGTCACTTCAAGGATTCATGTGGGGGATTTTACATCTAGATAACACAAACTGATAACTATATGTTGTGTCACCAGTGTGGAATAATAGGTCACATAATTATCTAGTGTATGAGGAGCCCGATCAAGTGCCATGCTTGTGGATGGAAGGTTCACTTAAACCATTTCTTAAGAACATTACCTATAGTATATAATGATAAAGGATATGTGTTGATGAAACTTTTAAGTATAGGATTAGTAGATCCACATCAGGTAGGGAGTTTTTTTACTGCCGATGGATCATGTCATGGAGGTGGTCATGGTTGAGGAAGTCATACCTCATAGGTTCCGCACCATTAAGGCAGACCTTCCCAGGTTAGTCAGGTTACATCATAGGGTGATGGATCAAGCCATATCTATGATGTGCATGCTACATATGAGGAGATAATTTTAAGTCCTTATATTATATGAGATACAATTATGGTATCCTATAATTTAATTTTTCTTCCCCTATTTGATACAGGTGCATCGCACTCCATCATATCTACTGCAACTATGGAGAGTATGGGCCTCGAGATGGAGTAATTATGTGGAATCATGACTCTTGATACACTATTAGGGGTCCAAACAGATAGTATAACCCAGTGTAAGTAATTCCCCCTAGATATAGGTGGGTACTGATTCCTTTAGAATTTTTTTTCCCTAAGATGACCTATTTTGACATCATTCTCGGAATGGACTGGTTGGTGCTATATCATGTCCATGATGATTGCTATCACTGGATAGTGTCTTTCAGATCACCTAAGGGAAGTTATTATATTCATAAGGGAAATGGGATATCTAAGAGAGTTGATCTAGACCCACACATACTAGTCTAGGTAGAGTGATAGCCCATATTGATAGCCTCTTTATTAGAGATTAGGGAATGCAGTTTGTAGAATTCCCTCCGGTGATGGATCACTTCACGTAAGTCTCCCCTGATGATTTCTTTCATTTTCCTCCTATAAGAGTGGTGGAATTCACTATCAAGCTAGTGTTAGGTTTGGAACTAGTTTCCATTCCTCCTTATAGGATGGCACCTATAGAGCTCTGGGAACTCAATAAGCAGTTAGAGGACTTAGAGGTAAAGGGTTTCATATGATTCAGTACCTCATCGTGGGGTTCACTTGTCTTTTTCACCTATAAGGTGGATAGTACCCTCAGGTTGTGCGTGGATTGTAGATAGTTGAACTATTTTATGATAAAGAACCAGTATACATTTCCTTGTATAGACAACCACTTCAATCTACTCCTAGAGAAATAGTTTTCTCTAAGATCGATTTGAGGTCAATATATAATCAGGTGCATGTTATACTGCTAGAGATACCATGTAAAACATTCCAAATAAGGTACATCTTGTATGATTATTTGGTTATGTTTCCCAACCTTACAAATGCACTGACATTCTTTATGGATCTGATGAATCAGGTTTTACACCAGTGCATGGATTCAATTGTGGTATTATTTATAGATGACATCTTGGTGTGTTCTCATTCTATAAATGACTAGGAAAACTATCTTGATATCATGATGAATACACTAAGAAAGAATCATCTATATTATAAGTTCAGGAAAATGCCACTTTTGGATTGATAAAGTCAATTTCTTGGGTTATATAATCTCAAAGGCCAGAGTATCTATTGACCCAGAGAATATGATCTCTATAGTTTCTTGTGATAATACTAATAATGTCTTTAACATACGCAGTTTCATTGGAGAATCCCAATAATTTATTTGGCATACAAAGTTTCTTGGGTTTGGATGTCTAATACAGACAATTCATTCAGTACTTCTCTCACCTAGTAGCACCTTCTACAGGCTTGACTAAAAAGGGTGTGAAATTTAAATGGTCATAATCTTATGAGGAATCCTTTCAAGATTTGATGTAGAGACTGAATTCAATATTGATCCTGATTCTTCCAGAGATGAGAAGAATCTATATAGTTTACTATGATTCTTCAATAATTGGGCATGGTGTAGTTCTATTGTATGGAGATTGGTTTATTGTGTATGGGTCCCTCTAGTTGAGACCTCATGAGTGGAATTATTCTATGCATGACCTCAATCTCATAGCCATGGTTCATTATTTTTTTTGTTCAAGGAATTATGTATCGGTTGAGTGGTTCATTGTTTACATGGATCACAAAAATCTCATATACATCTCCAAACAGCGTGACTTGAATCTGAGGCAGCGCGGGTGGGTAGAGTACCTTCAGTAGTACAACATTGAGATTTATTATACACCGAGGAATGGTAATATAGTGTTCAATTACTTGATCTATAAGACTCAAACATAGGTTGTCCAGAAGTCCAGTAGTGAGTGTAATTTTATGGGGGGGGGGTTTAGATGCACTTGGAGGTTCAGGAACAGTATAGACAACCTGTATTAGAAGCTATAGCAGCAATGTCCTCTATTTTGGAGTGGGTATTGATGAGATAGTTATCATATCATAAGGGTATCTCCATGAGGTAGAGTACCCACTACTCATTTGGGTATTTGATGGGTGTGAAATCCTATTCTACCGCAGGTGTGTTTGGATACCTACTGATATACGAGAAGAGTTCATGCGGGAATATCATGCCTCTATTTGGGAAATTTATCCTAGTATTAACAATATTTATCGAGATTTATGTTTTCATAATTTTTTTCCAGGTATAAATATGTAACACCCCAAGATTTCATAGTACGTTATCTCATTAAAGCAATTCAATAGCTTTCACTACATGCAACAATGAGTTCGAGCGCACCACAACTTATTAAATTAACCGTTAAAAAAGAGGCTATGAATATTATTAACTGAATTTTAAGTCTTATATACTCTATATAATTTTAACATCCATATTATGAGTTTCAAATACATAATATAAGAACAAATTCATTTTTTCAGATAAAATAAGTATTTTTCAAAAAAATGAAATGTTACCGCCTTTTAATGGAAAACCCTTTTAGAAACCAATATTTGACAATGTTATATATTCAATTTAATGGAATTAAATTATTCATTAGAATAGGGACATAAAAATTTAGTTTGGATAAATTTTTGGTACTTTTCTGATAACTTTCATATTTTGATGAATAGTAAAAATTACTAAATTTTAATTAAAAAACAACTTTTTTAATCGAAATAATTAATAGTGATAAATTATGCATTTGAATGTTTTGGAAGTATAATTAGATTATATTTTTATCATTTAATACAATTTAGGTCATTATAAGTAATTTCACATTTAAATTTGACATAAAAACATGTCAATCTTTTGATAGTTTTTACTTTTTAAAAACCTGCTTTTTGGTTTTGACAATGGGAATAAATTTTAAATTAATAAATGAAAATTCTGTGATTTTAATTTGCTAAAATATAATTCATTTTTGAATTTTTAATATCGAAATTATCTTAGGGTGAATTTTTAGTATTTTTCTGAAAACATTCAATTTTTTTATAAATAGTGAAAAAATGTTGCGTTATTGGATAAAACTGACTTTTTATTTAAATAAATAGTTATTTTATTTTAATTTATTTTATATAAAAATAGATACATAATACCTATATATGTTCAGCGTAATTCATTGGAGTCATTTTATAATATGTTTAGATATATAAAATTTTATCAAACTTTTTAACGTTTTTTTTACCCACCTTCTAAGAGCATTTGAAAATTTGCATAAAAAATAATTTTACCACTTATGTGAGTTTAATTTAAAAAATAAAAGAGACAATGTTGACATCATTAAGTAAAATTTGGTTCAATAAGATGAAAATAATTTTTGGTGAATTGTAACTTTTGACTTTTATTTACCACGATTAAAAGTAAATAGGGTAATTAATGGTAAAAATGAAATTATTATTACCCTAAAACATGTCCTAATTCTATTTTATTAGTATAATTAGACCAAAAAAACCTTAGTAATAAAATATTATTCTCTTTGGTGCACATGTATTAGATTAGGACACTTATTATTATTTTATTTAAAGAAGAGGTAAAAGAGTTAAATTCAAAGTTTAATAACTAAAAAAAATTAATATAGGATTATAAATAATATAAATTAGACTATAAATATTCATTAGAAAGATTAAAATATTTCCTACATAATGATATTTTATTTATAAGTTTTATACATTAAATAATTTAATTTATTTATGACACAATGATGACGCAGTTATTACCTTAATAATGAAATATTAAAATAATTGATATTATAAATATCCAAATAAACGTAATTTGAGATTTTTTATGAATTAAACTAATTTTATAGGTTAATATGACATTTTAGGTTTGAAAATATGAATTTATTTATAGTTAATAAAGTTTTTAGGACTTTAAAAAAATCATTTCATAAATAATGTCAAAATTGACATAATTGAGTTTTTAAAACAAATACTATATTATTGGTTGATATAGTATTCCTAAAAATAAACGTTTCTGAAAAAAGGATTAAATAATATTATATATGTCATTAATTAACCACTGGATGTTCTCTTGGAAGTTTATAGTAAGTTTATTAACCATATAGTGTAAGAATACAAGAATACACGGTAAAAATTAAACTATATAACTAAGAGTTAAATCTAAAAGATAAGGTTAAAATGGTAACCTAAACGTGTCTAAAACCTATTGTTTGTGATTATTTATACCCATAACCACCTATGAATTAAAATAAATTCATCTGTATACATTATAAACCTAATATTATTGTATAATAAATTATTATTTTAATCATTCCCTAAAGTGACCCTCACCCCTCTTATAAAAGGGCACATCTCCTTCTCTTAATTTCCCACTCCCAAGCCTTTTTACTTGGCCAAAACCTGCCCAAATATCCTCCAAACATTCCTAAATTCATCCTATAGGCCTTCATTTTGTCATAAATCCAACCTAAGGAGCCCTTTTTATCAAATCAAAAGGAAGAATCTGAAGAAGAGGTAAATATTTCATCACCTCTTTCAAGTTCTTTTCTTCTTCCACTTCCACTTTCTTTGTTGTTTCCATTATAAAATAATAACTCCAGTATCTTATATATACATTGATGTCATTATAAAAATGGTACAGACATATTAATTATTTTATCCATCCTATAAATGACAAAGTCACCATACGTGTGTATGTACGGATTACCGTCTCCACGTCTTGGTGTAGTTTGTTATTAAAACACTTCATTATTTAGATGGATATAATAATGAGTATAACTGATGTAAATAATAAATATAACATGTTAATGATTCTTTATATTTGATATATCATCTAATTTCATACTATTTCACCATCAATATAATGATATTGTCGCTTGTGTGTACGTACGGATTACTATCTCCACGACGTGATGAGATTCATTTCCATGTTCACCATTCAACGATGATTATAAAATATATATAATTAATAAGTATGTAATATATGAAATAATAATGTTACTATATATATGTGTGTGTGTGTGTGTGTGTGTTTACTTATATATATCTTATTCACTTAGTTCCGTTCAATATGATATGAAAACAGAAACAGCGTTTATGCGTACGTACAACCTACTGTCTCCATAAACGGTGTTTTCCATTTCATATATATACGTCTATTATAAATATTTATATTCTAAATATATATAATATATAAATCATTTTTTATATTTTGGAAATATTTAATTCATGATCTAAGTTATACAATCTTGAGTAACAAGTTAAAACACGTACGATAAAGAAAGCGATTATTACGCGAAATATTAATTTAACAAAGAAATTATTATTAAATGGGTAATATAAATTCATAAATGAATCATGTATGATATCATAAATATTAATATGGTTATGGTATAATTTAATAACATACTAGGGTCTTTATATAAGAGTTTAAACATACCCTTGACTAAATGAAAGTGCAAGTTAAGGGTTAATTTCACAATCTCTTTATTATTCGAGGTTGTTTTTACGTAAGTATCTACTGGGACATATTTATTATCCATGTCCATGTCTCATGAAATATTTTTCAGTGCTATTCTTTTAAGGGACTTTTTTACTAAAATATCATTTTAAATGTTTTAAATATTTATTCTTCTAAATCATTTTCATTAATGTCCATCTTTTCAAAATGGGTTTTAAGGATTTATCTATATGGACGTGAATGTTTTTAAAATGTTAATTCCTTTCAATAGTTTCATAGTTTTATGGTAAAATTTGATTCAAAAATGGCATTAAATGTATTCCTTTATAAATTATGTGACTTTAAATGTTTTAATGAAAAAGGGATATTTCTCTCAAAGAGTTTTACAAATCATTTTCATCTATGTCAACAGCCATAGATGGATTTTAAACTTGTTTGAAGTTGATTTCTTATGATACAAATATTCCATATTGTATTTAAGGTTTTGTGATATTTTTGACAATGTATATGATATTTTTATACCACTTATTGTTTATGGATAAAGTATTGACATTTTGTTTTCTAGTTTTAATATGAATGTTTATGTTATGTTTAAACCTTTTCATATGAGGTATGCATTGGACTTAGTAAGTGATGGGTGGAACCCGCAATAACTCCTCGATTCATCGGTAGGTCTCATGAGACAAACTACTGTCTTGGAACAAGGCCTTGAAAAAATCTTATTTGTAGTCTTGGCATAAGGCCTTCACTATGTGGTTATGAAGTCTGGGCTTTTGGGGTCGGGGTGTTACAGTTGGTATCAGATTAAGTTTAGCAAACACCATGGAAATAGATTTAGATAAACTCTGATTAAGGAACATTACCCTAAGATATAATTTGATAATTAGTATAGAAGAACATCCTAGAATTTTGGTACTGTAGAGATTTTTTGAGTTTTCCAAGAAATACATCCCTTTCTGGATACGAGCATGTAGAGACAGCTCTGGCACACATGTACCTAGGGGTAAAACCTGAAAACAACACATTAAGCTAGACTCGAATGGGAACTATGCAAGACAATGGGTCTTGCTGCACTCTTGGTTACGACACTCCCGGGGTATATTCTTAGGATAATTCTATTTTTCATTATAAACCACTATGAAGGGTTTATGAGTATTTACTTCCTCAAAGAAAACATTTTTATGATTATGGATTATATCCATGAACTATTCAATTTAGGTTAACCATTTCACAAGTTTGTAATTATGCATTGCGATTCATAAACTAACCTAGTTTATTCCATTGTTTAGAAATGGAGCACAGTAGATGGAATGAGACCTCCAGCAATATGCATGATCCAAAGAGTAAGAAGGATCATATCTTTCATGGTATTAAGACAAAATTTAGAAAGGAAATAGTCTCTCATGTATTATAATCATATGAAGAGATAGTATCATGTGTTAATAAGATAAGTTAAGAATTATCTGAGTCCTATGGATTTGAAGGGAAGCCAGAGAAGAAAAGGATTGTAGAGAGAAATATGGATAAATGGAATAAGGGAAAGAAGGACTTTCTCGTATGTGATAACTATGGAAAGAATCACCTTGGTAAATGCTTGAAGGTAATGAGAGTATGTAATATGTGTGGAGAAAAAGGACACAAAGTACATGATTTCAAGGGTGAGAAAAAGGTTTCAAATGTACAATGCTTCAACTACAAGGAGTTGGGACATTACACGAACCATGTCCAAATCTACAGAGTATACCCCAAATGCTGCTATTGGATAATAATCAAGTTATGACACTACCGAATATGAAGAGGAATGATTAAGATTTCTTATGTTGTTATTAAAGTGTTGTGTCATTTGTGTACTGTATTAATGATGTACATGTTATAAGAATTATAGAGTATATAAGGATTGTACTATAGTACTATTTCATTATGGACTTGAGATTGTTTGGAACCAAGATAAGTGACTCAATGGAAAGTTAAAATTTTTAGAAAATACATGGTTTAAGGAAAGACAAAACTTTCATATGGTCATGATACCGAGTTATTGATTTTAGGATAAGAGATGATTGATTTGGATAAATTATATTGGATATTATTGACATCCTTGTAACTGGTTAATGGTTTTTTTATTCCATCATTGTTGTAGTTTACAACATTTTTGGATATAAGGAGTATATCCGGTATTCTATAAGGAATAAGGGAGCATGAATGTAACCAATATGGTTATATGATAATTTAGGGTGTTATCGTGTTTTAAAATAATACATGATGAAGGTATTCACATGTTATTACG
The DNA here is from genome assembly GCA_963277665.1 of Viscum album. Lineage (NCBI taxonomy): Eukaryota > Viridiplantae > Streptophyta > Magnoliopsida > Santalales > Viscaceae > Viscum > Viscum album. The sequence goes on along the minus strand of OY728130.1, from coordinate 581,257,674 downwards.
TGGCAAAAAGAATCTTCATTGTGTTTACCTTATAAATTTTAGACTGTGAGTTTAGATAGAAGTATTTTGGATAAGTCTAAAGGTTAGAATCTATTACGTTTGACATTGGATACTATTGTTAAGGATAAATCATTTCTTGAGATTATTTTTGGATTTTCATAAAAAGGACATGTCAGAGGTCGGGTGATAACCCGTCGCGTCTGGTAAGGCTGCGAGACTTGAACCTGCAACCGAAGGGTGACAAGGGTGGATCACCTACCACTGAAATACGTGATGTCCTGGTTTGTATAATGTAGTTTTTTTTAAATATCCTGAAAAATGAAATATAAAATATTTATTTTGGGAACCCTATATTATTAGAATAAATAGAATATTTTTGAATTATATTATCTTTTGAGTGAAAGATGAGTTTGTGGTAAGAATTAGTTGAAGGATGAAACTCTAATTGTCAAATATATTTTTTTCCTCTTATTCTATGAATAAATTAATTCTTAAACTTTAGGTTAGGGATCTTAAAACCAAAAATGTGTTATCCTAATACCTTATGTTTTTTTTAACTAACGATATTTTAAATCATCATAGATTGATGGCTTTGAGGCCCTCAATTTTACACTTGTTTGTGATTGATGACCTTAATCACTCCCTATAAATATTTACGTTTTTACTCCAATTATGTGTCTATAATTTCTACCAATGTTCTCCTAATTGAGATCATAATTTTTTGGTGACTTTTTCATTTCCCTTTCCCTCTTATTAAGAGAAAATTTTATTAAACCAATTTTCGATGTGGGTTTTCCAGGGAGGTATTTTTTTCTATTTTTAACCATTTATTTTCAAAGAACAATTTCAAATTGCAAGAACACAATTTATTAAAGTAGGGGAGAATGTATAACCCTAATATTTCATACTACGTTGTCTCATTAAACTAATTCAATAGCTTGCGCTACACGCAACACCAAGTTCGAGCACACCACAACTTATTAAACTAACCGTTCAAAAAGAAGTTATGAATAGTATTAACTACATTTTAAATCTTATACACTCTATATAATATTTACATCCATATTATGTGTTCCAAAGACATAATATAAGAACAAATTCATTTTTTCAGATAAAATAAGTATTTTTCAAAATAATGCAATTTTACCGCCTTTTAATGGAAAACCCTTTTTAAAAAAAAATATTTGACAATGTTATATATTAAATTTAATTAAATTAAATTATTCTCTACAATAAAGACCTAAAAATTTAGTTTGGATAAATATTTGGTACTTTTCTGATAACTTTCATATTTTGATGAATAGTGAAAATTACTAAATTTTAATTAAAAACAAGTTTCTTAATTGAAATAATTAATAGTGATAAATTATTCATTTGAATGTTTTGGAAGTATAATTAGATTATATTTCTATCATTTAATACAATTTAGGTCATTATAATTAATTTGACAATTAAATTTGACATAAACACATGTCAATCTTTTGATAGTTTTTACTTTTTAAAAACCCTCTTTTTTGGTTTTGACAATGGGAATTAATTTTAAATTAATAAATGAAACTTCTATGATTTTAATTTAGTAAAATATACTTCATTTTTGAATTCAAAATATCTAAATTATCTTAGGGTGAATTTTTGGTATTTTTCTGAAAACTTTCAATTTTTTTATGAATAGTGAAAAAACATTGTGTTTTTGGTTAAAACCGACTTTTTATTTAAATAAATAGTTATTTCATTTTAATTTATTTTAGGTAAAAATAGATAAATAATACCTATATATTTTCAATGTAATTCATTGGAGTCATTTTATAATGTGTTTAGATATATAAAATTTTATCAAACGTTTTAATGTTTTTTTACCCACCTTCTAGGAACATTTGCATATTTGCATAAAACATAATTTTACCACTTCTGTGAGTTGAATTTCAAAAATTTAAAAGAAATGGTTCAAATTAGAAAGTAAAATGTTGTCCAATAATATGAAAATAATTTTTGGTGAATAGTAACTTTGGACTTTTATTTACCACGGTTAAAAGTAAATAAGGTAATTAAGGGTAAAAATGATATTATTATTACCTTAACACATGTCCTAATTCTATTTGATAAGTATAATTAGACCAAAAACAACATTAGGATTAAATTTTATTCTCTTTGGTTCACTTGGATTAGAATAGGACATTTATTATTGTTTTATTTAAAGAAGAGTTAAAAGAGTTAAATTCAAAGTATGATAACTAAACCAATTTTAATATAGGGTTATACATAATATAAATTCGACTATAAATATTCATTAGAAATATAAAATTATTTCCTACATAATTATATTTTATTTATAATTTTTATACATTAAATAATTTAATTTATTTATGACACAATGATGATGTAGTAATTACCTTAATAAGAAAATATTAAAATAATTGATATTAAAAATATCCAAATAAATGTAATTTGAGACTTTTTATGAATTAAACTAGTTTTCTAGGTTAATATGACAAGTTATGATTGAAAATATGAATTTATTTCGATGTAATAAAGTTTTTAGGACTTCAAAAAATCATTTCATAAATAATGTTAAAATTGACATAATTGAGTTTTTAAAACAAATACTATATTATTGGTTGATATAATATTCCTAAAAATCAAAGGTTAGTCCAAAGGACTTAAATAATATTATATATGTCATTAATGAACCACTTTAGGTTCTCTTGGAATTTTAGAGTAAGTTTATTAACCATATAGTGTAAGAATACAAGAAGACACGATAAAAGTAGAACTATTTAACTAAGAGTTAAATCTAAAAGATAAGGTTAAAAAGGTAACCTAAACTTGTCTAAAACCTATCGGTTGGGAGTATTTCCACCCATAACCACCTAAGGCTCGAAATAAATTCATTTTCATCCATTATAAACTGAATATGATTTTACAATAAATTAATATTTTAACCTTTTCCTAAAGTGACACTCACCCCTCTTATAAAAGGGCGCATCCCCTTCTCTTAATTTCACACCTCCAAAGCCTTTTTCTCATCCAAAACCTACCCAAATAACCTCTAAACGTCCCTACCTTAATCATAGAGGCATTAATTTGGTCATAAATCAAACCTAAGGATTCTTTTTGAACAAATAAAAAGGAAGAACCCAAAGAAGAGGTAAATATTTCATCACCTCTTTCAAGTTCTTTTCTTCTTCCACTTTCTCTTTATTTGTTGTTTCCATTATAAAATAATAAATATAATATATTTTATATACATTGATTTTATTATAAAAATGGTACAACCATATTCATTATTCTATCCATCCTATAAATGACAAAGTCACCATACGTGCATACGTACGGATTACCGTCTTCGCGTCGTGGTGTAGTTTGTTATTAAAACACTTCATTATTTGGATGGGTATAATAATGAGTATAACTGATGTAACTAATAAATATAAAATGTTAATTATTATTTATATATGATATAACATCTAATAACATATGATTTCTCCATCAATATAATGATATTGTTGCTCATGCGTACGTACAGATTACCGTATCCACGACGCGATGAGATTCATTTCCACATTCACCATTCAACAATGATTATAAAGTATATATCATTAGTAAGTATGTAATATATGACTTAATAATGATACTATATATATATATATGTACTTACATATATCTTATTCACTTAGTTCCTTTCAATAAGATATGAAAATAGAAACATCCTTTATGTGTACGTGCAGCCTACCGTCTCCATAAATGCTGTTTTCCATTTCGTATAAATATGTATATTATAAATATTTATATTATAAATATATATGATATTTAAATCATATTTTATATTCTGGATGTATTTAAATCATGATCTACGTGATACAATCAAGAGTAACAAGATAAAACACGTATGATAAAGAAAGCGATTATTACCCGAAATGTTAATTTAACAAAAAAATTATTTTTAAATGGGTAGTATAAAGTCATAACTGAATCATGTATTATATCATAAATATTAATATGGTTCTATTATAATTTAATAAAATACTAAGGTTTTTATACAGGAGGTTAAGCATACCCTCTACTAAAGGAAAGTGCAAGGTAAGGGTTAATTACACAATCTCTTTATTCTCTGAGGTTATTTTTTCGTTAGTATCTACTAGGACATATTTATTATCCATGTCCATGTTTCATGAAAGATTTTTCAAAGGGATTATCTAAAGGTTAATTTTTACTAAAACTTCATTTTAAATGTTTTAAATATTTATTCTTCTAAATCATTTTCATTAATTTCCATGTTTTCAAAATGGTTTTTAAGGATTTATCTATATGGACATGAATGTTTTTAAAATGTTAATTCCTTTAAAAAGTTTCAAGTGGTATGGGACACTTTGATTCAAAAATTTCTTTAAATGTCTTCCTTTATAAATTATGTGACTTTTAAATGTTTTCATGAAAAGGAATATTTATCTCAAAGAGTTTTACAAATCATTTCTATCTATGTCAACATCCTTTTATGTATTTTAAAATTGTTTGAAGTTGATTTATTATGATACAAATATTCCATATTGTATTGGAGGTTTTGTGATATGTTTGAATATGGATGTGTTATTTTTATACCATTCATGTTTTATGGATAAATTATTGACATTTGGTATGCTATTTTTAATATGAATGTTTATGTTATGTTTAAACCTTTTCATATGAGTAATTCTTTGGAATTAGTACGTGATGGGTGGAGCCTACTATAGCTCCTCGATGCGTCGATAGGTCTCATGAGACAAACTAGTGTCTTGGCACAAAGCCTTGACAAAATCGTATTTGTAGTCTTGGAACAAGGCCTTGACTATGTGGTTATGAATTCTGGGCTTCTGTGGATGGGGCATTACAAAATAGGTAGATTAAAAGTTTCATCATGATGTGTTCCACTTTTTAGTAGGTGAAGGAAGAACACTAGCAACATGCAAGGCTTCTGCAACCTCTATCCAATCCTAAGTTAAAATGTAATAATGTCACTATGGATTGCATGATGGGTTTTCTAAGATCCCTTTGAGGAACTAATGTCATATGGGTGATCATCAATAGGTTTACCAAGGTTAAACACTTTATACCTATCCAATAGACCTTCTCATTTAATGATTTTGGGAGGCTTTATCTTTGAGAGATTATGTGCCTTTATAGTGTTCCCCATTCTTTCATATCAGACATAGATTCTCGATTTACATCATGGTTCTGGAATGGGCTATATAAATCTCTTGCCTAATAGGTTCTCTTGAGTATAGTGTATCACCCTCAGACTGACGAGTAGTTCTAGTGGAAAATTATGGTGTTAAAGGACATGTACCATGCAAGAGTCCTTGATTTTGGAGGTTCTTGGTAAAAACATATACCTCTGATAAATTTTTCCTACAATAAAAATTTTCATACAATGATTCATATAGATCCCTATGATTCCCTTTATGGTAGGTTGTTTCATTCCCCTCTATGCTGGTTGGAGGTAGGTGAGGTGGCACAGTTGGGTCCTTGTCTCATTTAGGATACTTCAGAGAAAGTACTACATATTTTGAAATGTATGGATAAATATCAATTCAAGAATAATTCTTACAATGATCATCATAATATACCTCTAGAGTTTGAGGTGACACATAAGTTATTTTTGAGAGTTTCATCTAAATTGGGTCACATATGGATGTAGAGATAGGGCAAGTTATCACCACGTTACATCATGTCTTTCAATATCATGGAAAGAGTTGGGCTAGTAGCCTATCAGATGTATCTACCACATAGGAATCATTCCATGCATGACTTATTCCACATATCACAACATCTACAGTATCATGCTAACTTGTATCACTAATTTGACCCCAAGGATATTGAGTTGGCGGCAGATGCATCCTTCAAGGAGCATCCAATACATATCGTTGATCGGAGCACAAAGTCTCCCTCAGGTAGGCTAGTTCCACTATCTCGGGTGCTATAGAATCACTTAAAGGTATAGGATAAGTCCTAGGAGTAGGCGGTCGATGTATGTTCTTAGTTTCCAGATTGTTTATTAGATGACACTTTACCACTCTCATAAAGGTATCTTGGAATGATTTGTTTTTAGGAGGGTAGGTTTTAACATCCCATATTTTGGTGAGGTATGGACTTTTAATTTACTATTCAAGACCTCTTGTTTTATGCTATTAATGAACTCTAAAGGATAAGGAGTTTTTCAGGAGAGTCTATGGCTTATTCAGCACCCATTTCTCTAGAATTTGAGGAGGCGGACTCAGCCGCCCAGTTAGTGCATGGTTAGTGCAAACTGTGTGTCTCACCTAGCACACAAGGGAGGCCGCATAGTTTTTCTACAATCATGTGGTTTGGTATGCACACCTATATGAGATTGCAGATAATATTCATAGATCTATTTTTCATGGCTTTCAAATAGTTTGTCAAATTGTGCACCTAACCCATGGGAATGGGCTACTTGGTTAGTGTTAGGTGCATGGTTTGGCTAACCATATGGGAGGACCATGAAACCCAACTTTTAATGGGGGATTTAATTTTATCCCATGAAATGTTTTAATATCCCACTTCCTTCTTCATCCTTCTTTTCTTCTTGAGCATCCACCCAAAGATTTCCTTCTCCTCTAAGGTAGGTATTTTGATAAGTTCCCCATACAATCTTCATTTTCATTACCATCTGGTGAGTTATATTTTTCTCAGTAATCTCTCTACTCCTATTCCTTCTTTTATTAGTTTCTATTATCCTACTTTGTACTATTTTGGTGTGATATCATTTTCCCTATTTTCATTTCATTGATCTTTTCATCTTATATCTCTCATCCCAGATCGATTCAAGGGATAAAACTGGATGAGAAGAGTTCTAAGAACCTAATTTATGTGGTCTAGTTTTTTTCCCTTGAGTTTAGTTGTATTTATATTATGTGTTATCATGAAACGCACTATAATTATCTAGTGAAACTACAAAAATGGTTATTAAATTAATTTAATTGTTTTCTCATGCTTAATGTGATCTTAGATAACAGTGAATCACATCCTAGGGTATTTTCCATGTCATGGGCCACCCCTATGTGTGTACCTTTACTTAATATAATATTTTACATTTTCCTTAAATTATTATACCATACTTGAATGGTGTTTTTACATGTAATAAGTACTTTTGGAAGTATGAAATGAATTAATAAAGTTATTGTCCATGAGTTAGGCCCTATTCCCTATACCTAGTTAAATTTTATTATTAAATTTCTTTGAAAACTTGATTAAAATGTTGTAACTATAATGAATTGATAAATGGATGAAATTTGAATGTTGATCCATACCTCATATCCAATCCAATAGTGATACTTGGATCCTTATAGGAAGCCTTGGATGGGCTTTTCAAGCTTTGTTACTAGAAATTGTAAATGGTTTATATACATGCGGGGAGAGATAGTATGTATACCTAGGATAGGATCACCAAACGTTTTACTTGCCTCCATGTGATTGATACTTATTCCCTAAGAAAGACACTTTGGATGATCTCATTGGCTAGATGTTAATACAAGTTCATGAGTGATACTCGGTCCCCTATGTGAGATATTAGGGACAATCTTAGAGGGTTGATTGCATGCCATGTTGAGAGTGATACTTGGGATTACTTTTATGGATCTCCTTGGATGGACTCTTACAGTATTGGATTTTTATAGTTCCCCTAGAGAAATACTTGGGATTCCTTTTGGATCACCTTGGATGGTTTTAAGGTGTTTACTCAAAAATTCTGATGATGAAATTTAAATTAAAGAAAACTAATGTGTAACTGAAATTCTAGGGATTCATCTACTAAGCCAAATAACTTTCTTGGGGATGGTCAACCTTTTGATGATTTTTTTATAATATCTCATTTCACCATATACCATACTTTCATAAATTACCTTGGTTCATAGATATCTATCTTTGGTTGAAGTAGCTGGAATCAGTTGGGTATCCCCCAAGGAACATGAACTAATGTATATATTTAATTAATCTCTGCCTTTAATTTATTATTATTGGAACCCTGCTCATTTGATATGCACTGACTAGATTTATCTAGACACTATTGGTGGTAACCTATTGAGTATATCTCAAAACCTATTTGTTCTTCCATTGGTACCCAAGAAGAAATCAATATTGCAGGTATAAATAAAGGGAACGATCTAACTTCTAATGATTGACTCTAAGTTCAAGGTTAGAGTATGGGAGTAAAGGAATAAGCTTACGATCATGATGCTAGTAGTGGAAGCTTTTTAATTTTTTTTTATTTTGTTATATCATGTGGTATATGTATGTATCCCCTACATCACATGTACTTACTTTATATAGCAACAAGATCATCATCATCATTTTGTATATATTTATGATTCATTTTATGCCTATTTATTATTCTTCGATGTTTACTATTAATTATTATTCTCCTGTATGTTCTTGTCTATTTTTTATTCTTATTTATATTAATTACCAATGTACTACACTTTGACTCTTAAGGGAATAGTCTCACCACAGACACACCCTATGCCCTCACTGCTAGTCGGCATCCCCTAGTATACAAGGAGGCACACTTGAGGTCTTGTGGCCAACCATCTAGGGGTGTCGTTAAGTGTCTTCTGGGGAGGGATGCTACAATATTCAATAAAATTCCTTACTAAAATTTATTAAATACATGATATTGATAAATTTTATTACTTCATTTTTAGATAATTGGAAACCAATAACACATAATTAAACCTCTATTTGAGGCACTTCTCTAAAAATGACAAACTAAATTGATACAAATCCATCTATTGGCAATGAAACATGAGGATAATCCTCAAGTATAAGAAAATTATATATGTTTTGGATCAAGAAATACCAACATAAACTGATTATAATACTACTCATAGGAGTGTGGTACATACAATAATAATAACAAGGATGGAAATGATATCTCATGTCTCATAATAGTAACTAGGAATTCAAGCCTACAAAAATTTCATAGATCAATATATGGATTCAATATGATTGAATAGTTAAATTATCTTAATCAAAGGCAGGCTACATATGAGCATTATAGAAAAAATTTAAAACTAGAAAAGTGAATTCATTAGGATGAAAGGGAATTGAAATAGGGGTTCTAATAAATTACTAGAAGAGATGAATATTATTAAATGAAGCAAGGATTCTAAACTGTGTTTTTCATTATAGAGGTCAAACTTTATTACATTACTTCATGGGTATTAAATACCAATTTTGATTCATAAATTTTTATAAATATTAATAATTAAAAGTAAATGGGAGTTAAAAAAGGGATAATTGGACCTTACCTCGAAAATAAGAAAAAATTGAATCCTTGTATATGGGGATTTAAAAGATAAATATTACTACCAGATTAGTTCTTGAGTTAGAGAATTTAATTTTTTATACTATCCATAAAAAACATAATTTATATATCTATTCTTGATAATAAAGAAATTTTATTTTTATTTAAAGATAAATATTGTTGTATTTATTTAAAAGTAATATATTATGATGGTGAAAATATTATTAACAATCTGTATTCATTTGATCATAAAAAAAACTTTCATAACATGGATGTGAAACATGTCCAAAATAATGATTCTAACTCTTTATACCTTCGAAATTTTCACCTAGGTCACATTAATCAAAAAAAATCAAATTCACTATATATTTGGTTTCTGGGATCCATTTGACTGTGTATCATATGATATATATAAATCTGGTTTAAAAGGTATGATTTCAAATAAATCATTTTCAAGAAAAGTAAAGAGAGAAATAGATTTATTAGACCTAGTGCATTATATTATACGTGGGACTTTAAATGTCCAATATCAAGGAGGTTATCAATACTTCATTTCATTTATCTATGATTATAGTTGTTGTGGTTATGAGTTTTTTATGTGATAAAAGTTTGAATCCTATAATAAATTTAAGTAATTAAAAAATAAAGTACAGGATCAACTTGGAAATTGTATTAAAGCTCTCGGATTAGATCAAATATGTCAATACTTACGCTAATAGTTTTTTGAACATCTCAATGAGTCTAATATTATATCACAAATCCCTACACCAGGAACAACATAATGGAATGGTGTGTCTGAAAAGATGAGTCAAACCATGTTGGATATGGTCCAATTAATGATGATTCACACAAACCTACCTCAATACTTTTGGGATTATGATCAAAAAATTATGTTCCTTACACTAAACCAAGCTACAACTTATACATTATAAGATACTACATATGATATATGGAATGGGTACAGTATAAAAATATATTTTCTAGAGATTTGGGGTTGTGAAGCATATGTTAACAATATGAATTTCTCTATGTTAGGACCCAAAATAGATAAGTGTATCTTTACTGGTTATCCCAAGGAAACCAGGGTATACGGATTTTATAATACCTTTACAAACATGGTTTTGGTGTATTGATGTGTTATTTTCATGGAAAAGGAGTTCCTTTCAATGAAAAAATAGTAGGAGAGAACTAGAAATTATGGATGTTCTCAACCAACAATAGTATTTATTTCTTATGATACATGATTTTGTTCCATAAAAGGTAGTAGAAGAAGAACCAACTAAATATAAACCAGAACTAAGAAGATCAAGTATGATTCTTTTTGAACTTAAGTGTTATGGACTTATCATGTAAAATAATTATGTACAATGGTTATTGATAGTGAACCAACCACCTATAAATAATACATTACTAGTTATGAATCTAGGAAATGGCTTGGATCATTAAAGTATGAGATAGAATCTATACATGCCAAAAAATAGAATTTATTTTATTAACCAAATATGTCTAGAATGATGGTGTATAAATGTATTTTAAGAAGAACATTGACATGAATGGTAGAGTATCCACATTTAATGAATGTTTAGTTATGAAATATTTTAGTTAAATTCTTATAAATGATTAAGAATAATCATTATCCCAACCTATGATTCTTAGATCCATTAGGATTATCCTAGTCATTATATAATTATAAAATTATGAAATATATCATATGGATATCAAAATATCATTACTCAGTATAAATTTACTCGAGGATATTTACAAGATATAGCCCAAGGGTTTTGTTAATACTATTAATTCTAAAAAGCTATATTAGTTATAAATATTTAGTTAAAAACTTAAGTTATCTTCATAGAGTTGTAATATTAATTTTAAGGAAAAAATAAAATAGATTGGATTTATTGAGAATAAAGATGAACCTTGTGTGTATAAATAGATTAATGGGAGTATAATTTTCTTTCTAATGTTATATGATGATGAAATATTTCTCATGGGAAATTACATTCTAAATCAAATTTCAATAAATACTTTTCATGAGAAACTATTCTAAATAAATTACTTATGAGATACATCATAATCATTGGTACAAAAATTTATTGGGATATATCAAGAAAGATTCTAAAGATAAGTCATGTTACATATATTGGAAAGATATTGATTCAATTCCAGATTAATGATTGTGCATGTAAATATAATTTTTGAGACTCAATGTCTATATTCCAATCAAAAAAGGAAACAAAAGTATGAGTTACCTTATGCATCAGCTACAAGGTATATCAAGTTTACCATGTTATCTACTCATCAAAATGTGTCATATACATTGAGAATAGTGAGAAACTACTCATATTATAATGATGAAGAGTATTCGATCACTGTCAAAAATATTATAAAGTACCATTGAAGAACTAAGGATGTATTTTATATATATATAGGTGAAGAAGAATGTGTATTATGATGTTATAGTAATGTATGTTTTCAAATAGATATTAATTGTTTAAAATAATAGTTACGGTTTTTTTGGAAAAATAAAGGTTTTATTAGTTGGAAAAGTTACAAGAAAGCAAAAATGGTTAATTATACAATCAAACTGAGTAAATTGTGGAATTTTATTTAAATAAAAATTGGATTAAGAAGTTAAAAACATAAATATAGGTTATTATAATCATAGTAGAACTAATTGAAAACTTTGTGGTAATAATAAGAAATTTCGCAAGATAAGGATAAATGATCTCAATAGAAATATATGAATATCCTTCAATGATATCATCTCATTTATGATATTATAGATCATGGTGATGTATAAATTTATAAGACTATTTCATAAGATAATCTAATAGACCTTATAAATAAACTACTATCACAAAAAAACATGAGGGGAATGTAAAATATTTTGGTATTAGATACATAGAAAATTGGTTCTAGTGAAAGTGGGTGATGATAGGAATTTTTCATTAGAGACAAATCAAGGGATTATGATTGAGGTAAATGTTTCTATGATGTATTAATTTATTAAATAAAGAATTTAATTCTTCAATTATTATTATTATTTGTTTTATTACTTTAAATATACTAATTGTGATAATATCCCTCCATGTACTTAAGGTCTAGGTTTTATACCTAGCTAACAACCATTATGAAAGTAAGGATTATGTAGTGAGGTTCGTATGAATAGTGGTTGTATAAATGTTGATATACAAATTACTCACATGGGTTACTAGTGAGTCCTATTGAATCAAATGTGACATTATATGAGAAAACCCACATAGATTATCCCATTTATTTATTTTCTATAGATTAGTGAGTAGAATTTAGGTCTCCTTTGACCAATGGGTTCAAGGTATGCTTGATAATAAAATTTCTATACTTAGGCTTCAATATTATCTAATTTTATAATTTGATCTAAATAAATGGTCCTTTGGTATGTTATGGATATATATTGGTTGGACATCATTTGAGATTTTATTGTGTGTTGTCTAATTGTGAGATAGTTTTAACATCGTGATCCTTGTTTGAGTTGTATTAATAACATGTATAGACATGCTTAATATAATAAGATGTATTAATATGTTCAATTAATCTATATAAATGATAGATTTTTTAATGTTGAGTGGTGTGGGGTTAACATAATCGATGGTTTATAACTATACTTTATGTAATTGATAATAGGAACTTTATATAGTATATACATGGGTGATTATATCACGTGAATACTTTTATAGATTATATTATAATTTTGAATTAGATTAATAATTTATAATAATAATGTAAATTGTTAAAATGAATCAAAAATAATTTTTCCAATGCTAGAATTTTTAGTCCAATTGTGTTTAATATTTTATGGAATTTATTTTGATAAAAATATTTAATGAAAATAAAATAATGTATTTGAAAAAATATATATATTATTATTATTTAAAAAAAATATTCATAGGTAGATATAGATATATAAATATATAAAAAATTTCAGCATTTTCTATCAAATGAAACCTTATTGATGACTTCTTTCATGTGAGTAAAGCAATAAACATCATCAAAAGGAAATCCCCAGGATGGATACTCTGTACAAAAAAAACTAAAAGATTAAATAAAAGTACAAAAATAAATTATAGGTGATACAAACTCTCAAAATATTTCAAAATAAAGAGGACAATTTAATTAAAGTATTATTTCATAGAATAGTTTTAATATGAGTGATTATTGAGTCATAGATCTATAGGTGTTCATCAATAGTAATTCTTCCATTAAACATCCAATTTTTTAAGAATAACTAATTTATAAAACCAAGAATATTGGGTTTTTTTAAAAGGGACTTTAATGATGATAGAACTATTTATAATGTTGGAAAATCATTATCTTAATTTAATTTATAGAAATAAACTTTTTTAGGGGTTTCATTGTCATTTTTAATGAGTAATAATAAAACTAGTTTTTATTGTTCTTTGAGAACACAAAATATCTCTCCTTTTCTTAAATTTCTTTTCCCATATAAGTGTGATACCTTGATCATAAATAATAGGTTTATTTACTTTAGTTTTATTAGATTTATGTGGAGTTAATAAATCCAATCACTAATCAGAATCCTTCTTTAAACTCTCATAAGGCATGGAATTAGTAGATTGAGGGCTTGGCTCAAAATGACCTAACATTTACCCTAGTTGATATATATAATTTGATTATATTATTTCTCCCACAAACATATATATTCTATTATAGGGGTTATGTATTTATTATATCAATCAATGTTTAATCATCTTCATCTTAAGTGGAAATGATGTCTACGAGAGATGAATCTACTGAGGGAACTAAAATTCCAGTGCCAAATTCAATCACCACAAGTTCATAGCCATTAGTTAATGAAGATTCTATATCAATAAAAGTTTCGTTAGTATTTATAGATTCAATTACTAGTGTTTTAGATTCATTTTTGTTGATTAATTTGGGACCTTCATTTCACTAATAACCATGCGAATAGGGATTTCTACAACACTAAAATCCATACCATTATGTGATATAATTGCCACAACCATTGAGTCATTCACTGTGCCAATGTTACATGACCCTCCATGATAATTGTCCTACTAAACGTTAGTTTTCTATGTTATAGAAGTAAAATTAGATACCTTTACACACTTTGAAACATAATTACCATAGTGTTTTAACTTAAAGAAAAATTTTGGGACATCCACATATAAGACATCCTGAAAAAAACTTATTCACCAATCTTAATCCAAATTTATCATGGTAGCGTGTTTGAAATATAAATATCCACAGACACTAATGATACATATGTCCTTGTAAATTCAACATAGAAAATTTAATTTTGATTAGTGAACCCAAAGTATTTTCAATCAAAATTAGGGAAAAATGAATTAACAAATTATTGGTAAACGGGTAAAAACAACCCAAATTAAAAGAAACAGAGCCCCACCTCTATCCAATGAATAAGGGAACCATTTAAAGACTATAATTTTTATCCAATTATCTTCCATGAGTGATTATTATAATAACAATATTACTTTTTATCAACCTTATATCAAAGGAGGATATAATTCACTTTCAATACACCCGCTGAACGATTTTAAAACCTGGTTCCTTCTGATGATTTCTTAATTGAAACCATAATTATTATTATAATATAATGTAACAAATCTAGTTTTAAATTTATTTATATATATATGTATGAGACATCTAAAAATATTTAAAAAAATATTTTAATAATTATTTTAGGGTTAATATTTATTTTACTAATTCTATGTAAAATGGATGGATAATATTTATTCAACTTAATAGACTATTTTTAATTCCTTTGAATATTGAAATTTATATGAAATAAATTCTTAGACCAAGGAGCCTATAAAAGTATAAAGAACATGATCATTATACCACATCCATCATAAATGAAATAAAATTTCTTATTCTTCTCTATCATTGAGAGACCATTCTCACCCACTATTGTTGATAGATTATTCATTTTAAAGATCAAAAAATGAAGGAGGAAGAACAAAGATCACTTTTCTAATAAAATGTAAAATCATCATTTTCTCATTAATAATGGATAAAGATTGTTTTTTATGAGATAATTTATGGGTAAAAATCATTATTTCATCAGTATAATATTTTGATTTATAATTATATTTTTTATGTTCTAGATGGTCTTGGTTTTAAAATTATTTTTTATATTTTTTGTTTTAAAGATACTTAAATCACATATAAAATTCCTATGTCACATGGGTATTGTTTGAGATCATTTTTAGGTGGGATTACTACCCTGATACTTTATTAATTCTCTATATCCATGAGCTGATATACCTTTGATAAGATAGACCCAAAGTTATACCAATATATTGAATTTCTAATAGGATATGATGCACAATGATTTTATCATAGACTGATGCTTACAGTGAGGTCTTAGAATGGATTTATATGTTAGAGTGTTTTCCATTTTTCTATATACTTACCAAATATATTTTAGATTTGGTTGTCATAATGGATATTGTTTTTGATAAATAGTGGATGATGATGGATTTGTGGCCATATCAGGTTAGAGAGTGATTATTAGTAAATGTTAGAAAGAAATGGTCCTCTTGATCAAGAGGGAGAGGATTCATCTCTAAATGAATAATTTCTACAAGATAAATAATAGGTTCATAGGGAAATTTCAAATTTTTAGGAAATATGGCATGTTATATATATGGATTACTTAAAAATGGATGTATGTGTGATTATCTAATGGGTATCAGAGTGATAAAATGGAAAACCAACTAAAAAATATAAATGGAATTTCTATAATTCTCTTGCAGTAATTTATTATAGAGAACACTGGGAGTTTTTATAGGTGGTACCTCTAACACTCTGACCTAAACAACCAGGTCCATGCTCGAGTTCCACATGCCTCATTCTTGCCTCCCCGTATATAAGAGGTTATTGACTAGAAGCTAGGGTCTCAGTCAATTAGTAGAGAGACTATACCCTTAGTGTCATTTCCCATCACAAATGATAAATAAATAAACAATATAATAAGAAATCAAAGTAAGAAGTAGAAATTGAATGATGGAATGCATGATATACAATAAAAATATAAATGGGATCCCAAGGTGGAAATCCAAAAATAGAGTATATATAGTAGATAAATAAATAAATGAAATTTTAGGATCATCTAGAGTCTATCTTGGTCTGCAACCAAACCCATAGTTCTCTGCTCGACCATTCACCATAAGGGCCCTTCCATTCACCTAATCCATACTCATGAAATCCATAAGCGCACCAAAATTCCTAGGTAGGGTGTGAGTAAAAGACTCATTAATACACCACCAATGCACCTTTAACAATTTTTCTCATATATAATAGGTTTGTTCTCTGATAATAATAAATGTTTAACAATAATAACAATACACAATCAAATGTTGAGAAAGGATGTGCTAACCAAGATACCACAAACCCCTGGCTGTGCCTACTTCATCTCTATACCAGAAGCATAAAGATGGAATTCATAAGTAACCAAAACTATCCATTGGTCTAGTGAACCTATTTATTGATATCCTCATGCCATCATGTGTACATACATCTCGTTATTCCCCAAGACTCAAATTAGGAATGCTACTCATAAATCACTAGGAATCGAGTTTGCTGTTAGAAAATCACTATGAATCAAGAAACCCCATAAATAACTAAGTATTGAGTGTTCCACTCATAAATCACTAGGTATAGAGTAACCTAGTACTTGGCCTCTAGGAATTTACCGAATCCCAAACATTGTGTTCTATGGTATCATTGTATTCCCAATCTATGCTCAGGTAGGGATAGTCATGTCACAAAGCTCCACCTATTTTGAGAACCAATAACAATACCTATGAAGGAAAGCTAACATACATAACAAGGTAGAGAATAACATTTAAGCATATAATCATGATAATAAAGTAGAAACATGCATATATGTGATCAACATAAAAAATAAAAAACAATCTAAAAGTGTAACTCATGGAATAAATTATCATTATGTGTCTCACAGGCTAAACACACATCCAAATGAGATAAAATTAATAAAGTTGAATCAATGTATGTCAACATAAGAACTATATCAAAGAAACATGTGTAAACAAGATCGTTAAGAGTTCAGAAACTTTATACGTGAAATTCATAGAAAAAGAACTTCAATTTTCATCAAGTAATTGATACTTGAACCACTTCCATGTGTTCATTGGGTAAAATGGATCTCTAAGGATTCCAAGAACCAAACACAAATTTTTTTTTTCCAAAAGAAATAAAATATCACATGTGATAATAGTTTTCTCTCTCTTGGATAATTCCCAAATTATAAAAATATTCAAATTCATGTGCTAGAAATTTATTCCTCAAAGAATAATTATAAAAATGCATGTGATAATACTCTATATATCTAGAATAATTTGTTAGTTATAATCATTTATTATTATTCTTTGATAATTTTGGGTTATTATTATCTCAATAATTCCTTATCACTCTTTGATAATTTATAGTTATTATTATTTGAGAAATATCTAATCAATTTCTCCAAAAGAAAAGGTAGAATTAGTCAAGAAAGGAATGAGGAAAAAGAATATAAATTCCCACCTATAATTATTATTCTAAAACATTAAACCCAAAAAGGTAAGATGGAGGAGAGTTATACCATGCTTATAAACTAGAATAAAGTTTCATATTAATCTAAAGAGGCTTTGCTAATTCCGAAAAAAGGAAATCTAGAATTCCCAAACTCAAGAGGATAACCAAAAATTAAGGTCATAGGAGTTTGACTAGTTTAGAAAATAAATCATGAAAAGGATCATAATATTAAAACCCAAAAAATAAATATCATCATTTAATTTTTGTTTTAAGTGATTCATAGCTATAAAGTATTTTATCTAATACATAAATGTGATTTTAGGATCTAAATGAGTGTAACAATCAAAAAAATTGATTTTTTCATTTAAAAATAATCAAAATAATGTATTGGTGTGAGTTGGGGAAGAAGGAATGAAAAATAATGGTTTTAAATGTACCCTAATTCTAAAAGGGGAACTATGTTAGGGTAAAATGATTTTACCCTTTTGTAGGATATCCTACCCTTATACATTAAGAGACAACTCATACGAACCTTACACAGCTAATGAGATAACCCTTATGTATGTTAGTAAAATTCTACCAAGTCTAGGTTCTCATATCATGCTTCATTGAATTCCAGGGAACATTATTGAAGCATATGATCCCATTTTCAAGTCATACACTTTGATTTTCTATCTGTTTGAGTATGGTATGATGTGATAAATCTCAACCAAGTACCTAAGTCTTTATTCAAGACTTTACAAAACTATGACATAAAATATGAATATTTGTTATATATGATTCTCAATGGAACTCAATGTAAGTGTACCATCCCATGGACATAAATATTTCATATCATTCCTTCTGAGTGAGTCTCACAAATCTATAATAATTGAGAAACCTTCGTCAATCGATTGAAAATCACCCAAACATCATAATAATAACTCGTATCTAGGGGTAAACCAATCATAAATTCCACCATTATGTCATCACACTTCCACATGGTAGTAAAAGTGGATAGAGAAAACCACCAGGGTTTTGGTGCTCACCATTTACCCTTTGGAAGGTATGGAATCAGGAAGAAAATCCATTGTTGTACCTCTTCATCTAGAGGTATGGAAATACCTCATCATAACCTCTATGATGGAAGTACGGATTATTACTCTCCCATACATGAGGATTACATTGGGGACTCCCAATGATTTTTCAAGGGAAATTAATATAGAAGATAACTTGAGTGATAATTCAAGTATAAACACAAAATGTTTAGATGTGAATGAAACAGATGCACCTATATGAACAAGGTAGTAGATTAAGTAGATGTAATCAAGATCATACATCATAAAGTATATAGTCTCTCACCACCATAATTTGATGTCTAATCCAATTAATAAACATGGATTTCTTCAGATCCATGACCATGTCTTAGATTCACCTAACTCCTCGTCATCTAGGACTACTATTAAACAACATGTCTAAATCCCTAATTCCCTAACTATGTATTACATGTTCACCTATCTTTGTACTTGGAACAAAATGTATAGAGATTTTCCATATTTCCTTATCAGTATCACTTTATTTGAGGTAATAGGTATAGCTTTTGGTAATAACCTCTCATACCATAATTGAAACACTAAGTACCTCCACGTCCTATATAAGGTGTTAAAAACCCACTTCCCTACCTTGTATTTGTGTTGTGGCTCTAGAGAAACCCCTTAGCCTTCCCCTTTGTACTTCTGGAAGCATCTCTAGAAAGGACACTGATATCTAGAAGAAGAACCACAAATATATCCTCTATCAGACCCTTCTTGAACATCAATGCTTTGTGGAACACCTCCATGAACCATTTTACATAAGAAGACACCATTACCAAGCTCTATTAAAGCTCCATGAGTTCTGGAGCACTGTCTGACTCCAACATACTTGGAAGGATATATTTGAAGAAGAGATTATTGAAGGTCTCCCAAGTCAGACCATCATATAAACTTGACTGGTTGACAATACCTCACCACCTTCTGGAGGTTCCTTGTATCATGAATTATTCTGGAATAATATTCTTATCAAATGTAATCTTGATGAGATCAAAGATACCCTCAATGACATCCATTGATTCCTCAACATCATATGGTCCACTAGTGGACTAAAAGACTGGTGGATGCTAGAGTAGGAATTCTCTGTCATAGTTGAACTTAGACCTCAATGTTTAGAATCCTGACTAAGGGTGACCCACTACTTGTGCTACAGAGGAAGGTATGAAAATGTGCTCTATAGCACCCTCTTATATAGTAGGTGGTAGAATAGGGGTATTGGAAACACCCTAGCCTGTATCGGCTGGTGACCCTATTAATATTCTATGAGGTTTAATAAAATATAACATAATGGTAAGAATTATAATATAAATTTTTATATAGTAAATTGTATAAGGGACCACACAAGGTTCTCTAACGAGACTACCCATAACCCAATATATAAACCTCCTAGCACTAACCAATGTCTCATCCTTCCAAATTAGTTATAGTTGACATATATATACTAAAACATAACAGTATTCTCAATTCAAATAATCAATTCCAATATAGGCATATCATAATAGTAAAGAAAAGGAGATATATCACACAATAGTGAATCTATCCCAAACAGATAGCACAATTCATGGAATTTAATTTAAGAACTACTATGCATCACAATAATAGGTATATATATATAATGAGAACCTATGTGCCTAATCATGATGCATGAACACACCTGAAATCTCATAAAAATATTAACAACAATCCCTTTGATGGTAACTCGGAGATCTATTACACATGTGTTATCTAGAAACATAGAAACTCCCCTACCTGATTCCTACACAACTATATCATTTCTATCATATCCCAGGTAGGACAAAAATAAAATAATAAAACTAATTCTCTAATACCATTTTGTAACACCCCAACTCAAACCATTGAGTCTGATCTAGAGTGCCGCATAACCTCATACACGCTTCCCCATATGCAAGAGGCTACTGGCTTGTAGTGAGTGTATAAGTCTATTAGTTGGGAGACTATACCCTCGGTATCATGTCACAGCATAGATGATAAATAAATAAACAATATAATAAGTAATAAAAGTAAAAGGTAGAAACTGAAAGATGACATATATGACATATAATAAAAAGATAATTGGGATTTTGTGATGACAAGAAAAACTAGTGTATATGTAGAAGATAAAAAATGAAGTAGTGGGGCCTCCGGAATCCATCCTTGTATTCTAGTGGGTCTATTCTCATCATATTAACCATCCATTATAAGTCCATTTCTCTTAGTCAGGTCTTTATTCATGAAATCTACTAGCGAACAGAAATGTCTGAGCAGAGTGTGAGTACAAGACTCAATAGAACATAACCAACGTATCATTAACAAGTGTCATCATGTATAATAGGTGTATTTCATGATAAAAATAAATTTGTAGCAAGTATAACAACACACAATCATGTACTAAGTGTTTGTGTTCTTACCAAGCTTCCAAAAACCCCTGACCATGCTTGCTTCATCTCTGTGTTAATAGGATAAAGAGAGAAGTCAAAAGTAACCAAAAATAGCCAAATTGAACATGATATTATTATTAGAAAACCTTATGGAATCATTCATACAATCATCTTGGTATTCCATTGGCCTCAAGTTCAACTTTACACACACAAATCACAAGGAATCGATAATGCCACTCACAAATCACTTGGTATCAAGAAACCTTCCATCAAGTGTACCACTCAAAAAATCACTAGGTAGTAAGAAACAAGGTAATTTTCTTCCATATTCTGAGTGTATCACCAACATGGTGTTTTTTGGTATCATTATATATCCAACCTATGATTAGTAATGTCATCTGTATCATCGCAAGTCATTCACGCTCCCCCTATAAGGGACAATCATTTCATGACGGTCCATTTATTTTGAGCACCAATAATGATACCTCCAAAGGTAAGGTAACATAAATAACATGGTATAGCATATAAGGTAAGTGTATTATCATGAGAATAAAGTAGAAACATACATAGATGTTATAAACATCAATCATGACAAACAAGGTACAATCATAACTCATGGAATCAGTTAACATAACGGGTCTCACGGGCTACACACACACCCGTATGCGATCTCAAACAAGAACTATATCAATGAAACATGTGTTGATTAAAGACCCAAAAGGTAAGTTACTTTCTACCTCAAACTCATTGATTAAGAACATCAAGGTTGATCAAGTAATTTTCAATCGAACCATGTCCATGTGTTTTTATGCTCAAACCACTTTGCAAGGATTCTTAGAACCAAATCCAACTATTTTATTTCCAATAGAAATAAAATATCACATTTTATAATTTTTTTCTCTCACATATATAATTCCAAAATTAACAAAATATTCTAACACATGTTCTATCAATTTATTCCTCAAATAATAATTATAAAACCATATGTGATAATACTCTATAACTCTAGAATAATACACATGTAATAATCCTTTATTATTACTCTTTGATAATTTTAAGTTACATTCATATCAATATTTCATTATCACTTTTTAAAAATTTCGAATTTATTATCATTTCATAAATATTTTTTAAATTTATCCAAATTTAAAGGAAGAATAAATTCACTATCACTCATGAAAAGTGGGATGAAAAAGAATATCAATCCCACCTAGAATTATTCTTATAAAACACTACATCAAAAAATGTAAGAGATAAGACGGTTTTTTCATGCCTTGAAACTACAATAAAGGATTAGATTGATCACATGTGACTACAAAAGTTCAGAATAGAGGAAATATAGACAGCCTGGACTCAAAGGATAACCAATCACAAATGATTCAAGGGTTTAGTTATTTTAGAAAAACAACCACGTATAGGTTCACAATTTTAAAAACCACAAATTAAATATCATCATTTAATTTGTGTTTTAAGTGATTCATAACTATGGAGTTTTAAATTTCATCCATAAATATGATTTATGTATTTTAATGAGTCTAAGAATCAAAACCCATGATTTATAGCATTTAAAAATCGTCAAAAGTGTAAACTAGTGTGAGATGGGGAAGAAGGAATGAAAAATAAGGGTTTTAAAACTACCCTTAGACTAAAAGGGGCGTTGTGTAAGGGTAACATGGTTTGACCCTTATGTGGGATAGATTACCCTTATGCATCAATAGAATACTCAATTAACCCTTACATATCTTAAGAGATGGCCCTTATGCATATGTGTACACTTACACAAATACACATACACAAGTCGGCACCCTTACGCAGGCCTTTGGTTACCCTTATTTAGTGCCTAGATACCCTTAAATAATGCACTGGTACCCTTACATAGAACATGGACACCCTTACACACAAGTTTACTTTCCCTTAATCTATATACGTTGTACCCTTGTGCAACTCATATAAAAAGGAGTTACCCTTAAATTGAGGAGTAAATATCAAGGTTCCCTTATGAAATTTCCATATTACTATAATATAGTTATTGTTACCCTTAAAAGGAATATGAAAATTTTATTTAACCTTAATTAGAAGCTTGTAAAGCACCCTTACCCTTACAAAATTCATGAAAAATGGATTTTACGCTTACTCTAGTTCTTAAAAACTCACCATACCCTTATGTAAACCATTAAACCTTAATTAATGGTGATTTATATTGAAAATTTAGATTTTCACAAAAAACTTATAAATTTAGAACAAATGAGATTTTAAGGATCAATTAAAAATTGATAATATTATAATTTTACTCCTCTAATGAATTCCCATCCCTAAGTAGTTTCGCAAGAAGTCTTTCTCAAACAACTCAAACCACTGATCTCAAACATTAAACTCTCACTCCTGCTTCTATTTCAGAATATGTTCATGATACCACTGAACCTGGACAAGTGGTTCCATCTTCACTCAATGGACTTTATCACTCTAATCAATTATCCTTATTGGATGTTCCTCATAAGATACATCTAGCTCTAACTCAATATCCTTACAGTCTATAACATGGGTAGGATCGAACGTATTCCCTGAAGCCATGACACATGAATCGCATCATTAATACATCAATAAAAAGAGAAATATTCATATGGTACGCCACTATCCCTAATGCACATGATGATATCAAAGGGTCTAATAAACCTTTATGTTTTTATCCCTTAATTTTTCAAACTATGATGCCCCAACCAAGATGAGACACTCACAAGAAAACCCAATGCCAAAAATGAATATCCAAAGGTCACCTCCTTCGGTCTAAATAAAATCAATGCATGTTTTCTGTAGTTACCAACCACTTATTGATCAACTACACCCTCTTTGAGGTATATTGTACCATACTATTCCCAAAAACCATTTCCCCACCAGCCTCATGCTAATAAAGTAGTGGATAGAATGGCCTCTGTATAGATCCTCGTAAGGAACCATCTTAATTGAATCCTAGTACTGTTGTTTTAAGATAAAAAAATCAAGGATATATTCCTATACCCTACTTTACTGATGTCTAGGATTCATGTTTGTAGAAAATCCTCTAGTATGTGAATCATCTACTCCAACTATCTATCTATCTGAGGATTGTACGTTGTGCTCAATATTAATTGACTCCCTAAGGTTTTCTATAATCCTTTGAAAAATAGTGATGTAAAACATGAGTCTCTTCAAAATACGATGCTCAAGGTAAATCCATGTAATCATATAATCTCATAGACATAAAAATTTTAAATCTTGCCTAATAAGTGAGCCTCTTAGATCAGTAATAGGTAAGAAACCTTCTTCGACTGATTGAAAATCACCCAGACAATGTCACGATTCCTCAGGGTCCTTGGTAACCCTATCACATTTCCTATCACAATTTCCTCCCACTTCCTTGTGGTAGTGGAATTGGATGGAGTAAAACACTTGGACACTAGGTCCCAGCCTTTACCCTCAGTAGGTAAGTCATTGGGAAAACCAAACCAATAATGTACATCTTCATCTAGATGTATAGAATTCCCTCATCAGTTACTCTCTAATACTTGAAGAAAATAGTGCTCTCCTTTGCATGAGAAAAACATCATCATTAACCAATGATGTATCAGGGTAAAATAATGTAGATTATAACTTAATTAGTAAGTCAATTATAGCCACAAATTTTGCAGATATGAAGGAAAGGGAGGGGTCAGTATCAACAAGGTAGTAGATTATGTAGATGTGATCAAGAGTATACCTTGTACAGAAGATATTATCTCACTATAATCAGTTGGTGTCTAATCCACTTCATAAACATATCTTTCCTTAGATCTACAACCCTATTTGAAACTCACCCGAGTCCTCATCATCTTGGCCTACTACTAAGAACCTGGGTGGAATCCATGATTCTCTCACTGTATCTACCTCGATCACTTATGGTTGGACCTATTACAAAATTTCTATAGATTTCCCATCATTATAGATTAGTGACACTTGATCTAAGGCCTTGGGCAGAACTTTTGATAATTCATTCTTAGTTCACAGTTAAAATGTTGAGTGCCACCATTCCCCATAGAAGGTTCTTACAAACCACTTCTCTGCCCTAGTTATGTGCTACTGTTATGGCTCAATCCATCATCCTTTATATTTTTAATTTTGTAATCATCCCTAAAAAGTCAATTGATATCTAGAAGAAGAACAACAAATTTATACTCTTCCATACCCTTCTTGACCATCAAGGCTTTATAGAGCACCACAGTGAACCATATCGTATAATCAAACATTGTCACCAATCTTTATCAAAGATTTGTGAGTTCCTAAGAACTAACAAACTCCAAAATAATTATAAGGGACTCTTTGAAGAATATTTTGTAAAAGTTCACCCAAATCAGACATTTATATAACTCTAATTAATTCACAACACCCCACCACCTCCTAGTGGGTCATTGTAGCATGAATACTACCAGTTTCGCCTTCTTGTTTGTGGGAATCAACATAATATTGAATATACCCTTGATTAAATCCATCTAGTAATAAATATCCTATGGTATAATGGTTCCCTAAAAGGTTGGTGGATATGGGATCTATAATTCCAAGGCGTAGTTGATCATATACCTCAGTTCTTGGACTTCTAGATGAGGTTTACCCACTGCAAATTCTACAAGGGAAGGTGCAGAAATGTTCAATACTGTACACTCCTACACAACAGGTGGTAAAACAGGGGTGATAAAAGAACCCTAGCCCATGTCAGCTGGTGGTCCCATTAGTCATCTACAATTTTTAATCTTCTATAACATGAAGGTAAGTATTATAAAATAATTTTTTATATCCGTACATGTATAAGGGATTATAAAATTTTCTCTTAGGATTATACCCCTAACCCAAGGTGTAACCCTCCTATCACTAAACAAGTTATCATCCCTACACGTTACTCATAATAATTATATATATTCTAAAATGCAATATCATGATCAATTCAAATAATAAATGACAATGGTGATATATCAAAATAGCATGGCAATGTGGATATATCACACAACATATAATCTATCTCTAATGGATAGCATGATTTAGGTCATTCTATTTAAGTAAGAATATGAATCATAATAAAAGTTATATATATAGAATGTGATCCTACATAAAAAACCATGATGCATGAACTCGCCTAAAATATCAAAAAAATAGTAACATAAATCTCTTCAATTGTAACTCAGAGGCCGGTTACACATATGCTAGAAAAGAACATAGCAACACACCTACCCATGTCCTATAAAGTTATCACATTTATACTATGTCTTAGGTTGTTCAAATCGAAAAAGAATAAAATTGGTTCTCTAATAATGTTTTGTAACTCCCAGGACTGAACCACTGGGTCCATGCTAGAGTTCCACATGACCTCATGCACACCTCCCCATATTCTTGAGGATGCCAATTAGTAGTGAGGGTCGAATTCCATTAATGGGGATAATATACCCTCGGTATCATATCATACCACAAATGATAAATGAGTAAATAGTATAAATATTAATCAAAGAAACAATCAGAAATTGAAATGTGGAATACATGACATGAAATAAAAATATGAAAATTGATACCAATCTTAAAACAAAAACCAGTGTGTATATATCATATAAATATATAAATGAAATAGATGGGTACTCTAGAGTTTATCCCAATACTCTACCGGCTCCATATTCATCTTTTTAACCATACACCAAAGGCCCTGATGTTATTAATATTTTCATAACTTTTTATAAACTCCATTTACTTATTTTATATTAAAAGTGCATAATTTGTGTGAAATATTAATGTTTAAATATTAATTATAATTTTTGAGCACTATTTGAATTCATCCAGATTCAAGTAAGTTTAATAGTTTAATAATAAATATCCCCCTACATATCCAAATTGTGTGGTTCTTGTTTTTTAGGGTTCCTTATTCAATTTCACACATATCATTAGAAGTAATCATTGGGAAATTATTCCATTTGAAGGGTCATATGGACCACAGAATAAGGATAACAAAATCTATGAAGAAATTGGACTATCCATGAAGATTGAATTACTGGGCTCAATCCAGAAGTGAAAGTTCATTAATTATCCTCAAAAATTATAATAAAAATTTAAGGAGTCATGAATAAAAAATTTAAGTCCCAAATACATAAACAAGGGGGCCAAATGAAGCTTTAAAGTCCATCTCACCATTCTGGTCGAGAATTAAAATAAGGCCACTATTCCTGAATTATCTCCTGATTTAATCATCAAATATGGTTGGGATTTTTCAGTGTGAAATATAAGATATGGGCTTCCAACTTTATAGATTAAATTAATTTTATTTGAGGGCATATTCCTATTCAAAATCCCATTCACATTTCAGCCTTTGAAAAAGTGTTGATAAAAATGGATAGGTGAAAACTGTTTAGTAAAATAGCCATATCATTGGCTCCAAAAGTACAATGGCCGCCCAATTTTTAGGTATGAAATAAAATATAAATATTTACAAATTTTAATAATACATAATCTTTAGATTCATCTTTATGGATGGAAAAATTTGCGATGAAATTGGAGGAGAAGATTTGGAATGCCAACTGTCCACCTCCTTGGGCTACAAATACCACCCCCTCTTCTCTTTGAATTTGGTTGGAATTTAAAAATATATGAGCATATATTTTCATGACCGAAGCCTTTAAAAAGGCTTTTAAGGACCTTCCATACTCATGTTTTCACTTTATATACCTTTCCTTCTCTCTTTTTTTCATTTACTTTTGTGTTGTTCTTCGTTTGTAATCGTGTAAGTGTTTGTTTTTGTAATTATATTTTAATGAAAGTTTCTTATTCTCTATATATTATTATAATCCCCCTTATATTAAATAATATTAGTGGTCTTAAAATAGTTTAAATATAGTGGAATTCTCTTCTCTTATTGTTCATTCTCATTCAATCTAAAGTCAGTATTTAATTCCCTTCACTGTTTGTGTGAGTGTGTTCGACGCACAACTCTTTTATTATCCTTTTATTTTTCTTAACATATTAATTAATCATCATAAAATTACAACTAGATTATTAAACACCCAAATGTATGAGTAAACATATCATTGGCGTGAGTTATAATTTAGGTATGTTAAGTTATTGAGAACTTTTTCTCGATGAATATTCTTTGAATTAACATTGTGTATGTTAGACTTAACATTTCATGGATTAATGACTTGTTTTGTTTAACGAGTGGTTTCCATGGATTATTGGAAACATAAATACACTACCATAAATAATATATGATTAATATTATAACCCTAGGTTATGTTAATTCTTGGATTAAAGTCTTACCACTTTGTAATTCCAATCAACGTCAACTTGTGACATGGGTGTTAATTTAATGCAATATAAAGCAAGGCTTAAGGATATCACAAGCTTAACTACCAAATGATGAACTCACCCCAATCTTTATAAAATTTTAAAATCCAACACCAATAATTAATCACTTCATTTAATCTCTGCAAACAAACCCCCCAATCAAAATACAATCAACTAAAAACAATATACTATTAAAAAGTATCATCACCAAGGATTCAACCCGAGTGCTGCTATACACATTAGCAGAGCATCGGAACATTGAATGGTTGATAGGTGACAATAAACTGTTCTTTCAAATGGATTCATTTTCGAGGATGGTGTAATTAAGTAGTCTTTAGTTTCTAGTTATTATAGAAAAAAAGAAACAAATTTTAAAATAAAAATAAAAATAAAACACAAAGAAAAAACTGACTTCTCATAAAAATCATAAACAGAAAAAAAAAACACAAAGAAAACCCCATATTCCTCTTTCTTCTAAAATGCCTCTGAATTCCCCATATCCTCCAAAAATATCCCTCGGATTTTTTTGAACCTCAAATAGAGCGAAATATTTGCCAACTTAGGAGGAACATTAGGGATAATCAAATAAATCAAGAACCAATACTTGTCCAACCAATTGAATTATATATGGATAATCCTAAGAAACAACCCCTTAAAAAACTTGATACCCCGGATATGAATCACCAACCCATTGGTATTCAATATCCAAACATAGAGGCTGAATTCGAACTCAAATAGAGTTTGATTAATCTTCTCCCTCATTTCCACAGGCTAGCTAGTGAGGATCCATATCTCCACCATAAAGAGTTCCAAGTGGTGTTCTCTACCATGAAGCCTCAATGGGTTTCTAAGGAAAAAAACTAATATTCAAGAATTCCCTTTTTCCTTAGCTGAATCTACAAAGTCATGGATTTAATACCTCCCTCCTGGTTTCTTAACCACGTGTAATGGCATAAAGTGAATCTTTTTAGAGAAATTATTTCCTGCTTCTCGTACTGCTTCTATCTGAAAGGAAATAAGTGGTATTTTTCAATTCATAAATGAATCACTCCAAGAATACTGGGATAGGTTCAAAAATCTTGTTGTAATATTTCCACACCACCAAATCCCTAACTAACTCTTGATCCAATAAATCTATGAGAGGTTATTTTCTATGAAGATAACTCTCATTGATGCCTCAAGTGGCGGTGCTCTTGTTGAAAAAAATCATGCAGTTGCAAGAGATCTCATAAGTAACATGGATGCAAACACACAACAATTCTATACTCAAGTACATGCTCAAGTCAAAAAATCCCAAGAGAATCAATCTGTAGAGCCCAAAAAGATGACTGAGTGGATGAGTGAACTTACAAGACTTGTACAAAAACTAGTTGTGGCTTCTAAATCCCCAACCTCATCTTCACCACAATATATGTTTCCTAGACCTGTCAAAAACTATGGAATCTGCAACTCACCAGCTCATCCAACAGACACCTATCCACAACTTCAAGATGAACCATCTGATTCATCTGGACCAATGGAGCTCAATGTCGAACATGCTCAGAGGAACACCAACCCTCAACAATCTGGTCGATTTTTTAAAAACATCAACCAACCCCACTATGAGCCCTTCTCTTCTACCTCCAACCATGGCTTGAGGTATGCTAATCCCATTTCTCATCCCCATCAATTCCTTCCTCAAAACCCAAACCAATTCCAATATGGTCAAGGTGGTGGTAACTTCCATCAACTTTATCCTTTTTTTCCTCAACCTCAAAGGAAAAATCCTCCTCCTTGATTCCACTATCCTAGTGACCCTTCCCAATTTCCAAACTAATACAATTGCTTTCCCAAAAATTAAATCAAGGTACTACCAATATGGTACAAGCCTATTCTTCCAAGAAACCATATAAAAGTGCAGTGGAAGATCTTTCCTCCTTCACTCGTTCCAGCCTCAAAAACATAGAAACACAAATTGGTCAACTTTCATCCCACGTATGCCAGCAACAATAATCAAATTCTTCCCAACTCTTAGTTCAACCATTACCCAACCCCAAGGGTAATGTAAGTGAAATTGCACTTATATTGGGGAATTAAATTTCTATGCCTCAAGATAAGTCCTCCAACCCCCTTTAAATTTTGACCTAGAAAATGAAAACAAAAAAAATCGAAAATGAATCTGAATCCATTCCCTCACCTCCTTCCATTCCACTTAGTAATCCAATTCCTTTTCCTCAAGATGTTTGTAAGACATATAATTCCTTAGAACCTGATCCTGAAATGATTGAAATGTTTAGACGTGTTGAAGTTAACATTCCCATGTTAGATACCATTAAAAAAATCCCTAAATATTCCAAGTTTCTAAAGGAGTTGTATACCCATAAGAGGCAACTTAGGACCTCTGAAAATGTTTCCACCAAGTATTCTTTTCCCATAAAGTGACAAGATGCAAGGACCTTTACAGTTCCATGCCAAATTGGAAGTTCCAACTTTGATGATGCACTCATAGACCTAGGATCCTTAATTAATTTCATGCCCAAATCCATCTTCTCTAACCTTGGTCTTGGTACCTTACATCCAACTAGTATTCTCATTTTATTGTCCAATCGAAGCACTGCTAGTCCTGAGGGTATAATCGAGGATGTCCTTGTTCATGTGAATTATCTTATCTTCCCTACTGATTTCTATGTCCCTAACATGGAAGGTGAAACAAACTCTTCTCGATATCCCCTAGTTCTAGAAAGACCATTCCTAATGATAGTGAGAACCAAAATTGTTGTCCATCCAGGCATTTTATCCATGGAATTTGTTGACTAACTGGTCAAGTTCAACATTTTCCAAGCCATGTGATACCCATCTGAGGATCACTCTGCATTCTCAATTTATTCTTATGATGACACTTTTGAGAGTCAATTGAACCCCATTCCATCATGTTCATCCTTTTTTGAAGATATAGGATCTTGTGAAACCTGCACCAAGATTAACCAATTAATAAATGGTGAAGTTGATGTGGACCTTTCATTCATAGACTCTATCAATATTGAGGATCTTGAAAACTCTCTTTAATCCCACATCAACTCTGATTTCTACTACACCACCTTGGAAAGTATAAAGGAAAATGAATAAAAACCAACTGAAGTTCCTTCCTCTATTTCTGAGTTTTCTAACCCACAAATGAAAGATGAGACTGATCTAAAACCTCTCCTTGAACACCTAAAATATGCATTTCTTTTCCAGAATCACTCTTATCCTGTCATTATCTCTGCTTCACTTACTGAAACCGAGGAGTACAAACTTGTTCAGTTTTTAGAGGAAAACAAAAAGTCCTTAGGTTGGACCCTATATGACATACCAGGAATCAACCCTTCCATTTGAATGCATCACATCAATATTCAGGAATCATCCAAACCAATTAGACAACCACAAAGAAGACTCAATCCACTCATAATTGAGGTAGTTAGGGAAGTGATCACCAAGCTTCTTCAAGATAGTATTATCTACCCAATTTATGATAGTGAATGGGTTAGTCCAATTCAAGTTGTACCTTATAAGGGTGGGATAACTGTTGTCAGAAATGAACATGGGGAGGTTGTCACAATTTGAGTGAATAAAAAATGGTGTGTGTAAATCGATTACCGAAAATTGAATGTTGAAACCCCAAAAGATCACTACCCTCTTCCATTCCTTGATCAAATGCTAGAACGATTATCCATAAAGTCACTCTATTGCTTTCTCGATGGATACACCGGATACTTTCAAATCCCAATCGCACCTCAGTGCTAAGAAAAGACTACTTTAACTTTACCCTTTGGAACATATGCTTATAGAAGAATGACTTTGGTTCATTGCAATGCTCCTGAAACATTCTAGAGGTTTATGATGATTATCTTTTCTGAATTCATTGAACACCACATGGACATCTTCATGGATGAATTTACCATTTTTGGTGAGTCATTTAAATCTTGCTTGAATTCAATCTCTCTTGTCCTTAAAAAGTGTTTCAAGTGAAACCTTATGGTAAATTTTTAAATATTTCACTTTATGGTTGTAAAGGGGATTGTTCTAGGGCACATAGTTTCAAAAGATATAATTGAATTTGATCCTGCAAAAATTGAAGTGATCCAATCACTTCTTGAACCACTTCTATTCGATATATCCATTAATTATTTGGTCATGTTGGTTTCAATCATCAGTTAATCCATAAATTCAATAGTATTTCCATACCACTCACTCAGTTTCTCCAAAATTATATCACTTTCCATTTCGATGAGGTTTTCAAGAGAGCCTTCGTTGAACTCAAAACTGATCTTGCATCTACCCTGATAACCCAACCCCCAGATTGGTCCTTACCATTTGACTTGTTGTGTGATGCTTCTGATAGAGTCGTTAGGTCTGTTCTTGGTCAAAGAAAATAAAATATTCCTCATGTCAAATATTATGCCTCAAAAACATTTGATGAAACTCAATCTCACTACACTGTCACTAAAAATGAACTTTTAGCAGTGGTTTTTTCCTTTGATAAATTCCGGCCCTATCTCTTAGGTGCCAAAATCATCATCTTCACAGACCATTCTGCTATAAATTTATTACTCAGGAAAATTGATTCCAAACCGGGGTTAATAATACGGATACTAATTCTCTAAGAGTTTGACCTTGAAATCAAAGATAGACCAGGAAAATAAAACCTTGTGGCTGATCACCTGAGTAGAATTTCTAATTCTTCTCTTTCATAAATCATTGACCATGAATTCCCCACTGAGCACCTTTCATATCTCACTCCAAAAATACCATGGTATGCCCCAATTGTAAATTAATTGGCTTTTTGTGTTTTTCCTGAATATTTTTCAAAAGTACAAAAAATGATGTTGAAAAGTGATTCAAAATACTATTTTTGGAAAGAAAATAAACTTTGGAAAATTGGGGTAGAAATAGTAATTTAGAGATGTGTTGATGAAAATGAACATTCCTCCATCTTATAACTCTGTCACTCAATGCCTAGTGGGGGCCACTATGGACCAAAAAGGACCTCCCGAAAGGTCCTAGACTCTGGATTCTTCTAGCCTTCACTCTTCAATGAATCACATGAGTTCTGTCAATTATGTCCCACTTTCCAAATTTTTGGTACAATTTTAAAGAGAAATGAAATTCCCCAAAAGCCTTTAATTTTCTGTGAGATCTTCAATGTTTGGGGCATCTATTTCATGGGACCATTCCCCCCTTCCAATGGATTCTCATAGATTATTCTTGCGGTTGATTATGTTTCTAGGTGGGTCAAATCCAAACCCACTAGAAAGGATGATTTACATACTATTAGTGAGTTCCTAAAGACACACATCTTCTACCAATTTGGAACACCATGTTCCTTCATAAGTGAATTAGGAACCCATTTTTGTAATAAAACCATGGAATATCTTCTGAAAAATAATGGGTTTATACATAAAACATCAACTGCATATCACCCCCAAATAAATGGAATGGCAGAACTTTCTAATAGAGAAGTCAAAAGAGTGCTTGAGAGAATTGTTAATCCCACCAGAAAAGATTGGCCTGAAAGACTTGGTGAAGCACTTTGGGCTTATCAAACTGCCTATAAAACACCCATTTGGATGTCTCCTTTTAGGCTTGTTTTTTGTAAAGCAAGTCATTTTCCATTTGAAATCCAACATAAGTCTTTTGGGGCTATGAAAACCTGTAATTTTGATTGTGAAAAATATGGTGAAGAAATATTTTTGCAATTGACTGAACTGGAGGAGCTTCAACTAGATTCTTATGATAATTATAATATGTACAATGAAATGGATAAGGTACTCCATGAAAGAAAAATCCTAATAAAGGTATTCTATGAAGGTTAAAAGGTATAAATTTTCAAATCTTGATTTCATCTTCACTCAGGTAAGCTTAATTCTCGATGAAAATGTCCTTTTTTATTACTAATGTTTACCCATTTGGTGTAGTGAAAGTCCAATACCCCTCTTCAAAAAGGAAATTCATAGTTAATGGACATCGGTTAAATAATCACCATGAGAGGACAAACAATACTGGAACCACATTTACTTCCATCAGATCCACAACTTATACAGTAAACACACCACTGGATGGAGATGGCATCCCACCACATCCAAACCAGGGGAACCTCTTTCCCTTTAACTCCTCTTCTCCCTATATCTCCCTATCTCTCTATATTTCTTCTTCTTCTTCCCCCATTCTCATTTTGTTTTTTTTTCACTTTCCTCATCGCACTTTTTTATGCACTCTTTCTCTTTTGTGTGGGTGTGTCCTTATAAAAAAACTAAAAAAACCTTAAAAACTGAAAAACAATAATAAAAATCACTAAAAAAATATGGAGAAGCAAGATTCATGATTACTCACCTTCAAATTTTCAAATTTTGTCCAACCATTTTTTGAGGGTCAAAAAGACATGTTTTCATCTCAAAAATTTTGTATTTTCATCATGACTTTGGATAAATAATTTTATGTCAAGAATAATAAATTTTGAATGTCGGGTTATTGATTTGGAAAATAATTTTCCCCACCCATAAAGAACAAAATTTTATTTCATGCAAAGGCTACCTATGGCCATCTTTTCGAAATGTGTGTTTTTCACCCCCATTTGTGGATCTTGAGTTTGTGGACCTTCGAGCTGAATTTCCAACTTTGGTGTGCATTAATATCATAGAGGGGTTTTTCTGAAACTCATGAAAATCACAATAGCCAAATAGCCTCACAGTTCCCTTACATTAATCCTCCTTTTGAAAGCCCCTTAGATCCTATGAAAGCCTTTATTTGGATATCCACATTACAATCCCAATACCTTATCCCACTCAATATCAGCGTATATTTTCATTGCGTAATTTTTTGAAATTTATGTGTGGGGGTAATGGATTTCATTTTGGGTACCCTTTTGTTTATTTTCACCATTTTATCATATTATTTTGGGAAACCATCGATTTAATTGTGGGGGATATGTTGTCCTTCAGTGGGGTTTGGGAATTTATATATTTTTATCTTGAAAAAATTCTATAGAAAAGTGTTCAAAAAAATATCAAAAAAATCAAAAAAAATGAAAATAAGAATGGGTTGTGTTTTGGGTGGGTCAAAAATCACTCTTACTCAACCTTTGATCTTGTTATAACTATTACAATTACTACTTTGAGGAGATCAATCATGGGTTGGGAGATTATTGTAAGATCCTTTTCAAGTTCAACTTTTGAAAAATGAAAAAAAAAATGAACACTTATGTCATTGGGAGAAGTTTCATGGTTTGTAAATATTTCATCTTCTCATCCCCTTCAAATTTTCTTCTTATTTTGTGTCTTATTTTCCATTTTCATTCCCTCTTAAATATGTGTTTCAATTTCCTTTCATGTCTTATTTCAAAAAAAATGTGCATTTCTTTTTCCATGTTGGTGTTTTACCCCCTTTTTCTTATCTTTTGTATATCATCTTCCTGTCATCCCATAGACACAGAAAAACTCCTTCAAAAGACCTCTTGATTATTGTGAACTTTAGGATAGGTAATGAAATCTGATAGCTCTTTCAAACTCTAATATTTTCACTTTTTGTTGGTGAAAGAGTGAACCTCCATTAATGGATTTTATCATCTTTAGAGGTGTGAGTTTTGAGTAGCCACATTTTCCATTTCTAAATTTGAGCATGAAAAAATTAATTATTTTTGGAACATTGTTTCTGTAACAACTTGTGATGGAATTCAATATGTATGAGTGAAATTATCTAAACCTCCCCTGATTCGGGAAAACAAAATTTTAATATTTGTTGGTGAATGAAAATGATTTATGTCATGGTTTTATATTTATTGTACATGAGGACATGTACAAGACTAAGTGTGGGGGAGTTGATGATATTAATAATTTCATAACTTTTTATATACTACCTTTACTGATTTTATATGAAATGTGCATAATTTGTGTGAAATGTTAATGTTTAAAAATTAATTATACATTTTTAGCACTATTTGAATTCATCTAGATTCAAGTCTATTTACAAGTTTAATAATAAATATCACCCTAATAATACAAATTGTGTGTTTCTTGTTTTTTAGGATTACATATTCAATTTCTCACATATCATTAGAAGGAATCATTGGCCAATTCTGCAATTTGAAGGGTCATATGGACAACACAAGAAGGCCCACATAATCTGTGAAGAAATTGGACCACCCATGATGATTGAATTACTGGGCTCAATCAAGATGTTAAAATTCATTTATTCTCTTCAAACATTCAGATAACAATTCATGTATTTAGGAATAAAAATTTCAAGGCCCAAATACAAAAACAAGGGGCCAAATGAATATTTTCAATCCAGTCCACCATTCTGGCCGGTAATTAAAATCAGGACACTATTCTTGAATTTTCTCCTGATTTAATCATAAAATAAGGCTAGGGTTTTTCATTGAGAAATATACGATATGTACAGACAACTTTTTATAATAAATTATTTTATTTTAGGGCATCTTCCGATTCAAAAACCCATTCACATTTCTAACATCAAAAAAGTGTAGATAACAATAGACAGATGAAAAATACTTAATAAAATAGCCATATCTTTGGATAAAAAAGTCCAATGGCCGCCCAATTTTTAGGGATGACATTAAACATAAATATATACAACTTTGAAGAAGATATCATCTCTAGATTCATCTTTCTGGATGGAAAAATTAGTGATGCAAAAGAAAGGGGAATATTTGGAATGCTAACTATCCACCTCCTTGGGCTATAAATACAACCCCCTCTTCTCCTTTAATTTGGTTGGTATTTCAAAAGATAGGAACATATATTGGAATGAAAAAATACTTTAAAAAGTCTTGGAAGGACCTTCCATACTTAGGTTTTCACTTGAGATACCTTTCCTCCTCTCTTAGTATTCATTTACTTTTGTGTTGTTCTTCGTTTTTAATTGTGTAAGTGTTTGATATTGTAATTCTATTTTAATTAAAGTTTTTTATTATTCATCTATTATTCTCATAGAACTTATATTAAATAATAATATTGGTCTTAAAATAGTTTAAATATAGTTCAATAACCTTCCATTATTGTGATTTCTCATTCAATCTAAAGTCATTATTTAATTCCCTTCATTGTTTGTGTGTGTGTGTTCGACGCACCACTCTTTTATTATCCATTTATTTTTCTTCACTTATTATTTCATCATTATAAAATTATAACCAGATTATTGACCACCCAAATGGATGAGTAAATCTCTCATTGGGTTGAGTTATAATTTAGGTATGTTAAGTGATCGATAACTTTTTCTCGATGAATATTCTTTGAATTAACATTGTGTATGTTGGACTTAACATGTCATGGATTAATGACTTGTTTTGTTTAAAGAGTGGTTTCCATGGATTATTGGAACCATAAATACACTACCATAAACAATATATGATTAATATTATAACCCTAAGTTAAGTTAAGGCTTGGATTAAATCCTTAAAACTTGGTAATTCCAATCAACATCAACTTGTGACATGGATGTTAATTTAATGCAATATAAAGCAAGGCTCAAGGATATCGCAAGCTTAATTACCTAATTATGAACTCACCCCAATCTTTATAGAATTGTTAAATCAAACACCAATAATTAATCACTTCATTTAATATCTACAAACAAACCCCCCAAACAAAATACAATCAACTAAAAACAATCGACTCTTAAAAAGTATCATCACGGAGGATTTGAACAGAGTGCTACTATACACATTAAAAGAGCATCAGAACCTTGAACGGTCGATAGGTTACAATAATCCACGCTTTCAGGCCCCTTTCCCTTCATTGTATTACTAATCATGAAATCTAAAAGTACACTGAAATTTCTAAGCGAAGTGTTAGTAGAATATTCATTAGGACACCACCAATGCATCCCTCAAAAATTTTATCATGTGTAATAGGTGTATTCTGGGATAATAAAAAAATTATAACAAGCATAACAACACACAATTATGTATCGATCGTTAATGCACTATCCAAGATACAATAAAACTCCGATAATACCTTCTTTATCTCTATGCTAGAAGGATAATGAGATAATTAAAAATTATCCAAAACTATCCATGGTTTTAGTGAACCTATTACTCATCAATATTCGAGAATCATGCATACATGCAACTTGATATTCCCATAGCCTCAAGTTTATCATGATGCTCACAAATAACTAGGCATTGAGTGAACCACTTCAAAATCACTAGGAATCAAGAAACCTTGGAAATCACTAGGCATTGAGTGCACCAATCAAAATCACTTGGAATTGAGAAATATGGTGCTTGGAATCCATGAATTGAGTAAATAACTAATAGATTATTTCATGGTGTCATTTTATCTCCACCCTATGCCCGGTTATATCATCTCTGTCATCTTGAATTATGCACACTCCTCCTATAAGAGACAACCATTTTATGATATTCTACATGTTCTGAGCTCCAATAATGATATCGTTGAAGGATAGGTAACATATATAACAAGGTTGAGAATAAAATGGATGTTTATCATCATGAGAATAATTTAGTAACATACATACATTTGATCAGCATAAAAAATGAAAAAAAAAATCTAAAAGCGTAACTCATGGAATCAATTATCATAATTGGTATAACATGCTATACACACACACATGGGATCACAACCAAACATGGTGAATTAAAGTATACAAATATAAGAACTATATCAAGAAAAAATGTGTAAACAGGAGTCCTAAAAGGTATGGAACCTCCTACCTCAAATTCTATGATGAAGAACATTATGTTTTGTCAAGAAATTTTCACTCGAACCACATATGCATGTTCTTGGGATCTAACTACTCACCAAGTATTCCTTGAACCAAATAAAACTATGTTATTTCCAATAGAAATAAAATATCACATGTGATAATAGTTTTATCTCTATTGGATAATTCCAAAATTATCAAACTATTCTAACACATGTTTTGGTGATTTATTCCTCAATGAATAATTATAAAACCACATGTGATAATATTATATCCCCCTGCAATAATATACTTGTGATAATCCTTTATTATTATTCTTTAATAATTTTTGGGTTATTTTCATCTTAAGAATTATTAATCATTACTTTTTAATATTTATTTTATTATCATTTAATGAATAATTTTTTAATTTATCCATAAGGAAAGGAATAATTTGACTCAGTGTCTCTCATGATAAGAGGAAGGGAAAGGAATATAAATTCCCACCTGGAATTATTCTTATAAAACACTTCACTCAAAAAGTTAATAGACATGAGGGTTATTCCAAGCTAGGAAACCAAATGAAAGGTTTGTATTAATTAAAGGATGCTTCACCAATTATAAATAAATGAAATATAAATAGCCCAAAGTTATGAGTATAACCACAAACGAAGGTCATATGGGTTTCTCTATTTTAGAACATCAACTATGTATAGGATCACAATATTAGAAAACACAAATTAAATATGGTATTTTATTTTTAAAAAAATTATTCATAAATTTTTATTGTTTCATTTCATCCATAAATATGATTTATAGATTTAAACGAATCCATGAATCAAAAATCATGATTTCTGGAATTTAAAAATATTCAAAATCATGTATTTGTGTGATCTAGGAAATAAGTAACATAAAATAAGGTTTTTAAAGCTATCCCTACACTAAAGGGGGTGTGTTGATGCTAAAATGTGGGGAGGAGTTGAAGCCACCGAACTGATGGTTGCCTCCCAAAGCCCATTCGCGGAGAACCGGCCGCACCGCGCCACCACGAAGCAAGGAGGTGGTAACGCTCCATGACCTCCCTTGACGTTTGCGACCCATTGTGAAGCAAGGAGGTGGTAACGCTCTACAACCTCCTTTGAAGTTCGAGACCTGTCACGAAGCAAGGAGGCGGTAATACTCTGCGACGGCATTTGTCGTTCGCCACACGCTGCGAAGTAAATGACTTATTCTTCGTGTTGAGCGAGCGCTGCTTTGTGGTGCCTCTCCCCAATAAATACCGGCCTCTCCCCAAATTCAGGGGATGAACAATCCGACCTTTTGACTTCCTAGCTCCCAAATCACGAACCACCCTTCTGCTCTGCGAACCATGAGTTGTTCGAGGTACTTTTTCTCTACGAAGTGCCTCCCCTTTGTCTCGTTTTCATCCCCTATTCTGAGAGGGATGCCTTTCACGGAGCCTAAGAGCCTCCATGAAGGAAGGGAATCCCCAAGGGGACCCGGGTCATCGCATAGCGTTTATGCTTTGCGAAACACCTTTCATGTACACATGATCCACATGCTAAGGTAGGGTCACTGTACTTCGCAAAGCACATTGCTTCACGACACATAGCTTTGCGAGTCACTTTTGCTCCACAAGGCAGTGCTCCACGAATTCCTTTCCACTTCGCGAAGAACCTCCCATATGCACCTTTACCCTATGCTTAGGCTGAGACACCCCACTTTGTGAAGCACACCCCTTCTCAAGTGCCATCTACCATGCGGAGAAACAAAACTTCACAAGGCCCCTTCTTATGAACCCCTTTACTTGGAAATTCCTTTTCTCGTGCGGCCTTCTGGGTTTGCACGATGTGATTTCAAAGTACCATAGATGGTACCATCCGTTGTGTTGATTCGCCTGATGCTTCTTCACATATTCATGCTAATGGCTATTGCTTCTTCGCATAGATATGCTAACGTGGACCCCCCGATGGTTCGCTCCATGACACCCCTATCCACGGCTTTGCTTGTCCCCTCTCTACACCAAGGAGCAGAGGGTACCGGTTATGTGAGTCCTAGGGGTGCGGAGAAAACCCACCTCATCCAAGCTACAGGATGTTAAACTGCCAAGAACCTTCATCCTCAGCGCACGACATTAAACTGTGACCTCTCCCCATGCCTCGCACGCGAGGTACCCCCACCTTGGACATTCTCCATGACCACTAGTCTCCATAGGGGATAATATCCTCCTTATGGGAGTGGTGTTTGTCCGCAGGGAAAGGGAAACTATCTCAGTGTAATCCCCTAGCTTTCTTGTAGGAGGCAGCATCCCTGCTCCTCCTTTCTTATTCGGTCTCCAGGGCCAGCAAAGGGCATGGTGGGGAATGGTACTTCTCCTTTCTTTAGTCCCAAATCCCTCTCCCGCTGCGCTTTGTCTCCATCAAGCCTCCCTCTAGGAGTAAGTCCCAACCTCTTCAGGCTGCTAACAACACATAATCCCATGTTTCCTCTTTGGGTTGCGATCACATGTAAGCCCCACTCCACTTCCCACGAACGCACCTTTCACGATGTGATCGTCAGGTCTCTACTGTCTCTTGTTTCTCACACCATGCACGACTCACGTGGGATTAAAGAAAGCAATGACCATGACATCCACCCTGGGAACCCTAGAGTGTAAGCCCCACTCCCAACCATGAACTATGAGGTCTTTGATCCTTTCCAAGGCGAGGTATGTAGGCAGCCTCCCTGAGGATCAATCCCACCACCCCGGTCATCCCAACTATCTTCACAACGGTTCACCAACACTCTGGACAGCCTAGAGTGTATGCCCCACAAATCCAACCTGAACTACGTGGACTTTGATCCATTCCAAGGCATGGTACGTAGGAAGCCTCCCTGAGGTTCAAGCCCAACACCCGGTCGTTCCGACCCCCTTTTATGCTGGTTCACCACATTCATCCTGAACTACGTGGTCTTTGATCGATGCCAAGGTAGGGTACGTAGAAATCCTCCATGAGGTTCAAGCCCTACACCAGGTTGTTCTGACCCCCTTCATGTCGGTTCACCACATCATCCCGAACTATGTGG
Source organism: Viscum album (assembly GCA_963277665.1). Classification (NCBI taxonomy): domain Eukaryota; kingdom Viridiplantae; phylum Streptophyta; class Magnoliopsida; order Santalales; family Viscaceae; genus Viscum; species Viscum album. Next base: position 581,215,285 of record OY728130.1, on the reverse strand, counting down.
ACTTTGATCCGTGCCAAGGCATGGTACATAGGAAGCCTCCCTGAGGTTCAAGACCAAAAACCATTGGTCCCGAACATCTTCATGTCGGTGTACCAAGCCCCAAACATGAACTACATGGTCTTTGATCCCTTCCAAGGTAGGGTACATAGGAAGCCTCCATGAGGTTCAAGCCCAGCACCCATTAGTTCCAACCATTAGGTTCCATTCCCCATACATTAACTACATGGTCTTTGATCCTTGACAAGGTTAGGTACATTGGAAGCCTCCCTGAGGTCCCATACCACCAAAAACCTGGACCCCAGGTCCTTAATTCACGTCAGTTCACTTACTCCTGCCCCATATGGGAACTATGAGAACTTTGATCCTTACTAAGGTAAGGTATGTAGGAAGCCTCCCCGAGGTTCAATCCCACCATCCAATAGTTCCGACCCACTTCATGTCGCCCCCCCCCCCCCCCCCGTCCTAAAAGACGTTAAACTATGGACCCCGTCCAGTGGTAAGCCACTGTGAATCCATCCCGCGGTAAGCCGTTGTGACCCCATCCAGTGGTAAGCCACTGGGACTCCATCCAGCAGTAATCTGTTGTGACCCCATCCAGTGGTAAGCCGCTGTGAATTCATCCAGCGGTAAGCCATTGTGACCACCAATCGGTGGCAAGCTGTCATCAGACAAACTATGTGGACTTTGATTCCCTGCCACGGGGATACGTAGGAAGCCTCTTCGAGGCTCAATCCCAAAACCATCATCATCCTCATGGCGGTTCTATCCCATTCACCACATCTCTCACGAAACCTTCCATCATCCATCCTGATTCTTACTCGGGTAGCCACATCCTTGTGGGATCATGCCACCCCATTCCCTTTTCTGACTAATAGCATTCACGAATTCAACCACGTGTTGGCTCCAACACCAGTGTTCCCTCCGAGGGTCTTACTCATCTGATCCACTCTAATAAATGTTCTGATCAGTCTGATCTGTCTCTTCTAGACATTAAACTTGCATCATACCCTGTGTTAAACATGGAAAGCTAAGGAAAACCTCAAATACATGCCCATGGTATATGATTCCCTGCGTTTGATGTGGGATTCCTCGAGCTTCCACGCCCTCAAGAAGCCCTATAATAAGGGACAGAAGACAGACACACCAATCCCCCAGTGTCCAGACACGCCAGTGATACACAACGTGACTAGTCCCCTAACCGAAGGTTGCTGCCCTGACCGGACCCCTTGGAATGTCCTGACAGAAGTAGTGTAATTAACTGGTGTCCATGAAGATATGGCACCAGGAATATTTTCATGAACAACATCTTAACTCTATAAGGGATACTTGGACTATGTGATGAGTTCCGAGGAGGAATCCATGGAAGGAAGAACCGACATCCCATCATCCCGTTTTGATCAAGGAGCTGACGTCCCTGAATAAGGAGCAGATGCTGCCCACCTTTGGAAAGTAGGAATATGGGGTAATTGCTGCGCGTCCTCCACAAACGGATGCGCGTGCCCCAGCGAAATAATCGGAAACAGAAATGGTGAAATGGATGTGAAATTATTCTCCTCAATATGGAGATTAGTAGAACTCAAGGAATCAATGGATTGACGTGTCACCGGATCCAGCTATCTGGCGCCGGGTACCGCCAAGCAAATAGCGGACCTAGTGTCAAACTCCCCAGAAGTTGGGGAAGCATAACGTTGCACATCCCGTTCTGCGACATTGTCAGCGTGGATCCCTCTTAACATCCATGGAAGACAGGATAGAATTGGGGCGTTGGTCGTCAATTTCTTTTTCTTTCTGCACTGATGAATTAATCTCCCTACTCACAGGAATCAGGTTGCTGCATCTGGAATGCGATCACCTCCTGCACATCGGCATCAGGGCAGGGGCAGCGCTAACGTGGTAGTCCCACGTGGTTCCACCACTTCTGCAACAGCCTCTACACCTATGGTTCTAGGGTGTCCACACCCCTCTCCCCATCTGAGGTCCTATAGAGAAGGGTGGTCAATGACCTCGTACACTGGTACGAGGAGGAGGGCATAATCTTGACCTGAGATATGGCATGTCTAGATCTAGATGCATCCACGCCTCACCATCAACGCCACCCCTGAGGGCCGCGCAGGGATCCATTGCTCCCCACCATGACATACAACCGTTTCAGGAGCCTCTCCATGAATCACTTTGACAACTCCCTGCCTTATGCTGATGAGGTAGGTGATGTTCGAGATAGCCCAGTCAGAGTCCCATTCCAGGGGCTCCCAACGATGGCTCCAACCCAGCCGCGTCAGCGCCGCCGCTCAGTTTTGCTGGATGAAGATCAGGTAAGCTATGGACCTACACCACTGGTCCCGGTCTGTCCGACCTGATGCCAGCATCGGGTGCAAGATGAGGATGCCCGTTAGGGGTTGTCAACGTCGATGGCTACTGTGGCCCGATCCACTGCCGACGCATATCATCAGGTCCTTGCATACATTGAGCAGGGGAACTTATATGCCCGACTAGGATCGAGGCCTCAACCGCCACATGGGCAGGCTAGGTTGACTCTCTTGGTCACTGGCACCAGCAGTGGCCGCCGTGAACCAACCCGCAGCGATGCCACCCCGTACGGAGGTCCTCTCCATACCGCTACCACATAAAGTGTGTGCCTTTCCCGCTTCGAGTCTCGTCATGGAGGTCTTCCTCGTGCCACCCTCAAACCAAATGAGGTTATTCCCCATGACGGTGCCACTCAGCGCGGGGGTCTCTCCCGTGCCCACTACACTGGGTACGGAGTCATTCCTCCTACCCCCAACCGTTGGTATAGGTTCATCGCCCATTCAGTCTCTCTTCCACGTGGGGACCCTCCCCATATCCTTTTAGCAGCCGGTGAAGGTCCCCCTCGCCTCAGCAACCAGAGGGGTGAGGTCCAGCCTCGCTCCACCCGCGCCCAGAACGGATGTCATACCTGTGTTCAACTATCTCAGTACAAAGACCCTCCTCATATTAAGGCCACTAGGGGTAACAAACATGGAGGTCTTCCCCATGCTTCTACCAGTTCTAGCGGAGGTCTTTCCTTCTCCAACGCTACCCATGGAGGTCCTCCCCATGTCCCCTTTGATATTTTTCCCGGTGCTCCTCACACCTCGGCTTTCTCGTGTGGAAACCCTCTCTTCCCGAGCACCAGTGCGGCCAAAGGACCCTTTGTTAAAAATCTACCATGTCTCGAGGAACCACCCAGGGGAAGGAAGGTGGGTCTTCTCCATCATAAGAAGAATTCTTGAGAAGGTCCGGATGGAGATCAAATTGGTACAATTCTAATACTCTAAAGTAGAGTACGACTCAGCTCGAGAACCCTCCCCTCACTCATCTAAGTCAAGGGTCGGGGCATGAACAAGGTGCATTAGTCTATTACTCTCGGAATGCGAGGTCCATAGGACTCCCGCCTCCCTCCATAGGTATATCTAGCAGGATGAAAATCTGGCAACCCCACAGGTTACGGTCGTGCAATCACCACCATCATCACTAGAAGCGCTCTCTACCTCCACAAGAGATCATGGAGAACTATTCTGGGGACCAATGGTGGAAAGGTAGCATTGCATCCCATCACTGGTAGCCCTATCCCCTGGCCTAGAAATGACGGTCATCAACCCGTCTTATTGCGATGTGGCAGCCAGGTTTCTACACTCTTTGGAGGACAACCTGAGATTCGGCGGCCAGTCAGCCCATTCGTCGTACTCTCCACCGGTCAGCCTGCCATCCCAGTGGTCCGCCTCTGTACCGCTGCCAGTTCCTAAGCCACCCCTATTTGATGAGTGGGGAAATCAAGGGCCAAACCCTAAATATGAGCCAAGGATCTTATAGAACATCCTCGCAGCAAACCACTTCCCCGAGAAGTTCTGGCCTGTGGCAGCGCAGAATTTCCGCATACCGGAATCCCTCACCCTGGAGGAAATTGAGTGTTTCCGCTACACCCTCTGGGTGACGCGTTTCAGTATTCGTCATTAGCACGTGTTCTATCCAAGGAGACAAGCTCATTTCAAAGACATCAGCGAGCAATGTCGTATGGTCGAGTTGGTCGCACTCTTTGTGGTCCAACACCCCGAGTCATCAGGTCGTCGTGAGGCCCTCCAGCAGCAATGCATTCATAGTATCAAGGTACTCCACCAAATAATCAAGGAGTCTACCCCCCCACGTGCAATTCCATGGCTGGGGGTAGTATACTGCCCTCCTATTCAGTCCTATCCGGCGGAAGCCCGACTCGCTTAGCGATATCGAAGATATGCCCTCGGGAAGGGTCATGGTCAACATGGCCAACATAGTGGACGAGGAGGACGAGCTGGAGCTTCTCGATATAGACTTACCCACCGAGGGAATGCCACCAATATTGGACCCATCAGGGATGATTATTCGTCAGAAGAGGAACCTACTGGGTCTCCCTGCGCCCACCGACGCATTGGTACTTAGCCGGAATTCTGGTAAACGCAAAGAGTAGGTCGGAGCTGTCAAACACTCTGACCCATCTGCCTCAATACAGAAGACGGAGGAGGACCCCGAGAAGGCCACATTGTGCCAACAACTTACTGAGCAGAAGAGGTTGGTTGAAGAACTCCTAGCTGAATGTGTTGCAGAGCGAAGACCCGACTATGGTGATCCTAAACTAGTACAGTAGGGGCAGGAACAACTTCAACTCGGTGAGTTGCCCCTAGGCAACCCTGATCATGATGCTCCTGTGGACAGGGCTGAAGTTGGAGATCATGGAAATAGGGCATGGTATTTCTAACCAAAACCTCATGAACGGCACATCAATCTAAGGAATCCAGCTCGGGTTCCCCCAGTTTCCCTGCAAGTCGCTCCACCAGCCGTCGGCCCTATTTACCGTGTTGAGGAACCTGGCAATGCGCTCGTGGTTAGGGATCCCCATCAAGATGGGTACCCCCACCCTGATGATCCAATGGAGGCACTCATTTCCCACCTTGAGGCATTGGAAACACGACATGTGGCAATCCCACCTGATGGCAAGCCATACTCGGCATGGGTGGATGATATGCCGGTGCCTCCGGGTTTCGATAATCCCACCTTCTCCCCCTTTAACGGGACGGGGGACCTGCCACAGCACCTGGTTCACTTCAACTCAAGGTGTGGGCCCATGTTAGGGACTCCGACGTAGCAGGAGGCTTCCAAAATCTACTACTTTATTCAAACATTGGAGGGGCTGACATTCTTCTGGTACACCTAGCTCCCCGTCCGATCTGTAACCAGCTGGGAGGACCTTCGCAGGAAATTCCTCTACCAGTTCAGCTCTACCACCTAGAAAATGACCATTGCGGACCTCTTCAAGTGCAAGAAAAGTCCTGATGAGCAAGTCACGGACTTTATCACCCGGTGGAAGGGGCTCACATACTCCCTTGACATGCCACTAACTCATGAAAAATTAATGATGATGTGCATAGGGAACATCAAGACGGAACTGGTTCCCTCCTTGATCACTCAGAACTACCCTGGAGGATTCCAAGACTTCTCATATAAGGGCCAGTTCCTGTAAGAAGCCCTGCAACAAACCATCCAGGCATGTCTGTTGCCTCCTGTAATTCCTGCAATGAGGGATTCCAGAGCCGAGCCCGCCGCAGTGGCCCAAATAGAAGCCCCCATGCAACAAGAATTGCTACCGGTGGAACCAGCCCCGCAGCCTCACAGAGGCCCTCCACCTCAGGCGTAGCCTCTAGCTCAACAGTGTCCTCCTTATAATCAGCAGGTGCCCCACGGAATGCACCGCCATTGCCCATACATACCAATCAGGGTCTGACTCCTCAACAAGCGCCTCCATCAGCTCGTCAGGGCCATTCTCCATGGCCTCCCTTTCCAGACAGAAGAAACCGGACCTACTCATTCAACAAGAATCGGGTCCTCAACTATTTCAGAAGTGCCTTGGAACAAGGGATCATGCAGTTACCTGAGTGCAAAAGGCCAGAAGAGGTGAACCTCATCGGTCGCCCCAACTACTTCCCCAATCATTGGATTCTGGGGTACACCCTCAAGCAGTGTTATGTGTTCAAAGACTAGCTTCAAGACCAGGTTGATAACAACATAGTCAGGTTGGGCCCGGCCTCGGCACAAGTGGTGGGTGTCTTTATAAGATTAGACAGCAGTGGCAACAGCGAAGGTGAGTGGCAGCAGGTTTCTAACCACGGGACCCATAAATATGATGACTAGATGGCTCGCAAAACGGTCACACGTACCCATGGAATCATTCAGGCATGCCTGAATTATCCGGATCCTTCAGAAGCTGCGGTCACCACTTCTGCATCATCATCTCAGCCAGCCTCTTCCCAGAATATTAATCATCGGCGACGCAAGGGAAAGAAAGGCTCCCCGCCAATGTCATCGTCGTTCCGCATTCTTGGCGACTTCATGCCCCCTGAGATGGGGATTCCTCCCAGAATCTACCCGGTAGTGGATTACTCTTCAAGTTATAGTCAAGGGTACACTTCTGTTAATACCGTGGAGTTTGTAAACCCCTATATGACTCCCAACGACGGGGAGTGCTAGGAGAACCTCCCTGATGCCCCCAGTCAACGCCAACGTCATCGGAGCCATGGCCATATGGGTCATCAAGGCATATCCGTTGGCACCTCCAGCCAAGCTGTGCATGCCATTGAGACCAGAGAGTAGGCCCAGTGTAGAACTCAGTGTGTGCATCCTCTTCATCAGTTGTCGTCGGGCCCGCCACCACCACCATTTATGCTACTAGATTAGGAAGAACTACCTCGTCCTGGACATAACCAGCCTCACCCTGATATAGGCCGATCTCAGTAGTTCGGCCCTCATCCGACATCTACTCTTCAGGCTTCGACTAGTGAGCAGCGTGATATACCCAGCACCAGTCAGCCGTCGTTCCAGCCAGTAGGGCCCGCCATGCATCATGTCACAGAGCGGCCTCCTGCAAGTAGAAGTTTGTGCCTGGCATAGAATTATTATGTTCTCAAGCACCTCGTCAGCATACCAATGAGTCTTTCCATCCTTGAATCCCTTTTCTTGTCACCAGATATGCATGAGTCCCTCGATGAGGCTTTAATAAGACCCCTCTAGTTTGAGACGGAGGTAGCAGCTGCAGAAGCCTTTCATGCTGAAGCAGTCGAGAACGCTAAATTTCAGGTCATAATTTCATTCTCTGTAGAGTATGAAGGCTCTCCCATTCAGGGGCACATCCTCCCATTGTACATCATCGGCCAATTTAACGGTGTGGAGGTTCGCCGCTATCTTATTGACACCGGCTCCATGATTAACCTTATCCTGATGCAGACACTACAGAATATAGGGTTATCTGAAGATAACCTGACTCCCTCCAATTTAAGGATCCAAGGATACGATAGGACATAAAAAACCCCAGTCGGTAAGATCCATTTGAAGACCCAGTTCGGTGGCCTAGTTTCCAGCACCGAGTTTACGGTTGTCTCTCGGGACACCGTGTACAATGCATTGATAGGAAGGCTACAGATCCACCTGCACATGGCGGTCCCCTCATCCTATCACCAGTGCCTCAAGTACTCCCTTAATGGTTGAGTAGGTGTACTCCAAGGTGATTCATCTCCTTTCGCCTCTTGTGAAGCCCGCTATCTTGATGTTGACTATTACAAGAGTAAGGATAAGCTGATTCAGGCAAGTGAGGTTGAGCTTGTCACGGTCGCAACTGACCCCTGGGTAGGTATGGATGACGCCTTTGTCTTCCCAATCCATCAATTGGAGGCCACAACCCCCAACATGGGGAAATGTTTTGTAGTCTCCGGTATAAGAGGGAATCATGTTCCCAAGTCTAGGCGATGATGGGAAATCACCTCGTACTCCTACACGAACCTAGATCAGGTAATCCCAGAGCCTCCTACCCCCGTATGGTATCGGGATGTCTACCCCATGGCAACGGTAGTACATCATACGTGTCTGTTTTTTCGGGCTGGAATTAACTAGATCAAGCCGACGTGCCACTATTGCTTTGATATTATCAAGTGTGGCCCCTTGGTCCGAAGACCAAATGGGATCGGATCAACTACCTTCATTACTATGGTCTCAAAAGCACTTGAATCTCCTGATACGTTGTCCACCACTGCCCAGCCTGGCACTAGCCTCCGATCAGGATCCATAAACCCAGAGGAAGCACTGCCCGCTGGAGATTCCCCCTCCGCAAGTGAAGAATAGGATCTGTATGATGTTCCCCCGCCTTTGAAGAAGTCGTTTCTTCCACGGTCGATGAACTGGTACAGGTGAACCTTGGAAGAAATGCAGATCCAAGACCCATATTGATTAGTGCTGACATGTCCCCTGGAGAGCACCAGCAGTACGTGGATTTCCTCAAACAGCATCATGATTTATTCACCTGGAGCTATAATGAGATGCCAGGACTAGATCCTCAGGTAGCCTTCCCCCACCTCGGTCTTCCAGAAAATCATCGCAGGTTCAAGAAGACTCCTAGAAAGATGCACCCTTTCCACGGTGCCATGGTTGAGGCCGAAGTTGACAAGATCATCAAAGACAACTTCATTAAAGAGGTCCAGTACCCCAAGTGGCTAGACAAAATTATTTTTAGTCAGGAAAAAGAATGGCCAGATTAGATTCTGCATCGACTTTCGTGATCTCAACTTCCACTGTCTAAAGGATGACTTTCCCCTTCCTATGATGGAATTATTGATTGATGCTAAAATTGGGTTCCAAGTACTCTTCTTCATGGATGGTTACTCTGGATATAATCAGATCCGGATGGCCCCCAAGGATGAAGAGTCCACTTCTTTCAGGGAGCCCCATGGTACTTTCTACAACCAAGTTATGCCCTTCATCCTGAAGAATGAAGGTCCCACCTATAAGTTGACCATGCACCGCATATTCAAGACAATCCTTGGGACATTTTTGGAATGATATGTGGATGATTTGGTGTTCAAATATCACCAGTGCAAAGACCATATCAAGGACCTTGAGAAAGTGTTTGGATTCCTCTGTTCCCTCCACCTAAAGATGAACCTGTGGAAATGTGCCTTCATGGTCACCTCTGGGAAATTCCTTGTATTTTATGTCAGGTACCGAGGCATGGAGATCGACCCAGATAAGATCAAGACAAATAGAAAGATTCCTCCCTCAAGCAATATTTGGGAACTTTGAGGTTTCAAAGGCCACATAGCCTACATAATCCAATTGATTGTGAATCTGGCCGGCAAGTGTTAGCCCTTTTCTCAGCTCATGAAGAAAGGATCCGCCTATGAGTGGGACGAAGAGTTCCATACCGCATTTGAGGAAATCAAGTAGTATCTGCTCCAGCCTTTGTTCTTGATGCCACCCATCTCCAAAAAATTACCGATCCTGTACATGACTACCCTAGAATGATCTCTTGGTGCCCTTCTCGCCCAGAAGAACAATGAGGGGATGGAAAACAGCTTCTACTAACTCAGATGCATGCTCCTCGATACAGAGACTAGATACTCCCCCATCGAAAAGAGATCCCTTGCACTCATATTTTCCATGCAAAATCTGCGACACTACCTGCAACACCACGAGGTACATCTAGTGTCTCAGGTAGACCCACTGAAGCACATTCTAAACTGACCTATGTTGACCACCCATCTAGCATGGTGGGAAGTAATCCTCTAGCAGTTTGACATCAGGTTTTTGCCTTATAAGGCTATCAAGGGACAAGCATTGGAAAATTTTCTAGTTGCCCATCCAACCTGCATGAACCAGTCCCTGGACCTGGATTTTCCCAACGAAACAATCCTCTCGATAGATCCTGCCATCCCATGTTGGTAGATTCATTTTGATGGTGCCTCCCAGATCCCCACTGATAGGAGACTCAATTATCCTAGGCTCAACAGAGTAGGCATGGGTATCATCTTCATCACCCCAGCACAATCCATTCTTCCGTACTCATTTCTGTTTTCAGAGTGCTGCACCAACAATGAGGTAGATTATCAGTCCCTTATCACTGGCCTCGAGCTGGCCCTCGAGATCGATGTGCCCTATTTACATGTGAAAGGGGATTCTGAACTGGTCATCAAGAAAATCAATGGTGACTACGTTGTCAGAAAGAAAGAGCTCGCACCATTGTTGGAACGCACCCTCCATCTAATGGCTCAGTTTCCATCTTAGTCGAAGGTTACTCATGTCCCTCGATCTCAGAATGGTTGAGACAATGCCCTGGATGTTCTGGCTGCATCACTTACAGAACCCGAGAAGGATGATCTGATCATACACGTGGAACAACGGATAGTCATTACTCCTGTCACCTCGGATGATGACGAAGGCCTACGAGGAATCCATATTACTACCGGAGCCTCCATGTCAGGACCCCTAGTTCCCTTAGATGCAGTGGTTGAAGAAAATCCTGACTGGAGATCCCCCTTTGTCGAGTATCTCCAAAATAGTTACCTCCCAGCTGACTAGGCCGAGCGCGAGCGAATCTGATGTCGCGTGCTACAGTTTACCCTCCATAGTGGTCTCAGTCTTGAGAAGATCCTCTACAAGCGTGGTTTTGATGGTGTTCTCATCTGTTTCATCCAAGGAGTTGATATTTCTCAGGTTATGCAGGAAGTGCATGCCGGTTCCCACGGCGCCCACCAGACTAGGTCGAAGCTTTCCCATCAGATCCAGAGATTGGGATACTTTTGGCCCTCCATGATCCATGACTGCATTGAGTTCGCCAAGAGATGTCACACGTTCCAAATTCATGATAACTTCTTGAATCTTCCACCAAAACCTCTCCAATCCACCAAGTATTCATGGTCGTTCACGGTATGGGGACTTGATGTCGTGGGACCATACCCACTGGCGACAGCTTTCCAGTGCAGATTCATCCTGACCGCCACAGATTTATTTTCTAAGTGGGTAGAAGCAGTTCTACTCAAATAGGACAAGTCCCATTCTATAATTGACTTCATGTGCTCTAATATCATCTACTGGTTTGGAGTCCCTCACGCTGTCCTCGCCGATAACCGCACCAACTTCCGAGAATTCGAGCTGAAGAAATTATACGCCAAGTAAAACATCTGTTCGAACCATACCTCCCGCTACAATGCACAGGCGTGTGGGAAGATCAAGGCATTCAATAAAACCCTATCAAAAATTTTGTAGAAAATGGTTGTTCAGAACAAGAAGAGTTGGCCGGACAAGCTCCCCAACACCCTCTGGGCCTTTTGAACGATGACTCATAATTCCACCCAGGTGACCCCATATTCCCTGGTGTACGGAGCTGAGGCTGTCCTGCCCATCGAGATTCAGCTGACTTTGTTACGCACAGCGGTCTATGACCAGTAGGCGCAGATAAGGTTTCCAAAATTCGCCTAGCTGAATTGGAAGCGCTTTATGAGAATAGGATTCGTGCCCTGCACAATCTGGAAAGGTATCAGAATAAGATAGCTAGAGCCTTCAACAAGAAGGTTCGCCTCCACTCATTCATACAAGGAAACTTGGTATTGGCCCTCAGGGATCCAATGATCCCTGGTAGGAAACAACCAAAGTTGGAGCCCAAATGGGAAGGACCTTACATAATCCACAAGCTTTACCCCAATGGGTCATACTCCCTAGTGACCATGGATGGAGAGCGTATCACTCCTCCCAACAATTACAAATTCCTAAATCAATACTTTGCCTCATCCAGCAGGTCTAGTATGACCCTAAACTATTTGGTCATGCACGACCTTAAACTGGATGGTCCCGCATGACCCTAAACTACACGCCGGTCTAGCATGACCTTAAACTGTTCAGTCCTACATGACTTTAAACTGTGCATCGTCTTGCAAGATGTTAAATTGTGCCCTTAGAACTACGTATGTCTTGATTCCAATCCTCATGGGATACATAGGAATACTCAAACACCTCATCTTGAGCCCATCCCCCAAACTCTTCTCTTTGACTATTCCCCCTGGGTATAGTTCTCTCGGAGGATCCTCGCATGATATTGTGTAGGATTCCTTAGACCCACTCATTCCAGGATTATAACGGTCGCACCATGTTCCCGCTCCCCATTCTTCTATCTTCCCACGTCCTCACCACATGATGTTAAACTGAATTGCCTTCAAGAACTACATATGGATTGATTCCCATCCTTATGGGATACATAGGAATGCCCGAACATTTCGTCTGTTGGCCCAGCCCAAAAGCCAAAATCTTCCCCTCAGGACAAGACATATGGTGGGGTGTAGAATTTTTCCCCAATTTATGTCGAGCTCATCTCGATACGGCCATACATCCCACTCCCCAGAGGTGTCCACCTCTTTCTCTACCTTTCTTGAATTTAAAATGTATGGGTACAACTATGCTTCACCCACTACTTTGATTGGGAATCTATCATCCTTCTCATCCAGAAGGGCCCCCAAATTGTATGGATGCTAGGCCTAAGGTCTCTCTTACCACTTCGGGCCAACTCCCTCATGGATGTGGAGCAACAAGCTGGTACAGGTCCCATGTTACGAATATGTTTAGTGGTCGATGCTCATTTTTTGTTCCCATTTCAGGAAACTATAGGGACGCTATGTTTCGAACATGGTCAACAGTTATCCTGTGTTGTTAGGGCCACCCCAATATGTCCAAAACATCGAGTGTAGTGGTTCATTCTGCCCTGTTGTATCTCCAAGCAACGAACTCCCTTTGGGAAAAGCCAGCTTTTTGGCCCCATACGACGGGGAGAGTAGAGACCGGCTCCTTGTTTCCCACACTGAGCACTGCTCATGTGGGATTAGAAGCTATAATGAGGTGGTAACTACACAAGAGAACGTATGGCCTTCCCGTATGAGGCCTAGCCTCAGGCCCCTTGGCCTTTTCGGGCCCCATCCCAAGTTCTTACTCGGAGTGTACGATGTGGAATGGGATTATGTCCTCATTCACTTCAGGTTACTCGCCATTCCGTACACATCCCCAGATGAGATACCTTGTCATCTCTTTGTCCTCACTACAAGGCATTAAACTGAAAACTGTATAGAACTTTCCTACTGAGGCCCAGCCTCAGGATCCTTGTCCTTTTCGGGCCCTCAGCCCAAGTTCCTATTTTGGATTGTATAGTGTGGCATGGGATTATGTCCTCATTCACATCGAGTTACTTGTTGTGTCGTAAACCTCTTATATGTGGGGTATCTTACCCACTTTCTTCCCCAATACAAGATGTTAAACTGCAGACCGGTTGGGCCCCTCCAACCGAGGCCCAGCCTCAAGCCCCTTGGATTTTTCGGGCCCCTGGCCCAGGTTCCTATTTAGGGTTGTACAGTGTGGTATGGGATTATGTCTTCATTCACGTTGGGTAACTCATCATACCGTACACCCCCCTCATTAGGGTATCTTACCCCTATGTGCCTTCAAGAACTATGTGTGGCTTGATTCCCATCCTCATGGGATACGTAGGACCGCCCAAATGTCTAGACTTCAGGTCCAGCCCCATCTCTCAAAAATCTCCCTTTCACCTTGGACCCTTGGCCTACCCTTTCCCAGGGAGGGGAGTATATGGTGTGGTATGGTACTATGTCCTCATTCACGGTGGGTTTGTAATGACCACGCCACGTACCTCTACCTCCTAGGAGTTCTCTATCCCTATATTCTATACTCGTATTTTTAAATTGGTCACTCTAAAGATGAACCCCTCGGTCTTCTCCGGAGATTTACCAATATGCCTAAGGGTACTCTGGTTTAGTACCTGGAATGTCGGACTCTACTTGGACATGATTTCACCCATTTCTCAAGCTTCGTGTTCCCCTTCATTAGGGCTTCCATCACCTTTCACACCCAAAGGGACCCCCGAGTGGCATGGATTCTAGGCCTAAGGGATCTCCTACCATTACGAGCCAAAGTCCTCGAGGGTTTCAGACAACAAATCGATACAAGTCCCACGTTGCGAATTTAGTCATCATTCGATGCTCATTTGTTTTTCCCCATTCCAGGATAACATGATACGGATGTTGTGTTTTGAACACAATCAATAGTCATCCTCTATCATCACGATAACCCCATTAAGCCTGAAATGTCGGTTACATGATTCACATCCTTCTCCACATCATCATTCCCAAGTAGAACTTTGAAACTCTTGGTACTAATCCTCAGTACGCATCCGCACATTAGGAGGGAAAAATCCGCGATAAGGTGATCATTTCGGGCTTCACCGATTCCCCCATTGCATATATTACACGTATTGAAAATACCTTATCTGCCCTTGTTTCCTACACCGAGTTCAACTCAAGTAGGCTTAGGGATTGGGTTAAGGTTCACCTTTACTTGGGATAGTCCTCCTTCCCCATGGTCCAAGTTCTAAGACTCTAAAATAAGATATTTTCTTATTTCCCCCTTTGTAGAACTATGTGTGGCTTGATTCCCATCCTCATAGGATACGTAGGAACACCCAGACGTCTCGTTTTCGAGTACAACTCAATTGGGAGCTATTTTCTCCTGCCCCTTACCCTCTTACCTCAATTTTGGTCCCTTGGCATGAGGTTTCATTCATTGAATTTCGTACGGTGTGGTATGGGATCATGTCCTCATTCACGTCAGGTATGTTTTATTGCACCATTCTCATTCCCCCTTTAGCCTCGTCTCTACTACGCCTATTCCGCATGAAGTTAAAATGCACGCCTGGTCCCATCACATGACCCTAAACTGTGACATTATCGTCCTGGACGCACGATGAAAAATGGCACTGCATCGTGATGTCCTCACACAAGGGGACACCATGCTTGGTATCGGTCACATGCCATACCATTTGTCAACGCCGGTACATGGCTTGATTCTTGTGGCGATGTCAGGACTTGCTATCTGAGGCCTGTCGCTTCACAAAAAAACCATTCACCTTAAAAGAAAAACAAGATACATCAAATACCTCTTCTTTTGGTGTGAGGGCCACACTCTCACGCCCCTTTTGTCCCCGGTACTGGTACCTTACCATTCCACCTCTTAGAACTATGTGCAGTTTGATCCCCATCCTCATGGGGTATGTAGGAACGTCTGTGCACCCTGCCTCGGGCCCAGCTTAACTCTCATTTTTGGTCGCTCGACCTAAAACCTCCACAAGGAACACATGATAGTTGAAACCCCAGGTTCCCATTCATGTCGGGTTTTATTATTACCCCACCATGTGTCTCCCGCGTTTCCTACCATCCATGGTCCAAGCTCTAAGAACATAAACTAAGATCTATTTAAGAACTATGTATGGCTTGATTCTCATCCTCATGGGATATGTATAGACACCCAGGCATTTCACCTCAGGTCCAACCCCAGGAATCATAAACCCTATTCCTCCTCATTTTAGTCCCCTCGGCCTGACCCCTTGTGGGGAACCATGTAATCGTAGCTTTTCTCTGAACAAGTTCAGGATGCCCCATGATGACATTGGGAAGTGACAGTTCCCTCACCAGAAAGGTCCTGTCTAAAAAAATAGGAATGATCCATGATCAGACTGATGCACCCATCTAATGAGCTTCCACCATGGTGGCTTAATTTCAAGAGTGTTGGACTTTGTTTGAAAAAACCATCGTTCCACGTTCCATTATATGTGTACCCCTTATGTGGACCCTCGTCCTCTTTCATGTCTAAGGGAACCCCCTAACTGTATGGATGCTCAGACTATAGCCCGCCTATTGTCCTGGGCCAATGTTCTGGAAATATAATGGATGAAATTTTGATTCAGGCCCCGTGTTTCAAACATGGTCAGCGGTCGGCCCCCATTTCCTATCCCCATTCTAGGATAACACAATAAGGATACTGTGTTTCGAATGTGGTCAATAGTTATTCTTCAATGTCACGCCACCCCCACAGTGTTCTGAATCCTGGGTATCGTGATTCACAGATCCCATTTCCATCTGTTCGGATTGATTCCAGTTCCCCTGGCGTTACTCCATTTGTGCACAAGAGAACACTGAGAAAATGGTAATTTATCTATTCTGAGAGCTTCATTATCCAGTCCGGTCCCTCCCATTTCCCCCCGAAAATCTAGACAGGTTGTTCAAGCCCCGGATTCTTGGAGCTTGGTATGCACTCCTACGTTTGGATGGGGTGATAAGGTGGTTATCCCTTGTTACTCATATTGGGCCCGACCCATGTCATCTTAGGGAATTATCGTTGGACACTCTGCAAACATCATGAGGATCCAATAAACCAATGTAAACAACGGAACTCATGCATTCTATGGCATCAAACAATCAAAGCATGAAAGTATGTTTGAGGGTTTGTAATCATTACAGTACCCGAGGGTCAACTCCCCTCATGGATGGGTTGACCTCATCAAAAGAGCGTAGAAGATCTGCCACCCTCTGGATGGTGGCGTCCAGGAGTTATTGTCGCTTGTTCAGCTCCCGCTTCTCCTCGGCAGTGAGGGGACACAATTCGTTAGCCACAATCTGGGCCCGCTCCACATCGGTCTGGATGACGGTCATCTCCTCACAGGCTCACTTCATGCCATCTTTGGATTCTTCCATCTGGGGCTTCAATCACAATATTAGCTCATATTGCACGTTGAGGGAGATCGATTGCTTGTCTGCCCGATTTTGTAGTCGTTGGACCTCATCTTCAGCCTCCTGGAGCCTCTTGATGTTTACTGCCTTCCTCTGCTGTGAGCCCATGCCAAGGCCATGGTCATACTCCTGAATCTTTTCCACCATAAGATCTCAGGTGATCATGTGAGGACGATGGGCATCCACTCCCCCAGCACACAGCTCGCGCAGCTGCGAGCGAAGTCTATCCATTTCATCCAACCATAGTGCTTGGGGGTGTCATTGATGAAGCGTGTGATCAGCTTCAACGATCGGCGATGGACTATCTTTCTATCGTCTTCGTCAAAGGTTGTCTCATCCCAGTCAGTACGATTGGTAGGCTCATACATGAGGAATGCCCCCAGGAACTCTTCATCTAGGTCCACATATGGTGTTTGATCGGGCGTGTCGGGACTAGGGTTGTTGGACCAATCCTCATCATCAGATCCCAACTCAATGATCTCAGGCGCAGCCCCGCTGATGGTCCAACTAGTGATCAGGAATGCCACATTTAGGTCGGTTGGATACTCTACCTTCAAGAACACCAGCATTCCCCTAGGAAGGACGCCGCTAGAAGCCCTGACCAACCTCGCCAAGGCGACCAATTCCATTTGAAGAAATGTACGTTCCAAAAGAAAAGGGGGCATGGACATTAGTAAACATGGATAGGGGATGACAGTCATGAAATCGGTAGTGGGGACTTACAGAGATCGAATCCCTGGTCTTGCTCTTGGGTTGATGTTATCGGGACCCTGAAGCGTGGACCCCCATATATGGTTGCAAGGTCTAAAAACTCCAAAGGGGTCGCCTCAGGTGTCCTATCCCCACTGGACGCAGCAATAAATGCAGCGGCAGGCGTGGATCCCGAAGGCCCCGCGTCAACATCCACTGAGGTATGAGAATGAGTTCTGTGTATAAGACTCTCCTGCACGGTTCAGATGTTAGCGAGGAGCCCAGAATAACCTCAAAGTAAGCCTTAGAGAAGGGGGTTTTAGATTGTTACCTCAAGGGCTTCTGCGAACTCTTCAAGATCTGAGTCTCGATCTCCAACTTCGCCCTCCTCCAATGGGTTTCCTCTCCTAGCCTTGTCTCCCCAGGAGGACTCTTCTGATTCTTCCGGCAGGGGGAATCACTCTCTCAAATCAGCGGTCGACAACTGCGGGTGAGTATTGCGATCAAGCAACACTTTGACTCGATCTGTTATTGGACGAGGGGAACCCCGGGAATTTACAAAGTCCTCCAGCTCTTCCAGGTACCGCTCTGCCTCCGCCTGGGGCACCGCAAAGTCATCCCAAAGAGGGCATATCCCTGGTAAATCCATCCCAGGATGGTTCAGGTGCTGCCACAACTCGGCGGGACTGAGGAATTGCATGTTGACTTCCAAGATGTCCCAGGCCTCTGGGAAGACAGCATCCTCCAGCATGTCGATATGGCATAGCCTCTTCCCCATATCCTGGGTAGGTATCCTGCATAATCCTCTCGGTGGCCTCCCCTCAGAATGGATCTATTATTCTGGAACCACCGGGTCTGCTACCACTGCTGGATCTATGGCTGTTGCCTCACCCTCAACTAGTGCAGGCCTTGCCGCCACGGTGGCCCCACCACCGTGGTATGGCCTTTCTGCCTTCCGACCCTAGCCTCGAGTTTGGGAAGGCTCACTATCACTGACCTGAATGGTTGGTTTCTTCAGCATCTCCCCTGGATAAGTTGCCTCCCAAATCTAGGCATATTCCTTTACCAGCCTGAGGATGGAAGTCGGCGGAGGCAACTCGTTCTGCATTTTCCCATATTCCCATGTGAACATGAGCCACATCTACCTCATCACACACAGGTGTTTTTTATAGCACACCTATAGATAGACCTGTGGGGTCAGTCGCTGCATACACCGGAATTTCCTTGCAAACCAGTGTGGGGTATACGGCTCGCAAAGGGGCTCACGGTCTACCCTCGCCACCAAGACTCCACCTCAAAAGGCCAGGAGATAGGCCCGATGCTCTTCCATCCCCCGAACATCATCAGTAAATACCCCCATAGGCAATGGAAATGGGTGGAAATTGAATTCCTCTGCCCTCCACACCCAGTCCAAAACCAAAGGTGCGGTCATCTTGGCTGGAAAGCTCCTGGAAGCATTCAAGATTGAAGGGAGGAAGTTCAATCCCCGAGGAGAGATAGGGTTTGGGTATTCGTAAACCCCCCTGATATGTGATGCTATCCACCCATACAGGAGGTGGAATGGCCCACATACCCTCTGCGGCCTTTTTCCCTCACTGATATGCCACAACACCTTATACAGCTTGGTGAGCATCGGGATTCCTAGGTTGACCCGCCCTCCTGTCGCCAATGTGGACTCCATGATTAATGTTCTTGGGCGTACTCCCATGTTGGTATCCCTCACTAGCAAGATCCAACCACAGATCAAAGTCGTGATGAACGCTGCCAGCCTAATTATTGGTTGTTGCTTGGTGCTGACGCTGAATCCCCACGTCTTCCACTGGCTGTCCTCCAAAAGCTGACAGTACGAGTAATCCTTTCCTCGTTGATCCCCCTTAGGGAAGGTCCAAGGCCTCGCCAGAAACTGCCTATTTTCCGAGAACTTCAGGAATTTATTGAACCACCGCCTGAAGTGGACATCCCTTACTACCTCCTTGTCCTCCCCGGGCCCAAGTTCAATCAGTTCCATCACCAGCCGTGGCATTTTCTCTAGATCCTCCCACACACTCAGGATGGGGAGGAATTCGTTGTACATCGCCCTAGTAACGGGACCCCCGATATCTGGTGGACATCCCACAAGTTGATACTGACCTCCACATTGTGTAAGTGGAAGGTATTGGTCCTCGACAACCATCTGCTCAACAGCTATGGAATCAGCTGTTTCGGTTGATATATGTGGAATTAAGAGGCTCAGGCCACCTCATACAAACCCACTCTCCTCAGCTCAGCCTCAAACTCCTCACACGAGGTGCCTACCCAATAGGCCCAGGCCCAATCATCTGCAAAGTTGCAGCCATGGCGTAGGTCTCATTCCTTGGACCACCCCTTCCTCGGGTTCCTCAAAGATGCCTTCAGTATCGTGTGGTACAGAGGAGGAGACGTCTCTGGCTGCAATGCCTTCCCATCAATGTTATTCAGGTGGTTATATAAGCAATCAACATTGACGGGTGTGAAATCTTCTTGGGCATGGCCATCAGCCACCCTGAACCATCAGTGCTGGCACAGCATGCTCCTAAACCAGTAAGTTGGTTCGTCCCGACTTCCTTCTGGGATGAAGACGTCATACCTCAGCCCAAAGCCATACAAAGGCATCCTCTTGTAGAGTGGGTATTTCTTCTGGCTCTCTGATAACATCTCCACCAATGAAATATGGTCCGAGTGGCTACGGACTAAATCTCCCAGTCCCAGACTATTCGCTATCTCATCCCTCTAGGCGGCTTCTGCAAGAACCCCCTCAGCAGATCCTTAGTGAGCCATTCGGTTTTAGAACTTAGAAAATTTTTGGGTATGTTTGCGAAGCTAGTTCACAGAGAGCATTCACAAAGACAGTTCGCAGAGAGAGTTTGAAAAGATCATTAACAAAGTCCTTCCCACTCCCTCAAGCACGAGATCGCGAAGCAATGTAGCGGAGTCAAAAACTCATTGGGTGCCGCAGAGCGAAGTCCCGATTCGTGGAGAGCAGTCGCGGAGTATGTAGAGCTTCACGAATCAAAAGTTCTAAAGTCCAAAATCGTGGAGACAAAAAGAGACAAAAGAGTGTTTTGGTCTTCTATTTATAGGCGGGGGACCCTCGGAGCTTCGAGGCGTGCCCCAGCCAAAGCCTGCTTCGTGGAGTTTCCGGTCAGAGCTTCGCTTTCCCGCTTGGCAAGCCCTCTTCGCGACGTAGCTTCGCGAACGACCGAGGATTTTAGCGATTGACTCTCAGACTTTGACCCTTGACTTCTCTGGGGCTCCAGGTCTGAGGGGGGCATTTTTTTATGCCAAAATGTGGGGAGGAGAATAAGACACCGAACCGATGGATTCCTTACGAAGCCCATTCATGGAGAACCAGTCGCATTGTGCCGTAGTGAAGCAAGGAGGCAGTAATGCTCCACGACCACCATTGACATTCGCAACCCTCCGCGAAGCAAGGAGGTGGTAACGCTCCACAATTTCCCTTGAAGGTCGCGACCCGCCGTGAAGCAAGGAGGCTGTAACACTCTATGACCTCCCTTGACGTTCGCGACCCTCCACGAACTAAGGAGGCAGTAACGCTCTGCGACCACATTTGACGGTCGCCACCTGCCACGAAGCAAACAACTTCCTCTTTGCATCGAGTGAGCACTGCTTCGCGGTGCCTATCCCCTATAAATACTAGCCTCCATCCAAGTTCATAGGATGGACAATCCGACCTTTCGACTTCCTATCTCTCGAATCGCGAAGCACCCTTCTGCTATGCGAATTGTGAGCTGTTCGAAGTACTTCTGCTCTGCGAAGTGCCTCCCCTTTGTCTCGTTTTGATCCCCTATTCTGAGAGGGATGCCTTTCGCGGAGCCTAAGGGCCTTCGTGAAGGAAGGGGGTCCCCAAGGGGACCCAAGTCATCGCAGATCATTTATTCTTCGCAAAACACCCTTCATGTACACATGATCCACATGCTAAGGCAGGGTCACTGTACTTCGCGAAGCACATTACTTCACGACCCCTTGCTTCGTGAGGCACTTTTGCTCTGTGAGGAAGTGCTCTGAGAATGCCTTTCCACTTCGTGAAGCACCTCCCATATGAAATTCTGCCCTATTCTTAGGCTGAGGCACCCCACTTCGCAAATCACACCCCTTCGCAAGTTCCCTCCGCCACATGGAGCAACAGAGATTCACAAGGCCCCTGCCTATGAACCCCTCTTCTTTGCAATTCCTTTTCTCGTGCAGCCCTACAGGTTTTTACGATGTGATTTAAAAGTACCTTGGATGGTACCACCCATTGCGTTTCTTCACCTCATTCTTCTTCGCATAGGCATGTTAACAGCTATTGCTTCTTCGCATAGCCACGCTAACATGGACCCCACGATAGTTCGCTCCATGACACCCCCTATCCATGGATTTTACTATCCCCTCTCTACACCAAGGAGAATAGGGTACCATTTATGTAAGTCCTAGGGGTGTGGAGAAAACCCACCTCGTCCGAGCTGCAGGAAGTTAAATTGCCAAGTACCTTCGTCCTCAGCACATGGCGTTAAACTGGGACCTCGCCCCGTGCCTCGCACGCGGGGTACCGACACCTTGAACATTCTCCATGCCCACTGGTCTCCACATGGGATGATATCCTCCTTATGGGAGTGGTTTTTGTCCACGGGGAAAGGGAAACCATCTCGGTGTAAGCCCCTAGATTTCTTGTAGGAGGCAGCATCCCTGCTCCTCCTTTCTTCTTCGGTCCCCAGGGTCAGCAAAGGGTGTGTTGGGGAATGGTTCTTCTCCTTTCTTCGGTCCCAAATCCCTCTCCTACTATGCTTTGTCACCATCGGGCCTCCCTCCTAGATTAAGTCCCAACCACTTTGGGTTTCTAACCACGCAAAATCCCTTGTTTCCTCTTTGGGATGCGATCACATGTAAGCCCCACTCCACTTCCCAGGGATGCACCTTTCACAACGTGATCGTCAGGTCTCTATTGTCTCTTGTTTCTCACACCGAGCATGACTCACGTGGGCTTAAAGCAAGAACTGACCATGACATCCACCCTGGGCAGCCTATAGTGGAAGCCCCACCCCCAACCATGAACTACGAGATCTTTGATCCTTGCCATGTAGAGGTACATAGGAAGCCTCCCTGAGGTTCAAGCTCACCACCCTGGTCGTCTCGACCATCTTCACGATGGTTCACAAACACCCTGGGCAGCCTAGAGTATAAGCCCCACAAATCCAACTTGAAATATGTGTACTTTGATCCATGCCAAGGCATGGTATGTGGGAATCCTCCCTTAGGTTCAAACCCAACACCCGATCATTCCAACCCCCATTCATGTAATTTCACCACATTCATCATGAACTACGTGGTCTTTGATCCCTTCCAAGGTAGGGTACGTAGGAAGCCTTCATGAGGTTCAATCCCAACACCTGGTCATTCTGACCCCCTTCACATTGGTTCACCGCATCATCCTGAACTACATGGACTTTGATCCATGCCAAGGCATGGTACGTAGTAAGCCTCCCTGAGTTTCAATCCCAACAACCATTGGTCCCGACCATCTTCACATTGGTGTACCAAGCCCCAAACATGAACTACGTGGTATTTGATCCCTGACAAGATAGGGTACGTAGGAATCCTCCACAAGGTTCAATCCCAACACCCATTGGTTCCTACCATTTGGTTCCATGCCCCATACGTGAACTATGTGGTCTTTGATCCTTGCCAAGGTAAGGTACGTAGGAAGCCTCCCTGAGGTCCAAGCCCACCAACCACCTAGACCCCTGGTCCTTAATTCACGTCGGTTCAACGACTCCTACCCCATACTAGAACTACGAGAACTTTGATCCTTGCTAAAGTAAGGTACGTAGGAAGCCTCCCCGAGGTTCAAGCCCACCATCCAGCAGTTCTGACCCACTTCATGTCGGTCCCCCCCATCCATTGGTAAGCCGTTGTGACTCCATCCAGCCGTAATCCATTGTGACCCCATCTAGTGGTAAGCCAGCGGTAAGCCGTTGCGACCCCCAATCGGCGGTAAGCTATCATAAGACAAACTATGTGGACTTTGATTCCCTTCCACGGGGATACATAGGAAGCCTCTTCGAGGCTCATGCCAAAAACCATCGTCATCCTCATAGCGGTTAAATCCCATTCACCACCTCCCTCATGAAACCTTCCATCATCCATCCTAATTCTTACTCGGGCTGCCACATCCCGGTGGGATCATTCCACCCCATTCCCCATTCCGGCTAACGTAATTTGGGAAGTTAACCACGTGTTGGACCCAACACCAGTGTTCCCTCCGGGGGTCGCACTCATCTGATCCACACTAATCAGTGTTCTGATCAGTACGATCCTTCTCTGCTGGACGTTAAACTTGAGGCATAACCTGTGTTAAACATGGGAAGCTAAGGAAAACCTCAGATACATTCTCATTGCATATGATTCCCCGCGTTCGATGTGGGATTCCTCGGGCTTCTGTTCCCTTGAGAAGACCTATAATAAGGGACAGAAGATAGACAAGCCAATCCCCCAGCATCCAGACACGCCAGTGATGCCCAACGTGACTACTCCCCTAACCAAAGGTTTCTTCCCTGACCTGAACCCTTGGAATGTCCTGACAGAAGTAGTGTAATTAACTGGCATCCATGGAGATATGGCACTAGGAAGTGCTTCACAAACAACATCTTAACTCTATAAGGGAGAATCGGACTAGGTGACAAGTTCTGAGGAGGAATCCACGGAAGGAAGAACCAATATCTTATCATCCCATTTCGATCAAGGAGTAGACATAACTGAATAAGGAGCGGATGCCGACCACCTTTGGAAAGCAGGAATACGGGGCAACCATTGTGCATCCTCCACAGACAGATGCGCGCACCCCGGTGAAAGCATCGGAAACAGGGTGATTCATAAGGGTAAGACAGTTTTACACTTACACAGGCTATCCTACCCTTATGCATCATGAGAAAAATTATATGACCCTTAATAAGTTTAAAATATTACCCTTATGCATGCTAGTACCCTTAGGAAAACACCCTTATTCAAGCCAGTACCCATACGCAAGCCCTGGGTTTCCCTTATATAGTGTTTAGGTACCCCTATGCAGTGCCTTGGTACCCTTACACACCATATGGTTACCCTTATACATAGGATAACTTAACCTTATATATTATATGATCTAACCTTATTCAACTCATATAAAAAGGTGTTACCTTTACATATATAAGGAAATATCAAGGTACCCTTATGAAACATTCATATTACCATTACATAGCTAATGGTACTCTTACACAGTGCATGAAAAATGGAATTATCCTTACACAGAGGCTTAGACAGAACCCTTACCCTAATTCATGTCTGGAAAATTGGGTTTTAACTATATTAAAGGGATTAAAAACTCACCTTACCCTTACGTAACACTATAAAACCTTATATAAGGGTGATTTTTATTGAAAATATAGATTTTCACATAATAACACTTATAAAATAAGCATAAAATAGGGTTTAAGGACCAAATCAAAATTGATAATATTATAGTTCCAATTGATTTTAGGTGGATGGGGATTCAATTCACTTCTAGCACCACCACTCCCTAGTGTCCCTCAACCCATATAGGACGTTCCTCATAAACAAAGAGTTGTAGGATGTGGACATAATAAAATCTATGTTATGGAAAGATTAAAGTATGAAACTCTATATTTGGTTCAAAGCATGATATATGTTTTCTCAATTTTTTTCTCGTTTTGATTAACATTGGAGTCACAAACTCCTTTATTGCTATGTTTATTATCTATGACATGAAGATTTCAACTGATTTTTTAACCAAGAAATTTGGTTGGATACCCTTACATGTGGAACCCATTAATTATTTATCATCTATTTTCAATGTGTGATAGTATTTTTTATGCTCATTTCACCAATTATTTTATAATGATAAACTTTATTTTGTATAATGTTTTACTTGGGAAGTGTTGGTTTTCCCAAACATGATCATGGATTCACTTAAAGATGTGTGATGTACTTACGACTTTATGGATCTAGTTTCATGTTCCCCTCAGGTTGTATTATTAGGATAAATGATTTTAATTAAGTAGGATAAATATTTAACCAATCATATTTTATCCCATCGTCCTTTATATGTTTTTGGTAGATTTCTAGATGGATCACCTTTTATTGGGTGTGTAAGACCATGAAAACATATTCCCTGATGAATACCCAAGTATATCTAGAGATGAGAGATTTACTTCATCATTTATCTCTATCTTGATAAAAATTTGATTATATTAAGAGATTATAAGACATCTCCATAATATCTCATTTAGTTTATAGTATAGTTGGAAGAGCTCTTAGTGGAGAGATTCACAAGGCCCAACAGTTCACCCTATACCACAACAATGTTGTTTTCTATAAATTCAAAGAGGAGCCTGAGACTCTATTTTATTTATAATTTCATAATGAAAGTATCATTGAAGAATAAGTATTTAATTTTTATAATTTATAAACTATTTAATAGTTATAAGGGGGTGATATGGTTTTTTAATAATGAACTTAGGTCCAAATTGATGGGTTTTTTGGGATCATATCATGATATTAGGTAGCATAATCAAACCCATATGATGTGTGATATATTTTTTTGTGATAAAAAGTATATAAATATTTAATAAAATTGAATAAATTTATATTAGTAGTAGTATCCTCTATATTTAATCTTTTATTGAGGATGTTTGCAGGAGATCACTGGAGAGAGAAAAGTATCTCACCTATGTAGGTAATCCACTAGCCAAAGGATCCTATATTGTATCTTGAGGATTATTTTACATTGAGAGGGGTTTATATTCCTTTATTGTGGATGAACGTTATTATAGGAAGAATAGATATCTTAAATAACCTTTTCATGTAGCAGGACCCAATAGGAGTAGGATTTAATCCTTTAGAGGCATCTCAACACTCTTTATTTAATGAAGATCTCATTCCATCTCGAATGCATCAACTGCCATCTCATGGTACCTGGGCCTTACTTCCTACTGAATAATTAATTAAAATTGTTGAATTATTGTAAAACCCATGTTTAATACATTCATAATTAATTATAATAAAATACCATATGGGAGATGAGTTTCATGCATACAACATGCATATAATATTCTAAATCATACCTTAAGATTTAAGTATGTAGAAATATCAAATGAAACTCTATGATTCATGAAAATTATATCCTATTATTTTAATCATATACATACTATAATAAATGGTCCAATTCTATCATGAAATATGATAAAACCATTTTAAGTGCATCTTCTACTTATTCTTAAAATCAAATAAGGTATGAATGAAAAACTTCACAAATCTTTATAAATCCATCCAAAAACTATTTTGGATATAGTTTTTCAAACTCTCTTAATTTTAAAACCAAAAAAACTATAAAACCTAATAAATATATAAAGACAAAAATTTGTGACCCTATGGGCCTTGGTAGCATTGACAACCAATATTAAATCCCCATTTTATGATGTAATTAAAGAGCATACTCTAAAAAAGTGTTTATTCTACTCAAGATACTAAGAGTTCGGGTGTTATATCCATTATACATACTCATATATCATGTGAAAAAATCCATGATAAGATTTATAATATAAATCATATGTATACCTTTATAATCCCTTTGACCATGACATCGATTGAACACTAGACATAGAAAAATTTCAATATAGTATAGGCCATCTCATGATTTCTTGATTCTCAAAAATGACTGAATTGGTTGATTAATACATCACATGTCACTCATTTGAAGATGGTCACATCATATTCCCCTCATCCAATTATTTTGGACACATCTCATGTGAATCAACCAAGAATTACCATGCATTTGCTCAGTCTAATTCAATCAAGGTCCATATGCCTTTACTTGTCATGTGAGTGGAAAATTACAACTTGTTCATTCTCTAAATAATAACAGAATCAAAAACTTTCCCAACCATCCCATGATTAGTTATGTCACAATTAATTTCACAAAAAAGGTATCCAAGTATGAAGGTTCTCATGTTAGGTACCTCACCAACCTTATATATGAAGGATTTATGATAATCGTACACCTCTAAGTATATCAATGACATTATAACAATATATGAAATTTACATGGTGGGTTGGTCTAAATAATAAGTCTCTGTATATTATCTAATTAGTCCAATAATCATGCTAATATAAATATATACTCATAGCACTTACTACGTTTTTATGATCACCGATTAGGGATAACACAAAGTCATACTTTAACGGGATGTTACCATTCAATTGTTCATGTAAAGTTAATTGTACCACACATAAATTAATGATAAATAGAGATTTTCTTAATTATAAATACATGACACATTATTCAACTGATACATTAATACATTAAGTTTCATAAACAAAGATACTTTATGTGGCTCTCGTGTTTATTTCATGATAATGGATTCATCAATGGATCTACTACATTTTCATCTATAAACACCCAATGGATCTTAACATCACCCCTTTAAAAAATATCGCATTTAAGATGGTATTTTCAAATGATATTTTTGGTCCTATGGTAGGACCATGGTTCCTTGGCCTAAATGATAGATCTGGTTTTGTCATCATAAATAAAAATTTCTCCCTCATCAATAGGAATCACCTATAGTTTAAAGATATAATTTTTAATCTAGAGAACTTCTTTCAAAGCTTATGAGGAAATGATTTACTCATCCTTTATTACTGAGTCTGCTATAGTGTCTTGTTTGAAATTCATCCAATTGATAATTCCACTAATTAATTAAAAAAATGAAACTAAATTTAGATTCCATAACATATTTTTTGGATTGGAAACCTGCATTCATTCAACCCTTTACACAAAGATCATCCTCTACTCCAAAAATAGAGAACATATCCTTAGTCCTTCTTAAGTACTTAAAAATGTTTGTCATAATAATCCAATGACACTCACCATGATTAGAATAGTATCTACTCATGATTCTAAGAGCATAGGTGACATCAGGTCAAGTACACAATATGGAAAACACGATAGAACATATAGCAGACACATAGGAAATTTTATCCATCCTTTATAACTCCATAGAAGTATCTTGAATCTTCCTAAAATCAGTTCCATGTAACACTGGTAAACACCCATTCTTGGAATTATCCATGAAAAAACTATGTACAAATTTAATTATTTAAGTGTATTGACCAATTCTAAGAAACCTCTTAAATATATCACTATAGATCTTTATACACAATATATAGTTCTCTTCACCCAGGTCTTTCATCAAGAAGAATTTACCAACCTATATCTTCAAAATGTAAATTGTCTTTATTTTATTTATGGTAAGTAGTATTTCATCCATATAAAATATCAAAAACACTACAATACTCCCATTAATCTTATTTTACACACAATAATCGTCCAGTTTTTTTATGAAACCAAACTCCTTAATTGCATCATAAAACTAGATATTCCAACATTGAGAAACATACTTTAATCCATAAATAGAATATTGTAACTTTCAATCCATAACAGAAAAATTATTCAGTTCAAAACCTTTAGGTTCTATCATATACATTTCCTTGACTGAATTACTATTAAATAATTTTGTTTTCATATCCATTGATATATCTCATAATCAAATCAAAGTTTTATTTTTAGAAAAACATGAATATATTTTATCATCGCAAGAGGTGAAAAGGTTTACCCATTGTCACTACCATGAATTTTTATCTAACCTTTTTCAACCAAGCATGATTTATAAGAATTCACTCAACCATCCATGTCAATTTTCTTTTAGAAACCCCACCTTCTCCCTATGGGTATTTCTCCTTTAGGTGGAACCACCAAGTTCCAAACTTGGTTAGTGTACATGGATTCCTTTTTATATTACTTTTCTTTTAACCATTTCTCAAAACCTGAACTCTATATGTCCTACTAGTAGGTAGTAGGTTCATCATCAATTAACACTGCTTAATAATCATTATTTATATGAAATCCATATATCCAAAAAAACAAAATTATTCCCACCAGAACTTCAATGTTTTATTTATCTCAAACTGGTTCTTCTTACATGACTCTTCATGGTATTTCTTTGACCTCCATATCTAAAACACATCTATTTATTTCTATTCAAATTCTCCATGTTAAACATTCTTATTGACACCATAATAAAATAAATTCCTTCTCATGGAATATATAAAATTAATCCATAAACACTTTTACCTAGTAGGATTATAGAAATAATTCCCCTTATTTTACATGGAATAACCAAAAAATTAAAACTTATTAGATTTAGAGTCAAGATTATCAAAATTGAATTGTTGTAAGAATACATCATAGACCTAAATCTTTATAAAATAATAATGATACTTTTCCTACTCTATATCTCATATGGTGTCTATATGAATGATTTAAATGGAATATGGTTTAGCAAAAATGAAATTTTCTCCAGATAATTACCCAGAATTAAATGGAAAGGTAACACTAACTCATCATTGATTTTATTGTGTCTAATAATATATGATTCCTTCTACCAGATAAAATATTCTACAATAGTGTTCCAAAATGAGTGAGTTGTGAAACAATTTCACAATCTCTTGAATGATCAATGAATTCCTACCTCAAGTATTCACCTCCTTGATCTAATCGGAGGATGTTAATACTCTTTCCTAGTTGATTCTATACTTCCTTTTAAAACATTTAAAAAATTTTAAAAGTTTCATACTTATGTATCATCAAGAACCCATAACCATACCAACTAAATTCATTAGTAAATGTAATTAAGTACCTAAAACAATTTATTAATTGAGTACTCATTGGTCCACATACATCACTATGTGTGAGATACAATGGTCTTCTAGTTATTTCACCTTTTCTACTAAATGATACTTTGGTTATTTTTTCTAATAAACAAAAAAAATTCAAATGATCTATAATTTAATGGTTGTGATAATCTATCTCTATGGATTATTTGGATATTTTTTCATTTATATTCCCAAGGTGAGAATGCCAAAGATAGGTAGGATTAGAATTATCTATGTCTTTATTATTCTAAATGAAATAAATAGGACTATCAATATATAGAATAAAGAAATTTTTTATCATGTTCTCAATTCCATAAAATTTCTCACTCATATATATAGAACAACTATTGTACTTAATAGTGATGGGGAATACCTGTTGGATCGAATATGTAGAAGTATATGTATATTAAATGGAACAATACAAGAGGGGGTGAATTTTATGTTTAAAAACTTTGTGTTTAAACACTTAGAGATTAGTTTAAAAGATCTTAAACTAATACAATTTAAACAACCACAATTGTATTGAATATAAAGGTATGATGTAATATAATACTATAAGAAAAGTAAAGTAATTATATTCAAGATGAATACAATAATCAGAGTAATATAAGTGTAAGAGATTCTACCTTAAAGTGTATAGAATCTATTAATAACATATGTAATAGAATAATTGTAATTGAAACAATTACAATTGAAAGTGTAATGAAGAAAGGAAATAATACAATTCCTTTCTAATACAAAAAGCAGCGGAAATGTAAAAGTATTACAGTTCTTTTGACCCAAAGAGAAGGGTTATCCTTTCACCTAGGACAAGAGGTTTGTCTTACCACCACCTTGGTAAGCCCTCTATACGATGATCGGTTCGTCTGTCTGCCTATCCCCGGCAACCCTCAATACGATGATCGGAACGTCTGTCTGCCTATTCCCAGCAGCCCTCGATACGATGATCGGAACGTCTGTCTGCCTATCCCCGACAGCCCTCAATACGATGATCAGAACGTATGTATTCCTATCTCCGGTAACCCTCAATTTTGTAGGTAATCGGCACCTCTTTCTTTCGATTACTTGAAAACCCTCGATACGATGATCGGATGCACAAAGCACAAAGCATGAGAGAGGTCACAGCGTCTCTCTCTAGAACTTGATAGAAGCAAAGTATCACAATTATATCACAGTCATTCACCCTTGTTCTTCTCAGCTTCAAATGAACTCCTATTTATAGGCCTTGGGTTCCAACGGTCATATTTCCTCCAACGGTCATATTTCTCCGAAAAACTCGGAGGGACTTGGCCACCTGGAATTATAACGGTCACATTGAAACAGAAAGCACGACATCATTTTGATTAGTTTGTAACTAACTCAATGACATCGTATTGGTTAAGAGATACATGAAGATCATAGACAAGAGTATGATTAAAATGAAACATGTGTTTTTTGACTAAGTACCAAAACAAGCAAGTAATGAAAATATGAGTATTATAAGTACTACTAAATGTAATGTATTGATATGATACAAAGTAAGATATAAAAAAGTGAGTATGATTGACAGAGTTAGTACGATACGATTGACCGAGTCAGTACGATACAATTGACAAAGTTAGTATGATACGATTGACAGAGTCAGTACGATACGATTGACAGAGTCAGTACGATACGATTGACAGAGTCAGTACGATACGATTGATAGAGTCAGTATGATACGATTGACAGAGTCAGTACGATACGATTGATAGAGTCAGTAATAAAAGACATTATAAAACAAGATAAAAGACATTTGTGATTTCCAAAACATGATATAGAAGTCAAAGGAAAACTTTTGACTCAACAATCTCCCCCTTTTTGGAAAGCACAAAACACAAATTAAAGACAACAAGAAATACTTATCTCCCCCTGAGTTATTGGAAACTCTTCTAAATATGAATTTGAATACAAATAACTCCCCCTTAGGTAAGTAATTTCCTAAGGATTGTATTTGTAGATTTTCCTTGATTTAGAAGTGTTGGTTCAAAACATTCTCACTTTGTAAAACATCCTCCCCCTTTATAAAACCTTCTCCCCCTTTGTGATTTACAAAAAGAAAGGGACAACCTTGGGTTGCCTGAAAAAGTTAGATAAAAGAAATGCAGGACAAAATAAAGAGTAACATAAAAGTTATTAAAAAACAAAGACAGATTCCAATAGAAAAGAAAAAAAAATACAACATTCATTTGTTTTCTCTTTCCTTTTCCTTCTTTATCAGCTCATGAAGAACAACTTTCATCTTTTTGATTTCTTTCTTGTCTTCAGAAATTGAATCACCCTGAGTTCTGAGAAGCTCTTGTTGTTCAGCAAAAAGCTGATCTTGATTTTTGATAGTCTCCTCCGGGACTCTGATTACTTCCTCAAGGGTATCAATTTTGTTTTGCAGATTCTTGTTATCTTTGGATAACACAGAATTTTGTTTCTTAAACAAAACCATTTCATCTTTGAAAGATGAAACCTTTGAGAATTCAGACTGAAAATCATTCATTCTCTCTTGTAATTATTTCACTGAAGGAATATCGGCTCCATGAGTTACCTGATTCAACATTCCAATAGTTTCTTTGTCAAGCTTATTGAAATCAATCACAAGATCATTTGACAACCTTATTATAACTTCAATTGCTATCTCATGGTCATTCACCGAGATTTCTGTTTTATATGACCACTTGGTCATCCTGTTGCAAGCCTTCTTATGAGCAGCTGAAGTTTCTGAAAGAACTTTCAAATCAGCTTCAACTGACAGAACTTTCTTTCTCAATTCTCTTACAGAACCAAACTTCATTTTCTGATTATCAGTGATAAAATCAATCTTCCCTTCCAGCCTGGGGAAATAGGGAATATTCTTCTCAATTCTTCTCAAAACATGTACAATGTAATCACTCTTCTTGAGAGACATTGTGTGTTCTGACTCAGTATCCTCTTCGTACGAAGGCAGTTCATTTGATCGGCTGGAGTCAACAACTGGTTGTTTTCCTTTTGCTTTTTCTTTCTCTTTTCTTTATTCTTCCACTTTGTCACTAATTAAAATAACTTTTTCAGTGTGAGATGATTGAGCACCTTGATTTACTTGAGAAGAAATTATATCCGGAGTTTCATAAGTTTCAACAGGTGCTTGATCGGCATGAGGAACTTGTTGAATACCTTCACTCTTCTTTTGATAAGATTCTTCTCTACTCTTTTTCGAACTCTGAAGAAATTCCAAAAGAAAATCTCCTTCCTCTTCTTCAACTTCCTCTATCTCTTCCAACATTTTTTTCCTTTTTCTTTCTCAGGAAGACTATGTACGATGGGTTCTTGATGTACTTCTATGGTTAGTTGAGCACTAGCATCCTTAACTACTTTCAAGAGATTTGAAACATCAAATTCATGTTCTTTTATTTTCAAAATAACCTTCTTCTTCTTTTCAGCCTGAAGGGTATCCTCAACCCTTAATCTCTCAGCAAAGGCTTCGGCTGGATCAATTCCAAACTTTAGATCACCTTCCTTTCTCTATTCTTTATCCTTTCTCCATTTAGCTACAACATCTTTACTGTACTTTGGATTCTTCTTTGGCTTTGAGCTAGTTTGTGGATCAGACTTTTGAGTAACACCAACAGATGGAATTTCTTTGGCTGGCATAGGTGCCGATTGATTCTGAGCCGACTCAGCTTATACATCTCTTACAAAAAGTTTTGAATTATGATCAAAACAAACATTCAGCTTCTTGAAAGTACTTTGGCTAATCCAGGAGGGCTTCAAATATATCAGATTTCCTTTCAAAGGAATATTACAAAACTTCATACTCTCGAGAATGAATTTTGTAAGAATAGCTGGATACATAATCATTTGGGACTTAATTCCTCCTATCTTGACATTCTTGATAGTTTCAAAAATTTATCCCATCAGGTTTACTTTTCTCATGTTGACAAGATAGTCCAACATGAAGATATCAGAGACTTTCAGAGTTTCTCTATCCCATTTCCATGGGATAAGAAAACCTTGCATCCATAAAGTCACAAACCTATTGTTCGAAGAAAGATGAGCCACTTTCCTCTTTTCTTCATTTATTACAAACAAAGACTTCTCAGCACTTTCTCTATTAAACGTACGAACTTCATCTGGTAGTTTATGAGATGGATAGAAAGAGTCACCTTCTATCGGAACATTCATAAAATAAGCTGCTTGACTCACAGACATAGAAATCTTTCTATCCTACACAGAAAAGTTGATTGTCATATTTTTATCAAATGATACAGTTTTATAAAACTGATTGACTTCATCAAAAAGAACTGGATCTTGAGAAATAGGTTTTTCAACACATATATTCCCCCATCCTTGAAACAAAATGATTATTCTGATTGTAGAATCGTACGAATCAAAAAATTCCTGAGAAACTAACCTTTCTCTGAAAAAGTCTTTCTCTGTAAAAGTCTTTGACGACATTTCGGCGGGAGTATTAGCAGAGGACTGAGACATATAGGTGAAGCCTCTTGAAAGATCATACGATGACTTAATCAGTGGAGCAGAGCTTCGCCTCAAAACCTGAAAAACCAATGTGGGTTTGAGGAGGGGGGATATTTATAGGCAGCAAAAAGAATGATTGTTGATCTTATGCGGTTGATATTAGAAGAAATAAGATCAACAGATAGGATTAAAACAAAAATAATTAAAAATAATAAAAATGAAGAAAGTATGTACCTGCCAGAGATCGTAAGGTAATTGTTGTTTTTAGACAGTATTAAAATAATAACACAAGTGTACGAAGTAAAATAATACAATCAACTATCATACCGATGGAAAACAAAGTTGTTACCATTAACTGATGAGCCGATGGAAAACAATCTTGTTACCATGATCTGACAAGACGATGGAAAGCAAAGTCATTACCATTAACTGAAGAGCCGATGGAAAACAATCTTGTTACCATGAACTGACAAGCCGATGGAAAACAATCTTGTTACCATTAACTGACGAGCCGATGGAAAACAATCTTGTTACCATGAACTGACAAGCCGATGGAAAACAAAGTCGTTACCATTAACTGACGAGCTGATGGAAACCAATATTGTTACCATGAACTGACAAGCCGATGGAAAACAATCTTGTTACCATGAATTGACAAGCCGATGGAAAAAAAAAAGTCGTTACCATGATCGTTCGATACGATGGAAAAGAAATTCATTACCAGTATCGGTTGATACGATGGAAAAGAAATTCATTACCATGATCGGTTGATACGATAGAAAAGAGATTCATTACCATGATCGGATGATACAATAGGAAAATAGGTAAATAATACAATAAAACTGTCAATACGATAAACAGAAAAAAAACATACCAAGAGAGTAAATATTATAGATCATAAGATAAAAAGAAACATAGTAAAAGACATAGTAAGAAATGTTCTCCCCATTTCTAAGAGGAGTTTGTTTAATGTAAGGAGAAATATAAAGACAAGAAGTAGATGTGAATGATTATTTTAATGTAATCATTCCTAGCTTCTGTTTTATAAACTCAAATCTATCGGAAGGTAAAGGTTTTGTGAAAATGTCAGCAAGTTTTTCTTGCGTTCCGATGAATTGTAAAACAATATCTCCTTTTTTTGTGTGATCCCTAAGAAAGTGATGCCTAACATCTATGTGTTTTGCACGAGAGTGATGTGCTGGGTTCTTACTAAGATCTATGGCACTAGTATTATCACATAGAATTTGGGTTTTGGAAAAACTCAAACCATAGTCAGTGAGTGTGTGTTGCATCCACAACACTTGAGCACAACAACTTCCAACTACTACATATTCAGCTTCAGCAGTGGAAAGTTCTACCGAGTGTTGTTTCTTGCAGGACCATGAAACCATAGAATATTCTAATAAATGACATGTTCCAGATGTACTTTTTCTATCCATTCTACAACCACTAAAGTCAGCATCTGAAAAAAAAAATTAGAACAAATTCATTTCCAGAAGAGTAAAAAAGTCCTAAATCCATAGTGCCTTTTAAATACCGAAAGATTCTCTTTACGGATTTTAAATGAGACTCTTTTGGATTAGATTGATATCTTGCACATAAGCATACAGAAAACATTAAGTCCGGTAGACTAGCTTTCAAGTATAGAAAACTTCCTATCATACCTCTAAAGATTGTTTGATCTACTGGTTTCTCAGTTTCATCAAGATCAAGTGTATTTGAGGTACCAATTGGAGTGCTAATACTTTTAGTTTTGTCATATCCATACTTTTTGAGTAAATCTTTAATATACTTATGTTGATATATATATGCTCCTTCTGGTTTTTGAGAAATTTGAAAACCTAAAAAGAATGTTAACTCACCCATCATACTCATTTCAAACTCATACTTCATTAAATTAGCAAAAGAATCAGTTAAATATTGTTGGGTTGATCCAAATATGATGTCATCAACATAAATTTGAACAATCAAAACATTTTTATTTTCCATTTTTATAAAAAGGGTTGGATCTACTGTACCATTTGTATAATTGTTTTGTAAAATAAATCATGTAAGTATTTCATACCATGCTCTATGAGCTTTTTTAAGACCATATAGGGCTTTGGTAACTTTAAAAATATGATTAGGATGTTTTAGGTCTAGAAAACCAGGAGGTTGTTCGACAAAAACTTCTTCTTGAACAAAACCATTTAGAAAAGAACATTTAACATCCATTTGAAATAGTTTGAAGTTAAAGTATGCTGCAAAGGCTAATAGAATACGAATAGATTCAAGTCTAGCTACCAGATCATATGTTTCTTCATAATCTATTCCATCTTGTTGATTATAGCCCTTAGCAACAAGTCTTTCTTTATTTCGAACAATGATTCCATTTTCATCACATTTCTTTCTGAAAACCCATTTTATGCCAATTACAGTTGTTTCTCTAGGTCTTTCAACTAAAGTCTAGACTTGATTCCTCTCGAATTCATTTAGTTCATCTTGCATTGCTTTAATCCAGTCTTCATCACCTAAGGCCTCACTTTGACTTTTAGGTTCAAATTGGGAAAGAAAATCAAGATGTTCTATTTCATTTCTTAAGGAATTTCTGGTCCTTGCAGGTTGATCTACATCACCAATGATATTATCAATAGGATGATTCCTAAGAAACAATTGATTTGGATTTTTTAAAACCTTTTCATAAACATATGGTAGAAATTATTCTGTGGTAAATGTTTCAGAAGTATCTTCTTGAACATTTTCCTTATCAGAAGGATCTTCTAACAAAGGTTGATAAACAGTTTTTGAAAATACATCTGAGGATGTAGGTTGGGATGTTTTAAAAACAAAAGGATTAGATTCATCAAATTTTACATGTACTATTTCCTTGACAGTACAATTGTTTTTATTGAAAACTCTATAAGCCTTAGAAGTTGTGGAGTAACCCAGAAAGATTCCTTCATCAGATTTTGGTGCGAATTTGAGAAGATTATCTTTTGTATTCAGAATGAATACTTTGCGTCCAAAAACTTTGAAGAATGAAACTTTAGTTTTTCAGCCAGTCCATAACTCATAAGGTGTTTTATTAAGAAAAGGTCTAGTTAAAACATGATTTATAGTATAACAATCAGTACTAACAGCTTCAGCCCAGAAGTGCTTAGCAATTGAGTACTCACTCAATACGGTTCTAGTCATTTTCTGAAGAATACGATTTCTTCTTTCAGCAACACCATTTTGCTGAGGAGTTCTTGGAGCTGAAAAATTGTGAGTAATACCTTTCTTACTACAAAAAGTTTCAAATTCAGAATTTTGAAATTCACCACCATGATCACTATGAATAGTTATCAATGGTAGGTTCTTCTCATTTTTAACTTGGGCTCTAAAATTTTTTAAATAGGAAAAGGATTCCGATTTCTTTGTTAGAAAATAGACCCATGTGAATCTAGTAAAGTCATCAACTAAAACAAATACATTGTATTTGCCTCCAATTCTTCCAGTATATGAAAGACCAAAAAGATCCATGTGCACTAGCTGTAATGCATTAGAAGTTAAAACTTCATTAATTGATTTAAAGCTATGTTTCTTGCCAAATTTACAAGGATCACAGACTTTTGAAGAATCGCATCTAAGATCCGGTAGTACCTTTACAAGCCTTTTCTTTGAGAGTTTACAAAGGTTTCTTAGATTACAGTGTCCTAGTCTTCGATTCCATAGCCATGAATGGTCTTCTATTGCACTTAAGCAGGGTAAATTTTGTTTTCTAAGGTCTTCTAAGTTAATAGTGTATACATTCTCTTGCCTATGGGCAGATAGAATGAACTCATCCTTGGAATTGTGAACTAGACACTTATCATTTCTAAAATTCATAAGGTAACCTTCATCACATAATTGACTTATGCTGATAAGATTTTGCCTAATACCTTTAACAAACAAAACATTTGAGATAAGAACTTTTCCAAGAAAAACAATATTACCTATACCAACAATTTTTCCTTGAGCATTATCTCCGAAGGTAACCTTTCCTCCTTTTGTTTTGATAATATTTTCAAAGAGATATTTTTTTCCAGTCATGTGACGAGAACAACCACTATCCATGTACCAAATATTCTTGTTGGTACACTTCTCATTTTCCTGAAAAAGAAAACAATTAGTTTTTCGGAATCCAAACTTTTTTGGATCCAGAAGGGTTAGATAGAAGAATCTTAGGAATCCACATTTGTTTTACAAAATGAGCTTTATGAAATCCTAAAGATTGAGTTTTATTAAGAGAACACTCTCTTTTCCAGTGTCCACCATATTGACACTTAGAACAAAAAGGTGTTTTCTGTGGAACAAAATAGTTATTACAAAAAAACTGGTTTGGAATAAGTATAACCAAGTCCAAAATGATTCCTCAAAGGTCTAATTTGAGAATACATCTTGTCAAAGTTTTCCTTTCCATGAGTAAAGTTTGACAAACATTTCTTTAAAGAGAAAATTTTTGACTTTAGTTTTAAAACTATGTTTTTATCTTCCAAAACATTTGATTTTAAACTAGAGTTAGGCTCTAAAAAAATTTTCTTAGAAAACACATTTTCTAGATCCTTAGAGAGTTTATCCTTATCAGATTTGACTTTCTCAAGGGTTTTTAAAATACTTTCAAAATCATAAGTTTTTAAATCAAGATATTTAGAAAGATCTGATACTTCTTTAGTTAAAACTGAAATTCTAGAATTTTCTTTATCAAGTTTCTTTTTGAGTTTAGAATTTTCCTTTTCATGTAGTTTAGAAAATCTAGATACTTCTTCAAAAGAAGGTAATGTATCATCATCTGAGGATGAAGAATCATCATTTGAAGATTCATAATATCTATTATTAGTAAAATTTGAATTTAAAGAGACATTTGTAATAGCTTCAACATTATGTACCTTGGACATAAGATAATGATCCTCAATTGGTAGTCTGGCTATAAGACTAATATTTCTCTGTCCTAAGGACTCATATTCTGAAGAATTGTCTGAAGAATCACTACCACTTGCACTCCAAGTATCATTTTCCTTCAAGACTTTCTTTATCTTATAATACTTTTTCTTATTTCTTTCAATATTTTTATCCTTTCTGTATTTTCTCTTCAGTAAAGGACAATCAGGCCTTATGTGACCCACTTTCTTACATTCGTAACAAGTTACCTCTGAATCTTTCTTATCCTTCCTATCTTTCTTTTTGAATATGTATTGGAATTATTTCTTTCCTACAATATTTTTAATCCTTCGAGCAAGATTGGCTAACTCATTTTCTGAAAGATCACAATCACTTGAATCAGATATAACAACTTTCTTGGCTTTGGATATTGTTATCCTTTCAGGTGTTTTAGCTTTAGATGTAAAAGCTACACTACCATTTCCATTCTTATTCTTGTTGAAATCAGTATCTCTTTTCATTCTTGTCTCATGTTGTAAAAGAGTTCCAAATATTTCATCAAGAGTAATCTAGGAAACTTTTCTATTTTCATCAATAGCTATCCTTTTTGACTCCCATTCATTTGGAATTATATCTATAATCATATATACAAGAGCTTCATCATCATGACCTTTTCCCCCATATATTTTAAACTATTGACAATTGTCATAAATCTTTGTTGCACTTTACAAACAGGCTCTCCATACGGAAAAACAAATCCATGATACTCTTCTTGAAGCATTGCTCTTCTTGTTTCTATAACCTTGGATGTACCAAAATGTGTGACTTCCAATTTCTTCCAAATACAATTGGCAGCTTCACAAGAAGATATCTGGATGTATATATTCCTGGTCATAGAACATTAAAAAGTATTATGTACCTTGTAATTCAGTTGATATTCTTGCTTCTCTTGATTAGTGAAAGTACTGACTTCTTTTTCAGGAATTTTGTAACCTCCAGTAAGCATAATAAAATTGCCTACACCAGTATTGATAACAAATGTCTTCATTCGATCTCTCTAGTACTCATAATCATTCCCATCAAATATTGGTGGTCTAGAAGGATTTAGGTTGTCAATTGACCCAATATTCATTCCTGACATCTAATAAAACAAAGTCTTTTCCACTCCACACGTTAGTGTCGTAAGTAGTTAAAAAGAAAGTTTAAAAGAAATAAAGCAAGTAATACAAATCAGTGGAAACCTCCTCTGATACCAATTGTTGGATCAAATATGTAGAAGTATATGTATATTAGATGGAACAATACAAGAGGGGGGTGAATTTTATGTTTAAAAACTTTGTGTTTAAACACTTAGAGATTAGTTTAAAATATCTTAAACTAATACAATTTAAACAACCACAATTGTATTGAATATAAAGGTATGATGTAATGTAATACTATAATAAAATTAAAGTAATTATATTCAAGATGAATACAATAATCAGAGTAATATAAGTGTAAGATATTCTACCTTAAAGCGTATAGAATCTATTAATACAATATGTAATAGAATAATTGTAATTGAAGAAATTACAATTGAAAGTGTAATGAAGAATGGAAACAATACAATTCATTTCTAATACAGACAGCAGCGGAAATGTAAAAGTATTACAATTCTTTTGACCCAAAGAGAAGGGTTATACTTTCACCTAGGATAAGAGGTCTGTCTTACCACCACCTTGGTAATCCCTTGATACGATGATCGGTTCGTCTGTCTGCCTATCCCCGACAGCCCACGATACGATGATCGGAACGTCTGTCAGCCTATTCCCAACAGCCCTCGATACGATGATCGGAACGTCTGTCTGCCTATCCCCAGTATCCCTCGATACGATTATTGGAACGTTTGTCTGCCTATCCCCGACATCCCTCGATTTTTTAGGTAATCGGCACCTTTGTCTTTCAATTACTTGAAAACCCTCGATACGCTGATCGGACGCACAAAGCACAAAGCATGAGAGAGGTCACAATGTCTCTCTCTAGAACTTGATAGAAACAAAGTATCACAGTTATATCACATTCGTTCACCCTTGTTTTCTTGGCTTCAAATGAACTCTTATTTATAGGCCTCAGTTTCCAACGGTCATATTTCCTCCAACGGTCATATTTCTCTGAAAAACTCGGAGGGACTTGGCCACCTGGCATTATAACGGTCACATTGAAATAGAAAGAAATACATCGTTTTGATTAGTTTGTAACTAACTCAAAGACATCGTATTGGTTAAAATATATATGAAGATGATATACAAGAGTACGATTAAAATGAAACATGTGTTTTTTGACTAAGTACCAAAACAAGTAAGTAATGAAATTATGAGTATTATAAGTACTAATAAATGTAATATATTGATATGATACAAAGTAAGATACAAAAAAGTGAGTATCATTAAAAGAGTTAGTACGATACTATTTACAGAGTCAGTACGATACGATTAATAGAGTCAGTACGATACGCTTGAAAGATTCAGTAATAAAAGACATTATAAAACAAGATAAAAGACATTTGTGATTTCCAAAACATGATATAGAAGTCAAAGGAAAACTTTTGACTCAACAATACCTTCTTGTCTAAACAAGATATAGAAATAAAATTTCTATTTATGGTGGGAAAATACTAATTTTTATCCAATTATAAGACCAATACACTTAGTAAAGTCAAATCTCAATTGATAACATCTAATGTAGAAATTATTTATCTCTTACATACTCAGAGTTCCACTTCACCCTTTTTTAATTCTCTAATGTATTTGTGTATGTAACTATCAGAAAAAATGTGTGATACAAACCCATTATCCAATACCCATGTATTATAGTTTATGAAATTAACCTCTATAACATTCAAATTTAGATTCTTAGAATTTATATCTTCTTTGAGGACACTTCTCAACCTTAGATACCAATTTTAATTTGTTCTATATGTAATGATTATAAGTAATCACAATATTATTATCCAGTAATAATCCATAATATAAAACAAAAACATATCTATGGGTGAGTATCATGTTTTATTCCATTTCATCAAGTACTTTTAATAAAAGTACCCCCACTAAAAATGATAAGTCCAGACATAGTATTTATTTAGTGATCCAAAACCCATATTTCATTAAATGATGATTCCTCTTTAGCATTTCTATAGAAAAAATTAGTTATTTTGGTGGGGCATAATCATAATCATAATAGTTATGATTCTTGGATAGTTGAGTGAGTAACTCTTTTCCTTCATCTATTGTATGGAAAAACTCAACTTTATTATTATGGTTTCCCACCTCATAGTATTTTCTAGCTAAGTGTCTCCCAAATATCACAATCATATTTGGTTACCTAACTTTTAGGGTATTCCATTTCCACCATGCCTAACATAAGATAATCTATGTGCACACTTATTTGATAGTTTCTACTTGATCGAATGATCATGGTCTTCACGTGTGATACTTTGGAAGGAATATCACACTTAGAACTTTAAGGGTTTTCTTAATAGTCTCACCAGTTTAATATACATCACATGTATATTAAACCCATTCCATGTCATAAAAT
This sequence comes from Viscum album, assembly GCA_963277665.1. NCBI lineage: Eukaryota > Viridiplantae > Streptophyta > Magnoliopsida > Santalales > Viscaceae > Viscum > Viscum album. The sequence continues at coordinate 581,172,467 of OY728130.1, read as the reverse complement.
CTTTATTCTCTCATGTTTTATTCCATTGTGTATGCATAATTATAATGATTTTGTTTTACAATCCCTATTTTATCCACCAAAATTAATGGGTCTACACCACATTAATGTGTAACTCCTTACACAACCCCTTAGTTGTATTACTCACCCAAATATGGAAATGAATCATATTCATACATATCCAAATACATATGATTCATAAGGTACATGAACTCTTCATTTAAATGTATAAATTTATATTAGATTGAAAATATCCAAGTGAGTAAGCCCAAAGTGATAGATATTCAACCCCTAAACATTGTAGAACAAGGCATAATCCTTTAGGATGGTGGGTAGTCCGACCCCAAGTCTCTCTCCATAAGGATACACTACTAAAAAGAGAATTCAATTCCTGATATATCTACAACCTAATAGTAACAAAATATAGCCAAAAATTATTATAAACTTCATAACTATAAAAAAATGTGGTCAAGGTACATGAAAACAATAAAAGTAGGATATCGCTCCTAGCATGTAATATAGGGCCCTATCTCTTAGAAGTGATTTATCTCATAAATTCAACATTCACAATATTAAGATTCTATAAACAATTTTTAAATATGAATATCATAAAGGAATAAATTAATAAATAAACAATCTATTTATTATTCAAAAATATGATAAATAAATTAAAAAAATAATATTTTATTTAGGCATGAAAAATTTCATTTTATAATGACTAAAAATTATAATTTATAAAAAAAATTACAAATTATAAATAAAAATATAAAAAACAAAAAATTTAATATTTTTTCAACATGTCATATATTATGAATGACTATATATTATAAAATATGTGTGATACTACAGAGAGTTTTTTCTATGTTTCTATCATATTCTACAATATATATAAATCATACTCTATGACTCATATCACAAAATACAACTGGGTATATCATAATACCCCTATCATATTTTATGATTCAACTCTTATCTTATTTATGCTACAACCCTATGTTTTTTGGAAACCCTATATTTTATAACATGTTACGATATCACATATCATAACCAATGATGCAAAATAAATGTGTGGTCCTAAATTATATCATACATTATTATACCTTCTAGAAGTTTGTTGTGACTGAAAAAAATCAAAATAAATACTTCATATCGTATTATATGAAATTGCTGAAAATATTTTATGGTATATTTTTCTTCTAAAAATATGTGAATTGAACACATTTAATCCTTGAAGAACAAGGCTCTGATACCACTTATGAGTCTTATGTAATCATCCCATAATACTAGATAGTGGAAAAACCCACATGATGCCTTATTTATCTTCAAGGATCAATATGCATAGAAATATATAAGAAAATATCAATACTTTGAAGTAGTAATAGTATCCTACATGTTCAATATTTGAGGGAGAATTTTTTATGGTGATCTCTAGAGAAAAAAGGTTTCTTGATAACATAGATAATACACCAACCAAAGGATCCTATAATATATCTTGAGGACTCTCGTACACCGAGAGTGGTTCTAACACCATCTATATGGATGAATGATGGTATATGAAGAAGACATAGATTTGGAATCCTTTTCATGAAATTATCCCATAGTTGGGGAAGGATATATTTTTCTATAGGCATCCTAGCTCTCTTTATTTAATGAATATTATCTTCCATCTCAAACAAATCGAGTTCTATATCATGGGACCTAAGCATTACTTCTCATTGGATATTTCATTGAACATATTGTTTGACTTTAAATGGAATGTTTAAAAAATTTAATATGAATATTTTTATTCATGTGAAATGAGTATTGAATTCTCGGATATACATTATGATTAAAGCATGTAAACATATCAAATTCACCCTTATGATTGATGTATATAGTAGCCTACAACATGCATCATATATATATCATATGAAGTGATTCGGTAATTTTTTATGATATTAAATACCCATATTAGGTGCATATCCATCACAGTTATCATTATTTTGGGGTTGATGAGGATATCCCAAACACACAACATGGGTTTTGTGATTTTTCACCACTTATTAACAATTATTGAATAAAGAGTATGATATCAAAATGGAAACATGTTATGTCATTAAAATTAAATAAAATGTATTTATTATAAATATTAATAAGATATAAAACTATAATTATCATGTTTCTTTTATCATTACATGATGATTAATAGATCAGAACCATCTATGGAACATAAAAAAATTGATATTGTGAACAAAGTCCTTTTGGAGTTTATTTGAATATAAAAAGTGGAATTAGACTAGAAAATAATTAAATGATAAGATTTTGATTTATATATTTAAATTTTAATATAAATGTTTAGTGATAAAATAACTTTAAGAAAAATATAAATGATATTAATGGAGAAAGTTTTTTAGTGAAAATAATTATTAACCATAGTTCCATATTTAATGAAGTAAATTACATGATTTTTGAAATAGAATGGAAAAATTAATTTACTTTCCTTCCAAATAAATGTGGTGTAAACATGATTTCATGTTTCATTTCTTATTTATTTTATGAATTTGAAATACAAGATTTATATTTTTTAAAAAAATTAAATATGTTCCAAATATATTTTTGAGGGTGGCGCTGATTTGGTTATCCTCAAGAAGAACCAATATCCATTTATTTGTTTTTGATGGCTTAAGAAAGGATTATGTAATTTATTTACTTAAGAAAAATGTAAAATAATATTACAGGATGATTATTATTTTTTTGTAAATAGAAAATAAAAACAAAGAAGGTGACAATGATATAACTTTCTTTGATTCATGTTGAAAATAAATGCATAGAAATAACCCCAACTGAGAAGAATTTATTACTAAAATAAAAAAGTAGATAATATAGACTTGAAAATAAGAAATACCAGACAAACTATCGATGGAGGTTTTCCTGGTAAACTAGGTTATGATGGTAAGCTTTGTCATTATGAGTTATCATTATTCAATGCAAGACAAACTCACACACACACTCAAGATAAATGATATAACAACATACATCAATAAAGAATTTAAATCACTTACATAACCAAGTTTACACACAAAGAATCTATTACAATAGAATAAGTTGAGTCTACAACCTATAATCCTAATGCAGAATTCATCCCACTCCACACAACTTATCGTCTCCACTAAAACTATACATAAATTAAAGTCTAGTTATGGGGGATCAAGACATTGATCATCAGGGAGCAAATCACTATTCAAGAAAATCGATTCCTCCCTCTTCCAAAAACCTCACTTGAAAACTAGAGATTTATTCTTCTCGTACTCATGATAAACTAGAGAGAAATGAATCTCCACTAATCTGAATTTTTAAGATGAAATTCAAGTGGAAATCATGATTTCTAGAAAGAATTATAGGGATATAATGTGAGTTAATGGGGTGTATAGCATACATATGTGCAAGATCAAAGTGGTCATTAGCATAAAAACTTGAGGAAACTCACAAGGGGAACATGACAGTATGAGATAGGCCATAAATTTAAGGTACGTATATGGTAATCCTATGATACAAGAGAAACATTCCAAATAAGCTTGAAATATCACACATGGGGTCATTTTATAATCAATAATCAATAGCCCTGATTCAATCCACATCCTGGTAAATAAAGAAAAATAGATGTTCGGATTATCAATAAAGTGTAGGGAGAAAAAATAGAAATAACCTAAATAATAATAAAATACATGTATGCATGTAATAAGATCAACCAGTGGAAAACGTTTGAAGGAGCCAATACAAGGATGTGGATCAAATGGTCATTTTTATTGAAACAAAAAATTAAACATACAATAAGTATTTTAACATATATTTTCCAAAAAATATTAATATAAAAATAAATAATAAAAATATTATTTTATAATTTATGTTGAACATTATTTTAATGGTATAGATAGATTAATTATAATAAAGGGACTTTATATATACTCCCAGTATTGAGTCTTTTTAAAATTAGGTTTTATAAATAATAAATTTTTAAAAACAAGATAGGTTTTGATATATTTTTTAAAATAGGGCGCAAGATGTGTGAACCTTGTTCACCCATTTCACTTCAACAAGGAAGTGCGACTAGTTGGAACCAAGTATTTATTTTACTATAAATGGATTCTAGTTTGTGTTTGTTGTCAATACACACTAGGTTGCTAAGGGAGTTTACAAGGAAAGTGATTGTACAGTACAAGCTAACTATAGTGTTGAAGGTGGCATCATTTCCCAGTGTTTTCCAAAAATTTTAGCTCAAAATTAGGAGGTAGAAGAAATTATTATGAAAGGTGTTTTTTTAGGATTGAATATTTATAAATATAGTAAATTCAAGGGTTTTAAAATATTTGAATTCAAAAAGGCTAAAATTTGTGAAGATTTGGAGCATCATGAACAAGCATCATGAATAGTGTGATGGCTTGACGGTAATCTCCACAACTATGAGAATATTTACCAGTGGTTTAAATTTCGTTGGAGTTTAGTGAGTGAAGGATATTAATGAATAGTTATTTTGGAGTTTTATTAAAAAACTTCTAAATTCATGGGATTATATTTATGGTTTATTCCTTAAAATATGAGGCTACCCACACTTCATTTGATGAAAAAAGAGTTAGAGAAAAGGATTAATCACTCTGACTCATGAAGGCTGGGGAGCTTCATGAATCAAGTATTTTTTGTAAGCCTGATCATCATGAAAGGAATATCATAGTCTAGATCAATGCTTAGGTATCTAGGATAAATTAGTTTCATGATTATGTGGTATTCTACAATGACTTAGTGATCATCGAGAAGGTTGTTTATTCCATGAATGAAATTTCCTTCATGAAGGTAGTGAGATTCATGAAGGAGATTTGTGAATGGTGGTATTGAACATTAGGTTTAATTAAATAGTTTTTTCAATTTAATTAACTCAGTATTTAGATGCTAGAAGAGTCTTGTTCTAGTCAAGGAGAAAGACTTAAATGTCAATATACTGAAGTTCCCTTTAAGTCGTTAAATAGAATGATACTTCACCCAAAGAAGTAAGATTTGGGGAGTCGATGGAAGTGTTATGAGGGAGGTAGTTTGATGTCCTTAAAATATTGTAAATGCAGTGTTCCTGGAATAGAGTTACTATTTTGGAACTTCTATATTCCAAAAATAGGGAATATTAGTTGATTAAGATATGACTGACACATTATCGGTGTGTGCTCCTTGGACTAACCCTTAGTGGAGAACCAAGTAAAAATTTTGTGTTTTCTCTCTGTATATGAATGTTTAAATTACTATATATTACAATTAGATAGGTTTAATAGGTTACTACCAATATGGAAACCAGATCCAATACTTAGAACAAAATGTTTACACCCTAATTCACCCCTCCCCTATCAGGGTGTTTTGGGGTCCTACAAGTGGTATCAGAGAAAATAGTTTGTTGGTGTTAAATCTGTACATTTTTTTGTCATGGATAATTTAGTAAATATTAGGGTATTCCCCATATTTTATAGAAGAAACTTCAAGAGTTTTAAGAAACTTATGAGATCTCATCTAACATATCTTGGAATGGAAGTACTTTTTTCACAACACAAGGGATCCTGGTCACTCATGCAATAGGATTGTCTATCATTTAAACACATAGGAAAATTCTTGATGAAAAATCCAAATCATAGAATTCCATTACTATAACTCTATTTAATCTAATATATATAAATTTAATGATTTTCACTTCATCCATGTCTATGTGGGAAAAACTAGAAAATATTTATGAAGGTGACAACAAATTGAATGAGGAAAAACTCCAAGTTTTTCATAATAGATTCGATGATCTAAAAATGAATCTTGATGAACATTAAGTTATTTTTTAATCAAATTAATAATGTTTTCAGAACAATATGATGGCTTGGTGAAGAAATCAAATATATTGACATTGTGAAGAAAATATTTTAGAGGCTTCCAACTCTATAAAATCCAAAAGTTTCATCCATTGATGAAAGGGATCTTTCTAAAATTTATCTAGATGATCTACTGAGTATTCAAGTAGCATATGAAATGAAATTCAAACTAGAAGATGATAAAAAATCAAGTAATAAAGAAAATGGAATTCAAATCCATATAAAAACTTGATATTTCTAGAGACAGTGTTGATGAATATAATGAGGAAGATGAACTTTTTTCTCTTTTTTCTAAGAAATTAAAGAGATAAAAATGGAGATTTAATGGAAAGCTTATCATTCCCTATTTTCTATGTGTTAGAGTTAGTCACATTTCCTATCAATTCTCAAAGAAGTTTGATAATGAAGAAATTGAAGATGAGGATTTGTAAAATCCTTAAAAAGGGTTACCCTTAAAGGGATACAACAAATCAAGAAATAAATTAAAGAGAAATATTTTTTCTGTAAAGAAGAACAAGATAGTAATGAATTTTTCAAGGATAAAGAACCAAAGTTTAAATTTGGAACCCAAGAATTCATGATTGTTATATTTGATAATTCAAAACCTTCAAAAGATATAGATAATTTTTTGATTGGTGGTTTTGATCTCAAGTTTGAACCTGAGTATGCTCCAGATAATCTTAAAATTCAAAGAAAGAGAAATATAAATATGAGAGTCATTCTAGAAGATTCATTAGATTATGTTGATCATATTGAAGTAGAAATTTATTGACTAGAAGAAAGACAAAAAGAACACTCATGAAATCTCAGAATATATTGTGGAATTTAATCTCAGGATTGAAGAGTGGGAAAAGGTCATCAATGACCTTACATCCATACTTGATGAGAAATATAATATAGTTGATGGTCTGGAATAATAAATTGTTACTCTAAGGAGTAAACTATAAACTAAATCAAATTCAAGGGAAATAAAGAAGAAAATATAGTTTGGAAGATTCTCAAATACTGAGATTTTAGAGAGAGATAAGCATGGTTATGAAGGAGTAATAAAGGATTTGAATGATCAAAGTTCTGCATGCATGGGAAAAAGTGTAATTATTTGTGATGTTGAATCAAAAAAGGATGGAAACAAAATGATCCAAAATAAAGGGAATCAAAAAGTTAGACATATCACAAAGAAACCCGATGTCCTATCAAAGAAAGCCACAAATAAAATAGAAAAGATATTTGAAAATTATCCTTGATTATTCAAATATGATCTTCAGACAAATAATTTTTAAAAATAAGGGGACATGATGCGGAATGTAAGTGAGAAGACATTTCCTCTTATGAAATGTAAATTTGGTGGTTATCTGGGTCATATTGTGTCATACTATGAAGAGGCAAGGAGCTATTTGAATGGGGAAGTTAGATAATGTTAAAAATTAAGAATGAGACCATATCCATAATCATATAGAAGAAACGGTTTCTATGGATATTTTTTTTATTTCTCTAAATATTTCCATAAATATTTTCATTGTAGGCATTGGAAAGGTGTGAACATTACCTACAGAACTCAGAGACAAGTAAATACCCACAAAACAAGTGAAGTCGCTCTTGAAAATAGGTACTCTCCTATGGAATAATAATATGAGTATTATGAACTCATGTATATGTAAAATAGATTAGAAATTCCATATTTATCCTCCACTCAATCAAGTATCTCATGGAAGAAAAATAAGAAAATCGATAAATCCAATCTTGTAGAAATAGCTCTCAAATCTACAAAGAATAGTAGAACCTGAATTCTTGATAGTGAATTCTCATCCCATAAGATTTGAAATGCATATTTATTGAATACTTTTAAGAAAATGGTTGATGGAATGGTAAGCTTTAGTAATGATGGTGTTTTGAAGATCAAAGGAAGTGGAAGTACAGAATTAGAAAATGACAAGCTTAAAAAACTGAATTTCTCTATATGGATGGTTTGTGTCACAATCTCATGAGTGTGATTCAAATCTATGACTCGGGGGTGATAATGACATTTAATCAAAAGGGGTGCACTATAAAATGGAATACAGATAATTATATCATGAATATATGCAGGATAGATGGAAATTTATATCAGGTTTATAGTAAATAGAACATTAGCTACTTGACATTTAGATAATAAAACAACTTGTGGCACTAGAGGTTGGGTCACATTAATCGAAAATGCATGGGAAATATATATAAGCTAAAAATATTAATCGATATCCTCAATATAAACCATTAATGATAAAAGACATGCGATTCTTTCATGCAAGGAAATTTGGTCTACAAATCATATTGTCTAAAGAAGAAAAGGGCATCAAATATTCTTGATCCCATCCACATAGACATTTGTGGTCCAATAAATGTGTCTGAAACATATGGATATAGGTACTTCATTATTTTTATTGATGATTATAGTAGAATGTATTATGTAATGATTATACGTAGGAAGGATCGAGATCTTGATTTCATGAAAAGTTATCATTGAATATGTGATAATGATATTGAACACATAATCAAAGTTCTAATATCTGACAATGGAGGGGAATACACATCCCTTGAATTTGAAAATTGCCTAGAAAAACATGGAATAAAGCATGAGTTGTCTGGAGTGAGAACCACCTAGAAAAATGGATCTGTTGAACATAGAAATTGATAGGTGAACAATATGTCTAGAACTATACGGATTGAGAGTCTTATCTCTCATCATTACTAGAAATATGTTGTTTAAGAATAAGTGTACACTAAAAATAAAACATGGATTTATATAGAAGAAACTGAGACACCATATGAGTTATGGTATAGAAGTAATCCCTCTCTAAATTATTTTTTGTGTTTTTAGAAATAAATATTTCAGTCGAAATAAAGAAGGAAATCAAGGAAAGTATGGTGATTCTTCAGATAAAGGAATATTAATTGGATATTAATTGATGAGAAAATACTACAAATGTTACAATAATCATATTGAAATAATTTTGGAAAAAAATGATGTCAAGATCATTGAAGATAAAGTCATAAATACCCTAAGGATCTCATATGTTGATATGATAGAAGATGAAGAAAATATTGGACATGGGACTGATTCAAATATAGAAATAGTGTATGTCTTGAAAAACATTTAGAGAGAACAAAATGAAGATGAATCAGTATCAGAGTCATAGGATGAAACCATGGCTGAAGAAACTTAATTAGAACCTCAAAAAAGAAATATAATAGCATAAATTGATCAATCCAATATCATTGAGTATTATACCTCCCCCACAAAAACAAGTAGAAATGAGGAATCAAGAACATTTTTCCTTCATGTCAGTTATGGAACCAAAATCGTTTTAATAATCTATGAGATATGAATAATGGGGTAAATCCATGAATTAAGAACTAGATCAGATTGACAAGAACCTAACATGGGATCTTCTTAAGAAACCTAAAAATCACAAAGTTATTACAACAAAGTGGATCACTAAGAAAAAATTCAATAATCATGGAAATGTGATCAGAAAAAGGTACAATTAGTATGCAAATGATATACACAGATTGAACGAATTTATATTGAAGAAAAATTTACTCCAATAGAGATACTGGAGTTGATCAGGATTTTCATTGCTATGAAAACTCAAAGAGGGTACGAAGTCTGTCATATGGATGTCAAAACAACATTCTTAAATGGAGTTCTAGAAGATGAAGAATACATTGAACAGCCAGTGGTATTTCTAATTTTAAATGATGAAGTAAATTTTTTTAGACTAAAGAAGGTTCTTTGTGGTCTATGCAGGCATCACATGTATGGTATTATAAACTAGATGTGTATCTGAATAATCTTCAATTCAAAAGATGAGATTTCGATCGTAGTCATTATATAAATAATTCAAAGGAATATCAATTTATGGTTCTTTTTTATGCATAGAGTTTTTCTATGCATTTTAAAAAAAATAGAGTAGGTTAAAAAAATTGAAATTTGTATCAGGATGGCGGTAGGAAACCTGTCGCCTTCCCTATTTATTGATAGGTATCACACCCACTACCCCCTTTTCCTCTCATTGACATGTAGAGACGACATGACAAAGGTGGGTGGAGTAGGCTTACTTTCGCCTAAAGTAAAGTGAAAGTTGGTATGGTAGAGGATGCCTTTCACCTAACGTAAAGGAAAAAGGTAGTGGGGGTGTCTCCTTTCCCTTATGTGCCTATAAAAGGGCACCCACCCCCCCCCCACTTAAAAATTATTCCATCTCTATAAATTTTACTCTCTATATCTAAAATAAGCTTCCATTGTGTGCGGTGGTTCCGGTGGCTTAAAATAAGTACTAGTTTTTTTTTTGTGAAGCATCTTTTAGAGGTATTTTTATAATTTATTTTAAATTTATTTATTTATTTAATTGATTTTTTTAGTTAGCTATAAATATGTTATTTTTTTAGTACTTCAGTTAGTTATATATAGTTTAGAAATAATATTATAAATGATTAAGTATAGATTAACTAATGAATAACATAGTATTAAAGAATGGTTACAAATAATGATTAGCTAATAATAATAAACTAACGAATACCATTTGATTAACTAATTATTAAGTCATCATTAATTAAGGATTAATTTATGGATAACTAATTATCCACTAATGAATAAAGAATGGTTATAATTAACTTATGAATACCGTATGATTAACTAATTATTAAGTCATAATTAATTAATTCGAGATGCACACATACACGGAAGAAGAGCGGAAGCATTAGCATTTCTAGAAGATTGAATCAATACATGAAACAAGATACAACTGAAGAACACACAAAGCATTCTCAATCCAAAGGCTGGACTACCTTATATCAAATCCAATAACATCTTCATAGTACCACCTTCCAAAAGAACACAAGCTACACAGCTTACACCTTTTAACTGGAAGACTTTCGATACTCTATTATTCACAAGAGGACTCGATACTTGCGTATGATTCATCCTATAAGTCCATAGCTTCATATAATAACACTCAGAAATGTGTGTGTGTTTATTAAAACACACATTGTATCCTTCACTAAACTGAAGGATACAGGATATCCTTCCCCTCATATATTTTTACAGTTGTTTACTCCCATGGATAAGTGTGGAAGAGGTCCTTGTGTGACCTAGTATTTTATAGCCATGAAGAACTGTGGAAGAGTTCGTGGGACATGGACAGTCCTGTGCACTATTTTTTACCCCAATCTAGGGTGTGGATCAAGTTTATTAATATAAACTATTTTGTGGTAGGTGATCACCAAGTGGAGTGGATTAGGCCTCATCTTGAGACTGAACCACATGTTTTTTCCGCTGTGTCTTTGAATATAGTTTTTCTCTTCTTTACTGTATATTTCAGAAAATGATAGATTTTACTTTGATAGTTAGTCTTGGCTAGAAGTTATAAATGTTTTTCCTTATTGTAATAACTTCAAAAGTAGTATCAATAACTCATATTGATATTACTGAGAATTAATCAATCTTCTAAGAGGTTATTTGAATAGTAAAACTTTTATAACTGTATTACCTTGATTAACTAGGATGTATTCATTTTTATTAGGGAACCTTTTTAAGAAATATTTTTAACAGAAATTTTTAATAGATACTCAATTCACCCCCCTCTTGAGTACTCTACTTCGACCAACATTTGGTATCATAGGAGTTTTTATTCCTATTAAGATTCTGTTTTTAAATCTATTCAACTATGATTTTAGTTGTACTTTAAAAATATGTTAATTTCTGTTAATTTTAAATTTCTATCTCTTTAAAAGTATTTGTTTATTATGGACAATATACTGGAAGGTTCTACAACAAACAGACCACCATTATTCAATAGAACTAATTATTCCCAATGTAAAATTAAAATGAAAATGCATTTAGAAAGTATGGGATTTGAAATTTGTTCTTCAATTATAGATGAGTATAAAATTCCTGCTACTTATAGAATTACTTTGGATGACCCAACTAAGAATACCTATAATAACAATTTCAAAGCCATGAATTATTTATACTTCTCTTTAGTAGATGAGTAATTTAACAGAATTTCTGCATGTAAAACTACCCATGAAATTTGGGATACTTTTTCTGTTTCACATGAAGGAACTTTCAATGTGAAAGAAATGAGACTCAATACTTATACTATTAAATATGATAACTTTAAAATGAATCCCAATGATCCTATTTCTGACATGTATCTTAGGTTCAACTAAAGTGTCAACACAATGATTTCTCTTGGAAGAGAAGTCACTACCAAAGAACAAATCATGAGGATTCTCAGATGCCTACTTGATAGATGGAGAGGAACCTCTGTCTCTATTATAGAGTCATGTGACATCAGAAAATTACCTGTCAAATAACTCATTGGGTAAAAAATGATTTATGAAGAGGAGAAGAAAGTTAACAAGTAAGGGGATGATGAACCCAAAAGAAAATATGTGGCATTCAAGACCACCACCTCTAAGCACCATGAAAAGGAGAAACTGTAAGTCTCTATAGAAAGTTCCAGCAGTAAACAATCATCACTTGATAGTGATGAGGAGATGGCTCAATTAGCCCAAAGGTTTAAGAAATTTTACAAGAAGAATAAATTTTTCAGAAATCCTAAATTCAAATGAAGATATGATCAAAAGGTAAGTTGGATGAAATATTGGAAAATAAGTGACAAGTCTGGTGAGATAGTATGATATGAATGTAAGCAAAAGGGACATGTAAAGAAAGACTCTCCCAAGCTCATTTATAAAAAGAAATATGAGGAAAAAGATAGAAATTATAAAAAGGAAATGAAATAAACTTGGAGTGATTCTGAGGACAGTTCAAGTGACTCAGAATCTTTACATGATGAATAGGAAAATAAAGCTAATATGTGTTTCATGAAAAACACATCTGAGGTAACAATGGAATATCCTGTACAAAATCCCTATTATTCTGGAGATGAAATTGATTCTAAAAATATGTCTAATGAATAAATGTTTGATTATTGCAATATTCATGAAGAGACATGTAATGAACTAAAAGATAAAAACAAGACATTAAAGAAATAGTATGCTCTTACCTCAAATATTAAATCTGAACTTACTGTATAACGAGAGAAAATTTTTCAATTACTCAATGAAAATAATGAACTAAATCTATCTAATGAGAAATTGAAAAAGGACCTTGAAAGGTTTAATAATGGTAAATATACCTTGGTAAAAATTCTAGGTAAATAGATTTCCCCTAAATACACTACTGATATTGTATATCAACCTAGTAAAAGAAATTTTATAATAACCAATTTTGTTTCTAAATCTAGAGCATACAGCTTTACTCCTAGTTCTGGAAAACATTCTTCTAGTTTAATTTATGATACACTCTCTAATATTTCAATCTTTTATATACTAAATAGAGTTTATTTTTCAAACACATTACATAATTCTTATAGGAAACCTATGTGGTATATGTGGTTTCCAAAATCACTAGTCACTAATATTACTAGACCCAAACAAACATGGGTACCAAAATCTGTTTTTATTTGACTATTTTGTAGGAAAATTATTTAAAGAGATCCTGTAAAATCTTATGGTACTTGGACAGTGGGTGTTAAAGACACATGATATGAGACTATTCATTCTTCAAGAACATAATAAAAATTCATGGTGGACATCTCACCTTTAGTGACAATGCCAAAGGAAAAAATCATTAGCCTTGGAAAAATCGGTAACTCTAACTCAGTTTTAATTTCCAAAGTAGTTTTTGTTGATGGATTGAAATATAATATGCTTAGTATTTCACAATTATGTGATGATGTATTTCATGTTAAATTGGAAAATGATGCTTTAAATGTTTTTAATTCTAAAAATGAATTAGTATTTTCTGCATTGAGAAATGAAAATTTATACTCTGTTGACATAGATTCTTTAGTTTCTCAAAATACTTAATTTTTAAGTGTATTTCACAAAGAATCTTGGATTTAGAATATAAGACTATGAAACTGTAATATTCACTCCCTTAGAAAGCTAACTAAAAACATTTTAGTCAAAGACCTACCCAAACATGAGTTTCCAAATGAAAAAGTGTGTAATCCTTATCAAAAGGAAAGAAACAAAAAATTTCCTTTTAACCAATGAAAGAAGTGTCAACTTCTCAACCTCTAAATTTGGTTCACATTGATTTGTTTGGACCATCTAAAGTTTCTAGTTTAAATGGGAAGCACCATATTTATGTTCTTGTAGATTACTTTTCTAGATATACTTGGACTTTCTTTATAGCTCACAAAAGAGAATCATGCTCTCATTTCACCAAATATACTAAAACTATAGAAAACCTTTGTGGAATTAGAATTAAATCCTTAAGAAGTGATCATGGCCATGAGTTTGAAAATCAAGAGTTTGAATCATTTTGATCACAAAATGTCTATAATCATAATTTATCTTCCCCTAGAATAGCTCAACAAATGGAGTTGTAGAAAGAATAAATTGGACCTTGCAAGAAATTTATATCACCATGCTTAGTGAATATGACTTACCCATTTATTTTGGGGCTTGATCTATAAATACAACATGCTATATTATTAATAGAGTGTTTATTAGACCTATTATTAAAAGAACTCTATATAAGTTATGGAACAATAGAAAACCCAATGTAAGATACTTCAATGTTTTTTGTTGCAAAGTCTATATCCTTAATAATAAGGAAAATCTTGGAAAATTTTCATCCAAGAGTGATGAAGGATTTTTTCTAGGATATCCAATCTCTATTAAATCTAGTAGAGTGTTTAACAAAAGAACTAAATGTGTGGAAGAATCTGTCTATGTTAAGTTTGATGAGACAAATCCACATGATCCTGGGACCTCTCTATAGAACCTGGAGGATTATATGTCAAATCTAGACATTAATGCTAAATCCTCTAACCATCCTGTAAAGGAATCTGTGAAAACATCTAGTTTTGTAAATTCTCCAGATTCAAGTCAAAATGAACCTGAACCTATTGAAGAACCTGAAATCATGAGTCCCTCTTTTTCTAGAGCTGTTAGAACCCTTAAGAACCATACTTTAGAATATTTTGTATGAGATTTAGATAAAGGAACTCAAACTAGAGCTTCTCTAAAAAATCAGGTTGAACATCAATTTTTCTTTTCACAACTTGAACCTAAAAAAATTAATGATTCTATCAATTAAGAATTTTGGGTCATGTATATGCAGGAAGGACTAAATCATTTTGAAAGGAAAAAATTTTGGAAACTTGTTGACATACTCAAAGACATATTTACCATAGATACTAAGTGGGTGTTTAGAAATAAGGTAGATGAAGCTAGTAATATAGTTAGAAACAATGATAGATTGGTTGCACAAGGATATAGTCAAGAAGAAGGAATTGACTTTGAGGAGACCTTTGCACTAATTTCTAGACTTGAAGCCATTAGAATCCTACTTTCTTATATTTCCCATCTGAATTTCAAACTATATCAAAATGGATATCAAGAGTGCATTCCTAAATGGGTATATAGATGATGATTTTTTTTGTTAAACAACCTCCTAGTTTCAAAAATCCTCACTTTACAAATCATGTTTTAAAATTATCAAAATCTTTGTATGGTTTAAAACAAGGTCCAAGAGCTTGTGATGATAGATTAAGTACTTTTATAATTTCCAAAGGATTTATAAAAGGTATAGCTAACCCTACCCTTTATATAAAACGAATTTCCAGTAATGTTTTAGTAGTTCGAATTTATGTAGATGATATTATTTTTGGATCTTTAAAAAATTCTTTATGTATTGAATTTTCTAAAATGGTACAGAATGAATTTGAAATGAGTTTAATGGGTGAACTAAAATTCTTTCTTGGATTTAAAATCTTTCAAAATAAATATGGTATTATTTTAAATCAATGAAAACATACCAAAGAACTTCTAAAATTTTTTGGTCTGGATAGCACTAAAAGTAGTGATACTCCAAAGAGTACTAATTGTAAGTTGGATCTTGATGAAGATGGAAATATTTTGATCAAACCACTTACAGAGGAATCATTGGAAGCTTACTCTACTTAACTACTAGCTGACCTGACATTATGTTTAGTGTATGTTGGTGTTCTCATTTTCAAGAAAACCCTAAGAAATATCATATAAATGTTGTTAAAAGGATTTTCAAATACCTCAAGCATACACCCAATCTAGGATTGTTCTATCCTAGAGGAAAATAATTTGAGTCAGTTAGCTATTCTGATGCTGATTTTGGTGGTTTTAAGTTAGATAGAAAAAGCACCTCTAGAACATGTAACTTTATAGGAAAGTCTCTAGTATCATGGTGTAGTAAGAAACAAAACTCTATTGCATTATCTACTGTCAAAGCTGAATACATAGATACTGGTAGTTTTTGTGCACAAATATTATGGATAAAACACACATTACTAGATTATGGATATCAATTAAGGCATGTACGTATAAATTGTGACAATACAAGTTCTGTTAACATCTCAAAAAATAATGTTTCAAACTCCAGGACAAAACATATTGATGTAAAACATCACTTTTTGAGAGACCATTATCAACAATGTGATATCACTTTGGAATTCAATGGAACTAAATATCATCTTGATGATATATTCACAAACAAAAATTAAATTTTGAAAGGATATATTACATCATACAAGAATTAGGAATGATAAATCTTAAGTAGAAAGTGTAATGCTTCACAACTTACAGTTTCACAGTTTATGGTTTCACAAGTCATTGACTTAATATTACTATCTCACTCTCAATGCTCTGTAGTTTATTGTCTTGAAGTTATTGTTTCATTTTTACGGTCTCACAATTATTGTCTCTTAGTTAATGTCCTTCACTTACTATCTCATGTATTACAGTCACTCCATGTGGAGACACACCATAAAGGTGACACTGTGATGACCTATTTGGATCTCAGTGTAATGAAACTTTTTCTTTTTATTTTTATTTTATTACATGTATCGCTGTGTTGATTACTTTACTATATTCATCCCACACTTTTGAATTTGTGACACTTGATATCCCTAAATAATAAAAATGAAATAGGTCTCACTCTTTTATTCACTCGAGCTCTCTTTTCTCAAAACTTAAACCCTTCACTCTCAAACCGTAAGACCTCCTTCATATCTGTCTCTCTCTTTCTTGAACCCCTCGTTGAATTCAAAAAATAAAGAGCCCGACTTCTTCAACTCCTGAGAAGCACAGATCTAAGAAGAAATTGAAAAGATCACCGAAGGTAGTTCCTAAAGGACCACTGAACCCAAACCTTGTTGATATAATAGTAGTACCATAAAAGGAAATATTCCCTAAATAGTTGTTGTAAGGTAAGTCTTTAGTGTTGAAAGTGCTGAAAGAGAAGGGATGGATGGATTGGTTCACAAAGGAGACAAGGCCGATTTATCCAGATCTTATTTCTCAGTTCTATCAGTTTGTCCAATTCTCATTTGATAAAGAAGATGGTTTTGTTGTGAGAAGTTGGATTAATAACCAAATATGCACCTTTTACTCAAGGTTATGGGCTTCCTTCCTAGGGATACCTCATGAAAGAATTTTTGAGGACTACCAGAGAGGTCCTCCTCCTCTTAGTGATATTTTTGTTTTGGAAGAGGCCTTAGGAAGCATGACTGGAAACAAAAAGTAAATAAGAGCTATTGCTATTGAGATAGATGGTGAAACCAGATTTCTATTTAAGTTTATTCAGAATATAATTAGTAAATGAAAAGGATATTTTTAAAAATAAGAATGTATTTTTGATTCATCTAATGAGGAATGGACACAAGATTAACCTGTGTAAGTAAGTTATACTTCATTTGTGTGAGTTGATTAAGACAACCTCAAAGTATAAATCCTTGTTCTAATCAAGGTCAATCTATGCTATGATATATGATAAAGGAATGGTTAGACTAAATGAAGAAGTAATCAAGGACTATGAATTCTTTATCTCAAAGGTTACAGTCAAAAGAATAAAAATTAGTTGGAATTAGTGGGAAAAGGCTTGGGTGGAGAATAATGAAAGGTTATATGAAAAGTTTAATATAGTTGAGCATCCTTCGAAACCTAAGAACATATCTGATCTTGGTTTGGAATCAAATGAAATTATTGACTATCTTGTTTAAGAGGAAGAATATGTAGTTATTTCACCTCTAGAAGAAACTGTCTTGGATAAGGAAGACAGTGAACCTGTTCCACATGACATAGTTGAGAAGGAAGAACCTGTTTCTAAAAGAAGTATAGATTTAGAATAAGAACCTACTTCTGGAAGAAAATTTGTTGTTAATAAAAGGGAAAAGGTTGTTCCTGAGGAGCATATAGAAGAAGAACTTTCTCTTGAGAAAGAAGTTTTGGTTGAAGAACATTTGGAAGAACAAGCTAATCCTAAAATTATCCTTTCTACTAAGGAAAGAATGTAAAAAGCCTTCCATCTGGCTAGAAAATAAATGGTTGAGAGTATTGGATATGATTTTTTAAAACCGGATCAAGGAACTGAATCTCTTAGTCCTGTGAGAGATTCACTTATTGAGGGGGAGTTGAACCCTAGTCTAGAAAGTGTTTAAATTCATAATCCAGTTGATCAAGTCCTTATGGATACCTAGTATAAGTTCCCTAGATACTTTGATGTGAATGATACCCAGGAATCCTCAGTTAAAGGCATAGAACTATCTACTGTATTTCAATTGAATCCATTTTCTGCTCTAGAAGTAATCTCTACAAAGGAACATGATCCTGTATCAGCTTCTATTCCTGAACCTTCATAAGAACCTCCTACTTTCGTGAGTCAAGGTGATTTGAAATCCTTTGGAGCTACTTTATTGGTTGGAGTTAAAAATCTCATGAACACCCAACTTGATCCTGTAAAAAATCTAATTTAAAGAGATGTTGACTTTCTATTAGAGAAGATCATATGGAATATTCATCCAAAAATTCTTCATGAAATTCAAGAGGACATAATTGAGAACAAATATCTAAGTGATGAAGTAAAGCCTCTTATAGTTATGGTTGAAGATATGCAAAAAGTCTTGTAATCAAGACAAGCTCTTATTGCTTATCCTATTGAGGATGTTAGTGGTCAGATTCAACAGAAATTTGTCTCTCTAATTCAACTGAACTTGACTTCATTAGCTGAAAAAGTGGTTCAGAGAAACGAGAAAATAGTACAAGAGATGTGTGAGCTTGTTATTGGTCTCAAAAAACTGACCGATGAGTATAAGGGATGTCTATAGAAAGTTATGAATCAACTTAAGCCCCTTACTTCAGTGGTTACAGCCTCTAGTTCCTCTAGATAGTTGTCTAAATATGTTGACAATGATCTAGTGAGAACTATGTTTAAGGAAGAACTTCATTCAGTATTCAGTGGTTTTGACAAGGATAGTCTATATACTGTTGTCAAGAATGGTGACAGAGTACTTGATTTGGTGAGGATTCATTCAAAGATTGCAAAAAAATCTCTGGAAGAAATTATAAAGAAAGTGTATTTCTACTTTAATAGGATTTTATCCAAGCATGATATGACCAATTATTTCAAATATCTTGTAGAGAATTTGAAAATCCCTCCTTTCACTCAAGCATTCAAGACTCAAGTTCAAAATCTGAATGATTTCACTCCTATATTGGACAAGTTTGTGGAGAACAAAGATGATTTCGAGAAGTCAATTTAGTGTGGTGGTGATATTATTACTGACTTCATTCAGTTTTTTAAGCCTTATCTTCATGTGCATAGCACTATTATTGTGGCTCATGTAGCTGCACCCTTGCGGTCTAGTTTACCTCCTTCCTCATCCACTACTTTTGCCTCTACATCAATGTATGTATCTCAGGCTCAGAGTTAGATCAGACTTGTTATCCTTGACTAACACATGCCTTAGTCTTCCACTAAACCTACTTTGGAACCTTCTATTTTTGAAGGACTATCTCTTCATTCTCTGACCGTTGGATCACTCTCTTATTCAACTTCTTATTCTTCTCCCATGTCTTCTTCTATTGCTACTGCCAAGGGCAAAGAGAAGACAGCCAGTGTTGAAGAAAAGTGAAAATTGTATCTTTGATAGGGATATTTTTTACTTTTTCCTACTATTTGTAATGACACATATTTTTTCATCAAATGCAATGTGAACTGTTATTTTATATTCTCTTATTTATCTTCATTGTTTTTTTCTTGTATTCTTTTTGATAATCCTAAAAGGGGGAGAACAGAACACTAAGAATAGATATCTCATTCACATGATTTTTGATTAGGGGGTGATTGTTGGACTCCACATGTTTTAATCATGTTCTAATGACCACAAATCTTGCACATCTTGTAAATCTTGTTAATCCTATTTAATCTGTCTCAAACCATGTGTAGAGATGGTTTGTTTCTTTATGCTTTAAATAAACTTCCACTATATCATGTTAATCCTAAACCATGTTTGATTATTATAACCTATTTTTAACTTTTTTTCTATAATGACTTATTATATGAATGATTAAGTCTAATTCATTCTATGAATATTACTACAAAAGTCTATATACAGATATTTGGGTAAGTCTTAGAAACCATGAGTTTTCCAACAGTTCTAGTTTTCTAGAAAAAGACCCAGACACTATGACCCAAACACCGTGACCTAGACACTGTGACCCAGACACCGTGACCCAGACACCGTAACCTAGACACCGTGACCTACACACTGTGACCCAAACACCGTGACTCAGACACCATGACCCAGACACCGTGACCAGTTTTAGATCTCATGATGTCTGTGACACCGGTTCCATGCTACCATCAATAAGACATCGTTTGAAGTTTGGAAAAGCACTAGACATCGTGATTCTAATACGACATTTGTGCTACCAGTTGCTGATCTCAATACAACTATGCCATCATGAATGTCTCAGTGCTCAAAGGCAAAGAGGAAGACATTGTTTTGTGGTGACACCATTTCCAAGTGACGTTGTTTCTAGATAGACTGTGACACCATTCTTTAATCTGTTTTTTTTTCAATTTGATTTCTAACAGTCATATTTGATTCATTTAAAGGCACTGACAAAGTTAATGTTTCTTTGTAGACATGTCACATGAAATTACAAGCTACGAGGTGTATAATACATGCATCCTATTGTCTCCAACATGTGCACCGGAAATTAAAAAGGAATATAAGTCGAGCTGCACACGTACACAGAAGAAGAGAAGATGTGTGAGCATATCTAGAAGAGTAAACTGACACATGAAACAACATACAACTCAATAACACACGAAGCACTCTCGATCCAAAGTCTAGAATACCTTAAATAAAATCAAAGAAAATTTTTATAGTACCACCTTCCAGAAGAACATGAGCTACATAGTATACACCTTCGAACTGGAAGACATGCAATACTCTGTTTTTCACAAGAGGACTCGATACTTGAATCATGTAGAGACCCGTATCTTGACGTACATTGACTTTACATTACATTTGCGGAATACTTGGTACATAACAAAAAACAGACACACAAGGATCGTAATAGTTTAGTGTCTTTGGAAACTCGGAATATAATCTTCTAATCGTGGTGAAAGATCTTCAAAATCTCCCATAAAGATCTTCCTTTTTTTTACCTAAAACCTTTCTTTATATCCTGGGGAAAAGAAAACATAAAAGGGTGAGCTCAAATGCTCAGTAAGGGTAAACAAAAGAAATATCAATCACATCATATACATAAGCACATAACTTTTGGAAATCTTAACCTGCAAAAGAGATCATAATTTCATAACATGGGGTAAATCATGGCAGTGAAATGTAATCACAATAATCATAAATTAAAACATGAAACTTTGTGGCATTCACACATAATCATAGAGAATCATTTCTTGTTAGTCAAGACTCATTGCCAAGACTATCTTAGTGGACAAAGTCCCTTTCTGAATCGAGTAACCCTCGTTTCAGTCCTGTTTCACTGAACCGGTATAACCTACCATTCCAGCCATGTCTATCTCATGAGATATAAAATCTTTCCCCAATTAATTGGAGGGAGATATAGGTCCCACCCATCTTATAATGAATCCTTTCTTATCTGTGCCACATAATCATAAACCATACATCATAGTGTAACCCATGTAATAAAAATGGGATTCTTAAACAACATGACATCATAAAAAAATTCATATAAGATAAAGTAATTCATAAAAATATTTCCATCACAACATAATCAAACCAATTTAATAATAGGGATAAAAATAGAACCCTTTTATTATCTTAGATGGAAAATAATTTTGATAAAATACTTGAACTCTATTCTTGAGGAAAATATACTTTCTACTTCAAAAATACTTTTCATGTCATACAATTTTAAACTAAAAGAAGTTGGTTAAAAATAAACTTGAAAACTTGTAAAGGATTCTTCTTAGAAATAATGTTTTAAAAATCCATTCATGCTGTATAAGTTAAAAAAACATTCTTCGTACTTTTGTCGGAAAAGTCAAAAAGTACCTCGTACGAAAAACGACAAAAGATTCCTTTCATTTCTTTTACTAAAAACTCACCGAAGGGTAAAAATGGATTTAAACAATTGTAGGTGGATGGAAATAATATTACATATTTATGAAACATGGATGTGGATGATAAAATATACCCCAGTAAATACTTACGAATAAACAATCTCGGATAAAAATGAGATTGTGATATTTCTCTTACCTTAGGTCCGACTTGCTTTGTAAGTGTCCGAACCTCCTGTATAATGATTTAAATCATGTTATTGACTTATTCCAGAATCATATTCATTGTTATTATATCATATATAGTCCACTTATGACTTTATATTACCCGTTCTTTTGTAAATTCATGTTAAAGTAGCGTTTTGGGTAAAATCGTCTCATTTGTCGTTCGTGTTTTTAACTTGTAATTATTCATATGATTACTTAGATCATGATTACTTAATTACAGAATATAAAACATGACTTATATATATATATATATTCATAATATATAATAAATCAGTAAATGGAAAGAAATACACCGTTCATGGAGACGGTAGTCCGTACGTACGCATGAACGCTGTTTTCGTTTCCTTATTGAATTGAATGGAATTAAGTAGATGACATACATATAAATATAAATAATTCCAGTATCATTATTATTTAATATATTTCATTAGAACTTATTATATATACTTTATAATCATTCATGAATGGTTAATCATTGAGAATGAATCTCATCGCGTCGTGGAGACGGTAGTCCGTACGTACGCACGAGCGATGATATCGTTCCCATGGTCGTGGAATTGTGTTGAAGTGTATGTATAATATTTCAGTATCAATATCACTTTATAATAATCATATATATTTACTCATTAAACCATTATACCCATCCAATTAAGGTGGTGGCGGAAAATAGATTACACCACGGCGTGGAGACGGTATTCCGTACGTACGCACGCGCGGTGATTTCCTTTTTCTGTAGGATGGATAGAAGGTTAATTAGAGTTGTTTCATATTTATAATAACATATCAGTATGTAAGTAATACTGATGTTATTACTTTATCATGAAACAACTAAAGAAGAAGAATTTGAAGAAGAAATAAATTGAAAAGATCGGTAATGGATATTACCTCTTCTTTGAAACGCCTCTTTGAATCCTTCACTTAGGGAACTAAGATTGGTCTTTGAAGAAGACCAGAACCTCTAGGATTATTCTAGGGAATTGTATAAGGGATTTTGGCAGAGTTTGGACGAGATTGAGTGCTCAAATTGGTGTGAGGAGGAGGGGGAGGAGGTGTCCTTTTATAAGGGAGGAGAGGGGCACCTTAGGAATATCTCAAAATATTATTTTATATTAAAGTCAAAATCAGTTTATAATGGTTCCAAAGGGTCTTATTTCGAAGATAAAGTGGGGATGGGTCGAAATCCTATCATCCAATAGGATTTAGACAAGTTTAGGGTATTATTTTAACCTTATCAATTAGATTTAACTCTAAGTTAATAATTTGACTTTTACCGTGTCTTTTTGTTTTCTTTCACTATATGGTTAATACACTTACTATAACATGCCAAAAGAACCCCAAATTGTTTATTATTAATATATATATCCTTATCTAAGTAATTTGGCCGAACCTTAGATTTTTAGGAATAAAATAACAATTAATAATATAATATTTTATTTAAAAACTATTTTGTGTCAATTTTGACACTATTTGATATATGATTTTTGTGAAAGTCATAACATAATTATATGTTCGAAACAAGTTGATTAAGTCAACACTAATATATCATAGTAACCTATAAAATTATTGTAATTCATAAAAAGTCTCAAATTACATTCATTTGAGCATTTATAACATCAATTATGTTAATATTTCCTTAAAAAGGGTAATTACTGCATCATCGTTGTGTCATAAATAAATTAATTTATTTGAAGTATAAAAATTATAAATAAAATATCATTATGTAGTAAATCTTTTTATATTTCTAATGAATATTTACAATCGAATTTATATTATTTATAACCCTATATTAAAATTGTTTTAGTAAATAAACTTTGATTTTAACTCTTTTAACTCTTCTTTGAATTAAATAATAATAAATGTCCTAATCTAATCCAAGTGGGCCTAAATGATAATATTTTACACTTAAGGTTGTTTTTGGTTGATATACACTTGTCCAATAGAATTAGGACATGTGTTAGGGTAATATTAATATCATTCTTACCCTTAATTACCCTATTTACTTTTAACCGTGGTAAATAAAAGTAAAAAGTTATTATTCACCAAAAATTATTTTCATCTCATTGAACCACATTTTACTTACTGACATCAACCGTGTCTCTCGGAATTTTGAAATTCAATTCACAGAAGCGGTAAAATTAAGTTTTATGAAAAATTCAGTTTTTTAACTACCACTTAGTAGTTTCACTATTCATCAAAAATTGATGTTTTTCAGAACAATGCCAAAATTTTATCCTAAGATATATTTCATATTCCAAATTCAAAAATGAAGTCTATTTTACCAAATTCATAACATAGAAGTTTCATTAATTAATTTTATAATTAAATCCCGCTGTTAAAACAAATAGCTTGTTTTTAAGAAACAATATCTATCAAAAGATTGACACTTGATTATGTCTGGTTTAAATGTGAAATTACATCTAATGACCAACATTGTATTAAATTGTAAAAATATATTCTAAATATACTTTAAAACCACTAAAATTAATAATTTATCACTATTAATTATTTTGATTAAAAAAGTTTTTTTTAATTATAATTTAGTAATTTTCACTATTCATCAGAATATGAAAGTTGTCCGAAAAGTACCAAAATTTCACCTTAGGCTAAATTCGATACTCCGAATCCAAAAATAAAGTCCATTTTGAGAGCTAAATTTTCTAAAATTTAAAAAGTGGTTATTACTATTCATAACGGCTAGTTTTAATAATATTTTAATAGCATACCGTTGTTTCGTGAAACTCAGTATTGCGTACTACACACGCTATCGAGGAAGGTTGCGATTGCGTGTAATGCAAGGCAAGTCAAGGATGCGTGTTGTGTGAGCTCCTTTTTGTGTTGCGTACAACACAAGACATTAGTGAAATTAAAAAGAATATTTTTCATAAAATCTTGGGCTGTTACATTCTACCCCCCTTAAAATGAATTTCGCCCTCGAAATTCGTCGGGGTTATAAATGGTTTACTATTCGAAAGTTTATTTAATAGAAACCCACATCGTAAAAAGGAATACCAAAACCAATCTTTAAAAACGAAAGTATGAAACGTAACGGTTACCCAAATAAACTAATCAATGGGTTTCCACATAGGTGAAAATATGGATATGGAAGAAAAATCTAACCATCATGTTCTGATGGAGAGTGGTAGAGAACATGGCTATGGAAAAGCCAACAATCACAAATCCATAAATTTGTGACGATCTAAGGTACCATCTGATTCATCAGGTATAAGATCACTAGGACAACATTTTTGGTTTTCAAGATCATTTCCCTAAAGTTGAAAATTTGAATTAGAATAAATACTTTCTTTATTTTGGTACAATCTCACTGTTGTTCATGACTTGAACAATTTCCACTTCATCTCTTAAATAAATGAAGTTGAATTTGTTATTCGTGAAGTGTTAGCAGATCATGTGATAGAATGATGGGTCATTCCATCTGTCTCAAATAAAAGTTTAGAAAAAATTATATACATAAGTCGATCTATAGTGAGTTTAATCACATATGGTTCCTAAAATGGACTTATACTTCATATATCATACTTCTTAATATAATAAAACTAGTTTCTACTAAACAGGGACTTCCTGTAGGCCAGTGGTAGGCGATAATGGCCAGTCGCACTTCGGTTGTGGGTTCGATTCCCATATCCTTGTCCGACGTGATGGGTTGTCGCCCGTCCTGCAGGTTGTCCTTTTTCTAAAACTATATTACTATATCATACCATCAATAATATCGAGAAAACTTCTATCCTTAAACAATACTAACTTATGTCCATTACAATCTTTAGGCTTATCCATAATACTGTAGTCCACTCTCATAACATAGTGAAAACGATTACCAGAGATTTAATACCATCGTTGATCCCCATATATCATAAGATATGTTTTGTTGGTCACATTCCAAACATTCAAAGTCCTTAATCATGTATTCTCTTGAATACCTTAGTGAAAACATGAATTCAGTTTAAAGTTAACACTTTCCACATACCAAAATCCTCAAAATTCTATATACTCAAACCATGATATCACTTAGTCCTTATATCAATCATGAGATCATGAATACTATCAAACATTTCATTTTCTCCTTATCCCTTCATTATGCACATATCATCTACATTCCAAAAATATCTGAATAACCTTTCATGGATACTTGTACCATTAATCATACACTTTCAAAACTCAAGGAAGGACAACAGTGTAATAATCCTTAGATGTCTCTTTATTCCATAGTACCATGAGATTACTTATACAACATTACACATGATAAACATGTCATCATTCCACTACATTCTTAAACCATTGACCGAGCTTCAACAATTCTTTCATCTCACATATCATCTGTAGTCTCTTCATCATCATCAGCATAAATACTACCCATAAGACCATACTGATTCCCTTCATGAGACTTTCCCTTAGGGAATTGGTTTGCATAATGCCCGTACATTCCACATTTAAAACATTTAACCATTGTTGATGTCATAGAAATACCATTATCTTCATCTCTGGTGTTAACTGAACCTTTTCCTTTGCACTTACTGGCTTTGTGTCCTTCTTTTCCACACCCAAATCATCTTCCAGTTCCTTTGAAACATTCTCCTTGATGCCTCTTCCCACATGATTTACATAGGGGAAATTGAACTTTCTTTCCTCTATGATCATCATGAAACTCCATCTTTCTCTTATTAGCCGAGTCAGGAAACTTACCAAATTTTACTTTATTGATCATATTATGAGATTGTTGATTCAGCATAATAATGATCTTTGGACTTACAAATCCCATTTCATTTGGTTGCTCATGAAGAATATCATTCCATTGTCCATCATATCCTCCATTATCGTGAATCATCTTGTTTCCAGCCATTTTCTAAAACCCAAAATGAATAGTGTGAGAGGCAAAAAACATGCTAGGGAAAACAACATAATAAAGGGGGAGTACCTTCAATATCTAACATCTTAGGTTTAATTCTATGATCATTAGCGTAGTTCTATTACTATAACCTATACGTATACTTAACCTTAGGGACATCCCTAGACATACCTTAGAAATATCTCTAGGGATATCACTAACGTTTTCGCATCCTAGTTTCCAAAGGTTGACTAAACCTTTCCTCTGATACCAACTGTAGAGACCCGTATCTTGACGTACATTGACTTTACATTACATTTTCGGAATACTTAGTACATAACAAAAAACACACACACAAGGATCGTAATAGTTTAGTGTCTTTGGAAACTCGGAATATAATCTTCTAATCGTGGTGAAAGATCTTCAAAATCTCCCATAAAGATCTTCCTTTTTTTTTACCTAAAACCTTTCTTTATATCCTGGGGAAAAGAAAACATAAAAGGGTGAGCTCAAATGCTCAGTAAGGGTAAACAAAATAAATATCAATCACATCATATACATAAGCACATAACTTTTGGAAATCTTAACCTGCAAAAGAGATCATAATTTCATAACATGGGGTAAATCATGGCAGTGAAATGTAATCACAATAATCATAACTTAAAACATGAAACTTTGTGGCATTCACACATAATCATAGAGAATCATTTCTTGTTAGTCAAGACTCATTGCTAAGACTATCTTAGTGGACAAAGTCCCTTTCTGAATCGAGTAACCCTCGTTTCAGTCCTGTTTCACTGAACCGGTATAACCTACCATTCCAGCTATGTCTATCTCATGAGATATAAAATCTTTACCCAATGAATTGGAGGGAGATATAGGTCCCACCCATCTTATAATGAATCCTTTCTTATGTGTTCCACATAATCATAAACCATACATCATAGTGTAACCCATGTAATAAAAATGGGATTCTTAAACAACATGACATCATAAAACAATTCATATAAGATAAAGGAATTCATAAAAATATTTCCATCACAACATAATCAAACCAATGTAATAATAGGGATAAAAACAGAACCCTTTTATTATCTTAGATGGAAAATAATTTTGATAAAATACTTGAACTCTATTCTTGAGGAAAATATCCTTTCTACTTCAAAAATACTTTTCATGTCATACAATTTTAAACTAAAAGAAGTTGGTTAAAAATAAACTTGAAAACTTGTAAAGTATTCTTCTTAGAAATAATGTTTTAAAAATCCATTCATGCCGTATAAGTTAAAAAAAACATTCTTCGTACTTTTGTCGGAAAAGTCAAAAAGTACCTCGTACGAAAAACGACAAAAGATTCCTTTCATTTCTTTTACTAAAAACTCACCGAAGGGTAAAAATGGATTTAAACAATTGTAGGTGGATGGAAATGATATTAAATATTTATGAAACATGGATGTGGATGATAAAATATACCCCAGTAAATACTTACGAATAAACAATCTCGGATAAAAATGAGATTGTGATATTTCCCTTACCTTAGGTCCGACTTGCTTTGTAAGTGTCCGAACCTCCTGTATAATGATTTAAATCATGTTATTTACTTATTCTAGAATCATATTCATTGTTATTATATCATATATGGTCCACTTATGACTTTATATTACCCGTTCTTTTGTAAATTCATGTTAAAGTAGCGTTTTGGGTAAAATCGTCTCATTTGTCGTTCGTGTTTTTAACTTGTAATTATTCATATGATTAATTAGATCATGATTACTTAATTACAGAATATAAAACATTACTTATATATATATATATTCATAATATATAATAAATCAGTAAATGGAAAGAAATACACCGTTCATGGAGACGGTAGTCCGTACATACGCATGAACGCTGTTTTCGTTTCCTTATTGAATTGAATGGAATTAAGTAGATGACATACATATAAATATAAATAATTCCAGTATCATTATTATTTCATATATTTCATTAGAACTTATTATATATACTTTATAATCATTCATGAATGGTTAATCATTGAGAATGAATCTCATCGCGTCGTGGAGACGGTAGTCCGTACGTACGCACGAGCGATGATATCGTTCCCATGGTCGTGGAATTGTGTTGAAGTGTATGTATACTATTTCAGTATCAATATCACTTTATAATAATCATATATAGTTACTCATTAAACCATTATACCCATCCAATTAAGGTGGTGGCGGAAAATAGATTACACCACGGCGTGGAGACGGTATTCCGTACGTACGCACGCGCGGTGATTTCCTTTTTCCGTAGGATGGATAGAAGGTTAATTAGACTTGTTTCATATTTATAATAAAATATCAGTATGTAAGTAATACTGATGTTATTACTTTATCATGAAACAACTAAAGAAGAAGAATTTGAAGAAGAAATAAATTGAAAAGATCGGTAATGGATATTACCTCTTCTTTGAAACGCCTCTTTGAATCCTTCACTTAGGGAACTAAGATTGGTCTTTGAAGAAGACCAGAACCTCTAGGATTATTCTAGGGAAGTGGAGAAGGGATTTGGGCAGAGTTTGGCCGAGCTTGAGTGCTCAAATTGGTGTGAGGAGGAGGGGGAGGAGGTGTCCTTTTATAAGGGAGGAGAGGGGCACCTTAGGAATATCTCAAAATATTATTTTATATTAAAGTAAAAATCGGTTTATAATGGTTCCAAAGGGTCTTATTTCGAAGCTAAAGTGGGGATGGGTCGAAATCCTATCATCCAATAGGATTTAGACAAGTTTAGGGTATTATTTTAACCTTATCAATTAGATTTAACTCTAAGTTAAATAATTTGACTTTTACCGTGTCTTTTTGTTTTCTTTCACTATATGGTTAATACACTTACTATAACATGCCAAACGAACCCCATATTGTTTATTATTAATATATATATCCTTATCTAAGTCATTTGGCCAAACCTTAGATTTTTAGGAATAAAATAACAATTAATAATATAATATTTTATTTAAAAACTATTTTGTGTCAATTTTGACACTATTTGATATATGATTTTTGTGAAAGTCATAACAGAATTATATGTTCGAACCAAGTTTATTAAATCAACAATAATATATCATAGTAACCTATAAAATTAGTGTAATTCATAAAAAGTCTCAAATTAAATTCATTTGAGCATTTATAACATCAATTATGTTAATATTTCCTTAAAAAGGGTAATTATTGCATCATCGTTGTGTCATAAATAAATTAATTTATTTGAAGTCTAAAAATTATAAATAAAATATAATTATGTAGGAAAGCTTTTTGGATTTATAATGAATATTTAAAATTGAATTTATCTTATGTATAACCCTATATTAAAAATGTTTTAGTAAATAAACTTTGATTTTAACTCTTTTAACTCTTCTTTGAATTAAATAATAATAAATGTCCTAATCTAATCCAAGTGGGCCTAAATGATAATATTTTACACATAAGGTTGTTTTTGGTCGAGATACACTTGTCCAATAGAATTAGGACATGTGTTAGGGTAATATTAATATCATTCTTACCCTTAATTACCCTATTTACTTTTAACCGTGGTAAATAAAAGTAAAAAGTTACTATTCACCAAAAATTATTTTCATCTCATTGAACCACATTTTACTTACTGACATCAACTGTGTCTCTCGGATTTTTGAAATTCCATTCACAGAAGCGGTAAAATTAAGTTTTATGAAAAATTCAGTTTTTTAACTACCACTTAGTAGTTTCACTATTCATCAAAAATTGATGTTTTTCAGAACAATGCCAAAATTTTATCCTAAGATATATTTCATATTCCGAATTCAAAAATGAAGTCTATTTTACCAAATTCATAACATAGAAGTTGCATTAATTAATTTTATAATTAAATCCCGCTGTTAAAACAAATAGCGTGTTTTTAAGAAACAATATCTATCAAAAGATTGACACTTGATTATGTCTGGTTTAAATGTGAAATTACATCTAATGACCAACATTGTATTAAATTGTAAAAATATATTCTAAATATACTTTAAAACCACTAAAATTAATAATTTATCACTATTAATTATTTCGATTAAAAAAGTTTTTTTTAATTATATTTTAGTAATTTTCACTATTCATCAGAATATGAAAGTTATCCGAAAAGTACCAAAATTTCACCTTAGGCTAAATTCGATACTCCGAATCCAAAAATAAAGTCCATCTTGAGAGCTAAATTTTCTAAAATTTAAAAAGTGGTTATTACTATTCATAACGGCTAGTTTTAATAATATTTTAATAGCATATCGTTGTTTCGTGAAACTCAGTATTACGTACTACACACGCTATCGAGGAAGGTTGTGATTGCGTGTAATGCAAGGCAAGTCATGGATGCGTGTTTTGAGAGCTCCTTTTTGTGTTGCGTACAACACAAGACATTAGTGAAATTAAAAAGAATATTTTTCATAAAATCTTGGGCTGTTACAAATCAGCTTCATCCTACAAGTCCAGAGCTGCATAAAATAACAGTCAAAGCAATTCTAACCTTATCTCGTCATATTTTCTCTATTGTGTGTTTTTTTTAGCTTTCAAGCAGTGTGTGCGTCTGTATTAAAACACACATTGTCTCCTACACTAAAATGAATGATACAATATATCCTTCCTCTCATATCTTTTTACAGTTGTTTACTCCCAGGGATAAGTGTGGAAGAGTTCCTTGTGTGATGTGGTAGTTAATACCCACAAAGAACTATAGAAGAGGTCATGTGACGAGGACAGTCCCGTGCACTGTTGTCTACCCCAATCGAGGGTGTGGATGAAGTTTATTAATATAAACTACTTGGTGGTAGGTGAGCACCACGTGGAGTGTATTAGGTCTCGGCATGAGACTGAACCACTTGTTTTATCCATTGTGTCTTTGAATTTGGTTTTTCTCTACGTTACTGTATATTTCAGAAAACACTAGATTTTACTTCAATATTTAGTCTTGGATGGAAGTTATAAATGTTTTTCCTTATTAGAATAGCTTCAAAAGTAGCATCAATAACTCATTTTGATATTACTGAGAATTAATCAATCTTCTGAGAGGTTGTTTGAATAGTAAAACTTTTATAACCGTATTACCTTGATTAACTAGGATGTATTAATTTTTATTGGGGAAACTTTTTAAGAAAACTTTTAAAAAAAATTAATAGATACTCAATTCACCCCACCCCCCACCTCATGAGTACTCTACTCTGACCAACAGGTAGCATAAAGAATATGTGGTTATAAAAGCAATCAAATGTCTATATGGATACTACAAGTGGATGTGGATCTGGTACAGATGTACTTAGGGGTAAAATATGGAAACACCGTATTTAGCTAGACTCGATTGGGAACTGGTGGATGACAGCGGGCCTTACTGCACACCTAGTTTGACACTCCTGTGAGATATGCTTTTTCTGATTCATATTTTCTTTATAAACTACAAAAATAAATTTAGGAAGATTAAAAATTTTACTAAAAAACATTAGAATCCTATTTATGATATAATAAGATGTTCTAAAATTTTAGTATCATAAAGATTATATGGTTATCACTCATTATCAATAGTATTTATATAATTTTTTAGAAACTGAAGAAAAAAATAATAAAAAACATCAAATCAGTTTTTTTATCCCTGATAAAATGAAAATTATGCTCATATAAAGTGAAATGGACAAGAATAAAACCATTAAATAACACATTAATTCATTACAAAAGATAATAAATAACATATCCATTTTTAACTAAATTGAGTTTGGATAAGAAGAGTCTGACATCAGAAGTAAAGTAAAATCCAACTTATTTTCTAGTGGTATCTTAATAACATCTTCCAACGAGATGTAATTAACTTTGGAATTTTTAAAGGCTCTCAGACTTCTAATGAAAGGCGTCCCCATACGATGATGATGTCATTAGAAGGCTGAGAGATTTTAAAAATTAAAAAGTTAAGTACACCTCTTTGGAAGATGTTATTAAGCTACCACTTGAAAATAATCTGTATTTTACTTCACTTTTGAAGTCAGAATCATCTTATCCAAACTCTTTTCTATTGAAAAAATACAAGGTATTTCTTGTCTATTATAAAGAATTAATGTGTTATTTAATGGGTTTTTTTTCTTTTCCATTTCACTTTATATGATCATAATTGTCATTTTATCATGGATAAATAAACTGATTTGAGGTTTTTTCTTCTTTTAACATTAGATTCCAAAACATTTTGTGAATTATTTTCTAATAAACTTTTATATAATGAAACATTAGTATCATATTTTAGGATATAAAAATATTTTCTAAAATTTTAGTATCAAAAAGATTATATGGTCAACCCTCATTGTCAATATTATTTACACTATCATAATATTGATCAAAAAAAATTTTTACATAGAGATTTATGTTTTCCCATGTCTACTACTATAGAGAGGTTATTCAAACCAAGAAAGGAACTTATTTTATACCATAACTAATAAAAATGGAAAGGACATCTGATTGTGTAACCCTAAGTGAACTTCAAGACAGAATTCATGGTTACTTAAATCTAGGACCTGATCAATAGATCAATTATATTAGCTATAGACATTTTCAATTCCTGACTACATTATGGCATCTAGCTTGTCTGCCGGTTGTTGATGAGTAGTGGGTAAAATAAATAAATTTATTTTCCCAGTGGTTTGATAGTTCCATGATGGAGTTAAATGTTGTGTTTTCTACTATACAACAACAATTTCCAATTGTACGAAGATGTATACTTACAAGAGTGGTTAAAGAAGGTCTTCCCTATAAAATTTAGGCTCTTCCCTATGATGTGGAAGAGGAAAACCTAGCTGATCTCTTACATATACATGTAAATCCAACTTTTGATGGGGATTTTTTCAATGATGGAACATACGAAGACAATAGTGTTGATGAGGATGGAGCAGCCGAAGTTGGGGTTGAAGTTTCTAGAAATTCATTAGTTTTATAGTAGCCTCGACCCACAATAAATTATCCACCACTCTTTGTATCTTGGTCGGAATCAACGGAACGTTTTCCTAGATTCAACTACAATGTTCTAACACCTTCTACTAAGATTCCTAGAGTTTTAATGGATATGTTTAGTGAAAGGAACAAAACAATATATGTTGGAAGGTATTTCCCAAGTACTAAAAAAATAATAAAAATATTTCATATTAAGAGGAAATTTAGATAGTTAGTTCAAGAATCAATCCATAAAAATACATCATAAAATGTGATAAATATGGGGATGATTTTAGATTCTACTTGAGGCTGATGTCAGACATTTCATTTGAAGGTTGGAGAATTTCAAAGATTGAGGCAACTCATTCTTGCATTCATCCAAACCTGACACATGGTCATACTTCATTAGATTCTGAATTTTTGGCATATGTTGTCATCAAGATAATTTGGGCCTCCCAAGATGTTCCTATATCCCTTGTGAAATAGAGGATGCAACAAACTTTTGGTTATAATATTTCTTATAATAAGGCATGGATGGAAAAACATAAGGTAATTATGGAGGTCTATTGTGATTGGGATGACTCATATTGGGTGTTTCCACAATTTTAGGATATACTGAGACACAATAACCAAGTTTTCTTCCATCTTCATGAGAATGAACATGTATCTCAAGATAACAGACTTAATCCATCATATGTTCAATTTTATTGATTGTTTTGGGCATTCCTCCCTTGTATTTCTACATTTTCTTTTAGAAAATAGTTTATACACATTGATAGAAAATTTATATATGTAAAATACAAGGGTGTATTGTTGATTCCAGCAACCCAATATGGTAATTTTTCACCTCTTCCCCTTGTATTTTCTATTGTGGAGAAGAAAAACTATGAATCATGGAGTTAGTTTTTAGCATGTATTAGCAAGCATTTCACCCATATTTGGGGTTTCTCATTAATATATGATCATCATCGGGAAATCAATTAGGTAATCATTATGGATCTTGATACATAGATACCCCTAAATTCACATCATCGGTACTACATCAGTCACATTACTAGAAGCATGCGAAAACATTCTATAATGAACCTAGGAATAAGGTAATCAAGAGTCTTGGTATGCAATTTATTTATTATTATTTTACTATTTAAATATGAAGATAATAT
This sequence comes from Viscum album, assembly GCA_963277665.1. Lineage (NCBI taxonomy): Eukaryota > Viridiplantae > Streptophyta > Magnoliopsida > Santalales > Viscaceae > Viscum > Viscum album. Next base: position 581,136,987 of record OY728130.1, on the reverse strand, counting down.
TAATTTATGTGAAATATGATCACTTATGTGTTGCATGTGATATAGATCAATGAAGGTTTGATGAAATTTTTTAAGAAATCTGCGAGGCTAATCAAGGAGTGTATGATTATATGATATGTATTCCAAAAGAAAAATGAACATTGGAATATGAAGGGGGTGAGAGGTACAGACACATGACCATAAACATTATAGAATAATTTAGTCATTACGATTTTCATATATACATGTCATCATAGCATGTTCCTATTTGAACATATCATGTGAAGCATACATTGATCCAATGTGTCTTCTGGAATCCATTGATAAATATTATGTTGCAGCGTGGATGACTTTTGGGAAGTTTTGATATTTTCCAATTCCTGTAAATAGGCCAATATTGATACCTAACATCAATAGGTTGCATCAATAGGGAATACCAAAGTCTAGAAGGATGCGGAATGAGGTGGAATGGCCATAAGAATAAGGGAAAATTTTGAGAAGAATCATATTTCATCATGAAGGTCGTAACCATAAATGATGCACTAACATTGCTAGATTAAGTTCACACTCTCATCTACAATAATTTATTATCTCCAATGTTATATTTTCACATTGTTAATTATATAGTGTTAATATAAGATCCTTCATTTTGTATAATTGTCTAACATTTCCCAAAATTTTACTATCGAATAACAATAAGCCTTTAATATTCACATTAAAAGGAATATAATAAGTACATGTGAGGTGACATGAAAGCATAATCAAACTATCCATGGATAAACCATAAAGCCGTCATGTGGGAAAATAATCATAAAACATACCATCATGTGAGAAATCATAAAAAATTATAAATCACACGATTTGAGAACTAAATTATTGGTTAAAGTCAAACTAGGGTTGTGTTGGGTTATAAAAAACCTTTTTTCTTCATTATATAAAAGTTTATTATAAAATAAGTGAAAAAATGTTTTAGAAAGTGATGTAAAAATATAATAAAACATCAAATAAATTTATATATCCATGATAAAATGACAATTATGATAATATAAAGTGAAATGGACAAGAATAAACCAATTAAATAACACATGAATTCTTTACATTAGACCAAAAAGTCCTTGAAATTTTTCAACAGAAGAGAGTTTGGATGAGATTAGCCTAACTTCGGAAGTGAAGTAAAAGTCAGATTCTTTTTAAGTGGTATCTTAATAACATTCTATTGACCAAAACGTTATATTTACATTTTACTCTTAATAATTATTTCATTTTTTACATACATGTGGAGGATACTACACTACTCACTAAGAAGTATATGAATGTTTCCCACAACCTGATAGAGGGTTTTCAGGTTTGATGGATCATGGTGCATCGAGCAGACTATCATCATCAAATTCTACCTTCGATCTACATTATACCATAAATACTTCATATTGGATTCTACGGCATTTTAGTATCCTATTTCACATTTATTGATCATCACCTACTTGATCTCATCCTCGAGAGATAGAGACCGGAGAAGCACACATTACACTAGACTGAGGGAGAGATGACCATCACCCATGAGGATGTGGTAGTCATGCTTGATCTTCCTATACTAGGGAATGCATTTATTGGACCCACCCATAGAGACTGGCCTAAGCTTGTACAGATATTTATAATCATTAAAATTTTGGTCGATGATGCTGCTACAGATGGTGGGTTGATATCTATGAGGTGGATTGAGATGCATTTTCCAAAGGTACCCGATGATGTTGGTGAGAAAACTATCATGCATCATACTCGTGCATATGTCTTGTGGATCATTAGAGGGACACTATGCACTAATCACTTAGGTTTATATGTGCACATGATGTATCTGGGGTTATTGGAGGATTTTGATCAGGTTGAGAGACACAGCTGGGGTTATGTGTGCTTGTCTTACACTTACAGATCATTATGCATGTCATGCTACTCAGATTCCATGAATCTTAGGGTATGTGTCATCCAAATTTAGACATAGTCATGGGAGCGCATCTCTCCCCTATCCCCTATTTTTTCTAGTCAAGAGATGCATATAGATATTTTTCATGATTATCTACATGGATGTAAGTATGACCACTCATCTCTATTTGTATCTGATTCTAGTATGAGTTATTGAATTTAATTTATTATTATTTATCACTTTCAATGTAGTATTTTATAGGTGGATCTAGGCACACCACTTCATTATTGTTCCAACACATCATTTCGGTGCATATTGTCTCATGTTGGACAGTCTACTACCCACTTATGTAAGTATATACATTATTTCATTGACTAACCAATTTCATAATATCATTATTTTTTGTGACAAATTTTTTTGAAAAAATTGACATGTCATTTAAGATTACATGGATGTCATATTGGTCTTTATTAGACCAGTTTCCTGCATACTCCACTATTGGACTTCATGATTCTATGGTTTTAGTGCCTCTCATTCACTTTCATATTATTGATTGACAGCATCCTGATAGATTCATGCACTAGATTGGTTGTGTTTAGTGCATTCTATTTCCACTGAGACAGTCACCAATGCTTCATTTCATGAAGTGGATGGGGAGGCAGGATATCGACTGTCGCTGATGACATGTCGAGTATCTAGACCTCTGGGGAATATGAGCATCACTTTATATTTAGGGTGTATGTTTGATGTGATTCCATCTATAACATCAGGTCGAGTATGAGCTATAGTATATACTAAAGTCTATATTGTAAATTACTCCACAGAATAGAGTGCTTCAGGATATAGAAAGTCAATAAATTTTCATTAGTTTTTTATTTTACTATTTTCTAATTCATATTGAATCTCTTTACAGCATACTCGACAACAAAGGATTATTCACATGTCTGGTCTAGAGGAGGGGGAGGTTGCTAGCCTGGCAGTGATCCATATTGTAGCAAAGAGGACAATTCCATGATATCATGTAGTTCATGATAGTATCTTTGATCATCCATTGCAGGGACATGATGTTCCTACCCAGGGAGTAGAGGTTCCTACTTAGGAACCTCCTCTAGCAGCGATTGATGTTGATAATTCATGACGACAACGATGTAGACCACGTCCTGCAGCACGTGAGGCCACACCTATTCCATAGGTAGAGGTCGGTCGTCTAGTAGTCTAGCCTCAGCTGATTGGGGATATGCATCAAGAAGCATGGGAACCATCTATGTTGGTAGGATATCCATAGTTTTCTTTGGGTATATATTATCCAAGATTCTATCAAGGGTCATTTCTTATGCCTTCAGAATTCGTGTTAGATCTTTCATAAGCTGTATGGTTCCCCCGGGTGATGATGGAAGGTCCTTCTACTCACCTAGTTGGAGAAGAATTGGGTGCATATGAAAAAATCTAGTTGACACCTTCTCCCATTGAGACACAGGAAAATAATCTGATAGTCTACGTTCCATCACCTGAGGATCATCCCTCAATAGGTCATTATACTCCTTCCAAGTGCACAGGTTAGCAATCTTGATACGAGCATCCCATTATCACGCCATTATGTGGGATGGGACCTCACCATAGAGAGTGATTATACTCCTTCCTATATATGTTTTATATCTATTAAAATGATGAAATTACTTTTACTATAAACTAGTTTTACATGTTTAACCACTATTTCAATTTTAATTTATATTTTAGTTACATTTTATATTTTATAAGATATCAAAGTTGATTACTTGAAACATAGGAAAACTTATTAAATTTCAAGTATGTAACTTTAAAATATTATAAAATATAAACTATGAAAACAAACTTAATAAAAATTAAAGCATAGCCTAATCATCTAAAAAGTTATTGAAAATAAAAATAATTTCATAAATATAATAAATAATTGGAAATGAAAGGAATGTAAAAAATATTTTAAATACCATTTTAATGGTTTAAAACAACAATATATTTTGAAACTAAAATTATTTTTCTATTAATTTTTTTAATAAAGTATTTTTATTTTGAATTGTTTTTTATATGTTCAGAAAGTTTTTCAAATATCATTTTGATAAAATTAATATTTAATATGTTATGGAATTTCAAAGTCACTAACTTCAAACATTATTATGTTTCATGTAGGTGAATTTGAAATAATATAACTTATAAAATTTAATTACAATCTAAGTGATATTTGAAAAAGTGCCTCAATATATAAAATATAATTGAAAATAAATAAAATCATAAATATAATAAGTAAAATATAATTAAAATGGAAAAAAAAATATTTCATAGAAAATAAAATTTTATTTTAAAATATTAATGAAATAATTATAAACAAAATAAATTAAAAAGAATATATATATATCATATTACACAAAAATATATATTTTTAAATATACAAACACATATATTTAAAATAATTTTTTTACTAAAAGGCAGTAAAGGCCCTGGCGCCTTTCCACTTAACCGAAAGGTGATAGAGCCACTGTTTGCTTTATGTAATAATTTTCAAAAAAATATAACCTAGAATTATTTAAAAAGAAATAAAAAAACGCATAAAAACATTGTATGTGGAAGATATTATATTTGGTGGAAGCAAGCGAGGATCAGTGGAAGAATTTTATAATCACATGAAATCATAATTTAAAATTTCTATGATTGGTTAACTCGCATACTTCTTGGGGTTGTAGGTGATTTAGAAGAAGGATTACACATTCATTTCTCCTAAAAAATATGCAAGAGAGTTTCTTAAAAAATTCAATATGCAAGACTCCAAACTAATGTCGAATCTGAATTCAGTTGGGACAAAACTTACAAATCATGTGAATAGGACTTCTATAGATCCCACCCCATATAGGAGAATCATTTTTAGATTATTATACTTGATTGCGACGTAACTATATATATTATTTTCAACATGATTTGTGGCTCTCTTTCAAAGTAATTCAAAGGAATATCATTTTTCATTAGTTAAAATAATCATGAGATATATTCAAGGTACTCTAAATTTTGGATTCTGATTTTTTGGAGGAAGAGATAATTAATTATTGGCATTTTCTAATGTTGGTTCTACTGGATATATGGTGGATATAATTTCCACAATTAGTGTATCATTATTCATTAAAAACAAATGTATATGATGGTTAATAAAGAAACAAGAAATAACTTATCTTAGTACGGCTGAAGTGGAGTATATCTCTATTACAAAGGCTTAAAATAAGCTATTTTTGGATAAATAAACGATTGAATTATATTGGTGAAGAGGTCAAAAAATTGATGGGGATTCACTGTGACAATAAGAGTAAAATTTATCTTATGAAGAATCCATTTCAGCACTCTCATACAAAACATATTGAGATCAGATATCACTTTATCAAGGAGAAATTTTAACAAGGTATGATTAAAATGAAGTATATTGGAACTGATGATCAAGTGAATGGAATTCTGAATAAGAAATTGGTAGCACATTTTTTTTAGAAACATCAGTTTAAACTTGGTGTTCAACCATCTCCCAATGCATGAGGAGGTTACGATTGATCCCCTCTCCCCATTTATGTTAACGATTTTAATTAATTTATGGAAGTTAGGCAAGTTAATGGGGAAGATGTGATCCAGGGGGAGTTTGTTTTGAGCTCTACAAGTATAAATACATGTTAATTGGTTTTATTTCTAAAGGGGGACTATAGAAATTTAATGTTATAATTTTGAATCTCTTTAATGTTATAAGTTTTTCTGGTTGAAGTTTTTTTGAAAAACCATGTAATGTTTTTGTGACCCGAAGAGATCAGAGCATAGCTTGTACAACTTTAAGAATTATTAAAAATGACAACCCAATTCATGATTCCCCTCTTATTTACTATATTGATCTTTGCTCGTGTAGACTTATAGTATTGATTTATTTGTTTCTCACATTTCATATTTTGATAGCAGCTGGTGCTTTATTGAATTTTTTTTGTAAATTGCCAACAAAACAAAAGGGAGAGATTGTTGTAACCAAGGATATTATTTTCTGGAAACGGAGTCTGGTTTTTTTTTTATCAATACACACTAGTTTTATAAGGTATTATGGAAATAAAGTAACATTATAGTATATGTTGACTATAGTATTTAAGGTAGCATCATTTCCTAGTGTCTGTTAAATATTTTGGTTCAAAATCAATAGGAAGAGGCAAGCATTTCAAAAGGTGGTTTTTAAAGATTGAATATTCAAAAATTTGGTAAATTCATGGGTTTTGAAAGAATGGTTTTTTTAAATTCTTATATTTGTAAAGATTTGGATTATTGCGAACAAGAATCATAAATGGTGTGATGGATTGATGGTAACCTCTGTGACTACAAGAAGCTTCGGTAGTGGGTTAAATTTCATTGGAGATTCATGGGTGAAGGAGATTCATGAACAGGTGCTTAGAGTTTCATGAAAAATCCTTTGGAGTCATGAGATCATTAGGAAGGGATATTCTTATAAATATAAGGATATCCCAACTTCATTTGATATGAAAATATTTAGAGAAAAGGTTGAATTGCTCTGATTTTACAAAGGATGCGAAGATTCATGAATCGAGTATTAATTTTGAGCCTGAGCATCGAGAAAAAACTTTCATAGTCTTTATCGGTGGTTTGGTATTTGAAAAAAAACAAGTTTTGTGATGATGTGGTATTCCGGGATGACTCAGTGAGTTTCACGAATTTAGTTTGTTCTATGAAGATATTTTGCTTCGTGAATGAAGTGACCATTGCGAATGAGCTTTGAGAATGTTAGTATTGAAAATAAAGTTTAAGTGAATAGTGATGTAAGGTTCATTAACTCGGTAATTTGATGCAAGAAGAGTCTTGTGCTAGTCATGTAAAAAGGCTTAAATGTAAATATACTGAAGCATCCTTCAAGTCATTAAACTGAGTGAGACTTCACCCAAAGCAGTGAGCTAGGGGAGTCGTTGTAAGTGTTCCGATGGAGGTAGTGTGTTATCCCTAAAATCTTGTAAAAGAAGTGTGCCTGGAACATAGTGAATGTGTTTGAAGTTCTGTATTCCACACCAAGTGAAGATTAGTGGATTTAGGTCGACCGAAACACTGTTGGAATATGCCCCTTGGACTAGCCCTTAGCAGTGAACCAAGTAAAACTGATGTATTTTTTCTCTTCATGTGAATGTTTAAATTACTGAACATTAACATTCATACAGGTTTAACAGGTTCTTACCAACATGGGAACAAGATTCGTCACTTTATAAGAAAAATTTAACTCCCTGATTCATCTATCCCCTCTCAGGGTGTTTTAGGGTCCTACATAAAGGAGGCTCATGATTCTTCTATCATTGTAATGGAAGTGTGAACCTTGTTTATGATTTATACACAACTATAAAATAGGAGGCACGAATGTGTTTCACTCCTCCCATTGTAAAAAACCTATAAAAAAGGTTGACACCCCCTCCCCCTTTAATTTCTCTTATTCTCCCCATATTAATTTATAGAAATGATTTATTGAGTTGGTCTCTCTCTTTATTAAGATATTATTTGTGGCCTTTGGGATAGTAATATTTTAAAAAAAATAGTTGTCCAATATCTTTATTTATTTATTTTGCATGATTTATTTATTGAAATTTTTTTATTGTATAAATTTATGATTTAATTTATATATTATTTGTGTGACATAGATTATGTTGTGTTATTTAATAAATTTAAATGTGATGTTTGGAAAATTTAAATTGTGTTTAATTATGAGTATCCAGGTATAAAATAATATTATATATATTTATGAAAATTTAATTGCTTGCAAAAAAATATATATATAATTATAATTTAGAATATTAATAATTATATTTTAATATATTTATATGTAAATATAATATTATATATTATATTTAAATTAAAATATATAGAAAATATATTATTGGATATATAAAATTATTCTATCTAAATATTTTTTTAAAATTATATTACTAAAAATATTTTATAAAAAATATTATTCACTTTATTTGTATATAATTATATATATGTGTGTCCTAGGTAGTGGTTGAGTGGTGCTCATTTCTAGTCTCCTCATCCAAGAGACCAAGGGTTCGATTCTCGATTGCCCTATGGGGGATTTATGGGTGATGACATGGGTAGTGACATGAGATGATAGTGATATAAGTTTATGCGAGCCAAGTGACACGGGTATGGGGGTATACCAAGTTTAAAACTGCCACAATGCAGGACCTTTTGGTCCATGTAATGGAATGTCAATCCCACTTGGTCTTTGAGTCATTCTTTGTAATAAAATGGCAGGTTGTATGGGTTATCCCTAGGGGGAGAGGTTATGATCTATCCTTCCAGCCTGTGGGTGTGTGTGTGTGTTTGTGTTTCTTTGTATTATACCTCAAATAACCTACCTATTAATTATACATATGTTTTATTATTTATCATATTTGAATTTTAATAAATTTAAAATATAGTATTTGATATATATAAATAATATTATTATCATTGATGAAATTAAAAAAATTACTATTAATATCTTTTATAAAACATTAATTATAAATTATAAATATTATGAGTAATTATGTATAAAATGAAAGTATTTACATTCCAGAAAGTATAATTACTTACAAAAAAAGTATGTATATAAATTTATTTATTATATTGAAATTGAAATAATTTGGAAATATAATATTGGTTATATAAATATAAATAATTTTTCCATCTTAAATTGCATTATAAATTACTATTGATAATATTTTTTTTAAAAATCATTATATGTGTATAATATTATGAGTAATTATGTATAAAATAATACTATTTATATTTCTGAAAATATAATTTCTTACTAAATGTTTTTTTATAATTATAATTTATAAAATTAATAATTACATTTGAATATATTTATATGTATATATATTATTATATATTATAATTAAATTGAAATAAATTTTCAATATATTATTAGATGTATGGATAAATAAAATTATTCTAACTAAATATTTTTTAAAATTTATATTATTAATAATATTTTATAAAAAATTGTATTAACATTATTTGAACATGATTATATATATTATAAAATTTATTATATTTAAATTTAGTTTTATTGATACTTAAAAAAATATCACTAAATAAAAAAATACATAGCATAAATTAAATATATAAATGTTTATCATTAATTGAATAATATATATATATATATATATAATTTCATAGATTTTTAGTAATATATATAATCATATATAAAAATATTATCTCAATATATTTCTTATACCTGGAGCATTGGAACTATCATAAAAAAATACTTGGTGAGAGTATTGAGTGATGATCGGTTTCCCAATGACCGGCCAATATATGATTCAAATTATATGCCATAATTGTTTTGTATTTTTTTATATAATCTGTAATGGTTTCATTTCCTTTCTTCATTTATGGCCTACATGTTATCCATCTCTCTAAGAATGTAAGGGTTTGCATGTCCATGGTAAAAAAATTACTTTAATCCCCTAGAACCTTTCACTTTCATGTGAGTAATATTGTAATAAAATGAGGCTCTACATGAGGTGTTGATGTTCAATGCTGGATCTATACACCATAAATGAAAGGATATTGGTGGCTATTGAAATGTGATACAATGGAGACCCCATGATTTTCCCCCTAGGTTTTGGTTGGTTTATCGATTAATGATAAACCAATCCATAAAATGGTCTGAAGATCAAGTCATTGTTATTTAATTAATATAAATATATTTATATTTATATTTATATTTATATTAATTATTTATCATATATAATTTAACATCCCATTACCTTTATGTGGAATTTTTTTCCCTCTCTATGAGTTCTTCTTTTTGAGGTAAAATTTTTAGATGTTTCTTTCTGGATTTTCTGTAGGATGTAGGATAATTTCATGTTGTGTAAGTAGGTTACATTATTTGTAATGGTCGCTTGGTACATGTCATGAAAATAATTCATGTTGTGAAAGGTTACAAGATGGGACAAGCTTTTACACCTTGTCAGTTATTTAAATATTGAATTTTAATCTGAAGTGATCAATTTTTTGAAGTATTTGGGAATCATGGATTTCACGATGTGTAAAGGAATTACACATCGTGTCATTTCTCGAGAATGTATTTTTAGGGTGTCAAATGGGTTTGAGTGCCCATTTCAGCCATCAGTTATCCTTTTCTCTCAATCAAGGGTTCCTATCTAGTGATTTTTGGAGACATTGTACCTTCCTAATCGATCTGTTCGGTGTTTGATATTTGTTGTGGTGGTGACACATCTCTTCGAGTGTGCGATCTTTCTACTTCTTCATTTCCATTTATCGCAGTAGCACCCTTGAGTTGCGTTATGGGATTCATTGGTCTAGAATTGGTGTTTCTTCATTTATTCTTCAAGATCTATTGTGTGATCTTGTTTTGGAGGTCATTACTTTGTTGGTTGTGTTGTGGCGGGTGTTTTTTCTTGATTTGTGTGGTGTTTTCTATTCTCTGTTGGTCATATTTCTCAATTAGATTAATTTTGAGATGTGTGGATTGGGTTCTAGGGCCTTCATTGACAACATAGGGTTTTTATTGTTGGTGGATCCCATTTTGGGCATGTGCGACCCAAGTTTAGAGGTAGGTGATTCCATCTATAGCATTTGTTGATGAACCTTATTGTTCCTATTTTATAAACAGATTTATAAAAGGAATTGGCATGATTGTTTTTTTTTTGTGTTGAAAATAGTTTTTAATGAAATTTTTTTCCCTGGTTGTCGATAAATGGAAAGAAAATGGGTATTTTAAAATCATTGGAGTGGATTTTTTAAATGGATTCGAAGTGGTTTTTCAAATAATTGGAATGAATCATGAAAATGAGCACACGGGTTACCTTGGGTACTTAGGTGGAAGGTTTATCTTGAGGATATTGTCCATATTTTTTATTATTGGGAGGTTTTCTCATGGGACTTTCCTCTGTTTCCTAGTCCCATTGTTCAAGGGGATTTATATTGACTTTGTTAGGGGGGTTTACTCATGGGGTATTCCCCTACTTCCTAGTCCTATGTTCTAGGATCTGAATTGTGCACTTGATTAATTATGGTGAGAGTAGTCTTCTAGTCTAACCTATAGTGATCCTTGGTGTTGATACCTATTCTTCTGTTTTGGGTTGCTTAGCTTTGTTTTTTTAGCCAATATATGCATGTTTATGGTTGTGAAATATGATATTGAAAATGTTCTTTGAAATTGATATACCTTATTTTGTTTTAGAATTGTGAAGAATAGAAATTTTTACCATGTTTTTTATAAAATTTCTTTACTTATTATCATGTCATGTTTTATTTGAAATGATCATACAGGAATTGTTATACAAAGACTTATTATGCAACACTTGGGTGGGATCCTATTGATCATGTTATCTCACACCCTGCGCACCTCTTTAGTGGTGTGAAGACCTATATATGTCTTCTAATTTAGGGAACAGAAAGGCATTGTAGTGAGGTGGAAAGGTTTCATGTTAGCTGAGTTGGGTAGATGGTGGTGACATTGTGGGAGTTTTTTCACACTATCACAAGGAGTAGCTGTTTGGTTTTAGTCCTTTACAGTCAGAATTGTCTCTTAAAGATTTTGGATACTTTTATAGTTGTTTTGTTTCCACTATTTTCTTACAGTTATGGCGTATATTTATTAGCTTTTCATTGTTTCTTATCGATCCGTGTATATATATTCCATGTGTTTGTTTAGGTTGGGTGAAATTTTTCCCTCTAGTTTGTTTCTCAATACCCAAGTGCTTGTCGACAACCTATTGGGATCAGGAACTCCCTTTGGGAATGTGATGAAACAGGTTGCATGCTATGTTTGGGGGTTAATCGGGTTGGGTTGTTAGAAAATGGTATCAAAGGCATGTCTATCCTCAAGATTCCTTGTCTTGGGACATCTGTTATACTAGAGATAGGATTTTTAGAACTTTATAGGTATGTTGTGATAAGTTTCTGGCCATCTCTTATCATGATGAGACTCAAGTTTTGATGGGAAGTTAGGATATGTGTCTCTAGTGTTCGGTTTTGTTTTAAATATTAGTTTCTACTTATGGGTTTTCTAGTTTGAACTGAGATTTATTCTATTTTTTTGTCTCTCTTTTATTTCTATGTGAATCAGTAGGCCACTGAGACATATTCCATGAGTTCCTCAGGAGGTTGCATCTGAAGTTCCTCAAGGGAATCCACCTATAGATTAGAATCTCATCAATGATAGAGTATAGGAAGTTTTTGTTGTTGATTAGAACGTACCACGAGTTCATAATGCAGTTTTTGTGGTACATCCAGGAGCTAAAGGAGAGAGATATCAAACTGGATAATTCTTGCATGAGAATACACTATAATTTAAAGGAATTAATGAACCTCAATAGGCATAGGAATAGTTGTATAGGATCGATCAAATTTTCAACTTCCTACAGACACCTAAGAATATTGAGGTAAAGTGTGCACTGTTCTGGAATGAGGGTTTTGGTAAGAGATGGTGGGATTCCATAGTCCAGGCAGATAGACATGTGGACCTGGATTAGAAGGGTTTCAAAACCCTATTCATCCAATAGTTTTTTTCCAGATTCACTGAGGCTAGAAAAATATCTAGATTTCTTCTATTTGTACTAGGGATAGTATTCGTTGTTGTCGTACACCAACTAGTTTACTGAGCTTGTCCATTTTTCTTTGTATGTGGTAAAGAATGGCGAGTTAAAAGCTTATAAGTACCTGTAGGGTTTGTGATCCGATATCAAATCATAGGTATTTATGTTAAATATTTATACCTATGTATATATGGTAGATAAAACTATGATGGAAGATATTAATATGTCAAGAAAGGTGGGATTTTCAACCTCTTATATTTCATCTAGTGGCAGCTTAAGTGGTGTGTGTGGGAATAAGAGGAAGTGGTGGGATAATTACAGAAGTGGTGGAGGTGGGTCTCGGCAACGAGCCTCCCCTACACCATCTTTTATATCTAGCAGTGAGCCTCTAACTTTCTATCAGTGTGGAAAGGTCAAAAACATAAGACGTTCTTTTCCTATTCCTATGAAGACGTGAAACAACTATGTACATGTTGGCCACTTATAGAGTTTCTATCAGGCTATGACTACGCCTCATTATGATAAGGTTTCATTGGCTCCAAAGGCTACTATGGGGCAGTCATATGTTCAAGGACTAATGGGCCCCAACTAAAGACCTTGGGAGTGAAGAAATTTCCCATAGTAGATGAGTTTCTAGTAGAGGTTGATGCAGGTCTGGTAATAGTGAGAGGCTCTATATTTATTGCATCTTCCATAGCGATTGAATTATTTGATACTAGCACCTCCCACTTGTTTATATCTGCATGTTTTTTTTATATTCTTAAACTTCAAATGGAACTTATTTCCATTGTAATGGAGTTAGTGATGCCTCTTGATAATAGAAAAGAGCAGGGGTTTCAATGTACTTCTTGTTCATTAATGATAGTTGATACAGAGTTGGTTTGGGATTTTATCATTCTTGATTTGGATCAATTTAATGTCATCGTTATCATGGATTGGCTTGTCTCTCATCGAGTTGAGGTTGATTGTTATAATTATTTTTATTCATTTCTTATTGTCGATGGAAGCTCTCATGTGTTTCAGGGGGGAGTGGGACTTGAGGTCTGGTCATGCAGGACCTTCCCTCCTAGAGCTCAAAAGTTTTTTTTCTACTGTTTTGATTGATCCCGATGAATATTATTCTGTTATTGATATTACCATTGTTGTTTTGGAATTTTATAATGTTTTTCCAGACAAATTCTATGCTCTTCCTCTAGAGGGATAGGTAGATTTTACGATTGAATGGATGTTAGGTATGAAATTGGTATTGATACCTTCTTATCGTATGGCACCAGTGGACCTAAATGAGCTTAAGATTCAATTGGATGACCTGTTGGAAAAAGTTTTCATTCACCCAAGTGTTTCACCTTGGGCAGCCTCTATGCTCTTTTCCAAGAAGGCAGATGGTTCACTTAGGTTGTGTGTGGACTATCAGAAATTGGACTAGATAATAGTTAAGAACATATATCCTTTGCCTCATTTGGATGATTTTTTTGATCAGTTAAAGTGGGAAAAGTGGTTTTCAAATATTTATCTTTGATCATGTTATCATCATCTTAGATTTCAGGAGTCTGATATACCGAAGATAGATTTCAGGATTAGGTATGGCCATTATGAATATTGTGTGATGCCTTTTGGTCTGAGTAACACTCCTATAATTTTTATGGCTTTGATGAATCAGATATTCCATCGGTATCTTGAAACTTTTGTGGTAGTGTTCTAGGATAATATTCTGGATTATTTGAAATATGATCATGAGAACGAGCACCATCTATGTTTGGTTCAGAAAATTATGATAAGTCGCTCTTTGTATGGAAATATTTCAAAATGTAGTTAATGTATTTAAGAAGTGATGTTTGTAGGGAATAAAATTTATAAGCATGGATTATATTTTGATATTGAGAAGGTGAAGGTTGTCTTGTCATGGAAAGAACCACAGAATTTCTTTGAGATACAGAGCTTCCTTGGTATGGATATTACTGATGATTTTGTTAAGGATTTCTCTAAACTAGCATCACCTTTGGCTTCTCTTACTAAGAAACTGGTGAAATTAACATGGGATGAAAAGCATCATTTTTAATTTGATGAACTGAAATTACTTCTGACATCGTATCCTACTCTGATCTTACCTGATCCATGTAAGGGATATGTAGTGTTTTGTGATTCTTCAGGTGTTGGTTTGGGATGGTTTCTTATGCCAAATGACTATGTGGTAGTTTATGGATCTTGTAAACTTTGGCATCATGGGAAGAATTACCCCCCTCATGAATTAAAGCTTGAAGAATTTATGAATGTGATTAAATGTTTGTGGAACTATCTTTTGGGGAAAATGTTCACAGTATTTTCTGGTCATAAGAGTTTGATTTATATATTTTATCATAATGACTTGAATCTTAGATAGAGATTATGGGTTTAATTCATTCAAAAATTTGACTATAATATCACATACTCCCTAGAGAAGTGGAATTTTATTTTAGATACTCTTAGTAGGAATATATTGTTGAAGTCTATTTTGGAATCGAAGGAGGAGTAGAACCTTATTGGTATTTTTACAAAGTTGCACCTGGATGCTCAATAGGAAGTTTAAAGTATGGTTATGACCAGTGTTTAGTTATCATAATCTCTCTTGGTGTCTATTTTTTGAAGTCATCAGAAGGATGTTATGTTTAGTGAAATTCGATAAAGCATTTATGGTGGGGAGACCATTTCTGGTTGGTCTCTCTCTTCAGATGGTATGCTTCACTTTGGGAAGCGGGTTGTCATACCAGCATCTGTGAGGTGTTTAGACATGAACTATTAAGATGTATTATGACATGATATGATGATTTTGGTGGCCGTATATGAAGCGTGACATTGTGGATTATGTGTCCTGTTGTTACACCTTCCAATGGATAAAGGTAGAACACATGAAACCCTCTGGTTTGCTTCATCTTCTTCTGGTGTAAGTCTGGAAATGAGATGGGGTATCTATAGATTTTATTGTTGGATTACCATGGATTCCCCGCGGGTGGAATGCTATCTGGATAAGTGTTTATTGGTTAACGAAGTCTCCTCATTTCATTCTGATCAAATATACCACTAAGGTTGAAGATCTGGGTAAGGTGTATATGCAGGGGATTGTGAGGTTACATGGGAGTCCTTCTACCATTGTTTCGGATAGAGATCCTAGGTTTACCTAAAGGTTTTAGAGGAGTCTATATGAGGTGATGGGAACTCAGGTCAAGATAAGCACGACTTACCATCCACTGATAGATGGTCAGATTGAGAGAGTGATTCAGATCCTTAATGATATACTTCGTTCATGTGTCTTGGATTTTGGTGGATCATGGGATAGCCACCTAGGACTTGTTGAGTTTTTTTATAACAATATTTATCAGTTATTGATTAGAATGGCTTGCTTTGAGGTTTTGTATGGTCACTCATGTAGTTCAGAAAATTATTGGGATAAAGTGGGTAAAGTAGCTTTGGTTGGAGAACGTTTAGTCCTGGAGATGTCGGCGAAGATTTAGGATGTACATCGATGTCTAGTTATAACCTAGAGTTGATAAAAAATTTATGTGGATCGGAAGCATTGTCCTTTGGATTTTTTCATTGGTTACTGAGTTTTATTGAAATTTTATCCTCATTTGGGTCACTGTCGGACTATAAAATAGGTAAAGTTGGCTCTGAGATATGTTGGACCGTTTGAGGTCACTGAGCGGCTCGGGTAGGTTTCATATCAGTTAGTATTTCTGGTTTAGTTGATAGTCAGTCATGATATTTTCCACATATTTCATCTTAGGAAGTACCATCATGATCCCACTCATGTTCTAAGTTGGGAAGAAATTAAGTTAGATCCAGATAATTCTGTTTTAGAGAAACCAGTTCAGATCATTGACTCTCAAGTGAAATTATTTCATGAGAAGTCAATTTTGTTGGTCATATTTTTATGGAATCATAGATCTGATTCTCATGAGACTTGGAATGTGAGTCATTGTTGAGGGAGCAGTGGCCTCATCTTTTTCCAGGGGTTACATCTTCCACATGAATTCCCAAGGAAGAAAAGTCTTTATGGTGGGGAGTTTGTAACATCATGTTACCTTTATTATATACATTTTTTCCTCTCTCTAAGTTCTTATTATTTGCGTGGAGTTTTTAGATGTTGATATCTAGATTTTCTATAGGTTTTATGAGAATTTTACACCATGTAACTAAGTTACATGACATGTAATGGTTTTTGGGTGCATTCCATGAAAAGGATTCACGCAATGAAAGGTTACATGAAATGATACGCTTTTACACTTCATGAGTTATTTAAATATTGGATTTTAATTTCAGGTGACCAGATTTTGGGCGTATTTGTACATCATGGATTTCACGACATGTAAAGAAATTATACATCATGTAATTTCTCGGGAATGGATTTTTAGGGCACCGTATGGGTTTGAGTCCCCGTTTTGGCAGCCATTTATCCTTCTCTCTCAACCAAGGGTTCTTATCCAGTGATTTTGGGAGACACCATCTTAAATGTCCTGGTTCAGTGTGCCACTGAGAGGTGCCCCGTACCCGGTTGGTCACATGGCCTCAAAATCATTTCCTCAAATGTTATAGGTTTCTGACTAGGATTAAGGGCCTTTGGTGTGATAGTGGGGAAACTATACCCTCATTGTCATAGTAATCAAGTGGAAAGAAATAGATAAAAATAGCAGAAGCAGAAATAACATGCTATAAGTAAACAGTGGAATACTGGAAGTAATAAACAACTGGAGAAAATATATATAAATGATGCATGATATATATGTCTAGGAAAGAATACAAACAATTCACAATGTTGGAATACAGTACTAAACCAAAGTACAAAGAAAACATATATGTTGTTCAAAGTAGTTTACTCAAGAGGGAAGGGGTGAATTGAGTAACTATAAAAATTTCTGTAAAAATTATTTCTAAAAAGGTTTCCCCAAAGATTAAATACAGCCCAGTTAATCAAGGTTATACTGTTATAAGAGTTTGACTATATTAGTAACTTCTTAGAAGATTGATTAATTCTCAGTAATCTTAATTGGTGTTATTAATATTACTTTTGAAGTTATTCTACTAAGACAAGATAGTTATAAATTCTTTCCAAGACTAACTATCAAAGTGAAATGATTGATTTATGAATTGTACAGTAAAGCAATAAAATAGATAAGACTAATTTAAACAGCACAGTGGATAAGAAACAAGTGGTTCAGTCTCAAGTCGAGACCTAATCCACTCCACTTGGTGACCACCTGCCACCAAGTATTTTATATAAATAAACTTTGATCCACACCCTAGATCAGGGTTAACAACAGTACACAGACTGTTCAGGTCACACAGGGACCTCTTCCACAGCTTTTGTGGGTATAAATAACTAGGACACACAGGGACCTCTTACACACTTATCAGTGGGTTTACACAAGAGTAAAAAAATGTTTGAGTAAGGATATCTTGTATCCTTCAGTTTAATGTGGGATATAGAGTGTGTTGCTTTACAAATACACACTCTACTCTAAAGTTAATAAAAGCTACACGATAGAGCAGAAATATTTAGATGGGTTTAGAAGTGATCTGAGTATTGGTCTTTGCATCTATGGACTTCTGAGATGAAACAGATACAGAATTCGAGTCATCATATGTAAAACAGAGTGTCACGATTCATCTTGTGTTCTTCGTGAGGTTCGACAATGTGAAGATGTTCTCTAGATTCTAGTGTACTTCGTATGTTCTTCAGCAGAGTCGGGTTTCATGCATGTGACAATATTTCCTTTAGAAATTCTCTCAATTTTCTTCGTTATCGTGCTTACAGTCTTGTTTTTTATTCAGTATCATGCACCTTAATTCTGGGCCACACTTCTCTTTTATCATGGAATGCATGTGTTGGGGATGACAGGTTGCATGGATACATCACCTCGTACCTCATACTGTCATATGATATGTCTACAAAGAAACATTAATTATTTTAGTGCATTTAAAATCTTCCAATATGACCATTAGATATTAAATTGACAAACAAAAAAATAGTTTAAGAAATGGTGTCACAGTAATTCATGGAAATGGTGTCTCCTTCACATGATTCTAGATTGATCATGGTGTCCCGTGGTCATGGTGTCCCGTGGTCATGGTGTCTCGCGGTCATGGTGTTTCGCGGTCACGGTGTCTCATGGTCACAGTGTTTCGCGGTCACGGTGTGTCGCTCACGGCATCTGCTTTATGGTGTCTTATTCATGGTGTCTGCTTCATGGTGTCTGATTCTTCACAGTGTCTTGTTCACGGTGTCTCCTTCATAGTTTCTGATTCTTCACAGTGTCTTGTTCACGGTGTCTGCTTCACGGTGTTTGATTCCTCACAGTGTCCTGTTCACGGTGTCTGCTTCACAGTGTCTGATTCTTCACGATGTCTTATTCACGGTGTCTTCTTCACGGTTTCAGAAAGACATAACCAGTAGCATACTTATGGTGTCTCAGTCTTTTCAAAGTAACTGTATTCAGACTTAATAAATGATGATAATAGAATGGATTAGACTAAAGAATTTGTCAAAGAATGTATTATGAGAGTAGATCAAATATATTATAAAGTAAGTAAACTAAATGTAGAGAAATTAAAATATTGAATGGATCTTCTTAAAGCATTAGATTACTTAAACAATAATACACATGAATACACATGATTGTGATATAATTTACAGGATTTAACTAGGTTTAATAGGATTTTTGGTCATCAAAAAATGATTAATACATGAGGAGTCCAACAATCCCCCCCTTTTTGATGATCACAAAACATGTAAAGTCAAAGTGTATATTGGATTCAACTATAGAGATAAATGTTTACATATAGAAATTTCTCCTCCTTTTGGGATTATCAAAAAGATGGAATAAGAGAATTCAATAGTTCACATTCCATTAATAGCACCGAAGTTCCAGTATAAAAAAAAGACCAATATAAAATCAATATTATTCCTATCAAAAAGGAGTAATCACTTTTCTTCTTCAGGGGTTGGCCTTCTCTTTGCCTTTAGTATTAGTGGAAGAAGATGAATCCATAGGGGCAGAGTTCGAGGTTGAAGAAGGGAGTGAGGTGGTTGATAGAGAACGTACAGGAAGGACTTCAAAGACTGATAGATCCAAAGTAGGAGCAGTAGAAGATCTAGGCAGTTATTGATCGAGAATCACTGTCCTGATCTAACTCAGGGCTTGGCTGACAGACAAAGTAGTGGAGGCTAGGGAAAAAGTGAAGGTAGGTAGCCCAGGTCGTAGAGGTGCAGCCGCTGGAGAAACAATGGTTGTACTCTAGACATGATGATAGGGCCTCAGGAGTTTGATGAAATCTATAATGATCTCTCCACCATATTGCATGGCTTTCTCAAAATCATCCTTGTTCTCCATAAACTTGTCCAACAATCGAGTAAACTCTGTGAGATTTTGGACTTGGGTCTTGAAATCTTGAGTCACAGGAGGAATCCAAAGATTTTCAACAAGATAATTGAAATGATTTTTCATATCGGTCTTGGAGAAGATTCTGTTGAAGTAGAAATCCACTTTATTGGCAATCTCTTACTGAGAATAATTAGCAATTTTTGAGTGGATTTGGACTAGGTCAAGAACTCTATCATTGTTCTTGAGAACTTCAGATAGAGAAGCCATATTAAAACCACTGAGTACATTCTGAAGTTCTTCTTTGACTACAGTTCTGAGAAGATCACTGTCTAAGGAGGGTTTAGAGGATTGACCTGATGCTCTAGAAGCATTGACAGTTGTGGTCAGAGATTTGAGTTGATTTAGCACCTTTTGAATACACCTGGTATACTCATCAATGAGTTTATTAATATTTACAATAAGCTCTCTCATTTACTTCACAATTTTTGTGTTCTTTTTAGCGATCTTTTCATCTAAGGAAGCTTGATAAGGTTGAATCTGAGACACAACAACCTGTGGGGTTTTAGGAACAACAGGTTCTCTAGGGGGAGTAACAAGCTCTAATCTCAAAAGCAACTCTCTCTGAATGTCTTCAACCATACTTCTTAGGGTCTTCACTTCATTACTGAGCAGCTTATTTTCAACTCTTACTTCCTAAATCTCATAAAGCATTTTAGGTTTTATTTTCCAAATAACTTTCTCCAATAATAGTGAGGCATCTCTCTCACTTAAATTGGTCACAGGAAGAGGTTGGGTATTCATGAATTTCTCAACTCCATACAAGAGGGTAGCACCAAATTCCTTAAGATCATCCTTACTCATAAAAGATGGTTATTCAGATAAAGGTTTAGGAATAGGGATTGGTACTGGCTCAGGTTCCTTCTCAAGTGCGATATTGGAGACTGATTTCAGCTGGAATATAGAGGAAAGATCAAGGTCGGTTGCTGAAACCTACGGAGAGTCATCCACATCATAGAAACTGGGTAACTTATACTGAGTGTCTACAGGACTTGACTTAGTTGGATGTGAAGCTTCAATAGACTTGAGATTTGGGGTTTTCTCCCCCTCAATAGGTGCCTCCTTCTCAAGACTTAGAAGATTAGGATCTTAGTCTAATTCCAAAAACTCAGTTCTAAGTTCCTCACTCATTTCTTGTCTATCCAGTTGAAAATCTAGCTCCATACATTCTTCATCCAGAGGGATTATTTCAGGAACATATTGTTCCACTGGGAGTTCCTCAAAATTGGATTCTTTCATAATAGGTGGCTCTTACACTATAGGTTATTCTATGTCATGCTTTTTAGATTCTTGGGAAACTAATTCTATTTCATCCTTGAGTTGAGTTTCTAGATTAACAGCTTCTTTAGGATTAGAGACTTCTTCTTCAAGAACTTCATGATGAACAGTAGTCATGTCTTCCTCAACAAAAACAGTTTCCCTAGGTGGAACTTCAGCCTCTTCTTCCTCTTCTTCAGGATACTCAACAATCTCATCTGGTTCCAAACCAAGATCAGAAATATCTCTTGGTCTTAAGGGATAATCCAGAGGATTGAATTTCTTATAAAATCTATCATTGTATTCCATCCATTCCTTTTTCCAAGGATTCCAGTTTATTTTCATCCTCTTGATGATTACTTTTGAAAGGCAGTACTCACCGTCCTTTATAACTTCCTCATTAGGTCCAACCAAACCTTTGGCATGCATCATGGCTGAGATAAGATGAGAGTAAAATAGGGAAGTTAAGTTGGATGTGGATTTGATCAGCTCACACATATGATGAATGATATACTTACAGAGGTTGATCTTATGCCCATTTTTCATAAGGTGGATTGGAAACAAATCTTGATATTTCAGAACAGAAAAATCACCTTTTCTAGGGCTAACCAGATTTTTGAATAAACTTGAACAGGAGCCTTGATTCTGTATCTAGTTCAGCAGCAATGGACCTCCTCTTGGTTCCATTTCTAGTTAAGGATTTCAGATCATCTTCCAAATAAAAGAATTCGGTTAAAGGTGGAGGTCCTCTCTGATAATCCTCACAGATTCCTTCATGAGGTATCCTAAGGTATGGATCCCATAACCTCAAAGAGAATGAGCATCTCTAACCATTGACCCAGCTTCTTACAATATAACTATCACCAGAATAAAATGAGAATTGTATGTAATGGTAAAACTAATCCACTAACTTAGGGTAGATGGGTCCATCTTCCTTCGAGAACCACTCTAACCAGACTTGTTGTTCTAACACTTTCAATACCAGAGACTTACTAGACAGAATCCATTTGCGGAAAATCTCTTTCTTAGGTACCACAACGCGGTCTACCAGAATCAGATTTAAAGGTCCTTTGGGTGTTATCTTAGGTTCAATCTTCTTCCTCTTTGAGTTGCGCTTCTCAGGTGTCGACGATGAAGGACGTTTCATCCTTGGCATTCACTGAAGGTTAGAGAGAGAGGGGGGTTGCAGGGATGAATGAGGGTTCGAAATGAGTAAGTAGAAGAAACCCCGAGTGAAGAATTGAGTGATACTTTATTTATTTTATCATTTAGGAATACCAAACATCGCCAAAATAAAAATGTGGGAAAATAAAGAAGGGGAAAAATAATTACTGCGATACGTATTTTTACAAAAAAAATTATAAAGATTTTTTTACGGTGAGAGAGTGTCTGGTCATTACGGTGAGATAGCAAACGCATGTTATAGTGAGATAGTGAATGGGCTTCACGGTGAGACTGTGAACGAGCTTCACGGTGAGACAGTGAACGAGCTTCTCAGTGTGCGTTATAGTGAGATAGTAACTATCAGACAGCAATCACAAAATACTAACTGTGAGACTGTAAACATGAAATAGTAAGATATCGAACAGTAGGACATGAAACAGTAAAAATTAAGATATCTATTTGAGATTTATCATGACTAGTTCATGTATGATGTAGTCTATTCTCTTAGAATTTAATGGTTTAGTGAATATATCAGCAAGCTGATATTCAGTACCAATGAATTCCAAAGTGATGTCACCTTTTTGATAATGATCTCTCAAAAAGTGATGTATTACATAAATGTGCTTTGTCCTAGAATGTGAAACAGTGTTTTTTGAGATGTTGATAACACTTGTGTTGTCACAATTTATAGGTACATGTATGAATTGATATCCATAATCTAATAATGTGTGTTTCATCCATAAAATTTGTGTACAACAACTGTCAGTAGGTATATATTCATCTTCTGCAGTAGATAATAGAACTGAATTTTGTTTCTTACTACACCATGATACTAGTGACTTGCCTAAAAGGTAACATGTTCCAGAGGTGATTTTTCTATCTAACTTACAACCACCTAATTCAGCATCATAGTAACTAACTAATTCAAATTATTATCCTTTAGGATAAAATAGTCCTAGATTGGGTGTATGCTTGAGGTATTTGAAAATTTTCTTTACAGAATTTAAATGAGTTTCCTTAGGATTTTCTTGAAAACGATCACACATACACACACTAAACATAATTTCCAGATGACTATCAATTATGTAGAGTAAACTTCCAATCATTCCTTTATAAGTGGTTTGATCAATAGATTTTCCATCTTCATCAAGATCCAACTTACAAGTGGTACTCATGGGAGTGTAACTACTTTTAGTGCAATCCAATCCAAAACTTTTTAGAAGATCTTTATTATATTTACTTTGAGTTAAAACAATTCCATCATTGTTTTGAAATATTTTAAATCCAAGAAAGAATTTTAGTTCACCCATTAAACTCATTTCAAATTCTTTTTGCATAATTTTAGAAAAATCAACACATAAAGAATTATTCTAAGATCCAAAAATAATGTCATATAAATAGATTTTAACAACTAAAACATCATTAAAAATTCGTTTTATAAAAAGTGTAGGATCATCTATTACTTTTGTAAAACCGTTGGAAATAAGAAAAGTACTCAATCTATCATACCAAGCTCTTAGAGCTTGCTTTAAACCATATAAAGCTTTTGATAGTTTAAAAATATGATTTGGAAAATGGGGATTTGTAAATATAGGGGGTTGTCCAACAAAAACATCCCCAGCTATATACCCATTTAAGAATGCACTCTTAACATTCATTTGATATAGTTTGAAATTCAGATGTGAAGCATAGGCAAGTAGGGTTTTGATGGCTTCAAGTCTGGCTACTGGTGCAAAGATCTCCTCGTAGTCAATTCCTTCTTCTTGACTATAGACTTGTACAACTAATCTATCTTTGTTTCTAACTATGTTACCATCTTCATCTACCTTATTTCTAAACACTCATTTAGTGCCTATGGTGAATGTTTCTTTGGGTTTTTCAACAAGTTTCCAAACTTTGTTTCTTTCAAACTGATTAAGTTCTTATTTCATAGACATCACCCAAAATTCATCATTGATATCATCATTAATGTTTTTAGGTTCAATTTGTGACAAGAAGACTTGATGTTCAACCTGATTTCTAAGAGAATCTCTATTTTGAGTTCCTTTTTCTAAGTCTCCTACAATAGCATCTAAGGGATGGTTCATAAGGGTTCTAACAGTTCTATAAAATGAGTTACTAGTGATTTCAGGTTTATCAACATATTCGGGTTCATTGTGACTTGATTCTAAGGAATTTCCAGAGCTGGAATTTTTCACAAATTCTTTCACAGAAGAATTTGAGGATTTTGAATTGATGTTCAGATTTGATACATCATCCTCCAGATTCTCTAGGATGGTTTTAGGCTCATGTGGATCTATTTCATCAAATTTGAAATGAACTGATTCTTACGCACATTTAGTTCTTTTATTAAACACTCTATAGGTTTTACTAGACATGGAATATCCTAAAAATATGCATTCATCACTTTTGGATGCAAATTTGTCAAGATTGTCTTTGGTATTAAGAATATAGACTTTGCAACCAAAAATTTTGAATTATCTAACCTTGGGTTTTCTATTGTTCTGTAATTCGTAAGGAGTTCTCTTAATAATAGGTATGATCAACACTCTATTGATCATGTAGCACACTATATTGATAGCTTCATCCCAAAAATAAATGGGTAGGTCATATTCACTAAGTATTGTTCTAGAAATTTCTTGCAGGGTTCTATTTCTTGTCTCTACAACTCTATTCTATTGAGGTGTTCTAGGGGCAGAGAAATTGTGACTATAACCATTTTTGTGATCAAAAGGATTCAAACTCTTGATTTTCAAATTCATGGCCATGATCACTTCTTAAGGATTTAATTCTAAGTCCACTAATATTTTCTACAAACATGGAATATTTAGTAAAATAAGAGCAGGCTTCACTTTTGTGAGCCATAAATAAGGTCCAAGTATATCTAGAAAAGTCATCTACAAGGAAATAAACATAGTGCTTCCCATTTAAACTAGAAACTCTAGATGGTCCAAACAAATCCATGTGAACCTGTTCGAGAGGTTGAGAAGTTGACACTTCTTTCTTTGGTTTGAAGGAAACTTTGTGTTGTTTTCCCTTTTGACAAGGATTACACACATTGTCATTTGGAAACTCAATTTTGGGTAAGTCTTTAACAAGGCTTTTTCTAGTTAGATTTATAAGGGAGTGAACATTACAGTGTCATAATCTTCTATTCTAGATCCAAGATTATTTATGAAATATGATTAAGCATGAAGCATTTTGAGAAGATAAAGAATATAAATTAACATAATAAACATTTTCATTTCTTAATGCAGAAAATACTAATTCATATTTAGAATTAAAGACATTACATGCATCATTTTCAAATCTAACATGAAATCCATCATCACATAATTGTGAGATACTAAGCAGATTATATTTTAAACCATCAAAAAATAGTACTTTAGAAATTAAAACCGAGTTAGAGTTATCGATTTGGTCGAGGCCAATAATCTTTCCCTTAGCATTTTCACCAAATGTGACATGTCCTCCATCTACTTTTATCAGGTTCTTGAAGCATGAGTAGTATCCTATCATGTGCCTTGAATATCAACTGTCCAAGTACCATAGACTCTTGCAGGAGCTCTTTATGAAGCTTTCCTTCAAAAAGATTAAGCAAAAATAGATTTTGGTACCCATATTTGTTTGGGTCTAGTAATATTAGTAATAAGTGCATTAGGAACCCATATTTGCCTCATAGGTTTCTTATAAGCATTATGTAAATTATTTGAAAAATAAATTGTATTTGGTCGACAAAAACTTGAAACAGTGTGATATGTATCATGGATTGAATTAGTTGATTTGAGCCCAGAACAGGGAGTAAAACTGTATGTCCTGGATTTTGAAACAAAATTTGTTCTACCAAGGTTTCTTTTACCAGGTTGATAACCAATTCCAGTGTTTTATTTAGGGGAAATTTGTTTTCCTAGCATTTGGGTAAGGGTATTTTTCCCATTAGTAAACATTTCTAAGTCACTCTTTAATTTCTCATTAGACACTTTCAATTCATTTTTCTCTTTGAGCAGTTGAGAATTTTTCACTTTTTCAGTTGTGAGTTCATATTTACTAGTCACAATAAGAGCATGTTTTTTCTTCAATTATTTATATTTTTTTTTAGTTCATTGCATGTTTCCCCAATAATGTTATAGTATTAAAACATTTCTTCATTAGTCATTTTTTCAGAGTCACTTTCATCTTCAGAATAGTATGAATTTTGTACATAAGAGTCCAGTGTTACCTCAGATGTGTTTATCATAAAACACATATTGGCTTTATTAGCCTGTTCATCATGTGATGTCTCTGGGTCGCTTGAACTGTCCTAAGAAGCACTCCAGGTTGGTTTCATTGCCTTTTTATACTTCTTATCCTTGTCCTCATATTTATTTTTGTACTTGATCTTTAGACAGTCAACCTTGATATGACTTATGCGCTTACATTCATAGCAGACATTTTCATCAGTTTTGTCACTTGTTTTCCAGTCCTTCTTCCAGTTTCCTTTCTGTTCATATTTTCCCTTGAAGTTAGGCTTTCTGAAAAAGTTCTTCTTTTTGTAAAATCATTTGAATCTTTTGGCCAGTTGAGCCATCTCCTCATCACTGTAAGTTGATGATTGTTCACTAGTGGAGCTTTCTACAGAAGCTTCCAGTTTCCCTTTGTCTTTGTGCTTAGAGGTGGTGGTCTTGAATGCAATATATTTCCTCTTTGGTTCATCCTCCTATTCCTTGTTGACTTTCAACTCTTCTTCATAAATCATCAGTTTCCCAATGAGTTATTTTACAGGTAGCTTTCTGATGTCACATGATTCTTTAATAGAGACAGAGGTTCCCCTACATCTGTCAGGTAGACATCTAAGAATTATCATGATATGTTCCTTGGTCGTGACTTCTCTTACAAGAGAAATCATTGTGTTGACAATCTCATTTAACCTAAGATACATGTCAGAAATAGGATCATCAGGTTTCATTTTAAAATTATCATATTTGATAGTATAAGTATTAAGTCTCATTTCTTTTACACTAGATGTTCCTTCATGTGAGACAGACAGGGTATCCCAATTTTCATGGGCAGTTTTACAAATAGAAATTATATTAAACTCTTCATCTCCTAAGGAACAGTATAAAGAATTCATAGCTTTGCAATTGTTATTGTAGGCAGTTTTGGTAGGTTCATCCCATGCGATTCTATCAGTAGCAGTAATTTTTTATTTATCTATAATGGATGACCAAATTTCAAAACTCATACTCTCTAAATGCATTTTCATTTTAATTTTCCATTTAGAATATTTGGTTCCATTAAAGAATGGTGTTCTATTGGTTTCAGCACCTTCCAATCTATTATCTATAATAAATTATTACTTTAAAAGATCTATAAATTTATAATTAACAGAAATTTACATATATTTAAAGTACAACTACAATCACAGTTGAATAAGATTACATAAAGTCCTAATAAACCTCCTCTGATACAAAATATTGGTCGGAGTAGTTTACTTAAGAGGGGAGGGGTGAATTGAGTGACTATAAAAAATTTTGTAAAAAGTATTTCAAAAAAGGTTTCCCTAAAATTTAAATACAACCCAGTTAATTAGGGTTATACTGTTATAAGAGTTTTACTGTTTAAGTAACTTCTTAGAAGATTGATTAATTCTTAATAATATTAATTGGTGTTATTAATATTACTTTTGAAGTTATTCTACTAAGAAAAGCCAGTTATAACTTTTTTCCAAGACTAACTATCAAAGTGAAATTAGTGATTTCCAAATTGTACAGTAAAGCAATAAAATAGAGAAGACTAATTTAAGAAGCATGTCAGATATGAAACAAGTGGTTTAGCCTTAAGCCGAGATCTAATCCAATCCACTTGGTGATCACCTTCCACCAAGAAGTTTATATAAATAAACTTTGATCCACACCCTAGATTGGGGTTAACAACAGTACACAGACTTTCCAGGTCACACAGGGACCTCTTCCATAGTTTTTGTGGGTATAAATAACCAGGCCACACAGGGACCTCTTCCACACTTATCAGTGGGTATACACAAGAGTAAAATAATGTTTGAGTAAGGATATCTTGTATCCTTCAGTTTAATACAGGAGACAGAGTGTGTTGCTATAGTGATACACACTCTTCTATAAAGTTAATAAAATCTAAACAACATAGAAGAAAGATTTAGATAGGTTTATAAGTTCTCTGAGTATTGGTATTTGTAGCTCTGGACTTCTGAGATGAAACAAATGTAGAATTCGAGTCCTCATCTGTAAAAAAAAGTGTTGTGATTCATCTTGTGTTCTTTGTGAGGTTCAACAATGCGAAGATGTTCTCTGGATTCCAGTGTACTTCGTATGTTCTTTAGCAGAGTCAGGTTTCATGCATGTGACAATATTTACTTTAGAAATTCTCTCAATGTTCTTCATTGTCGTGCTTACATCCTTGTTTTTCGTTTAGTATCATGCACCTTGATTCTTGGCCACACTTCGCTTTTATCTTGGAATGCATGTGTTGGAGCCGACAGGTTGCATGGATACCACACCTCGTACCTCGTACTATCAAATGATATTTCTACAAAGAAGCATTAATTATGTCAATGCATTTAAAATCTTCAAATATGACCATTAGAGATTAAATTGACAAATGACAAAATAGTTTAAGAAATGGTGTCACAGTAAGTCATGGAAACGGTGTCTCCTTCACACAGTGTCTAGATTGATCACAGTGTCTTGTGGTCATGGTGTCTCATGGTCATGGTGTCTCGTGGTCACGGTGTTTCACAGTCACGGTGTCTCGCGGTCACGGTGTTTTGCGGTCACGGTGTCTCGCTCACGGTGTCTGTTTCACGGTGTCTTATTCACAGTGTCTAATTCTTCACGGTGTCTTGTTCACGGTGTTTGCTTCACAGTGTCTAATTCTTCATGGTGTCTTGTTCATGGTGTCTACTTTACGGTTTCTGATTCTTCATGGTTTCTTGTTCACAGTGTCTTCTTCACGGTGTCTGATTCTTCATGGTGTCTTGTTCATGGTGTCTGCTTCATGGTGTCAGAAAGACATAACCAATAGCAAACTTATGGTGTCTCAAACTTTTCAAAGTAACTGTATATAGACTTAAGAAATGATGATAATAGAATGGATTAAACTTAATAATTTTTCAAATAAGGTATTATGAGAGTGGATCAAAGATAGTATAAAGTAAGTAAAATTAATGTAGAGCAATTAAAATCTTGAATGGCTCTTCTTAAATCACGAGATTACTTAAACAATAATACACATGAATACACATGATTGTGATATAATTTAAAGGAGTAAACTAGGTTTAATAGTATTTGTGATCATTAAAACATGAGTAATACATGAGGAGTCAAACAATATAAACTCTAACTACATTTCAAGCCTCAGATTTATCCCATGCTCTCCAGTTCCACAACAATCAAGTTCCTGAAGTATAAGGGCGCTTGACCTTATCTATACCTACTACAATATAATCTGTTTGGGCCCAAAATTATGACCCAAATATGGTGTGAGACAAATCCCAGTAGTAAACCACCCAAATATTTGTGCCTAACAGTCAGTGAATATATATGGAAGGCAATAAGCAAAATGAAGCAGTAAACAAAGAAGTACTGAAAAGTAAAAAATCCTAAAATTTCAATAACATTCATTTTCATATATCAAGAAAGAATCTAATAAAAACAATTAACCCTCTGGGATGTAATCATGGCCTAACCCCTCTGGTTCAACCAATCAAACATAAGCAACCCTATGGGAAGTATGCACAGTCTAACCCCTTTGGTTCAGCTTTATCAAAGTCTCTCTAAGGAATCACTCACCGTTAATTCCCCATGTGGTCTCATATTGGTAACTATAGACACTCTAAGGAAGTACTCAACGTCTAATTCCCCCTGTGGTTTTGCAATGTGGAACTACAGACACTCTGAGGGAGCACAAATTCCATCTCCCTTATGGTCTCACAACGTAAAAATAAATAGACACTCTAGAGAAGCCCTCATCATCCATTCCCCCTGTGGTCTACTACACCAGGTTCCCACATCCTTATGTAATTCAATAATGAAAAATGATGTTCAACAGCCAAAGTAAACCTTAAGAACTACTTGGCTAATAGATTTCAAGAACTACTTGGCTAAAGAGCTACAATCATATGACAGTATCAGATAATATCACTCCATCCTAACAATACTAGTCATGGAAAATAAACACCCTAACCGAAAAAGCTATACAAAACGATCAATATAAAAAAAACATGGCAAACACATCCATAGCATGTAAAATAAACCTATTCAAAATCAAACAACCTCTACTCAGGCACATAAGGCATAACAGGCATTAACAGGGCTAAAAT
This sequence comes from Viscum album, assembly GCA_963277665.1. NCBI lineage: Eukaryota > Viridiplantae > Streptophyta > Magnoliopsida > Santalales > Viscaceae > Viscum > Viscum album. The sequence continues at coordinate 581,106,333 of OY728130.1, read as the reverse complement.
CCCTAAACACGCAATACCCCGTTCTAGGGTATTGGGCACTTTTGCACATAATATTTAAATAATAACTAAATAATGGCACAAACCACCTAAATTGTTGTTGTAAGATCGATATACTCTAGAATAAGCCCTTGAATCGACCTATAACATAGTATATCGCGGTGATTCCAATGCAATCGATAGTGGTTGTTTCGGAGAACAGATGATCAGTCAGGGGCTCAGAGAAGAATCGTTTCTCTCAGTCGCTCCGGAAAAGAAGATCTTGGTTCTTAAAAACTTCCCCCCTTTAATAAATTTGTCCCAAAATTTCCCTAATAAGGTGGAAAATAAGAAGAACACTCGAATAGCTCTGACCACTGTGATCGCACATCAGTCTCCCTCTCCCATGTCTCATCCTGTACTCGCTCGTGCTGCTATAGCACTCGTACCAGAGGAACAGATCGGCCAAGGAGAACCTTTGCACTCCGATCAATGATCTAGATAGGATTCTCTTAGAATGAGGTGTCCACATCCAACTCAACCTCATCAGGATGAAAAACATGGGATGGGTCTGAGAAGTAACTTCTTATCTAAGAAATGTGGAAGATGTCGTGCATAACCCAATACCTTTGATGTAACTGTAGCTGATAGGAAACCGGACCGATTCTCTCCAAAATATCAAACGGTCCAACATATCATAGTGAAATATTTCTATGTCTTCTCATCCTCATGTGTCCCATCCTTGGTGTGACACATAAAAAATATAATCTCTGACCTTGAACTCCAGAGGTCATCTCCTTCGATCAACATAAGACTTTTGTCGTGACTGTGCAGTAGCCATCCTCTTCTGAATCAACTCAATCTAGTATGTGCTCTCCTAAACATTATGAGGTCCCATTATAGCTATCTTTACTACCTCCATCCAACATAAGGTTAATTTGCATGGCCTACCATACAAAACCTCAAAATATTTCATCTGAATAGTTTCTTGAAAACTATTATTGTAATAAAACTCCACAAGAGGTATGTGCTTATCCTAAGAACCTCCAAAATATAAGACGCATGATCAAAGAATGTCCTCCAGCACCTTTATCATATGCTTGGACTGACCATCTATCAGGGGATGTCAAGATTTACTCAGAAGTAACTGTGTACCCAAACCCCTCTGTAGTCACTTCCATTCTCTTGAAGTAAAACAGGTGTCCCTATTTGAAACAATGGAGTGTGGAACTCCATGTAAACATACAATCTCTTTGATGTACATCCTTCCCATCTCATCAAAACTAAATTTAAACTTTATCAGAAAGAAGTGATAAACCTTCATGAGTCTTTCAATGACAACTCATACTGCATCATTCCCTTGAGGCGACCACGGGAAACCTGTCACGAAATCCATCATGATATCATTCCACTTCCACTTAGGAATGGGTAACTGCTGCAAAGTCCCTTCTGGTCACTGATGCTTCACCTTCACATGCTGATAGATGAAACACCTCATGAAAAACCCAGAAACATCTCTCTTCATTCCTATCCACCAATACTGATGGTGCATATCTCGATACATCTTGGTGACACCAGGATGAACTACCCAAACTGAGGAATTAAAGTCCCGCATCAACTCCTCATGTATGTCTGCTAACACCCATACATGCCCACTAAAGCGCAAGATCTCATCCTCACCTATGGTATATCCTAGAATTGGGTCCTCTCCTAACACACTCTCCCATAGGACTAGGCCTTTAGCATCTAATAGCTACCTCATTCGCACTCGATCAAGTAGAGTAGAGGTAACAGCTACAGAAGAAAGAAATGTTTGACTATGTCTGTCATGTACCTCCAAATGCATCTCAGAGAATAGAGCCATAAGCTACCAATAACTACTGGCCTCCTGAACTGCCTATATTTGAGTCCTCCTGCTCAGCACATCAGCTATTGTGTTGCCTTTCCCAGGCGTGTAGGCAATCTCAAAGTCAAAAGACTGAAGGTACTCAACCCACCTTCGTTTTCTCAAATTCATATCATGCTATGTAAAGATATACTTGATAATTTTTTTATCGGTGAAAACCAAAAAATGATATCCCAGAAGATAATGTCTCCAACAGCATAAAACATGAACGACTGCAGCCAACTCAAGATCGTGCATTGGGTAATTCCTCTCATGTGGCCTCATCTTCTGAGACTTGTATGCAACGAATCCTCCCTGCATAAACACTTCTCCCAAACCGATACTAGATGCATCACAGTATAAAAAATATCTCTTTCCCAACTCAAGAAATACTAGTATCAGTGCTGAAGTAAACCTCCCTTTCAACTCCTTAAAGGATGACTCACAAAATCTGACCATAAGTACTTCACACCCTTCTTAGTCAGGCCTGTCATTGGCACTTCTAAGCATGAAAAGTCTTGTATGAAACATCTGCAGTATCCATCCAAACCTAGAAAACTTCATACTTTAAATATTTTCTTTGTAATCTCCAAGGAAACTACTTCTCTCACTTTATATGGGTCTACTGATACTCCTATCTATGAGATGACATGAACCAAGGAGTAAATTTGGTCCTTCAAAAAGTGGCATTTTGAGAGATTAGAATATAATTGATGCGCTCTTAGTATACTCAAAAAATGATCTCAATATTTGTGTCATGTTCATGTCGAGTGTGAGAGTATACCAAGATATCATCCATGAAGACTACCACGAAAGAATCCAAGTACGGATGGAACACTCGGTTCATCAGTGCCATGAAAACTGCAGGCATGTTCGTGAGACCGAACGGTATAACCATATACTCATATAGACCATAACTACTCTGAAAGGTTGTAAGAGGTATATCATATGGTCTAACGTGAAAATAATGGTAACCAGATCTCAATTCAATATCCAAGAACACCCGGGATCCTCGAAGTTAATCAAAGATATCATCAATCCTTGGCAAGGGATGTCGGTTCTTGACCGTCAAATGGTTCATATTTCGATAATCCATACAAATATTGAGGGTACTATCTTCCTTCTTAACATACAGGATAGGAAAACCCCAAGGAGAAGTGTTGGGTTAGATGAAACCCTCCGCCTGTAACTCCTCTAACTACTTCTTGAGCTCCTGTAACTCTGGTGTAGCCATCCTATAAGGATGAATGGACACCGGTGCAGCTCCTAGACCAAGATCAATAGAAAAGTACTCCTCTCACTCTAGAGGAAAACCTGAAAATTCCTCTAAAAATACATCCATGAAACGATCAACCACTAGAGGAAAGTCCAACTGTGAAGTACCCTAGTCATCCAAATATAGACTAGCAATCTGGGCTGTAATTCCTCCCAACCCATTATGGTTGGGTCCCGCTCTACTCTACTAGGCATCCCATTCACCCTTATGTAGGCAAAATTCACCCTATGGTGATGTGAAACTCACTCTACAGTGATATCAATTCACAATGTCTTGGAAGAGAACTAACCAATACATTCCGAGAATGACGTCATACCCCGTCATCTCTAAGACGTAATGGTCCCATAAGAAGTGACACCCACCAACCTCAAGAGGTCACTCCTTGGTTCAAGAATCTCAAGGATTAAAACTTAAAAGTGAAAGAAAGGAACATGAGAAATAAATAATTAATGTTCTTTAAAACATAGATACATGGCATGTATGACCTCTACATGGCATGTTCCGTTAAGCCTTTATATGGGCGTGTACTCTTATCAACCCTGGTCATGTAACACCCCATACACATGGCGTGTTCTCCCAAGACACTACACGTACTTCAATCATTTTCCCCTACCAGATATCTTCTACAGTACTAACCTACACAGTTCACCTAAAAAGATACTACAAAGCGTGTTCATTCTAGACACGATGTGTACTATAAAGATTTTACTGACCCGTGTCATTAGTCACACAGAAGGTTACACGGTCAAACCTACACGGCATGTTCAAGTTGTACACGGCGTGTACTACCTGATTTTCATCTATCTGTGTCATTGGTTACACGGCTGGACACACAGTCCTTACAACACAGCATGTAGATATAGTACATGGTGTGTTCTTTCAAGGATTTCCCAACCCTGTGTCTTTACCCACACAGCCAGTGACACGGTTAGAGACTACATGGTGTGTACATATAGTACACGGCATGTACTTAAGAAAAATAGTTTCTTCCCAAATAGAAGAACAAAAGGTGAGTATTCTTCAATACACACCGTTTATTCTAGGGTTTTTCAGATATTAAGCCCCAAAAACTACTCCGGAAGCCCATAAAATAGTGAAACAATGTCAAAGTTCCAAATTTCAATTCTTGGGGGGCCATACTCCCCAAGAATCAAATCTTGGCATCATAATCATGTCTTATACAAGTATAACAGTGTAATGATCCACCAAATTCTGATCCATGAGGGCCCATAACACCTCAAGGACCAAATTTTTGCATTTATTCAAACAAAACCATACACAAATCCAATACCCTATCAATTTTCAGGTATTCTATTAAGGCATCTATCACAACAGCATGCATATCTTGTACAACATCTATCAAAACAACATGAAATCGGTAATTCACCCTAAATGGCATGACAAGAATGCATGACATGTGATCTCTAGCAAGTTTCTATATGATTTATGAGATGTCATACCCTTATCTCATCAAGTTGAAATAGAAATAGAACCTCGATAACAATATAAATCATATCCCAAAACATTTTAATCACCCAACGGTAAAATAAAATCAACTGTAATAATTGTAAAACCAGAAAAAATGCAATAATCAAGGTAAATTAGCTTTTCCCTATACACGGGTTAGCTATTCCTCGGCACAGATTATTACCAAGTACCTATTCCTTCCTATCCCTGGTTATAGGCTCTAAACAGTAAGTCAAGTGAAAATAATCCCTTTGATATCACTTTGTAACATCCCTATTCTGGGTGCCACCCAGAGGTTCCCCGTAACCGGTTGGTCACATGGCCTCAAGCGCATTTCCCCAAATTCCAGAGGTTGCTAACTAGAAGCGAGGGCCTTGAGTGTGGTATTGGGAAACTATGCCCTCATTGGCAGAGTAATGAAATGAAAAGAAATAGATAACAATAGTGGAAGAAGTAATAACATGAAATAAGTAAACAGTGGAAGACTGGAAGTAATAAACAACTGGAGAAAATATATATAAATGATTCATGATAAATTTGTCTAGGAAAGCAGCCAAACAAGTCACAATTCTGGAATACAGTACTAACCCAAAGCACAAAGAAAACATATAAACTCTAGTAGCATCTCAAGCCTTATCTTGGTCCCATTCTCTCCAGTTTCACAACAATCAAGTACCTAAAGTAGAAGTGTGTTTTCCCTCATCTATACCTGCAACAATATAATCTATTTGAGCCCAAAATCATGACTCAAATAGGGTGTAAGATGAATCCCAATAGGAAACCACCCAAATATATGTGCCTAATAGTTAGTGAATATATATGACAGGCAATAATCAAAATGAAGCAGTAAACAAGGAAGTACTCAAAAGTAAACAATCCTACAGTTTCAATTGCATTAATTTTCATATATCAAGAAAGTAGCTAATCAAAAACAAGTAACCCTACAGGAAGTACTCACAGCCTAACTCCTCTGGTTCAACCAATAAAACACAAGCAACCCTCTGGGAAGTAATCTCAGTCTAACCCCTCTGTTTTAGCTTTAGCAAAGAATATTTGAGGAAGCACTCACCATCAATTCCCCTTATAGTCTCGTATCGGTAACTATAGGCACTCTAAGGAAGCACTCAATTTCCAATTCCCCATGTGGTCTCACAACATGGAACTACAGACACTCTGAGGGAGCACAAAGTCCATCCCCCTATTGTCTCACAACGTAAAAGTAAACAGACACTCTGGATAATCCCTCGACGTCTATTCCCCCTATGGTCTACTACACCAGGTTCCCACAGCCCTGTGTAAGTCAATCATGCATAGCGATGTTCAATAGCCAAAGTAAACCTTAAGAACTACTTGTCTAACAACTTTCAATAACTACTTATCTAAACATCTACAATCATACAATAGCATTTGATAATATCACTCCATCCTAACAACACTAGGCATGGAAAACAAACAGTCTAACTGGGAAAGCTAGACCAAATGGTCAATATCAAAACAAACATGGTAAACACATCCATAGCATGGAAAATAACCCTATTCACGATAAAAAAACCTCTAATCAGGAACATAAGGTATACCAGGCATTAACAGGGCTAAAATCCCTAAACACACAATACCTCGTTCTAGGGTATTGGGCACTTTTGCACATAATATTCAAAGACTAACTACAGAAATGCACTAACCACCTACCAAGACTTTGTACAATCGATATAATCCAGCATCATCCCTTGAATTGACCTAGAATGTGGTAGATCTTGGTGATTCCAATGAAATTAATGGCGGTTGATTCAGAGAATAGATGATCGATCTTGGGCTCAAAGAAGAATCGTCGCTCTCAATTGCTCTTGAAAATAAGATCTAGATTCTTACACCATTCATTATCGATCGATTAGTTCAGCGTTCAATATTTGTTATGATGTTGGTGTGCCTCTTTAGGTGAGTGATATTTATGATTCTTCATTTCTAGAGATTTATATAGTACCCTTGAGTTGTGTTATTGGATTTTTTGGTATGAAATTTGTGTTTATTCAAGTCCTCTTCCAGATCTGTTGTGTGATCTCATTCTAGAGGTCGTTCCATTATTGTTTGTGGTGTGGTGGGTGTCCATTCTTGAGGGATGTGGTGTTTCACCTTCTCTACCATCCCTCTTTATCAATTTTATTAATTTTGAGATATGTGGACTGGGTTCTAGGGACTTCATTCACATCGTTGGGTTTTTATTGTTGGTGGATCCTATTGCGTGCCTGTGTGACCCAAGTTTCGAGGTAGGTAGTTCCATATCTAGACTATGTTGATGAACCTTGTTTTTTTTGTTTTATTAATTGATTTATAAATGGAATTTTTATATTTGTTTTGTGCATGTTGAAAATATTTTTTAAATAAAAATGGTTTTTCTAAGATGTTGATAAATGGAAAGAAAATGGGTCTTTTCAAAGCATTACAATGGATTTGTGAAATGGTTTTGAAATGGTTTTTAAAATAATTTTAATGAATTGTGAAAAAGAGAGCATGGGTTATCCTAGGTACTTAGGTGGAAGGATTGTCTTGAGGTCATCATCTATGTATTTTTTATTATCATGAGGTTTTCTCAAGGGGATTTCATCTTATCCTAGGCCCGTTTTTTTGGGGGATTGATATTGACTTTATTAGGGGGGTTACTCATGGGGTATTCCTCTACTTCCTTGGCCTGTGTTCTGGGATCCAGATTGTGCACTTGATTGATTATGGTACGAGTAGTCTACTAGTATATCTTATAGTGATCCTTGGTGATGAAACATATGATTCTATTTTTTGTTGCTTTCCTTTTTTGGTATAACCTTATATGCATGTTAATTCTTGTGAAAGATGATGTGGAAAATTTTCATTGAAATTAATATACCTGGTTTTTTTTAGAACTGTGAAAAAGGGAAATTTTTACCATGTTTTTATAAAACTACTTTACTGTTTATCATGCCATGTTTTATTTGAAATGATAATACAATAAATGTTATATAAAGACTTGTTATGGAACACTTGGATGGGATCCTATTGAGCCTATTAGCTAACACCCTATGAACCTATTTGGTGGTGTGCATACCTATGTATGTCTTCCAATATAGGAAAAGAAAAGGAACCATAGTGAGGAAATGAGGTTTTGTGACAGCTGAGTTGAGTAGCTGGTGGTGAGATGGTGGGAGTTCGTCCACACTATCACATGGAGTAGCTATTTGGTTTTGGTCCTTTGAATTTTTACTTGTATCTTAGAGATTTTGGATACTTTTACAATTTTTTTGTTTATTATATTTTCTTACAGTTATGGAATATATTTATTAGTTGTTCTTTGTTATTTCTTGATCTATGTATATATATGTTATGTGTTTGTTCAGGTTGTCCGAAATCGTTCCCTTTGGTTTTTTGTTCTATGCTCGGGTGCTTGTTGTCAGCCCATGGGGATCGGGATCACTATTCAGGTATCTGACAAAATGGGTCAAGAGTCAGGTTTGAGGGTTACTCAGGTCAGTTCATTACATATAATGTTAATTAAAGTTATAATATATTATTATAATCATTAATTAAAACTGAAAAAAAAAGTCTCATTGCTTATTTAAATCATTAATTATATATATGTATATAAATTATTTTTTTAATTAATATGAAAAAAATTAATATTGTTATTCAAATTGTATCATTACTTACATAACTATATAGTAATATATATAATTATATTTAAAAATATCCTTACTGAATATTTACTATATGTATAACATAAGAACATCCCGAAAAAACTTTTTAAGATTGTTGAGTGATGATTGATCTCGAGATGACTGACAAATGTATGATTATAATTAAATGTGTAATTATTTTATATTTTGTTATATAATGTGTAATAATTTTATTTTATTTCTTCATTGATAACCTACATGTCATCCCACTCTCTAAGAATGTAAGTTTCTATGTATCTGTAGTAAAATATTATGTATCTCAAACTCCTAGAACCCCTCACCTACATATGAGTATTATTATAATAAAAGGAGGCTTTGTATGAGGCATTGATCGCTGATATTGGATTTATGCACCATGATTGAAAGGAGATTGGTGGATACTGAAATGCTAGACAATTAAGGCTCTAGGATATCCCCCTAGGTTTTGGTTGGTTAATCAATTAATGATAAACCAATATATAAAAATGTATCAAGATCAAGTCATAGTTATTTAATCATAACTAATTAAATTTTTTAATAATTTCATGATACTCAGGAGATACATATAATGATTACTAAATAATATTTCTAGGTAATCATGTATGCATTTATATACTATAATGGTGAAATATTTTATAATGATCAATGATTTAGCTATATTTTTTCACCTGCAAAATTGGTTAACCATCATGAATGTGTGGCATTGTAGGAAGTTCATAGGAAGATTCTTAGTCGCTTAAAATTTAGGGTTGGACAAGTAATTACTTAAATCACATATCAACATTTTTAATATGTTGATCATCTATGGCACACTGATTCTCCTCTTCTCAATGATGAGGATTGGGTGGGACCATTAGCATTGTTCATGAAATAGTTTACTAATGGTCTAATGGAATTATATATTGATATTTATGTTATTGATGAGGTGATCCCTACAACTACAGAACCCTATTATAGGAAATTTTTTGAAGTTAGTATTTCACGACATTATCATTAATTATCTTCTCATATAACTATAGTAACAAAAACAAATTATGAATAAAATAGTCAAAATATGGAAAAACTGTAGGATACATCCCTATTGATACTTCTGATTTAATGAATGATATTTTTTATGAGGAAGTATCTAATGATGTGATGGGAGATGATTTCGGTATCTAGGATATGGACAATGAACCTTTTAAGGTTTCTTTTACAAATAGGGAAGAACAAGTGAGTCATTACCATCATCTCTTATTTAATTCCTTTGTGGAGGGAATGTATCATGAACATTAGTTTGATTGAGGTCTCATTACACCATGAATTGAATTCCTAAGAATTTCAGATGACACATATGCTCCAAATGATAACACCTTGTATGTTGGACAATATTTTGAAATAGAAAGTGAATTGAAAAATTTAGTTAAGTAATACCACGTAGAGATACATTTTACATTTTTTTGATTAATCCAATGAAGAAAAATACATCATTCGGTACGAAAAATAATAGTCTAAATATAAATTTTTTATGCATGCAGTATATGATAAATTTTTTACATGTTGTAAGATAACTAGGTTGGAAGGCCCATGTACTTATGTGAACAAAACACTATCACATGATCATTCTGCACTAGATGTAGAGTTTATAATGACTATTATTATTGATATGGTACAAACATGTCATGATTTTCATGTGTCACTCTTTCAGGAATGAGTACAGTAGTTGTTCAAATATAGGATTTCTTGTGACAATGCTTATATGGGAAAACAAAAGGCAATTGTAAAAGTGTATGGTGATTTGGATGAATCATATAAAGTTATATTGTAGCTAATGGGATAATTTTTTATCAATAATTAGGTTGTTTATCATCTTTACATTGTTGATTATATCTGCTATGATAATCAAGTTGATCAAACAAAGGTGAATTTTCATTGTATATTATGGGAATCCAAGTCGTGTATCGCCGCATTTATGTACTGTGAATAATTTTTTCAGGCTGATGGAACTTTTATTTATAAAAATTATACAATTTTATTACTCATTTTTTACTCATAGTATGGTAATTTTTCCCCTTGCCACTAGTATTCTATATTATTTTAAAGAAGAACCTTGAATCATGGAGTTTGTTTTTGGCCTATATATTCATGCATGTTACACAAATAAATGGTGTTTTATTGATATATGATCTTCATTGAGATATTATAGAGTTTTTTAATAGTTATGGTTTTTCATGGAGAGAACTTAATGTTTATCATCGATATTATATCATTCATATTTCTAGTAATATCTATACAAATTTTAAAAATGATGGAAAAAAGAAGGCGATCATAAAGTAGGGTATATTTATTTGAACTAATTTATATTTGAATAATTCTTGGTATCCTTTTAAATGTAATTATGTCTTCTTATGTTAGCATATGAACCACAATAAGGAAAATTTGATAAGATTTTGGAAAATAATTTAAAGGGATAATTAAGATATATATAATTATATGATGTGGATTTTGAATGAAAATGGCCATCAGCATATGATGGTGGTAGAAGATATGTCTATACGACCACTAATATTGTGGGGTGTATAAATGATATCTTAAAAGGTTTTTATAAACTACTATTCATAGGCTTAGTATGAGATATGTTCTATCATTGTGTGAAGTACTTTATAGAATACTCCCAATGGCCTTATTAATGGATGAAACGGGGGATGCACTTTGGTTATAAGTATAAAAGGGATATTGATATGATATTAAAATAAATGAAATCATTTCATGTTCAATGATTTGATTGGGAAGGGGGCCTCTTGGAGGAAACTGAGTTTCATAACCCATTCACAGGAAACAGTGGTTGAGTGCTAGTGGTAATACTGGAGAATATTTATCATGATTGTGGTTCTTTCCAATCCTTTAGGCATCCTTTTTCACATGTAATTGAAATATGTGAATCAATTAACTTATCCTGGGAACCCTTTGTTAATCCATTATATTTCTTGAGCACTCTAGTTGACTGTTATAGTGCATCTAGGTTATCTGTTGGGTATTTTTATTATTTTACCTTGCCTACTGATCAACTAACTTTATCCCTTGATATTACAATGTTTTTTCCCTGGGGGAGGCCAATGTATAATCATATTATAAATTATATGGACTAGACTCAAGAATTTAGAGTGTGACTATGATGTAATATATGTTGTGTTGTAGGTCGTACTTGTGATAAATGTCTCAATGTGGCGGGATGGATCTCCACTTCATATCATCATTAATCTTCTATATGTATTTTATTCTAAGTAAAATAAACTTTCATAAAGATAGTATTTTCATACATAAAGGTTAAATATGTCCATATAAAGGTAAAAAAACACTAAAAACTTAAAAATATAAGATTCATATAATTAAAATAAAAACAAGTTTGTGTTATTTCATCATTGAATACTGGATCAAGCATTGACATATTCATGTCTGCATTATTCTTTAAAATCCAAAAAAACATTTTCTTCATAAAAACACTACTTTTTACCCATATTGAATATCGTGAAATTTCAGTGTTTAATACATTTAAAACATTCAAAAAATCCACTTATATTGATACAATATTTAGTATATTTATTAAATAAAAAAGATCAATTTATCAACCCATTTTATCTGATAATTGTTGTTCATCATGTTTCATTATGAATGCTAATTATAAACATCATTTTCTTACTTTTATTTACTAAAGAATTACTTTACAAAAGGTATTACACTAACTAAATATTATAATGAGTATATCAAATTTAGATATGACATGTGTTCATTTTCTTACCTTCTAGGACAAACATACTTCTCTTATTATCTTAGTGGGTTGTCATATTCATACTTTGATCATATAAAGGTCACACCACTTCTATGATGATGCACCCTCTTCTTTCATCATCCCTCATATTAAATGTGCATAATTATATGGAGTAGAGATATGTAATTTCACCATGTAAATATATGGAGGTTGGAGACACAAACATTTCATTTACTATAGAGATAGATGGAGATCATCCTCGAGGATTTCTCCCTTATGTTGGGGATCTATATTGATGGTTTGGCTGTGATAGGCCAAGTTTGTGGTGACTATTTTTATTTAGTTCATATATTACTAGGCATTGAGATATAGGATTATGGTAGGTATGTCGTCAATTGTTAGCTATACATTCCATGTATAGATGAAAACTTAACCAATTTAATTGATGATGCCAAGGATATCATTGTACTAATATTTTCAGGTGCATATATTTTGATACTTATTGCATTCACATAGATAAGTTACAGATTATATGATGTGTTATTTTTAGCTAAAAACAATAAGAAAAGCATCCATTAGCAGTGGGTTTTTTTTGAAAAGGTGGAAGTTTAAACCACCTCCCTTTAAAAGGTGGTGGTTTATAAAACTGTCATGTTTTTATGAGTCCTCGGTTAATTTTTTGTAGATTTTTGGATGTATGATAGTTTTTGTTCATCCACTTATCATCTATATTTGGCGGTGATTTTGAACCCACCGCCAAAATATATGTGGCCATTTTTTTAAGTAAAAAATATTTCTAACATGGTGATGGTTAAAACCGTCAAAAACTAAGATGTGGAATTTATTTTTTTATTTTTTATTTTGCTGATTATTAAAAAATTTGAGGGGTTAAAATTGTTGTAAATAATATAAATGGTTGTTTTTTTTATAAAAAAATTAACATAATTGGTGGTTGTTGAAACCACTATTAACTATTTAGTGGTGGGTTAGCAACATTTAGTGATGTTTTTACAGTGCTTAGTGGTGGTTTGATCCAATGCTAATTATAAAAATCATAGTACTCATTATCCTCTAAAATAAGATACTACCTATGGAATAAAAATACACATATATCTAAAATATATAGCATTAATTAATTTCAATGGTCAAACCAAACATAAAAAATACAACATATACATATATAAATAGATTATATAAATATAAAACATGTTAATTAAATGATTAACAAGAAACATATATAAGTTTCAGTTATAAATATAACCCATATAAATACAAATCCAACATCAATATTTCTCTACAATTTCATTTTGAAAACCTCCAGATGATACATGCTCCTAATTTTCATATTGACCTGTAGATTTCATTGCATCTAGTGCCTATATTAATTAAAATTTAGAGTATTAATTAGTTTTAATTATATGATATAAAAAATATTTACAAAAAAATATTTTAATAGTATAAACATATTAAAATACATGTAATAAATCCAGTACCACTGTTTTAATAACCTGGAATTTTATAAATGAACTTCCCTCTTTTTGAATGAATATATTCATTATCAATTAATGATTTTATATAAAAATCATGCACTAATTTGGTTATTTTGGAATTTTATATCCTTTTATATCTAAAAGTCCATTTAGCATCATAAAAAATGATAATATTGACATTAAATAGTGATCCTATGACTGTTATATAATAAGGGTTATGATAATGTTTAACAGATACAAACTGAAGTAGTGATAGCCTCGACCAGTATGATCATACACTGTGAAGATAATTTATTAGAGCTTCCAATGGAGATAGAATCACTAGGATTTTCACTTTATTAATACCAAATTGATATTCAACAACTAAATCGTTGATGAAATTGTTTATGGGAGAAGTTCGCACTTATTGATATCATGGCCTCAACCATATATTCCCAAACATCCTAAAAAAATATCGTCATCGCATACCCTATCCTTAGGGACTTTGTTGGTGTAATAAAGGTTTGTGCATCTAAACCCAACCAATATGAATTTTTATATTTTATTTTAAAAAATAATAATAATCAAAATTATCCATTTTTAATATTACTTTTTAAATGATTAAATAATGATTTTGATAAAAATTATATTTTGGTATGATGAAACATAAATTATATTTTTTAAAATTTTATAGTTTCAATAAAGACAGGCTATTTTAATGAATTCGTGAATTTTTTTAAATAAATTATATTATAATAAAATAATTTTATTAAATAATATTTATTAAATATAAATGATAATATAATTATGGGAAGTCAAAAATAATTTTTATAAGAGTCAGAAAACTATTATTGTAAAAAAACAATATTTTTCAATTTATATGGATTTTTTATTTAATAGTTTAAATTATCATACATAGAGAATTATTTTGATAAAATAAATATTACTTTTTGAAATCATCATGTTGAAATTATCCAACAGTGATTTTTTTCATTATTTTTGGAGATGGCCAAAATGTTTTGGTCAAAATTATATACGGTATAAATATATAGTGTGTATTATGATATCATAATGACCCAAAAGTGATATAATATATTCCATAAAATTTATCCATGAAAAATTATATATCCCCACTTTAAAAAAATATTTTTTAGGTTATTTGACTAATTTTATAAACCCTTAATGAATCCTTCAAATCCAATATTATATTTTAAGGTTTTAAAATCAATTCTTTGTAAACATGACTCACATACACAACACCAAGGGTCTTATTTTAATGATATTTCCTCTTAAAATGTAAAATAATTAAAAACACTCCAATTTGTTAAAAACCATGGGAAAACCAAGGGATGGTTTGTGGTTTTTATTACTTTATCATAGAGAGTCTAAAACCTAAATTTGGTAATTAATAAAGAATCTCTTATCTTTTTCTATATAAACCCACCCAAATTCCCATTTCTATTTACTAAAACCCCTTTTCCAATGATATTACTATGAACTTTCATATATATACCTCCCAAGGTGTTCCAAATATCTTAAGAAGCTCCTCCCAGGCTTTTGGAAACACCCTCTCCTGGTAAGAGATTTTATCCTTCTCCTCTTTATTCTAGCATCTTATTTATATTATTACCATTTTTCCTATTGTTCATGTTGGGATATTATTTCACATATCCCTATTACTTATCTTATGTTTTCCAAGTGATGATACACCCATTTATATCTCATTAATTCCTCCCGTGAACCATTACATACCCCTGTTATGCTGCCCAGATTATCCTACGATTTTTCCATGAAAAAAAAATTTATTATGAATACACATTCTTATTTCCACTAAAGAGTATTCACCTTTATACACCTATCATTCATTTATTATGTCATTCCATTTATATAACTCACACTCCATAATCATGGGATTAAAATTTATGAAAGTCACCTTTATGTTGAATGATTCATATAGAACACTTAAGCATTTACATGATATGAAAATGATGGGTGTTCCCAGATAACACTCCAATGTATTGGGTAATGTTTTAGTCTCATGAGATGTCATGTATGGGATTTTGTGGTAAAAATAATCCATTATGGTACTTTTTTCATCATGTTATTATGTATTGGTGGTTATCATTGACCTATGTTTATAATTTCATGATTAATGTTGTCTCTGCATTCCCATGTTGCCTTTTATGCTATTATTTTATATCCTACCTTATTTATTCTAGTTTTTGATACTCACCCATCTTATGTTACCTTGATATACCCATTGTCTCACATTTACTACTTTAGTTTATTCTATAATTTGTTTAATCCCTTATTGGGCTTTATAGCTCACCCATTTATTATGTATATCCCCCATGTTATCTCATATAGTTTTAGAAGATCGAAGGAATATAAGAGCATGCTTTGAATCTTTTAACTAATTTTTTTGTATTTTTATATCTATTTGTTATTTTATGTATCAAATTATCCAAATAAACTAGGATTCATGATCATTTATTATTTTATTATGTGTACCATTTATGTAATAAATCATTAAATAAAGTGTATTAAATATTTGGGTTTTCATAGTTGTTATCATAAAAAAGTCTAGTTATTTATTGGATTAGGAATATAAACTTCTAGTGAAATCCTTACATATAATACTAAATATAAGAAAACATCCAAAAAATTTGGTAAAGTATAGATTAAGTGTTTTCAAAGAAAATAAATCCATTTTTGGATACTATAAGTGAATGTGGCTCTAGAATAGAGGTACTTAGGGGTAATAACAAAAAAAATGGTGCATTGAGTTGGTCTCGATTATCACATAGTGCATGAAAATGGGTCTTGTTGCACACCTAGTTTGACAATCCTGAGGGATGTGATTTGGTAAATTCACATGATTATTATGAACCATTATTAATGTAGAAAAAATAATCTTAAAATTTTATGTTTATAAATAGATCATGTATAACATAAAATGAAGTTTATAAATTCATAAGTTAAGGAATATATGTCAATTATGAGTTATCGCTTCAATTTTTATAGTTTATCTTTTATAAATTTAATAGTTAAAAATTATTATCCTTAAGTCAATTTTTGATTAAGTGAATTATTAAAACAATAATTAAATAGTGAAATTTAGGCTTATTATATATGGTTTTATGGATTCTTTCATATCTCGTAAGATTAGTGGAACTATTCAAACACCGCTGAAAATAATGGAAGTAGAGATATCAGTGAAAATGGAAAATGGGAAAATTATTACATCCCAAGAATATATATCCTCCCCTATCAAAACTTGTTGTTTTAACTTTCCATAAAACCTTGTGATACATCCTTTATAGTAATCCAACACTATTATATGCATGGATCAACTTTCCTTATATAGAGCCAAGATAAATTGATGATAGAAGGGAATCACCCACTGTATCACAAATCACACTCTGATTCTATACAAGTAAAAGGATGAGGATGAGTCTTCTTTGGTTCCAAAATATCAATCATGGATATTATTTCCTTGTGAGAAAGTGTATCTAGCTCAAGTGATTGAGACTAAAGAAAAGATCATCTTTGAATACATGCCTGTTGTGAGGGAATACACTGATGTGTTTTTTGAAGAATTTTTCAGTCTTCCTCCTAACTGAAAGGTTGAATTTTCATTATATATTATACTTGGATCTTTAACAATATCCAATAATACATATAGAATGTTTTTTTTTGAACTTTAGGAGCTGAAGAAGAAACTACATGATAATATGGATAAAGGTTTCATACACCCAATTTCTTCATCATGGGGTGAAACAGTCCTTCTAATAAAGAATAAAGATAGTTAAGTGTACATATGAATTGGTTATTATGAGCTCAAAAGGATCATGATAATGAAAAAGTATCATTTTCTAAAAGGTAGTGACTTGTTAAATCATCTATGTGAATCTTATTATTTATCTATGGTGAATCTTCGGCCACGATATTATCAAGTAAATGTGAAGAAGAAGGATATATCCAAGACTACATTTTGTACAATATATGGTCACTACAAGTTTATACTGATTTTATTTAGACTCTATAATTCTCTATCTATCTTCATGGACATTATTAATAGATTCATTAGGTATTACCTTGACAAATATGTTGTAGTCATTGTATATGATATTCTTATCCAATTTAAATTCAAAGGGGAATGTGAGTAAAATTTAAATATTGTACTGAAAACCTTATAGAAGGAAAAATTATATAAAAAGTACAGTAAATGTGAGTTTGGTTGGAGAAAGTAACTTTCTTTGAGAATTTTTCACCAAAAAGGGGATATTTGTGGATCCATAAAAAATAGATAAAATCAAAGGATGTCCTAAACCAACATCTATGATGGAAATATGTAGTTTCTATGAATTGGAAGGGTACTATCATTGATTTTTGAGAAACTTATCACAATTTTTAAGATATATAACCATGCATACTCATAAGGGATTAAAGTTTTTCTGGAATTATAAATGTGAGGAAAGATTTAAATATCTAAATAAGATGCTTATCACTACACATATGCTCACATTACCCACCATTTAGGAAGGATTTGTGATCTACCGCAATGCATTGAAAAAGGGATTGGGTTTTTTACTCATGCAAGATGAAAAATTGATAGCCTATTCCTCCCTCCAATTAATGATCCATGAGCAGAAATACCCAAATCATGATCTATAATTGGCTATGGTGATATTCACATTAAATATTTGGTGGAATTACTTCTATAGAAAACATTGTGACATATATATGGAACTTAAAAGACACAGGTATATATTGAAATAAAAGGAGATTAATATGTGATAATTAAGGGGGTTATAGATGATAAAGGATTGTGACTTTTCAATCCATTACCATCCTAAAAAAGAAAAAAATGTAGTAGATGATCTGATTAGAAATAATCCCACAACTCCATCCATGATGAGGATTACAGGGGATCCAATCTTCTTGGACATGGAAAGGATGGATACAAGAATAATACAGGGATATTCATCCTACGTTTCTCAAATAACTACTCAAACATCTATTCTTGAGAGGATAAAGGAGGCCCGTAAAAATTATTTGTTGTTATTAAAGAAAGTAGTGAATATTCTGGAGTTCAAATTTGTTGAAGATGGAGTTATAAGGTTTGGAACATGGATATGTGTCCCATAAAAACCTAAACTTAAGAGTGAACTTCTGGATAATGCATATATCTCATCCTTCTATATTCATCTAGGAAGCACAAAGATGTATAGAGATCTGAAGTAATAAGTTTAGTGGGATAACATGAAGAGGGATATTTTAGAGTTTGTATCTCGATGTTTGGTATGCCAATAAGTCAAGGGAGAACTATATAAGTTTAAGGGTATGATGAAAAAATTACCTATACCATTGTGGAAATGTTAAAACATAATAATTAATTTCATAATATGACTCTGAAGGACACCTAAAAGAAATAATGCCATCTGGGTTATAGTCAATAACCATACAAAATCAGTACATTTCATTTATATCAAGGAATATTTCTCTCTTGGCCAACTTTACAATATATAAATAAGTTAAGTGGTAAGACTACATAGAGTTCCACTCATTATTGTATCTGATCAAGATATGAGGCTTACCTTAAGATTTTGGAGAAGCCTTTAGCAAGCGTTGGATATAGAACTGATCTTCAGCACTGCTTATTACCCTTAGGCAGACGGTTATTCAGAAAGAACCATTTAAACTCTAAAGGATATGTTGATATCTTTTTCAATGTATTTCCAATGATATTGAGGTAAAAAACTGTCCTTAGTAAAGTTTTCATATAACAATAGTTTCTATTTTAGCATTCAAGTAGAACCTTATGAGGATTTGTATGGGAATAGGTGTCGGAATCTAATATTATTGGATGAATTTTGAGAGTGGAAGTTTATGGAACCTAATATTATCCAATAAATGAAAAGAGAAGGTTCAAACCATTTAGTATCATATGAAATCTACACAATGTTGACTAAAAATCTATATAGACAATCGTCGATGAGATACAGAGCTTGAGGTTGGAGATAAAGTGTTCCTTCATATGTCTTCATGGAAGAAAGTAATGAGGTTTGGGAATATGGGAAATCTTAATCTAAGATACACTGACCCCTTTTAGATCCTTGATCGTATCAGAGTGATGGCCAATCGACTAGCACTCCCACCTAACCTGTCTAAAGTACATGATGTGTTCCTTGTATCTCTCTTGTGGAAGTACATAACAGACACCTCATATATAAGAAATCCAAAGGTGGTAAAATTGTAAAATTATCTCTCGTGTGAGGATCAGTAATTTAATATCTTAGATCGTAGATACAATGTTCTAAAAAACAAGAAAACTCATCTGGTAAAAGTGTTGCGGTGGAACCATAAGTTTGAGGAAGCGACATAGGAACAAAAAGTGGAAATGAAATAACAATACCCTTGTCTATTTTAGTATATGAAATGAAAATTTAAAGGGTTAAATTAGTGAGGGGGTAATGTAATGACCTGAACTTTTATAAATGAAATTTTCATTTTGGAGTGAATAAATGTATTATTAAGAAATGAAGTTATAGAAAACACATGCACTACTTTGGTTATTTTGTATCTATATATCCTATCAAATTTAAAAGACCATTAATAATAGTGATTGTATAGCTAGTATATATTAAGGGTTATTCTAAAGGCCAATTGATACAGATAGAAGAAGTGATGGTCTTGACCTGTAGGATAGTACCCTATGAAGGGAATTTATTATAGATCCAGAGGGAGATAGAATCACTGAGAATTTCCTTTGATCAATACCAAGATTAGACTAAACAACTAAAGCATTAATGAAACTATTTATGGGATAATTTTGAGCTCAATGAGATTATGGCCCAACCCATGTACGTTGAACCACCCCAAAAAAATCTCACCACCGCACACCTTACAAATAGGGATTTTTATGGTGTAATACAGGGATACATATCTACACCATAACTATATGAAATTTTATATTTTATATTGGTAAAATAATTATTATATTTTTTCCTTTTTAATATTACTTTTTAAATAATTAAATAATGAGTTTCATAAATATTATATTCTGATACGATGAAACACAAATTTTATTTTTAGGAAATGTAAAGTTTCAATCAATACACTCTATTTTAATGAATTAGTGTTTTTTTAATAAATTATATTATAATAAAATATTATTATTAAATAATTTTTGTTAAATATAAATGATAATATAATTTTTCAAAGTCAAAAATTAATTTTTATAAGGTTCGGAAAACTATTATTATCAAAAAAACCATTATTTTTCAATAAATGTGGATGTTTTATTTAAAATTTTAAATTCTCATACTTAGAGAATTATTTAAATAAAATAAATATTATTTTTGGAAATCATCATGTCAAAATTATCCAATAGTGATTTTTTTATAATTTTTGAAGACAATCGAATTTTTGGGTCAAAATTAAATACGGTATAAATATACGGTGTGTATTATGACATCATAATAACCCAAAAGTGATTTAATATATGACATAAAATTTATAAAATACCAAATATATATTTACCCTTTAAAATAATTTTTTTGAGGTTATTTGATTCATTTTATGAACCCTTAATGAATCCTCCAAAACCTATATTATATTTTATGTTTTTAAAATCATTTCCTTGTAAATATGACTCACTTACACATCACCAATGGTATTATTTTAATGATATTATATCTTAAGAATATAAAATAATGAAAATAAATCCACTTTTGAATAAAACATGGGAAAAACCCATGGTATTGGTTGTGGTTTTGACTACTTTATCATATAGGGTCCAAAACCAAAATTTGGAAATTAATAAATAATTCTCATCTCTTTTGCTAAATAAACCCACCAAAACTCACATTTATCTTCACTGAAAACCACTATATCACAAAATTACTCAAAAATTTCATCTATATATCTCTCATAATGTGTCTCCAAGCTTTTAAGAAGCTCCTCCCAAGCTTTTGGAAACACCCTTTCAAGGTAAGGTATCCTCTCCTTATCCTCTTTATTCAAGCACCCCCTTTATATTATGCCCTTTGTTTTTAAATTTTTCCTATTGGGATATTATTTCTCACATAATTATTACTTGCCTTATGATTTCTAAGTGGTGACATACCCCTTTCACTCTCATTAATCCCTACTAAGAATCTTTGCATACCCTTGTTATGCTTTTGGAATTATATTTCTTTTTTCCATGCCAAATATGTTTGTTATGAATACCCATCATTGTTTACACTCAAGAGTATTCACCTAAATGTACCTATAATTCATTGATTTTTGAATTCCATTTATATAACCCACACTCCTTTATAGTGATATTAAAATTGATGAAATTCATATTTATTTTGTATAATTCATGTGGCACACTTATGTATGTACATGACATGAAAATGATAGGTACACTCAGAAATAACTCGGATGCATTTGGTAATATTTTAGTCTCAGGAGACGTCATGTATGAAATTAGGTAGTATAACTAATCCATTATGGGACTTTTTCCACCATGTTATGATGTCTAGATAGTTATCCTTTACCTATGTTTATGATTTTATGGTTAATGTTGTTGTTGTATCCTCATATTTCCTTTTATGATGTCATGTTATATCATGAATTATTGCTTCAATATTATGATTCTCACCCCTCTTTTTTACCTTGATGTGACCCTTGTCTCAAATGTACTTATTTACCTTATTTTATTCATTATTTCTTCCATTATTATGCTTTATAGTTCACCCCTTTCAAGGGAGATTGCATCATTGGTATTTGCACTGGAGAAAGTCCAAATTGATATTCAAAAACTAAATCATGAATGAAACTATTTGTGGGAGAAGTTCAAACTCATCGAGATCATGGATTAAACCATGTACGTTGAAACACCTTAAGAAAATCTCATCATAGAACCCCTTATCCATAGGGATTTACTGGTATGATAAAGGGTTGTGTATCTAGAACATAATTGTATGAATTTTTATATTTTAGGTTAATAAAATATTGATTATATTTATACCTTTTTAATATTACTTTTTAAATGATTAAATAATAAGTTTGATAAAAATTAGATTTGGGTATGATAAAACACAAATTTTATTTTGGGAAATATATAGTTTCAATAAATACAGTCTATTTAAATGAATTCATGAATTTTTTTAAACAAATGTTATTATAATAAAATATTATTATTATATAATTTTTATTAAATATAAATGATTATATAATTATGTGAATTCAAACATAATTTTAATAAGGGTCGGCAAACTATTATTGTCAAAAAATGGTATTTTTTTAATAAAGGTGGATTTTTTATTTAAAAGATTAAATTATCATACATAGATAATTATTTGGATAAAATAAATATATATTTTTTGAAATATTCATTTCTAAATTAGATAATAGTTTTTTTTCATAATATTTTGAGACAGTCGAATGTTTTGGTCAAAATTATACATGGTGTGTATTATAACATCATAATGACCCAAAAGTGATGTAATATATGTCATAAAATGTATCCATGACCAAATATATATTTCCTCTTTAAAATAATGTGTTTTTTAGGTTATCTGAAAAAGTTTATAAACCCTTAATAAATCCTCCAAAATCTATATTATATTTTAAGGCATTAAAATCAATTATTTTTAAACATAACTCACATCCACATCACCAAGGGTATTATATTAATGATCTCAACTCTTAAACATGTAAAATAATGAAAACCAATCCACTTTGATAGAAACCATGGGATAAAACCATTGGAGTTTTTGTGGTTTTGATTACTTTATAATATAGAGTCCAAAACCTAAATTTGGAAATTAATAAAAAATATCCTCTCTTTTTATATATAAACCCACCCAAACGCCCATTTTTCTTTAATAAAAACCATTTTAGTATTATATTACTATTCCATTACCTATATAGATCCATACCAATGTGATTCAAATATCTTAAAAAGATTTTACCAATCTTTTGGAAACACCCTGTCATGACAAGGGATCCTCTCATTCTCCTCTTTATTCAAACACTTCCATTATATCATTCCCTTTGTTTACTAATTTTTCATTCTGGTATATGATTTCACACATACATATTAATAACCTTATGATTTTCAAGTTATGAGATACCTCTTTCACTCTCATTAATACCTCCCATGAACCATTACGTACCCCCATTATGCTGGCAGAATTATCCTGTGATTTTTCAATGCCAAACATTTTTTATGTGAATACCCATCCTTATTTCCACCCAAGAGTATTCACCTTGATGTATATAAACTTCATTTAATGGGGAATCCCATGTATATAATCCACACTCCTTAATCATGGGATTAAAATTTATGAAAGGAATCTATATGTTGTATGATTCATATGGCACACCTAAGCATTTGCATGATATGAAAGTGATGGGTGTGCCCAGATAGCACTCCAATGCATTGGGTAATGTTTTAGTCTCATGAGATTTTATGTATGGGATTGGGGGTTAAACCTAATCCATTATGGAACATTTTACACCATGTTATGATTTATTGGTGGTTGGCCTTGACCTATGTTTATAATGTCATGTTTAATGTTGTCTCCACATTCCCATATTTCCTTTTTGCTGTCATTTTATATCCTTCCTTATTTCTTCAATATTATGATTATCACCCATGTTATGTTACCTTGATATACCCCTTGGATCATATGTACCACTACACCTTATTCTATTCTTTGTTTCTTCCCTTAGTGGGCTTTACAGATCACTCATTTCTTATGTACGTCCCCAGGTTATCTCATGTAGTTTTAGAAGATCCAAATATTATAAGAGAATGTTTTGAAGATTTTTAATAATGTTGTCATATTTACGTAGAAATTTTTTATGTTATATAAAAAATTCCTCATAGACACTAGGCTACATGATATTTTTACAATGTATTATGTGTACCCTTTATATAATAAATCATGAAATAAAGTGTATTAAAGATATGGGATGTCATAGTTGGTATCAGAGAAAAGTATACTTATTTTTTTTATTAGTACTATAAAACTCTAGTGAGATCTTTATATATAAGACTATACATAGGAAAAATCCTAAATTTTTGGTAAAGTATAGAGTAATTGGTTTCTAAGAAAATACATCTATGTATGGATACTATATGTGGATGTGGCTCTGGCATGGATATACCTAGGGCTAATATCCTTGAAAATGCTACATTGAGTTGGACTCAATCATCACCTAGTGCATGATAATGGGCCTTATTGCAGACCTCATTTGATACTCTTGGGGTATATTCTTTGGTAAATTCACAAGCTCCTTATGAACCATTATTAAGGGATCAATAATTCCTATAAGATTTTGTGTTATGAAATAGATCATGGATAACTTAGAATGAAGCCTAGAAATTCATATGTTAAGTAATATATGTCAATTATGAGTTATACTTTAAATGTTCATAGTTTCAATTTTATGTTCTTAATAGTTGATATTTATTATCCATAATTTATATTTGTATGAAGTAAATTATTATAACTATAATCAAATAGTGAAAGGCATGCTTATTTTCTATGGTTTCCAAGACTACTTTTTGTACAAGGTATGGTCACTACGAGTTTATAGTGATTCCATTTGGACTCTATAATGATTTAGATGTCTTTATGGACTTTATGAATAGATTCATTAGGGATTACCTTGAAAAAAATTGGTAGTCTTTATAGATGGTGTTCTTATCTACTCCAGAATCCTGGGTAAACATGAGCCATATTTAAATATTATACTGAATACCATGTAGAAGGAAAAATTATATGCAAAGAATAATAAATGTGAGTTTGGTTGGATCAAGTAAATTTATTTTGAATTTTATCTCCAACAAATGGATATCTGTGGATCTATCAAAAACAAAGGCAATCAAAGGATGGCCTAGACCAACATCTTGGATGGAAATCTATAGTTTCCTTGAATTTTTTCGGTACTATCATCGATTTGTGAGAAACTTCTCACAATTATCAATCCCACTAACCAAGAATAATTGAAAATGAGTCAAGTTTGTCTAGAATGATGAATGTGATGAAAGATTTAAATATCTAATGAAGAGGATAATTACTAAACCTATGCTCAAATTACCCACCAATGGGGAAGGATTTTGGATCTGTAGAGATGAATCCTAGAAGAACTTGGTTTGTGTACTCTTTCATGATGAAAAATTGATAGCATGTTCCTCCCTATAATTAAATATCCATGATCAAAATGACCTATATCATGATCTATGATTGGTTATGGTGATATTCATATTAAATAATTGGTGGAATTACCTCTATAGATAAAAGTGTGACATATATATGGATCATAAAATACTCAGGTATATATTCACACAAAATGAGATTAATATGTTCCAATGAAGGTGTTTATAGTTGGTCAAGGATTATGATTATTCAATCCATTATCATCTTGATAAAGAAAACAAAGTATTAAATTCTCTCAATAGAAAGAATCCCACAACTCCATCTGTGATGAGGATTACAAGGGATCCAATCTTCTTGGACATGAAAAGGATGGATATGGGAATAATAAAAAGATCTCAATCGTAAATTTATCAAATAAACTATCAACCATCTATTCTTGAGAGGATCTAAGAGGTCCAAAAAGATGATGAGTTGTTAAAGAAAAAGGTAGTGAATATTTTGGAGTTTAACTTTGCTGAAGATAGAGTTATATGGTTTAGAACTTAAATATGTGTCCCATAAAAACCAAAATTAAAGAGGGAACTTCTGGATAATGTGCATAGCTCATCCTTCTATATTCATCCATGAAGAATAAATATGTATAAAGATATGAAAAAAAAATATTGTGGGATAACATGAAGAGGGATATTTCAGAATTTGTATCTTGATTCTTGGTATGCCAAAAAGTCAAGGTGTAACTACAGAAGTATAAGGGTGTGCTGAAACCATTTACCATAGTAGTGTTTAAATGGTAAAACTAACCATGAATTTCATAATAGTACTCCTGATGAAACCTAAAGAAGATAATTCCATCTAGGTGTTATTCGATCACCAAACATAGTATTCTTATTTCATTTCTATCAAGAATTGTTTCTATATTTACCAACTTTAAAATATATATATGTAAGTTAATATTTTGGAAAAAAATCCCTTAAGGTTCCATTTTGGTGTTTTTTGGGGTGATTGTGTTTGTTTACAAATCCAGATGATGGGGAATCGGTATGGTTGGTGTTTCCACAGCTGATATTTAAGGTGGCATGTTTTTCCAATGTTTAAAAAAAATTGGACCTCAAAATCGAAATTTTGTTTATGGAAAAGGAAGGTTTTACACAAAGTAGTTCATGAAGCATAGTTCGTGGACCAAAAATAAGGTACATGTAACGACGGTGAAAAATTGGAAAAGGAAGGATTTCTTCATAGCAGCACTATACATGCCATTAAGTGCACTGCACGGATCGTGTAGCGAAAAACATTTTGTAGGAGGCTCAGAGTTCATGGGAGGCTCTTATTTCGTGGGAGGCTAATGGTTCATGGGATTCGTATCGTTTATAAGTTGAGGTGGTGATTATGGCCACTTCAAAGGGTGATTCTTTTATGGAAGACATTTACTACCATAGAGGATTAAGGCATTATGCATACTACACGACATAGCTCTAGGTGAAGGTTGTACCACATCAAAGTTTTGGGTAATATGGATTAGATGGTTTTCTGGATATACATTCCTTTATAAAGAAACTTAATCAGGTCATTAAGAAGAGAAAAATTCATTAGAAGAGTTAATTGATCTGGGATGAATTCGCCTAAGTATGAAGTGGTTTGCGATGGAGGATTTCCTTAAGGGTGATGTATTTTGTAGGAACAATTCTGTGAAAGGAGTTTATGGGGCTCTATATCCCACAAAGGAAAAGGGACCGCGTAGAATAGTTAGTCTACATATTAAAAAGTCATCTGTGAAGCAGGGGTGGTCCGTGGAAGAAGATGTGGTCTGCGGAAGAAGAGGTAGTCTGTGAAGCACTCACACCACACAGTGCTAGGTAGTTTGTGAAGGATTTACGATAGTTTGTAGAGGGTGAAAAGATGTTCCTAAAGTGAATAAAATGGTTCGTGAAAGAAATTTCCTCAATATAACAGTATTAAAAAAAGTGGATTTCATCTATCATGTGAAAATAAAGCTTCACAGAATACCTAGGTATGAAACTATTATGAGGTTCTTGTACAAGTAGATACAAACCATGAATACCTAGTAAATAATATTGTTTTCATATCTGAATTTAGAATAAGTTAACTACTAAGGATCTGCACCATTTGACTGTATTTGCAAAAGGAGTTTATTCATTGCTATATTCAAAGTAGTGAAATGAAGACTTGGAATCTGTTGAATATCTTACCAAAGAGTAGGTATTTGTTGAGTCTATAGTAAAGATAAGTCCATTATAGTTGACTGGAAAATGGAAGTGCTACATCTAAGTGTTTTTATAGATGTGAATTAGCTTCCTAGAACGAACTTCAACAGTTTATCTACCTATAGTTGAGGATGCATTAATTAGTGATAATGAAGAGAACTGAAAGTCTATAAACTATTTGTGGATCCTTTACAGAGTAGTGATAATAGGAATAGGAATAAGGTTATACTTTTCACCGATAGTGAGCTAGAGAAAGAGACAAAGGGAGTGACCCTTGGGAAAGTAGTGAGTTAGCCCTAAACCTTATAAAGGCAGTGAGTCTAGGCACAGAAGTGATTTATACTGAACCATGTATTGGAAATAATCTTTAGTGGATTTGGTACATTGGCACATTATCATTGTATGCTCCTTGGATATCGCCTAGTGGGGGTGAACCAAGTAAAAATATATGTGCCTATGTGCTTGCTTTCCTGCTTTAATTTATTTGCATCATCATCAGATAAAGTTAGAAAGGGTAAGATAAATATAAACACTACAGAGAAAATGCAGTGGCCCTTATAATAAAGTGGTCAAGATCTAGTGGGGTGGGAAGAATTTCAAAAATAATATTCATACCCTGATCCCCCCCTCTCGTTCTGGACCTAACAGAAGTGGTAAGACATCATAGAGTTCCACTCACTGTTATATCTAATCGAGATCTAAGGTTTACCTTAAGGTTTTGGAGAATCCTTAAGCATACATTGAATATAGAAATGAACATCAGCACTATTTATCACCCTCATATGGGTGCTAATTATGAAATAACCATTCAAAATATTGAGTATATGTTGAGATATTATTCAATGTATTTCCAAGGATGTTGAGACAAACACCTTACCCTAGTGGAGTTCTCAAATAACAATAGTTTCCATTTTAGCATTGAAATGGAAACTTATGATTATTTGTAAGGTAAGAGGTTTCAGACTATAACATTTTGAGATAAATTTGATGATTTGATGTTTTTGGGGCCTAATATTATCCATGAAATGTCATATAAGGTTCACACAATTCAGCATCATATGAAATCCACACAAAGTTAACTAAAAATCTATGCAGACAATCATCGATGATACCTAGAGTTTGAGGTCAAAGATAAATTTTTCCTTTATATATTTTCTTGGAAAAAAATTGTGTGGTTTAGGAAGAAGGGAAATATTGGTCCAAAATAAACTGACCCCATTGAGATCCTTGATTGTATCGGAGTGGTGTCCAATCAACTAGCACTCCCACCTAACATATCTAATGTACATGATGTGTTCCTTGTATCCCTTTTGAGGAAGTACATATCAAATACCTCACATGAACTAAATCCAGAGGTGGTACCATTGAAAAATGATCTCTCATACAAGGAGTAGTTAGTGAAGATCTTAGATCATAGAGAAAAAGTTTTACAAAATGCGACAAATCATATGGTCAAAGTGTTGTGACAGAACCACAAGTTTAAGGAAGTGACGTGGAAACCAAAAGAGGTAATAAAATAGAATTACCCTTATCTATTTTAGTATATTAAATGAATATTTTGAGGGAAAATTACTAAATGGGGGTAATGTAATTACCTGGACATTTATAAATGAAATTTCTGCTTTTTGAATGAATAAATGCATTATCAAGTAATGATGTTATATAAAACACATGCATTACTTTGGTTATTTTCGAACATTATATCCTTATATATTTAAAATATCATTAATAATCATAATTATTGATAATATAGTCATCGAACAGTGATCATATAACTATTATATGTTAATGGTTATGATAAAGCCAAATTGATGTGTATAGAAGAAGTGGTGGTCTTGACCAGTAAGATCGTACCCTATAAATCCAATTTATTAGAGATTCTGAGGGAGATATCATCACTGGGATTTTCTCTTGATTGGGCCAAATATGAGATTCAACAACTAAATCATGAATTAAACTATTTATGATAGATGTTTGAACTCATCGAGATCACTCCCAAACCATGTACGTCGAACCACTCGAAGAAAATATCATCATCGCACACCTTACCCTTATGGATTTTGTTAGTGTAATAAATATATATGTATTTATACCATAATTGTATGAATTTTTCAATATTATTTTAATAAAACAATGATTATATTTTTCCCTTTTGAATATTTCTTTTTAAATTATTAAATAACGAGTTTGATGAAAAAATAGATTCTCAAACGATGAAACACAAATTTTATTTTTAGGAAATGTATAGTTTCAATAAATACACTCTATTTTAATTAATTCGTGAATTTTTAAAATATGTTATATTATAATAAAATATTATTATTAAATAATTTTATTAAATATAAATTATAATATAATTTTACGAAGTCAAAAATAATTTTTATATGGTTCAGAAAACTATTATTGTCAAAAAACATTATTCTTTTAATAAATATTGATTTTTTAGAAGAAAGTGTAAATTATCATAATTATTTAATTATTTTAATAAAATAAATGTTATTTTTTAAAATCATCATGGTGAAATTATCAAACAATGATTTTTCATAATTTTTGGAGACAATTGAATTTTCTGGTCAAAATTAAATATGGTATAAATATATATTGTGTATCATGAAATAATAATGACTCTAAAGTGATGTAATATATGAAATAAAAGGTATCCAAGACCAAATATATATTTTCCATTTAAAATAATTAGATTTGAATTTATTTGATTAATTTTATAAACCCTTAATAAAATTTCCAAAACCTATATTATATTTTATGTTTTTAAAATCAATTCAATTTAAACATGGCTCACTTACAGATCACCAATTTTATTATTTTAATGATATTAGAACCTAAGAAAATAAAATAATGAAATCCACTCCAATTTGGTTTAAACCATGGGAAACCCCATGGTATAGTTTGTGGTTTTGACTACTTTATCATATAAAGTCTAAAGCCTAAATTGGAAAAATAATAAAGAATTCTCATCTATTTTGCTAAATAAACCCACCTAAACTCCCATTTATCTTCACTAAAAACAATTTTATCATTTAATTAATTTGAAATTCTCTCTTTATATCTCTCCCAATGTGTCTCTACGCTCTTAATAAGCTCCTCCCAAGCTTTTGGAAACACCCTCGCAAGGTAAAGGATCCTCTTCTTCTCCTCTTTATTCAATCACCTCCTTTATATTTTTTTCTTTTTTTTCCAATTTTTCATGTTGGGATGTGATTTCTCACATCCCTCTTAATTCCATTATGATGTGAAAGTGATTATAGGCCTCTTTCACTCTCATTAAGATCTCCCATGAATCTTTACATACCCCCTGTTATGCTTCCGGAATTATCTTTCTTTTTTTCATTACCAAACATTTTTTTTATGAATACCCGTCCTTATTTACACTCAAGAGTATTCATGTAAATGTATATATACTTCATTTATTTGTGAATTCTATGTATATTACCCACACCCCTCAATATTGAGATTAAAATTGATGAAATTCATCTTTATATTGTACGATTTATATGGAACACTTATGCATGTACGTGATATGAAAATGATGGGTGCGCCTAGAAAGTGATCTAACACATTGGGTAAGGTTTTAATATCAGTATACATAATGTATAGGATTAGTGAATAAACATAATCCATTATGGGACTTTTTCCACCATTTTATGATGTCTTGGTTGTAACATCTCAGGTAAATAAAGAATATGATATTTTTATATTTATTAACATTTTTTATTTAAATATTAATTTTACTTTAAATGGGATTTTATGTCCGATGTCTTACTCAACATGCAACAATGATTTTCTTGGAAATCTTACGTTGCACACAACTTTGAGTTATTCCGAGAAATAATATAATAATATTATTATTTTAAATAGTAGTTAACGCCTTGCCATTATATTGGCGGGAATGAACAAAACTAACTAAAATATGATTAAAAATGTTTGTTAAATGTTTTTAATTTTAATAAATAAGTTTTTTAGAGTTAAAATAAGAATGAATCTGATTTTAAGCATGAAAAACTCTAATATTTTTAAAAAGTCATTTTACCGGCTTTTTTATGGAGAATCCTTTTTAAATATAGTTTTTGACACTTTTATATGCTCAATTTGATAAAATAAACTTCTTATTTAGAATATGGTCATAAAAATTTACTTTAGGTAAAATTTTGGTATTTTTCTGATAATGTTCATTTTTAAATGAATAGTGAAAAATACTGCATTTTAATTCAAAACTGCCTTTCATCTAATTTATTTATATAGTTAGATTATCCTTTTAATTGATTTTAAAGTACAATTGGATTATAATTTTATCATTTAATCCAATTATAGTAATTGGAATTAATTTCATATTTTAATTGGACATAAATACATATCAATCTTTTGGTAGTTTTTACTTCTTAAAAACACACTTTGTGGTTTTGGCAACAGAAATTCAATTTAAATTAATTTATGTAACTTCTATGTTTTGAATTTGGAAAAATGGATTCCATATTTGGAATCAGTAGGTCTAAATTTTTTAAATAGGTAACTTTTATTTTTAAAAATTATGAATAGTAACTTGAGTAAATATTTTATTTACCATGGTTAAAGGGTAAATCTAGTAAATAAGGGTAAAAAAATAATATTATAATAATATTAAATTACCCTAACACATGTCCTAACCCTATTTTATGATACATGTCTGGTCATGGGCATCATTGGATCAATTTTGGGACCCCATGGAGCCACTTGTAAGTGAAAATGGTATTTTATAAAAATTAATTTAATGTTAAGGAAAATGTAACTTAAACATATATATTTTAGTGAAACAATTTATATATGGGGTTATATAAGTGATATTTTAGAATATAAATAGTAATTATAAATCTAAAACGATTTCCTACATGATGGTATTTTATTTATAATTTTTATACATCAAATAAATAAATTTATTTATGACACAATGATGATGTAATGATTACCTCATTTATGAATGTTTTAAATAAATGAGATTACAAATATTAAAATAATTTGAAACTTTTTATGCCATCCACAAATTTTATGAATGATTATGACTTTTTATATTTGAATTAATAAAGTTTTTTTGAAATTGATAAAGTTGTTATGGATTTTTAAAAATTCCTGATATGAATAGTATAAAAATTGACATAAATGAGTTTTTAAATCAATTAATATTTTATTAAATGGTAAAATAGTCCTAAAATATAAGATTCAGAAAAATGACATATATGATGTTAAAAATGTCATTAATGATTTTTTTTGAGTCACTTGGTATTTTATAGTAAATATATTAACCATATAGTATGAATATATAAGAGGACGTGGTAAAAATTAAATTAGTTAACTAAGGGTTAAATCTAAAAGATAAGGTTAATTTTATGCCCTGAACTTACCTAAAACCCATTGGATGAGATTATTTAGAACAATAATCACCTTATCTTTGAATTAAATGAGTTTGTGACCTTTTTAAATTGAAATTCATTTTATAATAAAATAATATTTTCAAACTTTCCTAAAGAGCTCTTCCTCCCCCTTATAAAAGGCCATCACCTCTAACTCATAACTCACACCTCTCAAACCCCTTGTATTGTATAAACTCTACTCCAATAATCTTTCAACATCCCCATATTCCTCCTAGAAGATTTCCACTAGGAATAATACAATTAAATAAATCCTTTTGGCTCAAATCAAAGAGAGTTGCATGTTTTAAGAGGTAGCGTCTTCTCTAAAATTCCTTTATATTATTCTACTTGTTCACTCCCCATTATATTAATTTTATTTTATTACATAAAAAACCAGTATCCTAAATAAACTATGATGTTGTTATGATAAGGATTCAAACTACACTTACACACACCTCCATTGAATGGATTTAGAACATACTGTTTCTGTGGACAACGAACTACTGCCTCACGAAACGATGATTTCTCAATTATCTCTTATCGCCTATCATGGTGGAAATTATGATGGAAATATATTTATATGTGATATATATTATACTTTTATTGTCTCTATGTTTCTTTATTTTTCATTTATAGCATACCTATATGGTTTCCATAATAGGTAAATACGATAATTTCATTTGAAGAAGTGTGGACTACTGCCCCCTCAAAGTGATATGACTCGTTCATTCTATACATGGAACATATAAAGTATGGAATTAATGAAATTATGTAACATATATAAAATATATATTTTACAATAATTATAATATACTTATGTATCTTTTATTTTTCATTTCTTTAAAAATGAAAAAAAATGAAAGTAGCGTTCATGCGTACGTACGACTTACCATCTCCATGAACGGTGCATTTCATTTTCTCATATCCAAATGTTATGGACTATTATAAATACATATATACTGGATATAAATACATATATACAGGATATATATGATATTTAAATCAATAATACAATTCTAGAGATAATGGACTTTTGACCACATGGACAATTTGGAATTATAACAAGCTCATTTTGACTCAAGTACCGAAAATCGACAAAAAGACCGATATGAACTTGAATAATTACACAACTATTTTAGCAAGGTAATAAGTTATATAAAAGGAATAATAATATTTAAAAAGTTTCTGAATCAATTATAAATTAACTTAATTTTATTATTCAGTAAGAACAAGGAACATACGTGACGAGTCATACTTAAGGTAAGGGAACTCCTTAACCCAATTTCCATTCTTTGGGTTAAAATTATACTTCTTGATTATGTCATGATATGATTATGTGAGAAATAACTTCTGTTATCATTTCTTGTATTTATACATTATTTAGGTGTACTTATAGTGAATACACATAATCTATCTGTTTTATTTAAAAAATGATCTTTTTACGGGAACCTTTCACCCTCCTCTTTTAGTAAAAGACTTATTTTATGTTATGTATTTAAATTTAAATTTAATATGTTGGGATATATTCTTCTATATAATTATTGTTTTAAATTTTATGTCCATGTGATGATATACCCTTTTCTCTCTCACCAACTCATTTTCTGAATTTTAATGTGACGTTGTTAGGCTGCCAAATTTTCGTAAGGGAATACGTCTCAATCTCCTTTCATTGAGGAATCTATTGATATTGTGCACCTTTATTATCCTATAAGGTGTATATTCTTCCCTTTGACATATTATATCCTGAATCTCATTATTCTCATTATATTATAAGTTTTGTTTAATGTTATTATTTAATTATTTTTATTCAAGTATTTTCTCAAGTGGTAACAGACTCATTAACTAAAACATTATTTTAAATGTTTCAAGGATATAATTTTTCTAAATATTTATCATTAATTTTCATATTTTCAAAATGTTTTTAAGGATTTATTTATATGGAAATTAATGTTTTAAAATTATAATTCCTATAAAAGTTTTGAAGTGGTATGGGAGACATTGATTCAAAAATATTCTTTTTAAATGTTTTAAATGTTTTTTTTAATGAATTGATTATGTCAATATCTTGAACTTATGTCTTGTTATTGTAATGTGGAAATGTTATCTTTCCTTTATTATTGTTTTATGTTTTATGATTATGTTATGGATCTTTGGAATTGTTTACATATATGGTTGGTTTTGTGATAAACCTTGGGCGGGTGTGCCCAAGATAGCTCTCCAATGCATTTGATAATGTGACAGAGGTAAATGTTAATGCTTCTCCTAAGAGATTTAGGGAATATATTGTGATTGGTATTCCAAAGTAACTCCCTATGTAGCTATTAAATCTGCAATGTAAGTATGATATGGATTCCACAAGTTCCCTTTATAATTTCTATATACTATTCATAAATCTTATGATTTCATTAGGTATGTTAAAGAGCTTATGTTTTGTATGTATTGATGGGATAATGTTTTCTTTCTTTATTTTATAACCCTTACAAATCTATTTATGCTAATCCCAAGTTTTTGAAATGTTTTTTCATAGGGTGTAAGGAAGGGTGGGATAAAGGAAGAATTCAAGAAGATTTATATCAAGAAAATAATTCTTGTTTTCTTTTAAGAGTTTTTATGAATAAAATTGATACTGAGTGGAAGTGTATACTTTGTAATATTTGAGATGTAATGTAATAGTTATGGAATAATTCTCTAAAAATATAAACCTGAAAAGATAATCAATGTTAATTCTTTATTTAAATCAAGATTAAGTAATGTTTTAAGGATGGGGCATTGCAGTTGTTATCAAAGGTCAGTTTAGACAACTTTAGGGATTATGAGTTTTTTTAGACACATGGTTAGTCTCTATGTCTACTCTTTAAGTTAAATCCTTATTTTTTAACTTTTTTAGATCATGGAAATTATGTTACAAATGGAAGTAGGAGGATCTCAAATGACATTCCTATCTCTTCCTAATGACTTTCTTGCAATAATTATTGCAAAGTCATGTCCAGATGATTCTGAAACATTTTCTAACATACAACTCACTTGCAAGTAATTGTTTTAGATATCAAGCACCTCCACTATACCTCGATGCCATCGTGGATCATGGGTTGTATTTAATCAAATCCTATTTTCTTAATGTTCTCATATTTTCAAGAAAGGTAAATATTATCAAGGAATTTTCAAATATTTTACCTTATCACAAGATTTTGAAGCATATTATGATTCTGAAAAAGGGGATGAAGAAGGAGACCCTTGCGCAACCTATTTATATTTTCTTTTAAATTATAGTATTTTAGAACATACTTATGGTGTTTTAAAGGACCATTGACCAAATGTTTAAACTGAAACTCAGTCTGGCTATTTTATAGAAAGAAAGTTTTATCAGATGTTTTTGAAATTATATGTCATAGATGATTATTTTCTGAAACTATTTTTATGTGAACACTCGTATAACCCAAGTTGTATGAGGTGTATTTGGATAAAGGAAGAAGATTATTTTTAACGATCTCTAAATCATTATTTCAATGCATGGATCATCTATCTAAATGAACAAGATGAAGATGAAACCAAGTGGACACCATGATCAAGGTATGATGTTCTTTCTTTGGGAATAGTTTTATTTTATGGAGGTAAAAAATGACCATATAAATAATAATTTATTAAGATGTTGAGGTCTTAATGAGATGGAATGAAAATGATAGGTGTAAGTCAACCATTTAGGTTAAATCATGTTAGGTTATTTTGAGTTTTATAAAAAGGGACAACACACAAGATGGGTGACAACCCATCGCGTCCGGCAAGGCTGCCGGAATCAAACCCAAAACCAAAGTGCGATTGGGATTTATCACCTACTACTGGCCTATGTGAATCCACTAGTTAGTATGACTTATTATTTTTAGTTAAATGGTTTTATTGATCAAGAATAAGTTTATTTGGGATCTTATGTTTTATCAAATAGATATCCTTAGTATGAGTAAATGATTTAGTGATTAAATGATAATGGTTATTTTGGAATACGTTTGCTCATTTGGGAACACTATATACCTAAGGAAAATAGAATACTATGGGATTTCATTTGAGGAGTAATGGTAGAATTTTATTTTGGAAGAATATATGTTTTTATTGTGGACATATAGTGATTCAGGTTATTAATGGAAATAATGAAACCTATTTTGGAGAATATGTGATTAGGTTAATTACTTTTCAGTATGATACTTTAAGAGTATTCGATGTTATTTTGAGATAAATGTTAAGATTTTTTTGGAAGACTATGTGATCAAATCCTTCTGAATTTTGGGTTTAAAACTTAGTTTGGATTATTTTTGAATAATTTTAAGGAGAATTGTGTATTGAGTGGTCTTTGTTGAACTTTGGGAATTGTTTTTTTAATTTTAGATATTAAAAGAGGTATTCCTTTCTATAAAGGATTATCCTCTTTGGAGATTATATGGTATTGTACTAACAATTTTGGTTTTGGTTAATGTCTAAAGATATGGGAAAAATATAGTTCATATTTTATGGATTATGTGATTCTCTAGAAGTTGATTCTAGTGCTTCAGATGTGACTAAGTCATCTTGAATACTCATCATTTGGGGAAAAGATGGGTTTTTTGTAGAAACAAATTAAAGGATGAAACTCTACTTGAAAAGTAAGTATATCTCCTTATGTTCTTAGTCAATATCATAAATAAATTTCTCAACTTTAGGAAAAATAACTTAAAACAAAAACGTTTACTGTTTAATTTTCCTACTGGGAAATCAAAGATCGTTTAACATATCACAAGTTTGTGGTTTTTTGGTGATTAACTTTCTCCTGATCATATTTTCTATCACTCTCCATCAGAACTTGACACTTATTTTCTCCTCCATATCCATGTTTTCACGGAATCCTAATATGGGTTATCTCGGGTGACCTTCATAATTCTGCTTCTTTATTTTATTGTGATAGTTTTATTGACTATTTTTCTGATGTGGGACTTTTAATGAATTTTCCAAGACGAATTTTAAAATTGTGAGGACGCAATTTCCAAAAGGGGAAAGGATGTAACATTCCAGGTAAATAAAGAATATGACATTTTCATATTTATTAACATTTGTGAATTAAATATTAATTTTAATTTAAAGTGGATGTTATTTCTGATAGCATACTCAACACGCAACAACAGGTTTATTTGAAATCTTACGTTGCACAAAACATTGAGTTATACCGAAAAATTATATAATAATATTATTATTTTAAATGGTAGTTAACATATAGCCATTGTATTGGTGGGAATAAACAGAACTAACTAAAATACTATTAAAAATGTTTATTGAATGTTTTTACTTTTATCCAATAAGTTTTATAGGCTTAAAATAATAATGAATCTGATTTTAAGCATGAAAAACTCTAATATTTTTAAAAAGTCGTTTTACTGCCTTTTGATGGGGAAACCTTTTTAAATCTATTTTTTGTCACTTTTTATGCTCAATTTGATAAAATAAACTTCTTTTTTTGAATCTAGAAATCAAAATTTACTTTGGGTAAAATTTTGGTATTTTTCTGATAAAGTTCATTTTTAAATGAAGTAAAAAATACTGCATTTTAATTCAAAACTGCATTTTCATCTAATTTATTTTTATAGTTATATTTTCCTTTTAATAGGTTTTAAATTATAATTGGATTATATTTTTATCATTTAATCCAATGATGTTCATTGAAAGTAATTTCATATTTTAATAATACATAAACACATATCAATCTTTTGGTAGCTTTTACCTCTTAAAAAGACGCTTTTTGGTTTTGACAACGGAAATTATTTTTAAGTTAATATCTGCAACTTCAATATTTTAATTTTGGAAAAATGGATTCAATATTTTGAATCAGGAGTTCCAAATTGTGTAAATAGGTAAATTTTAATTTTAGACATTATGAATAGTAAATTCAGTAGATAATTTATTTATCATGGTTAAAGGGTAAATCTGGTAAATAAGGGTGAAAAATAATATTATAATAATATTAAATTACCCTAACACATATCC
Organism: Viscum album; assembly: GCA_963277665.1. Lineage (NCBI taxonomy): Eukaryota > Viridiplantae > Streptophyta > Magnoliopsida > Santalales > Viscaceae > Viscum > Viscum album. The sequence continues at coordinate 581,067,041 of OY728130.1, read as the reverse complement.
TAACCCTATTGTATGATACATGTCTGAATATTGAAATCCTTGTGTTGATTTTGGGACCCCATGGAGCCACTTGTAAATGAAAATGAAATTTTATAAAAATTAATTTAAAGTTAAGGAAAATGTAACATAAACAAAAATCTTTTAGTAAAACAATTTTTATATGTGGTTATATAAGTGATATTTTCTACTATAAATAGTCATTAAAAAGATAAAAATATTTCCTACATGATAGTATTTTATTTATAATTTTTATACATCAAATAAATAAATTTATTAATGACACAATGATAATGTAATGATTACCTCATTTATGAATGTTTTAAATAAATGAGATTATAAATATTAAAATAAAATTTTTTTGAAATTTTTTATGTCGTCCGTAAATTTTATGGATGATTATGACTTTTTATATTTTAATTAATGATGTTTTTTCGAATTGATCAAGTTTTTATGGATTTTTAAAAAGTCATGATATGAATAATATAAAAATTGACATAAATGAGTTTTTAAATTAATTAATATTTTATTAAATGATAAAAAAGTCCTAAAAATCTAAGATTTGGAAAAATTACATACATGATGTTAAAAATGTCATTAATGATTTATTTTGGGTCACTTGGCATTTTATAGTAAATATATTAACCATATAGTATGAATATACAAGAGGACTTGGTAAAAGTTAAATTAGTTAACTAAGGGTTAAAGCTAAAAGATAAGATTAATTTTATTCCCTAAACTTGTCTAAAACCCATTTAATGAGAGTAATTAAAAAAATACTCACCTTATATTTTAATTAAATTATTTTGGGACCTTTTGAAATCGAAATTTAGTTAATAATAAAATAATATTTTCAAACTTTCCTAAAGAGCCCCCTATAAAAGGTCATCACCTCTAACTCATTACTCACACCTCTAAAGCCCCTTGGATCGTCCAATATCTACTCCAAGAAGCTCCCAATACCCCCTATTCATACTATAAGCTTTCCCCTAGGTATAAGGTAATTAAATAAAGCCTTTTGGCTCAAATCAAAGAGCGTTACATGTTTTAAGAGGTAGCGTCTTCTCTGAAATTCATTTCCATTATTCTACTTCTTCACTCACTATTATATTTTTTTTCTTTGATTACATAACAAAAAATGTATCCTTAATATTCTAGGATGTTTTTATTAGATTTATTCAAACTACACTTACACACACCACCATCTAATGGATTTAGAACATACTGTTTCTGTGGACGGTGAACTACTACCTCACGAAATGATGATTGTTCAATTATCTCCTACCTCCTCTCGTGGTGGCCATTATGATGGAACTATATTTATATGTGATATATATTATATTTATATTGTCTCTATGTTTCTTTATTTTTCATTTATAACGTACCATTATGGTTTCCATAATGAGTAAATACAATAATTTCATTTAAGGAAGTGCGGACTACCGCCCCCTCAAAGTGATATGACTCGTTCATGCTATACATAGAATGTATAAATGATGTAATTAATGAACATATGTAACATATATAAAATATATATTATAATTTAATTATAATATACCTATGTATCATTTAGTTTTTATTCCTTTAAAAATGAAAAAAATGAAAGTAGCGTTCATGCATACGTACGGTTTACCGTCTCCATGAACGGTGCATTTCATTTTCTTATATCCAAATGTTATGGAATATTATAAATAAATATATACTGTATATAAATACATATATACTGTATATATATGATATTTAAATCATTAATACAAATCTGGAAATAATGGACTTTTGACCACATGGACAATTAGTAATTATAACAAGTTCATTTTGACTCAAGTACCGAACATCGACAAAATGACCGATATGAACTTAAATAATTACATGATTTTTGTAGCAAGGTAATAAGTGATATAAAAGGAATAATAAACTTTAAAAAATTTCTTAATAAAGTATAAATTAACTTATTTTTATTATCCAGTAAGAACAAGGAACATACGTGACGAGTCAGACTCAAGGTAAGGGAACTCCTTAACCCAATTTCCATTCTTTGGGTTAAAATTGTACTTATTGATTATGTTGTGCTATGATTATGTGAGAAATAACTTTTATTATAATATATTTTATTTATACATGATTTATTTTTACCTATATTTAATACACAAAATATATCAATTTTATTTACAAAATGATCTTTGTAAGGGAACATTTCACCCTCCTCTTTTAATAAAAGACTTCTTTTATGTTATGTATTTAAATTTCAATTTCCAATGTTGGGATATGTTCTTATACATCCTTATTGCTATAAATTTTATGTCCATGTGATGAGAGACCCTTTTCTCTCTCATCAACTCATTTTATGAATTTTAATGTGACGTTGTTAAGGTGCTAAATTTTCGTAAGGGATTACGTCTCAATCTCTTTTCATTGAGGAATATCTTGATATTGTGAAACTTTATTATCCTATAAGGTGTATATACTTCCCTTTAATATATTATATCTTTAATATCCTTATTCTCATGATATTATAAGTTTTTTTAATGTTATTCTTTAATTATTTTTATTCAAGTATTTTCTCAAGTGGTAACGGACTATATAACTAAAACATTGTTTTAAATGTTTTAAAGATATAATTTTTCTAAATATTTCTCATTAAAGTCCATATTTTCAAAATGTTATTAAGTATTTATTTATATGGACATCAATGTTTTAAAATTCTAATTCATATAAAAGTTTCTAAGTGTTATGGGACACTTTGATTCAAAAATATTCTTTTTAAATGTTTTAAATGTGTTTTTTTAAATGAATTAATTGCTTCAATATCTTGAACTGATATCTTATTATTGCAATGTGGAAATGTTATCTTTCATATATTATTTTTTTATATGTTATGATTACATTGTGTATCTTGGGTATTGTTTACGTATACGGGTGGTTCCGTGATAAACCTGGGGCGGGTGAGCCCGAGATAGCTCTCCAATTCATTGGGTAACATGACAGAGGTAAACATTAATGTTTCTCCTAAGAGATTTAGGGAATATGTTGTGATGGGTATTCCAACATAACTCCCTATGTAACTGTGAAAACTACAATGTAAGTATGATATGGATGTCACAAGTTACCTTTATGATTTCTATATGTTATTCATAAATCTTATGATTTTATGAGGTATGTTAAAGAGTTTATGTTTTTTATGTATTGATGGGATAATGTTATCTTTATTTATTTTATATCCCTTACTCAGATTTTTATGATCATCCTAAGTTTTTGAAATGTTTTTTCACAGGGTATAAGGAAGGGTTAGAGAAAGGAAGAATTCAAAGAGATTTATATCAATAAAATAATTCTTATTTTCTTTTAAGAGTTTTTATGAAAAAAAATGGTTACTGAGTATAAGTTTCTACATTGTAATATTTGAGATGTAATAGTTATGGACTAATTCTATAAAACTCTAAACCTAAAAATATCCTCAATGTTAATTCTTGATTTAACTCAAGATTAAGTAATGTTTTAAGGTTGGGGCCTTACATTGGTGGTTAGCCTTGACCTATATTTATGATGTCATGTTTAATGTTGTTGTTGCATTCTAATATTTCCTTTTATGTTATAATGTTATATGATGCCTTATTTCTTCAAGATTATGATTATCACCCCTCTTATGTTACCTTGATGTTAACCTTGGATCATATGTATTGCTTTACCTTATGATATTCTTTGTTTATTTCCTTAATAAGCTTTATATCTCACCCCTTTATTATGTACATCCCTAGGTTATTACATACAGTTTTAGAAGATCTAAGGAATATAAGATAATTTTTTTGGGATTTTAAATAATTTTTTTGTATTTCTGTTTATATTTTCTATGTTATGTTTCTAATTACCCAAATACATAAGGCTTCACAATCTTCTGGGATTGTATTATGTATACCCTTTCTGTAATAAATCATGAAATAAAGTGCATTAAATACATGGGTTGTCATAACTGTAGTTTGTCTTATCAAGGCTGAAATGTCCACATGAATTCCTCTAGTCATACTCTGATCATGAGGTATCACTTCAGGTACCTTTTTCAAACATATGATGGGAAGTCAAGGAGGTGTCATTGAAATCACACCATAACCTATACTTAAAGTCTTTCTATTTATCCCCTAAACTTTTCAACATCCATTGATCCAAAACTGCATCATACGCATCAAAATGGAAAATCATCTAAATATTATATATGAAAAAATAATTAGATTGACATTTTATGGGAATAGTAGAAAAAATAAACAATAAATATGAATTTTAACTTACTTTTAATTGTTTATAAAAAATTTCATTCTTCCAACTAATGGGAATATGTCTCTAGAAATGGGATGGGATGGGAAGGGGCGTTGTCTCACATGATAACTAACCCAAGTTCTACCCATAAAATCCTATAGCATAATCCATAGGGGCTCCAAAAATTTCAAATGGAACAACTACTTTAAAATTTCACTACTTCTAGACATTTTATGTATTTATGTTCATTTATTTGATGAACCTCTAGTACCCTCGTGATGGTAGTTGTGGTAGCATATGCTCATTCAATGATCTCTCCTCAGTTGTTTTTTTTAATCCATCTAATATCCATAGATTAGAAGGTTATTCACTTGAAGTAGGGAGTAAGTTTGATGGATATGAGAGATTTTCATACGGCATCAAATGATGTAAAGGGGAGAAAACTGAAAATATGGGACATACTTGATGCAGGAAGAAGAATATCAAAAGGGTCACCTGACACTGTAGGAGTTGTGGATGATCAGCTCGTATCTTTAAATCATTTTTTTTCTCAAAATTACTACATCCCACAAGAATACAAAATAAGTTAGAACATGATATACAATATGAAACATTAAATTTATTTGAAAATGTTGTACGTGGATTAATTAAATTCATGTATTCTAAATAAACAGATAAAAGATAAGTTAAAGGAATGGGAACACATTCAATTAATTCATCATTAGTAATATTTTTGTTATCATCCACCATTAACAGGATTTTTTTCATCTTCACTCTCCCTTGAAAGACAAACTATTTCAATATCATCATATATAGATAGATCGATCTCTTATTGTTGATGAGGTTTGATGTCATAAAACAATCCTTCAACTTCATCAGAAATATCATACAAGTCTCTTGGTTTGACATGGACTAAAACAATCCACCCTTCATCAACTCATACATCCACATAATATAACATTTTAGCTTGTGAAGCTAAAAAATATGGAACATTTTCTTCATGATCTTCAGCATAAATCAACAGAGATAAGTTAACATTAGTAAATTATAACAGATATTTTTGTGTGCCCTTGTAAATATATACCCACTTTCATTTAAATAACATAATTAAAAATTGTCAAAGATAATTTAATTTGATAAATTAAATCAATATCCCATAGTATCCCAAGTCTATGAATTTTGTGAAGATGCAAGTATTTTGTGTTTTCAAGCCTTCTTTTCACAAAACTATGTGAAACTTAAAGTCATTAATATTATAATCATTAAATCTTCTACACTTCTTAAAAGGTCCTCGAGCCAAATATTTAAAATAATTTGTCAACATGCTTGATCTACATGTATAAATATAAAATATTATCAGTTACCACAGATAAGTATGTAAATATTTTATGACTGTGAAATTGATTGTGATCATACAAGATATGAAAACAAATCAATAATGTATTTATTAACAACTTGTGTTATCTATTTCTCATTTATGCTTGAGTTCAAAGTTGTATATTTGTTTGTATCTTCAGTTATTCAATAAAATGATGTGCAATATCACTATTGAGTAACACATACTATTAGAAATCATACTTATACCAACGCCCCTATACCAACAGTTTGTAAAAACTGTTGGGATAAGACCCCCTATCCCAGCGGTTCTTCAAAACCATTGGGATAGGCCATGAAATATAAGTTTATTCTAGCGGTTTTGTAAAACCATTTGGATAGATCCAAAAAATTGTTCTTATCCTAATGGTTATGTGAAAATCGTTGTGATGGGGTATGGATATCCCAATGGTTTTCTGAAAACCATTGGGATAGATCCTTTTTTATAACACCTATCTAAATGGTTTTTTCAAACCGTTGGGATAGGGTATGGCTATCTCAATGGTTTTCGGGAAACTGTTGGGATAGACCATTTTTTACAACACCAATCCCAACGATTTTGTAAAATCGTTGGGATATCCCATTTTGAAAACACCTATCCCAATGGTTCTGGAAAACCGTTGGGATAGGGTAAGGCTATCCCAATAGTTTTGGAAAACCATTGGAATAGTCCATTTTTACAAGGGTGCCTATCCCAACGGTTCTCAAAATTGTTGGGATAGGTACCCTTATTTTTTATCAATTATTTTTTCGAATATCATCAAATAAATCAATATATAAATTAATTTTAAATATATATATATATATATATATATATATATATATATATCCAAATATATACACAAAGATGATTGTAGGATAGTGGTAAAGTCTTTGATATATAATGTGCAGGTCATGGGTACAAATCTCCATTGTGGATATTATTTTAGATTTACCTATCCCAACGATTTAGGGAAAACCATTGGGATTTACCTATCCCAACGCCAAATCAACCAAAGGTCCTCCAAAATCTTAGTATAGGTTATACTAATAGTTTGGGGACCTATAACAGTGGTTCCAAACCATTGGTATAGGATATTTTTTATTAGTTACATATCTATGTGACTTTAAGAACTTTGTTTGTGTTAATAAAACTAATGATATTTTTCCAACTTGATAACCCACCAATGGAAATTTAATCGAATTACTCTAGGATTGAAATTGATTTTTGTTATCATCAACATTTCCAAATCAATTGAATCGTGTCACGGTATTATTTAAATACCTCGATCAAAATGTGACACACTCTTCCACCATATAAGCTTCAGTAATAAATCCTTCTGGTTGAACTTTTTTTCACAAAATACTTCAAATAACATAGATACCAAAACAAATAATGTAACATAGAATAATTAACCACATATGTAAAGAGTTTGAAAATTTTAATTTATTATTCCCAAAAAAGTAACATGAAAATAAATCTCTATTGGATACATCTATCAATAATGTTCATGCCCTCCTACTTTTACTTTCTCGGTCAAATAAACAGTTTGATGAATCATCACGGTGAAAAATGTTGGGAGAAATATCATATCCAAATGAAAAAGTGACATTACAATTCTTTCTTGATGTTTTCAAGCTCAATGGGGTTTAAAATTTTCTCACAAAGATGACTTAAGAATGTGAAAAAATAAATTTCAACTATTTTTATTTTATCAGGTAACAATTTATGCAATGCCAAATGTAGCAATTTTTCTATCAAAAATATATGAGTTGTGACTTTTAAGTCCATGTAACTTATGATGTTTCAAGTCAATACATCTTGAAATGTTACTTGAATATCAATTAAGTACTTTTACATTTTTTAGTCTTCGATTGAAAACATCTTTTTCTTGGGTTTTCAATGAAAAAATAATCGTAGGATAATTTCCATAATCATTTTCCCATAGATCATGATTTATATTCATTTCTTAAGTCATTACCAGTATTAAGACGATCTTTTGATTTCCCCTGCTCATAAAATATTTTGAAAACCAAATTATCACATTCATTTTTTTCAATGTGCATAACATCAAGATTATGATGTAACAATTGAAATTTCCAATAAGGATATTTTGAAGAAAATACTTTGTTTCTTCTATTGTTGAGTACCAACTGTATTTTATGAGTTGTTAACTCTTTTCCCATAAACCATCAACTGATACTATTTTCCAAATTTTGTATCAATAATTGATAATTATGTCATGATTTCTATGCCTGATAACAATTTTGGTGGTGGCCTCAACTCATGGTGTCTATCAAATCATGACTTATTAAACCAATATTTTTGAGGTGCATCCATGAATTGATGTTGACATATAAAAAACCACTTTCTACTATGTGTTAATCTTCTTACTCAAATTCAATGTTACAAACTGGACATTCATGACTAGTGTGGGTGTTCCAATGATATAAGTTTCCTAATCCAAGAAAATCACTAATCATCCACTTTAGAGCAGCATATATTTTGAACATTTTGGTTGTTGATGCATCATATGTATCAACAACATTATCTCATAACTCTTTCAATTCTTATATAAGGGGTGGAAGATATTCATTGATGCCATTTCTAGGTATTTTCTTTCTTGGAATGTTCATCAAAATGATGAAAGAAGTTTTTTTCATACTCATCCATGAAGGTAGATTGTAAGGGGTCAAAATAAATGGCAATTTGATGTAAGTTGTACTTAGAGTCTTGAATGGATTAAATCCATCAGTAACCAATCCAAAATGCACATTCCTAGGATCTGAATAGAAATTTGGATATAAAGAATCGAATTATTTTAATGCTTTAGAATATCTAAGTTGACATATAAACCAATCATTTTTGTTTTCCATAGCATTCCACTTCATTTTCTATGTTGTTTTAGAAGGAATAAACAATCTTTTTGATCTTGGTTTTAATAGAAAGTAACATAAAACCTTCGCATCTATTTTATTTCTATTCTTCTTCATTGAACATTCATTCATACTTTCATCACAATTCAACAATCTACATCTAGAAGTGTAACATCTTTTACACTCTTCCCTGTCTGAATCTTCTCTTTTGATATAACATGCAGTCATTGGGACATGCATGTATCTTTTTATAATTGAGACTAAGATTCTCAACAACATACTTTGTATCATAAAATGAATGAGGGATATTATCTTGAAAAAATGCATCATACAACAAACCCAATATCATCAACATTGAATTTATCTGTAATTCCAATTTAGCACTCGGTGTGGTAAAACTTCAACAAGAATGAAAAAATTGTAAATTTGATACATCCTTCATACAACTATTGATTTTCATCTTCCGGTAATTTATAAACATCATTTGACTACTTAGTTACCTACTCCCGTATATTAATCTCTAGAAAATCAGAATGTGGCTATGTTGATATGTTATAGTCTTCATCATCCTATGCAGTGCGGAAGACACCATTAATTAGGTTTTGAATCACATTCACTACAATTAGGGCAATAAGTTTTTCATTTTGATGATTTTCAGATGGTGAAATTTTTGTAATGTTCAGTTCCCCATGCCACATCCATCTCACATATCTTGCAGGAGATGGTTTCAATATCAATTTCTCACGACTTCAGGTATTTTCAACCACCGTCTAAAACAAAAATTAGGACATGGACATTTTATTCTTCCATATACGGATCGATTTTCAATTTAAAAAACTAAAAATACCTCCAACCCCTTAATATATTGATTTTTATTTTGGGTTAAATTAATCTAACTTTTATCCATTTGTATGATATTGATAAATATCTGTATCAAAAACACAACACTAATTAATTAAATAATATAATTTTATGAATAGAAAAAATTATGGGATAATAAAACATTAATATAAAAAAATAGCATTTTAAAATTTGACTGACAATAAATTATCAGATACAATTATGATATAAAATAAGTATTATTAATTGAAGCAACATGAAACATTTAAATAGTTTTGTATACAAAATAACTACTGTAATGATTTTTTGATGAAAGAAACTTTATGTTTATTTATAATTTGAGATATCTAAGATCAATTGATCTTGAAGAGATCATTAAAGAACATACAACTATGATTTTTATATGTCAATAGAGAATAGAGTATGTTTATTTAGATGGTCACCTATATATGACTGAAGATAACTAAAACATGTCAATGTGCGCATAGACATAATCGGAGTGTGTATAAACAAATTTTAAAACATCTTGGTTTTCTTTCCGTGAAGTTGGTTTGGTATTACTGCACCACCTGGTGAGAGATTCAATGATGGGTTAATTTAATGATGGGTTAATTTAATCCAATAATGGACATGTTCTCTTTGGATAAATTATATGAAATTTAAATGGTAAAGAAAATATTAGATTTGTATATAGGCAAGGATAACACACAAAAATCAAGTTATTTTTCTATATTAGATGAAGCACTAAGTTATTAGTATTGGAATAAAAAAAACACTAATTTTACCTAAATACTGCTATTGAGAAGGGATTTATTCTTCGAAGGTTTGTCACAAGGGGACGACATTGAGGAGGGATGGATGTGACCAAGTTTTACCGTGAGGAGGATTTGCGGTTGAGGAGGAGTTTTTGAAGAGGGTGATTTTTCGTCAAGGAGTCATTGCCACGAGCGAGACAAGTTAGGGCATCGAGTGATAGTGGAGGATGAAAGTGGTGATGTGCTGTGATATGTGCTCTGGTTTAGTAGTGGTTTATTAATAAAATACCGCTAAATACATATTTTGTGGTGGATGTTTTACAAACCACCGCTCAAAATTAATTAGCAGTGGTAAAAATACATCATTGCTAAAAAAAATATGGATATTTAGATTTCACTTATTAGCAGTTGTTACATGAAATCACTATTAATAAACCCCCTCTATTTAGTATTTTTCCTGTAGTGACATGTGGGTCTGAGAGCACGTCACACGCATCGCTCCACATGTGCACGTACCACTGCTCACCAGCATTTTATAGGACGCCCCATGTGAACGGTTGTATGTTTTTCTCTATGTGAAAATTAAATCTGTAAATTTGTATTATGAAACCATAACTGTAAAGATGTTATTTGCAGATGGTGATAGACCCGTTAACATTCGGATATCGCCAGACATGATATCCACAGTTATAAACTTATGCTGGACAATTTTTGACCCGATGACGTGTGTGATTTTTTATTATATACTTAAATAAGAATTGTGTGTTGGGCATTGTTTCATTTATTAATTTCACATTCTTTTTTTTATTCTATGTTTCATGGACATTGCATGTTGTGTCTGTCCTCCAGAGTCTTTGTCTTACTGTACGATGGTGTTTGGTGTCAGCACATGTGTCATACTATTTATTTATTTTCACATTGTTTAGGGGCATCACGTTGATCAAAATATGAGGTAGTTCGGTTTCCATCGGCCTATTCTCACTCCACCCAATCAGTTGTCTTCACTTTATTCCTTAAAGATATCAAGAAAGAAGGACTTCAATTGGATGTGATATTGTGCATGCTATATGAGAAGTGAGATAGACATCACAAGATGCTCGTATTGTACATTTGATTCATATCTCTTGTCTTGTAGAGAGAGAGACATTTGGCCAGACCTATTGTCATAGAGCAGTGACATAATTGTTTATTCCCATAGATGAGATATATCATGATATTTTTTTTGACATGTCAGACGATGTTGAGGGTGATGAATCTGATGTAAATGTTTCAAAGGGTGACAAGTTTGTTTTGGATGTGTCGCATGATGATGTGACACGCAAGGATCACATCTAGCATGATTGTTCATATGATCCTCTACTTCCTATCGCAGATGAGCCATAAGAATTGGTTATCCCTACCAAAGTTCAGGTTGTATTTGCTTGTGATTCTGCTTCATTGTTGCTTGCATTTTCGAATTATGCTACATTGCTTATTTGCGTGTGAAGTGTATTTCAGTCAACATTTTTCCTCGGACAAGCGATACTCAATACACAACAATCATCTTTTTCTTATGTTGAAGATAGTTCTGATCAGCAATCATGTTCCTTCGTGTTAGGACAGAGTACGGGTGAGGAGAGTTTGGATTCACCACTCTGTCACACAGGATGGTGTGGAAGTAGCTACAATAGATGATACGGAGGAGGTGCACAGGCCAAAGCATACACATTGACAAGGGTGGTGTGGACATATTATCTGTGCATCATGTTGTGGTATAATGGATCATTCAAGACATAAATGAGGTCGGTGCTATATGTTTTTAAAATTATGAACCGTAGGTATATTATAAAAAGTCAACATAATTAATAAGCAACATCATTATCATATTTATTAAAAAGTAATCATTTTTTTGAAGGTTATTTAAAAACCCACTAATTGCAAATTATATTTAATTATATTATTAATCAGTAATTATATTAATAACATAAGTAGTTATTATTAATATAATATTGTGAATTATTAATTATTTTATTAATTGTATAATTAAGAGTACATTTTTGTTAATTATATTAATAATATAATTAGAATTTTTAATATAATAAATATATTGTAAATGACAATACTAATTATAGAATTAATATATTAATTAATCTAAGTTATTATATCATATTATATATTTATTAATATATTAATAATTTTAACTGATAATTAACAAAAAACAATTTATACTACATGTTGTAATTAATAAGTATAAAATAATATATTTTTAATTACTAATAGTTATTCTATCATCAACACCTAAAAATCTTAAATATATTAATTACCTATTTATGTATTAGTCTAATTAGTCTTATATAATTACATAATTAACTACCTATTAGTTGATATGTAATCCTTTAATTAATTATATTATTAATCAACAATTTTATACATATCGGCACCAAATAAATAATATAAATTTAAATTCTAAAAAATTAAAAGGCACGATATTGGGTTCTGTTTTCCAAAATATACCAAACCTTAATTTGTTTTCAAAAAATTATAATTTCTAAAACCAACTTAAAAAAAAAAAAAGATTCCCCATCCTTGCTCCACGTAACAATGGAATATATTTATAAACACTTCAATAAACAAATCAATCAGTACGTATATATTTTTTAAATTATATTATTAATTCGCAGGCCTTCCAGCGAGGTTATATAAACCCGTTCTTCCCTGAACCATGGCGTAAGGTTTTGCGGGTTGATATGAACGTGAACGGCCATGCGTCCTCCTTCCTCTCCATTCTCTGTTTTTGTTTTTGCTTCACTGTTTGTTCTTAATTTTGTTTTTGGTCGTGAAGATCTTGTAATCTAATGAAGTTTGTTTGAACTGATTCGTTTGTTAATCCAGAGTTTTTTAATTAGGGTTGCATGTGTAGATGGTGCAAGTAATGAAGGTTAAGGAGGGAGCTTTCTTTGGTCCAGTCATGGGGGCGATTAGGGTTTGATTCCCTGCCGACTCATTCGTTCAAATGCTGCGTTCTGCGAGAAAGGAAGTGGGTAAATGAGTGAATGATGCGGGAGGTGATTCGAATCCCGAGCTTTCTGTGGTTGGACTGAAGGGAGCTCCCTTCCCCATGCCTTCCATCATTTCATTTTTCCCTCTTCCTCTTGTTATAATTACTTTTGCCTGCCTAGGGTTTCTGATACTCTGCAACTGCCAGTTCCCATGCGGCCGCTCCCAGAATTGGACGCAGCGTTCCAAGAAAATTCCGACTTCCGATCCTCTCTCGTGCAGCCACGCCATTTTGCTTATATTTTCGGCGTTTTTAACCCCATTTTAGCCGCCAGGCTAACCCCTCTTTATTATGTACAGTGGATTCTTATATAATGAAATCCCAAGGTTTCTGGCAGTTCATCCTTTCTCGTGAATTTTGTTACTGTGCTGTGATCTGCAATCCTTTTGTGAAATTTTTCTAACTGCGAAAATGTAAGTCGATGGTGGGATGGTTTAGTATAAAGATTCAATTGATTTGACCATAAATTGTTTTTATTAAAGTAGTAGTTGTCCTCGAAGATCCATAGGTTTACGGTCTACAATGAACAGTTCAGCGAATAAGCGAATATTTTCAAACAGCAAAACGTACCGTGGTATATTTGTTTTTAAATATACTGTAATTATATAATTTTAAGTGTTTTTACACACACATATATATATATATATATATATCACGAACACCTAAATGTGCTTGCGAGGTGACTTGTTTTTCTTTTCATCCTCCCCACACATCATTTGCCTCATTAGGTTCACTAATCCCCCACTCGTCATTTGCTTCTTTTTTTGTGTTGTTTACAATCCGATGCCATCAATTTTTTAAACAACATTTAATTATTAATATTATTACTCTAAAATGATGTGATAATAGGAAAAATGATTTAACATCCCAATTTAATATTATTTGAATATACATATTTGTATATTTTTTTATTGAACATCTTAAATTAAAATTAATATTTTTTTCATAAAATCAACAATTTCTATATTTTTGTGATGTAATGATATTTATAATTAAATTAAATTAAAAAACATGCATATTTAAAATAAATATGATTACACGATTTGATTCAAGTGAAAAATAAGAAAAATCAGTTGAATAATATTTAGTTCTTCATATATTGAGGTTATGTAAGGATGAACAAAAAGTAAGTAAAAAATATGAAAAATTAGGTGAATAATATGTACTTTCATATATTAATGTCACGTAAAGGTGAATAAAAGTGAGGGTAAAATTGAAGTTAATGGTAAAAGTTGAGTAAGATTAAAATAAAGTTAAATAAAGGTAAATTAAAGTTTAATTACAGGTAAACTATGTTTTGTAAGGATAAATAAAACTTAAGTTGGGGTAAAATAAAATCAGGTAAGAGTCAACTAAAGTTATGTTATGATAAACAAGGGTAAAAAAAATAAAGGGTAAACTAACCGTAAGCTTAAAAAAAAGTTAAATGTTGATAAATTAAAGTTATGTAAAGGTCAAATATAGTTATGTAAAAATAAACTAAAGTTAAAGGAAACAAAGGTTATGTAATATGTATTATTGTTGTAATGTTGAATTTGTTTTCTTTGTTTGACGTATTTTAATATATTTACCTTTTATATTGAGATTTTAATCAATTAATGAATTGTAAGTGAATAAATTTAGGAAGAATAAATGATGAATATGAAGAGAGTGATGATTTTTTTGAATTTGTTAAACTCAAAACAAAGATATGATTTTTTTGTCTATGAAGTGTTTGAATATGAGAAATTTAAATTCAAGAGAAATTAAAAATGATATGATTTTCTATGGTTTTAACCATAATTATACACGTTGAATCTGACATGTTGAAATTGTTGGAGTTGATGTCTTATCACTAATTATTTTTTACTTTGATTACATGTATATTTGATGTATTGAATATTAATAAAACATTTCATCACATATTGTTCACTGTTCCACATGACTCTGATGTAATAATGTCAGAGTATATGTCGTATTGATAAGGTTATAACAGTTTCCCGCTGTGACGAGAACATTGAAGTGCTATGCTGATATTCTTCAATAATGTTCTATGGTTGGATAATGTATAATGATGTGACTCATAGTACATTTACTATCAGATGTGAGTAATCATAACCAGAAGAGGTTTCTTCTCATGAAATTCACATTTGGTAATCCTCAAGACGAGAGATTATGAGAACAAATCTGTCAATAGGAATTCTGTATGTTTTGATGTCATCATATATTCCTCTTTGGGAGCATGTGTAATGGCCCATAAACTTTAAGATTATCATAACTAACGCAGTTAGATTTGTTGACGAAAATCGTGATGATATATGTTTGTGGTGAGGTATGGTACATTGGGTGTGTCACGATTGATATGTCATTAATGGATAAGTTGAGAAATGATTTGTCCATTCTATCTTTATGAAAACTGATATCTCGACCATTTGATTGAAGTAGAACCGTCTTCTTAAATACCATTGTTATGGTGCAACGACGTGTTTATTTCAAATTGTCAAAGAAATATGTATCAAGCATATAGGTTGGTGACACAAATATGCTACATGTTTGATGAGATATTGTGACAAATGGATTATATTACACAATGAGTGTTCGTATGTGGTTGTTGTTGCAACATAATGTTCTTTCTCTTGGGTGTCTCGATCCGTTGCTAGATAGTAATCTTGAATTTTAGTCAAGCTCGTATAATACCAACAAGAAAGAATCTAAGAGGGTCAGACACTAAGTGTTTCCGATAATCTCGATTAAATTGTATTTGAATTTAATTAACCGAATAAATATTATTCTCCACAAAGTGGAATCATTTTATTCACATTTTATCGATCACGAATATTTGTTGATAAATGAAATATTTAAATTAAATATTTATTAGGTTCTTTAATAAATGTTAGTGTTCGAACGGAACAAGACCGTGTTTGATAATCAATATTAATTTACAAGCCGGTTAAATAATGTTTGTTATTGCACAAGTTGACATGCACCACAAAATAATAATATTATATAGCATGCGATTCATTAAAGGTTATAATATTATTTAAGGGCCAACATGCAATTATATAATTATTTTTATGTATACCTTAGCTTTATAAATAGATGATTATGTATATTGAGTAGAGCGTGCAATCAAAAATAGAGAACTACTGCGCACAACAAATTCTCTCTTGACTCCTCTTTCCCTCTCAAAAAACCAGAAACACAAAATAGATTCTTTCAAGAACGAAGGATGAGTGACCAACACATGAAACACAAGATAATCAATTCGCCACCCTAGCACTCGGAGACCGATTGACTTTGCTTGGAGATCAAAAGAGCGCATATGGATCACCACTATAAAGATTTTATCTTTAGATCCTCACAGCGCAATGAAGACAATCCGAAAGTGTCTTTTCAAACGATCGACATCTATATTGAAGAAATATCCTAAGTCAATGTATTCATTTCTTCCGATATTAAAAAAGTTAATTATAATTTTGACGTGTAATATCCTCTCTCGGGGTTTTGGGTATAGAAATATTAAAATAAAATTTACTATATCACTCACAACCGCACACTTCCACTGCGCCGAGAACCAAATAAGTGATATCAGAGCGGTCAGGTTTAAATTTATAATTATTTATTTGATTTTAAATCCATACGTAATCATGGTTGAATTTTCATTTCATATTATTCATTCCTTAATCCATTTTGAATTAACATATTATCGACATATTAATCATGTTTGTTTAGTGTTTCCTTTTCTTAAAGGTTTAAGAACAGATGAAAAAATATTAGAGATGCTATCGGGAATTGCCAAAATTTTGGCCGATAAGACAGGGTTACACGGCATGTAGCTAAATTAAACGTCGTGTACCCAAGTACACTGCACCTGGTCATGCCGCAGGATACATGACATTCCACAAAGTTATTACACGTGGTGTACATTGCGTGTTGATTGGCCAACCTGACACATGGTTGTCAGATTACATGGCTTGTATACGGTGTGCACTATGTTTAGTCTGCATGGGTTAGAATCATAAAATGCGCAATATGAGTGGTCATTATACAGGATCGAAATATGTGAGACCAACAACAATAAGCATTTATGATATACTTGACGTGTATGCGGTGTACACGCCTTGTAGTTCGTCAATTCTCGCATCTTAGATACACACGGAGTCCTCAGAATTATTATCTGGACACAAAATTTAAGATACACAATGTGTTGCTGGTGGCACACGTTGTGTAGCCTCTCACTTGACAACACGTTGAGTCTTTCGGCAGGTTGCACGAGCATGCGACATTCGGACTACACGACGTGTAGTTGGTCTGTACACGTCATGTGATCTAGCTGAGATACACGTTGAAGATCCAGACGAGTATCTCAAGCACACGGAATGCGGATACACAACATGTAGCTGGATGTACACGTTGTGTAGTCTATCTTAGTAAACACATTGAATCCCCAAACATGTGACCCAAATACATGAAAACAGAGGTACATGATTGTAACTAGATAGTACAGGCTGTATAGTCTCCCAATTATTAACAGAATTAAATAAAATTAAATTGACAATTGTAGCATTAAAACCTTACTACTTTGCTTGAAACTTGAAGTGTGACAATTTAACAAGGGTTTTTAAAAATTTTAAATTCTCAATTAATTCATTGTAATAAATTCGAAACTGATGTTTCTTTCGTTTATTGGACTTTAATGCCTTAATGATTGTTATCACCAAATGAATTCAGATTATCATTAAGATGAAATAGAATTAATTAATTAATTAATCAATTAATTAATTAATGCAAGCATGTTTATCTTAATAATAAAGAATAGACAATGAAATGAATGCTATCCATTTATTTTTGCGTATACATTATATGTATGACCATTCATGAGCTAGACTAAGATCAGTGTATGTGTTGACAATTATTTAATTTAATTTATTGTATGAGTTTAAAATTATTTATTATTAAATTATATTTGATGGAATGCAATTCATCACTCCCTCCATTATTATATAAGACATGCGTGTCCAAAGATATTTATGTAGTCATCATTTAACGAATAATTTGGTTCCCCTCACCTATATGTGAGTTATAAATACTTATAATTAATGGAGTTTTCCAAGATGTGTGGAGACGGTTCAAGACAAAACCATAATGATTCCAACCAAGGAGATACACAAGTGGATATCTGGAATGCCGTAACTCATGCCAAGACCGACAATATGAGTTATTTCCCCTAGGTCAAAGGTTGATTTAATATCCTCTCATTAAATCAACCATTAGATAATCCCATGAATGGGTCATTCAATTATTTTTTTCTTCTGTTTATGCAATTATTTATTTTATGGATGCAAGACCATGATCATATAAATATATGAATTAATGTGCAATGAAGGAATTTAAATAAATGGATTATGTGTAAATGTTTTATTAGCATAGTTAATTAATTAAGTAACATCCACTTAGTATTAACAAGACATGTAAAGGATAAAATAAGATAAAATTTATGCATAATAAATTTAAATCCCTCAATTAAATATTAAGTCATACTTGACCTTCAATTACTTGATTAGAAATGAAATCTTTAGAATTAAGTGTTTGACCAACCCTCATTGGGACACTTACTTTTAACCTGGAGTTCTTATGAAAGTTATGGGTTGAAATAATCATCTTACATCAGGAGAAGTAGCCCTCACTAGACTTAATGTAACATGGGAGCAACTATTGAGGAAATACAAGTCAGGATTTCAAGATAGGGGAGTCCACTCAATGGATCAAAGAGCTGAAAACCCATAGTTGGCCAAAACCTGCCTACCTAAATACCTTCAAATGGCTTGACCAACCCTCATTGGGGTTATATGAAGGGGCATATGAATCCTTGCCACTAGAATGTCCTAGAAAAAAGACATTCCAAGTTCAATGATGCGGGCTATTGACACTTGATAAAATAGTGAGATATTTAATAGAAATCTATTAATTTATTATTTCTCAAAAAAATTATAATCAAGAAAAATTACTAATAATATCATATTTAATTATAGAATAAAATGGAATTATCATCATCCACACTATCCCTACAATCAATATTGGAGAAGTACAACCATCTCACTGACATTACCTTCCAGGAGTGGTTTAGACACATTCAGGTTGTGCTATGACATGAATGAAAATCTTATGTGATAGAATCCTCAATGTGTGATCTGACTGTCAAGGAGGTGGGTGATGAAGAGTTAATTGTCTACGAAAAACATTTGAGTGACACAGTTGACACTCAATGTTTAATGCCTTAATCTATGTCTAGTGAAATCTTGAAGTCTCACGAAAACATGGATACATATATAATGCTTGATCACATCCGTGGTATTTACCAGGAGAGATCTAGACAAGAATGATTTGAGATTTTCAAGGCACTCTCTCAGAGAAATCATAGAGAGGGTTCCCCAGTTAGGCCTCACATAGTCAAGCTCATTGGCTACATTGAGAACCTAAAGGTTCTAGGGTTTAAACTGCCCAAAGAACTGTGCATCGATCTCATTCGAACATCACTCACTTAGAGCTTCTCCAGCTTTATTATAAATTTTAATATCAACAACATTGAGAAGTCTCTATCAGATATTCTCACTCTTCTTCTACAAGTAGATAAGGATACGAAGCGCAAAAATTCATGCATATTTATGGTGATCAAATGGAAAGGAAAATTGAAGAGCTCTAATTCCAAAGCTTCTTTACGCCCTTCCAAGAAGAGGAAGATCAAGGGGTATGTAATAGAATGATATACTATCTATTTTTCATGTGGCAAGAAGGTCCACAAGAAGAAAAACTACACCCATCCAAAGAATCAAGGAGAATCTTCAGGTGCATTTGTTATCAAGTGTAATTTATCTGTTTTTACAAATTGGGTATTAGATATATCTTGTGGTGATCACATATACATTCAAATAAAATAACCAATTACATTCATAAAAATTGATAGAGGAGATGTAGATCTACGAGCTGCCAACAAAGCTAAACTTGCTATTATAACTACCGGGGACTATCACCTCACATTACCGATATGAATGATCTTAGTTTTAAAGGGTTTTTATTACATGAAATTGGTTGCCAAAAAAATTAAATCTATATCAAGACTTTATACAAATAGATCTATTTTTAATTTCGTAAATAAATGTTGCTTCTTTTATAAGACAACATTTGTTATGGAAAGACACATTTAAATAATGATCTTTATGTGTTGGATTACACAAACCAAATGATGTAAATTGATAATGAAACTACTTCACATGAGTCATACCACTCCCAACTATGGAATCACTAGCTAGGTCATGTAAATTAAAAGCACTTGTCTAAATTATACTAAGATGAATATTTAGATTCTTTTGAAATAAAACCACTTGGTCTATGTCACGCATGATTACAAGGTAAAATGAAAAAAGCCCCATTTATTGGAAAAGGTGAAAGGGATAAATAGATTCATGGATTAGTTTATATAGATGTGTGTGACCCATTTACAATCGAGGAAAGGGGTGGTTACTCAAACATGATAACTTTTACTAATGATTTTAGTAGATATGGATATGTAAACTTAATGAGGTATAAGCCAGATTCTTCTGATAAATTTCTGGAATACATGATTGAAGTTGAGAATTAGATTGGTAAGAATATTAAGAAATGCAACTCAGACCGCGGTGGAGAATATCTTAATCGAGACATCATTGACTATTTATGAGAGTTTGAGATCCTATCTCAAGTCACTCCTCCTTATACACCATAGTGGAATGGTATAAGTTAAAGGAGGAACCACACCTTGTTGAATATGGTGATATCAATGATGATTCATACAAGTCTTCCATTATATTTTTTTGGGATACACAAGGCAAACAGTAGTAAAAATACTAAAATAATTTCCAACTAAAGTGGTATATGGTATACCATATAATTTATGGAATTGAATGAAACACATGTTGTCATACTAACATGTGTGGGGTTACAAAGTGTTTTTAAGGCCTCTTCAGGTAACAAACTTACACCCAAAGACACAAAGTGAACTTTTATTGGTTACCCTAAAGAAATAACAGGACATTACCAATATGACCCCTCAAACATAAAGATAATAGTGGAAAGACACACCATATTCTTTGAGAGGGATAATATCTCTAAAATAGATAGTGGGACAGAGATAGACTTTGATGAAGTTGAAGCTCAAGGTACAAAAGAGTTGAAACAATAACAGATTCCACAAAGAACTATAGAAAAATAAACTATTCTAGAGACAAAAGTACTGCACAGGAGTATAAGAGAGGTTAGAGAACCAGAACAATATGTTTTTCTAGTAACTGAGGATGGTGACTCATTATTAGTTGATAATAATGACCCTATAACCTATAAGAAATTAGTAAGTGGAAAAAATGTTTCCAAGTGGAAATAAGCCATCAATTCTAAAATGGATTCCATGTACTAAAACCATGTTTTGATTTTGGAAGATCCTCTAGTGGATGTAAAGCCTGTTGGATAAAATTGGGAATTCAAGAAGAAACTTGTCATGACCCGTCCTCGGGGCCCGTGCCGTGACTACCCCAAGCCTGCCTTCCATAGGCCAGGGGCTGGCGACTAGCACCAAGGCGTAAATCCCGGTAAAGGGAAGGCATTGCCTTTGTAAAGTAAACAAACAAACACCACAGAGTAAGCAAGCAGAAGTAAACACTAAGTAAAAACTGCTACAACAGTAAGTGCGGAAGTAAGTGGGCCAGAATACAAACCCAAACTGAAAGTAAAGTACAACTCGAAAGGGAAAAAAACAACTGAAAAAGTAAAGCCGCAACATCGAGCCTCCCACTAGAAGTCCCACCTGAATGGTGGGTACAGATAGCCTCCACTTCTCCTCGGGTCCAGCCGACCGCTCCGAGTACGTCCCGCCCAGTGGTCCACCTCCAGGTACCTTCTTGCTCCGCAAGCCTCCACCACGACCAGCGTTGTCCGTCGTCTGCAACCAACACAACGTAGTGCGGGCATAGCCCGTGCAGGGGTGAGTATAAGCTACTCAGTAGGGACCCCGAGACCCCCGAAGGTCTCCCAGAATCCGCAAAGGATAATCCACAAAGGAAAGATAAAATCACGAAGTAACATCCGACACTGATTAGGTATATTCCCATACATATACCTAAGTCATCAATTCTTGCTCGGCTCCAATATCCGAGCTCAAGTACAAACCAGTCCACACAGGAAAGAAAAACGTAAATCCACACAGGATAACACAACACAATCCACAAAGGAAAGCAAAACAGGATTCAGCTCACACAGGAATACTACTTCGTAAGACGATAGAGATGATCAGATGTAGCCACTGATTCATCTAAGCCGTCGGACCCACAAAGGATCGGTAGGTACTAACCCCCGCAATGACCCACACAGGATCGATCATGAAGTTGAACCCAAAGCTATTGGGAAACTCCTTCTCCATCAAGTACAGTGGTTATGCCGCTACAACCAAGCGCTTCCCTCTTACCTTGGACTGCTGTAGTACTATACCTATCGGGTACTGTGGGCCTGCTGTTACAACCAAGCGCTCCCCCGTGCCGCTACAACCAAGCGCTCCTCTGTCGTGGGTCTGCCGCTACAACCAAGCGCTCCCATGTGCCGCTACAACCAAGCGCATCTCTGTCGTGGGTTTGCCGCTACAACCAAGCGCTCCCCTGTGCCGCTACAACCAAGCGCATCTCTGTCGTGGGTCTGCCGCTACAACCAAGCGCTCCCCTGTGCCGCTACAACCAAGCACACCTCTGTCGTGGGTCTGCCGCTACAACCAAGCGCTCCCCTGTGCCGCTACAACCAAGCGCACCTCTTTCGTGGGTCTGCCGCTACAACCAAGCGCTCCCCCTCATAGCCTCCAGAGGTACTCCTTCTGTTGAGTACCGCTGGTCTGCCGCTACAACCAAGCGCTCCCCACTGGGCTATCCATAACACACTGAGTCGTTCGATCAGCAGTTGTCAAGTCTCAACCGGCTCTAGGGTTTCCGCACACAACAAGCTCGTTCCGGGAGGGTCCACTCCACGAGCTAAGAGGTCGATGCATCAACTGACATGTAGACCAGAGTTGTTGAATTCCAAGATGTACTGTAGTAGTCACTGCCGAAAACACGGAGGATTCCCGTACTGTTTTCATCATCGTCGCAGTCGAATCCACTGAGGATCTCTGTACAGTCGTCGTCGTCACAGCAGCAGTTGCAGCCAGCTCTAGGGTTCCCGCACACAGCAAGCTCGTTCGGGAGGGTCCGCTCCACGAGCCGAGAGGCTGATACATCAACTGACACATAGTTCAGAGTTGATGTATCCAAAAGTTCCGTATCGCCAACAGGAACTCAACGTCGCAGACGGCGCGTCAATCGGACGCCCGGTCTGAGAGTTATTGGCTTTTCCGTCCTAGGGGCCCGGTTGGTTTCTAAGGTAAAACCAACCTGAACGTACTCCACCTGCATCCAAACTTTGGACGGAGTAATCCAAAAGATCCGTCTCACTTAGAGGAATTCAACCAAGTCAACGGCACATCAATCGGACGTCCGGAGCTCAAGATATGAGCGTTTCCGCTCCGAGGGCCCAGTTGGTTTCGTGTACGAACCAACCCGGCCAAACCCAAAGTATTCCGAAACCTTGAGTGTAGTATACTGAAACGACCGTCTCGATCCAAGGATCATTTTTCCGCTGACGGCGAGTCGATCGGAGGCCCGTAGCTCAAGTTACGGGCAAAAGACCAAAAAGGTCCTGAAATGGGGGGTCTGGGCCCGGGTCGACCCGACCCGGTTCGGACCCGGTCCGACCCGGCCAGGGCGCGGCCCGGCGCGGCCGGCCCAGCTCGGCTCGGCCGAGTGGCCGAGCGACGCGGGGCGCTGCCCCTGCAGGGGGCCGCCCTGGTCAACGGACGCGGCAAGGCCGCGTCCTGTGTGCACCAGACCCGCGTGGCCGCGGGTCCGCTGGCGCCGCCGCCTCCGGCCGCCAGCGCTGGAAACCCGCACCGCCGGTGGCTTCCGCGGGCCACCAGAGTTGCTCCGGTGGTCCGATTTCCTTTCCGTCTGCGCCGCTGTTCCTCCCGGGTTCCGTTCTTCACTGCGGGATCATTAAATCGCCTCTGCGGCACGTTTCGTCGTCGCCCGCCAAATCCGCACAACAAGGAAGAACTGCGGAGGGTTGTCGGGCCGTGTTTGTTTGGCCCACACCCTCCATGTTAGGTGGTAACAACTGGGAGAAATAATCAACACATAGAAATCATAACACATAACAATTTTAATAAATTAAAATTGTTCTTATGAAACCGGGTTCTTTGTTTTGAACGGAAACATCCACGGAGTAAATTCGTTCCCAAATAAAATCCCTACCTCTTCAAGTCGTCGCACGCGCGTTCTTCGCGGAATTGATCATCGCGGAAGGAGGGAATCGTCGCGTCGTCGCGGTATCCGGCGTTGCGTCGACGAACTCCGAGGACCAAGAAACATCAGATTTAATTTTAATAATTAAATCCACATTGAGTTATAATCCACAAAGGAAAATTAAAGAACCGCAATCCCCTACCTTGTCGTTGTCGATCGAAGGTTGTTGTGGGGTTGGATCATCACAGAAGAAGCGTCGCAGAGGGAGAATCGTCGGCGTCGCAGTACACGGCGTCGCGTCGCTGATCTCCGCGGGTTCGGCGTTCTTCGTCAGAGGCCGGCGTTCTTCGCGTTCTTCGCGTTCTTCGCGAAGAAGGAGGAGGATCCTTAGAGATTCTTCAAAGGTTTAACACAACATTTCAAAAGGAAGGTGTGTTGGCCTTATTTTATTAACATGCCAACAAAACGAAAACATGTTAAGAAACGAACGAAATTAATTCATAGAACTAATTTCAATGAATAAACCGCCCATTTAATAGGAGCGTTTAATTGTTTAAGAAAACTCCCCAGTTGACTTTTATTTAATAGGGGTTTTCGTGGGTGCGTTACTTAGTGGAAAGAAACGGTGGGGCTCGTGCGGGCCCCACCTCACAAATATCCTACCAAGTGGGTAGGATATTTTGGATTGCACCCTATCCGTTCCAACTGAGCTTAAACAGTTTAAAGTGGTCTTTAAGCGGCTTTAAGTGAAATAAAAATAAAATTGTCGCACAACTTTATTTTATTTCATAACATAAAACCCAAAAATTAAAAACCACAACCGAGCAAACGCAAATCCGGAAGAGGCGTTTCTAAGAAAATACCGGTGCTGCGATTCCATCGGTGCCCTCAGAATTCGATTCCGAGCACCGGTTCAGAAGTTAGAAAAACCCGCTCGTCCGTTCACTGAACGTACCCGAGCCAAACTTTGGAAAATGATTTCGGGCACACCGGGCCTCAGAATCAGGTGCCGTCAGAGACTGCGTTCTTGTAAAAATCCAAAGAAAATTAAGGAAAAAAAAATTCCTTGAAATTTACGGGCCTTTACATTACTCCCACCACAGGGCTTTACGTCCCCGTAAAGCTTCACCACAAACTTAGGGATACAAAGGTGATACTGTGTACACATCTGAGCCTTCCACTCCCATGTGCTCACCGTGCTGCCAAAGAAGTGCAGAAGAGGAATCGACCGTCCTCCTAGGATCCGTTCCTGTCGATCCTCGATCCCCACTGGAACCTCCGTGAAAGTCACCCCAATGCCATCGTCCAGCTCCTCATGGTCGATGTTGTGTGTCGGGTCGTGCACGTATCTCCTCAGATGAGATACGTGGAAGACGTCGTGCACCCGGTGCAATTGAGGTGGTAGAGCCAGGCGATAAGCCACCTCGCCAACCCTGCTGAGGACCTGGAAGGGTCCGATGAAGCATGGAGACAACTTGCCGCCTCGACCAAATCTCCGTAACTCACGTCGGGGTGAGACCCGTAAGAAGACGTGGTCGCCATCCGCGAACTCCAGTGGCCTCCGCCTCCTGTCAGCATAAGACTTCTACTGGCTCCGAGCTGTCCTAATCCGCTCCTGGATGACCTGGACCTTCTCTGTCGTGGCCTGGACCATCTCCGGTCCCACAAGAGCTGCTAAGATTTCTCCTTTGCCGATAAGAGAAATCTGGTCTCATCCCGTGGATGAACCACTTTCTTTGCCTAATACAGTCAATCCCGACATGGATGATACTAACCCATACCAAGGATGACGTCGTAAGGCCTCGACGCTACTACCAAGAGATCCAACTGTTACTCTCACCTCCAAGGGTTGAGTCACACTGTCGGCATCAGTGTGTGGTAACTGGGTCTCCTCCAGTAGGTATCTCTCAAGCGAGGGTCAAGTCAACAGTCTAAACCAGAACCTCTTAGTAACAAAAAAAGAGAGGATAGGGAAGTAAATTCCACAAGAAAAGGTGTCTTTTATTACTGCAAATCAAGTACAAAGACACAAAGCATCTACAAACATACATCAACAAAACTAGAAGCAACATGAACAAAAGTCTCCAGGTCTGGAGCTAGTCCCGCTCCTGTCTATCTGCTCTCGGAGCTCCATGATCATAGGCCTCAGCTGCCTGAAGCTAATCTCTCCCATGTCCTCCTGTCCCCTGCGGTCGGGGTGGACCTCCTGGTGGTGGTGGTGGCAACACCCTGAAGCGTCGTCCACCTCCAGCTACACGGACAGCTCCCCTGCGATGGCCGCCTGCTCCTTGCGGCCCGCCCTGATCGAACCTCTGCCTCTGCCTGGGGGGTCCTTTGTTCATCTGCTGGTCATCTGTATGGCGGGTCGGACAGTCACGAGCCATGTGACCAACCCCGCCGCAGGAGTAACACTGTCCGCTCATGGTAAGTCGTTGTCCACCCCAGGTGCCTCGCACAATCGATCCTGAGTCATGCTGTCGACCACTTGTATGTCTAGTCCTCTTGGACCCCTGCGTCATCTGTCTACTGCCCGCAACAGAAGAATCTGCCGCACGTCGGCTAGTGGTGGGTCCTGATACTGAAGTATGCTCAGCAAGGAAACTCTCTACTAGGAGGGCTCGCTCCAACACCCCTACCTGTGTCGGAATGCTGTGAGAAACAACTGAAGCTTTGATCTCTCTCCTGAGTCCCTGCTCGAAGGTTTGGGCCTTGAAGAAAGGGTCTCGTACCATGTCCGTGGAATAGCGCGAGAGATCGGTAAACCTCACCGCATACTGGGCTACTGTCATGCTGCCCTGCTGCAGCTGTAGTAGCTCCTGGATGTGCACCGCTCGGAGGGTGGCTGTGACGAACTCTGAGCGAAAAAGGCTCTCAAAGTCTGTCCAAAGAAGTGATGCCTCGTCGTGCACCTTGAGCATCAAGCTCCACCATCTGCCTGCTGCCGCATACAGGAGGCTCGCTGCAAGGACCACCATAAGGTCTGCTGGTGTCCTCACTAACCGGAAAACTCGTACAACCGCCTCTAGCTAGTCCTCGGATGCCTGGGGGTCCGTCTCCCCACGGAACCTGGGCGGTCGCTGGCGCTGGAACTCATGCAGTGCACTAAGGCGACATGCATCGTCAGCGGCCGGGGCTGGAAGTATCGGTGGCTCGGCGGGTAGAGGTACCGTCGGTGCCTCTTCTGTCAAAGGGCCTTGTACCGAGGCCTCATCGCTCAGCGGGCTATCGTCACGCTCAACTCTCGGAACCCAAGCTGGCTGCCGTCGTGGGGCCATCCTGAAAAGGAAACAGGTGCGCCACGGTCAGAACAATATACCTGGTGAGCTGATACAAAGTAATCACAAAGAAAACTTGAACACACATGCAATAAATGTTTTCGTGCATTAAGTCGGAAATCAGAAGTCAGGGTCCGGGTGTACGGATACGTCGGCCGCCACACCAACACTAGACTCCCTGGGCTGATAACCACACCCAATACACTTAACACTATTGCTTCACATAGAAAAATATCAGAGTCTGCAGTAGAACCGAACTCCTCTGATACCAATTTGTCACGACCCGTCCTCAGGGCCCGTGCCGTGACTACCCCAAGCCCGCCTTCCATAGGCCAGGGGCTGGCGACTAGCACCAAGGCGTAAATCCCGGTAAAGGGAAGGCATTGCCTTTGTAAAGTAAACAAACAAACACCACAGAGTAAGCAAACAGAAGTAAACACTAAGTAAAAACTGGTACAACAGTAAGTGCGGAAGTAAGTGGGCCAGAATACAAACCGAAACTGAAAGTAAAGTACAACTCGAAAGGGAAAACAGCAACTGAAAAAGTAAAGCCGCAACGTCGAGCCGCCCACTGGAAGTCCCACCTGAATGGTGGGTACAGATAGCCTCCACTGCTCCTCGGGTCCAGCCGACCGCTCCGAGTACGTCCCGCCCAGTGGTCCACCTCCAGGTACCGTCCTGCTCCGCAAGCCTCCACCACGACCAGCGTTGTCCGTCGTCTGCAACCAACACAACGTAGTGCGGGCATAACCCATGTATGGGTGAGTATAAGCTACTCAGTAGGGACCCCGAGACCCCCGAAGGTCTCCCAAAATCCGCAAAGGATAATCCACAAAGGAAAGATAAAATCACGAAGTAACATCTGACACAGATTAGGTATATTCCCATACATATACCTAAGTCATCAATTCTCGCTCAGCTCCAGCATCCGAGCTCAAGTACAACCCAGTCCACACAGGAAAACAAAACATAAATCCACACAGGATAGCACAACACAATCCACAAAGGAAAGCAAAACAGGATTCAGCTCACACAGGAATACTACTTCGTAAGACGATAGAGATGATCAGATGTAGCCACTGATTCATCTAAGCCATCGGACCCACAAAGGATTGGTAGGTACTAACCCCCGTAATGACCCACACAGGATCGATCATGAAGTTGAACCCAAAGCTATTGGGAAAATCCTTCTCCATCAAGTACAGTGGTTATGCCGCTACAACCAAGCACTTCCCTCTTACCTTGGACTGCTGTAGTACTACACCTATCGGGTACTGTGGGCCTGCTGCTACAACCAAGCGTTCCCCCGTGCCGCTACAACCAAACGCTCCTCCGTTGTGGGTTTGCCGCTACAACCAAGCGCTCCCCTGTGCCGCTACAACCAAGCGCATCTCTGTCGTGGGTCTGCCGCTACAACCAAGCGCTCCCCTGTGCCGCTACAACCAAGCGCATCTCTGTCGTGGGTCTACCGCTACAACCAAGCGCTCCCCTGTGCCGCTACAACCAAGCGCACCTTTGTCGTGGGTCTGCCGCTACAACCAAGCGCTACCCCTCATAGCCTCCAGAGGTACTCCTTCTGTTGAGTACCGCGGGTCTGCTGCTACAACCAAGCGCTCCACCACCGTGAGTCTGCCGCTACAACCAAGCGCTCCCCACTGGGCTATCCGTAACACACCGAGTCGTTTGATCAGCAGTCGTCAAGTCTCAACCGGTTCTAGGGTTTCCGCACACAGCAAGCTCGTTCTGAGAGGGTCCACTCCACGAGCTAAGAGGTCGATGCATCAACTGACATGTAGACCGGAGTTGTTGAATCCCAAGATGTACCGTAGTAGTCACTGCCGAAAACACGGAGGATTCCCGTACTGTTTTCATCATCGTCGCAGTCGAATCCACTGAGGATCTCTGTACAGTCGTCGTCGTCACAGCAGCAGTTGCAACCAGCTCTAGGGTTCCCGCACACAGCAAGCTCGTTCGGGAGGGTCCGCTCCACGAGCCGAGAGGCTGATACATCAACTGACACATAGTTCAGAGTTGATGTATCCAAAAGTTCCGTATCGCCAACAGGAACTCAACGTCGCAGACGGCGCGTCAATCGGACGCCCGGTCTGAGAGTTATTGGCTTTTCCGTCCCAGGGGCCCGGTTGGTTTCTAAGGCAAAACCAACCCGACCGTACTCCACCTGCGTCCAAACCTCGGGCGGAGTAAGCCAAAAGATCCGTCTCACTTAGAGGAATTCAACAAAGTCAATGGCACGTCAATCGGACGTCCGAAGCTCAAGATATGAGCGTTTCCGCTCCGAGGGCCCGGTTGGTTTTGTGTACGAACCAACCCGGCCGAACCCAAAGTATTCCAAAACCTTGAGTGTAGTGTACCTAAACGACCGTCTCGATCCAAGGATCGTGTTTCCACTGACGGTGCGTCGATCGGAGGCCCGTAGCTCAAGTTACGGGCAAAAGACCAAAAAGGTCCTGAAACGGGGGGTCTGGGCCCGGGTCGACCCGGTTCGGACCCGGTCCAACCCGGCCAGGGCGCGGCCCGACCCGGCTCGGCTCGGCAGAGCGGCCGAGCGACGCGGGGCGCTGCCCCCGCGTGAAAGCACCGCGGCCCCCGCGGGGGGCCGCCCTGGTCAACGGACGCGGCAAGGCCGCGTCCTGTGTGCGCCGGACCCGCGCGGCCGCGGGTCCGCCGGCGCCGCCGCGCCGGCGACCCGCGCCGCCGACCCGCGCCGCCGGTGGCTTCCGCGGGCCACCGGAGTTGCTCCGGTGGTCCGATTTTATTTCCGTCTGCACCAATATTCCTCTCGGGTTCCGTTATTCACTGCGGGATCATTAAATCGCCTTTGCAGCACGTTTCGTCGTCGCCCGCCAAATCCGCACAACAAGGAAGAACTGCGGAGGGTTTTCGGACCGTGTTTGTTTGGCCCACACCCTCCGTGTTAGGTGATAACAACTGGGAGAAATAATCAACACATAGAAATCATAACACATAACAATTTCAATAAATTAAAATTGTTCTTATAAAACCGGGTTCTTTGTTTTGAACGGAAACATCCACAGAGTAAATTCATTCCCAAATAAAATCCCTACCTCGTCAAGTCGTCGCACGCGCGTTCTTCGCGGAATTGATCGTCGCGAAAGGATGGAATCGTCACGTCGTCGCAGTATCCGGCGTTGCGTCGACGAACTCCGAGGACCAAGAAAGAGCAGATTTAATTTTAATAATTATATCCATATTGAGTTATAATACACAAAGGAAAATTAAAGGACCCCAATCCCCTACCTTGTCGTTGTCGATCGAAGGTTGTCGTGGGGTTGGATCATTGCGGAAGAAGCGTCGCGGAGGGAGAATCGTCGGCATCGCGGTACACGGGGTCGCGTCGCTGATCTCCGCGGGTTCGGCATTCTTCGTCGGAGGCCGGTGTTCTTCGCGTTCTTCGCGTTCTTCGCGTTCTTCGCGAAGAAGGAGGAGGATCCTTAGAGATTCTTCAAAGGTTTAACACAACATTTCAAAAGGAAGGTGTGTTGGCCTTATTTTATTAACATGCCAACAAAACGAAAACGTGTTAAGAAACGAACGAAATTAATTCATAGAATTAATTTCAACGAATAAACCGCCCATTTAATAGGAGCGTTTAATTGTTTAAGAAAACGCCCCAGTTGACTTTTATTTAATAGGGGTTTTCGTGGGTGCGTTACTTAGTGGAAAGAAACGGT
The DNA here is from genome assembly GCA_963277665.1 of Viscum album. NCBI lineage: Eukaryota > Viridiplantae > Streptophyta > Magnoliopsida > Santalales > Viscaceae > Viscum > Viscum album. The sequence goes on along the minus strand of OY728130.1, from coordinate 581,035,619 downwards.
GGGGCTCGTGCGGGCCCCACCTCACAAATATCCTACCAAGTGGGTAGGATATTTTGGATTGCACCCTATCCGTTCCAACCGAGCTTAAGCAGTTTAAAGTGATCTTTAAGCGGCTTTAAGTGAAATAAAAATAAAATTGTCGCACAACTTTATTTTATTTCATAACTTAAAACCCAAAAATTAAAAACCACAACCGAGCAAACGCAACTCCGGAAGAGACGTTTCTAAGAAAATACCGGCGCTGCGATTCCATCGGTGCCCTCAGAATTCGATTCCGAGCACCGGTTCAGAAGTTAGAAAAACCCGCTCGTCCGTTCACTGAACGTACCCGAGCCAAACTTCAGAAAATGATTCCGAGCACATCGGGCCTCAGAATCAGGTGCCGTCAGTAACTGCGTTCTTGTAAAAATCCAAAGAAAATTAAGAAAAAAAAATTCCTTGAAATTTACGGGCCTTTAGAAAACTAGTCATGGAAGGACAAGTCAGTACCTATAAGGCAAGAATGGTTGCAAAAGGGATTAAACAATGTCAATACATTGAATATGAAAAAACCTTTTCACCAGTTCCAATTTTGAAATCTATTAGAATTATACTTTCCATTACAACCTACCATGACAATGGGATTTGTAAAATGGATGTCAAAATAGCCTTCTTTAACGAGAACCTCTGGGAAGATGTCTATATGACACAACCTGATGAGTTTGTGACTCCAAAGGATTAAAAAACGATATGTGTAATGACCCAGATTTACTCAGGCCTTCCCTTTGTGAAAATCTAGTGTTTAGGGTGTTCTGAGAGGCAATAGTAACTCATTTTAAGAGTTTTTCCAAATTTCTAGTTTTTCTAGTTTTTCCATCGATAACTCAGGGCATCGACGTCAACATGTCAGTGCACCGGCATGTCAGTGCATCGGCATGTCAGTTCATCATTGAGTCAAAGGCGCCAGCATCAATGAGTTTGGAGCATTGATGTTAGTGAGTCAAAGGCGTCGATATGGGCGAGTCAGGAGCATCAGTGTCGATGAGTCGAGGGAGTCAGTGTCAGTGAGTTAGGGAACTGATAAGTCAGGGCGTCGGTAGGTTGAGATGTTAGTAGATCAAGGAATTAGAAGGTCATTGCATCAGTATCTCAGTTCTGGTGGCTCAGCATTGGTAGGTCGCGTCGGTGACTCACCCATCGGTGACTCATTTGCAGTTTTCCCAATTTTTCCCAGTTTTCCAGTTTCGCCCATCGTATGTCTTATTTGATATAAACTGAGTTTAAAGACTTGTTTGGGTATTTTTAATATAAATTTGAAGGATATTAAGTATATTTTTAATATCCTAACATTCTCGGGGCTTTGAGATACTCAAACCATGCAATCCTGACCACAATCTCACTTTTAATGGCTTTTGAAACCGTTCTTCCTTTAATATAGGATCTGGCTCTTCAAAGCCGAGATCTTACTTTCCCATTATATTTTCCACTACCTCTTGGTGTACCTAGAGTTTTCCTCCCTAGATGAGTCGTGCACCTATTCTAGAGCCCCTTCTTCTCAGTAGTATTGGAGTTCTTCTCTACTGCTCGCACAATCCCCTGTTCTTGACGCAAAGAGGATCTCTAGTCACCTGTTGTTCCCGTAGGGATTTCTTATACCTATCTTAAATTGTGAATTATTTGGGGTGGGTGTAATAATGATTCCTTGTTAAGAATAGATGAATAATTTTCTTAAAATAAGAAATAAATGAGAAGGGAATATGATCAAAAGATAAAGGGGGTAATGAAACAAAGGGTTGGGAGTGGATTGACGTTTGATCATCTATTTTATTTTGATATCCCTCTTTCCTTATGGATTTTTGTGGTTGTATGTCTTCTGAAAATCATGTATGTTGGTGGTATTTTCATACCCACTGGTGTTTTTCTGTTTGTTTTCATCATTTTTTTTGATAAATGGCGGTAACATGAAATCTTTTTGATCACATATACTCAGTTAAATGAAATGGATTTCCTAGGATGAAAACCCTTGTATGATCACCCATATTTATCAAGTCGATTAAAGAAAAGAATTTACCAAATCTATATATATATATATATATATATATCTTTTTGATAGGTGTAGCTGAGTACTGTGTTCTGTTGGGTTTTCGTGTGAGTTGTGTGGTACTATTGTTGGGGGAACAGTTATGGGTACATGGGTGGACGAAGGAGTTGGTTCTGTTAGAAGGGCGTGGGACGTGTGTGCAGCGGGGCTGTGGTCTAATGGTAGTTGTTGTGGGTTTGGTGTGTGGGGCTATATATGTGGTGTGCTGGAGTCTCAGGTTAAGATACCGATTGATTGTGGAATGGATGGACTTATATGCAGTGGAACTGCCTTTGTTTGTGTTGTGGCTGTTGAACGATGTTGGGCAGTGATATTGAAGGGTGGTTATGAACTTGTATGCAGGGGGATGCATCTAAGATTTTTTTTTTGGAAAAGGTATTTGGGGATGGGTTTTATGAGAAGGATTGTGTGATATAACCTTGAGATATGATAGTTGGCAGTGGTTGAATGGGGGCGTGCAGTGGGACTATAAATCTAACTTTGATTGTTGTTTTGATATGGTTGTGGTTGGTAGTTTCCCGATAGTGCTAGAAATAAATTAAAGTGAATCCATAAGTTAATAAATGGAAAGTGTTTAAATGAAAAAGGGGTTGGGTTATGCTTTGGTAGTGTTTGTTTTGTGGTTGTGCATATAGGAGTAGTAGAAATGTGGTTCTTTATGAGTTGGTTGTTTGTTTTGAGATTCGTAAGTTGGTGCTGAGTGTTTTATTAACTATATATATATATAAATTGTAGTTCCTTGAGATTTCTATACGCACCCCACCCCTATTGAGCACCATGTTCTGAACACCCCCATTTCACGGGGGAGGGTGTCTTTCCCAACATCCAGGTGGGAGGATGTATGGCTAGTTACTGAATTTCTTCCTCACACCCTCTTCCGGTTCTTACCACTCGAGCATATCCAGGAAGGCTCTAATGGCTTGAGGTTTACCATAGTCCGAGATCCTTCCGGAATGTTTGTTGTGGATGAGAATCCTAGGTGTTTGCGGGCTAGTATTATTTTCTCAAGTGTCTTCGGGATGAGGCCCAGGTGTCCTCATGTGAGAGGCACGGTTGTTGTGGCCCAGGTGTCTGCGGGTGGGATTGTGTGTTGTTTGAGGCCCTAGTGTGTGCAGGCAGGTTGTGGCAGTGGGATTGTGTATGAGAATATTGGTAGCATCAAGAAGGTTTCCATTAGGAATGAGAAACTAACCAGTGGGAAAGTGGTGTGGGGTACCAAAATTTCGATGTGCTTATAATAATACCTTAATTGAATTGTATTATTTGGTGAGTGTGCCTTGGTGAGTCTGGGATGGTTACTACTCCTTGGTAGGTGCTTTGAGGTTCTACTATTTTCTCACAAGGGCATTAGTATGTTCCCCCACTTGTGCACAAGTGGCTTTATTTTTCCTATTGGGTATACTTGTATACTCACCCTATGTCTCTAAAACTATTTTTAGGTTTCCAGGAGGACTTCGAGGACCGTGATGGACTTTACTAGCTCAGGAATCGGGATTAGTTGTTGTTTCTTCTTAGTATCTTTTCTTTTGGTACTTTAATTTGAAGTATTTTTGTACCTTGTATTAGCTTTACTTTTGAACATGAATATAGGGATGGTTTTTGGCTTTTCTTTTACCTTTACTTTAGTGTTGTTTGGGATTTTACCATCTTATCTCCCGATCCTATTTTCATAAAAGGGTAAATCCTTTTATTTTTTTGTGAGATTCTATACCCATGGTGCAATTTTATACTCTAGGTCCTACTGAAGGCGGGTCTTGGGGGGTTATTATCTCTTCTTCATCTTGAAGAAGGAAGGGCGTTGCGCTTTGTTTCCCCTTCTCTCATCTTGAGGAAGGTGGGTCATGAAAGAATGGTATTAGAGGGGATGAGGTTTGGGAGTTGAGAGATAGGATAGAGTTCAGAGTTAGGCACAGTGGGGATTTTATGGGATGGTAGGGAAACAATGTTAAGAAATCTTGGTACATGAAATAGGCTAGGGAAGACCGACCGAGACCCAATATATTAGGGCCACCTGAGATCCGATGAAAAGTCTCTGGACCTACTAAACGAAGAAGTGAGGCTATAATGATTGTAGGGTAGTGACCCTAGTAAAGTTACATGCATTATAATGACTTGTGTTCTTGTGTGTCTTGGGTTTTTTTGGGAATTTAAAATAAATGAAGAGTTAAAATGAATTTAAAGGAAAATTTCTACACTACCCAGGCATAGGAGTTCCTTGTTTACTTTTTTAGCTATAGCACCCAGACGTCATCCACGTGTGGTACGAGTAGTTGAGGCCCAATAGATTGACCTGGTTGATTAGTAGAGGGCCGATTGAGAAGAAGAAGATGACCAGTGGCAGAAGATACTTCATGCCTTCCAGTGGAAGACTCAGGGAAAGTATGAGGGTAGTTTCTCAGACATGGATATGGAGAATTGGACTGAGGAGTTGGTGACCAATTTTAGCTCGATTCGGGCTCCGAAAAAGTATTTGGTTCCTCTAGCGGTGATCTAGGTGATGGTAAAAACATTTCAGTGGTAGATTCTTTACCTCAAGGAGAGGAATGAAATTTATGTTACGTGGAATGACTTTGAGAAGGAGTTCAAGGAGGAATTCCTTTCCTCCATAATGAAGGCCGAGAAGAGGTAGGAGCTACTCGCCCTCTATTAGGGGAGTATGTCGGTAAGGGAACTGAGGATCCAAGTCAAGGATCTCCTATGCTTCGCACCGAATCTCTTTCTGGATGAGGAATCTCGAGCAAGATGCTTAGAGGAGGCACTCTGACCTTCTCTTCTGCATGACATCACTCCCTTTACTCTACTAACATTCTTAGAGGTTGAGAAAAAGTCCGAGGTAGTCGAAAGGATTCACTCACTTGGAGGTGTGCCATGAGAGGGGAGCCATCCAAGTTCGTCAAAGGGAAAGGCAGTCAGCAGCAGTTCTCCAGCATTAGGGCCTTCCAGGTTTTGACCAGGGGGAAGTAGGCCTCAGTAGTTCCAGTTCTTATCTCTTAGTCCTTGCCATTTCCCCATGGAACTGGGATTGAAGTGATTTGTATGTAGAGTTCATGGACATCTTCAGAACCAGTTCACAGTTCGAGCATTGTACAATGGGTGTGGGCAGGTTTAGCACCCACCTCAGCAACAACAGTTTCAAGTCAGGCCTTTCCAACAACAGGGACATCGAGCTCCCGATCCACCAAGGGTAGATGGTGCTGGGGGAGGCCAACCTCAGGTTTCTCCTCATGGACCTCGACCAGGGTGTGGTTGGGGAGGAAACAAATAGTAGAGGGGTAGAGGATCTAGGGGTGGGTAGTTACATGCCATCGAGGTAGAAGTTCTAGTGGGGCTGAAGGTTGTTCGAAGTATGATCGGTCTGTTTTGTACTCTCGCATATACTTTTTTTTGATTCAATAGATTCACAATCCTTTGTTTCACCTGGTCTAGCCCATGCTCTAGGACTAGAAATAGAGATACTTTCCATGCCCCTAGTGTTTAGTAGGCCAGTTGGAGGTCAAACTAGTTTGTTTGATGTTTTCTGTGGATGTAGACTGATGTTGGGGCTGCATCAGTCCAGTGGGGACCTTCTTCTGCTACAGATGCAACTATACTATGTCATCTTAAGAATCTACTAGTTGTTTTCTGTGCACGTCGTTATTAATTTCTTCTAAAGGAGATTTGTGTTCTCAGATATGGACAGTCATTGTATAGTTTTCATTGGTGAGCGAGGCTATCAACTGGGTAGTCGGTGTGTAGAGACTCTTCTATCCTTGTTGGTCGAGCCGTTAGTGGGATCAGTGGACACAGAGATGGTAGGGGTTCTGGTGGGTGTTAGAGAGTTCTTGTATTTCTTCCCAAAGGAGGTTGTGACACTACCCCCTCAATGTGATGTTGAGTTTGGAATAGAATTGCAACTCGGTTCCCATCCGATTTTGATGGCTCCCTATCAGATGGAGCCTTATGAGTTACAAGAGTTATGAATTCAGGTTGACGACTTGATGAATAAGGGTTTTATCTGGCCAAGTGTGTTTTCATGAGGTGCTCCATTCCTATTCTCAAATAGGCATACAATGGTCTAAGATTGTGCATAGACTACCGAAGTCTGAATCATGTGACGGTCAAGAATCGTTAACCTCTCCTGAGGATCAAAAATATTTTAGACTAGTTAAAGGGAGCGGGTTGGTTCTTGATGTTATTAATAGTTTCATGAATTATTATACACTCCCTTTACTTATTTTATATGAAATGTGCATAATTTTTGTGAAATAGCAATGTTTTAATACTAAGTATAATTTTTGAGCATTTTTAGAAGTAGTCCAATTGAGTCAGTTTACTATTTTATTTATACCTATCACCCTAATGATCCAAATTGTGTGGTTTATATTTTGTAGGATTCCTAATTCAATATATAACATTTTATTATAAGGGATCATGGTCCAATTCTTCCATTTGAAGGCTCATATGGACCACACAAGAAGGCCTACAAAATCAATGAAGAAACTGGACCAGCCATGAAGATTTACTTTCTGGGATAAATCAGGAAGTCCAAATTAATTTTTTATCCTCCAACGTTTGGGGGAGAATATAATGAGTCTTGGATAAAAATTTCAAGGACCAAATCCAAAGACAAGGGGCCCAAATGATTCATTTAAACTCATCCCACCATTTTGGTTGGGAATTAAAATCAGTATAGTATTTATGACATGTCTCCTGATATAGTAATCAAATCAAGATGATATTAATCAGTGTGAAAGATAAGATATATATGGAAGACTTTGTTTAAGAATTCATTCATATTTGAAGGCCTCTTCCTATTCCAAAATCCATTCACATTTTGGCCATCAAAAAAGCATGGATTGAAATGGACATTTTAACTTTGTTTAATAAAATCGCCATAACTTTGGATCCATAGGTCCAAATGACTCCAAATTTTGATATACATCATCCAAAATTATTATATACAACTTTTAAGAAGGAGATATCTCAATATTATGCTTTATGGATGTCCAAATCATCGATCCAAGTGGAGGGACAGATTGTAAATTCCAACAGTCCACTTCCTTGAGCTATAAATACATACCCCTCATCTCCTTCAAAGGGGTTGGAATTTCAGAAGATAGGATCACATATTGGAACGAAAAAATACTTTAAAAAGGCCTGAGAGGACCTTCGATACACATGTTTTTACTTGAGATACCTTTCCTCCTCTCTTTGTTTTCATTTACTTTTTTGTTCTTCATTTTTGTAATATTGTAAGTCTCTTTCTTTGTAATTCTGTTTTAATGAAAGTTTCTTCTTAAATATCTATTATTCTCATCCAAATTCTATAGTTTCATATTAATGTTCTTAAAATAGTTTAAATATAGTTGAATCCCCTACCCTTCTTTTCCTTTCTCATTCAATCTAAAGTTCATTTTTAATTCTCATCATCGTTTTTGTGTGTGTGTTCGATGCAAAACTCTTTTCTTATCCCTTTCTTTTTCTTATCTTCTTAGTTTATCATCACAATAATTATAACCAGATTACTAATCATTTAAATGGATGAGTAAATCTACCATTGGTTTGAGTTATAATTTTGGGATATTAAGTGATTGAGTGCCTTTTCTCGATGAGTATTATTTAAGTTAATATTGTGTATGTTGAACTTTATATGTCATGGATTAATGACATGTTTTGTTTAATATGTGGATTCCATGGATTATTGGAACCAAAAATACACTACCATAAATAATTAATGGTAATTATTAGAACCCTAAGTTAAGTTATGGCTTGGATTAAAGCTTTAACACTTGGGAATTTCGATCAAAATCATCTTGTGAAGTGTGTATTAATTTAATGCAATATAAAGCAAAGCTCAAGGATATCATAAGCTTAAATCCCCAATAATGAACTCACCCCAATATTTATCAATTTGTTAAATCAAACATCATCCATAAATTATTTCTTAATCTCTGCAAACAAACCCCCCAATCAGAATACAATTAACTAAAAACAATAGAGTATAAAAAAGTATCATCGCCGAGGATTCGACCCAAGTGCTGCTATACACATTAGCAGAGAATTGGAACCTTGACCGGTCGATAGAAGAAAATTGACCATGCTTTTAGCTCTCTAGGATTGATATGCAGTTTGGATATCACCAGTTGAGGGTGAAGGAGAGTGACATCCTGAAGATTGCTTTCAGATGTAGGTATGGGAAATTTGAGTTCATGGTTATTCCCTTCGATGTCATGAATGCACCAACCATGTTCATGGGACTCATAAAATTTATTTTCTATGAGTTCCTGGACCAGTTCATCATCGTATTCATCGATAACATTCTGATCTACTCAAGGTTAGAGGAGGATCACATCGAGCAACTGAGGACTGTCTTGGGGGTCCTCTGACACCACCAGCTCTATGTGAAGTTATCCAAGTGAAAGTTCTGGATGTGATAGGTGCACTTCCTTGGACAAGTACTGTCAAATAAAGGGATAGTAGTAGACCCATAAAAGGTCAAAGTGGTTTTTTCTTAACCAAAAACCAAGAATGTGGTGGAGGTTCATAGTTTCCTGGGTCTGGAAGGATACTACCAGAGGTTCGTACCCAACTTCTCTCGAGTTGTAGATCCATTGATGGTATTGACCAGAAAAGACCAGACCATCATGTGAAGTGAGCAGTGTCAAGCAGCTTTCAGCTACCTTAAGGGGAAGCTGGTCAGTGCCCCAGTGATCATATTTACAAAGGAAGGGGTGATGTTCGAGGTGTTCTATGATGATTCCGGCCTAGGCTTGGGATGTGTATTGATGCAGTGGCAGAGAGTAATCTCTTATGAGTCTAAGAAGTTACGTCCTCACGAACGTAACTATCACTACTACAAAAACGACCTATATCAGTGCTCAAAACAAGCTTTAACAGTGCTACAAAAGCGCTGTAAAGCTCAACGCTAAAATAGGGGGGTCCCTTTTATCAGCGCTCCAAAAAGCGCTGATAAATGCCACTTTTATCAACACTAAAAAAAGAGTCGATAAAAGAGCCCTTTATCAGTGCTTTTTTAGCGATGATAAAAGGGGCCTTTATCAGTTCTTTTTAAAAAGCACTGATAAAAGTCAAAAAAATAAAAGAAAAATAAAAAAAAGCACGGGGAGAGCTTTTATCAGAGCTTGACCCCCCCTTTATCAGCACTGGGAGGTCTCCCACGTGCTGCCCTTCCTGCGCATCCTCACACGTGCGCACCACCTTTTCCTCCACCCAAACTCGAACCCGCAACCTCTCCCTATCACGGATGCACCTTTACCACTAAGCTATTTTATTTTTTTCTCTATTTAATGATATATATTTATTTATATATATAGTTATATTTATTCATATATTGATATAGATTCATATTAATATAAATATATTTATTCACATATTAGTATATATATATTCATTTTTATATTAATATATATTAATATTTATTTATTTATATATATATTTTTAGTTATAATCTATTATCCGTATATTTATTTGTATATTAATATATACTTATAAGATTAGTTTTAAATACAGTTATGAAATATGTTTTTTATGTGTGTTTATAATTAAATAAATAAATACATATATACATATATACAACACACACACACACACAGACAGACAGACAGACAGACACACATATATTTACGAATAAATACATATATCTGTGTATTTGAAAAGTTATAGAATGTTAAAACGATCATAACTTATAATACATAAGCCCGTTTCAACTCCACAACCAGTCAAATTGATGAAAATGAAACAATATTCGATATGATATGTGGTATAGGGCCAACGGACATTTGGATCAGAAGTTATACCTATTTGAATGTTAACAAATCAGGTTATCCTGACTAAAAACTCAGTTTTGGAGGACTTATGGGCCTTTTTTGGTCTCAAAAAATGTTAAAGAAGCTTTGCTTCGGTCACAATCATGTAGATCTCGTCGTAGGCTTCGATTTGATATTCTATAGAGCTCAAAAAGACACCCGGATCAAAATTTATGGCTGTTTGAAGTTTGAGTTACATTTTCAACTTATTTTAGATCTTTTATTATTATTTTTAATTTTTTGTGTCTTCAAATTGTTATTAAATGATTTTTAATCGATAATAATTAGAAAATTATTAATTAATAATATTTTTTTAAAATATTTTAAATCCATTTTCATCAAATTTCTTATATATTAAATGTAATAGTCTATTTATACGTATATAAAACATATTTAAAAAATATATATTATATTTATATACGAATAAATATACTTATATAACAATAATTTATTTTTCATGATTTTTTTCTGAAATATAAATTTTTTCAGCGCTGATAAAGCCCCCCTTTATCAGCGCTACTAAAAGAAGCACTGATAAAGGGGTAGTGCTTCCCTTGCCCATTTTTGTAGTAGTGTATGCCACCCATGATATGGATCTTTCAACGGTTGTGTTCATGATGAAGTTGCGGTGGAATTACCTCATTGGGGAGTGCTTTGTGGTCTTCACAGATCACAAGCGCTTGAGGTATATATTCTCCTAGAGAGACCTAAACTTGCAACAAAAGATGTGGATGGAGTTTCTCTAGGACTAAGACTTCGAGATATCTTACACCTCAGGAAATGGGAATGTTGTGGCTGATGATTTGAGAAGGAATTCACAGAAAGTTGTAGTTCGAGAATCCATGGATTCTTGTAAGGAAATAGAGGATATTTCCACCTTACACCTAGTTTTTAGGGAGGATAGTGGCAATGTATATTTGTTTCAGATGATAATGCAGTCTTCCTGGGTGCGATAGGTAGATGAGCCTCAATGGGGAGACTCAGAGACTGAAGTGATGCATGACCACACTGCTCAGGGTGATGCTCTGGAGGGATGGTCAGAGGATAGTCAGAATTAGATGTTGTTTTACGGGAGGCTGTTTTTCCTAGTGGAAATGCATGAGGGAGTTCCCAGCGAATTCCATAATTCACCCCTAGTGGTATATCCAAGATGCACTAAGGCTTGAGAGAATAGTTTTGGTGGACTGAGTTGAAGTGGACAGTGGCAGATTTTGTGGTAAGGTTCTTAGTGTGTCAGTAGGTGAAGGCTGAGCACCGTGTTCCTAGAGGTCTGTTGTATCCCTTAGATGTTCCCAAGTGGAAGTGGGATGACATATCAACAGATTTCATCACAGGATTATCCAGGACTTAGGGAGGATGTGATGCCCTTTGGGTAGCAGTGTATTGATTGATGAAATTGACTCACTTTTTAGCGATCAAGGAGTCAAAAGCAGTGGATGCCTTAGCGCAAAGGTATGTGGATGAGGTGGTGCGGATGGATGGAGTCCCAAGATCCATTATCTCAGATCGGGATACATGTTTTACGTTGCGAGTCTGGAGGGGATTTCAGCATGACTTTGGAACATAGTTACGCCTTAGCACTTCTTTCCACCCTCAGATGGATGGGAAAATATAGAAGACCATCCATATATTGGAGTATATACTATGAGTGTGTGTTCTGGACTTTGGGGGATCGTGGGTATGATACTTTCCCCTAGTTGAGTTTGCCTACAATAATAACTATCACTCTACCATTGGCATGACACCATTAGATGCTTTGTATAGAAGGTCGTGTCGTTCACCAGTATGCTGGACATAGTTTAGGGAAGTATTCCTTCTTGGACCATAGGTAGTGCAAAGCGCAACAGAGAAGGTTCTGCTTGTGTGTGAGAGGATGAAGGCAGAACAATACTGAAATAAGTCTCATTCCAATCATAGGAGGATGTCATTTAAGTTTGAGGCTAGGGACCATGTTTTCTTGAAGTTTTCCCCTCTACATAGACAATGGAGGTTCGATAAGGGAAGTAAGATTTCTCCCATGTTCATAGAACCTTTTGAAGTGTTGGGATGAGTTGACAAGGTGGAATATTAGCTAGCATTTCCACTATGGTTAGAGAAGATCCACGATGTCTTCCATGTATCTCATCTTCGTCGGTATTTACACGATGACTCCCACGTCCTTGACTGGGATAGTTGGATATCGAGGATGACATGATATTCTTGGAGTGACCAATAAGAATCGAAGATTATGAGGAGAAGGTGCTGTGTGGATGGACCATTCCTTAGGTTCATGTGTTATGGAGGCATGGTGGCCTCGAGGAGAGTACTTGAGAGCTAGAGGCATATATTTCTTCCTAGTACCCAGAGCTGTTTTGAGTTTTTTCTCTTGTGTTTCTCTTTGTGCTTTGCTTATGATATAATGCCCGACATTATTATGATATCAGATGAGTTGATTCCCTATTCTATGAATTTATGTGAAAAAGTCCTGAACATGGGTAGGGGAAGACATGATCTCTAATCAAGACACATTAACGCGGATGTGATTAAACCCATGCAGGCAAGACAGTGCCACCCAAAGCGAATAATATCTTGACATGGAGGAAGGAGATCCCTATCCATATGTATGGATAGTGTAAATTTGGTGTTTGAAATGTTGTTTGGAGAAGTGGGGGGACTTAGTGTTTTCACTGTTGTTCTGGATATATATGTCAAGGAGGGTTCCTTGGATGTTGAGGTTTTCACTCCAGCTTTCGAGTAACACTAGGTGGTTTGTTCCTGAGGGATATCTTATGGGATGGTTGTCCATACCTCTTTTATCTAGGTTAGTTTTGAATTCTCAAGGATGATAATAGTTTGAGAGGTATCTAATATAATGACCCAGATTTCACTGGGCCCTACTTTTATGAAAAATCAGTGATTAGGGTGTTCTGGTAGGCAACAATAGCTCATTTCAAGAGTTTTCCAAATTTACAGTTTTTCCAGTTTTTCCATCAGTAACTCAGGGAATTGACATCGGCATGTTAGCGTGTCAACATGTTAGTTCATAAGAATGTAAGTGAATTTTTTATTCAAAGGCATTGGCATCAGTGATTTTGGAGTGTCAGTGTCAGTGAGTCAAAGGCGTCGACATCGATGAGTCAGGAGCGTCAGTGTTGGTGAGTCGAGGGAATCGGTGTCGTTGAGTCAGGGCATCGGTAAGTCATGGAATATATAGGTTGAGGTGTTGGTAGGTTGTTACATCAGTAGATAAACATTGGTGGCTCAATATAGGTAGGCTGCTTTGGTGACTCACCCATCAGCGACTCACCCATCGATGACTTATTTAAAGTTTTCCCAGTTTTTTCCAGTTTTCCAGTTTCGCCCCTCTTATGTCTTATTTGATGTCATCCAAGTTTAAATCCTTTCTTGGAAATTTTTAAGATTTTTTGAAGGATATTAATTATATATTTAATATCCTAACATTATGAGGGCTTTGAGATACTCAAACCGTGTAATCTTGACCACGATGCTACAATTAATGGCTTTTGAAACCGTTCTTCCTTTAATATATGATCTAGATCTTCAAAGCTAGGATTTTACCTTACCGATATGTTTTCCATTCCTTCTTTATGATCCTAGATTCTTTCTCCCTATACGAGTCCTATTCTTATGCTATAGCCCCTCCCGCTCAGTTCTCTTGGAGTTCTTCCCTACTGCTCACACAATCCCTTGTTCTTGACGCAAAGAGGATCTTTGGTCACCTGTTGTTCCGGTAGGAATTTCTTATGCCTCTATTAAATTGTGCATCATGTAGGGTGGGTGTACTAATGATTCATTTTGAAAAATATATGAATAATTTTATTAAAAAAATAAATAAATGAGAAGGGAATATGATCAAAAGATACCAGGTTAATGAAATAACAGGTTGGGAGTGGATTGATGTTTGATCATCTATTTTATTTTTTTATCCTTGTTTCCTTATATATTTTTGTGGTTGAATGTATTCTAAAAATTATGGCTGTTGGTGGTATTTTCTTTTGCACTGGTGGTGTTCTGTTGTTTTCATCATGCTGTTTGATAATTGGTGGTAACATGAAATCTATTTAATCACGTATACCAGGTTAAATGAAATGGATTCCCCAGGATGAAAACCCTTGTATGATATCCTAGGTTTATCAAGTATATTAAAGAATAATATTCACCAAATCTTAATATAAATATATATATATATATCCTATTGATTGGTGTGGTTGAGTGCTGTGTTCTGTTGGGTTTTGGTGTGAGTTGTGTGGTGCTGTTGTTGGGGGCATGATTATGGGTACAGGGGTGAAAAAAGGAGTTGGTTCTGTGAGAAGGGTGTGATATGTGTGTGCATTGAGGCTATGGTATAATGGTAGTTTATATGGTTTTGGTGTGTGGGGCAGTATGTGTGGTGTGTTGGAGTCTTAGGTTGAGAGACTGATTAATTGTGGAATGGATGGACTTGTAGGCAACAAAACTACCTTTTTTTTTTGTGTTGTGGACATCGAACGAAATTGGGTAATGGGACTGTGCGGTGGTTATGAACTTTTATATAGTGGGATTGCATATCGTAATTTTTTGGGTAGTGGGTTTTCAGGACCGGGTTGTAAGAGAAGCATTGTGCGGTATAACCTTAAAGAATGATAGTTGTCAGTGGTTGAACAGGGGCGTGTAGTGGGACTAAAAATATGGTTTTGTTTTTTGTTATGATATGGTTGTGGGTTATAGTGGCCCAGTAGTGCTAGAAATAAATTAAAGTGAATCCCTATGTTAATAAATGGAAAGTGGTTAAATGAAAAAGGGGTTGAGTTATGCTTTGGTAGTGACCGTTGTGTGGTTGTGCATATAGGGGTAGTAGAAATGTGGTTCTGTATGAGTTGGTTGTTTTTTTTGGGATCTGTAGGTTGGGGATGAGTGTTTTCTTACCTATATATATATATAAATTGTAGTTTCATGTGATTTCTATATGAAACACACCCCTGTTTAACACCATGTAACGAACACCCCCATTTCATATGGGAGAGTGTCTTTCTAAACATCCAAATGGGGGGATGGATGGATGGTTACTGAATTTCTTCCTCGCACCCACTTTCGGTTCTTACTTCCTGAGCGTATCTGAGAAGGCTGTAATGGATTGAGTTTTTCCATAGTCCCATATCCTTTATGAATGTTTTTTGTGGATGAGAGACCTAGGTGTTTGTGGGCTAGGATTGTTTTCCCAAGTGTCTTCGGGATGAGGCCCAGGTGTCTTCAAGCGAGAGCCATGGTTGTTGTGGACTAGGTGTGTGTGGACAAGATTGTATGCGGTTTGAGGCCTAGGTGTGTATGGGAAGGTTGTGGTAGTGGTACTACATATAGTAAGAGTGGTAGCATAAAGATGTTATCCATTAGGAATGATCAACTAATCAGTGGTAAAGTGGTGTGGGTTACCCAAATGTTGTTGTGCTTATACTACTACCTTACTTGACTTGCTTTATTTGGTGTGCCTGCCTTGGTGAGGCTGGGATGGTTAGTACTCCTTGGTAGTTTCTTTTAGGTTATACTAATTTTCCCATAGGAATTATTATGTTCCCCCACTTGTGAATGGGTGGACTTAGTTTTCCTACTAGGTATACTTGTATACTCACCCTACATTTGTAAAACCATTTTCAAGTTTCCAGGAGGGCTTCAAGGACCGTGATGGACTTTACTATCTTGGGTGTTAGGATTAGTTGCTGTTTCTGCTTGGTCTCTTTTCTTTTGGTACTTTACATTGTATTTTTGTTGTACCTTGTATTAGATTTACTTTTGAACATGCATATGGGGATGTTTTTTGGATTTTCTTTTACCTTTACTTTAGTGTTGTTTGGGATTTTACTATCTTATCTCCTGATCCTATTTTCATAAAAAGGGAAATAACTTCCATTTTGTGTGAGATTCTATACCCTCGGTGATAGTCGCCACTATGGGTCCTACAAAAGGTGGGTCACAGGGGTCATTATCTCTTCTTCATCTTGAAAAAGGAAGGGCATGACACTTTGCGGCCCCTTCCCTTATCTTGATGAAGGTAGGTCATGATAATATGAAAATTGTAAAAATCCATTTATAGATTAAAGTAAGTATCTAGGTCATGTAACGTTCATTTTGATGAATCCATAACATAATTTGGATTCATAAATAATGTCTACGATCTTTGTTTCTAAAAACTTTTAGTGGTAGTGTAGTCATTTTCTTAAGAGTATATGATGATGATATATTACTCATTGGAAATGAAATACCAATCCTATAGTCTTTTAAGGAATTGTTGAATAAATGATTCTATATGAAGGACATGGGTGAGTCAACATATATTCTTGAGATCCAGATCTATTGTGATAGATTCAAGAGGTTTCTCAACCTAAGTAAAAGTACATACATTGACAAGAATAGAAGAGATTTAGTATGGAACAATCCAAGAGGGGATTTATGAAAACATCTCATGGATTTCATCTTTCTAGAAAAATGTTCCCTCAAACACATGAGGAAATAAATATAATGGAAAGTATTCCATACACATCAACGATTGGTTAAGTCATGTATTATATACTATATAATAGGCTAGATGTCGCCTATGCATTAAGTGTGGTAGGAAGATATCAAGTTGAATAGGTGACAACCATTAGATGGAAGTCAAGAATATTCTTAAGTATTTGAGGTGTACTAAGGATATATTCCTAGTTTATAGAGGAGATGGGGAATTATTCATCAGAGGATATGAAGATTATAGTTTCCAAATAGATCAAGATGACATGAAGTCACAAATGGGATACATCTTCACATTTAATGGAGGTGATGTGAGCTGGAAGAGCTCAAAGAAGGCGATGGTCATAGATTCTACAGTAGAGTCTAAGTATATTATGGATTATGAGGTAGATAAACAAGCATTATGGATGCACAAATTCATCCATGATCTTGATGTGGTACCTAGAAGTAATGATCCAATCACACTCTACTATAATAATAATGCAGCGGCGACTCTTGCAAAAGATCCAAGGTCACATCAGCAGACAAAGCACATACTAAGTATCATCTCTTGAGGGATTTTTCATAGAGAGGTGAGGTTGTAGTGATTATTATTTCAATATAATACAACATGTATGACCCCTTTACTAAATTATTAACTCAGAGAAAACATTATTATCATGTGAGGTCTAGTGTACTGAAATTTATAGGTGGTTGACTCTAGTTCAAGTGGGTGTTTGTTGGAGTTGGTGACCATGAACAACAATTTTTAGTTTTATCACATGTATATTCAATGTATTGGATATTAATAAAACATATTATTATATATTATTCATTTTTATTCTTGAATCTAATGTAATAATTTAATAGAGTATATGTCACATTTTTAAGTTCATTGTAGTTCCCCACAATGATGAGAACCTTAAAGTGCTATGAAAATTTCTAAAATAATGTTCCGTGGTTGTATAGCGTACTATGATGGGAAACATTGTACATAAACTATCACATGTGAGTACTCGTAATAATACAATGCTTATTCTAATGTAGTTATCACATGGTATTATACAAAATGGGAGATTATGTGAATAAACCCACTAGTAGGAATTCCACATGTTTTGGTGTCATCAGATATTCCTATCTGCGAGTATGTGTAATGGTCCATAGACTTTAAGATTATCATTAATGCATGTCATGATTCGTGTAGTTATATTTCCTAATTAAAACCATGATGACATATGTTCATTGTGAGGTGGGGGTATTTTGAGTGCATTACAATTGACATGTCATTAATAGATAAGACGAGGAAGGATTTGTACCTTCCATCTTTATTGAAGCTGATATCCCAGCTCTCTGATTGCAATATAACCATCACTCTGAATTCCATGGACATCGTGTAATGAAATGTTTATTTTAGATATTCAAAAAATATGTATCAATCATATAGGTTGGTGAAATAGATGTGAAACCTACTTGATGATATATTACAACAAATAGATTATATTACATAGTGAGCATTCATATGCGGCTCTCATCATTGTGACATTAAGTTCTTATCTTGGGTTCCATGACTCATTAATAGATAGTGATTTTGAAATTTAGGAAATCCTACCTAATGAAAATGAGAAATAATCCCAAAGGGTAAAACATTAAGTGTTTCTGATGATCTCGATTTAATTCTATTTGAATTTAATTAATTGAATGAATATTATTCTCAAGACTGAATGATAATTTTATTAAATTTTTTTCAATTGTAAATATTTATTGACAAATTAAATACTTAAATTAAATATTTATTTAGGTGTTCAATAAATACTAGAGGAGTTCGAATAATCCAAGACCATGTCTAGTGACAAATATTAATTAATAAGATAGTTAAATAATATTTGTTACTGCATAAGTTTTCACACACCACAAAAATAATAATAATAATATTATTATGTGGCATGAGGTTAATTAAAGGTTTTAATATTATTTAAGGGATATCATGCAATTAAATAATTATTTTAACCTAAAACCTTTCTCTATAAATAGATATTTATGTCTATTATGTATGTTTCACCATCGAAAATAGAGAATTATTGCACAAAACAAATTCTCTCACGAATCCTCCTTCTCTTTCCCACTCAATAAACAAGCAACACAAGAGAGATTACTTAAATACCAAAGGATTATTGATCAACACAAACAACACAAGACAATCGATACACCATGCTAGCACCTGAATATTGATTGGCATTACTCGAAGATCAAAGGAGCACATGTGGATCCCCGCTAGAGAGATTCTATCCTTGGATCCTCATAGTACAATGAAAAAAATCAGAAAGGTTTTTTTTTTCAGATGATCAAAATAAACTTTTAAGAAAGATCATAAACCATGGTATTCATTTCTTTCGATATTAAATAAATTAATTATAAATTTGACATGTAAGATCCTTTCTCGGGGTTTCATTTAAAGAAATATTAATTTTTTTAATATATCACCAACCACCGTACACTTACCCTATGCCCAAAACCAATAGAAATAAAATAAAAAATAACATTTAATATTGATAAAAATATTTATCATGATACAAAAGATCATATTAAATAATAAATTCATGTTATTGGTGTTGAAACCATAAAAAATAGTAAATTTTGAACGATTGTATGAATATTTTTAGAAACCACTATTCTTAAGTTGCACTAAATTTATAGAGTTATCAACAATTCTGAGATTAGTTAAATTGAAAGCTAGAAATAGATGTAGCGATAAAATTTTCTCTAAATTGATTGAACTTTTAAAAGAACAAATTACATAAGGAAATGAGCTTCCAGATTCTAATTATGAAACAAAAAATATTATTCCCAATTGAATTGAGGTATAAAAAGATACATAATTCTCTAATAATTATGTTTTTATAGGAATAAATATGAATGTTTATCAAAATGTCTTAAATGTGGGACATCGTGATATAATATGGATGAAAAATCTAACTATGATTTGTTCTCAGGTACCAGCACCAAACCTTTCACTGAAACAATTTGGTATCTTTCAATAATTATTTTTTTTCAACATTTAATTGTAAATTCAAATGATTCAAAAGGTTACGATGACATAAAAATGTGTGCATCTCTAATGGAAACTTACGTCACCCTACCGATTCACCAAAGTGGAAGATATTTGATAAAAAAATTCTTTATTTTGGAAGTGAATCTAGAAATCTTAGAATGGGGCTATGCATAGATGGAATGAATCTATATTGGATCCTTAGTATCCAATATGGTTCATAACCCATTTTTTGGTAGTTTATAAATTTTTCCCACAGATATGTATGGAGAAAAAATATGTTATGATGAGCTTGATGATTTCTAGACTAAAATATCTAGAAAATGATATTGATGTGTATATTTCACCATTTATTAATGGTTTGAAATTTATAAAGGAACCATTTATTAAAATTTTTGATGCATACAAGAAATAATATTTTATTTTCTACGCTATAATAATTTTCACTATCAAATACTTTCCTACATACAAAAACTTATCTGGATATAGTGTTAAGGGACATAAAGCATGTTCAATTTTTAAAGAAGAGACTTCATATTATCAACTGTTGAATAGAATAAAGATAGTGTACGTGAGAAATAAAATATTTTTGTGAGTTAATCATCCTTATCATATATTGAAAAAGTAATTTAATGATTTATAGGAATATAATATCTCCCCAAAACCACTATCAACTGAAGAATATTACAAAAATGTGAACAATATTGATTTCACATTTGTAAATAAAAGATGTTTTTTTCATCAAAAAAATATATGGAAGAAATATTATATGTTATTAAAGCTACATTATTAGAGGATTTCAGAGATAAAACATAACATTGATGTTATGCATGTTGAGAAAAGAATATAAAATAGTTTTATTGAATGTTTTTTATACATAAAAGGAATGAAAAAATATGGATTGTATGCTAGATTGAACTTAATATCCATGGGAATACATTTGGATTTATCTCCCACTGGGAAATTAAAAATTACAAATTTACCTCCATCTTGTCACACATAAAATAAGATCGAGAAGATGATTGTTTTTCAATGTCTATATGATATTAAATAACCTAGTGGATATTCTTAAAATGTGAAAATTTTTGTGTCACTAAAGGATGTTTAAATCAATAGGTATGAAATATCATGTCTGTCATGTATTGATTCAACAATTTGTATTGGCTGCGTTGCATGGTATATTTCCAATACTTGTAATAAAGACTATAATCATGTTAATTTATTTTTTAAAATCCATTTATATCAAATTCATTGATCCAAATTTGTTATATTTTATTGATAATAAAGAAATCGTCATACCTTTTCAACTAGTAATTTATTTCCCACCAATGTTTATTTGATACAATGGTTCCTATGGTGATTCATTTGGTGAAAGATATAAGAATATGCGGGCCTGTTAATTTATGTTGGATATAGTATTTTGATATATATATGAAAATTTTGAAGGAATATGTGAAAAATATCAGAAGCCTCTATTTTTCAGAAGTATATATATTAGAAGAGGTGATTGAGTTCTGTAATGATTATTTATATGAAGTGGATCACATTGGTCTCCCTATATCTTGAAATTTGAATATTGATAGTGAAGGTAGAGGGATTGATTGCATAAAGGTAAAGTCAATTCCACATGATGAAATGATACAGACACATTTATACATTTTGAACAACATAGACAAGTTTCAACAACATATATCATCACATATTGTTGGATTGAAGGTACGATATCTGAAAAGAAATGAAAGGTGGTGGATGAGTAAGCATAAAGACACATTTATTTTATAGTTTAAAGAGAAAGTCAATAAAAATTTATTTGTATCAGAAGCATTTAAACAGATGGTAGAGGGGCCATCTCTTAATACAATAACATGGTCTGGTATTGATATTAATAGTTATACATTTTACATAAAAAATAAAAATGAAAAGAGCACCATTCAAAATAGCAGGGTAATGGTTACCATTAAAGCATTGAATTTTTTGAGTGAAAATGATAAAAACCCAATTTATACATCAACGAAATATTTTTTAGCTTTTGAGGATGTATGAAAAATTGACTATAATAAATTTTGAGTAACAGTGTTTAAGTGTAATTTGGTTGATAGTAACAATGGTGTGAAACATGATGATTATTGATTTAAAATCATTGATTTAAAAAGATTTTGTTGTAAAGAGGAACCATTTATCCTGGAAACACATGAAAAACATATATTTTATGTTACCGAACCATCAAATGATTAGTGGTCTATCATTTTTCAATGGAAAGAATTCATTTGGGTGATGATGATGATGATAATGTTATGGATTTATGTGAGGTTTCTTCATCTATTATGCAGTTTATAGATGATAACAATGAACATAATTTAGGTGTAGTCCATGCTATATGAAATGATCATATTAAAGGGATACGAGAAAACACCAAGTTATTCTCCCAATTATTCAGGTAAATATTTATATTTTATTTCATTTTTGAAATTTACACATGTAAAAACTTTTTTTTAATGTGGATATATATATATATATTGATTATTTCTAAGATTTTTGTGTTAAATTTTATATTCAATAGATCCATTTAAACATTTATTGATTGAAAAACCTGACATACATGTTTATTTTGTTGTTAAATTTACACATATAAAAACACTTTTTTATAACTATGATATTTAAATTTATAAATTTTGATAATTTATATTAATATTTAATTAATGTTTATATTTATTAGATTAACTTAAATTTTTTTTGATTAAGAATCATGACATAATTTTTTTGAAACTTTCACATGCACGACACTATTTTTTTACATAGATATTTTTATATTCATTGTTTTTATATATTCACTTTTCTAATAATATACCGGAACAAAAAATTCAATTACATTCATCTATTTAAATGAAAAACATAGAGGCTGAAGAACATTTACTGAGTTATATGTTTATTTTTGTTTATATTATTAAATATTTAATAATTTAATTAGTTAGTGAAAGTAAACATTTAATTTGTCAAAAATTATTTTTAGGGCTAATTTTGAGACTCCTACGGTAGAGTCTTATTCATCTTCTCTAGAGAACATTACTCTTAGAGTTGGTAGAAGTGGGATTACATATTAACCGAAACATTCACTTTCTTGTAGAGAGAAGATGATACAAATTAATTTTGATGATAATAATAACCCGACTAGCCCAAATTCAACACACTTCATGAGTTATATCACCATGAAAATCCATTGTAGGATTATAATTTTATATCATGATTGGAATTCCATCGATAAGATGATGAAAGAGTAGTTGTGGGAGTCCATAATGGTAAAATATCTCAATTGATTTATGTTTATCTCATTCTTCAAATATTATATATTTTATATGACTAATATTTATTATATTCAATTAATGATGACATTTAACATTCAAAAAATTAAAGAAATTAAGAAAAAAGTGTTTATCTTTAGAGGTGGTTTGATGGATAGATTTTGAAATAAAATTGAAAAAATTATGTTTTTGGGATGTTACAAAACGAGAACCCTTGCCTTAAGTATGAGTTTTTTGATGTTGAGACATGGTAAAAATTATTACCAATTGACATAATGAAATATTTATGGTATGATAATTATTTAATATTATAAAATTTCTTATATATTACTTGATTACATATTCATTTATTTTTATATAAGAGTACTATAGGATATCTCACCAAGAGATCCAATTGCAGAATGTGTACCGTCAT
Organism: Viscum album; assembly: GCA_963277665.1. NCBI lineage: Eukaryota > Viridiplantae > Streptophyta > Magnoliopsida > Santalales > Viscaceae > Viscum > Viscum album. The sequence goes on along the minus strand of OY728130.1, from coordinate 581,012,515 downwards.
ACTTTATCACGTGGAGGGTATCATTTACTAGAGAAAGAAATGATTTCAGAAAATTTTGACGCATCAAAATCTAAATCTAGTAGCAGATCATAAGAGTTTTAGTTCAGTCCTCCACCCCCTATGTTTATGTAAAATGAAAATGAGAGAGAATAAAAAAAATAAAAGTTTTTTAAAGATAAATCTAAAAAAGTATCTAGTAGAATTATAAGTAATCATTTTTTATTTTTCTTGAATGTTTTATTTTTTTAAATTAATAGAACTAATATAAAATTTTAATATATCAATTTAGGATGACCTTTAAGAGAAAGAAACAAAATGTACTTTTATACCTGAGGGTAGGATGGACATTCTAGAAACTACTTTAGGAAATCCAGAACACCCCAACCACATAAGAGGAAATGAGTTACGTGTCAATATTAGGAAAGTTTTTGGTTGTCTAATTAATAAATTAAGGGGTGAATAAATAGATTACTTAAAACATGAGGCGAAAGACACAAAAAAATCAATGGGTAATCAAATTAATTTTTTTGTAGGATATGTATGAACAAATGACTAGAAAATCACAGCCTACATAGCCTGCCTACTCAAATATCCCACCTCATCATTCATACCATCCTTATATTGTGAGTTGTATGCTAGAGATACCTATGTATATATTGTATCATATAGAGAAATATATAATTTTGTGGATTCTATACATCACCAGCCTATGCAGTTGGGTCCGGAAAGATTATCAATACATGATATTATTGATCAAAATGCTCTAGTAACATTTCATACAGAGGCAGTTAATAGAGTTGAAGACTCTGTGGCTCATTTTTTTACTCTGATCATCTAGAATTATTCATCACCAGACAAATGAGGTATAAATTTTTTAAGTATTAAAAATATTTTATTAAAAATTACTTATAATGTTTTCTTATATTTAATTTATATAGGAGTATTTAAAATCAAAATAATTCGTACAAAAGAAATAAAAGGTTTAGTAACCAAAAACTTTATATACTTATGATATTTCTGATGGGATAAAAATATTATCCTAGTTTTCTTCTTTCATGGATAATATTTTGAGTTTTCAATGATTTATGATATTTGTAGAAGAGACTATGCATTGAGAATATTCAAAAAATATATCATGGATATTGTTATTTTTGATGAGCTCACCATACCTGGGTTGTTTTTTTTCTTGTGTAAGTAAATTTAAATTTTAGTTATTAAATCTTTAAATAAATATTGCTTTAAGTGACTCAATTTACTACTTATTTAATTGGGAAACTACACATGATTTGCATTCAAAACAATAGAACCATCATTTATAGTTTTATAGATCTATAATACATTTCAAAGGAAATGAAATATCTAAATGATGCTATTAAAAATACACATATATGTAAAAGATTATAAAATATGGATATTAAGTGTTGGTTTTTTCCATTCCTTGATTGATAATAAGAATAATATAATCATGAACTAATATTCATTATAATATCATTAATTTTGAACTTTTTATATTATAGTGGTCATTGGATGTTCGGCGTATTATATCCATAAGAAGGAACCTTATATTGGGTTTTCTCTTTATTATACGGAGTTCATAATTATGTTTTGTAAATTATTAAAAAAATTAAGTTTTACTCATTTTTATAAGTTCTTGAATCTTAATTATTCTTGTTATACATGTTTTTTAAGTTGACATATGAAAGTAAAGGTCATGGGAAAATTTAAACAATGAACACTTGTCGATAAAAACACCAAATAAAATTAAATACATTAAAATAAATTTAAATAAATTTTATATTAGATAATATTAGTCTTGACTTATATATAAGTTGTTTTTTTTCAAATTAATATTTATAACCATAGTGTCATCATCAATAAGGAAATGTGGAATTTGGTTATTATGTTTTAATATTCATATATGAGATCATCACAACTGGGAAAATGAATAAATTTAATATGGTTTATCATATTAATTATTTTAGGTTTTATATCAAAATATTCTATTTTTTTAATCTTATAATATTAATTGTTATTTTATATTTTCAATTATGTTTCATTGTATATTGATGAAGACCTTACCCACCTTCGAAATTGGTTTATAAACTATTTTTTGGGTTTGGTTAATTTGTAAATTGAGTATCATGTATGAATTTTTTAATTGAGGATTAAAAATCGAGTATTTAGAAAACATTTTTCTGGTTTATATCCATTTTTTTGTTTGTTGTACATAAAAAATGTTTAGTTGACATTGGAAAATGTATCTATTTTTTTTTTAATTTTTTTGAACTTTCCATGTCAGTTTATAATGAAACTAATGTGGAATCTGAAAGAGAAAATCTTTCTGTGTTAGTTTTGGGTAAAAACCGATGATGAAATGTACTTTCCACATCGGTTGTATGCTTAAACCAATGTATAAATGTAATTTTATTTTTTTCACTTATTTCAATACTAGTTTTATTATAAATGAAAGTAGAAAATGAAATATAATGGATTTAGACATTAGTTTTTAACCAAAATTAATGTCAAATAAAACCTTCCACATTAACTTTATCATAATACCAAAGTGGAAATGCTATTATTTTTCATATTTCTCATTGGTTTTTCGGTAAAACTAACATAGAAATCATCATTAAACTTCATTTAAAAAAACAAACATTGATAGATACCTTAAATTTGATTTTTATATTATGTTTCTTTGTCAGGTTTCAAAAAACCAACTTTGAAACTATTATTTTTAATGTCACCTACATCAATATTGATTAAAAAACAATGTTAAAAATTTAAGACAAATTGGTGTTAAAATATTATTTTCCACTAGTTCCATCCAAGTTGATATGAAATTTACCATTACTTATGGAAAACAACGTGATATAGAGTTTTAATCCAACAATCCTCCCCATAAACCGAAGACCATGCATAAGGGCCTCCACTTAAATAACAATTCATCCATTCTAAACAATTTTTAATTGAACCATTGTTTCTCTCATTACTGGGACACACCACATGATCACTGTTATGAGATAGGATTTTGAGACAAGGTACCTCTATGGATATACATTCTCTAACCCGTTCCATCATTATCATTCTGAAACTGGTTTAGGGATCTACCACCCACATCAAATCTGTGTTATACCATAACTTTAATACCACTTGTTAGGATCCAATTCCTCTACCCTAGAATTTTTAGGATCCAAAAAATATACTCTTCTAAGGTTTAATCATAAAACCAATTGTGTAAACTGATGTGGTGTTGAGTTTTCACCCCAAAACGAGGAATGAATAACTAATTATGGTTGAGGAAATTATACTTATAGATAGATAACTTGGCCAGGAAATTCATCATTCAATTGAGTCCCACAATTTTCTTCCTTTATCCATAGATTATTGAGTTTTTCATGTTATTTTTGGTGTAGGGATGATGATTAAGAATAGAAAATGAATAAGTAACAAAGAATGATGAACTTTTGAGGCAGGTGACTCTTAACTATCACCCCCGTTTTGGATTCTTAGTGAAAAAAGAATGTCTATGTTATTCATGAAGGGATAAATACACTTAATAACATGTAGAGATAATTTTTTGATAAATTATGTAATTTATTGTTTAAAAATAATTTATCATTTTTAAGTTTCTCTAAAAAGTAAAAGAATGAGTTTTTGATGAATTTCTGAAGACTTTAAAAATACCATAATAAAAGTTCTGTTAAATTATGTAGATATTTGAGTTATTCTGAAATGATCTAAGATTTTTTTATTATGCATGATGATGTGCCAAACATAGAAGGTAGATTTTCATATTATAGAGCTTGTGGTTTCATGAAAATTCAATTATGAGGCAGTGATTGTTAAATTAAGAATTTTTAGAATGGGTTATTCTATTATGAATAAGGACCATGAAACTCATAATTATAGATTTTTAGGCTATTTTCATGGATTATTATCTTGGATCTATAAACCTTAAAAATTTATATTATTATATTTTTGTAAAACCATAACAATATATTATTTAGTATTACTATTTTTTTACAAACCGGAACATTGAATAATATATTGTTATGGTTTTATAAAATAGTAACAATTAATTAAAAAAATAAATATGTGGAATAATACCCCTAAAAACTCATTTTACTCCTCCATAAAACACACTCCCAAACCCACACTATCAATTCTATCCCTTACTGGCCTCCTCCCACGTCATCATTACCCCTCCAAGCTGTAGTCATCACTACTCCATTATCTAGATGTCACCTCTCTTTTATTCACTAGTCGCCCCTCCATTCTTATTCCTTATAGCCACACAACCATTAACTTTGATTTTTTATTTAATTTATATCATTTTTAATATATTTAGTTATTTATATATTTATTTATAGTATTTTATTGTTGATTAGGGTTTGATAGTCCACATATATTAGTTATCCACAGTTATTGGTTGCAAATAAATTATTCTGAAATTGGGTGGTGTTTGGGGATGATAATTTGGGATTTCATATGATTTTCTTAATTATATAGTATATTTTATTAAACATTAATAATATATATAAATTTTTAAATTTAAAAGTATTAATCAATATAAATATATGATCTTTGTAAATTTAATTTTAAATTTTTATACTTTTATATTTTTTCTATAGTTTTATATACTTTTAAAAAAAATACAATATGTTGTAATTTTGGTTTATAAATAATATATAATCTCTTATAACTTATATTTACATTTATATCTATATACTTTCATAAATTTATATGATTATATTAATATTACATATCTATGTTTTTTAATTAAACATCAATACTTTAATAAATTTATCAACATTAATTAATATCTTTATTTAATTTTAAAAAATATGTAAAGTTTTTTAAATTATTTATAATTTTATAATTTTATATATACTTTGTATACTTTTACATATACTTTAGACTATTAACTATATACTTATAAATTTATATACTGCTGTAATGACCTGAAAAGTTATGAATAAAATTCCCTTTCTTTTAATCTCTTATGGATATAAAAAACGCAAGAAATTATTTTGTTTTATTATATACAATTGGATTTAAATTACTGTTAATTATCCTTACCATTGAGAATATAGCTGTTGAACAATGATCACATGACTAGTATAAATATAGGGTTTTAACAAATCCTTTTGGTACAAACAAAGGAAGTGATGAACTCAACCAGTAGGATCGTACCCTATGAAGCCCATTTATCATAACTTTTGAGGGAGATAGAATTTTTGGTCCATGCCATAAACCAAGCCTAAGACAAGATCCAATAACTTAAGCATGAGCAAAACTATTTATGGGAGAAGTTCATGCTCATCAAGATCACGACCCAAACCATGTTCACCGAATGACCCCATGAAAGCCCCACCATTGCACACCTTACTCTTAGGGAATATTCTGGTGTAATAAATGGATATGTAACAAGACCAAATAATTATGTTTATGTAAATTATTTTTTATAGAATAATGAATATACTTTCATTCTATTACTCTAAATTTGTAAATGATTTTTAGAGCACAAATATTATTTTTGGTTAATATTCAAATTCAATTAAGAAATATATTTTGATGAATTAATGTAACTTTTAATTATAGAATATTTTAATAAAATATTATTATTAAATTAATTTTATTAAATATAAATGATCATATAATTTTTATGAAGTCAAATGTAATCTTTATTAAGGTTTGAAAACTATTTTTGTCAAAACCTGTCAATTTTCAATAAATGTCTGTTTTTATTATTAAAGTGAAAATTAACATATTAAGAAAATTATTTATATATAATGAATATTATTTTTGGAATCAAGATGTCAAAATTATCCAATGGTTAATTTCCCTAATTTTTTGAGATAGTCGAATTTTTGGGTAAAAATTAAATACCGTATAAATATATAATGTGTTTTCTAACATCATATTGACCCAATAATGATATAATAAAATACTATAAGAGGAATCTTTAGAAAAATATATTTTTTCATTTAAAATAATGTAATTTTAGGATTATTTTATTTATTTTATAAATCCTTAGTGAATCCTCCAAGACATATAAATTATTTTAAGATTTTAAAATCATCTCCTTGAAAGTGTGACTCACCTCCACATAATCAAGGGATATATTTTAATAACTTAATCCCTTAAACTTATAAGATAATGTATACCAATCACGTTTCCCAGAAACCATGATAAAAAACCATGGTATGGTTAGTGGTTTTGAATATTTTATTATGTATTGTCCAAAACCAAAATAATAAAGAGATTCCCATCCTTTCCTATATAAACCCTACCAAGATCCCATTTCTCTTCACTAAAGAAATTTGAAGTCAAAAAACCTATGAAACCTACTTCCTAGAGACCTCCCAAGTCACCCCAAGCTCCCAAGAATCCTCTCCCAAGCCTTTGGGATCACACATCCAAGTAAGGGTTCCTTCCTTCCTCAAATTTTTTCAAAGTTTCCTTATGTTGTTATATCCTTTATTTTCAATTAAAAATGATGGGGTATGTTTTCTCACCTCACCTATACTGAAATTATTATTTTTTAATGATTATATAACTCTTTCTCTCTCATTAATCCCTCCCGTGTACACCTGTTACCGTGTTGAAATTTTGTAAGGGATTTCTCTCTTCTCATTTCTATTCAAGAATTTCTTTTATATTATGAATCTAAATTCCATTTCATATGTTGGGATATTATGTTCCATGATCCCCTTATTTTTCATTTCATGTATAAATAATAAGATACCCCTTTATCTCTCATCAACCCATTTTTTGAATTTCAATTTGATGTTGTTATGCTACTAAAATTGAACCACGATTTTCCATGCCAAAATCATCCTGTAGTGAATACCATACCCATTTCTCTATCAAGGGTATTCAACTTTATGCTCATATACTTATTTAATAGGGAATTACTTGTAAGTATTCCAAATTATTTTTTCATGTAATAAATTATGATGTTTAATGAATCCATGTTGTATGATCTATGTGGCACACTTTTACATGAAAACGAAATGATTATGAAGTGTGTGCCTTGATAGCGCTGCAATGGATCAGGTAATGTTTAGTATCATGATACTCCATGTGCAATGAGGGTTTACTCATAATAATTATGGTGAAATGAAGTTTTACTCATTCTAATTCATGTACAATTAGGGTTTACTCATGCTAATACACATGAAATGATCCTTGGCTCATGCTAATATCATGTTGTATATGGTTACCACATTTCTATGTTATGATAATCCTGATATATCCGGCCATCATGTTTATGTTTCTCTTATGATCCATTGATATACCTATTGCCTAACATGTATTTTATTCTTCATGTTATGCCTTGTTTATTACCTTACCAGGCTTTATAGTTAACCCTTTTCTTATATATATTCTTAGGTTATCCCATGTAATTCTAAGTATGAAGGGATGTTGTGGTCATATAAAAAACATTTTCAATAAAGATGTGTATTTCATGTTTTAAGTTGTTATTTAATGTTACTATGAGTTGTATTAAGTGCAAGTTTATGTAATAAATAAAGTTTAAATATAAAATAAAGAGCAGGGTTGTTATAGTTGGTATCAGACGATAGGTTTAGTTATTTTTAGGATTAAGATTAGAAAAATATAGTAAAAGCCTTAGGGATAAGATTAAGTATAAGAAAATAATCCCTAAATATATGTGATTATAGAGTAAAAGTTTTATCAATAATATACATCCCTGTCTGGATACAAATAAGTATAGGTGGATCTGGCACAAATGTATCTAGGGGTAAAACCCGAAAACACTGCTTTGAGCTACACTCAAATGAGAACTGGTGCACAACAATGAGCCTTGATGAACTCTTGATTCAAAAATACCATGGTATATGCTTTAGTAAATTCATAAGTTTAGTACGAACCATTATTAAGGAAAAAAAAGAGTTCCCATAAGAATATATATTAGGGAGTATATCATGGATGAATTAGATCGAAGCCCTGAAATTCATAAGTTAAGAAGATAAATGTAATTTATAATTTATCCCTTTAATTTCACTAGATTACCATTTACATGTTTTACTATTTAATATTCTCATCCATAATTTTCCTTTTATTCTATCCAATGTATGGTAATAGGAGTAATTGAGCCAACAAATGATTTAAAGATCAATGTGATGACTACCCTAATGAGATTCCCAATCCAATGGGAGCAGGAATTATAAATTTTGTCATGGTAATCTCTCAGTTAACTCAAGTTTTGAATAGAAACCTCAGTCAAGAAGAACGTCTAACCCCCCTAATATAGAACAAGTCATAATTGAGAGCTTCATAAGACAAAGGCCTCCTACTTTCAATGGATCATTTGGTCCCTCAATCTCCGAACAATGGATCAACTCCATTGAAAATATCTTCTTCATCCATTAATATTACAAACAAGAGAATTTTCTTATGGATACTTATCATATAGAGGGTGAAACAGATCAATGGTGGACATTGATTAAAAATATGAAGCCTGAGGAAGAGATTGAGGTGATGTTATGGAGGGATTTTGGGAAAATGTTTTTCGATAAATATTTTCCCCACACCCTCCAACTTAATATGGAAAGGGACTTAATTTCCCTCAAGAAAAAAGACAATGAATCCATCAAAGTGTACGAGGAAAACTTCACAAGACTTTCATGGTACGCCTCCGGTTTTGTCATCACCCATGTATGCAAAGTCCAACACTTCTTTAGTGGGATAAAGCCTAGTCTACAAAAATCCTTAGAGATCCGCGACTTTGATAGCTATGAGAAAATTGTATGATGTTCCCTAAAAGTTAATATGGAGATCGTCATATCTCAAGGATATCATGGGGACAAGAATCGAAAAGTGGACTTTAATTATGATGGTCTGATGGATAAATCCAACGGTGCTATGAAATTATAGCACCCTACTTGTCAAAAGTGCGGAAAGAATCACCCTAGAAATTGCCTAAGGGGATCAACAAAATTCTATAGGTGTAGAAGAGAAGGGAACCGGGATAATAATCTCCAATAGAAGAAACCCCTCATTGTGAAAAAGTAAAGGAATTCTCCAGTCGAAAATCAATGCATTTTTCATTGCTACAACTACAAGGAACCATGGAACTTTGTGAAGCAGTGACCTAAGACAAGGGTAATTGGAGGTAACCAACAACCTTCAAGGTAATAAGAATGAGATTTTTTTTATGACTACCACCGAAGTGAATCCTGAAAAAAAGTGGTGACAGGTATGCTGGTTATTCATTCAAGAATAGAAAATGTAGTTTATGATTCTGGTTCTATGCATTATTTTATATCCTGAAAGTTTAGTAGAATAATCCAAACATCACCACAAAACATGGAAGTAGAGATGTCAGTGAAAATAATAAAGGAGGAAATTATTGCATCCTATGTATATAACTCCTCCTCTGTCATTTTTTTGGGTTGAACTTCCTGGAGAACCTCATCATACTCCCTCTAGTGGAATTTTATGAAATTCTTGGAATGGATTGACTTTCCCTATATCGAGACAACATAAATTTCCATGAGAGGGAAATCACTATCCATATAGAGAATCGACCCCCGATTCTATACAAGTGCAATGTGGAGGATGAATATTATTTAGCACCATCATCTCTAGCATGGATATTACTACCCTATGAGCCTGTGTATCTTTCTCGGATGATTGATTCTATGAAAATAACCATCCTATAAGACATTCCTATTGCAAGGGAATTCACTGATGTGTTTCCCAATGAATTTATTAGTCTTTCTCCTAGAAGATATGTTGAATTTCTGATTGATCTTATACTTAGGGAATTGCCAGTATCCAAGACTCTATATAGAATGTATATTGTAGAGCTTGAGGAGATAAATAAACAACTATATAAGAATATGGATAAAGGTTTTATACACCAAAGTGTTTCACCATGGGGTGCACCGGTCCTCTTTGTCAAGAAGAAGTATGGGTCAGTGCACCTTTGCATTGATTATAGTGAGCTTAATAAAATCAAAATAAAGAACAAGTATCCTTTTCCATGAATTGATGATTTGTTCAATCAACTATGTGAATAAAAATAATTTTCCAAGGTGGATATGTGGTCAGGATATTACCAAGTTAGGCTGAAGAAGGAGGATATCCCAAAGACTGCTTTTCATATGAGGTATGGGCATTATGAGTTCATAGTGATGTCATTCAGACTCACTAATGATCCAGAAATATTTATTGACATGATGAATAGAGTCTTTAGATATTAACTTGAAAATTTTATGATAGTATTTACAGATGATATTTTAATATACTCTAAAACCAAGGAGGAGTTTTAGGAGCATCTGGGCACTGTGCTAGAGACATTGTGAAAGGAGAATCTCTATGAAAAGAATAGCAAGTTTGAGTTATGGTTGAATGAAGTATCATTATTAGGGAATATCATAACAAAAAATGGGATATATGTGTATCCTTCAAAAAACAAAAGCAATTGAGAGATGACCGAGGCTGACATCTATGATGGATATCCGTAGCTTCCTGGGGTTAGCTGGATATTATCACTGATTTATGAGAAATTTCTCACGATTGTCAAACCCTCTTTCCAAGATAACTCAGAAGGGAGTCAAGTTTTCTTGGAATGATTAATGTGAAGAAATATTCATGGAGTTTAAGAATAGGATTTATCACTACCCCTGTGCTCACACTACCCATAAACGGGGAGATTTTCGTAATCTTCAATGATGATTTGAAGATGGGCCTAGGCTGTGTGCTGATGTAGAATGAAAAATTTATTGCCTATGACTCAAGGTAGTAGAAAATTTATAAGAAAAACTATCCCACATATTATATAGAGTTGGCATCCGTGATCTTTGCATTAAAAATCGGGCGGCGTTATCTCTTTGGGGAGACATGCGAAATATATACGAATCAAACAAGTCTCAAATATATATTCACATAGAAAGAGTTCAATATGTGCCAATGAAGATAAGTAGAGCACATCAAGGATTATGAATGATCAATCCATTACCACTATGGGAAAGTGAACAAGGTGGAGGATTCTCTAAGTATAAAGGACCCAACAATTCTATCATCGATGATAATTGAAAAGGATCCAATCTTTTTAGATTTGTTAAAGATAGACATGGGAATCATAAATAAGGGAACATCATCAATACTTTCACAAATTATTTATCAACCATCTCTTTTTGAAAGGCTAAAGTATGCTAACAAATATGATGTGGGAATTCATAAGTATGTGGAAACAATAAGAAAAGGTAAATCCTTGGAGGTCAATGTTAATGAAGAAGGAATTGTGAGATTTGGGTCAAGACTGTGTTCCATCAAATATGGAGTTAAAGAAAAAAATTTTAGATGATGTACATAGTTTAAATTTCTCTATTCACCTAGGAAACACAATGATGTATCGAGATATATGAGAGAAATATTGGCAGGATAATATAAAGAAAGAGATCGCTAAATATACATTAAAGTACCTAGTATGTCAGCAAGGGAAGGATGATAGGATGAAGTATAAGGGGATGATGCAACCAATAAACATACCAATATGGAAATGAGAAAACATCACCAAGGACTTTGTCACCTGACTTCCAAAGACATCCAAAGGAAACAATGATATCTGGGTTTTTTTGGACCGTCTTACAAAGACTGCACACTTCATTACAATTTGAGAGGATTTCTCATTGAATCAAATGGAACGGATATACATCAGAGAAGTGGTAAGGATGCATGGAGTACCACTATCGATTATGTCTGACCAAGATCCAAGATTCACATATAAGTTCTGGAAGAGTCTCCAATATGCTCTAAACACTGAGTTAAACTTGAGAATGACATATCACCCTCAAATTGATGGCCAATATAAGTGGACTATCCAGACACTTGAGGACATGTTAAGAGCTTTCTCAATGTACTTAAAAGGTGGATGCGAACAACATTTTCCTTTGGTGGATTTATCTTACAAAAATACTTTCCACTCAAGAATCCAAATAGATACTTATGAAGCCCTTTGTGGGAATAGGTGCAGAACACTGGAATGTTGGGATGAAGTTGGGGAACAAAAACTTCTAGGTCAATAAATGGTCTATGAAATGGTGGAGAAGGTTAAGACCATTAAAAAACACATCAAAGATGCCCAGAGTTGAAAAAAGAGCTATGCAGACAATCGTTGATGAGAACTAGAATTTGATGTTGGAGACATGGTATTCCTCTACATATCTTAATGGAAGAGAGTTATGAGATTTTGAAGAAGGGATAACTTATTCAAAGGTACATAGGCTCTTTTTAAATCCTTGATTGCATCGGAGCAGTGGCTTATCAACTAGAACTCCTACCAAACCTGTCTCAAGTCCATGATGTATTTCATGTATCAAACTTAAGTAAGTACATACTAGAACCATTACATGTACTCAATCCATAGGTGGTACCATCATAGAATGACCTCTCTTATGAGGATAAGCCGTTGAAGATCTTAGATCGTAGATAAATTCTTCTATTAAATAAGTCAATGACCCTCATCAAAGTGTTGTGGAGAAACCACAAGTTTGAAGAAGCAACATGGGAACCAAAGAAAGTGATGAAGCATAGTTACACTTATCTATTTTAGTGCGTGAAAAGGAAATTTTGAGGGAAACATTTCTTAAGGTGGAAAGGTTTTAATGACTCGAACATTTATGAATATAATTTCCTTTATTTTAATGTATTAAGGATATAGAAAAATGAAGCACTTTTTTTATTATATCTAATTGGATTTAAATGACCATTAAGTATCCTTACCATAGATAATATAGCTGTTGAACAATGATCAAATTATTAGTATAAATATAGGATTTTAATAAATCCTTTTGGCATAGACAAAAGAAGTGATGGCCTCAACCACTAGGATCATACCTTATGAAGCCTATTATCAGAGCTTTAGAGGGAGATATATTTTTTGGGATTTTACCTAGACCAATACCAAGATTATATCCAACAACATAAGTATTAGAAAAACCATTTATGGGAGAAGTTAAGCTCATCGAGATCAGGACCCAAACCATGTTCACCGAATGACCCCATGAAAGCCCCACCATCACAAACCTTACTATTAGGTTGTATGTTAGTATAATAAATGGATATGTAACAAGACCATATCATTATGGTTATATATATTATTTTTGTATAGAATAATGAATATACTTTCATTCTATTACTGTTACTTTGTATATGATTTTTAAATCAAAAATAGTATTTTTGGTTAATATTCAAATTCAATTAAAAAATCTATTTTGAAAAATTAATGGATCTTTGAATTAAATAAAATTTTAATAAAATATTATTATTAAATTAATTTTATGAAATATAAATGATCGTATAATTTTTATAAATTCAAACGTAATTTTTATTAAGGTTTGAAAACTGTTTTTGTCAAAACCCGTCAAATTTCAATAAATGTCAGTTTTTATTTTAAAAGTAAAAATTCACATATTTAGAAAATTATTTAGATAAAATTAATATTATTTTTGGAATCAGGTTGTCAAAATTATTCAATGGTGAATTTTTCAAAATTTTCTAAGACAGTCGATTTTTTGGGTAAAAATTAAATACCGTATAAATATATAATGTGTTTTATGACATCATAATGACCCAATAGTGTTGTAATAAAATAATATAATAGGTTTATTCAGAAAAATATGTTTTTAATTTAAAATAATATAATTTTAGGTTTATTTTATTTATTTTATAAAACCTTAGTGAATCCTCTAAGACATATAAAATATTTTAATATTTTAAAATCATTTCTTGGAAAGTGTGACTCACCTCCACATAAGAAAGGGAGATATTTTAATATCTTAAGACCTTATAATTAAAAAATAATTTATACCACTACCCTTTTGAAGAAACCATGGGCAAAAACCCTGGGATGTTTGGTGGTTTTGAATATTTTATTATGTAGTGTCTAAAACCAAAATAATAAAAAAATTCCCATCCTTTCCTATACAAACCCACCCAAGCTCCCATTTTTATTAAATAAATCTCTTTGAAGCTATACCACCAGCTTCTCCATACTCCCCAGAGTCCTCACATGGTGTCCCAAGCTCCCCAGATGCCTCTCCCAAGTCTTTGGGATCACACATCCAAGTAAAGATTCCTTCCCCAATTTTTTTCCAAGTTTCCTTATATTGTTACATACTTTAATTTTCAATTAAACATGTCAGGGTATGTTTTTTAACCTCCCCCACACTGCCCTTATTATGTTTTAATGATGAGATACCCCTTTATCTCTCATTAATCCCTCTCGTGTACACCCGTTACCATGCAGAAATTCTGTAAGGGATTTATCTCTTCTCATTTCCATTCAAGAATTTCTTTTATATTATGCATCTAAATTCCATTTCATATTTTGGGATATTATGTTACATGATCACCTTACTATCCATTTCATGTATAAATTATAAGAGACCAATTTTGATCTCATCAATCGATTTTTGGAATTTCTATTTGACATCGTTATGTAGCCAAAATTGCACCATGATTTTCCATGCCAAAATCATCATGTAGTGAATACCATACCCATTTCTCTATTAAGGGTATTCAACTTTATGATCATGTACTTATTTATCAGGGACTTACATGTATTTATTCCACATTTATTGTTCATGGAATACATTATTTTGTTTAATTAATCCATGTTTTATGATCTATGTGTCACACTTATACATGAAAACAAAATGATTATGAATGGTGCACCCTGATAGCGCTCCAATGCATTGGGTAATGTTTAGTATCATGATACACTATGTGTAATGAGGGTTTACTCATGCTAATTCATGTGAAATGAGTATTTTATCATGATAATTCATGTACAATAATGGTTTAATCATGATAATCCATGTGCAATGAGTCTTGGATCATGCTAATATGATGTTGTATATTGTTGCCACATTTCCTTGTTATGATAACCATGCTATATCATGCATTTATGTTCATGTTTCTCTTTTTCTCCATTTATATGCCTATTTCCTAACTTGTATTATATTATTCATGTTATACCTTGTTTATTCCCTTACTGGGCTTTATAGATCACCCTTTTCTTATATATATCCTCAGGTTATCTCATGAAATGATAAGTATGAAGGGATGTTATGGCCATGTAAAATAAGTTTTCAATAAATATGAGTATCTCATGTTTTAAGTTGTTATGTAATGTTCTTAAGCCTCAAAGACACTAAACCTATCGATATTATGAGTTTTATTAAGTGTAATTTTATGTAATAAATTATGTTTAAATATGAAATAAAGAGAAGGGTTGTTATAACTGCTCACTATATTCATTCAATTTATTCTCTCTAATTATGTCAGATTTAAGGAAATTATAAGGAAGAAAATAACTCGAAATAGTTATTGTCTTTGAGATATGGGATTCAAATCGATGACCACTATGATGAGTTTTCATTTATTATATTCAAAACATATTTCATTTATATATTAATTTACATATCATAAAGAATATTTTTTTAGGAATTAACGATGCATCGATATAATTTTACCTATCCACCATCCATTAGTTTATCAGATGTGTCTACCTCATCACGCCCCTTAACTAATTCACTTCACTTAGAAATGTCAACTTCATTTCCTATATATATTTATGGAGAAAAATTTATTGCACCAAGTACTTACTTTCCATAATATCCATATTTAATGATGCTTGATGTGTCATACAAGCTTCCACATACTTCTGAATTATCTAAATCAAGTATTTCTACCCATCTTGCTATACTTCCTCCTTCCACCTCCATCTAGGGTACAATGACTCTCTTTGATGCATAGGCTACAAGTGATACTAGTGATGTTGGTGATAGAAATACATCTCTCCCTCATACTTGAAGTGAATAGTTATTTCTTTTAATAATATTGTATATTTTTTTCATTTATTATTTAGTTATAGATTTAATCTTAACCGAAGGTGTTTCCAATGTCATTTTGACTACCAAACAACTTGGTCATGGTTAGAAGTGGTATTTATAGAATAAATAGACACAAATCATGGTGGAGTGTAATTAATATTGGTAAATTAATGGAAATCATGAAAAAAAATCTAAATGTTTTATAGAAAATATTATTAGATACAATCATATCTCACCCATGAGTCTAGTGTCATGATATAAAGAGAATTAAGTAGTAAAATATAGATCTTGGAAAAATATTTTGGGTAAAAAATGTTTTTTATTTTTCGATTACATTAATATATAATGGAATATATATTTAATTTACTAATTGGTAAAAAAAGTTATAATTTTTCTAATTGTGATAATGAGAGGATGGCTCACATATTGGCGGTTAGTGGGAATTAGAGTCCCTATAAATATGACTAGTATCAGGGTTGGATGGATAGAAAACGGCCCCCTAGGTGAATGTTTCTTGTTATAGTGGTATTCCTTTCAATTATTATTCCGTGATGATTGTGTACTGGTCAATTCCTGTATTTATAGCATAGACATATATTATTTCACAATTAATATATGAAATAATTAATCAAGTTTCTTGAAAAGAAATTATTTAATTAACATTTCAATGCAAGAATCATCACAAAATAATAAAAAACAAATATGTAATCTAATATTTTTATACTTTAGAGCTAACTAGTTTACCCGACTCTGAGCAGAATCAGTTAATTATTTATTTAATTTTTTCACACACAGACAATATTAATATTTTTTTATCATATTATTGAAATGTAATTCATTGAAAAATTATATAATATTGAGCATGAGGTAATATATTCCCAACTATTTTTATCTCATAGGAAGATAATGGATGAAAATCTAGTCAATACCTCCATGGGATAAAAAATTATAATAATATTTACATTTTCAATCAACATTACAAATAAATAATATATTTATTTTTTTATTTTCCAACAATTTTTTAGGATGTGTTAGAGACACTTGATAGAGGGGGAGAGGACCATTTATGTATTAATAGTCATTTAAGCTAGGTTTTAATTCATGTTCACCCATGGTGTGTTTGATATAGTCTTAGAAATAATATTTCACCTATGAAGTATTGGGAATTAATTAGAACCAATTATTCTTAAAACTCATCTACTATAGAGCAATTCTTAGATATAATATAGAAATAAATGAAGATTACTCATTATAAAATGACCACTAGATTGTAGTTTATATGATCCATGATTCTAGGAGACATCTAATAATAGTTAAATGCTTGGATGGCCTATATGCATGCATCCATTCCTCTCAATGGTTCAAATATTATTACTAACCCATATCATGGAGATGATTATGGTGGTGATCTTACTATAATAAATATGGAAGCTAGTATAACAAAAAATTAATAAGAATATGAGGATTCTAATGATAATTGATGTGGTGGAAGAAATAGTGGAACCCGAATCTACATTTCTTGGCAGGTAATGTTATGCATTGATTGAGAGAACTAGTTTGTGGTAAAATTAACACTAAGGGAGGGGGGTGAATCAATGTTAGGGAATTTTTAATCCAATTTTATATTTTTATCCCTGTATACATTATACCTATTAAGATCATGATTCTCTTATTCTCTTTTCCCTTTCATATGAAATTATATGAAATCAATAAAGATTTCACATGATATTTTTACAAGGTTCACTAATAAATACGAGTAATTAGTCCTTGTAATGGTTTGTAAATAATCCGGACCATAAAACCACTAGAGAAAAATCTTTTATATGTGGTTACAGTAAGTAGAATATAATCGTACACTCATGTGTCAATATGAAAGCAATCCAATAGCGTGTGTTTTACAACACTTGTCTAGATCTTTATGCTAACTCCCAAGACAGTCATATACTTGTTGAGGGTTTATAACATCAATAAAGTCTTCCACCTATTGAGACATGATGGATGCCATAGTACTACTTTGATCTTACGCTCTTTACTTGTTACTTACCTAGAATCTTGCAAGTAACTCTTCTTACTTATTACAACATCAAACTTGAAAGATGTACCTTATTTTTCTTCAACCATTTATAATAATATGAATTTAGTATACTGATGAACTAAATTCTTCTTGACCCAAATGATAATCAACTGATATCAATTTATCCAGTCACTTCCTCTTATCCTCTTATGTCTTCTTTTTTTAATTCCAAATTAGCCGCACTGATATCTATTCTTCTTATTCTTAATATAATCAGAAAAATTTCTTTGTGATTATTAAATTAATGAAGATCAACTTAGCTTAGCATAATCAGAATTGATATTCCTTTAATGATAATAAATCTTTAAGTGGGTACACTCTATTCTTCTTATACACATAATAACGTGATACTATTTAGATATGTCTTGATCTCTCTTTCTTCTTCACAAATCACAACGAGGGTGTAAACATATATTACGTGTGTGAAATATTTATCAATCATGAGCTATCACAAATCCTTCATGAGCAAACTTTCACCAAGTGTCACGAGTGCTTCGTGAATAGACTTTCCTTTCATGGGCAATGTTTCTTTTTAAAGACAACCTTTCCTTCCGTGGACCACCTCTTCTTCCGTGGACCACCTCCTCTTCTATAGACCATTTATTATTCTTCCATATACTACCACTTCTTCAAAAGACTACTACTTCTTCCATATACTACCTCTACTTCATGAAAACCAATGCCTCGTGTACTATCGATGCTCCGTGGACCACTGATGTGGCTCTATTTTTACATAGTTTTTCCACATCTTTTTACTTAATTTTAATGATTTAATTAATTATTTAAGCACTTCTTACTAATTTTTTTTTATTTTTATAATTAAATTTGTTAATTAATCAGTTTTTATAATTTATTATGTCTTTTTAGTCTTTAAAATAATTAATTTAAATTTTATTTACTTTTCTAGTTTAATTAATTACTAATTAGTTTTGTTAATTCTAATCTTCTCACCTTTTATTAATTTGAATTTAATAATAAATAACCACTCACTAATATTATTTATGTATTAATTAACTTAGACTTTTTTTAAATATTTTATCCTTTAATATAGATTTATTAAAATATATCAACTTCATTAATTAATATGTTTAATCATCCTGCTAACTAATTAAGTTAAGAATTTTAGTTTAAATTAAATGAATTAGCACTTTTAACTTTACGTATTCACTTAGTTAAGTAATTAGTTGATTTAATGTTTTAAAACATTAATTATTTAATTCCAAGAATGCAGTTAAATTACTAAGTCACTTTTTTTTTGTTTTTAGTCTACCAGTGAGTCAGATATGACCTATCAGTGACCTATTAGGTCACCGATGCTATCCATTTTCACTCACTTTTTACCCTGTAATTATTTTATATAGAAATTTTAATTTAAGTCTTTTATCATTTTAGTTTATCAATTACAGAGTTTAGAATTTAAGTGTTGTCAATTAATATTTTTTATTGTAACTTTTAAGTTTAAAGTTTAATAATTCTATTTTTAATTTATGTTGTTTAGTTTTTGTTCTAATTTTTAATTTTAATTATTTTAAGTTTTAATTTTATTTTTAATATTCAAAGTTCTAGTTTTTATCTCTCCATTATTCCAATTGTTTTATTTTTTCTAACTGTTAGTTTTTTTAATGTCACCGATGTTGATTTACTTTTGTCATCACTGACCCTTTATCATCGGTGCCCTTTTTTGTTATCGATGACCTTTTTTTATCGCTAATGGTGACATTCTATGTTATTCCTAATGGTGAACCTTTTCTTTGTGTGCATTGGTGACCTTTTAAATATCATTAACCTCTTTATTTAACTCTATCAGTGTCATCTTTATTTAACTCTATCGGTGACCCTTAGGCTACTGCTCCATCTCACCGGTGAATTCCCTACTTTTCACACACTCACCGATATCCCAAATCCCCATCGGTTTAACACACCCCTACTTTTATTTCCTCTATCGGTGAGTCACCAACTCATTGATGCATGTTTATACTATTGGTGACTTACTGACTCTCCCCTATTTCACATCCTCATAACAAACCCATCGGTCTCTTCCTCCTCCTTCATATATCACCAATTCCACCATCCGTATCTCTACTTCACCCTCTCATTCTCACCTTCCTCTGCATAACACACCCATGCAACTTCATCGTCGGTCTCTCAATTGTATCTTCATCAGCACAAATCAGAAGAAGTACCTCATAGAACTAGAAATACGCAGATCTTGAGAACTTTCTGCACCACTGGTCCATGACACCGTCCTCACATGTGGGGAGTCGAGCGACTGTAGGAGAAAGCGAGTTGCACTGTGGAAGTGAACTGGGACCGAGTCATTACCACCAGAGGAGTCTTTCCGCGCCGCGATTGAATCTATAGTTGAAATCGTAATTTTTTTTCATCCAACATAAAGTTCGTCGCTATCATGAGGAAGCTTTGTAGGAATGTTCTTTCCACCATCGTTGTGGGGATCTTAGTCTATCACACTAAAATTGTCCACATCTTATTGAGAATCATAGGTGAAGGGGGAGGTGGTCATGCCACAAGAATCTTCCATCACTGTGGATTTGCCACTCGTGAACCCCTTGTGCCGCCTTCCAAGGAGGAGCAGTGCCGAATGAAGTCGTCTGAGGGATAATAAGAGGCCGCTACTCCCCTGGTGAAGCAGCGCTAAAGAAGATCCCCCTCCCCTAGGGTTTTTGTGTGCCGAATTTAGGGGAGGGGGAGAAGAAAATTAATTAATTAATATATATAAATAAATAATATATATATATATATATTTAAATTAAAAACTAAAATAATAACTAATTAAATATATAATTTTAAAAAATAATAATAAAAGAAATAATTAAATTATAAATACTAATTAAATGAAATATTAAATTACCTAAATTAAATGTATAAAAACTAAAATATTTAAGAACAATTGAAATAAACTAATCTAATTAATAGTAAATATAATTAATGTTCAAAATAATAATCAAAATAATAATTATTATTAACATTATTATTTAATTAGAATATATCTATTTAACTTTTTAAATTATTATATAGAACTAAAATTTTAACAATTTATAAATTTAAATTAAAGTAACTTAATTTGATTAACTATGAAATAATAAAAATCTTCTTTTGAAACTAAAATTTAATTTAATTAATATATTAAATAATTTAATTACTTAATAATAATATTTAAGAATAATTAATTAAAACTATCATGTTCATTTGTTCATGAGGATTTATTATCCAATTTAATAAACTTATTAATACTTAAATATTTAATTAATTATTATGTAACTTTTATAATAAAAACAACGTTACTATATTTATTGTTTCATCTCAATATAATTTCGAAAATATAATTTCTAGTTTTTATTAGTAATAATATAGTAATATACTTAACAACATTATTTTAAAGTTTATTAATTATTTAAAAAGACTTTTTAATAAGTTATTTTTTTTAAATTATAAATTTTTATTTCATTCATGTTGTAACTTTGTTGATTATTTTCTTGCGTAGGTTCATTCAAGAGATAGAAAATCGTCCAGGTGCACTCAACTAACTCATCTAGAGTTATGTGAGAAAAGATAGCGCGACGTGTTAGTCGTGAAAAAATGCTCGCGTGTGGTGCATATGTGAATGGCTTTTGAAGTTTGGGGAAAATGTTCATTGAAAAGCAGTAGATGACAGTGGGTACTTAAGATAGAACAAGTAGAATATTGTAAAAATACTTTCATTGAGAGTGACATTCATTTTTTGAGCAGAGAATACCATTGGAGACAGACACATTCCATGATCCAGGTCCGAGCAGAGGGAGGCCAGAGGGTGACTCTGGAACCACTTCTTGGAGATGGAGGAGTTTAGGAGCAGAGAATCATCTCAGAAGTTTATCTTCTATCTTAATTCTTGTTTTTTTACTCTATTCTAGTATGTTTTTAGTTACTGTAATGATAATGAACAAGATAGTAGGATAAATCATTTAGTTCAGGGATAAATTGAAGTTCTACAGGTATCTTTTAATTTTCTTTTTCACTTTATCATTTAAATGAATACAGTAACGATCGGCGAGATCAATACTGAATTCGTTCAGTTTCTTGTACCATTAGAACTTAATCTCAAAATTTTACAGTTTTTTGGTGATATTTATTGTAGAAACACTTTTCAAAAAAAATAATAAATTCAAAAGAATTCAAGACTTACAGTGAGTTCATCTTGTTATCATTTTTTTTTCAAACGGTTCAAAATTGTTTAATTTTGGAGTGGTGAAATATTAAATTGATTGTCTTGTGTGGCTTAACTTCTGTCAAGGGAGTTGAGTCATTCCTTTTAAGGTGGTACTCTATAACAACCAATAATTGAATCGGAATACCTTTAAAACTAGTATAATGGAGAATTTTCCCCGAGTGTTTCATTATATTGTTCATTATCAGCATACTATATCTCTATGTCATGTTGTTTTCAAATATTCATAGATTAAATTTAGTTTAAGATACATGTTTTGAAATTTTATTTCACTCTACTGCTTAATAAAAAGTACAAAAATATAAAAAGTTAAAAGATAGAGAATCCACTCCACTACTGAAAACAATGGAGTTTTTGAGAGTTTTTAGAAGATTAGTGGTCAATTTTTGCCTTCTCTGTGGGTTCTACCTTACGTTTCACATATACAGTAGTTAGTAGGAATATTAATTTTAAACTTTGACCAACTTCAACAATGGTTCAGGTCAAGTTTTTGGTGCTGTTGCTGGGGAAGTCACAAACCATTACTTTTCTAAAAAAACAATTAAAAAAAACACCATTTTTTTTGAAAATTAAAAAACTGTAAAAAAATATACTTCATTTACTACTGAATTGATACTGTTTTCTGTATTGATGAACTCCTATTAGTTCTACTATTGTGCTATTTTGAACTATTGTTACACTTTGCATGGGCATAAGAGAATTCCTTTGTTACATTAGATCCTTAAAACTCTGAACTAGAAAAACATTTAACTACTCCTTAAAAAATATTGTTATAGAGAATTAGGGTAATAAAGTTGATCAAAACATGAATGTGCCACAACCCATAGTTCCAACCCTTCAGTTACCTAGACTTAGGTAGTTTCAAATTCCAATTGTACCAAGTAACCCATCTTGTATTTGTTTGACCCCTTGATATATGAATTAGGAAATTAAGAAGTCTTACCTTTCTCAACTTCCTTCATTCAATGGTATTCCAATAGAGGATTCACTTGAGTTCATTATAGAGTTCTGTAGTTCTGTACAACAATTAAATCTGAGAGAGATTTGTGAGGAGGAGTTGAGATTGATGATGTTTCCTTTTTATCCGAAGGGAAAGGATAGGGCTTGGCTTCAGAACTTAGATGAAGAAATTTTTGAGACTTGGGAAGAGGTGTTTACTGCCTTTATATCAAAATTCTATCCTAGGAACAACACCTTTGAGATTAGGCACAAAATTATTGGGTTTGTCCAGGATGAGGGAGAGTTATTTCATGGGTCATGGGATAGGTTTAGAAGTGTCCTCAGGCAAATTCCCAATCACCAGTTTGCTCCCTATCTACTCATAGAGACCTTCTATAATGCTCTCAACCCTTACAACCAAAATTTAGTTGACCAATTCTGTGGGTGTGAATTTTCTGACTCCACTGCTGATGATATGAAACTTGTGTATGAAAAACTTTCTCAAAAGTCTCAGCACAAGTGCTCTAGGAAGAGGGTTGTCCATAGAGTAGAAGTCAATCCTCATGCTGCTGTTGTTAGTGATAGGGTCCTAAGGGAGCAATGTAATCATTGTGGAATGTTCAGTCACACTCATACATGTTGTCCTAATTTTGATCTCCCTATCTATCTTGATGAGAGTGCCAAATTTGTGGATTTCAGAATTAGGAACCAAGGTACAAATGATCAATTCTCTAATCTGTACACTTCTTGTTATCAAAATCACCCAAATTTTTCCTGGGAAGAACAAGGTGTCATTAAACAGACCAATGCCCATAACAACCAATCACACCCTAAAATTTATAACTCAACCCAATATGGGGATGAATCTTCTAATTCTCAAGGGGAGTTAAACGGGATTTTAAAACAAGTTTTTGGAGAGATCAGTTCATTTAGGGAGGAAACATATGTTAAGATTCACAATTTAGAACATCAAATAGTTCAAATGGATAGGGATCAAGGTGATAAGGAAAATGGAAAGCTACCCAAAACTTAAATTCTTAATCCAAGAGAGAATATCATGGCTGTAACCACAAGATCTGGCCTTCACACCCAAGAACAAGTAAAGCTACACTCTGGGAATACTAAAATTGATAAAAAAATTGAATCTAGAAAGAAAAATATGCTTGAAATAGAATATGGGAATCTGGACAACTTTGTTCAACCTGAATAGAATGTTGAGCTTACATTTGAAAAAGTTCAAGTACCAAGGAAAATGAATTGTGAATTAATTAAAGAAGAAAATAAAAACAATGTAATTGAGGAGAAGGAGAATAATAAACCTATTCTTAAAAATTATGCCCCTCCCATTCCCTTCCCTGAAAGAGTGAAGAAGAATAATGAACCTAACTATTTGAGGTTTCTTAAAATGATTCGAAACATTAGTATCAACATGACATTTGTATAAGCCTTAGATAAAATCCCTTCACATGTTTCTTTTACCAAAAGGTTTATAAAAAATAAAAATGATTAGAAGAAGTTGGAAAAAGTTAATCTCAATGAGGTGTGTAGTGAAATCTTGTTAAAGAAGTTGCCTCCAAAATTGAAGGACCCTGGTAGCTTTATTATTCAATGAAAAATACGAGCAAGTGAGCAATTTAATTGTTTGTGTGACTTAGGGGCAAGCATCAATCTTATTCCTTACTCCCTATTTAGAAGTTTGGGTCTTAGGGATTTACAACCAAATTCTATTTGCCATCAACTTGTTGACAGGTCACCCACACACCCTTTAGGGTGGGTGGATGATCTATTTGTGAGTGTAGGAAAACTGAAAGTACCTATATACTTCCTTATATTAGATATTGAGTGTGATGAAAAAGTCCCAATCATCTTAGGGAGACCTTTTCTTACTACAGCTGGTGCTGTTATAGATGTATCCAAGGGGAAACTCACTCTCCAAGATATTGATTATGTGGAGGAGTTTTTAGTGTTTTAAAATCCTCAACATGTCGTGGGTTGCAATTTGATAGATGTTGCTGAGAATCAATGTTTTAAAATTGTGGTCCGAGTTGAGTATGGTTCTTTCCCTCTTTAGGTCACAGAGATTATGATTCCCCAGTCTATTGAAAATTTTCTTCAGGCTTTTATTCCTATTCCGCTCTTTCCTCTAGATGATAAAAATCTTTCCCTAGAACCCATTATAGAGAGTGAGTCACATTCTTTTTCTGAACTATGTCAACATGTTTTTGAATGTTTTCCTTATTAAGTCGACTGTTTAAGGGTTTCTGAAGTTGGAGAAAGTTCTGGGCTGAGTCCTGATGAAAAACTAAATTGTGCCCATTATGAGCAAGTGTATTTTCTGGGAAAATTCTTTCTTGCTTAGTTTGATGTTGTTTGTGATGAATTCCAACCTGAAATTGAAAATTTCACATCATTTGAGTCATCTGTGGACATTGGGTACCACCTGTTGGAACTTGAATATGATTCCTTCTTCTAAGGGTTTTCTGAGTTGTCTTTTGTGCAAGATGCACGGGTAACGTTTGTTGAAAATACTGAAGAGCTTACTGATGTTTTTTCTTCTAATTCTAGGTTAGAGATGACCTCTAGGGGAAGCCATATAAGTATTACTGGTAAATATGGTGATTTTCTTAGGAAGCTGTGGAACATTTTCAGAGCTAATAAAGTGGTCTCTAGAGGAAAAAATAGGATGGAAAGTATATTAGCAACTGTTTTGTTGAAATAACTTTTGAGAATATTGTTTGGTATTGTAGATGAGAATGTTTTGGTTGTTCCTGTTCTTGAGTCTTTAGATAATAGTGAAGTTCACACTATTAACAATTCATTCCCATTAAATGATCATGGATAGAAACATTTAGGGAAATAAAGTCTGGCTAGGGACTTTAAATCTAGCGCTGCATGGGAGGAAACCCATGGTTTTTGTTGTGTTAATAAATAAAAAATTGTGATTAAATAAAGTCTAACTAAATACTTTAAATTCAGTGCTTCATGGGAGTCAACCCATGCTCTTTATTTGTTTTTATTTTTTTACCGTTTTGTGTTGAATAAAGTGTTGCTTTGCTGTCTTCTATTTGTTCTATCTCTACTGGTTATTTGTACTTTGATTTCATGCTTTGATTTTCAGGATGATGATTTGGTTTCATGGAGGAGTTGAATTATCTTATTGAAAGATTGATAAAAAAACTTTAAATCAGGGAAGGACCTTAATATTTAATTTTGTTTCATTTTTCTACTCCTTAATAGTTTATAAAAAATACTAAAATTTTAAACAAATTCTGCATATATTTAAAATTCTGCTTCATGTGGTCATAAAAGTTTGTTGTATGTCACTAAGATGAAAATAATTTTTTTCATGTGCCTCATTATAAAAAAAACTTAATTTCATTGTTATTAAAATCTCCCACTACTTGAAATTAAGTGTGGGGGAACGGGTACTTGCTGCTGGTGTTTTTGAATCTTATTTTGATTGGGGTGTTTAGCAAGCCTTTGTCTTCTTTACTGAACATCCATTTGAATCATACTTTTTTAAAATTCTCACCCTTATACACAGTGAACCTATAACTCACATGTTTCTTTTGAGCTCTATTTAAAATCCTTGCTACTATCTTAAATGATAAATGCATGTACTTGCTTGTGAACCTGCTAATAAGTTACTCATTGTAGCAAACAATTATTTTTGAACTTCAAAGAGACCATTTATACTTTTCATCAATCTACTAAATTGAAAATATATTTTGAACCATTAATGTTAATCATTTTTCTACATATTTTAAAGTAAACTTTGGGGACAAATTTGGGTTTTAAGTGTGGGGGAGGGGGTCAATTCTTGACTGTGCTAAACTGTTCTTAGTTGAAATCCCATCAATTACCACTGTAAATTAATACTTTTTGTTAAAAAATGGGTAATTTTTTTCAAAATTATTTCACAATTTTAGGCTATTCATTGAACTCAAACAGGTCTTGCTTATGGATAGTAATTCTTTGGTAGTTAAGTTGTGTGTTGAATATGATGTTGATGAGGTTGTATGATTTCTGAGTGATCTTGCTTAATGGTTTTATGAGAATTTGATTTAGGAAGTATTTCTGAGAGTGATATGGGTACCCTTTTAATGGAATTATAATCATAACCATTGGAACTAGAAGTTTGAATTGATCCTAGGGGAAACACTTTTTTTTTATTTATTAAAGTAATTTCCTTAATGAGACAATGTAAATGTTTTTCATAAAAATATTTTGAAACTAGAGTAGTCTTGGCATCTGGGATCCCATGGTGAGTCTCTGAGACCCTAGATGCTGGGTGCGTTTCTGTTTACTATAAGCCCTCTGTACACTTTGAATAAGAGTTTTTCATGGTGCTTAGCACATGATACATGGCTTTGGGAAATAAATAAATAATATGTCTAGGATCAAAAATGAGTTCATTAAGGTGAGGGTAATGATGAATTCCAAACGAAGAAGGGGTCAATTGGTTTATATGGGAGTTATTTAGGCTGCATCATTAAGGTGATTCAAAAAAAATTATTTATTATTGGAACCTAGGTGATTAGTCAAAGTACAAAGTTACTCTAGTTTAGTTTTTAATTTCATATAAAATTTTACCTCTTGTCACTCTTGGGATTAGAACTTGAGTTTGGATTAAAATGATCACTGAGGAGAGTCGCGTATGAGGCATGACACTTACTTTGATTGATGAATCTTTGCTATCTTGATTACACTTTGAGTACTTGTTTGAGGTAAGACTTGATTTGAAAATATTTTCTACAAAGCCTGATTTCATGTTATGTCCTCTTTTCTTGAATACTAGACATGTTACATTTTGAGAAAAATCATAAATACTACATTTTTTTTAATGATAATAAAGCATGAAATTGTTTGAGGACAAACAATGCTTAAGTGTGGAGGAATTTGATGTGGCACTATTTTTACATAGTTTTGCCACATATTTTTACTTAATTTTTAATAATTTAATTAATTATTTAAGTACTTTTTACTATTTTTTTTGTATTTTTATAATTAATTTTGTTAATTAATCAATTTTTAAAATTAATTATGTATTTTTAGTCTTTAGAATAATTAGTTTAATTTTTCTTTGCTTTTCTTGTTTAATTAATTTCTAATTAGTTTTGTTAATTATAATCAACTCACCTTTTAATAATTTTACTTTAATAATAAATAATCACTCAATAATCTTATTGGTGTATTAATTAACTTAGACTTTATTTTAATATTTTATCTTTTAATATAGATTTATTAAAATATATCAACTTAATTTATTAATATGTTTAATCATCCTGCTAACTAATTAAGTTAAGAATTTTAGTTTAAATTAAATGAATTAGCACTTTTAACTTTAAGTGTTCACTTAGTTAATTAATTAATTGATTTAATCTCTTAAAGCATTAATTTTTAATTCCAAGAATGTAGTTAAATTACTAAGTTACTTTTTTTTAGTCTACCAGTGAGTTATATATGAGCTATCAGTGACCTATTGGGTTATCGATGCCATCCATTTTCACTCATGTTTTACCCTGTAATTAATTTATATAGTAATTTTAATTTAAGTCTTTTGTTAGTTTATAAATTACCCAGTTTATAATTTAAGTGTATTCAATTAATAATTTTTTTATAACTTTTATGTTTAATGTTTAATAATTCTATTTTAATTAATGTTGTTTAGTTTTTGTTCAAATTTTTAATTTTAATTATTTTAAGTGTTAATTTTAAGTTTAATATTCACAGTTCTAGTTTTTATCTCTCCATTAGTCCAATTCTTTTATTTTTTCTAACTGTTAGTTTTTTTTAATATCATCGATGTTGATTGCATTTTGTCATCGGTGACCCTTTGTCATCGATGACCTTTTTTTTATCGGTGACCTTTTATGTACTGCTAATGGTGACATTATATTTTATTCCTAACGGAGACCCTTTTCTTTGTGCGCATCAGTGACCTTTTAACTATCGATAACCTCTTTATTTAACTCTATCAGTGACCTCTTTATTTAACTCTATCAGTGACCCTTGGGCCACTGCTCCATCTCATCAGTGACTTCCCTACTTTTCACTCACTCACTGATATCCCAAATCCCCATCGGTTTAACACACCCCTACTTCTATTTCATCTCTCGGTGAGTCACCAACTCACTGATGCATGTTTTTTCTATTGGTGTGTTACCGATTCTCACCTGTTTCACATCCTCATAACAAACCCATCCGTCTCTTCTTTCTCCTTTGCATAACACCAATTCCACCATCAATATCTCTACTCCACCCCTATCATTCTCACCTTCCTGTGCATAACACACCCATGCACCTCCATCGTTGGTCTCTCAGTTGTATCTTCATCAGCACAAATCAGAAGAAGTGCCTCACAGAACCAGAAATTCACAGATCTTGAGAACTTGCTACACCACTGGTCTGCAAACTGTCTTCACACTTGGGGAGTCGATCCATTGTATGAGAAAGCAAGTTGCGCTGTGAACGTGAACCGAGACCGAGTCATCACCTCCAGAGGAGTCTGTCAGCGCCGCAATTGGAGCTATAGTTGAAATCACAAAAACCATTTTTTTCATCCAAATAAAAGTTCTTCCCCAACATGAGGAAGATTTGTAGGAATATGTTTCCCACCATCATTGTGGGTATCTTAGGCCGTCACACTGGAATTGCCCGCATCTTGTTGAGAATCGTAGGCGAAGGGGGAGGAGGTCATGCCACAAGAATCTGTCGTCGCTGTGGAGTAGCCACTGTGAACCCCTTGCGCTGCCTTCCAAGGAGGAGCTGTGCCGAATGAAGTCATCAGAGGGGGAAGAAGAGGCCGCCGCTCCCCTGGTGAAGTGGCGCCGAAGAAGATCCCCCTCCCCTAGGGTTGTTGTGCGCCGAATTTGTGGGAGGGGGAGAAGAAAGTTAATTAAAAAATATATATAAATAAAATAATATATATATTTAAATTAAAAACTAAAATAAAACCTAATTAAATATATAATTTAAAATAATAATAATAATAGAAATAATTAAATTATAAATACTAATTAAATTAAATATTAAATTAACTAAATTAAATGTATAAAAACTAAAATATTTAAGAACAATTGAAATAAACTTATCTAATCTAATTAATAGTAAATATAATTAATGTTCAAAATAATAATAAAATTAATAATTATTATTAAAATTATTATTTAATTATAATATATCTATTAAACTTTTTAAATTATTATCTAGAACTAAAATTTTAACAATTTATAAATTTAAATTAAAGTAACTTAATTTGATTAACTAATGAAATAATAAACATCTTCTTTTGCAACTAAAATTAACTTTAATTAATATATTAAAAAATTTAATTACTTAATAATAATAATTAAGAATAATTAATTAAAATTCTCAAGTTCATTTGTTCATGAGGATTTATTAACCAATTTAATAAAATTATTAATACTTAAATATTTAATTAATTATTATTTAACTTTTATAATAAAAACAATGTTACTATCTTTATTGTTTCATCTCAATATAATTTCTAAAATATAATTTCTATTTTTTATTAGTACTAATATAGTAATCTACTTAACAAAATTATTTAAAAGTTTATTAATTATTTAAAAAGAATTTTTAATAAGTTATTTTTTTAAATTATAAATTTTTATTTCATTCCTGTTGTAACTTTGTTGATTGTTTTCTTACACAGGTTCATTCAAGAGACGAGAAATCATCCAGGCACACTCAACTAACTCATCTAGAGTTAGTTACATGAGAAAAGCTAGCATGATGTGTTAGTCGCGAAAAAACGCACGTGTGTGGTGCATATGTGAAGGGCGTTTGAATTCAGTGGAAAATGTTCATTGAAAAGTAGTAGAAGATAGTAGGTACTTAAGATAGAGCAAGTATAATATTGAAAAAAATACATTCATTGAGAGTGACATTCATTTTTTGGGCAGAGAATACCATTGGAGACAGACACATTCTATGATCCAGGTTCGAGCAGAGGGAGGCCAGAGGGAAACTCTAGAACCACTTCTTGGAGATGGACGAGTTCAGGAGAAGAGCATCATCTCAAGAGTTTATCTTCTATCTTAATTCTTGTTTTTGTACTCTATTATAGTATGTTTTTAGTTTATTTAATGATAATGAACAAGATAGTAGGCTAAATCATTTAGTTCAGGAATAAATTGAAGTTCTACAGGTATCTTTTAATTTTCTTTTTCACTTTATCATTTCAATGAATAAGTAATGATCAACAAGATCAATACTGAATTCATTCAGTTGCTTCTACAACTATAACTTAATCTCAAAATTTTACAGTCTTTTGGTGAGATTGATTGTGGAAACACTTTTCAAAAAAATAATAAATTCAAAATAATTCAAGACTTATAGTGAGTTCGTCTTGTTTTCAATTTTTTTTCAAACAGTTCACAGTTGTTTAATTTTGGAGTGGTGAACTCTTAAATTTATTGGCTTGTGTGACTTAACTTAATGCGAGGGAGTTGAGTCATTACTTTTAATGCGGTACTCTGCAATAACCTATAAGTGAATCAAAATACCATTAAAACTAGTAGAATGGAGATTTCCCCCCGAGCATTTCATTATATTGTTCATTATCAGCATACTATATCTCTATGTCTCTTTGTTTTCAACTATTCCTAGCTTCAATTTATTTTAAGATACATGTTTTGAAATGTTCTGTCACTCTACAACTTAATAAAAATTAAAAAAATATAAAAATTTAAAAGATAGAGAATCCACTCCACTACTGACAACAGTGGAGTTTTTGAAAGTTTTTAGAAGATTAGTGGTCAATTTTTTCCTTCTCTGTGGGTTCAAACCTTCTTTCCACATATACAGTAGTTAGTGGGAATATTAGTTTCAAACTTTTACTAGCTTCAACGATGGTTCAGGTCAACCACCCCTGTTTTGCATATGACCTTGGCTTCGTGGGTCACCTTTCCTTCCGCAAACCGATTCTTCCTCCATGAATTTCTTCCATTTCTATGGAATGTATCCTCTTTTGTAGATAAATTTATTCTTTATAGAATCTTTACTTTGTGAACTCTTCCGGACGTAGCCAAATTCTTCCACAAGTGATGATATTTTCTAATGAAATTTTCTCTTACATAATGATGGGATTAGGGTAATTTATATAGGCAAATAACTCTACAATTTTTTCTAATTTGATTTATCCAAATTTTCAATGTGGTACATACTTCTCTACATACTGTGTTGCTTTCATGAACCATTTTCCATACACAGTCCACGTACCACCATTCTTCCTTTACAATGGCCAATTATATCTATGATCCATTTTCCCTCCGCGGTCTGCATGGCACCTTTTTTCCTCGTGGTGGAAAACGCCTTCCATGAATGAATCACCTCTACTCAACTAAAAATGACATGAATTCACATAAACCATTGGCCTACCACGAATTGAAATCCTTCCATGAAATATTTTCCCTATGCGATTCGTGTAGCACACTTGTCAGTCCGCATAATGCTGCTATGTGGAACTTCTTCCTTTGATGTTTTTCCTTCACCATTCCCTGAACCTCTTATGTGGTCCGTGAACTATCCCTCACGGTCTGTGAATTGTGCTTCATATAAATCCTTCATTTTCCAAAAAATAAACTTCCGATTTTGAGGCCCAAAAATTTGGAAAACACTAGGAAAGATGCCACCTTAAAAACATGTTTTGGGAAAACTCCAACCTACCTATTCATGGTCATTGATACATAATTAAAGCTTAAACAATATTCTACCAAACTTCACTTCCTTCCAAAACCAATCAATTTATTTCACCACGAACCCCATCTATCATGATATTTAATCTTTGATCAATCACCTTTAGCATCATCAGATTTTATGAGGAAAGTATTGTAACTTCCCTATATTCCAGCAACATCATTCTTTCCAATCAAACCTTAATATGATTTCCACTACTCCACCTTTATTTTATCAAGATATCTTCACATGTTTTACCATATACTTATGAATTTTGTGAATTAAAAAATATAAAATCATTTTCATATTCTACGTGGAGAATTATTCATCCATGACATCCAATTTGATAAAATGAATCCATAATAATTCTCTAGGAATCACTTATAAATTCAAGGTCTCCAAACCATTCACATGTGTTTTTGGAATATAATTCATGGAATATCAAGACTTGAGGACTTTATCCAAGCTTTATTAACATTGTAACATTGTAACTTCTTCATCATATTGAAATCATTGTAATCTTCCTATTTAATTAATTATATTTCCCACCGATGACAATCATTTGGAAACAAATACAATTTATAAAAAAAGTGGTCTCTACAATATCCCCTTTTTATTTGCTAGAAACAACTTCAATGTTATTTGCAAATGAATGTGTTAATATGTGGAACTATTATCTTCTCTCTCCACCTACTCTTCAAACTTTCATTTCACTTTCTCTCCCAATTATTGACAATAAATACAATGTTCGTGGGAAAAAGGGTATCAATCCATACTTAAGAAATGTGCAATCCATCATTTCACTCTAAGTCTACTTGATCTATTCTTAGAGTAGAAACAAATAGGATTTAATTTAGACAATAAATATATCTATTAGAAATTGACCATGATATATTAAGAAATGAGAACTCATATACTTATCTTCAAGGATTATTCACTTTCATTCTAGGATAGAATTACTTAATGTGAGATGAATCTTTTTAAGAACAATCAACAAAAAACTCTAGTACAAATTTCAAAAAAAATTGATCAAAAATAGTCAAGTGAAATATGCAAGATAAGTGACCTTACCGCACTTCCATTCTTCTTATGTCACTCAATAATTCAATTGACCCCCCTTTGTAAAAAGTTTTTTATTTATACTAACCAAGGATGATAGATTAAGAGGTATACCTTTTCCAATGACATGATCTTCACGAAATTTCCAAAAATAATTATATTTGATACAAATTGAAATAATAATTATGGAAGATTCATCATTTTTCTCCCCCTCAAGGGAAACACTTATCATAATCTTCATAATGGTTGATCTCACTAGGAATGGATTTAAAGAAATTACAGCATAGAAAATACACCAGAATGGATCTTCAAATAATGACAATCCATATTGGACATCTTTCACAAATTCAACAAGGATTATCTTCTAAAAACTTTTTCCTTTAGAATACCAAGAGATAAGATCAAACCAATACGGATTATTCTTTATCTCGGATTTAAATAATAGAACAAAAAATTCTCCATCTTCATCAAATATGATCCTCCATCATATTAATATTTGATTATCAATTGAGGAATCATTCAAGGATAGTATCTTCTTTAGTTTTACTATCAAGAATTGTCAACACTCAATAATTATCTAGTTCTACCACTAAGAAATTACTTCACCTTCTATTCCAAGCATTATAAGAACAGATACAATACATAATGAATTAAGGGAATAAGGCAGATCCTTCTTGTTTCATTAACATGAACAACTTGGTTGAGATTATTTTCTCAACCAAGTTGCTCTATTTTCTCTAGTCTTTATGTTTGCACATATAAACATTTGTTATGCATTATGTTGAGGTAACATGGATCTATTCACATATCTTTTTATTTGTGTGGAAATTTTTTCTTCTTAACAGGCTTTATGGATGATACACCATTTCTCTTTTTAGGACTACTTCTTCTCCTGGCAATAAGGTTAAATGACCTCTTTCAATGTGACCATATTTCTTGAATCTCTCACATAGAACTTCTTTAACACAAGAGTTTCCTTTTGTTTCGAACCTATCATTCAAATTTCCTTCATCATGTGGAATCTTTTCATTTCCTCTTTCACAAGCATTAGCTTGTGCATCTTTAAATATTATCATTCTTTCCAAATCTTCAGGCCAGATAACTAACAAGTCATTAGGAACTATGGGTGAAAGTTTGGATCTTCCACATGGGTTCTTCTGAGTGTCACCCCTCTTAGTATTTCATTTGGATGTACTGCCCTTCAACTTCTTGGATTTAGAATCCATGTTTTTCTCACCATTCTTCTTTGGTACCTTCTTGGTAGAATTTGTTTTCAAAACATTCTTATGATTTATTCCCAAGGTAGATTATTCATTCTTAGAAATCTTATGTGGTCTTATTTTCTTATCATCTTTGGATACATGTTGAGATGATCATGTACCGACCTTGTGACCCTTCCATTGCATACATCACATACGTTATCAAGCATTCCAAATATGTTTTTAGTATATAGATGATTCTGGATCTATGGATGTTCCTTCTTATTCTTTGGATTTCTCCCGATTGAGATGAGATTCTTTTGGGCTTTTACATTTTGAGGTTTGTACCAAAAATATAATGCATAGTGCCCAAATCTATTGCAGTACCAACATTGACCCATAAATATCGATTTCATGATATTTTATGTATCATGTTTCTGGGTCTTCTTCATTATTTTTTGTGTTTTTTTGTGGGGAATAAACTACCACATTACTTTTCCTATCCACCAAAGTCTTGGTGGCAGGATTCTTCTCACCTTTCTTTATCCATACTTGTTCAGATTTTGTTTTACAACCTGTACTATTCATGATAACAGTTTTAGAAACATTAGTACAAGTTGGTATGGATGGTACCAGATTATTCATATTTTCTTGTGGTAGATCATTGAGTGAAGTCATGATCTTCTAATCACATGTTGGAGGTTATTTGATAGTGTAATCCTCCAGTAATAATTTTTTACTAGTAGCAACAGTTTCCTTATTTTATGATGTTTCAATATGTGTCATCTATAGATTGGAAAACTGAGTTTCCAATTATAAACATTTCATATTGAGAATGATTTTCTGATCTTCAATCATAATCATCTTCTCTTCACAGTCCTTCTTAATTCTTTCAACATCATATTCATGAAGCATAACTTTGTTCTAAATCAAAGAGTGAAGTTCCTTGATCTTCATGGATATTTGTTCCAACTCTAAAACCTATATATCAATTATATTATTCAATTTATATTAAATTCATGGATATTTTATTCTAGAGTCCTTTTGACTATGTATTTCTCTTTGAATTTTTTGATTTATTTTAAGGAACTTATTTCAAGTTCCCTCTTTGTTTCTTAAAAAGTTATGACTTTTCCAAAGAGCTTTAAACAATCAAGTTTTTTTGGTTGCAAGCCCTTATCCAAAACATCAGTTTATTCTACCAGCTAGGTGATTTCTTATTGTATACATTGAAAGAATCCACAAACAAGGGATTCCATTTCTTTAGGAATATCATTCAGGATAACTTTTAATCTATCAACTGTTAATTCTTGAGAAGTTATAGATTGATCATTATCACCACTTGTGATAGCATTTTCATCTTGAGGAATGTTTTCAAATATACTAACACATACCTCCTGATCATTATAGAAAGAAAGGTTATCCATATTTTTGGTGGAAACATGATCCACTTTCTCATTACTTTCCATGTATGAAATGTCTTCATTGTCAGTAAGGCATGGAGAAATAAATACTTTCTATTCTTTAGATAATATGGACTTCTTCTTCAACTTTTTTTTTCTATTTATTTTTTCTATTCATCATTGTCTTGGTAGATATAGACTTATTCTCAGAGGTAATTGAATATTCAGCCAAACTGAACTTCATTATTGAGTCATGATAGAAACAAAAGTCTTCAAATGAGAATAGATTCACTATAGATAATTTAATAGAGGTGAACCTTGCCTCTGATACCAAATGATACACTACAGGAAAACAGGTGTTTCGCGGCGGTTTTCAAACCGCCACGAAATGTGTTAATTTTTATTATTATTTTTTCGAGGATTAGCAGCGGTTTTTTTAAAAACCGCTACGAAATAGTGTCGGTTTGGGTAAAACCGCCGCGAAATGAAAAGAAAAAAATAAAAAACACCAGAAACCCCGAAATCACTAAAACAACCATAAATTTTGATCCGGGCGCCCGTTGGAGTGCCATGACCAGTCAAATCAAAGCTCATGAAGAGATATAAAGCAATGTTTAATCAAAACCATGATATGGTGTAAGGTGCAGAAGATATGAGAGTTATAAGAAAGTTTAAAAAAGTTCTCCAACTTCAAATGGCCATAACTTTCGCTCCGGGTGTCTGTTTGGGCTCTACCACATATCAAATCGAAGTCAACGAAGAGAGTTACGCACTGATTTGACACAAGAAAGATTCTGTCATGTTTTTTGATCCCCAAAACCCCTATGAAAGCCTTTGAAACCCCATTTCCGTCACCGGTGTCCCGTCGAACTTGTCTTCAAACGGACCTAACTTTCGATCCACGTGTCAGTTCAGACTCCTCCACCTACTAGATCGTATTTCATTCCATGAGCTTCAGTTTGACTGGTCTCGGCACCCACATGGACTCCTGGATCATAAGTTATGGCCTTTTTAGTGGGTATAAGGTTTGTTATGTTTTTCGATGCCTCGTTTCTAGCACCCGTTCCCTGTCAGTTTTTTAAATGGTTGTAACTTTCGATCCGCTGGTCCATTCAGTCTCTTTCACCTATCAGGTTGAATATCGTTTTAGGATCTTTGATTTGACTGGCTGTGGATCTGGAACAGACTCTCGGATCACAAGTTATCTTCGTTAATGTGACTCCAATGTTTTTGTCACTTTATGACCGTTTTGACGGGTTTTAACGGTTGCTCCATTTATTACTGTTTATTTGGGTTTCCATGACTTGTTATCTTTATCAATGGTTTTTTGTGTGTTATTATGATGATTATGTTGAATTCTTAAGGGGTTTTCCAGAGTTTTCATGAGTTTTCATGCGTTCTCATGTTTTCTAATGCTTCCTTCTTCATGCTTCTCCATCCATTTTTATGCATTTTCATGATTTTTCATCCCTTATCACGCTTTTTCATACTTTTTCACATGTTTCATTTATTATATATTATTTATTATTTATAATATACTTTAACTTATTTATTATCTATTATTTGTTACTGGTTATTTATTATTTATATTTATTTATTATTTATTATTTTTTTTATATTATATATTATATGTTATTATTTATAATAAAATATTAATAATAATAATAATATTTGTTACTGGTTATTTATTATTTATTATTTATATTTATTTATTATTTATTATATATATATATTATATATTATATATTATATATTATATATTATATATTATATATTATATATTATATATTATTTATCATATATTATTTATTAATAATAATAATAATATTTTATTTATTTTATATTATATATTATATATTATATATTATTATTTATTTATAATTACTTATTGTTTATTATTTATTATTTATTATTTATTATTATTATTATTATTGTTTATTTATTATAAATGTATTATTATCTATTATTAATTGTTGTTTATTATTTATTATTATTTATTTATTATTTATTTATCTATAATTATTAATTATCTGTTATTTATTATTATTATTATTATTTATTATTTATTATTTATATTTATTTATTATAATTTATTTATTATGCGTTATTCATTATTTATTATTTAATATTTTTTATTTAGTATTTAGTATTTATTATTTATTATTAATTTATTATTTATTATTATTTATTATATGTTATTTATTATTATATATTGCTTATTATTTATTATTTATTATTTAATATTTAATATTTAATAATTAATATTTTTTTATTATTATTTATCATTTATTAATATTTTTTATTTTTTATTTTTATTATTTATTGTTTATTATTTATTATTTATTATTATTTATGGTAAATTATTTATTATTTATTATTAATCATTATTTATTATTTATTATTTGTTTATTATTATTTATTATTTATTGTTTATTGTTTATTATTTATTGTTTATTGTTTATTGTTTATTATTTATTATTTATTATTTATTATTTATTATTTATTATTTATTATTTAATATTTAATATTTTTTATTATTTTTTATTATTTAATATTTAATATTTATTGTTTATTGTTTATTGTTTATTGTTTTTTTATTTATTACTTATTATTTATTATTTCTCATTTATTATTTATTATGTGTTATTTATTATTTATTATTTATTATTATTTATTATTTATTATTTATTATTTATTATTTATTATTTGTTTATTATTATTTATTTATTCTTATTTATTGTTTATTGTTTATTGTTTGTTATTTATTATTTATTATTTATTATTTTTTATTCATTAATTATTAATTATTATTTATTAATTATTAATTATTATTTATTGTTTACTGTTTACAATTTGTTGTTTATTATTTATTATGTTATTATTTTATTATATTATTATTTTAATTTCTTAATTTTATTATTTTATTATTTTATTTTCATAATTTTATAATTTATATAAATATTACTATAATTTATTTTTTATTTATTATAATAAATAGTAAATAATAATAAATAAATAAATAACTCAATAAATAACTAATAAATCAATAATTATTAATTATTAATTATTGATTATTTCTTATTGTTTAATTATTATTCAGTTTATATCGATTAGTTATGTATTATTTGTTTTTTCAATTAGTATATATAAGTATATTAAATTCTGTTTATTAACCACATGACGTGCTTGATAGAGTGGTAAAGTCTTTGGAAAATATGCAAGAGGTTAGAGGTTCAAATCTCATCAAACGCAGTATTTCTTTATATTGCATAGGCATGTGCATGAGCATGTGCATGAGCATGTCCTTGAGCATGTGTATGCATGGATAAAGTAAATAAAGTAAATAAAGTAAATAAAGTAAATAAAGTAATAAGAAATAAATAAAATAAATACGAAATAAATAAAATAAATACGAAATAAATACATAAATTAAATAAAATAAATAAAATAAATAAAATAAATACGAAATAAATAAAATAAATAAAATAAATACGAAATAAATAAAATAAAATAAATAAATAAAATAAATAAAATAAAATAAATAAAATAAATAAATAAAATAAATAAATAAATAAAATCAATAAAATCAATACGAAATAAATAAAATAAATAAAATGTATAAAATAAATTAAATGAATAAAATGAATAAAATAAATTAAATGAATAAAATGAATAAAATAAGAGTAGCTAGTCTTTGGTATGGTCTTGAAATATTCTTGACCACACAACCACTAGAAAAATATTCTATGTATGTGGTTACAATGAGTAGAATATACCCTTATGCTCTTGTGGAACTATAAAAACAACACAATAGCCCATGTTTTACAACACTTGGCTGTATCTTTATACTATTTACCAAGATAGTATTCTCCTTGTTGAAGGTTTGTAACAACAATAATGTGTTCAACCTATTGAGACCTATTAGATTCCACAACAATGCTTTGATCTTCCACTCTTTACTTGTTACTTGCCTAGAAGCATGTAAGTAACTCTTCATACTTCTTCCAAAAAAAACTTGAATGTTATACCATATTCTTTTTAATCAGTCACAAAAATATGAATGTAGTAGACTAATGATCTGAATTCTTCCTCACCCAAATGATAATCAAATGATATCAATTTGTCCAATCACTTCCTCTAATCCTTTTATGTCTTATTTTTCGGTTCCAAATCAACTGCACTGAGATCTATTAGGATCTTGATTCTCTTATTCTCTTTTCCCCATCGCATGATAGTATATGAAAGCAGTAAAGATTTCACATGATATTTTTTCAAGGTTCACTACTCAATAAGAGTCGCTAGTCTTTGGTATGGTCTTGAAATAATCTTGACCACACAACCACTAGAAAAAAATTCTTTGTATGTGGTTATAATGAGTAGAATATACCCTTATGCTCTTGTGGAACTATAAAAACAACACAATAGCCCATGTTTTACAACACTTGGCTGCATCTTTATACTACTTACCAAGATAGTTTTATCCTTGTTGAAGGTTTGTAACAACAATAATGTCTTCAACCTATTTAGACCTATTAGATTCCACAACAGTGCTTTGATCTTCTACTCTTTACTTGTTACTTGCCTAGAAGCATGTAAGTAACTCCTCATACTTCTTCCAAAAAAAACTTGAATGTTGTACCATATTCTTTTTAATCAGTCACAATAATATGAATGTAGTAGACTATTGATCTGAATTATTCCTCACCCAAATGATAAT
Source organism: Viscum album (assembly GCA_963277665.1). NCBI lineage: Eukaryota > Viridiplantae > Streptophyta > Magnoliopsida > Santalales > Viscaceae > Viscum > Viscum album. The sequence goes on along the minus strand of OY728130.1, from coordinate 580,971,325 downwards.
CAAATGATATCAATTTGTCCAATCACTTCCTCTAATCCTTTTATGTCTTATTTTTTGGTTCCAAATCAACTACACTAAGATCTATTATTATTCTTCTTAATGAAGTCATAAAAGTTTTTTTTAATTATTAAATCAATGAATATGAACTCCTATTAGCATCATTAGAATAGATATTCCCTGAATAATAATCAATATTTAAGTGGGAACACTCTATTCTTCTTGGACACACAATAATGTGCAATTGTGTAGCAGTGTATTGATCTCTCTTTCTTCTTTACAAAGCATGATGAGGGTGTAAACATCTATCACATGTATGCAATATTTCTCATTCATGAGCTATCATGTATCCTTAATGTAAATCCTTTCACCACGTGGCACGAGTGCTTTGCGAACATACTTTCCTTCCATGTACAATGTTTCCTTTTGTGGGCGTAATTTCCTTTCGCGGACCGCCTCTTCATCTGCAGACCGTCTCCTCTTGTGCAAACCGTTTCTTCTTCCGCAGACTGCCGTTTCATCTGAATATTGTCGCTTCTTCCACAGACCACCTCTACTTCATATACAACTGATTCCCTACGTACTGTTGATTCTCCACAAACTACCCCTATTATGCGAATGACCTTTGCTTCACATGTCTTCTTTCCTTCCATGGACCGTTTCTTCCTTAGTGGATTTCCTCCACTTTCGTGGGCCATCTCCTCTTCCACTAACAACATTTCCCTTTACAGAATCTTTTCTCCATTAACTCTTCTGAACTAAGCCCAATTCTTCCACCAGTGATGATATTTTATAATGAAATTCGCTCTTACTTAATGATGGTACTAGGGTACTTTATATAAGTAAATAACTATACAAATTTCTCTAATCCAATTTACCCAAATTTTTAATGTGGTATAACCTTCTATGCGAACTGTGCTCTTTTTGTGAACCGTTTTCCTTACGCGGTTCGTGTACCTCCTTTCTTCCTTCACGGTGACCGATTCCTCCCATGAACTATTTTCCTTCACAGTCTGCACAACTCCTTTTTTTCCTCGCAGTGGCCAGCGCCTTCTGCAAACAAATCACCACCTATCAGCCACGAACTACATGCCTTCCCATGAACCATTAGCCTCACACGAACTACAAGAATCCCATGAACCGTTTTCCTTATGTGATCCATGTAATGTGCTTTGTGGTCCGTATAAACTGTTATACAGAACTTCTTCATTTTCTAATTTTCCTTCTCCATTCTGTGAACCTCCTATGCAGTCCATGAACTATTCATTGTGGTATGTGAACTGTGCTTTTTGGAAATCCTTCCTTTACCAAAAACCAAACTCATGATTTTGAGGCCCAAAAATTTGGAAAACACTATGAAACAACACCACCATAAAACCCTTCTTCAGAAAAACTCTTTCTATACTAATTCTCAGTCATTGATACATCATTAAAGCCTCAACCATATTCTACCAAATTTCACTTCATTCTAAAACCAATCATTTTCTTTCACCAAAAACCCCATATATCATGATATTTAATCTTTGATCGATCACCTTTAGAATCATCATATTTTATGAGGAATTTATTGTAACTTCCCTATCTTCCAACAATATCATTCTTTCCAATTAAAACTTAATATGATTGGAAGAACTCCCCCTTTATTTTATCAATATTTTATCACAAGTTTTACCAAATACTTATGAATTTTATAAATTAGAAAAATATTGGTCCAAGTAGGACACTCAAGAGGGGTGTGGGGTGAATTGAGTTCTATAAAAATTTATATTAAAAAGGTTATTTAAAATATTCCCACAATTAAAAATAAAACAGGCCATTTAACCAAGGTAGTAAAATTATAATAGCTTGAATGTTCAAATATTTTATCAGAAGATTGATTAATTATCATTAATAGTAATATAAGACAATGATACAACTTTTGAAACTACTCTAATAAAGAAAAATAGTTATAACTACTATCCAAGACTATTAAAGTAAAATTTAGTTTTCTTAAATATGAGTTAAAAAAAATAAAGTCTAAATTTAAAGACACAATGGATAAATCAAGGTGTTCATTCTCAAGGAAAGACCTAATCCACTCCACTTGGGGATCACATGCCACCAAGGAATATATAAAAATCTTTGATCCACACCCCGGATCAGGGTTAATAATAGTTCATGAAACTGTCCAGGTCACAAGACTGCTTCCACTATTCTATGTGGGAAAACTAATATCCAGGTCACATTGGACTGCTTCTATAGTTATACATGGGTAAAACAAGGTGTAAAATATATTTGAGTGAGGATATATTGTATCCTTCAGTTCAGTGTAGGATATAGTGTGTGTTTTAATATAGATACACACATTTCTCAAAAAGTAATGAAATAGTAAAAAATAGATAAAAATGTAACGAGATAGAGTTTAGAAGGCTTTGTGTACCACGAAATATAGATTTGTAATCTTTGTATGTAACAAATTCAAAGTTCTAGTCCTGTTTTGAAAAGAAGAGTGTTGTGAGTTGATTGTTCTATTTTTTAGTGTTGTGAGATGTTCCTATTATAATTCAAGTTGCTGCAAAGATGCTTTCAAGATAGATCATAGTAGGTTCTTCTTTGTTTATAGCCAATAGGAATTTTATTTTCTTCCTTTGGTGTGTTATTTCATGTATGGATGTTCTTATCTCTTTTCATGCAATCCACTACTACATATATTTTCTCCAGTTCCACGTTTTTATTTTTTATTTAAGGTGCTTGTGTTGGAGCTAACAAGATACACTATCTCCACACCTTGTACCTCCTTCTGTCTGCTGGCAGAACTGCAAAAGAACATTAATTACATCAGTGTCATTAAATGACTCACATATGACCATTATAAATAAATTTTAAATTAAATTAAAAAAGACATAAAAATGGTTAGTATGGAATGGTGTCACAGTTGCGCTGAGACAGTCATGGTGCCATAGTCATAGTAAGACATTCATGATGAGACAGTCCCAATGAGATATTGAACTGGTAGAAAAGTTGCAATTTCTGGTCCTTTGTGAATTCTATAATTAGTAGCAAGACTATTGTTTCAGATAAACAGTGTTTCAGTTAACGATATCTAGTCCTTTGTCAAAATTATGTACGGTGTATTGTTACGATGTCTTGGAAATGGTAGCAAGGAAACAATGTCAGGTCCTTTGAAAAAATATATAACCAGTAGAAAGCTTATGGTGTCACAGAATTTGTGAAAATCTGGAACCGATAGAAAGCTTACGGTGTCACAGACTCTGTGAAAATCTGGAACCGGTAGCAAGCTTACGGTGTCACAGACTTATCCAACTCTATGTAGGATTTCTTAAGAATAAATATACCCATAATGGATTAAGATTAAACATAATCATACTGAAACATAATAGAACAATATTAAACATAGTTTAAAAAATTCAAACACAAACATGATTTGTGAGATATTGAATCATGATCTTGTGAGAGTTTAAAACGTGAGTTGTAAGAATTAAAACACGAGGAGTCCAACAATCTCCAAACTTGATTTGTGAGCATTAAAACATGAGGAGTATAACAATATCCAAACCTAATTTGTGAGCATTAAAACTTTAGGAGTCCAAAAATCTCCCCCTTTTTGATGATCATAAATCATGGCATTTATAATCCATATATTTTAGTAATTATATTTGAGTATATGTGTGATAGGTTGTATAAAAACTGTTCTTCTCCCATGAAGATCCTTTTTCCATAAATGATTCCATAAATTCCTTGTCTTATTTCTCCCCCGTTGGGAATTATCAAAAAAGAAAAAGAAAAAGAAACACTGAATAAAGGCAATTTAGAGAATAAACTACAAAAGTGCACATTGTATTGAATAAAATGGGAGATTTCATTACAAACATGAGGCAAAGTACAATACATACCAATAAAAATACATCATTCACGTCTCTTCAGTCCCATCAATATTTTATTTTCCCTTGGAAGATATATCAATATGAGACACATGAGGACATGTAGAAGTGTTAGAATGTATTGATCCAACTGTGAGAGAAGGAAAAATCACTCCTTCAAAGACAGTGGGTGAAAGAGATGGTTTGGTGGAAGATCGAGGAAATTTTTTCTCAATAATGACAGGACTGATCTGACTCAGAGCCTGAGATATAGAAATGGTAGCAGGAGAAACGGTAGTGAAAGAGGAAGGAGTGGGACCAGGCTAAAAGGGGTAGCTTTAGGATCCCTAATGGCCATACTTTGCATAGGTATATAGGGATTTAACAACTTAATGAACTCAGTGATGACATCACCTCCATACTGCATAGCCTTCTCAAAGTCATCTTTTTTTTTTCCTGTAAACTTCTCCAGAGTGGGTGTGAATTACTTGATCTTCTACACTTTATCCTTAAAGGCTTTAGTGACTGGAGGTATTTTCAAATTCTCTACAAGATACATGAAGTTATTGGTCAGCTCATGCTTAGAATAAATTCTATTAAATTTGAAGTCCACTTTATTAGAGATCTCTTCTTGAGAATCATTGGAGATATTTGAATGGATTCTCACCAAATCAAGTAAATGTTCACTGTTCTTGATTACAAGAGAGAGAACTTCCTTATCAACACCACTCAACACTGACTGAAGCTATTCTTTATGAACTGTTCTGTTTAAGTCACTGTCCACAGGCTAAGATGGTTTTCCAGAGGCAGAAGAAACTGTAATAGTTGATGTGAGATACTTAAGTTAGTTTATAACCTTTTGTAAACTTCCTTTATATTCATTATTCAACTTATTGAGTCCAATAAAAAGAGCACTCGTCTCATTGGCTATCTTGGTGTTGTTATCAACCAATTTTTTATACACAGTAATCAAGTTTGGTTGAATTAGAGATGAAACCTTCTCTGGAATCTTATCAGAATAATTTTCACTAATATGAGCAACATGAGCTTGATCAGTTGGAAAGACTTTCTGTATATCTTCAACCACAATTTTTAGAGATTTCACCTTGTTAGGTCCACAAGGCTGAATACCCTGAGAGGGGGGGTGAATCAGGGTATGACTAATTTAAAATTAATGCCCGTTTTGATCTTGTTTCGCTGTTGAGCAAAACTCTCTTCTCTCTTTTTCTTGCTGCACAAAGTAAATAGAAAGCGAAGTATGCACAGGACACAACAATTTTACTTGGTTCACCGCAAAGGGCTACGTCCAAGGAGCATACGCCGACAAGTTATCGGTCGTACCAAATTCCACTAATCTTCACTATCCATTGATTACAAGGTTTGGGAAAGATCACTTCTAAGCCCAGGCTCACTGCCTTTACAAGTTTAGGGTCAGCTCACTGCTTTCCCAAGGGTCACTCCTTGTTTCTCTCTCTCTGGATCACTTCCGGTGGAGAGGATCACCTTCTTCCTCTTCCTAAGCTCACTGCTCTTGGAAGGAATCCACTCACAGTTTATAGACCTGTAGGTCTCTTCATTTGCATGAATGAATGCATCTTCCTCTGTGTGTAGATGCTCTGTTGAAGTAAAACTTTCACCCTTAGATGAATATCTCTTTGCACCGAAGGTATCGGGAACGTACCAGCTTCCATGCAGTCCGAGAAGCACCGCTAGAACAAAACCTTACTTGGCGCGCAAGTCAATCTCGGCGCGCAAGTATCGGCTCTCAAGTCACAACGGGCGCGCAAGTCCTCCTCAGACACTTGCGCGACTCAAGCTTCCTCAACTCCAAACTTGCGCGACTCTCTTCCTTTTACGCTCAAACCAATATTGGCGCGCAACTGCCAACCGGCGCGCAACTTCTAACACCGGCGCACAACTTCAACTACTGGCGCGCAAATTCACCTACGCGACCCACACTCACCACTTGCGCGACCACCACACCTGCGCGATGGGAGCTCTGATTTATCAAAGTGTTGAACTCCGTTAGAAATGAAGAGGGGTGGTCCAGTATTTATAGGCAATCTGACCACCCTGCGCGATGGCGCGCAAGTCACCTGCGCGACCCAGTTTCGGCGCGCAAGTCCCCTGTCATTTTAGACACTTGCGCGACCAACTCCCAAACTTGCGCGAACCTGTTTACTTTGACATATTTTGATCTTCTGATCTTGAAAAACTTATGGCACGCAAGTTTCATTTACTACAAGTCCTTGGTGCGCAAGTCCTTTTGCCAAAAAAACTTTTCTTCATTTGCCGATTTTCAGGCCCTAAAATTTGGCAAACACTGGAAAACGGCGCCACCTTGTATCTGTTATTTTGTACCGCCTCCAGATCATCCATTCCTTTTATGGACGTTCTTGAATCAAACATGTATCGTTGACCTCAGCTCTTGAACTCGACATTCCACCATGAAATCCTCTTTGTCAACAAGTTTTTATGTCATTGTTTTGCTTTGTCAACAATCACTACTCAGATGTCCACTTTGTCAAAAAACACAATCACCTCAAAAATACTTCAATGATACCTTGAGGGATTTTTGCCCAACACACCTCATCACTCAAAATATTGTCTCTCAATCCGAACTTCCTGAATTTGATGAAGCATTTTTGGTTGAATCTGCCAAATAATTTTCTCTAACAGTAGTGCAACATCTCTTTCACTGAGGTTTGTTAGAGGTGTGGGATGAGACTCTAACAGCTTCCCAAAACCAAACAATAAGTTGTCTCAAAAAAATTTCAGATCAATTTTAGTCACAAAATCAGAAGATTATTTAGGAGGTTCAAAAACAAGAACCGAAATAGGTTTAGACTCCTTAGATAGGGATACTTCCTTGGTAGAAATTGGTTTCAACTGAAACACAATGGAAAGATATATTCCTTTTACTTAGTCCTATTGTGTATTATCCACATCAAAATAGTTTGTAAACCTATACCAAGTATCCACATAACTTTGGTCAATAGGATTTGGAAGTTGAACAACTTATAAGCTGGGGTGCTTATCCCCCTCAACAAGTTCATCTCTTATAGGACTAATAGATTTAGTCTCTTGACCCATTTCCAAAATCTAAACTCTGTTAGGTTCACCCATGTTTTCTCTAGCTAGCGGAAAGGACTATTCCATTCTTTCTTTAGAAGATAATATTATTTCAAGTTCAATTTGTTCTTCATACTATTCTACAACAACAACTTCTTACTCAATAAAGACTTGTGCTTCTTCAGCAATAACTTCTTTAGTAACTTCAACAACGCATCTTCTGTAATTACTTCCTGTGGAATAGGTATGCCATTGTCTACTTCTTCAAAAACAATTCCTTCCTCAGGTGAAACTACTGCATCTTTTAACTATTCATTTGAGTATTCAACAACTTCACCAGGTTCTAGACTAGGGTCAGATATATTCTTAGGTATTTAAGGGTTATAAACATGGTTGAAACTTTTATCAATTCTTTCATTATCTTCCATCCAATATTTCTTCCATGTGTTCCAGCTAATTTTCATTCTTCTAACTGTATCCTTTGAGTTACAAAATTCATAACCTTCAAATACTTCTTCATTCGGACCAACCAAACCTTTGTCTATAAGAACATCAGAAATGAACCTCGAATATAAAAGGGAGGTGGGATTTGATGTAGTTTCAAGAATATCACACATGTGGAGTATAATATACTTACACAAGTTGATTATGTGTCCATTTTTTCGAAGATGAAGAAAAAATACATCCTAATACTTAAGAGTGAGAAAATTCAATTTTCTTGGAAAAATAACATGTTGAATAAAATTAAACAATATCATTGACTCACTATCAAGCTCATTAGAAATTTCCCTTCTCTGCATCTTATTTCTAGTCAAACTTCCAAGAGCCTCTTCTAGGATAAACACATCACTTGGTGGAGGTGGACCTATTTGGTAGTCCTCAAAAATCCCTTTAGGAGGTATTCCTATGTAATAATACCATAACCTTGAAGAAAAAGTGAATCTTTGACCATTTACCCAGCTTCTAACCACAAAATAATCCTTGAAGTTGAAGGAAAACTAAACATAATGAAAAAACTGAAAAACAAGCCTTGGGTAGATGAGTCTTTTTTCCTTGGTAAACCAATACAACTACCCCTATTATTTTATAACTCTTATAACTAGAGAATTACTAGTCATGAGATGCTTAACAAAAATTTTATTTTTTGGTAAAAATTTGAGATCCTCAAGACCTGGGTTCAGTGGCTTCTCAGGCATTACAACAACAACCCTCTTCTATTTCTTCTTAGACCTTAGCTTTTTAGGAGATGACGATGCTGAACGATTCATCCTGGGAATCTAGTATGGGTTCAAGAAAGATGAAAAGGAGGGAAAGCGGTTTGATAGTGACAGAGGGTTTCGGTTTCAAGAGAAGTGAGCTTGAGATAAGTGAAGTGATAGGTTTTTATCATATAGGGAGTTCAAACATTACAAAAAAATGTGGTAAAGGGAAAATAAAACACTCGAAATAAAAATAAATGTTTAAAAATAAATTCTGAATTATACGGTGAGACCTATACATGCATTCACAGTGTCGGTATTACTATGTGACTCAAAATGGTGAGATCATATCATTGATACAACAAGTATGAGATAGTAATTCTGAGATAGTAAACTTGAGACAGTAACTTGTGAAACTGTGAATCATGAAACCGTAAACTATGAAACAGTAAACTGTTCACTTAAGGCTTATCATCCCTAACTCATGTATGATGTAATTTATCCTTAAAAATTTAATGGATTATTGAATATATCAACAATATGATGTTCAATTCCAATGAATTCCAAAGTGATATCACCTTTTTGATAATGATCTCTCAAAAAGTGATGTCTTACATCATTATGTTTAGTACTGGAATGTGAAATAGTATTCTTTGAAATGTTAATAGAACTTGTATTATCACAATTTATATGTACACGTTTGAATTGATATCCATAATCTAATAAAGTGTGTTTCATCCACAAAATTTTGGCACAACAACTACCAGAAACTATGCATTCAGCCTTAACAGTAGATAATGCAACAAAATTTTGATTTTTACTACACCATGAAACAAGTGACCTGTCCAAAAAGTGACATGTTCTAGAGGTGTTTTTTCTATCTAAATTACAACCACCAAAATCAGCATCTGAATATCAAACCAAGTCAAATGATTGTCCTCTAGGATAAAATAGTCCTAATTTGGTAGTATGTTTGAGGTATTTGAAAATCCTTTTAACATCAAGAAGATACGACTCTTTATGATTTTATTAAAAATGAGCATACATACACACACTAAACATAATACCAGGTCTTATAGAAGTCAAGTAGATTAAACTCCCAATCATTCCTCTGTAAGTGGTTTGATCAACTGATTTACCATTATCATCAAGATCCAACTTACATCTGGTACTCATTAGAGTATCATTACTTTTAGTATTATCTAAACTAAAAAGATTTAAAATATCTTTAGTATATTTACTTTGATTTAAAATAATAACTTCCTTATTTTTAAATATTTGAAATCCAAGAAATAATTTTAGTTCACCCATAAAACTCATTTCAAACTCATTTTTCATCATCTTTTAAAAATAAGAACATAAATAATTTTTTGAAGATCCAAAAAATATGTCATCAATATAGATTTGAACAACTGAAAAATATTTATAAATTTGTTTTATAAAAAGAGTAGGATCAGCTATAACTTTTGTAAAACCTTTCAAAATAACAAAACTACTTAATATATCATACGAAGCTCTTAGAGATTTCTTTAAACCATATAAATATTTTGTTAATTTAAAAACATTATTTTGAAAATGAGGGTTTGTAAAACCAGGGGGTTGTTCAACAAAAACATCCTCAACTATACACCCATTTAGGAATTCACTCTTGACATCCATTTGATATAGTTTGAAATTTAGATCTGCTACATATGAAAGCAGTATTCTAATGGATTCAAGTCTAGAAATTGGTACGAAAGTTTATTCATAGTAAATTCATTCTTCCTGAATATACCATTGTGCAACCAATATAGCTTTGTTTCTAACTATGTTACCAACTTTATCTACTTTTTTCATGAACACCCATTTAGTGCCTATGGTCAAGGTGTCTTTGGGTCTGTCCACAAGTTTCCAAACTTTATTCATTTCATACCGATTTAGATTCTCTTACATAGCCATCACCCAAAATTCATCATTGATTTCCTCATTGATGTTTTTAGGTTAATGTTGTGACAAGAAGACTTGTTGTTCAACCTGGTTTCTTAGAAAAGATCTAGTATGTGTTCCTTTATCTAAATCACCAACAACATCATCTAGAGGATGGTTCTTAAGGGTTCTAATAGATCTAGAAAAAGATTGAATAGTAATTTCAGATTCTTCAACAGGTTAAGGTTCATTATGTATTGAATATGAAGAATTTACAATACTAAAATTTTTAGCATATTCCTTCATAGGATGGTTAGAAGATTTAACAATTATGTCCAGATTTGACATATCATCCTAAATATTTTCTAGTGAGGTCATAGGTTCATGTGGTTTTGTTTCATAAAATTTGACATGTATAGATTCTTCCACACATTTGGTTCTTTTATTAAAGACTATATAAGCTTTAATACATATTGAATATCTTAGAAAAATTCCTTCGTCACTCTTTGAGGAATTTTTTTCAAGATTATCTTTAGTATTAAGAATATATAATTTACAACCAAAAACTTTGAAGAAGTTAACCTTGGGTTTTCTACTGTTCCACAACTCATAGGGAGTTATTTTAAGGATTGGTCTAATCAAGAATCTATTGATTATATAGCAATCTATATTTACAGATTCTGCCCAAAAGTAGATAGGTATGTCATACTCACTAAGCATGGTTCTATAAATTTCTTTTTAGGTTATATTTCTTATTTATATAAATCCATTATGTTGAGGTATCCTAGGTGTATAGAAGTTATGACTATATCCATTTTGTGAGAAAAATAATTCAAACTCTTGGTTTTGAAACTCACGACCATAGTCAATTCTTAGGGATTTAATTCTAAGACCACTAAGATTTTCTACAGTCTAAGAATACTTGGTAAAATGAGAGAAAGATTTACTTTTTTGAGTTAAGAAGAGGGTTCAAATATATCTAGAGTATTCATCTACAAGAACATAGACATAGTGCCTCCCATTAAGACTTTTGACTCTAGAAGGTCCAAAAAAATCCATGTGAACCAACTTGAGAGGTTGAGAAGTTGAAACGTCTTTCCTTTGTTTGAAATAGATTTTGTACTATTTATACTTTTTAAAAGGATTATAGACTTTGTAATTTGGAAACTCAAGTTTGGGTAGATCCTTAACTAAGCCTTTTATTATAATATTTCTAAGGGAGTGTATATTGAAGTGTCCTAATCTTATATTCCAAATCCAAGACTCTTTGTAAAATACATTTAATCATGAAACATTTTGAGAAACTAAAGAATCTAAGTTAACAACATAAACATTTTCATTTCTAAATGAAGAAAATACCAATTAATTATTAGAATTAAAAACATTTCCAGCATTATTTTTAAATTTAACATGAAATCCATCATCACATAACTGTGAAATACTAAGAAGATTATATTTTAATCCATTAACAAAAAGTACTTTATAAATTAAAACTGAGTTAGAGTTACCGATCGAGACGATGCTAATTATTTTTCCTTTTGCATTGTCACCAAAGGTGATATACACACCATCAATCATTATTAGGTTCTTGAAACATGAGTAATCCCCTATCATGTGTCTTGAACATCCACTGTCCGAGTACTATAAGATTTTGTAGGATCTCTTAAAATAGATTTCCTACAAAATAATCAAACAGAACAAATTTTGGAAACCAGATTTTTTTGGGTCTAGTAAAATTAGTAATAAGTGATTTAGGAACCCACACATGCTTCTTGGGATTCCAATAATCATTATATAACATATTTTTAAAATAGAAACTATTTGGTCTAGAAAAACTGGTGTTAGTAAAATACTTTCCAGAACTGAAACTAGTAACAAAATTTTCATGTTTAGGTAGAAAAACAGATTTTCCAGATTTAGTTACAAACTTATTTTTGGTGATATTTCTTTTCCCAAGTTGGTATGCTATACCAGTAGTGTATCTATGGTCATTTTTCCCAAGAATTTGGGTTAGAGTATTTTTTACATTTGTAAATTTCTCTAGGTCCTTTTTCAATTTCTTATTAGATAGCTTAAGTTCATTGTTCTCTTTATGTAATTGAACATTTTTCTCTTTATCTACAACAAGATCAGATTTGATAGTAGTAGTCAATGCATACTGTTTCTATAAATATTTGTATTTATCTTTTATCTCATTACAAGTGTCTTATAGGATTTGGAATTATTCAAAAATTTCTTTATTGGTTATATTTTCATAATCACTTTCATCTCAAGAATAGTAGGAATTTTGTACAGGAGACTCAAGGGTTACCTCAGATGTGTTTTTCATAAAACACATATTGGCTTTGTCAGCCTTTTAATCATGTGAAGACTCTGAGCCACATGAGCTATCCTCAGAAGAACCCTATGTTTCCTTCATGGTCTTTCTATACTTTATATATTTATCCTCATACCTATTATTATATTTTAGCATGATACAATCAGACTTTACATGTCCCTTTCTCTTACATTCATAGTATATTATTTCAGTGGAAGTATCACCTTTCTTCCAATTCTTTTCCAGTTTCCCTTGTTATTATATTTTCCTTTGAAGTTTGGCTTTCTGAAAAATTTATTTCTTCTATTAAACTTCTTAAATCATCTAGATAATTGATCCATTTCCTCATCACTATCAGATGATGAATCTTCATTACTTGTACTGTCGTAATGAGGTTGTATCCTTTCCTTTTCTTTATTCTTATAAGTAGTGGTTTTGAAAGCCACTGACTTTTCTTTGGTTTATCTTCCTCTTCCTTGTTGACTTTTAATTCTTCCTCACACATCATCAACGTTCCTATAAGATCCTTTATTGGTAACTTGATGATGTCATAGGATTCTCTGATTGATAAATAATATCCTTTCCATCTATATAGTAAGCATCTAAATATTCTTATGATTTTCTATTTGGTTGTAACATATCTTCCTAGAGTGATTATAGTGTTCAAAATTTCATTAAACCTGAGATACATGTATAAAATAGGATCATCATAATTCATTTTAAAGTTATCATATTTAATATTATAAGTGTTAAGTATCATTTCCTTAACACTAGACATTCCTTCATGTGAAACAGATAAAGTATCCCAAATTTCATGGGCTGTTTTACAAATAATGATTCTGTTAAACTATTTATCTTCTAATGAAAAGTATAGGGAATTCATGGGTTTTCAAATTTTGTTATAATCAGAATTATTTGGGTCATCCTAAGTATTCCTATTAGTAGAAAGAATCTTATATTCATTTATAATTGAAGACCAAATCTCAAAACCGATACTTTCTAAGTGCAGTTTCATTTTAATTTTCCATTGTGCATAATTTGTTCCCTTGAACAATGGAGGTCTGTTGGTAGCTTTAACTTCCAATATATTATCAATGATAAATAAATACACTTTTAAATAACTAGAAATTTAGAACTGATAGAAATTCATAGATCTTTAAAATAAAAATAAAATCACAGTTGAAAATGATTTTAAAAAAGATTAAAAATTTTAAAAATAGGGATTTTTAAAACTCCTCTGATACCAAGTGCTGGTCAGAGTAGGACACTAAAGAAGGGGGTGGGTGAATTGAGTTCCTATAAAGTTTTTGTTAAAAATATTATTTAAAATATTCCCCTAATTAAAAATAAAATAGGTCAGTTAACAAAGGTAGTCAAATTATAATAGCTTGACTGTTCAAATAGTTTCTCAGAAGATTGATTAATTATCATCAATAGAAATATAAGATATTAATACAACTTTTTAAACAACTCTAATAAGTAAAAATAGTCACAACTACTATCCAAGACTAACTATTAAAGTAAAATTTTGTTTTCTAAAATATGAGTTAAAACAGAGAAAGGCTAAATTTAAAGACACAATAGATAAAACAACTCTAGATGATACCTAATCCACTCCACTTGGTGATTACCTTCCCCCAAGAAATATATAAAAATATTTTATCCACACCCTAGATCGGGGTTAACAATAGTACATGAAACTGCCCAGGTCACAAGACCTCTTCCACTATTCTACTTGGGAAAACTAACAGCTAGGTCACACATGACCTCTTCCACAGTTATAAGTTGGTGAAACAAGGTGTAAAATATAATGGAGTGAGGATATATTATATCCTTCAGTTTGGTGAAGGATACAGTGTATGTTTTAATACAGATACACATAATGCTCGAAAAGTAAATGAAACAGAACACAACATAGAAGAATGTAATGAGATTGATTTTAGAAGGCTCTGTGTGTCATGAAATGCAGATTTGGACTCTTTGAATGCGATAAAGGAAAAGTTCTAGTCCTCTTCTGATAAATGGAGTGTCTCAAGTTGAGTGTTCTATTTTTCAGTGTAGTGAGATGTCCCTATTCGCCTTCAAGTCGCTGCAAAGATTATTTTAGGATGAATCACAGAAGGTTCTTCTTTGTTTACAATAAATATGAATAATATTTTCTTTCTTTGGTGTGTTCTTACATGTATGGATGTTCTTCTCTCATTTCATGTAATCCACTACTACTTATATTTTCTCCAGTGCCATGCTTTTATTTTTTATTTTGGGTGATTGTGTTAGAGCTGACAAAATGCACTATCTTTACACCTCGTACCTCACACTACGGGAAAAATGAGCAATTGCGACAGGTTATTTGCGACGGGAATAAATCCCGTCGCAAATAGTCATGTTAAAAACTTATTTGCGACGAGGGTATTTCCCCGTCGCAAATAAGGAGGCTTTTGCGACGGGATTGCTTTCCCCGTAGCAAATAGTTTTCCCGCGATGCGCGCCAAATCGCGGGAAACTTATTTGCGACGGGGGAATATTCCCGTCGCAAATAACCGGCGGCGGTAAAAGGTATTTGCGACGGGAATATTCCCCCGTCGCAAATAACTATTTACCGGTTGACCGTAATAAATGTTGGCTAAGGTATTTGCGACGGGTACCGTCGCAAATAATACTATTTGCGACGGGAATCCCGTCGCAAATGGGCCCGTCGCAAATAATCTAACCTATAAATACCCCCATCCGTTTTTTTCATTTCATTCTCATTCCTTATCTTCTCCTTCTCTCAAAATTATATTTCTAGAGTTGAGTTTTTCTCCAGTTTAATTTTTTTCTCCGGAGCTGATATTAAAGTTTTGAAGAACGGTCAGAACAGATCAATTTTCAAGGTATTTATCTTCATTTTAATTTTTTATTTATTTTTAATTTTTTTATTTATTTTTAATTTTTTGTTAGTTTCAATTATTATTAATTAGTTGTAATTTAATTATGTTTACATTGTTTTATTACTTAATAAATTTAAATTATTAGTATTGTTTATAGTTAATGGTAATTAGGAATAATTAGTAATAATTTTTAATAATTAAGAATAAATATTAATAATTAGTAATAAATACCAATAATTAGGAATAAGAACATTATTACATTATTAGTTTATTTTATTATTAATATTAAAATAATATAATTTTTTATATATATACAATTCTTTTTTCATCTGTGTGTTTGCTGTCTTCACATGTATTATTTGTAAGTGGAGATAGAAAACGCACAGATGAAAAAAGAATTGTATATAAATTAGAAAATTATATTATTTTAATATTAATAATAAAATATATTAATAATGTTATTATTTGTAATTATTGGTAATTATTTCTAATTATTGATAATTATTCATTTAATTACTAATAATTAGGAACAATTATCAATAATTATCAATAATTAAGAATAATTAGTAATAATTAGTAATAATTACCAATAATTAGTATTAATTACCTATAATTAGTATTAATTACCAATAATTAGTATTAATTACCAATAATTAGTAATAATTAGGAATAATTAACAATAATTAGTAATAATTATCAATAATTAACAATAATTAGTAATAATTACCTATAATTAGTATTAATTACCAATAATTAGTATTAATTACCAATAATTAGTAATAATTAGGAATAATTAACAATAATTAGTAATAATTAGTAATAATTAGGAATAATTAGTATTAATTAGGAATAATTAGTAATAATTACCAATAATTAGTAATAATTATTATTAATTACCAATAATTAGTATTAATTACCAATAATTAGTATTAATTACCAATAATTAGTATTAATTACCAATAATTAGTATTAATTACCAATAATTAGTATTAATTACCAATAATTAGTATTAATTACCAATAATTAGTATTAATTACCAATAATTAGTATTAATTATTAATAATTACCAATAATTATCAATATTTAGTAATAATTAACAATAATTGCCAATAATTACCAATAATTAGTAATAATTACCAATAATTATCAATAATTACTAATAATTATCAATAATTAATAATAATTAGCAATAATTAGTAATAATTAGTAATAATTACTAATAATTAGCAATAATTAGTAATAATTAGAAATAATTAGTAATAATTAGAAATAATTAGTAATAATTAGAAATAATGGAGAGATTTCTACCCATTGGATTAAGAGGTCTGTTGAATTATGTGATTTGGGATTCCATAACAGACATGTCTCATTTTTTTCGGGAAATTTGTGCGGCTACAGCAGATTATGATGCTCTAGGCAAACTTGAAAAAGATGTTGTTGTAATTATATGTAAACTGGAAAAAATATTTCCGCCGTCTTTCTTCGACTCAATGGAACATTTGATGTTACATTTGCCATATGAAGCCAAATGTGGAGGTCCGGTACAGTTTCGATGGATGTACCCATTTGAAAGATGCATGCAAAAATTGAAAAGAAAAGTACGCAACAAAGCATCTGTTGAAGGATCTATTGCAGAAGCTTATTTGCAAGAGGAAATATCTTTTTTCTGCTCCCATTATTTTGAATCTGAGTATCCTTCAAAACACAACCGAATGGGACAGAATGAGAGGAATATTGATGAAATCGACAATCAATTATCTGTTTTCAACCAGTCAGAGCTTGGTTTTGGTGGAGTTTCTGAACGCTGGCTTTCAGATGATGAACATCATAGAGCTCATACGTATGTTCTGCTCAACTGTGAAGAGATGACATCAGTTGTACTGTAAGTGTTTATATCACTTATTCTATCATTTATGTTACAGTAAATAACTTTGGTTTTTATAGGTTGTATGATAATCATATCAAGAAACAAATTCCACAAATTACAGCAGCTGCTCTCGAAGAACGTCGACTGAAAAATTTCTCTCAGTGGTTTCAAAAACTGGTAACATAAATTCTTTATCTTTTAGAAACTCATTCAATGTATAGTTTACTATATTGATAATTATTTCACAAATCTTCAGGTGTCTCGACATGCTGATAAAATTGACAAACGACTGTGTGTATTGAGTAACCCACCTTCCAAACTTGTTAAAACTTATAATGCATATGTGGTGAATGGATTTCGATTCCACACACATGCATATGGGGAATCGAAAAAAACAATGAACAGTGGAGTTAGCTTGAGAGGATCTCATCATCGAGAAAATGAAGTTGACTTTTATGGCATACTTGATGAAATCATTGAACTCTGTTATCTTGGACAACATTACATAACCATGTTCAAATGTCGGTGGTTGGATACAGAGAGAGGCGTGCGTGTTCATCCGACTCATGGAATCATCGATATTAAATGTAAAAGTGTTCTCGCAGTAAATGAACCATTCTTATTGGCTCAACAGGCATATCAAGTTTATTATGCAAAGTACTATGCAACATCAAGAGACTTGACTGATTGGTGGAGTGTAATAAAAATCAAAATTCGAGACAATCAGTTTAGTCAAAGTGAATGTGCTTTCACTGATGTGCAAAGAATTGAAGTTTTTCAAGAGAGTACTCAAAATCAATCTTTTTTACAAAGAGACATGAGTATCGATGACGACACCCCACATTTAAGAGTTGGTGATGACGATGATGTTAATGATGTCACATATGAATTTGAAACGGTAAGAGATGAAGCAACTGTAACTCGAATGGATATCGATGATGTTGAGGAGGAATATGAAGATGACATTGACATATATGAATATGATGATGAATATGAACACTGATAGCATTTCATGGTATTTATATACAATCATAATATGTATATATGTATATATAATAGTAATTATCAATTATTTGCTAACATTAACATTTTTTGTTTTAGATGGACGACGCCACATTTCGTGCGTTGGCGGATGCTGACCTGACTTTTGATGCGGATGAGTTGCTGACAGATGACCCTCAGCCTGCAGGCGCTCCAGGGAGTACGCGGAGGGGGCGCGGTCTTGCACGATTGATGATTCCTGACCCCGTCCCCGAGCGACGTCCACGTCTTGGGTTTGATCCACGCACACGGAGGTGTGATAACCTGTGTAATAACCTGTGGATTTGACTAAGATTTCATTAATCTATTCACATAATAAATGTTTATTATTTTTTCAGTTTTCCACATATAGCAGTCGGACAGGGCAGCGCTATTTTGCGCAACTATTTCTCTCAGCCGTGGACCACATGGGAGCAGATTCCCATTGATGTGCAACAGGCCATGTTCGGCCATTGGTTGGTACGTACGTAAATAAATAATTTTTATTTTGAAAATTATTTCATTTCTAACTTGATATTTTGATTTATTTGTAGGGTTTATGGTATCCGATCGAGGATACCATGCGTGACGCCATCCACGAGGCATGGGAGGTGGCCATGCGTGATCGTCTTCGTCAGTTTTTGCACAATTTAAGAAAAGCTGCGATGAAGAAAGCAGGAGTGTCAGATTTTGAGGATTCATGTAGAGCACACCGACCAGAGTATATTTCATCCCATGTATGGGATGGATTATGTGCGCACTGGTTGAGTGGTGCCTTTCAGAGGAGATCATCGGTGGGGAGGCAGAATCGGGGGAGACAGGAGGTGACTCATCGAGCTGGGAGTGGTTCTTTCAGTACTCATAGACAACATCTGGTACGTACATTATTTATAAATATTTTATATAACTATAAATATTAACAGTTTTTTTATTATTATAGGCTGTCGAGCACCCCGATATTACAGAGTACGACGTATATCATAGGATGTATAGTGATCCTGCTACTGGGGAGCTCAGAGGTGATCGTCAGCATCACATCGTGGTCAGTATTATTTGTTTTCAAGTTTAAAAATTAACTGCATATAATATATTCACAATTTTAATTTTAAATTGTAACTATAGGAGTCATATGAGGCCGCAGCGGCACAGGCCCGGCCTGAGAGTCAGGCCGAGTCATCAGATCAGACCACTGCCCGTCAGTTTGATGAGGCGGCATGGATGCAGGCCACCCAGTATGCCTTCGAGAAGGGCCGGGTAGTTGGTATCGGCTCTCGACTGACTCCCGGAGATTATTATGGCAGTGCTGCGATGTCGGCGTCCAGCTCGAGAGGAGATCATGCATCTTCTTCTACACAGTATGAGGATCAGTTGCGATCTCAGACTGCACAGATAGAGAGTCTCCGATAGGAGCAGGAGCAGATGCGTCAGCAGCATGAGGAGGAGCATCGACGCCAGCAACAGCTGTACGAGGAGCAGACGAGTCGGTGGCAGCAGCAGCATCAGGAGTAGATGGAGTACATGCGCCGACTCACTCATGCTTTAGGGATGGAGTTTCCTCCACCACCATCTGCAGATCCCCCTCCTCCCCCCTCCCCCCCTCCTTCAGATTAGAGTTTGTATTTCTGTTATAAAATTTGTGAAATCAATTTTTTTTTTCTATTCGTAGTTTCTGTCTCATTATAAAATATTAATAATATTATATTTTTAAATAACAATATTAATATGAATAATAATATTATTTATATTTTATAATATTAAATTTTATATATATATTAAAATTTTATATATATATTAAAATTTTATATATATATTAAAATTTTATAATATTAAAATTTAATTATTTTTTTTGTAATACTTGAATTATTTTAATATTTGAATGTAAAATAATTCTATTATTTTTATATTTATTAAAATAACTTATTAATATTTTTTTATTTATGAATTATAATTGTAATATTATTATATTAATTAAATTATTTATTAATATTCTATTATTTTTATTTTTGAATTATAATTCTACTATTATTATAGTAATTAAAATAATTTATTATTTTCATTTGTAAATTATAATTCTATTATTATATTAATTAAAATAATTTATTAATAATTTATTTATTTTATTTTTTTTATAGTATTTGCGACGGGATACTATGCCCGTCGCAAATACTAGTATTATTAATAGTTTTTTTTTTAAAAAAAGTATTTGAGACGGGACCCGTCGCAAATACTATAAATAGTATTTGCGACGGGTCCCGACTCCCGTCGCAAATACTAGTATTATTATTTTTTTTTTATTTTTTTAAAAAAGAGTTTTTGCGACGGAACCGTCGCAAAAGCTATTTGCGACGGGTCCCGTCGCAAAAGGTATTTGCGACAGGTCCCGTCGCAAAAACTGTTTTAAAAGTTTTTTACAAAAATACGGAATACTATTTGCGACGGGGAGAATGCCCGTCGCAAAAAAAGGCTTTAGCGACGGGCCCGTCGCAAATAAGTGTAGTTGCGACGGCGTTTTCAGCAACGGGCTATTTGTGACGGGATCCCGTCGCAAATAGCCCGTCGCAAATACCTGTTTTTCTAGTAGGTCTGATGATAGGACTAATAAATAACTTTAATTATATCAATGTCATTAAATGACTCACATATGAACATTAGAAACAACTTTTACATTAAATTGAAGAAGATATAAAAATGGTTAAGTATGGAATGGTGTCACAGTTGCGGTGATACATGCACGATGCCACAATTATAGTAAGACATTCATGATGAGACAGTTATAGTGAGATCTAGAATCAGTCGCAAAGTTATGATGTCTGGTACTTTGTAAATTTTGGAATTAGTATCAAGACTATAGTGTCAGATAAATAGTGTATCCGGTAACGGTGTATAGTCCTTTGTCAAAATTCTGAATAGTTTCTTGTTATAGTGTCTTGGAAACGATAGAAAGGAAATGGTGTCAGGTACTTTGTGAAAAACTGAAATCGGTAGCAAGCTTACGATTTCACAAACATTGTGAAAATATTGAATTGTTAGAAAGCTTACGGTGTCACAAACTTTGTGAAAATATGGAACCGGTAGCTAGCTTATGGTGTCACAGACTTAGCCAAATATCTGTAAGCTATCATAAGAAGCAATATACACAAAATGGATTAAGATTAAACATAATCATACGAAAACATAATAGAACAAGATTAAACATAGTTTACAAGATTCAAACACAAACATGGTTTGTGATATTTTGAGTCATGATCTCGTGAGAGTTTAAAACATGAGTTGTAAGAATTAAAACATTAGGAGTCCAAAAATCTCCAAACAAAATTTGTGATCATTAAAACATGAGGATTCCAAAAAAACAACAACAAAGAATCATCATATTATACATGGAGAATTATTTATCCATGACATCCAATGTCATCAATTGAATCCAAAACAATTATCCAGGAGTCGCCTTGAAATTCAAAGTATTCAATCCATTGACATGTTGTTGGAATATAATTCTTGGAATATCAAGACTTTAAGACTTTATCCAAGATCTATTAACTTTGGAACTTTAGAAATTCTTTATCATATTGACATAACTATAATATTCCTATTGCATTGATCATCTTTTCCTACTAATGAAAATCATTCTAAAATAAATACAATCCATACAAAAAGTGGTATCTATATAGATAAATAATAATTTTCAAAATATTATTTAATTAAAGGTTGAATTTAAATTAGAAATTATATAAATTATTGTAACTACTAAGATCTATTTTTATGCATTCATAATTTATTATTTATTATCTGATTAATTTGATATGATCCACTGTTAATATAGCATGGTCACAAACTAAATCTTATTCATAATGACTAAATTATGAGTTAGATTTAGAATTTACACCTGATAAAACTAGTTATATATTATATATATTGATTGCATGTATTATTTTCTCATAATCGTATGTTGCAATTAATGATAATGGACCTTTTTTAAAATCAAGTAGTATCCACTATTCAATGGTTATGTGAATACCAGAGAAGTTTATTTGTTAATAAAAGTAAATTTTTTATCTCCTAAATTTCAATATAATATTTTTTTATAATTTAATTTATTAATTGGATTATTTTATTTATTTTATTTTTCTAGTGAAATTAAATTAAAATTCATTGAGGACCAATGGGTTTTATAGCATAAAAATTGAAAAATAATATTTGGAGTATTATATTATAATAAAAATGACTTTAATCAGAAATTACATTTGAAAAATGAAAATATGAGAATGAATTTATAATTCAATTTATACATAATATTTTTTAATGATTTTTGGTATTTTTATGTGAACAACATGATATATAATAAACATGGGGAAACATTATCTATTACTGGGTATCAATGTCATAATTACTATTTATTGTATGAGGTTCTGATTATTTTTATACTATTTTTTCATAGCATTTGATGGAAATATTAATCCAAATTACTATCTAATTCTGAATGGAAACTCACAAATCATTGGTATGATAACTTAAAAATTATTTTAAAATTCAAGTATTATGTTTTTAAGGCATATTACATTGTTTGGGAGAGTTTTAAGGTATATATAATATGTTTACATAGTTATATGGTTTTTAATTATTAATATTTTGAAGTTGTACATTCATTTCTAGATTCTTTGGTTTTATAGAAAATGGTTTTTTAGTGATTTAAAAATTTAGAAAGGTGATTGAATTGTGATAATTTTATCCATTTTTTATGATACATCATTGAAGTATGAATGTGTTTCAATTAAATTAGTATTACTTGAAAGTGTTTTTTGAATTGTTTTCATGAAATTAATGGGGATAATAAATTTTGTGAATCATATGGATTGAAAATTATAATTCAAGATTTTACCATATAAAACATGAATAAATATTCATATTGGGTTGTGATTTTATGGGTTTTGGTTGTGTATTATTATTTTTCCATATTGAGTTCTTGAATATCCATGCGATAATTACTATTAATTACATGAGGTTCTGATTATTTTTATGATATTTTTTCACCTAAATTGAACAAAAAATAAATCCAAATGGTTATAGTATCCTTAATATAAGCTCATCCCTCATTAGTATAATATATTATAAATTATTTTAAAATAAAAGTATGATTTTTTTGAGGTGTATGACATTGTGTGGGTGTTTTTTCATTTCCAGAGAAGATATTTTCTTTGTCAAGTGGTTTTGTATTGTAAATATTTTAAACATGTATATTAATTTTTAAATTATTTAGTTTTATGAAAAATGGTTTGTTTTTGTCTTCAATATTTATAAATGTGATGGAATTTTGATTATGGTTTCCATTTTTTATAATGAAGAATTAAAGTGGGGATGTGTTTTGATTAAATGAGTATTACCTAAAAGTGTTTATTTTGATTTTTTTTCGTGAAATCTATGAAAATTGATCTGTTTGGGTCACATATATAATGAAGGCTTTTAATTAAGATATGAAACAAATATAATATAAATAAATAGTCATATTGGGTTATGGTTTGATGGTATTTTGTTGTGAATTATGATTTTTACTTATTGAGTTCTAGAATATCCATACCATAATTACTATTAAGTACATGATTTTTTTTTATTTTTTTATGTTTTTTAGTGCAGTTAAACCAAAAATAAATACCAATGGCTATACGATCATCAATGTAAGTATGATGTATGTAAAGTGTATGGAGTTGTTTGGGCGAGTTCACATTTATAGTGAAGTTGTTTTGATGGTTTAGTGGATTTAAAATGTTAATATTTTGAACTTATAATTTTTTTTTAAATTCATTATTTTTATGTAAAATGGTTTGGTGGTGATTTCAATATTTAGAAATGTTGGGATATGTCAACTTGAGTCTCAAATGGGATTGAATATTTTGAACTTCTATATTCATGATATTTGAGAGGATATTCCAATTTGAGTTTCATATGGATTAAAAACTTGTAATATAAGCTTGAAAAATATGTAATATGAATAAATATGTATATTGGGTTGTGTTTTAATGGGTTTTGTTAGTGAATTATGATTTTTACATATTAATTTCTAGAATAACCTTGTCATAATTACTATTAATTTTATGAAATTATAATTTTTATGATATTTGTTTCATAGTATTTTACCCAATGATGAATCCAAATGACAATATAATCCTCAATAGAAACTCATTACCCTTTTGTATGATAGTTTAGGAATTATTTTATAATGAAATTATAATGTTTTTGAGGTTTATGTCATTTTTTTGGGTGAGTTTTATTTTCTAGAAAATATTTTTCCATGGTTCAGTGGTTTTGAAAAGTCATCATTTTGAACTATCATATTATTTTTAAAATTATTTAGTTTTATGGATGATTTTGTGGTAATTAAAATCATTATAAAGTGATTGAATTTTGATTATTTTTCCATTATTTATAATGAAATATTGAACTAATAATGTGTTTGGATTGAAGGAGTATTACTTAAAAGTTCTTATTTTGAATTGTTTTCATACCATTTGTAGGTATAGGTTAGTTTAAGTTTCATATTGATTAAAAGTTTTGAATTTAATGTTGAACCATACATAATGTGAATAAATAGGAATTTTGGGTTGTGAGATGATAGTGTTTTTTATGTAATATATATTTTTTTCATATTGATTTCTTGAATAGTCATGTAATATGTCACGTCCCGAACAACTAGGCCCCCACATGGGCTAGTTTCATACTCGAAGTGACACCTGATGCGCACCTCCAAAAAGATAGGGGTTGGTGAGTAGAACTGAGTAGACATAACACATATATTGTAGTCCTTAGCGTAATTCTCTTTCGTGCATGCACACACACTCACACACATCTCTATATACATGAGAGTAAAGAAAAAAAAAGAACAACTGGACTAAATGAACGCAAAACATCTATAATCCCTAATGATCATGTCAAAAAAATCCAAAGTAAAGATGAAACAAGTACAGTACCAATAACTAACAAGAAGGTCCAACCTAAAAAGAATAGGGTAAGTAGTCTTCACATGGAACCACCAGCCTATCCAACAGTCTCAATAACACATCTGTTAATACCCAATTTTCACCACCCACACTGGATCCTCCTAGATCCTTGTTGTTTAACCTATTATCTTCATAAGACATGACACATGTGGACAGACCCCATGCATGGGTGTTTATATAAAAACCCATTGGAACTCATCAAAATCACCAATAAGTAATGTATCAAAGATAAACTCTTCTAAAAACTCATAACCAATGAGGTAAGAAAAGGAGAACACCCAAATATTCTCATATAAGGACATACATCCCAATTTACATCCTCAAGTTCATAGATATATGAACAATTAAACATTCACATATGGTTTATAAGTCTCCAGAAACCCATGATCATTCCCTAAAATGATGATTGAGGATCCATAACCAATGGATATATGTGAAATAGAAACTCTAGTGGAGGATCCCTATCCTGCTTGAGCTTTATGGATAGAAGAAATACCAACTCTATAGATAGTAAATCCCTACCCCATATATGTGAGTGAAATGTTGGATGCTATATTATTTTGAAGGTATAGGATGCATTTATTATGCTCACATTGGTGAAATGACACTCCCTAGAATTTTCCAAGTCCCAATGGGTGAGATACTAACTCCACCTAGGAATGAAGAGGGAATAATCCATGTTTGACTAAAGTATCCCAAGTAAATTAAAAATACATGGTTTGTCCTAGGAGTACACGATGTGTCACACCACATCAAGAACTTGGATGTGTTTTGTAATTCCACATGGAATGTGTCAGATGAACTATATATTATGTATAATGGACACACGATATGTAATTTCCATGGGGGTACTCAGTGTTTACCTTGTTTTCCGGAGCCATTCCCCACTAAGGGTATGTGGGGTGTAGCCTCACACATAGTGTGTGGGGACACACATGTCATTTGGAATGTACTCCTAGTACAAAAAAACATGGATGGGTAGGATTCACATGACCATGTTATATTTAACTCCCTTTAAAACCCCAAACACTGCATCAACAAGACACACAATGTGTGTTCTTTAAAACTATATGCCACATATTTGTGAATTTTACTAAAGGTTATGCACATGATGAAACCTTTGATTTTTCACCCCTTCCTTTGAATTCATTACACAAACCATCTGAAAAAAATGAAATTTTTTTGACCAACATAAATGGTTGGTCTGAATTTATATTCTATCCATTATTATCTGAATAGTTGAACCGTCATCACTTTCCATCATTCTGCATGCACCAGTTCACAAAACCATCATCATCGATTCATCCTCTAAATCTATGTTATTGTGTTTGATCCTCTATTATGAAAAAATACATTATACTGAACCCACAAATCTAGTCCATGGAACCCTTAATTGATCATGAAATGAAACGGGTTCCCAAAAAATTGTTGAACCACCAGGAAATCAAACATTGATGATGAATACATGTAGAACAGAGGGGGAAAACCATAAATCACAAAAGAAAGGAGCAAACAAAGGCTATATTCAGTTTTGAAACTATTAATTGATAGAAAATTAAGAGATGAGGGATGAAAAAAATTAAATTAACCATTCCAAGTGAAATTAAAATCAAATACAAAATACCAAATAAACTATAATTCAATGGCTTGGAGATCATTGATTCCAAATTATTTTGTTTAGGACTATTCCATAATCGCATCAATATCACAGGTGGAAGAAAAATTATAAAAAATTACCTATATTAAGAATGGATCAATATTTGATGAATATCTAATTCCATTTCATTTTTGTTTAATATGTGATTGAATTCTAATACGTTTAGGATTGATCCTCAGTTCCAATGTCGTCTCCAACGATCTCCACCAAGAATATCTTCTTAAGGCCCCCTATAGGTTATGCGACTAAGCCCAGAGGATTTTACAGAAATTTATTAGAAAGAGAGAATTATTTTAAGGAATTTAATTTAATTAAATAAATTAAATAAATAAAATAATCATTTTATTTCATCTATTATCATCCTGTGACAACACATCGACTAGTGGTCTGATGCGAATGAATATTATATAATTTCTAGGGTAAATGTTGTGTTCTGAACTCAAAATTAGTATTAGTTTCCCCACCTAAGACCTTGATCATGAGATATGTAATTACACAACCATGATTATAATAAATTTTTAAATAAATTTAAATACTCTACACCGAGGTTCAAATGACCCCTGATAATTACACCATTTCTAGTAAAAAATTTAATGGCATTCAAAAAAATTTAAAAAGGGAACAAACCAGATAACCAATATTGTTATATAATAATTATAATTAATTTAATGAGGTTTTGATTATTTTTTATGTTTTCTTCACAAAATTTAAACAAAATACAAATCTAGGTCACTCTCTAATCCTCAATAAAAACCCACCTTGAGGATACCCAAGCATTATAGACAATCATATCACATCATTTCATATGAATATTAATTACATATTTTAAGAAATAAAACCTCATAACTTATATGTTTCATGTATTTGGAGATTATGTACAAAAAGAACTTATTTTAAAACATTTTCAATATCTCTCACAAATAATCGTGTCACATGATACTCATTTAGACACATAATAAATAATACTATTCTTTATAAACTGGGGAATGGCCACATAAGAAAGGGTGAGATAAAATAATCAGTAAGGGTACAAATAAGAGATATCAACTAATGGTCATAAGCGATCATAAGACGATCATGACGATGTGAGAACATAATATGGTGCATTGTTATAACATAATAGAATCATACCCAATATGATATGGATCATAAATCCTGTTTCATGGAATAAGGATTTGGACTAACATAAGAAATGAGTAATAAGTGTTTAAAAAAAATGTATCAACAATCATTATTTATGAAAACATAACATATTAATAAGAACGCGGAAGAAAGATAAGCATAGAAATTATATCATATGTCAATTATAACCCCCAAGACATTCACATCAATAACATAGTAGATTTGGGCTAACCACTTGTGTCCCATGACCTTTTTAGACATGGGATAACCACCCATATCATATCCATATATAAAGAGATATAAAAAATTACCCAATAAATTATAGAGATATAACATACCCACCTATCTCATAATGATAAACTATAAATATATGTTTCATAGGAAATTTAAAAAAATCATAATTCCCCCATAACTTAATTAAACCATGAGAAAGAAACTAGTTCTATGATGATTTACATAAAACAAGATCATAATACATCCATATAGGTAAGGTATATTATATAATACCCCCAATAAATAATAAGGTAAGTTAAAATACATTGACATATATTAAAAACACTTTGTAATAAAATCCTTTTAAAAAATAAGAAGAAATAACCTTTACTTTTTTATAACATTTATTTAAAAGAAAATATTTTATAAAACATATATAATTAGAATTAATTTTAAAAAACCATGAAAAATTAGAAAATAATATTCATTAAAAAATATATAAAGGTGGGAAAATTCACTCATGCAAAAAACATTAAAAATTAAGATTTATTTTACACTTTTATAATGAGAGATAAAGTCATTAGAAACTCACTCATGTGAAAAATGCTAAAAATATTTATTTAAAGCATATTTAAAGTAATTAAAATAATGAATAAAGTGAAATTAATAAATCATTGATGTTTAGATATTTAAATTCACAAGGAAATATAAATAATATGTATAGGATAATTATTTCCAACTGAAAATAAGAGTTGAGGAATGTCCTCATTTACAAGAATTATTTTAGTTTAATTTTGAACCAAATTGAGGAAAATAGTAAGAATATATATAAAAACCATTAATATCCATATTATAATAAAATATATGGGATTTAGATAGAATAAATTATAATTTAACCATATGTAAGTTCAAATATAAACAATCTTGATTTCAAAATGATATTGTTAAGGAAACCCTTAGCTTTACTCCCAACTTACACAAAATCACTTAAAACTAATGTATAATAAAAATAATCATATTAATATATTATTTAATAACCTTATTAGTAAATATTATCTTTTATACACTTTAATTATAATCATCACTACATATATATTAGTTAGTTATTCTTTATTTTCCTTAATGGAAGTTAGAATTTTTGATTATTTTATAAAGTTTCATAATGGTGATTTTGGCCCCGTTTATTTGATTCAAAGATAATTTTTTTTATAATTTTAAAGGATGTGAAATCATTTTATTTCAAGGATTTATTTAGTTTCATATTCATTTTATGTAAGTTGTGGGTATGGTTTGTTAGAATGGAATCCTTAAAGAACATGTTTCATGTAATTTAAAAATAACCATGAGTTAGTTTATAATGATCATACATTTTTATGTGATATTTCAAGAATTAAATTGATGAAATATATTACTTATTAAAATAATATATTATCATTATTAAAAAATGGATAATTATTCATGGTGAAAATGGCGAAGTTTGTGTAACATCATTCATATAAATGGTTGAACTGACCCAAACAAAAACATCCTATACGAATGAATGATTAAGGGTTTAGAGTCATATAGTAGTAATATAATTTTTATAGAAGAATAATGATGTCAATATACTATCAATATTTTGGTGAATGATATTTAGTAAGAGTAGAGATGATAAAGTAATTGAAAAATTTATTGAAGAAAATGGATACTTACTTGATGAATTCGCTCCTTAACATTGGTTCCTTTAGAATAAAGGATTTAGTCTTACTTTTAGGAAAATAATGCTACCCAATGTCTAGAAATAATTTAATAGAGGTAAAATGGGTTGATATTAAAGAGATCCTAATTTTTGGAGTGGTTTGGGATAGGTCTAGGATAGGTCATTTTATATGTGAGTTTTGACTAGTTGTTTTTGCAAATATTCATTCCTTATTGTATAAGATTGACATTTTAGAAGTAAATTTGATAAAAAGTTTAAAATAATAGAAATGGTTCATGAATAATGTCATATAAACAATTTATAGATAAGGTTTAATGATATTTTAAGTATTTCCCACTTAAATAAACCATTTTAACTTATTTTACCTTTTATCATGGTCACTCAATATTTTTATCTCAATAACATATTTTTATGCTTAAAAAATGAAATTTACCATCTTAGATAATTTCAACATACTAATTAGAAAATTTTAATATATATAAAATAATTCAATTTTAAAATATGAGAAATTTAAATTTTAATTGAAAACATAAAATATATAGAAAAAAACAATTTTTATAGAAAAATGAGTTTTTAAACCTTAAGTGTCCTTTATCTAATTTCACATCAATTAATTATTTAATTAATTTTAATTAATTTGTTTATTTATTAAAAATTTAAAATATGTTGATCATATAAAAGTGGAAATTTTAATTTTTTAAGATAAAAATATACAATACTTAAGAAAAACATTTATTTAAAATATATCATTTTTTAAAATTAATTTTTTTTAACCACATACTATAAAAATTAATTTTTCGTATTATATAAATTTAATTTTATCAATCCATTTTTAATAAATTATTTATTTTAATTTTATAAATAAATCAAATCATTATTTAATAATAATAATATGTAACACATAAAAAATATATTTTTATAAGAAAATATTTTAATTAAATATTATACTTTTCTTTTATTATTTATTATTTTTGAAATATGTTACTTAAAATTACACAAATTTCCCATTGGATATACCCAAAAACTATATACACAATGATCAAATTTCAAACTACCATACATATAATGACTAGAATTCATTTATATATATACCTATAAACATTAATAAACCATTAATTCTATTAATTTACTTTTATCTCAATATATCTATTATATTTATAAATATTTGACTTATTTCCATAGTTCTAATCGTGGTTATGAACTTAATAGAAATCTATGAGGATAATGATTTTATTATTGTGGTTTTTTATTTAATTATGGTTTTATTCCTCTTGTAATTTTATTAATTATGTTTCATATTATATTATAATAATGTGTTAATGTTTATCTTTCATTGTAATATTTTATCTCAAATAAAGTGTATCACAATTAATTTTAGTTTGGTGTTGGATGCGTAATAATCTATTCAAGATATTATTTATTTTAAAATAAAATAAAATTGTAAATTTATGGGGTGTTTTATTCTACCCCATTATAATAATTTCACCCATGAAATTTCATTACTTTGATAGAAACAAATGAGATTACTTCCACATCATTATATCTTCATGTTCCTACATTTATTCATCAAACTTATGATTTCTCTATTGAACTTTAACTACGTTGGTAGTGTTTCTTCACCACACTTTATCTCCATGATACATTATTTTTACATATTTATCCTCATAAGAAAGATTTTATTATAGTTATAGATCCTCCAAGTTTAGCACATGCGGAGGGTCATGTATGTGTTTCCACAAAATCAATACATAAAACATGTCATGCACTTAGGATAGGTTTAGTGGAAGTGAAAAATGATAACCTACCATCCCCACATGATTAAGAAATCTGAAAGGGGTATTATATATTAGGCTCAACATTCATTTCTTTTAAAATCACTTAACCCTATTCCATATTGATAGTCAAAGAAATACCTTATCTCTAACTTCAAACTCTAAATCTTATCAATGTTTATAAGCATAAATATTTTGTTGACTCTATATAGTTTTAATATGCTGTTAAATAGTTTTAATCTTCTATGAAATATCTTGAGAAATATTTAGTCCCAGCAGCTTACGCTCCCTAAATTCATCCCTCTATGTATGAGTTCATAAAATATTCCTATTCATATAATCATATAGTTCCCTTTGAATGATTTAATGGAAACTAATATTATATGAGAATTTCACTAGGGGATGGGGTTGATACCAACCTCCTTTAAAATCTATCGAACATGATCATAACATATCCTCCATAGTTTTAATGTCCCTTTAAGATTGACCATCAGTATGAGGATGATAAGTAATGATGAATCTTAGCTCTATATCTAATTATTTTTGAACACTTATAAAATAATTCAAGATAAACCTAAAATATCAATCTGATTTAACTAAGAGTGGTACTCCATGAAACCTTACCAATTCCTTTATGTATATCTTAAGAAGTTGATCGAGTGAAAAATCATATCAAATAACAATGAAATATGCTGACATTGTAAAGTGATAATATACAACACAAATGGTATTATAACATTTACAAGTTTGGGGATGTCTTACAATGAAATTCACGGTGACGTTATCCCATTTAAATATAGGTATGGGTAACAGTTTCATCATATCATTAGACTTCTATCATTATTCCTTAATTTTATGGAATACCAAGAATCAAGATACATATTATATAACCCCCCTCTATAATTTTCCCAACCAGAAGTGATTCTTGAGATATCTTATATATTTTCATTCGATGATGGATAAGGAATGATGATCTATGTGTATTATGAAACATATCCTTATTCAATTCATATATTGATGAAGCGTATATTAATTTCCAAAATCTTATAATTCCATTATTATCAAAATTAAACTCTGGAATAGTCCTTATATGCTTTTATAAATAAATATCTAGGTGATGTGCTTACTTAATCTTTACATAGTTGATTAAGAATTCATATGGGTAAAATAGTATTTCTCCCCTCCCCTCATTATTTAAAGGTCCATCACTTTCAAATCCATGCGTATTGATCCTATTTAAGTCCTTATCATCGATAAGGAATCATGATTCTTATTGAATAGACAATAATCCACATTTTTTGACTTATAAGGATGGTAATCACTATTAGAAAAATAGTATATATACATAGTTACATAGAAACATCACTATATACCCTATTTTATTTTCTTGTGAGCACCGAGGGAAATATTTTTTTATGTGACAATATCATAGGAATGAACCTATAACCTTGGTCCTATATGTATGTAGATATCGGTCATTGAAAATGTACCATATATTCATGATCATAGATGAACATGGATATAGGAATTTCACTTAGACCCTATAGCCATATTCATTGGGGACCATGGATATAGTATTTTCACACAGACTCTATAACCACTATTATTGATGACCGTTTCTATATGTTTTCACACATGGAACACAATTATTATTTATTTAATAATAATAATAATAATTAAATATGTTTATAAAATATTATATGTATATATTATATTTTTTATATATAGGTAAAATCAAGTTATTATAGTGGGAGAGTACGCTAGATTATATCTGTAAGCCATGTGTTCAAAACCCAAAAACAACATTTTTTTTAAATAGACCTATAGCCACAGGAATTGATACCATTACTATAGGGAACCCATGTGGACTAGCCTATAGGAACAACACCCATACCCATGGATATACATCCTTCACAGTCTATTTTAAACATCGTAATGACTACAGTTATGGGTCTTGACTATGGCTATAATCTCAATGTTGTATCTATGGATTTAATAGCCATAAAGACTTTTCTTGTGGCTATAGCCTATAACTATTGGCATGAACCATGTATATAACACATTTTCTTACTAGTGAATGTATCAAGTAGTCATAATCATTTATCAACTCCAATTGTATCCTTTGGTGCATATTCAAATCCTTTAGTGTGAATATATACTTTAAGATATTTTTATCTATATAAATTTCACACTTTTCCCCACAGAGATATTGTCTTCATATATTTAATGAAAATATTACCACTTCTAGATACAAATAATTCATTAGTTAATTTTACTTATTGATATTTAATTGACACAAGGAAGAAGCTATCACTATGTCATTATGCATGAGGATATATCCCAATCCCTTATTTGATATATCATTATATATTTAGAACCCCTATCTACTGTAGGGTAGTACGAGTAATGGGGAAATGAACAACCTTCTCTTATTCTCCTTGAATTGTTTTTATATCATTTTTCCATAGGAACTTGTATCCCTTATAATATAACTTATTTATTTGATTTAAGAATCATGTGAAATTTCTCACAAAACATCAATAATATCAAGAAAATCCAGTAAAACTTTGAATATCCATTATAATGGTTGGTCCAAGTCATTCTTAAATCACATCTATCTTTAATGGATCCATAAATATTACATCACTTATGACTACATGACCATATAATGATAATTTCTATAGATATAATTTACACTTGATAAATTTAGCATATGATTTATCTTTTCTCAAGGTCTTCAGTACAATTATCAAATGATCTTCATGAACTTACTTTATCTTAGAATATATGAGAATATAATCTATAATGATTGTTGGAAATTTATCAAGGCAATCTATGAAGAATCTATTCACCAGATTCATGGAGATAACAAGATATTTTATGTGTTTGGATGGCATCACTATGAATTTATAGAGTCCATATCTTGTATAAAAGGATTTATTTGATATATCCTTCCTTTTTAACCCTTAATTTAAAATATCAAGATCAAAGGTAAATATTTGAGAATTATTGATCCCCTCATATTCAACCAAACAATTCATTAATATGAATTCAAAAAATACCTATTCTTAATCTTGATCTTTTTATGTTCTTGATAATTAACACAGAGATGCATTGATTCATCTTTCATCTTAATAAAAAGGACCGGTTCAACCCATGTTAGAGAACTTGGTCATATAAAACCCTTATATAAATTATATTAGAGTTGAATATTCAATTCCTCCAAGTCAAAAGGGACTATTTTATAAGTAGTATTTGATATAGTCATAATACCAAGTATGAGATCTATTGAAATCTCAACCTCATGATTTGGGAGTAAACAATACAACTATTCTATAAATATATCGAAATATTCTATTACAACATGTATATCTCCAATATAAAGTTTTTACCCAACAATTTGAGTCAAATATCCATCATTATTGCGTATTATGACCTATATAATGGAATAAAGTTCCATATGGAGTCCACAGATAGGTTTTCACTGATAGATGATCTTGGGTTGATTCAGGATATGAAATGTGACTTCTCTATCCTGGTAATTAATATGGGATCTATATATTGAGATAATACATCCCAAAAAATAAATTAACTAAAACTAAAGGTAAAACAATAAATTTTAAAAGAATAATATTGCCAAAAAATTCTATTTAACACAAGTTATAAAATCATTATACAATCATCATATTACTTATAATTTTCAACGATAACTTATTAACTAGCCTATGGGGTGTTTATTTGGTTCCTTTAGAGAAATATATAGTTATAAAATAGTGGGTAGAAATAGATTCAATTATTAAATTTTTAGTTTTAGGGTGGATGATGAGTGTACCATTCACCAGTTCATTTTCATGACCCTCTTTAATAGTTGTGATTGGATAGCCTTTCCCATTATCCCTTGTACTTGGGGGTTGTTGAAATCTATTTTCATAACTAAACCAAGGTTTATTGAACTTTTTGGAATTATTACCATACTTTATATAATTGAAACATTGGAGTGTGGGTGGTAATTTTGGTTGATATTTACCTCCAACCATTTTATTAGTTAGATTCTTCGTATATTTTTTAGTATTCACGTTCTTTATGGACTTATATCCAACAATTAAAGCATTTACCTATTCCATTGAGATGATTAAATGAATGGTTATTTTGATATTTTTTTCATTTATGAAGATTAATTTTATTTCCTTCATGGGATTTATAATTTTAATTTCCTTAAAAATTCAGTTTTCACTTCTTATCCCCCGAACCATTAAAATGATGAGAGTATCCAAAATCCATCTATACCTTAAGAGAATATCAAAAAATTTCTTCATAGCAACAAAATCCATTATATTGAATGCCTTTTAGAGACTTTATTTTAATCTAATAAATAAATGATCGATTCTTCTTTCAGGATCAATGACAAAAATAGAAGTATACCTTTCAATTATCATAGATTTTTCTTCATATGCACTAATGGATTCATCATACTTTTATTTTAACTCGAGATCCATTTTCAAGTGACAAGTTTTGGGAAAATATTTTCTGAAAAATATTTTCTGAAACTACTCACATTATAGAGTCAACTTACTCCTTTCGTGTCATATTTTTAATGAGAGTCCTCCATTGATCTACCATAACCTCCACATGAAAAATGGTTAAGAGTATAACATAATACATGAGTAATAAGTGTGTAACACATTAATCAATTATTATGATCTAAGAGAACATAACATATTAATAATAATGTTTCATAAACATAAACATTGAAATCATAATATTTGACATGGATAACTACCAACAAATTCATATAATAATGGACTAGTCTAACCACTTTCCCATAATGTAGTAGAAATAGTATAACCACCCATTTCCCATAACCTTTTTAGAATTGTGGTAAAATCCCATGAACTATCATGATATAATGATATTTAAAACTTTAACCAATTCATTAAAGGGATATAATAGACCCTCCAATAATATAATGATAAAACACACATATGTGTTCCATAAGAACTTGGAAACATTTATAATTACATTATAACTTAATTAACTAATTATAATGAAATAAGTTCCATGGTTATTTCTGTAAAACATGAACATAATACACTAGGGCGAGGAGGTGGATGAGAGAATATCCCTACTGAAGTAAAAGGTATTTTAAAGTTCATTTACATAGATTAATTTTTTTATAAAAACATTTGAAAATTTATTTTGAAATATAAGAATAAATATCTTTTAATTTTTTATAAAATTTATTTTAAAAAATATATTATAAAACAAGGAGTATAATAATTAATTTTGGAAAACCATGAAAAATTGTAAAGGAAGATTTATTGAAAATAATATATAAAGTGGGAAAAGGATTTCATATATAAACCAATAAAAAATAAAATATTATTTTTAGAAAAATTTAAAGAGATTTTAAGTCATTAAAAAATGAATCTTGAAAGAAATGTTAAAAAGATTCATTTAAAACCTTTATAAAGTATGTCAAATCATGTATAAAGAAACCTTAAATAATCATTGAATTTTAGAGAAGAAAATTAATAATAAAATATAAACAATATTGACATGGGTGAGAATGATTCTTGATTGAAAATAAGAGTAATGGTTGTCCCTCATTTATAAACATTATTTCGGTTGAATTGTGAAGTAAAGTGAGGAAAATAGTAAGGATACTTGTAAAACCCATTAAATAACTATAGGAGGAAATAATAGATAGTTTTTAAATAGAAAATATAAAATTTATCCATATGGAAGTTCAAACATAAAAAATCTCTATTTCAAAATGAGATTAGTAAATGAACATAATAATATTAGTCAGTAATTTACTCCGAATATCCTCAAAATCACATTATTATTATATATAATAAAAATAATAATATTTATCGCTAATTTTAGAACCATATTCATATATATATATATATATATATATTATATTTTATATAATTCTATTATAATTGTTTATTTGATATATATTAGTCAATTATTGTTAATTTCATCATCAAATGTTAGTAATATTTATTATTTCATACACATTTCAAAATGGTGATGTCGTCCCCAATTATTAATAACAAGTTAATTATTAATATATTATTCAAGTTAGTAGAATCATTTTCAATGATTTATATATTCCCATGTTTATTTTATGGAAGTTATGAGTATGTTTTGTGAGAATTGAATCCATGATGAACATGTTTTAAGTAATTCACCAATAGCCATGAGTTACTTTATAATGACTGTTCATTTTAGTTATGTCCTTATAAAAATATATTCATGAAATATATTATTTCTTAATGTCATATATCACAAATATTAATCTATTTATACTTCTTCATGTTGAAAATGGTGATTTTGGTATAAAATTGTATATTCAAGTGGTTAAATCGATCCAAACAAGAACATGCAATACCAATGAATGATTAAGAGTTTAGAGTTATATAATATTAATATCATTTTCAAAAAATAATAATTATTTTAATATAACATAATTAAATTTTATAATTATATTTATAAAGACTTTATTTGAAAAAATAATTTTAAAAGTTATAGAATATCATAGATATTTAGTAGATGAATTCACTCCTTGGCATGGGTTCGTTTAGAATGAAGGATCTAGGTTTCCTACTTGTAACCAAAAGATACCCAATGGATAGGAATTATTTTATAGATAAAAATGATTATATATTAATGATATAACCAAATGGTTTGAGTGGTTTTTGAGAGGTAGAGGATGGATCCATTTATAGATGAGTTTTGAGTGACATTTCCAGAAATATTCTCTCCTTAATGTATATGAATACCATTTAAAAATTAAAGTGGATAAAAAGTGGAAAATAATGGATATGGTTCATGGATAACCTTATCCATATAATTTTTATTTAATTTTTCATGATATTTTTGGTATTTATCACTTATTTTTAACCCTTTTACTTTATTTTACCTTTCACGTGGAAACTCAATTTTTTAGATCAGTAACATTTTTTTATGCCCAACAATGAAATTAAAATTCTTACCTAAATTGAACACACTGATTAAAACTTCTCAATCAATTTATTGTAATTCAATTTCTAAATAAGATAAATTTAAGTTTTAAATGACAACATAAAAACTATAGAAATAATTATATTTATGGAAAAATGTGTTTTTAAACATTATTTTTTATTAATATAATTTCATATCAACTACCAATCACATTATTATTAATCTATTTGTTTATTAATTAAAAAATTAAATAATATTTATCATTTTAATGTTATAAATTTAATTTATTAGGATACTAATCTATAACACTTAAGAAAAAATTTCTTTGAAAAATATCATTTTTGACATTAAATAATTTTAACCACAACATATTAAATTTAATTATTCAACTTCAAAAAAATTAATTTTATCAATAAATTGGTGTTAAAATATTTATTTGAATTTTATAAATACATAAAATTATTATTTAATAATAATAATAATATGTAATGAATAAAAAATATATTATTATTAAAATATTTTAATTAAATATTATATTTTTTGTTTTATAATTTATTATTTGTGAATTGTATTATTTTTAATTGCACAACTTACCCATTGAATATACCCAATGACCATATATCCAACCACCATATTTCTAACAATCAAACATCTAATGAACGTATTTTGAATGACCATATATATTGTTGGACTCATCTATTTTGTTAATTGAAAATCATGTTTAAATATTGATCATGATATATTAAATCAGTTACTAATATTTTTAATAAGTATTTATAATCATTTTATCTTGAACAATGTATACACATAAGTCTCATAACTTTGCTGTATCAGCTTACAATTTATATTTATCTAAATATAAGTTCACTGTTAAAGGCTACTAGTAAGAGCCTTTTGTTCAAGGTCACCCTTATAGCTCAATGTTGCACGAAGTCACTGATCCTAGAAGATCACTGTTGAAGATTTACAGTCACTGTTGGAAGCTATCGGTACACAGAACTGTTACAAGTATACAATTGATCTGTTTATCAAAGCTCACAGACAAAGAGTTATTGTCACAAGGTCACTACTATGAC
Organism: Viscum album; assembly: GCA_963277665.1. Taxonomy (NCBI): domain Eukaryota; kingdom Viridiplantae; phylum Streptophyta; class Magnoliopsida; order Santalales; family Viscaceae; genus Viscum; species Viscum album. The sequence continues at coordinate 580,931,721 of OY728130.1, read as the reverse complement.
AAAGATTCTGTTAGAATTTCACTGTCAGACTCTTTCTCCAGTCTTCTATTGAGAACTTCACTGTTCAAATCTGCAGTTGGAAAGGTCACTGTTGAAGTAGTTTGATGTTACAGAACTACCGATTAGAAGCTTACTATTAAAGGTCTACTGTTGAGGCTACCGATAAAGTTCACTGATAAGGAGCTACTATTACATAGAGTAAACAACTACCATTACAAGACATCCACTAAACACAAAGTCCACTGTTACTAGCCTACAGACAAAGAGCCTACTGTTGAAATTCACAGTTGAATAGTCTACCAATGAAGTCCACAGTTGGAAAGACCACAATTGAAGTCTACCGTGTGACATGCATCTGCTACCAGTCTAATTATAATCTATTATTTTCTTTACCAATTTTATTAATACTATTATAACTTTCATGTTTGGACAATTTAATACACCTGGCATTATTTAATGCTATTTGCAGGCATATCAAGAAACAGTACGATGTATGAGGAAGACCACACATGGTTGAAACATTTTTCCTGTCATCCCCTACTGAACCAAAAGAGAAAAAGCTGAACTGGAAAAGAGTATATATATAAGAGAGAGACATTCAGAGCTACTCAGAAAATACATGTAGAAACAAGAAAAGTGTCTTGGATATATTGAATATACAAAGAGCACTCATAAGAGAGAAACATGCACAATATCAAGAAGAACTCTCAAGCACTCAATTAGAAGAACACATAGCTTCAAAAGGATCAATTGAAAGACTCTCTTTCAAGCTGTTGTGGTGTGATGAAAGGAGCTTAAAACCCAAGAATCTGATCATCTCTACATCTGGAAGTCAGAACCTGGACGTTGCGACACTCTATTTTGGAGTCAACTTGCAGAGAAGGACCAAATCTTCATCTCATTCATTCCAACGAGTCCAGAGCTGATCTCCCAACACAGAAGATCATTCTAAACTCATACACACTATATTTATCTCTATTGTGTTTAAATATTTTACATTTGTGAGCAGTGTGTATGTGTTTCACACACTGACTCTTGTGCGTGAACTGAGGGATACTGAAAATACCCATACCAAACTTCCTTTACATTTGTTTCCCACACATAACTGTGGAAGAAGCTTGGTGTGGCTTGGTAGTTATATTTTTTTCCCACGTATAACTGTGGTAGAGGTTTTGAAACCTATATAGTTTGTGAAAATTGTTGTAAAGCCCGATACAGGCTATTTATCACTTTTAATATAATTTCTTGGTGGCAGGTGATCACCAAGTAGAGAGGACTGGGTATTGTCTTAATACTGAAGCTCTTGTTTAATTTGTTGTGTTCATATTTCATTACTCTATTTTACATTTATCCACTGTGCCTATATTAGAAAAGACAGAAAATCTATTTTTACATTCACTCTGATAGTTAGTTCTGGTTAGTGAGTATATGTGATTCATTTAGTAAACTTTTTTCAAAAGTGGAATTAGTTCTCATACTAATTCTACTGGGGAGTAATCAACCTTTGAGAAACCTGTTGAACAATAAGTCACTTATATCTCTAATGCCTTAATTGACTGGGCCGTTTTAATTTAGGGGAGTTTAATCCTAAAAGTTTTTAACAGAAATTTTAATTGGAACTCAATTCACCCCCCTCTTGAGTATCCACTCCGACCAACATTTGGTATCAGAGGAAACATCTTTATATACAAAGTTTTCAAACCCTCTATTTTTTAAACAGTGATTTTGGTTTTATCTTAAAGATCTTAATTTTCTGTTAGTTATAATTTTTTTCTCTTTAATATATTCTCTAAAATCTAGTTATGAACAATAGACTAGAAGGTGCTGCTACTAATGTGCCACCTTTCTTTAATGGTGTGAATTATGCTCAATGGAAAATTAAAATGAAAATTCATTTGGAAAGTATTGGTTTTGATTTTTGGTCTGCTATAGAATCAGAATATGAAATTACCAAAACTGCTAGATCTACCTGGGATAATTCTATAAAGTCTGACTATAACAATAACTGTAAATCTATGAATGCTCTTTACTGCTCTTTAAGAGATGAGGAATTTAACCGAATTTCTGCATGTAAAACAGCTCATGAAATATGGGACACCTTGGCTGTTTCTCATGAAGGAACAACCAACGTGAAGGAAATGAGATTAAATACTTAAACTATTAAATATGATAATTTTAAGATGAGACCTGATGAACCCATTTCTGACATGTACCTTAGGTTTAATGAGATTTTCAACACCATGAGTTCACTGGGAAAAGCTGTTCTAGAAAAGGAGCAGATCATGAGAATATTGAGATGTCTTCCAGACAGATGGAGGGGCACTTCTGTGTCTATCTTAGAGTCATGTGACATCATAAAGCTACATGTTAAGGAGTTTATTGGTAAACTAATGATGTATAAAGAGGAACTTAAGGTGAACAAATAATAAGATGATTAACCCAAAATAAAATCCGTGGCATTCAAGTCTACTACTTCAAAGAGAAAAGAAAAGGATAAAATACATGTACCTACTGAAAGTTCAACTAGTGAAGATTCAAATTCAGACAGTGATGAAGAAATGGATCAAATAGCAAGGAGATTTAATAATTTCTATAGGAAGAAGAAGTTTTTCAGAAAACCAAACTATAAGGGTAAGTATGATCAACAAGGTAAGTGGAAGAAGGATTGGAAGAAATATGATAAGGAAGATGATATAGTCTGCTATGAATGCAAGAGGAAAGGACACATAAAGGCTGACTGTCCGAAGTTAAAATTCAAAAAGAAATATGACTATAAGGACAAGAAGTACAAGAAAGACATGAAAGAAACCTGGAGTGATTTTGAAGACAACACAAGTGAATCAGAAGCTACTGACTCTGAAAAGAATCATGCCAACATGTGATTCATGACTAACATATCCGAGGTACCTGTTTCCCATATTCTAAATGATTATTATTCTGGAAAAAACAGTGATTCAGATAATGATATTTCTAAGGATGAAATGTTTGAATATTGCAATATACTGGATGATAACTGCAATGAACTAAAAGATAAATATAAATCTTTGAAGAAACAACATGCCTTGACTAGTAACATTAAAACAGATCTAAGTGTAGAAAAAGAAAATAATTCTCAACTATTAAAAGAGAACACTCAGCTCAAATTATCTAATGAACAATTAAGAAAGGATATTGATAAGTTCACTGCTGGTAGGGATACCTTGACACAGTTGCTAGGAAAAAATATTGCTCCAAAATATACAACTGGTCTAGGATATTAGCCTGGACAGAGACAAATTAGCAAAACCAAATTTGTTCCAAAATCTCGATAGTTCACTGTTAATTATGGATCATATTTTGAGAAAATTTTTTCTAAAGGACCCAACAAAGTATTTATGTCTCAAAATATGTTTGTTGATTATAGAAAACCTATAAAGAAAATATGGGTTCCCAAAGTTTTATTGGCTAACCTTTCTGGACCTAAGAAGATCTGGGTACCAAAATTATCCCATGTTTAATCTATTTTGCAGGGAAGTTGTTTAAGGAGTTCCTATAACACTTTATGGTACTTGGACAGTGGATGTTCAAGAAATATGTCAGGATACTATTCTTTCCTCAAGAGTCTAATTAAAGTTGATGGTGTGCATGTCACCTTTGGTGACAATGCAAAAGAAAAAATCATCAGCTTAGGCCAGATTGGTAACCCGGATACAATATTAATTTCTAAAGTACTTTTTGTTGATGGATTAAAGTATAATTTACTTATAATATCTCAGTTTTGTGATGATGGCCTTAATGTTAAATTTGAGAATGATTCATGCAATGTTTTTAATTCAAAAAATGATTTAGTTTTCACTGCATGTAGAAATGAGAATGTATATACTTTTGATTTAAACTCTTTAGCCAAACAAAATGTTTCATGCTTACATGATTTTCATAAAGAGTATTGGTTGTGGCATAGAAGATTAGGACACTGTAATGTGCACTCACTTAGGAAGCTATCTAAGAAATGTTTAGTTATAGACCTACCTAATTTAGAATTCCCAATTTATAAAGTGTGTAATCCTTGTCAAAAGGGAAAACAACACAAAGTTTCTTTCAAACCAAAGAAAGAAGTTTCAACTTATCAACCACTTGAGTTGGTTCACATGGATTTGTTTGGACCATCAAGAGTTTCAAGTCTAAATGGGAAGCACTATGTTTATGTTATTGTAGATGACTTTTCTAGGTATACTTGGGTATAATTTCTAGCTCAAAAAAGTGAAGCTTACTCCTACTTTGTCAAATATTCCAAGTCTGTAGAAAACCTTAGTGGACTTAAGATTAAAACCCTGAGAAGTGATCATGGCTGTGAGTTTGAGAATCATGATTTTGAATCGTACTGCTCACACAATGGCTATAATCACAACTTTTCTTCCCCTAGGGCACCTCAACAAAATAGAGTTGTAGAAAGGAGAAATATGACCCTTCAAGAAATTGCAAGGACTATGCTTAATGATTTTGACTTACCTATTTATTTTTGGGCTGAAGTTGTAAATACAGACTGTTATGTTATCAATAGAGTATTAATTAGACCTATTCTAAAAAGAACCCCTTATGAACTTTGGAATAATAGGAAGCCTAAGTTTAATTACTTTAGAGTTTTTGGTTGCAAAGTATTTATTCTTAATTCTAAAGATAATCTTGATAAATTTGCTCCCAAAAGTGATGAAGGAATTTTCCTGGGTTATTCTATTTCAAGTAAAGCCTATAGAGTGTTCAATAAGAAAACCAAATGTGTGGAAGAATCAGTTCATATCAAATTCTATGAGAGTGATCCACATGAGCCTAAAACCTCTCTTGAAAATCTTGAGGAAGATTTGTCAAATCTGAAATTTAATGATAAAAATAGTGAATCCCCTATAAAAGTATCCAGTTCTAGAAATTTTCCATAATCTTCTCTTAATGATTCTGAACCAACATAAAACAATGAAGAATCAAGTTCAACCCTTCCTAGAGGTATTAGGACTCTTAAGAATCATCCTCTAGATGTTTTTGTAGGCGATTTAAATAGAGTAACACAAACTAGAGATTCTCTAAGAAACCAGGTTGAACATCAAGCTTTTCTTTCACAGCTTGAACCCAAAAATATTAATGATGCTATCAATGATGAATTTTGGGTAATGGCTATGCAAGAAGAACTAAATCAGTTCTAGAGAAACAAAGTTTGGGAATTAGTGGAAAGACCCAAGGACGCTTTGACCATAGGCACTAAATGGGTGTTTAGGAACAAAGTAGATGCGTCTGGGAATATAGTTAGAAATAAAGCTAAGCTATTTACACAAGGATATAGTCAAGAGGAAGGAATAGACTATGAGGATACCTTTGCACCTGTAGCTAGATTATAAGCTATTAGGATACTACTTACATATGTAGCTCATCTGAATTTCAAACTTTATCAAATGGATGTTAAAAGTGCTTTTCTAAATGGGTATATAGTTGAGGATATTTTTGTTGAACAACCTCCTAGTTTTAAAAATCCCCATTTTTCCAATCATGTTTTTAAACTATCTAACGCTTTATATGGCTTAAAACAAGATCCAAGAGCATGGTATGATAGGCTCAGCGCTTTTCTTATTTCAAAAGATTTTACCAAAGGGATAGCTAATCCTACTCTTTTCGTTAAATGGATTTCTAAAGATGTTTTGATAGTACAAATTTATATGGATGATATTATTTTCATATCCTCTAAAAATTCATTATGTGTTGATTTTTTAAAAATGATGCAAAATGAGTTTGAAATGAGTTTAATGGGAGAACTCAAATTTTCCTTGGATTTCAGATATTTCAAAATAAAAATGGAATTGTTTTGAATCAAAGTAAATATATTAAGGATCTTCTGAAACGTTTTTCTTTGGATGGTAGTAAAGGTAGTGACACACCTATGAGTACCACTTGTAAGTTGGATGCTGATGAAACTAGAGAACCAGTGGATTAAACCAACTACAGAGGTATGATAAGGAATCTAATCTATCTTACGGCTAGTAGACATGACATCATGTTTAGTGTATGCATGTGTGATCACTTTCAAGCCAACCCAAAAGAGTCTCATTTAACTGCTGTAAAAATAATTTTTAAATATCTCAAACATACTCCCAAATTAGGATTATTTTATCCAAAAGGACAATCGTTTGATTTGTTGAGTTATTCTGATTTTGATTTTTCCGGTTGAAAGTTAGATAGAAAAATCACCTCTAGGACATGTCATATTTTAGGTAAGTCACTAGTATCTTGGTATAGTAAGAAGTAGAATTCTGTTGCATTATCTACTGCCAAAGATGAGTACATAGTTGCTGGTATTTGTTGTGCTCAAATAATATGGATGAAACACACTTTACTGGACTATGGATATCAATTCAAACATGTCTCTATAAAGTGTGACAATACAAGTGCTATTAAAATTTCCAAAAATCCAGTATCTCATGCTAGGACAAAGAATATTGATGTGAGACATCACTTTTTGAGGGATCATTATCAAAAGGGTGATATCACTCTTGAATTCATTAGCACTGAACATCAATTGGTTGATATATTCACAAAGCCTTTGAATTATGAGAGGTTAAATTACATCAAACATGAGTTAGGTATGATTAACTTTAGCACATTTGGACCTCACTATTAGACCTCACAGCTGGACCTCACAGTTAGACCTCACTGCTGGACCTCACTGTTTGACCTCACTGCTGGACCTCACAGTTAGACCTCACTGCTGGACCTCACAGTTAGACCTCACTGCTGGACCTCACAATTAGACCTCACTGCTGGACCTCACAGTTAGACCTCACAGTTGGAACTCACAGTTGGACCTCACCGTTGGATCTCACAGATGGACCTCACTGTTATACCTCACTGGTACATCTCACTGTTGGATACTTCACTGTTTGTTTTTATTTTTTCGGGAATTCAAAACGTTTTTTATTCCCTTTTATTATTTGTATTTTCTTTTGTTTTAATCCCTAAATGATAAAATCAAAGGCAACGAACATATCTCAATCCACCTTCCTCTCTCAATCTCGAATCTTACTCTCAAAATTCCTAAACCCTAACCCTTCACCTGATCCATAAAACCTCTCTCAATCTCTATGGCCAGAACCAAGCGATCCCCGACTATCAATGAGGATGCACCAAGGCTGAAGAGGACTCGAGCCGAATCCAGTGGCACTAGTAATACCCTGTCGGGACCTATAAACACTCATATGACCAAGAGACAAATCTTTGCTGAGAAGGAGTTAAGTGAAGAATGACTGTTGTTGAGAAAGTCATTAGTGTTGGAAGTACTAAATGCCCAAGGATGGACCGAATGTTTTTCCAATAACAATGGACCATACTACCCGAAGCTTTTTAAAGAGTTCTATGAATATCTAAAGTTTGAAGAGGAGGATGATGTGCATAAGCTAATATTCAGAGTCAATGTAAATGAAGTCATTTTCTCGTCTGCTGAGTGGGCTGCCTGTTTGAGAGTTCCTCATGAAGGAATATATGATTACTACTCTAGAGTGGATCCTCTAGAGAGTGATGTTTTTGAATATGAAAAAGATCTGGAGGAACTGATAGGAGATGGAAAATCAAGGAGGATCATTTCAGCTGAGATGAATGGAGAAGATGGGCTTTTATTCAAATTCATTCAGCATGTACTTAGTCCGAGGAGAGGAGACTTTGCAATACTGAAGTACTAGGACATATTCCTGATGTACTTACTGAAGCATGGAAAGAAGATTAACCTATGTAGGCTGCTAATGGTACAATTGGAGGATATTGCTAAGGCAAGCTCAAAATCCAATGCCTTATTTCATGCCAAGCTTATTTCAGTAATGCTAAAGGTAAAGGGTGTGGTTGGAAATCAAGAAGAGATGATAGTGGCCAAGAATAGTGTCTATATCTCCAAGGTGATTTGAAAATTCATGAAAATTAGATGGAATCCCTGGAAGAGGACATGGGTGAATGATGAAGGAAAGGTGTATGAAAAGTTTGACCCTACTACTCACCCATCCAGGACAAAAGACAAGAGAGATCTAGGCCTGAAGCCTGATGAGCCAGAATCAGCTTATTCAGATGAGGAGGAGGCTGAAGGAGGTGTGGACCCTCAAAGAGAGAACACCCCCATTGATGATGGGAGTGATCCTGATTTGCCTCACAGTCCTATAAGGACAGTAGATTTCGGAGCAGCTATCCCTCCAAAAGAACTACCAAGAAGAGAGACTGTTCTAAAGGACAGTGATACTGAGACCACTGAAGAAGAAGAAGAAGCATATGAGAATATTTTCAAGGACACCTCTAAAGAGGATGAGGCTACCAAGTCATATTAGTTTGCTCATGAGGAAAAGGAGGCTGATAATAAGGATGAAGGTAAAGAGGCTGTTGCTAAAGCTGATGATGAGAACACTGAAGCAGAAGGGCTCAATTTGATCCCTATGATAGATAGTACAGACAAGATAGTGTCTGGTTAGGAAGCAGGAGTGGCATCTACTGCCATTGCTTTGGAAGTCATTTATGACTCAGAGAAGGATAAGACTCACCCTACTGTTGAACTAACAGAGAAAACGATTGTTGAATCTGCTGGAGTTGCAGAGGAGGTTATGGAATTAACTAGAGCAGAACAAATAGAGGAGATTCCTTAGGAGAGAGCTCTATGTGAGGGAGAGCATCTTGGTTCAGTTTCTGTGTTGTATGACATCGAATGTTGGTCATCAGATCCATGATACATGGTACTTGGACTCAATTATGGATATTCTGATGAGGAAGACCAGCCTCAAAGGGATTCTATTATCCTACCTGAATGTATTCTAGTAGTTATGGCTAACAATTTGGCAACCAAGGAGGACCTTGAGTCCTTGAAGGTTGAAATGAAAGAGGCAGTGAGACAATCAGTATCAGATTTGAAGAAAAGCCTTACTGAAGAGCTGAGGAGTGTAGAGAAATCCCTGGAGATGTCTCTAGGATTTGTTGTGTTTAGTCCAGTGAAAGGAATGGTGGATGAAGTTAAAGTGTGCCATACTCAAATTGAAAGTTGGACAGGATCTGTGGTTGCTTTGAGACAATCGGTTTCTTCATTGACTGCCATGAGCAGTTCTCAAAAACAAGTGAATACTGAGATTACATATATCAAAGAAGTAGTCAAGTAGTTTGTGGATGTTTTTGAGGCTTTTAAGAAATCAGTCAACGAACATTTGAATAGTCAGGATGCACTTGTCCAGAAGGTGATTAGTAACTTGACTCAGTATTTCAAAGAGACAGTGGATTTCTTGGTCAAACCCCTTCCCTCATCTAGCTCATCTATAAAGATTGACCAGATCAGGACTGTGATCCAGGAAGAGCTTGCTCAGGCCAGTACCAGTGGCACCTCTAATTCTCATATACTTGCTACCACTAGGGAAGTCAGCAGTTTTGAACGTGACCACTTGCGGGTAGCTACTGCTTCTCAAGAGGCCATTCAGAATAAGGTATATTCTTACTTTGAGAAGGTCTATACCAAGAATAAAATGACCAACCATTTATAGCTCTTGATCGAGAATATGAAGCTTCCTCTAGTGACTCAGGAATTCAAGGAGCGGGTCAGTAAGCTGAGAGAATTATCCCCTGCTTTGGATAAGTTTTTGGAGAATAAAGATGATTTTTTATCTGCTATGGAAAGAGGAGGAAGCATTATTATGGATTTGAGAAACCTTATTCTACCATTTCTCCATGTGTAATGCACCCCTATCATCATCCCTCCTACCTTACCTGCATCTCAACCCAGTGGTTCTTCTAGAATGTCTCCTACTGAAGCTATCAGAAGCCTTACTCCATTGATCCCTTAGATAGATACCCATTATAGACCCACAGGAGCTTCTGTTGCTACCACTCCAGTCATTCCTGTAGCTATTCCTACACCTTCTGATCCACCATCTCAACCTTCATCTTCTTCTTCCAAAGGGAAAGACTATTTACCTACGGATGATGTGGATTGAGTCTGTTTATGTCTTTTAATAAGGACTCTGTACTTTTTTTTGGGGTCATGTACTGAACTGTTTATTAATATAAGCTTTATCTGTTCTATCTCATTTTTATTTCTTTTTGCTAATAACAAAGGGGGATAAATACTATGTTAATTTTAGAATACTGTTCTAATTATAAACTAATCATGTGATTGGGGAGAAAAGTGCTAATATACTAGTATAATTCTATGTTAAATATTTTCTGCCTTTCTATCTGATTCCATGTACCAATATTTTATGGTTTTACACTCTTATTAATCTCTGATACTTGAGACATTTTTGATCTTAGTTTAATAACCGTATTATATATGACATTTATCTTTAATACACACTGACATAATTTGTGATTATCAAAAAGGGGGAGATTATTGGACTCACCTGTTTTGATAATCCCAAATCATGTTTAAATATTGATCATGATATATTAAATCAGTTACTAATCCTTTTAATCTGTATTTATAATCATTTTATCCTGAACAATGTATACTATTAAGTCTTATGACTTTGCTGTATCAGCTTATAGTTTATATTTATCTAAATATAAGTTCACTGTTAAAGGCTACTAGTAAGAGCCTTCTGTTCAAGGTCACCATTATAGCTCATTGTTACATGAAGTCAATGATCCTAGAAGATCACCGTTGAAGATTTACAGTCACTGTTGGAAGCTACCGGTATACACTTACTGTCACAAGTCTACAGTTGATCTCTTTATCAAATCTCACAGACAAAGAGTTACTGTCACAAGGTCACTACTATGACAAAGCTTCGGTTAGAAGTTCACTGTTAGACTCTTTCTCCAGTCTTCTGTTGAGAACTTCATTGTTCAAGTCTGTAGTTGGAAAGGTCACTGTTGAAGTAGTCTGATGTTATAGAACTACCGATTAGAAGCTTATTGTTAAAGGTATACTGTTGAGCCTACCTATGAAGTTTACTGATAAGGAGATACTGTCACATAGAGTAAACAGCTACCATTACAATACATCCACTAAACACAAAGTCCACTGTTACTAGCCTATAGACAAAGAGCCTACCGTTGAAATTCACAGTTGAATAGTCTATCGATGAAGTCCATAGTTGGAAAGACCACGGTTGAAGTCTACCGTGTGACATGAATCTTCTACTAGTATAATGATAATCTATTATTTTCTTTACCAATTTTATTAATACTATTATAACGGTCATGTTTGAAAAAATTAATACACCTGACATTATTTAATGCTATTTGCAGGCATATTAGGAAACAGTAAGATGTACGAGGAAGACCACACGTGGTTGAAACATTTTTCCTGTCAGCCCCTACTGAACCAAAAGAGAAAAAGCTGAACTGGAAAAGAGTACATATTTAAGAGAGAGAGAAATTTAGAGCTACTCGGCTAATACATATAGAAACAAGAAAAGTGTCATAGATATATTGAATATACACAAAACACTCATAATAGAGAACCATACAAAATCTCAAGAAGAACTCTCAAGAACTCATTTATAAGAACACAAAGCTTCAAAAGGATCAATTGAAAGACTCTCTTTCAAGCTGTCTTGGTGTGTTGAAAAGATATTAAAACCAAGAAGCTGATCATCTCTACATCTGGAAGTCAGAACCTGGAAGTTGTGACACTCTGTTTTGGAGTCAACTTGCAGAGAAGGACCAAATCTTCATCTCATTCATTCCAACAAGTCCAGAGCTGATCTTCCAACACAATAGAGAATTCTAAACTCATCCATACTATCTTTAGATCTACTGTGTTTAAATATTTTACATTTGTGAGTAGTGTGTATGTGTTACACACACTGACTCTTGTGCTTGAACTGAGGGATACTGAAAATCCCCATACCAAACTTTCTTTACATTTCTTTCCCATGCATAACTGTGGAAGAAGCCTGGTGTGGCTTGGTAGTTATATTTTTTCCCATGAATAACTGTGGTAGAGGTTGTAAAACCTGGACAGTTTGTGAAAACTATTTTAAAGCCCGATACAGGCTGTTTATAACTTTTAATATAATTGCTTGGTGGGAGGTGATCACCAAGTAGAGAGGACTAGGTCTTCTCTTAAGACTGAAACTCTTGTTTAATTTGTTGTGTTACTCTTTCATTACTCTGTTTTACATTTATCCGCTGTTCCAATATTAGAAAAGATAGAAAGTCTATTTTTACATTCACTCTGATAGTTAGTTCTGGATAGTGAGTATAAGTGATTCGTTTAGTAAACTTGTTTCAAAAGTGGAATTATTTCTCATACTGATTCTACTGAGGAGTAATCAACCTTTGAGAAACCTGTTGAACAATAAGTCACTTATATCTCTACTTCCTTAATTGACTGGGCCGTTTTAATTTTGGGGAGTTTAATCCTAAAAGTTTTTATCAGAAATTTTAATTAGAACTCAATTCACCCCCTCCTGAGTATCCACTCCGACCAACATATATAATGGTCAAATTTAATTCCAATATATGACCCTATATTTCTTACTAAAAACATTAATTCTATTTATTTACTTATCTCTTAGCTTGTCTATTATATTTCTAATTCTTTTTATTATTTATATAGTTTCAATCAGGGCTATGATCCTCATGTCAAACCATGAGGATAATGATTTTATGTCCATGGTATTTTTATTTAATTTTGGTTTTAACCCTCTTGTAATTTTTTAATGATGTTTCATATTGCATTAATGATTATCTTGAATTGAAATATTTTATCTTAATAAAATGTGTCATAGTTCATTTTAGTTTGGTTATGTGTGGAAAACATGCTATTTTACATAATATTTATTATAAAGGAAAATACATAGTAAAATCATTGGGTGTTACACATCTTTAATTGGAATAATAGTTGATACATTCTTTTATAATGAAAGTATGATGTTTGTGAGGTTTATGGAATTTTTTGGGTGATTTTTCATTTATAGAGTATATTTTTTCCTGGTTCAGTGGTTTTAAAATGTCATTTTTTTGAACTTTTTTATTCATTTATAAATTAATCTTATGGAAAATGATTTGGTATTGATTTCAATATTTAGAATGCTGCATACATATCTGTTTGAGCCTCAAATGGACTTGAATATTAAGAACATGTATATCCAAAAAAAATTATAGGGATATGTTGGCTTGATTCCCATATATATTTAAAATTTATAATTCAATCTTGAACCATATTTAATATTACCAAATAGGAATTTTGGGTTTTGGTTTGATGGTTTTTAGTTATGAATTATGATTTTTACATATTGAGCTCTTGAATAGTTATATCACAATTACTATTAATTGTTTGATTATTTTTTTCATGATAATTAACTTTTTAAAACATTTCCTATAATATTTTATATAACTTATCAAGAATATATTAATTTAAAGTGCCGATTTTTTTTATAGTTTAGTTTAATTGGTTGAGGTTTTCTCATTTTGACAAGTTAAGTAGATGTTCAGTTATCTTACATTTTTAGGAAAATAAACCTTTAGTTATGGTATCATTAATCATGACTAATTTATCTATAGTGAAGGTTTTCTAAAAAACTACAACTATAACTATTGTATAACTATAGTTTTTGTAACCATGAAAATAAATTTTTTCCTGATACCTATAGTCATAGTTTCTATAAACGGTGACTATAGTTACAATATATTTTTTAATAGAGACTATATACCCATCATAATAAAAATCACATTGATGGTTTGATAATCTATCTATATAACAAATAAAAACGATTTTAGAATGATAAAAATAGGTTTTTACCAAGGTTATATGTTGAAAATGTAGTAGTTCCACTATAGTTTGGGATTTTAAGATAAATATTCCTTTAGGATAAGATAATGTGTTACAAATGGCCAAAAAACATTAGCACAGGGCTCACATCACATACTGGTGAAGGATACCTTTGATCTAGAGGTATACAAAGGGGCGATATAGAATTTACACATGGCTATGTAACATTGGCATGGTCCATGCGAACTCTGTATGGGGGAAATGATTCTTATCATTTTACTATAACTATCCCTCAAATTCAATGTTTTTTACTGTATTTGCGTAGAGGAAGTGAGAATGGGGTTATATACGAATTGATTATCTTCAAATTTTAGTTAATGATTTACCCATGGATATCTTCATTCCTTTAGAATGAATTTAAAAGTTTATAATTTACTATTTCTCATCCTCTATTCTAAAACAACTGAAACATAGTATAACTATGTGTTTAAGGTCTATCCTCTATGAACATAGAAACTTATAAATCCTATAGCATGAAAATTTTAAATTATTGACAATATGATTTCATAATTAAAAGTTTAATTAAATTTAAATAAAAAATAATGACGAAATGATTACATTTTATAAAAAGAAGATAATTTAAATTAATTTTAAAGGTATATTTTTATAAACATAAATCCTAATTTACTTGTGAATATGATTAGGTTGACTAGTTCAAAGATTCCTTAGGCAATAAAATTTTATTTGGCCAATTTCACTTAATACTATCCCAACTATTTTTATTATTTATAACAAAAAACACACATTTTTAGATGCATTAAGTTATAATATCAAGTGAGAAATAAGTATTAATGTTATTATCATAACCAAAATCTCAGTATATCAAATCAGTTTTCCAATTTATTTATTAACTTTTTCAAATAATCAATAGTAAATAATTTTTAAATCAATCATAATGTGATAGTAAATAAAAAAACTCTTCCATAATAAAAATAAACTGTTAAAAATAAACAACCATACTTTTACTCTAAATTTACCACCCCTTAAGTGACTACTCAGTCATTAATGATCGACAATCAACCAAAAACTAAGAATCCATCTCATGGTATATAGAAAACATGAGAATAGAAATAAATCAAATAAATTATACAAGAGAGTTAAATAATTCAATCATCGTAAAATCCATAATTCGAGTCTCCTGTATCCAAGTTCTAGAATCCAAAGCCCTCTATAGAAAATCAATTGTAAAAATGTCTCTAATATTTCCTTATACTTGTAAAATTTTAAAAAATTATATAATTTAAAAAATCAATGCTTAATGTTGTCCATTACATTATGATGGTTGTGTTATTAAACCTCTATTAATCATTGCTCAACCGACCTCCTTTATTTTTTATTTAAACTCCATGTATTTGGATATTATGGTGTAATGGATTTATATTGAATAATAATAATAATGTATATTCATCTTAATCATAAAATCACCGTATATCATAGTGAAATACTTTTCTATTTTCAGATATAATTAAAAATTTCTATCTCGATGTCAAAACCAGTTTCACTATAAGGGGTGATGTGTTGTAGTATAATAAAATTAGAAGAACTTGGTCCATTTTCCATGTCACTAGTAGAAAAATTAGATTTATGAAATAACAAATTGTATTTCATAAAATTATTCAATTTCAATTGTACATATATTCATAGTGAAATAGTATTACCTCATAATGTAATTTGTACTTATTTGTCTTACTATTTATGGTAATAACAACATGTTTTTAATGGTTATGATATAGTGGTATCATAATTTCTATCTTTAACTTCTCCCAATACACCAAGATAATTTATTGAATTGATAAATTATTTTTCCCTCATTATCTTCAAACTTACCCATTCAACATAAATTTATCCAAAATTCTCCAAAATTCTAAAAATCATAAATAAAATAATAAGAATTAGGTGGTGTTAATTCCAATTGAAAAAAATAATGAAAAAAATTATATAAGAAATCATGATTATAAAATTTACTCACATTTGAACATTTTTCGAGTACCCAAGAAAAATATCAACATTCAATAAAAAATTAATTCTTTAATATAGGAAAAATTCAATCCACAATGCTCATAAAAAATGAGTTATAAAAAAAAGTCAAAACCACATTACTAATTTAATCAAGAGTGCTCAAAATCATTCCTCTTATACGATTCTAATTAAAAACTTCTCTCATATTTCACTCAAATTATTAAATATTTTATTATTATTAATGACACTTATAATTTATATTTCAAGGTAATTATTTCTATTGTTACTCCATATCATTTATATAGATTTATGAAAAATATCATGTATATATAATATAACATTAATCATATTATATATCTAAATCTACACTTTATAAATATAACCATTATAATCATGTATACTTTGGAAAAGGTTATTTTTGGGTTTAATCTTGGTGGTTAATGATGAAATAAGTAAAAATAATTATAAAGAAGGTACAACCATTAAGTATAATGCATGATTTTTACTTAATTATAATGAAAATCGTTTTTTTTCTTTTCAAAAAATCAACAAGTATAGAGTCCTCTAATCCTTTTTATCCCAGTTTCAAACATTTGAAAATTCAAAAGAATGATGAATTTTTCATTTTTTTCAGAATTTGTACCTCCTTTTCATCTTTCATGTTTTTTCATTTCAAATTATAGAGAATACAAATAAGCATGATGTAAATTTCTTTATGAAACATTATTATAATAACTAATAAACTTGACCTCACAATTTTCAATTTTAAAAATATTATTACCCAATAGAACTAAAAATGAAACCAGTTTACCTAGATTAAGCACAAATAAAATCATGAAATGAGACAAACCAATTTTGGAAGGAAGGATAAATTGGATTATAATGTGCTTTCCAAACTGTTGGCTTATCACAATATCTCATTATTTTAATGATCTCAAATTATTTTTACTATGTTTCTAAAAAGTTTCATTTATTATGATAGTCAACTATTTTCTAGACAAAAATGATAAAATTTTCTAAGTATTGAACAGACCATGACTACCTACCACTAGTTGTATTAGGCTACCATTGATTGAATTGTTCTGTTACCAAGTGTATTTAATTCCAAGATAATATACTACCAAGTGTTGCTATGACAAATTTTTTCTATTACAATGTGTTTCTACCACAGAGTTTTGTTATCACTAAGTGTGTCACGACACGTCCTCGGGGCCCATGCCGTGACTACCCCAAGCCCGCCTTCCATAGGCCAGGGGCTGGCGACTAGCACCAAGGCGTAAATCCCGGTAAAAAGGGAAGGCATTGCCTTTGTAAAGTAAACAAGCCCCACAGAGTAAACAAGCGGAAAAAGTAAACACTAAGTAAAAACTGAGTACAACTGTAAGTGCGGAAAGTAAGTGGGCCATTATACAAACCCAAACTGAAAGTAAAGTACAACTCGAAAGGGAAAACAGCAACTGAAAAGTAAAAGCCGCTACGCCGAGCTGTCCACTGGAAATCCCACCTGAAGGGTGGGTACAGATAGCTCCACTGCTCCTCGGGTCCCGCCGTCCGCTCCGAGTACGTCCCGCCCAGTGGTCCACCTCCAGGTACCGTCCTGCTCTGCAAGCCTCAACCACGATCAACGCTGTCCGTTGTCTGCAACCAACACAACGTAGTGCGGGCGTAGCCCGTGCGGGGGTGAGTATAAGCTACTCAGTAGGGACCCCGAGACCCCCGAAGGTCTCCCGAAATCCACAAAGAAAAGATACAATCACGAAGTAACAACCGACACTGCTTAGGTATATGCCCATACATATACCTAAGTCATCAATTCCGTTCGGCTCCAACATCCGAGCCCAAGCACAACCCAATCCACACAGGAAAGAAAAACGTATACTCACACAGAGTAGCACAACACAATCCACGAAGGAGACAAAAAGTAATCCACATAGAATAGCTCAACACAATCCACAAAGAAGAGTAAACAGTAAATCCACACAGGATAGTTCAACACAACCCACACAGGAAAACAAACAGGATTCAGCTCACACAGAATACTTCATCAAAAGGTGAAAGGGATGATCAGATATAGATACTGAATCATCTAAGCTGGGACCCACATAGGATACAAGGCCAACTGTCTTCATTGCTCCATTTAAGCTGGGACCCACATAGGATACAAGACCAGCACAGCTAGGACCCACATAGGATACAAGACCAGCTATCTTCATTGATTCGTCTGTACTAGGACCCACATAGGATACAAGACCAGTATTGAATCATCTAAGCTGGGACCCACATAGGATACAAGACCAGCACAACTAGGACCCACATAGGATACAAGACCATCTGTCTTCATTGATTCATCTATACTGGGACCCACATAGGATACAAGACCAGTATTGAATCATCTAAGCTGGGACCCACATAGGATACAAGACCAGCACAACTAGGACCCACATAGGATACAAGACCAGCTGTCTTCATCGATTCATCTATACTGGGACCCACATAGGATACAAGACCAGTATTGAATCATCTAAGCTGGGACCCACATAGGATACAAGACCGGCACAACTAGGACCCACATAGGATACAAGACCAGCTGTCTTCATCGTCGTAGTCCACTGAGGATCTCTGCACAATCGTCGTCATCGAAGTCGCAATAGCAGTCGCAGACAGCACTAGGGTTCCCGCACCCAGCAGGCTCGTTCGGGAGGGTCCGCTCCACGAGCCGAGAGGCTGATACATCAAATGTCACATAGTCCAGATTTGATGTATCCAAAATTTCCGTACCGTCAACAGGAACTCAACGTCGCAGACGGCGCGTCGATCGGACGCCCGGTCTGAGAGTTATTGGCTTTTTCGTCCTAGGGGCCCGGTTGGTTTTTAAGGCAAAACTAACCCGACCGTACTCCACCTGTGTCCAAACCTCGGGCGGAGTATGCCAAAAGATCCGTCTCACTAAGAGGAACTCAACAAAGTCGACACGTCATTCGGACGTCCGTAGCTCAAGATATGAGCGTTTCCGCTCCGAGGGCCCGGTTGGTTTCGTGTACGAAACAACCCGGCCGAACTCAAAGTATTCCGAAACCTTGAGTGAAATATACCGAAACGACCGTCTCGATCCAAGGATCGCGTTTCCACTAACAGCGCGTCAATCGGAGGTGTATAGCCCAAGATATGGACATTTGACCGAAAGTGAACGGGGGTCTGGGCCCGGGCCGACCCGGCCCGACCCCCCCCCCCCCCCCCCCCCCCCCCCCCGGGTCAGCCGAACCGGGTTGACCCGACTCGGGTCCGACCCGGCTGGGCCCGGCCCGACTCGGTCCGTCTCGGTCCAGCCCGACTGGCCGACCGCGGCTCGGCCAGCGTGGCCGAGCCGAATCGCGGAGCGGGGTGTCCCCCGCCCGCCGCTAATTGATGCCGGCGGCGGATCCGCCGGCCGCCATCCCTCCGGCAGCGCGCCGCCCCCCGCCTTCCGCGGACCACAAGACGTGCTCCAGTGGTCCTTTCCTCCTGCCGTCTTTGCCTATGGTCCCCCTGGGACCCCACCTTCACTGCGAAGGGATTCAAATGCCTAAACGGCCTGCTTCGTCGTCGCCCGTCAATCCGCCCGTCAAAACGAATAGCGTCGTCTTTGTGGTTTTCCAGCGCGACCTGATGGCGCCGCGCCCCTTCGCCGCGGCCCGACTCCGACCACGGCCTTGTTCGCAATCCTCAGTGCGGCGCGATGGCGTCACGTTTCTTCATCGTGGCCCACATCATTCACGTCTCCTTCCGCTCAAGCGCGGTGCAACGATGCATTACCGTCTTCGCTAATGAAACGAAGAATAGCAAAGGGGGGAAGGGTATCGGCCGTGTTTGTGCGGACCGATCCCCTCCCGTTATAACGATAGCAGTTGGCCGAAACGTAAAACGTTTAACCTTCACAATTTTTAATTTAAATAAAAATTGGAACATGGCCGTCAGATTTATCTTTCATATATGAAGGAAAGAATCACCAACTTAAAAAGATTCAAACCCCTACAACCTCTTAAAAAAAAGAATCATATCAATAGTCCAAACCCGCAAATCAATCTTCACGGATCAACATACTATTTATTTGATCCGTATTCTTAGATTTAGAAGGGAGTAAACGAGGGTTCACCCATAATCACAATTTAAAATTCCTACCTCGTTTCAGGAACGGTGTTTGTCAACGACCCGCGGAAGACGAGCGTCGCGGAGGTCGGGCGTCGCGGGGAAAGAACGTCGACGTTGCGAAGCGAGGATTCGAAGTCGTTGACAGTGATTTCTTCGTGGAAAACCGTCGCAGAAGAGACGACGTGGAAGAAGAACGTCGCGTCGCGGATACGGCGTCGCGGAAGAACCGTGTTCTTCGGTGGAGACGTTCTTCGTTGAAGAACGGTGTTCTTCGCGTTGTTCGTCGAGGAAGAAGGTGTTCCTTAGCTTTTTCTCCCAAAAATCTCTCAAACAACCCAACACCAACCCCTAACAAAATAAGTTCTAAACTTATTTTATTAACACAACAAAGAATTTGAAATTCAATTGTTTGAATTTCAAAATAACTTACATGTAACTCACCAAATTAATTACATAAGTTGTCAAATTAATTAGAGTGGAGTTATTGGGGAGTTTAAGGGAAGATGAAGAGTTAGGGATCGTGTGGGCCCCACCACACTTTATCTTCTCAAGGGAGGTTATGTGGATGTGGGCCCCACCTCTAACTCCCTTTGGGAGGAAATAACCAACAAGGTTAAAAATAAATTGTGTTCCACAATTTATTTAACTTCTTCTAATTCCCCCAAAAACTAACTCTCATCCCGCATAAAACACAACCTCGGAAAAGGTCTCCTTATGTGAATATCGGTGCTGTAAGTTCATCGGTGCCATCAGATTTCAATTCCGAGCACCGGTTCAAAAGTTAGAAATTCCCGCTTGTTCGTTCACTGAACGTACCTGAGCCAAACTTCGGAAAATGATTCCGGGCACACCGGGCCTCGAAATCAGGCGCCGTCAGAAACTGCATTCTTGTAAAATTCCAAAGAAAATTAAGAAAAAAATTTTCCTTGAAATTTCCGGGTCTTTACAAAGTGAAGCTACTTTCAGGAGCTACCACTACTGCTAGTTTAAGAAGCTACTATTAAGAGATTCTACCCCCAAGAGCTTTCCCCCACGGTTTGTTCTTTCTAATAAATCTATTTGGAATTAAATTCAATCATAATTACTCCAATTTATAGATTAAGGTATTAAATTAAAGGCATCAAAAAATGGTTTTCGGAATTATTATTCTTTAAAAACTTTATCGAGGATTTAAATAAGAAGTTAGACTTTCCCAATTTTCCTCTTAGTATGAGGATTGTGATCATTTTGTTATTATCTTACAATATATAATTGAACATTATAAAATAATATAAATTTAGAGGAACCCCTCATGCATGAATGTCTAAGAAATACTGGCATGTTGGTTATATAAACGTCTTCTCTCATCATATTGTTTGGCTTGTTCATAAATTACTGAGAATGAAGGATTTTCTAGGACTTCCACAATACTCAATTTTTATGAAACTCCTATAAAAACATGTATGAGCACCTTCAAATAAAAAATAAAGGACTTAGGAAAAGTCAAATATAATTAGACTCATATGCATCAAATATTCACACTTAATATTACTTTCCCTTTCTATTATAGATTATTATTTCAGGTTATGTTTTGTTTTTACTCTATTTGTCTATAAACATAGGATTCTATATTGAATTGGGGAGTGATATACACTCTTGTTTAGTTGTTTTTATTTTTACTCCCACATATAATTGTGAAAGAGGATGTGTAGTCTGGACTGCCTACACAATTTTTCTTTTATTTATTTCTCCCATGAAGAAATTTTTAAGATAATCAGTGTATCATAGACTATCTATGAATAGTTGTATGCAAAAAATGATGAATATTGTGGATTAGTTTATTCCTTAATAAACTACTTGGCTGTTGGTGATTTTCAAGTAGAGTGGATTAGGTTCTGACTTGATACTGAACCCATTGATTAATTTTGATGTTTGATTTCTTGTTTTGTTTTTCTTTATTTTTTAAAAAACTACTATTTGTTTTCATAACCTTAATTTGAAAAAATTACATTAATATTTGAATTTAATTTGTGTCTTATTTTTTTTAAAAGGTTGGGGCCGAAGCCTCAATTTATTATTTAAATCAAAGACCTCTTTAGACTGTGTAGAGGGTGACCCATAACAAAGCCCGAAGGCCCAAGGCCAAGTAGCCTGAAAACAAGGCTTGAAAGCCCATTTTTTGGTCGAAAGGACCCCTCAGTGAACATTACTGCTACAGTACCCGCGCTGCTACAATACCTGCTACAGTAACTGCCGCCACTACACTACCTGCTACAGTCCCTCCGCCGCAACAGTGTCGTCGCTGCTACAGTTCGACGGCTGCTACAGTACTGCTACAGTGCCCTGCTACAGTACCGAAAATTCACCCCTACCCAAATTTGATCCCGGGTCTTTTGGATGCCAAGAAGGAGCTTGTACCACTTGGGTACAAGCTCGTTGGCACTTTAATTTGTGTCTTATATTCGGTGATTGATTCGATTAAGTCTATTTCAAAAGTTAGTAAGATTTTTCAAACTTATTTTTCACTGAGATGTGATCAAGATATCGAGAACATTTTTAAATGATCAAATTATATACCTCAAATATTTTAGTTAACTTTTAATTTTTATTAAATTTGTGAATTTAAGTTTTAAATACTTTTAAATAGAAAAATTTAATTATAAAATGAAATAAACCCCTCTTGAGTGTTCTACTACAACCAAAATTTGGTATTATAGAAGTATTTTTTTTTAAAACGTGATATGGTTTTACCTAAAGATAAAAAATTTCTATTATTTGCAAATATATATCATTTTGGATAATAATAGATAATAATTAAGTCTACCATTCAACCTATTTACTTTAATAGAATTAATTATGATCAATGGAATATCAAAATGAAAATCCACATAGAGAGCATGAGTTTTGATATTTTGACCATAATTTAGGAAACATATGAAAATCTCATAGCTGGTAGAGTTGAGTGAAGTGATTTCACTAAGGATACACATGAATATAATAATAAAATAAATTAATGAATTATATTTTTCATTAGTAGAATATTAATTTTACAAAATATCTTCTTGTTCTACTTCCTTTGAAATTTGGGATACTCTTGATATATATCATAATGGAACCTCAAATATAAAAGAGATGTATTTAAATACTTTTACTATTAAGTATGATACATTTAAAATGTAGCATGATAAATCCATTTTTGAGATATGTCATAGGTTCATTGATATTTTGAACATAATTCATGCACTTGGGAAGAAATTGTATACAGAGATCAAGTCATGCGACTTCTGGGATGTCTACCTGGAATGTAGAGAGGAACCTCTATTTCTAGAAGAGAATACTGTTACATAAGTAAGTTGTTAGTAAAATAGATTATTTGAAATATTATGATGCATGAGGATTAATTTTAAGAAAATAAAGAGTAATTAAATGAACCTAAGATAAATTTAGTATCGTTCAATGCTTCTGACTCAAATATAAAATAAAAGGTCAAAGATGATAGTTTGAGTGAATTTGAATCACCTTAGGGTAATGCTGATGAAATAGATCACATAGAAATAAAATTCAATAAATTATATAGGAGGAATATATTCTTCAAAAAAAATGGAGGAATGTACAATAGAAAAGGAAACTAGAAAAAGGACAATCAATCTAGTGAATAAGATTTCTATAAGTACCAAATAAAAGGACTCATCAAGGATTATTGTCCCAAGATGAAATATAATAAATAGTATGAGGATAAAGTAAAATGGTATAAAAAGGATATAAAATCCACTTGTATTTCCTTTTATTATAGTTCAAGAGACTTTGATTCAAGTAGAGAAGATAAAAATGACAAAGCTAACATGTGTTTCTTGAAAAACACATATGAGTTACTAAATAATATTTCTGCATCTCATGATAATTTTTCAAATCGTTATGATGTTAAAAAAATGATGAAAATATTTAAATTGGGAATTTATTTGAGTAATTTAATATTATATAATATACATTTAATGAACATAAAAGTAAATAAAAAAGTCTAAAGAAACATCATGCCCCAACCGTTTATTTTAAATTTGACTTTACTGTAGAGAAGGATAAGAATGTTCAATTATTAAAAGAAAACAACAAGATTAAGATATCCTATGAAAAACTTAAGAAATAACTGGAATGATTTATTAATTTCTATGAAAAAATTAATTGGATGCTTATTAAACAAACCACTCTTAAATATACCCATGGGATTGGTTAGTAGCCTAGTCAGAGAAATATTTTTAAGAATAAATTTGTTCCTAGAACTAGTTCTACGAAATATATAATAACTTATTATTCCTATGGACTAAAAAAGTTTTCATTTAATAATAATATATATTTATAGAAAAACAGTAAATCAACACTATTAGAAGTACAACCTTTCCCAACAGTTCAGAACCATTGGGAAAGGCTGCAGAACCGTTGGTATATGTTATACCAATGGTTCTGCAAACTGTAGGGAAGTAAGCCGTTGGGAAAGGTTTTCCCAACGGTTTACTATGAACCGTTGGGATAGGGTGGGGAAAGCCTAACCTATCCCAACGGTTGTGCCAAACCGTTGGGATAGTTTTTCCCAACGGTTTGGCTTGAACCGTTGGGAAATCCAAAGGATTCCCCTCTTTTCCAACAGTTTAATAAACCATTGGGAAAGGATTTTTACCAACGGTTCAACGAACCGTTGGTAAAAAAGGAACCAAGATGCTATGCCAACAGTTTTGAACCATTGGCATAGCCTATGCTGTGCAAATTGCACAACAACCTGGAATTTACATAGCAGGTCTGTAATTTGCACAGCAAGCCTCATTTTGTGCCCTCCCATTTTCAATCCAATTATTGTACCTACAATAAATTAACACATACATATACAATTATTGTACATGCAATAACCAACTAACACATACATATAGAGAAAACATTCATACACATTTAATATATAATACATCTTGGAACTATACACATCCATAATTAAATTAGAATTCATAACATAATTATAAACATACATAATTCATTTAGAATTCAATTTAAAATTTAGATGACAATTATATGTGGAATTCGGAAGTCAATTCATAATTTGATCGGTTTTTTGTATACCATATATTTTTACCTGAAATGATGTCCATTTTAAACAAAATACATACACCTGGAGTGATACCAGCCACACCACACCTCGGATTGAGGTGGGGTTGACTCGTACACGTCACATATGACCCATGGATCGTTGTGCTAAAGTATCGACACAATCCGAATGCGTTTGGTCGGTTTTCTGTATGCCAGTTGATGTTTTTCAATTAAAATGATGTCCTTTTGAAACAATAGGCAGACACTTTGAGTGGTTCCGGCCACACCACATCTCAGATTGAGGCATGGTTGATTCGTATACGTCATATATGACCCATGGATCGTTCTCCTAAAGTTTCAACGGAAACCGAATGCATTTGGTCGGTTTTCCGTATGTACTTAAAATGTTGTCCATTTTAAACAAAAGAGAGCCAATTAGAGAGATTCCGGCCACAACGTGCCTCCGATTAAGGCGGGGATGACTCGTACACGTCACATATGACCCATGGATCATTGGGCTAAAGCATCGACACAATCCAAATGCTTTTGGTTGGTTTTTCATATGCCAGTTGATGTTTTTCACTTAAAATGATGTCCTTTTGAAACAAAAGACCGAAAATTTGAGTTGTGGCGGCCACACCGTGCCTCGTATTGAGACGGGGTTGACTCTTACACGTCACATATGACCCATGGATCGTTGTGATAAAGTATCGATACAATCCTAATGCGTTTGGTTGGTTTTCCGTATGCCAGTTGATGTTTTTCAATTAAAATGACGTCCTTTTGAAACAAAAGGCAAAAACTTTGAGTGGTGCCAGCCACACCACATCTTAGATTGAGGCAGGGTTGATTTTTACACATCACATATGACCCATGAATCGTTATCCTAAAGTTTCAATGGAAACCGAATGCATTTGGTCGGTTTTCCGTATGTACTTAAAATGTTGTCCATTTTAAACAAAAGAGAGACACTTAGAGTGATTCCAATCACACCATGCCTCATATTAAGGTGGGGTTGACTCGTACACGTCACATATGACCCATGGATCGTTTTGTTAAAGTATCGACACAATCCGAATGCGTTTGGTCAGTTTTCCGTATGCCAGTTGATGTTTTTCACTTAAAATGACATCCTTTTGAAACAAAAGGCAGAAAATTTGAGTGGTGGCGGCCACACTGCACCTCGGATTGAGTCGGGGTTGACTCGTACACGTCTAATATGACCCATGGATCGTTGTGATAAAGTATCGACACAATCCGAATACGTTCGGTCAGTTTTCCGTATGCTAGTTGATGTTTTTAAATTAAATGACGTCCTTTTGAGACAAAAGGCGGACACTTTGAGTGGTGCCGGCCACAACGCATCTCAGATTGAGGCAGGGTTGATTTTTACACGTCACATATGACCCATGAATGGTTCTACTAAAGTTTCAATAGAAACCGAATGCGTTTGGTTGGTTTTCCGTATGTACTTAAAATGATGTCCATTTTAAACAAAAGAGAGACACTTAGAGTGATTTCGGCCACACCGTGACTTAGATTAAGGTGGGGTTGACTTGTACACTTTAAATATGACCCTGGATCGTTGTGCTAAAGTATTGACACAATCTGAATGCATTTGGTCGGTTTTCCGTATGCCAGTTGATGTTTTTCACTTAAAATGACGTCATTTTGAAACAAAAGACAGAAACTTTGAGTGGTGGCGGCCACACCGTGCCTCATATTGAGGCGTGGTTGACTCATACACATCACATATGACCCATGGATCGTTGTGCTAAAGTATAGACACAATCCGAATGCGTTTGGTCAGTTTTCCGTATGCTAGTTGATGTTTTTCAATTAAAATGACGTCCTTTTGAAACAAAAGGCAGACACTTTGAGTGGTGGCAGCCACACCGTGCCTCGGATTGATGCAGGTTTTACTCATACACATCACATATGACCCATGGATCATTGTGATAAAGTATAAACACAATACGAATGCATTTGGTCAGTTTTCTATATGCCAGTTGATGCTTTTCAATTAAAATGATGACCTTTTGAAACAAAAGGCAGACACTTTGAGTGGTACCGACCACACCGCGTCTCAGATTGAGGCGAGGTTGATTCATACACATCACATATGACCCATGAATCGTTCTCCTAAAGTTTTAACAGAAACTGAATGCGTTTGGTCGGTTTTCCGTATGCACTTAAAATGTTGTCCATTTTAAACAAAAGAGAGACACTTAGAGTGATTTTGGCCACAACGTGGCTCAGATTAAGGCGGGGTTGACTTGTACACATCACATATGAACCATTTATTGTTTTTATAAAGTATAGACACTATCCAAAAGCGTTTGGTTGGTTTTCCATATGCGAGTTGACGTTTTTCACTTAAAATGACGTCCTTTTGAAACAAAAGACAGACACTTTCAGTGGTGGCGGCCACACTGCACCTCGGATTGAGGCGGGGTTGACTCGTACACATCACATATGACCCATGGATCATTTTTCTAAAGTATCGACACAATCCGAATGCGTTTGGTTGGTTTTCCGTATGCCAGTTGATGTTTTTCAATTAAAATGACGTCCTTTTGAAACAAAAGGTAGACAGTTTGAGTGGTTCTGGCCACACCGCATCTCAGATTGAGGCGGGGTTGATTTTTACACATCACATATGACTCATGAATCATTCTCATAAAGTTTTAATGGAAACGAAATGCTTTTGGTTAGTTTTCTTTATGTACTTAAAAGTTTGTCCATTTTAAACAAAAGAGATCCACTTAGAGTGATTCCAGCCACACCGTGCCCCAGATTAAGGCGGGATTGACTCGTACACATCACATGTGACCCATGGATCGTTGTGATAATGTATCGACACAATATGAATGCGTTTGGTCGGCTTTCCGTATGCCAGTTGATGTTTTTCACTTAAAATGACGTCCTTTTGAAACAAAATTCAGACACTTTGAGTGGTGGCGGCCACACAGTGCCTCAGATTGAGGCGGGGTTGACTCATACACGTCACATGTGACCCATGGATCGTTGTGCTAAAGTATCAACACAATCCGAATACATTTGGTCGGTTTTCCATATGCCAGTTGATGTTTTTCAATTAAAATGGCGTCCTTTTGAAACAAAAGGCAGAAAGTTTGAGCGGTGGTGGCCACACCGCACCTCAGATTGAGGCGGGGTTGACTCGTACATGTCACATATGACCCGTGGATCATTGTGCTAAAGTATCAACACAATCCGAATGCGTTTGGTCAGTTTTTCGTATGTCAGTTGTTGTTTTTCAATTAAAATGACGTCCTTTTGAAACAAAAGGCAGAAACTTTGAGTGGTTCCAGCCACACCGCATCTCAGATTGAGGTGGGGTTCATTTGTACATGTCACATATGACCCATGAATAGTTCTCCTAAAGTTTCAACAGAAACTGAATGCGTTTGGTTGGTTTTCCGTATGTACTTAAAATGTTGTCCATTTTAAACAAAAGAGAGCCACTTAGAGTGATTTCGGCCACACCATGCCTCCGATTAAGGCGGAGTTGACTCGTACATGTCCCATATGACCCATAGATCGTTGTGCTAAAGTATTAACACAATCCGAATGCGTTTGGTCGGTTTTCCTTATGCCAGTTGATGTTTTTCACTTAAAATGTCGTCCTTTTGAAACAAAAGGCAGACACTTTGAGTGGTGGGGGCCACACCGCGCCTTATATTGTGGAGGGGTTGACTCGTAAATGTCACATATGACCCATGGATCATTGTTCTAAAGTATTGACACAATCCGAATGTGTTTGGTCGGTTTTCCGTATGCCAGTTGATGTTTTTCAATTAAAATGACGTCCTTTTGAAACAAAAGGCAGAAACTTTGAGTGGTGGCAGCCACACCGCACCTCGGATTGAGGCAGGGTTGACTCGTACACGTCACATATAACCCATGGATCGTTGTGCTAAAGTATCGACACAATCCGAATGCGTTTGTTTGGTTTTCCGTATGCCAGTTGATGTTTTTCAATTAAAATGACGTCCTTTTAAAACAGAAGACAGACAATTTGAGTAGTTCTAGCCACAACGCATCTCAAATTGAGGTGGGGTTGATTTGTACACGTCCCATATGACCCATGAATCATTCTCCTAAAGTTTCAACGAAAACCGAATGCGTTTTGTCGGTTTTCCGTATGTACTTAAAATGTTGTCAATTTTAAACAAAAGACAGACACTTTGAGTGGTGGCGGCCACACCGCTTCTCAGTTTAAGGCGGGGTTGACTCTTACATGTCACATATGACCCATGGATCGTTGTGCTAAAGTATTGACACAATCCGAATGCATTTGGTCAGTTTTCCGTCTTCCAGTTGATATTTTTCAATTAAAATGACGTCCTTTTGAAACAAAAGGCAGACACTTTGAGTGGTGCCGGCCACACCGCATCTCAGATTGAGGCAGGGTTGATTTTTACACACCAAATATGACCCATGAACTGTTCTCCTAAAGTTTCAACAGAAACAAAATTCCTTTGGTCGGTTTTCTGTATGTACTTAAAATGTTGTCCATTTTAAAAAAAAAGATATCCACTTAGACTAATTCCGGCCACACCGTGCCTCAGATTAAGGCGGGGTTGACTCGTACACGTCACATATGACCCATGGATCGTTGTGCTAAAGTATCGACACAATCCGAATGCGTTTGGTCGGTTTTCCGTATGCCAGTTGATGTTTTTCACTTAAAATGATGTCCTTTTAAAACAAAAGACAGACACTTTGAGTGGTCGCGGCCACACTGCGCCTCAGATTGAGGCGGGGTTGACTCGTACACATTACATATGACCCATGGATCATTGTGATAAAGTATCGACACAATCTGAATGTGTTTGTTCGGTTTTCCGTATGCCAGTTGATGTTTTTCAATTAAAATGACGTCTTTTTGAAACAAAAGGCAGGCACTTTGAGTGGTGGTGGCCACACCACGCCTCGGATTGAGGCGGGGTTGACTCTTACACATCACTTATAACCCATGGATTGTTGTTCTAAATTATCGACAAAATCCGAATGTGTTTGGTCGGTTTTCCGTATGCCAGTTGATGTTTTTAAATTAAAATGACGTCCTTTTGAAACAGAAGACATACACATTGAGTGGTGCCGGCCACACCACATCTCAGATTGAGGAGGGGTGGATTCATACACATCACATATGACCCATGAATTGTTCTTCTAAAGTTTCAACGAAAACCGAATGCGTTTGGTCGGTTTTCCGCATGTACTTAAAATGTTGTCCATTTTAAACAAAAGACAGACACTTTGAGTGGTGGCGGCCACACCGCATCTCAGATTAAGGCGGGGTTGACTCGTACATGTCACATATGACCCATGGATCATTGTGCTAATGTATCGACACAATCCGAATGTGTTTGGTTGGTTGTCCATATGCCAGTTGATGTTTTTCACTTAAAATGACGTCCTTTTGAAACAAAAGACAGACACTTTGAGTGGTTCCGACCACACCGCATCTCAGATTGAGGCAGGATTGACTCGTAAACGTCACATATGACCCATGAATCTTTATCCTAATTTTTCAACGGAAACCGAATGCGTTTGGTCGGTTTTCCGTATGCCACTTGATGTTTTTCAATTAAAATGACGTCCTTTTGAAATAGAAGACAAACACTTTGAGTAGTGCCGGCCACACCACGTCTCAGATTGAGGCGGGGTTGATTCGTACACATCACATATGACCCATGGATCATTCCCCTAAAGTTTTAACAGAAACCGAATGCGTTTGGTCGGTTTTCCATATGTACTTAAAATGTTGTCCATTTTATGAGAATCCTCATGTGTCTATTAGTAGAATGGCATTTACTTAAAATCTTGTGGACATTCATATAAAATATTTTTATATGATTCTTAGTATGGATTAGATTTTAGTTTATCATGCTATGAAACATTTCAGAGCTAACAATGTCATGACCAATGAATACATCTCTTTTATTACATACCAAGAATCTATGATATTGATTAGATGTGTAAATGTGATTTACATTGATTATCATGATGAAAATAAATAAAATATATATTATGGATTTTCTAGTATTAAATGAAATCAAGGAAGGTGGGGGGGTTGTCTAGTGGGGCTGTCTGGGGGGCTGTCTGGTGGGTGTCTGAGGGGTTGTCTGGGGACCAAGGAGGAGGGTGGGGGGCTGTCCTGGGGGTGTCCGGGGGGTTGTCTGGGGTCCAAGGAAGAGGCTGGGGGGATGTCTGGGGGGTTTTCTTGGGGGCTATCCGGGGGGCTGTCCGGGGTCCAGGGAGGAGGGTGGGGGGGTTGTCTGGGGGGCTATTCGGGGGGCTGTTCGGGGGCTGTCTCGGGGTGTTTGGGGGGGGGGGGGGTTGTCCGGGGTCCAAGGAAGAGGGTGGGGGGGGGGGGGGGCTGTCCGGGGGGCTGTCTGGGGGGCAGTCTGGGGGGAAGTACGGGGTCCAGGGAGGAGGGTGGGGGGTTGTCCGGGGGCTGTTCGGGGGGCTGTCTGGGGGCTATCAGGGGGTGTTCAGGGGGTTGTCCAGGGTCCAAGGAAGAGGGTGGGGGGTGTCCGGGGGGCCGTCTGGGGGGCTGTCCGGGGGGCTGTCCAGGGTCCAGGGAGGAGTGTGTGGGGGGGGGGGGGGCTGTTCAGGGGGCTGTCCGGGAGGGGGGGGGGGTGTTCGGTGTCCAAGGAGGATGGTGGGGGGTTGTCCAGGGTCTAGGAAGGAGGGGGGTTCCCAAACACACAACCACTAAAAGACAACAACATCCATAAAAATAGATAATATATAAAAATAACTCAAGTCCAATACTATACTATGAGTCTAGATAAAACCAACAACTAGAATAGATTAAATATCAAATCTCAGTAATATTAGTCAAAAATGTAATGGATCAATTTTTCCCACATCACCATCACCACCATCACCATCATCATCACCCTCGTCCCCATCCCCATCCTCATCCTCACCCTCCTCACCGCCCTCCTCCTCGCCCTCGCCACCCGCCTCTCCCTCCTCCTCTCCCTCCTCTTCCACATCAGACTCCTCTCCATCATCATTGTCAAGATGGACATCATCCTAACCACCACTAGAATTTCCACCTAGTGCACCATATATAGAACATATCGACGACATATATTCATCAAAATCTGGGACTGCCTCTGCTGGAAGTGTTGGATGTAGAACTTCAATAAATTTCATAAACACACTATTTTCCCTAGCAGACTGTTCTGCCGTCTCTGTGGCCCTTTTCTCAGCCTGTTCTACCTATTCCCTAACTTTCTGCAGCTCAGTGGCATTACATCTCATACCTGAGGAGGGCCAATACCTCGTCGGGGCTATCCTAGGTCGGTAGCGTACTCTGCCAGAATGCTCCTCTCCCAACACCTGATGTAAGTGATCTGTTGGCCCAAAATTGTATGGTTCTTAGGCATATAGGGAATATAAAGCATCCTGTTACAAATATAAATATTATATTAAGTTACAAAATAGATATTAAAATATAAATTCAACAGATTAAAACTTACAATATTCTTTTGAGTCGCTTCGTTGACGACACTTCCATCTTTTTTCCATCTACTCGAGTAAAACAATTTTGCTCGAGGCACACATCCTTCAATATTCTGTATTTTCCTCTACAATGACATTGAAAACTAAAGTTATATGAAAAATTTATCAAACTATTAAATAATTGAGGAAACAAAAGAAAGTGTAAGTCATAAAGAAAACTTATAACCAATTTTCATACCTGCTTCCTCTCATGATCAGGCATCATAGTGCATCCCAGTGTGTGGAGGTATTTTTTTGCATCAATGTTCTTTTTATTTTTTCCAGATGATTCCTAAATAAAATTCGAAAATTCAACCGATAGTATTAATGAAAAACATGAAAGTTATTATTTAAATACCTCAAATGTTATTAATACCTTAAACTGGGTACTCGTCCAATTAGTAATCATCTGATGATACTGCTCTGTAGGACAATCATCCACCACTGGTACCACCTCTAAATCAGTGCCAACTCTAGCAACCCAGCCAATATACAACTCATGCTTTTAGGCTCTCCAAAGCTCGCCTAAATCCTTTATACATTCCGGTCGTGCACCCTCACCATCGGTAAAATTAAATCGAAGTTGAAATCAAAATATTAATTCATATAAATAAAAAAATAATTCATGGAATTAAATAGAACAGATTTTTTTACCCATATCTTTGCTCAAGCTCTATCCTTGACCTCATGTGGCAAATGTCTCCATGATAGCGGGCTGTCTGGAATGATGTCGGAGTATTTGGCAAGCATCGCAAAAAAACTCCAACATTGCTGCTCTGTTTTCTCAAGTATTTGGTTGTCTTCATTATAATCCACCATAACCTGTGTGCGGCGGTTCCACACCGAATTCATGCGTGTACACCCCCTCCCATGCCTCCTATCAGTAGATGTATCTTTCATGAAAGAAAATTTTTTTTTATCAAAACAAGTTATAATGAAAATAAATATTGCTATAAAAATTTGTTAGGGTTCTATAAATATACCTGTGCTGGTCTGATCACTGATCGCTGATGGATCCACAGAAACTGATGGAACACCCTATGGTGGAACAAGAGTTGAAGATGATGGAATATAGAAGCTCAGAGAGATAGGAGTAGAAGGAAAAGAAGATGGGACAACTGTCTGACCGGATGCTGACTGGGGAGTGGGAATCATCATGGGATGTGAAAATGATGGGCCAGAAGATGCAGAAGGTAGCGAAAACATGGGAGGCCTAAATATCCCATGTGTCCCTAATGGCACACCGGGATCAGAACGTGGGAAGGATGACATGTCAGTGGGAGGGGCATGGTCTAGTCGGGTACGAGCAGCTGCTCGTCCACCTCTGGTACGAACCCTCCTCGTACCACCGACCTGAGTACTAGGACCAGTACTAGGCTCCTCGTCGAATAACTGTCGACGTATAGGTGGATCCTACAAAAATGTTTACAAAAAAATTAATCACATGACATTATATATTCTTTAAATATTTCAATTTGAAATAAAGTACTCACTACATGCACTAATGATGGAATTCCCAACTCTGTCATTTGACGATTGTTCTCCATCATTTTTTTCCTTCATCTCTCTTCAATTGGCTTCATTTCCTGGTTTTGAAAACAAATATGTAATTAATTAGAAAAAGGAAACTAATGTGTAACCCAAAAAACTAAATATATGAGGGAATAGGGGGATTCATTGGTAATTTAGCTATCAATTGTTTTAGAAGACCTTGAATGGATTTAATAAATCATACAAGTTGTAATGTTCAACAAGTTAGAAATATTGTTTGACTATGTTTGAATACAGTTCAATTCCAAATTAGAAAATTAAATTCAAATAAAACTACAACCAATAAACATTGAAAATTCACATAATGGTCAAGTCAGCTATCAATTGTTTTAGAAGAGATTGAATGGATTTAATAAAGCATAAAAGTTGTAATGTTCACCAAGTTAGAAATATTGTTTTACTATGTTTGAATACAGTTCAATTCCAAATTAGAAAATGCAATTAAAATAATACTGCAACCAATAAACATTGAAAATTCACATAACGGTCAAGTCAGCTATCAATTGTTTTAGAAGATCTTGAATGGATTTAATAAATCATACAAGTTGTAATGTTCACCAAGTTAGAAATATTGTTTGACTAGGTTTGAATACAGTTCAATTCCAAATTAGAAAATGCAATTCAAATAAAACTGCAACCTATAAACATTGAAAATTCACATAATGGTCAAGTCAGCAAAAACATATTTGTGATCAATACTAAATCAATTTGAACATTACCAACCTTAACAACCCAACTCGAGGTAAACCAAAAGAATTGAGAACATGGATGAATGATTATATATATTTTCAACCACAACTTCAGGTTCACAATCAACTCTGACAATTAAGCTATTGGATTCATCAAAAGAAATAAATGGATTGGTTCCAATGGCACTTAGGACAGTGTCAATTCCATCATCACCATCATCAAAAATATATCTTGGAATTACTTCAACTATGACACCAAATTCAGGTCAAAGTTGGTCTTTGACATAAAAAACTTGTTTAGCCATTGATGCCAACACATATGGTTCTTTGGTAGCAAGAGTGCGAGTCATATTAATTAATCAAAATCCACAATCATCAATAAATGTGCCATGTCTCGTCATCGAATCAAACCAATGACATTTCATCATTGTGACTCGTCCATGAGAGTAATAATCCAATATTATTATTTTCCCAACAACTCCATAATAACCCACATTTTCAAATCGCGGTCTACTATCTGATGCACTGGCATAACAATCTGTTGTGGCAGTAACCATAACACCATCATGTTGTGTGATCATGTTCTTTTCTTGTTCAGTGACAATAAATTTGTACCCATTGATAACAATTGATTTACAGTCACAAACCACGGTATTAGGACCAAAACCCAAAGCTCTTATTTCCTTAGAGACAGAGTCAGCAGACATACTCAATACCTGCAATATAAATGACTATTAAACTTAATTAAATATTGATATAATTATTTTAAACATTAATATTTTTACTTTCAATTTTAACCAAGCAGAAAAATCATTGCTATGCAAATTCTCTCTCCTTCTCAAATATAAAGAACGATGCTTCCTATTTATCATTGTTTTATGTTCCCTGTAGATAAAAAATATGAATAGTTTAATAGATATATATGTAAGATATACATAATCAATTTAGTTACCTGATATAGTCATCAAACAAATCACAGTTGAACAAAACTATGTGATGTGCCATCTCCTGCTCTTCATGGCTTAATGTCTTCAATGTATATGATCCAGAAATTCCTCCTATTTGAGGAAGTGATGGAAAACTGGGTTCAATTTTCTCATACTGTTCTTCTTCATTTCTCATTGGTCTGTTCAATCATGTACTAAGATCATACAAATACATTGAGCAAAAATCCATACATTCTTGAGCCGGGTAACCGTTCACGATAGAACCTTCAGAATGATTTCTGTTTCGGACATTAGACTTTAATGTGAACATATTTCTTTCAGTTGGATACATCCAATGAAAAGAAATAGGTCCTCTGAGAAGTATTTCAGCGGGAATGTGGACAGTCAGATGCAACATGCATGTGAAAAATGATGGAGGAAATATTTTCTCCAACTGACACAAAATTAATGGGGC
This sequence comes from Viscum album, assembly GCA_963277665.1. Lineage (NCBI taxonomy): Eukaryota > Viridiplantae > Streptophyta > Magnoliopsida > Santalales > Viscaceae > Viscum > Viscum album. The sequence goes on along the minus strand of OY728130.1, from coordinate 580,895,652 downwards.
ATCTGTCAACATTTTTTGCAATAAATACTTGGACAACTTCTTAGCATAAAGATCTCTAAAAAAATGGCACAACAGAAAAAACCACCCTTACATTACTGGATAGAAGATGAAATATTGCTGTTGGAAGGAACTCATGCAGTAGAACGTGATAATCATGAGTCTTCAAAGATTTTAGATTTAACTCTCTTCTGTTGACCCATTTAGATATGTTGCTTGAATAGCCATCAGGAACTCTAATAGTATCTAATACTTCCAGAATTTTTTTTCCCGTAGGTGTCATCACATAAGAAGCACATGGAAGTTGCTATTTATTTCCACTAATACGCACAAGATGCAATTCTGGTCTGATTCCCCAATCCACCAAGTCACGCCGAGATCGTAAATCATCTTTTGTCTTCCCCTTGACATTTAGAAGAATCGAAAGCAACATTTTGCATATATTATTTTCAATATTCATTACGTATAAGCAATGAAGAAACAAATTGGTTGACCAATAAGGCAAATCAAAAAATATACTCCTCTTCCTCCAATTGTAACAGGTTTTAGTGGAAACATTTTTTCTCTTTCCAGATTTCATTTGACCCTTCCCGAACGAAAAACTGAAATCTTTCAATTCATTAAGCATGTCAGTTCCAGACATAGGCTGAAGTGGATCATAGGACTCTATGGTATTATCAAATCTTCGATGATTCATTCTATATGGATGATCCTTTGGCAATAATCTTCGATGTCCCATAAAACTGAAAATAAAGCGATGTTTCAGTCTTCTGGATCGTGTATTCTTCATACAAACTGGACATGATAGTTTTCCCTTCGTGCTCCATCCCGACATCATTGCATAAGCCGAAAAATCATTGATTGTCCACATGAGTGCAACACGCATCTGAAATATGTCTTTCGAACATGCATCGTATGTGTGCACACCCACATCCCAAAGAAGTTTCAACTCTTTTATTAAAGGTTTCATGTATACATAAATATCAATGCTGGGATCAGAAGGACCAGATATGAGTATAATCATGAAAGTGAGAGGTTTTTTCATACACAACCATGGGGGAAAATTATAAATGTGTATAAAAACTGACCATGTGCTGTGCGAAGTAAGCATATGCCCAAATAGATTAAAACCGTCGCATGAAATACCTTGCCTCACATTAAGCACGTCAGCTGCAAAATCAGGATGTCGAGCATCAAATCTCTGCCATACAAATCCATCTGCAGGATGAACCAACTCATCATTAGTCTTCTTTCTCTCGGTATCATGCCATCTCATTTTTATTGATATTTCATCAGACATAAAAAAGATTATGGAGTCTGGGGATCAATGGAAAGTGCCACATTACTTTCTGTGGAACACGGGATGGTGTTCCATAAAATTTTGACTTCCAGCGGGATGTGCCACATTTTATACAATCATTTCGTTCAGCGGTTTCTTCCTAGAATAAACTGCAATCTTTTGGACAAGCATGAATTTTGTTTCTTGAAAATCCAAGTTCTTCAACTAACTTCCATGCCATATAGTGGTTTGAGGGAATATCTGCATCATCTGGAAGTAAATCCTTCAAGAGGGTATGAATGTAATTGATTGCTGTATTAGAAATCCCATACATAGTTTTCCCATGAAACAATCAGATTAAAAATTCCAGCTTTTTTATTTTATCGCATTTTCGATATACTAGAGTCATGGTAGAAACATTCAATTTTTTCACCCTATCAATATCATCATTTTCAATAGATGCATCAGCTGTGCTCATATCGAAGTCTTCTTGAGTCGAAATCCTTTCTTTTTCATGATGACGAATAAACGAAAACTGATCATCTAACAAATTCTCCATTCTAGTCCTTTCATTTCAATCATCACCAATTTGAGATTTCATTTTATCCCCATTATGATACCACATAAAGTAAGTTGCTTGAAAACCATTTTTGGTTATGTGGTAGCTGACTTCTTCACGGCTCAACCAAGGTCTACCAACACAATTAGAACATGGGCAGTGTATGCGACCACTATCTGAAGCATTGTGAAATGAAAAATCTATAAAGATCTCCAAATTGTTTTGAAAATCACTTGAGATCCAATCAGTTTCATACATCCTACTTCTGTCCATTTTGTAAAAATAATTTATAGAAGTCATTTTGTCATAAAAAATTCAATAGGATTGAACTTTAATAGAAAATACATTTAAGTAAACGATAAAGGAAGAAGTTTCTAGTCGATGTAGTGAACTATTAAAATAATGTAAAGAACAAGTAATCATAAATTAAATGAAAATTTATTTATATTCATTTTCATTAGGTCTATAAGAGGCACATGCCTCAGGTTCCATCATGTGTTATAAGCATCCCAAATCATTCACTCATGTTCAATAACTCATTATTGACACCTCTATGGACATACCTTTTATTACCCAATTACTTCCCAAAGTCAAGCGCACCCCATGGGTGAATAAATTTTAGGCTTATACACTAATAGGTTGATCATGGCTGGTAAAAAGATTTAATTTCATTAAGTATAGACAAAAACATTTTTTTTAATTTTAAATTCTTAATAAAGTATGTCAATGATAACAACATTACTGAATTAAACTTGTGACTTATCTAACATTTTTATGGCTGTCTACACATGCCAGAATGGGTAGTGAAAAGCACCCCACCCTCATAAAAGTGAGTATTGGCCAAGAAGGACACATAATATACAACGTACAATGAAAACCATATTTAGTTGACCCTAAAGTTATATTAGTATAGTCATCTTGGGGGAAATGGAATATATGATCCTGGTTAACTGATGAATTCAAAAGCTCGTATTCCATATGTTGGACACTATCTAAGGTAAGAAATCATGTGAGGATGGGTTTACATCATTCAATTTCTTACATGTTAGTGAGAATTAAGGATTAAATTAATTAATTGAGTTCACTGATTAAATGAGGGTATAAGTTTCATACGCCGTGTAAACAGAATGATTAAATAAGGGTAGAGGTTGCATACATTTTGCATGGTGGGAAAGCCTCAGCTGATTTAGAAACTAAAATAAATTCCCATCATAGGTAACAATAAGAAACATCACCATCAAAAGAAACTCCAAATAAAAAAGGACTAAAAACCTCAAAAATTTCAAGAATTCACTACTATGAATGGTTTATCCACAATATTAGTAGTAATTATATGTCTTAATCATGAACCACCTCTACAGCTCCCAGTTTTCACCAATAAACATAAGGTAAATATCTCAAAATATCTTTAAAAAAACTCATTAATAGGCTCTAAATGTAAATATAATCTTGAACCAACCATGGAATCTCTTTCACAACACATTCTCACACACCAGTTATCTCATGTGTTACTAAATACCAAACATAGTCACATAGTGTACTATAACAAATTACATTACACAAGCCTTATTAATTTTTTTTTCATTTTAATAAAAGACTTTCCTCAAGTAATTTTAAGGAAAACATTCATAAAAACATTGCTAAAAATTATTAAACACATATAAATAAATTTCCAAGTAACAATTAATTACAAGATGGAAAAAAAGTATAAAAACACATACTTAGAAAATCTAGAATCTAATGGAAATTAATTTGAGATGCTTCTTCTTCGATGGAGGGTTAAGGATTTAATTAATTAAATGGATTGGAATGGATAAAGTCTAGATTAAATCAAAACACAAAAAAATGATATACACATAAAAATCAAAACATAAAACTAAAATATGAGATGAATAACAATAAAAACAAGGTAGAACTTAAATATTTTATGTGTATGAAGAATAGAATACCTGATTTGAGATGATTTGGATATAGTTTGATAGGTTCAGATGGGGGAAGTCGCGAGAGCAGTGAAGCCGTGGACATATTATGGTTTTGTCACGAATGGGGGAGAGAGTGGCTGATTCTGTATTTGGGGAAAATCTTTCCCAACGGTTTTTAAAAATTGTTGGGAAAGGGGTGTCTAAGAGACCCTTTACCAATGGTTTAAAAAAACCATTGGTAAAGGGTAACCATTTCCCAACCCCTTTACCAACAGTTCAAGAGAACCATTGAGAAAGGGGTACCCCTTTCCCAACGGTTCTCTTGAACTGTTGGGAAAGGGTGCCTTGGACACCCCTTTCCCAATGGTTTTTTAAAACCATTGGGAAAGGGATTCTTTACCAATGGTTTGTTTAAACCATTGGTAAAGAAGCGTTGGGAAAGGGGTAGTTTCCAGTAGTGTAACATTTTATTCCTAAATCCTTCATTACTAAAATTTCTGGACCCATGAAAATATGGGTACCAAAATCATTTCTTATTTAAATTTTGGTGTAGGAAACCTGTGTGAAGTATACTAGTAAGAACCTATAATATCTGGATAGAGGATGCTCTAGAAAAATTACCAGATACTACTAAACCTCTAAGAACCTTATCAATGTAGACGGTGGATATGTCACTTTTCATGACAATGTGAAAGGAAATATAATTGGACTCGGTCAAATCAGTAACTCTAGTACCGTTTTGATTTATAAAGTATTATTTTTAGATATATTAATGTATAATATTTTTTTAATCACAAAGTAATGTGATGATGTTCAATATGCTAACTTTGAGAATAATTATGGTAAAATTTAGGATTCTAATTATGTTTTTTATAATGACCATATTTAATTTGTTTTTTTTAAGTTCCTTATTTTTTTAAAATATTTTCAGTTTAAGAGAATTTTATAAATATTTTTGTTTATGGAATATGAAACTAGGATATTTAAGCATTAACTAACTTAGAAATCTAACTTGGAAAGGATTAGTTAAATATTTTCATGAATTAAAATTTCTCAAAGACAAAGTGTGTTATCAACATCAAAAGGTAATGAAAAAAATATATTTCAAACTGAAGAAAGAAGATTCAAGTCATGAAACCCTAAAGTTGGTTCACATGGACTTGTTTTCACCCTATAGAGTTTCTAGCTTAAATGGGAATCATTATTCTTATATTATAGTAGATTAATTCTATATACACACTTTGGTATTGTTTATATATCACAAAAGTGATGTTTGTTACTATTTTACCAAGTATGAAAAATCTATAGAAAATATCAGTGGAAATATTATTAAGACCTTAAGCTGTGATCATGGACATGAGATTGAAAATTTGGAAATCGAATCTCTATACTAAAAACATGGATAAAATAGTATATTTTTTACTCTTAGGACCCCATAACATAATGGTGTAGTATAAAGAAAAAACAAAACCCTTTTGGAGTTTTCCCCAACCATGCTCAATGAATATGATTTACATTTTTAGTTTTGGGAAGAGGTTGTGAATACAACCTGATATATTATTAATAGGGTTATCATTATCCCTCTTTTAAAGAGAACTTCATATGATTTGTGGAATGGAAAAAACTAAAAGTTAATTACTATAGAGTTTTTGGTTTCAAGGTATTAATACTCAATAAAAAGGAGAATTTAGACATATTTGTATCCAAAAGTGACTAAGAAATATTCCTTGGTTATTCAAAATCTAGTAAATCATAAAGGGTAATCAATAAAAGGTCTAAAATTATGGAAGATTATGAATATGTAAAATTTGAGAAAACAAACCCATATAAACCTAGGATATATTTATAGAATATTGAGGATGATTTTTAAAATTTTAATATAAATTCCAAACCTAGTGATAATTCTTTCAAACCCACTATAAAAAAATCACCCAGTTATGAAGAACTATTTAAAACACAACCTAAATAAGAGAAAAAAGTACCATGTACTTCTATTATTAGAGCCATTATAACTCATAAAGGTTATCCATTAGATACTTTTTAGGATATCTAGATAAAGGAACTCAAACTAGATTTTATCTTTCAAATTAGGTTTGAAAACAAGACTTTTTATCATATATTGAAGCTTGGAACATCACAAAAGCAATAAATGAGTAGTTATGGGTAATGAAAATGCAATAAGAATTAAATCTTTTTGAGAGGAACAAAGTATGAGAACTAGTAGAAAGGCCTAACGACTTCATGACCATTAACACTAAGTGGGTGTTTATAAGAAAAGTTTATTAGTTATGAACTTTAATTAGAAATAATAAAATATTGGTTTCACAATGGTGCAATAAAGAGGAAGGTAATGATTATGAGAAAATCTTTTCACCAGTACCTATACTTGAAGTTATCATATTGTTTCTTTCCTATTCATCACATTTGGATTTAAAATTATATCAACTATATTTCAAGAGAGCCATCCTAAATGGTATATAATTTAGGATTTTTTGTACAAAACCCATGGATTTTAAAACCCCTATTTTTAAAATAATATAATTAAAATAGCAAAATATTAATATGTTTTAGAAAAATCTCCTAGATCTTGGTATGATTAAATCTTCTCATTTTTAATTTCTAAAGGTTTTACTGAATGAATAGCTAACCCTAATTTATTTATTGAATGAATTTCAAAATATATATTATTAGTAAAAATATATAATAATGATATTATTTTTGGTTAATCCAAAAAATTTGTGTGTAATAAAATTTAAAAAATAATGAAAAAATAATTTTAAATGTGCTTGATGGGTGAGTTGAAATTATTCATTAGGTTTCATATAATTCAATATAAAGAGATAATCATTTTAAACCAAAGAAAGTACACTAAGGATTTTTTAAAATGTTTTATTATGAATAGTACTAAAGGTATTGATACTTCCATGAGTACAAATTTTAAAATATATCTTGATGATACTGGTAAACTAGTTGATCAAACTACTTATGAATCCATGATTGAAATTTTATTATATTTCGTTTCTAGATGACCAGATATTATGTTTAGTGTGTTTATTTGTGCATGTTTTCAATAAAATCCAAAATAATCACACTTAATTGCTATGTTTTTTTAAATAACTCAAAAATAAAACCAACTTAGGACTAGAGGATAGAAATTTGATTTAGTGACTTATTTAGATGCAGACTTTGGTGGTTATACATTAGATTGAAAGAGCACATCTGCAACATGTCACCTTATGGGAAAGTATCTAGTTTAATGGTGTAGTAAGAAATAAATTTTTTATTAATTATCCAATACTGAAGATGATCACATACATAACATCCCATCCTTGGTGCCACTAATATAGTGCCCTGATTCAGTTCTACACGTGACCTCAGGTGCACCTCCCAGAATGCCAGAGGCTGATGACTAGCAGCACGTGTCTATAGAGGTATGATGGGGAGACTATAATTTTTATTTAGAGTGATAAAACAACCAAAAATAATAACAAAAAAAAAATAAAAACTACTTTAAATAGAAACATAAATAACATATATCAAGGGTCAATAATAGCCTAGGTAAAACATGTAACAACAAGGATATGCATACACTACATTTTAGGCAGTCATACATGAATAACCCAAAATACTAAAACTAAGAAAAATATTCGAACATAGACCTGAGTCCAAACTTGGTCCTACAATGCATGATCAAATCCATCAGAATATTCATAAACTAGAAATCAGGTCCCAGTCCGGAACCTATTCCAGGAAAAAGTAGCATATTCTCGAGTACCCAAGTGTCCTGGAAGCCCGAGCAGGGTGTGAGTACAATTCAGTAGGCCACCACCAATAATTTATAAATAAATAAAAAATATATACAATAGTGTGTTTAGATATATAATGGTGCATAAATAAATAAGGTAGTAAAGGAAGCATGTTTTATATTGAATCATTTCTTAGCTAGCCATTTAAACCTTTATGTTCTGTCATGTCATCCAAACACCTAACCTGCTTTGGCCATACTGATAGGATTATCCATATATCATAGGTATTAACCATTTTACTTCACTAGGGCATTCAATTATCAGTTAAATTATTCTAGTGTACCTCATAGCAGTAGTCTAGGTACTTAAATTGGGAATTCAGAATGCCATGTCCGCCCATCCAAACTAATGATGTGGAACACCATGTCCATCATTCCAAACCATGGTAGAGAACACAGTGTCTATAACCTTTGAGTTAGGATCATAAGTACATCATAAAAAACTATGATGCACTATGGAACCTAAAGTATCATTTTCCCCACCTAAGGGAGAGGATCATTAGTCCAACATCCCACTAACCATGGGTGTCGTGCTCCATGTCAAGCCACCCTAAATATTGATGTAGAATACCATGTAAAACATACTCAACCATTTCATTATCAACAAATTCTATCATTATCATATAATTTAACAATATTCAATTCCATTAATAATTTAATCATTTAACAAGGTCCCAACAGACCTTTAAACAAAAACATGTCACAACAAATCCCTGCCTTTTTTTTCATGTTATAAAGATTCTCAAACAAAATATACATGTTAAAAATTTGTAATCCACCCTTTAAAACATGTGTCTTCCTCTTTTAGGAGCCAAACTAGGTCCATGAACACCATTTTCTATTAAAACCATTAAAACATACATTAATTTATTTTCAAAAAATAGGGCAACACATATTCATTTAAAAACAACATTTGAAAACCATTTTCAATTCCTTTGAAATCACCATGAGGACAACACCTCATTAAAAACATCATCTACTTCAAAACATCATTTAAGTTCATTGGAAACCATAACCAGATAAAAATAAAAAAAACATAATTTAAACCATTTGAAAATCCAATTAGCATATCAAAAAATCATAACGAATAAACCATTTCAAATCCACCCCTTTACGTCATAAAAAATATTCCCATAATAATAAAATTAGACCTTTTTCCATATTAACATAAAAATTACAATTATAACCTATTCACACCTAATTTATCTTTACCATGATTATAAATTTCATTAAATCACTAAAAACTGTTTTTCATACCCCATGAGTATCCCCAGGCTCAGTTTCAAATCACCAACAGGACCAACACAGTCAATGAAGGGTCACACTCATTAATTTGAGGTTCAAAATTACATTCCTTGTAACAAGAAATGAAAAAAACAAGGCAGCGTATTGGAACACTACATACACATGAAAAAAATTAAGGCCATGGGAAAAACCTTAAATATAACATTCCTCATGCTCATAAACAACCAATCATCCAACAAAAACCATTGATTCAAGATAAAATGGTCGAAAACACCCAAGCTAAGAAAAAATTGGAAAATAGGGTTCATGTTCTTTATAAATATAGGAAAAAACACATGAATATTATTCTATAAAGTAGAAATAAACATAATTTAATAATTACTTAGAGTTTTGATTCACACTAAACGACACTCCAAACACCTAAGAATCGAGGGAGAAACAACCATGGAGGAGGTGAGAGCTCTGTATTTGCACCTAAGGCAATTGGGTTTTGAATGGAGAAGGGAATTTGGGGAGAAACCTTTAATCCTAAGAGGGGAAAAGGCAATTTTACCACCATTAATAGGTGAATGGTTTTTGTGTATGACTAGTCAAAATATGAGCTAACTGCATGGTTCCCTCTTTCCAAGAGTAAACCAAATTGCATGGTTTTTTTGACCACACACACAGTTTTATAAACCATACAGAGTCTGTTCATTCACCACTATAAAAGGGGAGATCGATCCACATGGTCTCCTAGGACACCACACACAATTTTCTAACTGTTATCCCCCATGAAATGGGCCACACAATCATGGCACACATTTAGTACTAACTATGCACTAACCATAGACCTTGAATAATATGGACCATTTTCTATCTTTTTATTGTGAAAAACGACCAAGACAACCCTAAGACATTTTCAACATCCGAGAAACACTCCATTAACCAAATTAAAAGGTTTTTAACCAAAATTTTAAATAGATACACACCTCATCATTGGATTGGGATCTTACAACTTTTCCATCCTATAACATAACGTCCTTGATATGTACTCCCAAGAATCATTATCATCCAAGATAAAAGGGTTGATCCATCAAGCCCGCATACCCACTCCCCTCTCCTAAGTTTCCTCTTGAACATGAAATTTCTGTATCATCACTCGTACAAAAGGAAAAATCATACCATAAAGTGTTTTATCAATATGATCCACAACCTGAATCAGATGCTCCCTAAAGGACACATCAACCTTAAACTCAACATTGCCAACATCAACCACATGAGAAGGAAAAGGTGATACTACTGAAACTACAACACAAAAAAACACAATACATGGAACTATAACACTATGGAAGAGACAATCAGTACATTACTGGATCGATCCTATCCACAATCTCAACAACCCCACATACCCTGACACCAAATTTCCATGTTTTTGAACTCCAATAGTGACCCAAACTCAGTCACATCCAAATTAAAACACACTCTCCCAATGAAATACTTAGAGAATGTCATTTCATAACTCTTGGACCAATGACCTCATCCCATATCCAAACATCTAAAACACAACCAAAGTACAACTATCATCTAAATAACTTAACTGGTCAAAACATGAGCTAACGACCACCATCAAAACTAGGACACTAAGATGGCACTTACCCAAGCCCATCCAACTGAAACACCAATCACCTCATAAAATAAACACTCATCCACTATGGTGATCCTCAACATAATATTTAGCTCACAACCACCAACTTTTGGTGGTTGGAACCTCCACCATCATAAAAGGACTACCATAACCTCAAAATCAAGTTTCAAAAAAATAATTAGTATAACAAACCGACTCTTTATTTCATATTTAAATTTTATTTGTTATATAAAATTTCACTTAATATAACTCATAATATTGATAGTTCTAGTGTCATTGGGACTTAGGAACATTACATAACAACTTAAAACATGAAATACACATCTTTGTTGAAAACCTCTTTTACATGACCACAACATCCCTTCACACTTAACATTGCATGGGATAACCTGAGGATATATATAAGGAAAAGGTGAGCTATAAATCCCAGTAAGGGAATAAACAAGGCATAACATGAAGAATAAAATACATGTTAGGGAATAAGAATATCAATAGAGCATAAGAGAAACATAAACATAAAGGCATGATATAGCATGATTATCATAATGTGAAATTTTTTCAACAATATACAACATGATATTAGCAGGATCCAAGGCTCATTACACATGGATTAGCATGATTAAATCCTTATTGCAGATGAATTAGTATGAGTAAACACTAATTGAACATGAATTAGTATAAGTAAACCCTCATTGCACATGGATTATCATGATACTAAACATTAACCAATGCATTGGAGTGCTATCAAGGTGCACCCTTCATAATAATTTCATTTTAATATATAAGTGTGCTATATAGATCATACAACATGGATTAAATAATCATCATAATTTATTCCATGAATAATGATTGCAGAATACATACATGTAAGTCCCCAGTAAAGAAGTACATGATCATAAAGTTGAATACCCTTGATAGATAAATGATTATGGTATTCACTACATGATGATTTTGGCATGGAAAATCATGGTGCAATTTCGGCAGCATAATGACATCAACTAGAAATTCGTAAAATGGGTTGATGAGAGAGGATAAGGTATCTCATAATTTATACATAAAATGAATTGTAAGGGGATCATGTAACATAATATCTTAACATTGAAATAGAATTTAGATTCATAATATAAAAGAAATTATTGAATGTAAATGAGAAGAGACACTACTAGAAAATTGGCCTTTAATAGCTCTAGAAAACCACTGATAACTCAAGTGACATTAAAAGCCTAGGAATTTTATCAGTGTTAAAAAAGTGATGATAAATATCTCATTTATCAATGCTTTAATTTAGCACTACTGAAGGATTCATTTATCAGTTCTTGTAAAAGGGCTGATAAAGGGACATACCGTAGTGTGCTGTTATAGCACAATGTAGCACCAGAAACACTTATAATATAGAAAACAAATCCCAATACATAATTTAAATGAAATGAAATTGACAAAAAAAATTCTAGAAAAAAACTATGTATTATATAAATTTCAAACATTTATTTATATGGTTACATAATTACAAATTATTATATACATTAAAAAAATAGATGTTCCTTTGTCTTTTAATCTTATACTGACTCATGATTTTTTAAAAAAAACACCCCTTCTCAAAAAAAAAGATCATATTTATATAATAAAACTATTATTATGTTAGTAATAATATAAAAAAACTCTGTAAATAATAATGAAAATAAAATCAACATTCAATTATATATTTTTTCGGTAAAATAGAGAATGTATATCATAACATTAACATTACATATTTCCAAAGTGTTTACTTCAATATAGTTTGTTCTTTTGAGGGATTGGTAACATCATCATGTTTAGAAGAAATTTTCTGCATGAGTAATCAAACATTTAATTTAGATTATGTTAATTCAGTAGAGAACTTATAATATTATGAGGAAAAACATAATATATTAAAAAAAACTTACCTTCTCATTGAACTCTCTTTATTTTATTAAAGGTTTTAAGGATTTGATTCCTCTTTAGAGAATCCAAATCCCCTCTTTTTAGTCCCCTCTAACATACAAGACATTGTCTACATTGGGACAAACATGAACTGATTGTGATGTGCCAATAAAATGGTCATCCTCAATTGAATTTTCACCAAACTCAAAATTTGTTTTAGTCTCCAGTAGGAAAATTGATCAATTCTTATTTTTTGGATGAAGGAGATAAAATAATTTCACTACTTGTGATTCCATTAGGAACGACTCGTCTTTTCCACTTTAACATTAAAATTCACCTTCACAAATCCCATTTCATCAAATTTCACTCCATTGATATTTTCAACCCATTTCTAATGGAAAATAGGCACTTGAGATGTTGTATAATACAACTATTATATCTATTCAATAATACCAAAATATGACATATTTGCATAAATTGGATTTCTATCCTTAGATCCAGATATGTGCATTGATTCATCCATAAGCATAACACCACTGTTTTTCATCATACTGAAGTAATCACGTTACTTTTTATAGAACATATAACCATTGATTACTAAACCGGTGTAAGATATAACATTTTCATTTAGTCGTTTGACTAGCCAATGAATTCATTCAGAAATTGAATTCTTATTTTCAGATAACTCCTTATAAATTTGATCTCTAAACCATCCTATAAATTGTTGATTATGTGTATCTGATATCTATATTTCAGCTCTTGATGGATTCAAATCTCTAAGAATTTATTTTTGGGATTCAATGTATGGATAAACATATTCACAATTATGTAATATGTAAATATGTGTTTGATACCACTCTGTTAAGTTAATTTTGACAACATCTCTTCCAAAAATCCCTTTGCGTATAAGGCGTTTTCTATGAAGAGACTTTGGGAGACTGATTCTTTCAACATCTGATAGGTAATCGGTATAGAATTCAATGGATTCTTCAAAAATATATCATTATACAATACAACCTTATGATCGACTTCGATTCTTGACATAACCTTTCAAAATATTCATATATCGTTCAATGGGGTACATCCATCTATAATGGAAAAAAACACATAGTTAAACCTCTATGACCAAGTGAACTATCAGGTGGACCATTATATCAAATAATTATGGTGGTAAGATCATTTCTAATTCACATAATATGATTGAAATCTCTTTATTCATGATGGGAAACTCTTCCAGGTCTACAACTTTTCTGCATATCGATTTTAAAAAGAAGTAGAGTTAGGTTAATGTATGTCATACATTTTGAGGCAGAATATAAAAGAAAGAAACATGCATTAAATATTGCATCAAAACATGACAGCCATGTGATTTTAGTCTTTTTAACTTCCAATTAGTCATTGACACGAAATTCTTGGAATTTTATGAATACCCATGTGGAACTTTTACACTCATAAGGAGAAGGAAAAATTGCAATTTTTCCCATCTAGATAGAGTGTGAGTAGCTAGAGGAAGAAAAGTCCGCCTTTCACCCTTCATTGGTGCCAACCCTTCCCTTATCCCCATTTCTATCAAGTCCAACCTAGCCTTAATTCCATCTTCCATTTTTTTATGAACATTTATTAATGTTCCAATAACACTATCAAATACATTTTTTTCTACATGCATGACATAAATAAAATGTTTGACATTCAATCATTTCCAATATGGTAATTCAAAGAAAATTAATCTCATCTTCCAACCTGATTTTGTAAGTTTTTTCAAAAATGTTTTATAGAAAATAGTGTCAATCGTTTTTACTTTTTTGTACAGTTGATCACCCATTGCGGGAGACGGTGTTGTACCTTGTTTGATATTCCCATAGAATGCTATCATATAGGATCAGTATTTATGTTTTTGAGTAAAATTTTTATATTTCCTAAAAACACAGTCATTTAGGAATGTTTCAACTGAACTGATTATGTGTGTTTTTCACAAATGGGACACCCCAAATTTCCTTTAATTCTATAGCCAGATAAATTTCTATAAGTGGAGAAGTCATTTATCATTTCGTACAACATGGCCCTCAATGTTAATTCTTCACTTATATAAGAATAATACATTATAACACTTGTATCTTAAATCAATTTAATATCTTCAATCAATGGAGCCAAATAGACATCAATGTCATTACCTAGTTGCTTTGGTCCAGATATAATAAGAGACAATATAATTTATTTTTTCTTCATGCATTGTTGAGTCAATAAGGTTTTACTTATGAATTTTCCATTCCTTCTTGTTTTGAAAATCACAAACACATTTCTTTAAGAAAATCACTTTTATAAGGAAAATTTCTTTTATAAGGAAAATTTCTTTTGTAAGAAAAATTATCCTTATCATATTTTCATCCATATTTTTCTTATGTATAAAATTCGGATTCATTTCTGTTTTCTCGGATTTGTTTGAAAATTTGGTATAAAGTATTCTGTTTTAGGATACGAATTCTGGATAAGAACTGTAATAAAGTTTCACTCCGAATTCCAGATGAGAACTATGATAAAGATTCATTCCAAACTCTGGATACAAAATATGATTAAGTTCTACTCCAGATTTAGGATACGAATCCTTATGAAGTTCGACAACGAATTCTCATTACGAATTCTGATGATGAATTATCTTTACGAATCCTGATGATGAATTCTCATTACGAATTCTGATGATGAATTCTCATTCCAAATTCTCATTACGAATTCTGATGAGGAATTCTCTTCACGAATCCTGATGATGAATTCTCATTATGAATTCTGATGAAGAATTCTCATTCCGAATTATCATTCAGAATTCACATATTAAACAGAATATGATCATCTTTGTTTTATACACTCTGAATTTATCTAGACTCCGAAAATTATTTTCTGTTAGACTCTGAACTTTCATCTTGCTTAACGCTTCTATAATTTGTCTACTCTTTGACTTTTTGTTTACACTCTAAAACTTCACTTCGATTTTTTTTTAGTTAGACTTAAAACGATGTCGTACATTCTGTTACACTTGTTTTGTTATAAAACGATGTCATGTATTCTGTTATGAAATAACCGTTGGTTAAGTTACACGTGTACAGGTCCCTCCGATTTTTAAGGAAAATATGACCGTTGGAAAGGAGGCCGACCTTACCTATAAATAGGAGCTCATTTGAAAGAGCTCAGTGCTGAAAAATGCTGACTGATCTTCGACTCATGTGATTACATGCTTGAAGTGATTTCTAGAGAGAGAGGCTCTTATTAACTCTCAAATATTTGTGCGACTCTGAATGTTGGTGATTACATTCGAGGACTTCTGGGGATAGGAAGATAGAGGTTTCCAACTACCTTGAAGTTGAGGGCTTCCTTGTTGAGGAAGACAGAGGTTGCCAACTACCTTGAAGTTGAGGGCTTCCTTGCTGAGGAAGACAGAGGTTACCAACTACCTTGAAGTTGAGGGCTTGCGGGGATAGCAAGACAGAGACTCCAATCTTCGTATCGAGGGCTTACCTTGGTGTGGGTAAGACAGACTTGCTTGAAAGTGTAAATCAAGGGACCTTTATCCAAGGTTGTTGGATACCCTTCTCTTTGGGTTAAAAGATTTATATCTTGTTACTTGTAGTTTTACTACTTGTTTATTTCTACTGCATTTTGTATTATAAGGAAAGTATAACTTTCTTATACTTCCTTACTTATATTCTGTTCCATTTAGATTCTATACGCTTTAAGGTATAATCTCTTTTTGTAATATTTTGTTAAGTTTTAATTTCCGGAACCTTCTTTCGGAATCTCTTTCCACGTTTTCTTTTGGTGTTAGAGGTTTTGTGAATTTGCTTAAGTTTAACTTTGTTAAACTTAGCCCTTTACTTTGCTTAAGGAAAACATAGTTAATCATAACTAACTTTAAAGGTTCCAAATGAATTTTTTAAAGTATACAATTCACCCCCTGTAATGACCCGAAATTTTAAATAATTATTGTTTCCTAATTTTATGTGTTATTTTTATACTCAATAAAAATGTTTCATTTGGTAACATGAGTATAATTAAAATGAGACTGTTGGGTTTTGACTGTTATTTGACCATTGGTCAATATGACCACTGGAAACTAAACGTTTTGACTATTGTCTCTAAATACAAGCAATCTTGGTCAATTAATATAGAAAGAAGATTCGATGGCCTCACCCAGTAGTCTTGGACCAATCGAAGCACATCTAACAGAACTTGGGAAGGAGGTAGCACCACTGGGCTTTGCGCTGGAACAAACCCAAGCTGAACTTCATCGTATAAAGATAGAACGGGATCGCATTCGCGAGAAGTTCAAACTGATAGAAATTACTACTCGTGCGATGTTAGCCGAGCCTCCCTCAGATTCTCTCACCTTAGCACACCTTACACTTAGGTCATATGCTGGTGTGATAAGGGGCTATGTAAGGAGACCATAACTACCTTGTGTAATCCATTGTTTTAAATAAAAATTGGGATTTCTTCTTATGATGAAGTTTATGAATTTTCAAATGACCTGATAAATATAGTATGCATATTTTTGATGAATTTTAGAAAAAGGATATTTTAAAAATGGTTGTGTAAACCATAAATAATTAAAAATGTGTAATGATTTTCGAAAAATGGTCTTCTACAATTATGTTTAGTACGAAATTTAGAGTCTAATAAGATCAACTTGATTTTTCATGAATAGTAAATTATGAATAGTGATTTTATGATTAGGATTAATAATGTGTCCAAATGGATTAGTAATCTCACTTAAAGAAAGTATTAAAATAAGCTATGCACTTTGATTAAGTAATGTGATTCGATAAAATGGTTAAATAACGGTTTTATAAATTATTATTCAAGTATTAGTTTTTTCGGATGAATAGTGTTTTTAATTAAAATTTTAATTAAAAATATTTAGAAAAATATTTTTATAAAATGGACTTCATTTTTGAACTAAGAGCATCGATATTATGTTAAGGTAATTTTTGGGGATTTTTCTGAAAAAAATAAATTTTCGATGAATAGTGTTTTTATTTAAAAATTAAATTAAAAATATTTAGAAAATTATTTTTATAAAATGGATTTCATTTTTGAAATCAGAGCATTGATATTTGGTTAAGGTGAAATTTTGGGATTATTCTGAGAAAGTTGAATTTTCGATGAATAGTGAAAATATAGTTTTTAAGTTACGGGTGTTTAATGACATCATTAAATGATGTATTAAGTATATATTCAATATGGTCGAATTATGAATAGTAAGATAAGGTATGAGGTGTCCCAAGTGGCCAATACCATGGGCAAATACCATGGGCAAGCCCATGGTTTTGCCAAAACCACTAATGAGGTGTCCCTTGGCCATTGATGCCTTGTCCCCTCACTTTCCCTATAAATACCCACCCTTTCCTCCTTTAGTTTTCACTCCCAACTCTCCCCCAACGAAGTTCTGGTCTCCTTACCTCCCAAGGAGTCCTCCCATGGTGCCCCCAAGCCCTCAAGGTCCCAACCTTTGAGTTTTAAGAGTTATGTTTTAAGGTAAGGGATCCGACCTCTCTCTTTCATTTCAAGTAATCTCTTTTATGTCATTCCTTTTATGCTCCATGTTATTATTTTGGAGGATGTTATTTTATACTCCTCTTACTGCCCTTTTAATGTTCATATAATGAGAGATCCCCTCTTACTCTCATTATTTCGGTTTATGAAGTTTTAAGTGGCGCCGTTAGGCTGCCGAAATTTTTGTAACGGATTCTTTCTCCCTTCTCATTTTTCAAGATCTATTTGCATGTAAAGTATTTCAAGTTCCTTTTTATTATGTTGGGGTATGATCTCTAAATTTATCATACTAATCTTTTATGATCATATGATGAGAGACCCCATTTTATCTCTTCAATTCAGTATTTTGAAGTTTTAAGTGGCGCCGTTAGGCTGCCGAATTTTTAAGTGGTTCTTCACCCTTCTCATTTTGAAGTTCTACTTTCATGTCAATTATTTAAAGTTCCTTTTTGTTATTTTGGGGTATGATATCTATATCTATCATACTGGACTTTTATGTTCATATGATGAGAGACCCCATTTGATCGCTTCAATTCAGTATTTTGATGTTTTAAGTGGCACCGTTAGGCTGCCGAATGTTTAAGTGGTTCTTCACCCTTCTCGTTTTGAAGTTCTACTTTCATGTCAATTATTTCAAGTTCCTTTTTGTTATGTTGGGGTATGATCTCTATATCTATCATAATGGACTCTTATTTTCATATGATGAGAGACCCCATTTGATCTCTTCAATTCAATATTTTGAAGTTTTAAGTGGCGCCGTTAGGCTGCCGAATTTTTTAGGGGATTCTTTCACCCTTCTCATTCTTTTCAAAGTTCTACTTTCATGTCAAGTCTTTCAAGTTCCTTTTTAATTATGTTGGGGCATTATCTCTATATCTATCATACTGAACTCTTATTCACATGATGAGAGACCCTATTTTATCTTTTCAAATCATTTTTGTTGAAGTTTAAGTAACGTCGTTAGGCTGCCGAACTTTCATAAGAGAAATCTAATTTTTGTCTTCCTTCCATGTTTTTCATTTAAAATGTTATGTCCTTGAAATTTCATTACCATGATAATTTATCCTTCTTATTCTGTCCATCTACTGTTTTATGGGTCATTTATGAATGTTTGACCCATTTTCCCTCTCTTTTTAATGTCTTCTAAAACCTCGTAACATAGCCGTTATGGTGCAGAATTTCCGTCTCAAAATGTCTCTCTCTTTTTATAAAGTTAGTTTATATTATTAAGTGAATACTCAAAGCTCTTTATTCTAAAGGGGTATTCACATATATACCAAAATTTTCTATTTTAAATTCTGCGATTTACATATATGAGACCCACCTTCCTTTTCTGTGGGTTTTAAAGTGCCGTAAAGATCATGTCTTTAAAGCAGTTTTTAAAACGTTATGATTATGAAATGAAACCCATTTATTTTATGCTATGTGGGTTATTTATGAAATTTTTGATTATGATATATGTTTATCACATGATAATAAAGGAAAATTTAAGGGTGCGCCCTAATAGCGCTCCAATGCATTGGGTAATGATGTAACCACTAGAGATTACAATTTTCACGATACCTTGGTGAATAACCTTGGTAATTTTCAAATGACACCTTGGGGAAAGACCTTGGTGATAAGTTCATGATTGTCTATGTTAAATGATGTAGCCACATCTTCAAGTTATGAAAAAGTTTTATTTTTATTATGATATGCCTCATGATTTCATTTTCATGCCTTAAAGTTCTTTTCATGACTTTATTGATGTATCTCAAGTTCATATGTAAAATGTTTCACTTGTTTCCCTTGCTGGGCCTTCTGCTCACCCTTCCTTTTGATGTATGTCCCCAGGTTATGAGATGTAGTACTGAGCCTAGGGTGAACATGAGGAGAATCCTTTCCAGTGTTTAAGAATAATGTTTTTTTGTTACATGTTTTATGTTCCTTGTTTCCAAGACACTAAACCTTAAAGATCCTCAGTTCCGTGTAATGGAATGAAAGTTATGTTATAAAAATACGGGATGCTATAGTTGGTATCAAAGGATGGTTTAGTTATTTGTGGAAATTAGGATATGAAAAATCTAGGAAGAACCCTATAGAAAAGTTTAAATATAGGAAATCTTCCTGGTATTTTGGTGAGTATTGAGTAAGGGGTTTCCAAGCAAATACATCCTTGTCTGGATACGAGTAGGTAGAGGTGGCTCTGGCACAGATGTACATAGGGGTAAAACCCGAAAACACCGCTTTGAGCTAGACTCGAACGGGAACTGGTACACGACAACGGGCCTTGCTGCACTCTTGGTTACGACACTCCCGGGGGATATGCTTTGGTAAATTCATAAGCTTGGTATGAACCATTGTTAAAGGAAAAAAGATAAAATAAAATAAATATTCACATAAGAATATATGATCATGGATAACCTAGATGGAAACCTAGGGGATCACAAGTTAGGGTATACTTTTCTTCTACAAGTTATCCTTATATGCTTTAAGTTCCTTTTCATGATTATTGGTTAAGTATTTAAGCCTCTAATTATACTTTCTATTCTTAGTTAATGGTGGAAAATGGAATAACGTGTCCCAACAACCAATGTGATAGGAAATGCGACAATTTCCGTATTAATATGACAGAGATGATTAGGGGATTAAAAGATGATTATTATTTTGGAAGACGTTCACTATTTTGGGGACCCTATATGATCGAGGTAAATAGATTACTATAGTATTTTCATTGAGGAGTAAGGTTGACTTATATTTTGAAGAATTGATGAATTTAAGGTGGACTTATAGTAATTTAGGTTACTTATGGGAATGATTAACCTATCTTGGGTAAAATATGTTTAGGTTAGCTACTTTTGTTATAAGATGTTAGGAGTGGTTGATGTTGTCTGGAGATGAACAATGAAGTTGTTTTGGAAGACTATGTTATCAAATCCTTCTTGTATTTGGGTTTCAATCTTAGTTTGGTTTATTTTGAGGAATTTTAAGGACCATTATTTATGGAATGGTCTATGATGAAATTTGGGTAGTACCATGGAACTTTGAAGATTTAAAAGTAGTTTCCATTCCTATGGGATTATTTCTTTTTGAAGAGTTGTTTTAACTTAACCTTTATGTTTTTGGGATAATGTTTAAAGATAGAAGAAATAGATAGTTAATCTTTTGTAGATTATGTGATTCTCTAGAAGATGATTCTTGTGCTTTTACGAGACCAAGTGTTTTTGAATTCTCATCATTTGGAGAAAAGATTAGTGTTGGTAGGGACTTATTAAAGGATGAAACTCTACTTGAAGGTAGGTATATTTTCTTATGTTTTTGTTCTATGTAGTAAATGAATTCCTCAAAATTATGAAAAGAAACGTAAAACAAAAATGTTGTTGGTTTACGTTTCCTACTAGGTAATCAAAGACCGTTTACACACATCATATGTTTGGGATTTTCTCATGGTTAACTTTCTCCTAATCATGTTCTCTATCACTCTCCCTCAGAACTTGACCCTTTGTTTTCTCCTCCATGTCCATGTTTTCCTACATGGAATCCTAGTGTGGGTTAACTCGGGTGACCTTTGTACTTCCCTTTCATTCTTTTAAAGTAATACTTTTACTGACTCCTTTTCCGATTTGGGACATTCAATGAAATTTCAAAACCCAATTTTAAAAATTGCGAGGACACAATTTCTTAAGGGGGGAAGATTGTAACGACCCGAAATTTTAAATAATTATTGTTTCCTAATTTTATGTGTTATTTTTATACCCAACAAAAATGTTTCATTTGGTAACATGAGTATAATTAAAATGAGACTGTTGGGTTTCGACTGTTATTTGACCATTGGTCAATATGACCACTGGAAACTAAACATTTTGACTATTGTCTCTAAATACAAGCAATCTTGGTCAATTAATATAGAAATAAGATTCGATGGCCTCACCCAGTAGTCTTGGACCGATCGAAGCACATCTAACAGAACTTGGGAAGGAGGTAGCACCACTGGGCTTTGCGCTGGACCAAACCCAAGCTGAACTTCATCGTATAAAGCTAGAACGGGATCACATTCACGAGAAGTTCAAATTGATATAAATTACTACTCGTGCGATGTTAGCCGAGCCTCCCTCAGATTCTCTCACCTTAGCACACCTTACACTTAGGTCATATGCTGGTGTGATTAGGGGCTATGTAAGGAGACCGTAACTACCTTGTGTAATCCATTGTTTTAAATAAAAATTGGGATTTCTTCTTATGATGAAGTTTATGAATTTTCAAATGACCCGATAAATATAGTATGCATATTTTTGATGAATTTTAGAAAAAGGATATTTTAAAAATGGTTGTGTAAACCTTAAATAATTAAAAATATGTAATGATTTTCGAAAAATGGTCTTCTACAATTATGTTCAGTACGAAATTTAGAGTCTAATAAGATCAACTTGATTTTTGATGAATAGTAAATTATGAATAGTGATTTTATTATTAGGAATAATAATGTGTCCAAATGGATTAGTAATCTCACTTAAAGAAAGTATTAAAATAAGCTATGCATTTTGATTAAGTAATGTGATTCAATAAAATGGTTAAATAACGATTTTATAAATTATTATTCAAGTATTAGTTTTTTTCGGATGAATAGTGTTTTTTAATTAAAATTTTAATTAAAAATATTTAGAAAATTATTTTTATAAAATGGACTTCATTTTTGAACTCAGAGCATGGATATTATGTTAAGGTAATTTTTGGGGATTTTTCTGAAAAAAATAAATTTTCGATGAATAGTGTTTTTATTTAAAAATTAAATTAAAAATATTTAGAAAAATATTTTTATAAAATGGATTTCATTTTTGAAATCAGAGCATTGATATTTGGTTAAGGTGAAATTTTGGGATTATTCTGAGAAAGTTGAATTTTCGATGAATAGTGAAAATATAGTTTTTAAGTTACGGGTGTTTAATGACATCATTAAATGAAGTATTAAGTATATATTCAATATGGTTGAATTATGAATAGTAAGATAAGGTATGAGGTGTCCCAAGTGGCCAATACCATGGGAAAATACCATGGGCAAGCCCATGGTTTTTCCAAAACCACTAATGAGGTGTCCCTTGGCCATTAATGCCTTGTCCCCTCACTTTCCCTATAAATACCCACCCTTTCCTCCTTTAGTTTTCACTCCCAACTCTCCCCCAACAAAGTTATGGTCTCCTTACCTCCCAAAGAGTCCTCCCATGGTGCCCCCAAGCCCTCAAGGTCCCAACCTTTGAGTTTTAAGAGTTATGTTTTAAGGTAAGGGATCCGACCTCTCTCTTTCATTTCAAGTAATCTCTTTTATGTCATTCCTTTTATGCTCCATGTTCTTATGTTGGAGGATGTTCTTTTATACTCCTCTTACTTCCCTTTTCATGTTCATATAATGAGAGATCCCCTCTTACTCTCATTATTTCGTTTTATGATGTTTTAAGTGGCGCCGTTAGGCTGCTGAAATATTTGTAACGGATTCTTTCTCCCTTCTCATTTTTCAAGATCTATTTTCATGTAAAGTATTTCAAGTTCCTTTTTATTATGTTGGGGTATGATCTCTAAATTTATCATACTAATATTTTATGATCATATGATGAGAGACCCCATTTGATCTCTTCAATTCAGTATTTTGAAGTTTTAAGTGGCGCCGTTAGGCTGCCGAATTTTTAAGTGGTTCTTCACCCTTCTCGTTTTGAAGTTCTACTTTCATGTCAATTATTTCAAGTTCCTTTTTGTTATTTTGGGGTATGATATCTATATCTATAATAATGGACTCTTATGTTCATATGATGAGAGACCCCATTTGATCGCTTCAATTCAATATTTTGAAGTTTTAAGTGGCACCGTTAGGCTGCTGAATGTTTAAGTGGTTCTTCACCCTTCTCGTTTTGAAGTTCTACTTTCATGTCAATTATTTCAAGTTCCTTTTGTTTATGTTGGGGTATGATATCTATATCTATCATACTGTAATCTAATGTTCATATGATTAGAGACCCCATTTTATCTCTTCAATTCAGTATTTTGAAGTTTTAAGTGGCGCCGTTAGGCTGCCGAATTTTTTAGGGGATTCTTTCACCCTTCTCATTCTTTTCAAAGTTCTACTTTCATGTCAAGTCTTTAAAGTTCCTTTTTAATTATGTTGGGGCATTATCTCTATATCTATCATACTGAACTCTTATGTTCACATGATTAGAGACCCTATTTTATCTTTTCAAATCATTTTTGTTGAAGTTTAAGTAACATCGTTAGGATGCCGAACTTTCATAAGAGAAATCTAATTTTTGTCTTCCTTCCATGTTTTTCATTTCAAATGGTATGTCCTTGAAATTTAATTACCATGATCATGTATCCTTCTTATTCTGTCCATCTACTATTTTATGGGTCATTTATGAATGTTTGACCCATTTTCCCTCTCTTTTTAATGTCTTCTAAAACCTCGTAACATAGCCGTTATGCTGCAGAATTTCCGTCTCAAAATGTCTCTCTCTTTTTCTAAAGTTCATTTATATTATTAAGTGAATACTCAAAGCTCTTTATTCTAAAGGGGTATTCACATATATACCAAAATTTTCTATTTTAAATTCTGCGATTTACATACATGAGACCCACCTTCCTTTTCTATGGGTTTTAAAGTGCCGTAAAGATCATGTATTTAAAGCAGTTTTTAAAACGTTATGATTATGAAATGAAACCCATTTATTTTATGCTATGTGGGTTATTTATGAAATGTTTGATGATGATATATGTGGCTCACATGATAATAAAGGAAAATTTAAGGGCGCGCCCTGATAGCGCTCCAATGCATTGGGTAATGATGTAACCACTAGAGATTACAATTTTCACGATACCTTGGTGAATAACCTTGGTAATTTTAAAATGAAACCTTGGGGATGGACCTTGGTGATATGTTCATGATTGTCTATGTTAAATGATGTAGCCACATCTTCAAGTTATGAAAAAGTTTTATTTTTATTATGATATGCCTCATGATTTCATTTTCATGCCTTAAAGTTCTTTTCACGACTTTATTGATGTATCTCAAGTTCATATGTAAAATGTTTCACTTGTTTCCCTTGCTGGGCCTTCTGCTCACCCTTCCTTTTGATGTATGTCCCCAGGTTATGAGATGCAGTACTGAGCCTAGGGTGAACATGAGGAGAAGCATTTCAAGTGTTTAAGAATAATGTTTTTTTGTTTCATGTTTTATGTTCCTTGTTTCCAAGACACAAAACCTTAAAGAACCTCAGTTCCGTGTAATGGAATGAAAGTTATGTTATAAAAAGACGGGATGCTATACCCCCCCTCTTGTAAATTGAGCATATACATCATTATTTCGATCCTACATGCATAACCATGGAGGAAAGTTATAATTTACTAACTTGACGAGCGTTTTACTGTGAGTACTACTCTGTACACCAAAAGGATTTATTCCATCTGTAAATAACACAAGACCAAAGTTTCTCAACTCATCTCCAGATTCAGGAAACTAGTAATCAATTTTCTTCCACTGAGGAGAATCTACTGGATGACATAACTTCCTATATTTAATTCTTGTATCTGAACACCATGTTAATTATCTTGCGGTTTCCTGAAATCCATATAGTCTTCTAAACTGTGGAATAATAGGAAAGTACCATACAAATTTTTAAGGACTTGATTCATTTTTCTTATATCGATCCATGCCACACTTAGGGCATTTCATGAGTGATTCATAGTGCTTGAGAAAAATATGAAATCATTTGGACAAGGATGTATTTTTTCAGAGACAATTACCATTGAACATAACATTAATTTAGAGCCATATGTTTGGTAAGATATTTTGTTTTCTTCTGGTATCATATATTTCAGAAGATCGAGTAGTTCTATAAAGCTGGCATCACTCCACCCGTTTCTAGCTTTCACATTATATAAATTAAATACATATGAAAATGTTGTGTATTTATTTCAACCAGTATTCAATAGTTTCTTGGAATATCTATTTAAATCATCAGAAAAATTTGGATAATCAATAAGGTCATCTTTAATTGCCATTGTCATTTCTCCCATGAGATCTCCATAATCTTTTACAAAGGTATTCATATCAAATGATTCCTAAACCATAGTATCATCCCAATCGATGTCTACATTCGGTTTTTCCCCATGTTTAGTCCAACATTTATAACTTTGATCTATTATGTGACAAATAAAATGTTCTTACAACTCTTACAGACTAATTTGTTTTGAATAAAAATAATGTAAACACAAACAGAGGATTTTAGAAGGGTCTTCTGCATGATCTTTTTCATACTTGATAAAATATTTAACTCCATATTCATATTATTTTGTTGAATGATTAGTGTACATCCATTTTCGGTTCATATCCATCCTATTGGATTCACAAATAGAGATTTGGAAGTTCTTAGTAAAAGTTAAAATAGAGGATATGTTTTCAATACACTCATGATGACCCGTATGAAAAGTAAGGACAACCAAATGAGATATATAGGAAGGTAAAAATACCTGTGATTTTATTTTGGATTGAAGGGGTATTTTTCTAGTTTTAACCTAATTATTTGGAATATATTCACTATAGTGAATGTAGAGGAATATTTATAAAATAAAGTTACCAATTATACTAATGAAGTTATGGATATTATTCAAATAATTATTTCCATTTTAACTGTGTCTCTTGTGTATGTATCAGGTGATATTTAACTAGAATAGAAGCTGGTAACTATTGTGAACTCAATGAAAAGTATATTACTTTGAGAAATAGTTTTCCTGGGATTCTTCGATAAGATCCCTATGCTAAAATAGGTTTCAAGAAGAGGTCCAAAAGATAAAAATTACATCAAAAGATGAAAATTCTTGTTAATTCATACTATAAATGATGATTACAAGTACTGAATTTGTTGAGAAAGATTTACCATGAGTTTGTTTCCCAACCCACACCCCCTAAAATTATTAAATAAGAATACAAAGAGGATGCAAGAGGTGCAATTTTCATGATCTAGCAACGATTTTAAAGAAAAAACATGAGAAGATGAAAAGTGCAGGAAGCATCAAAAGAGGAGAACAAGCCATCATGCTAAAAAAAAAGTTGATGCAAAGCTTGATCCTTACATTCCCACAGATATACATAGAAGATCAGTAGCAGGCGCACACTGAAAAATTTCCCTTTATCTATCCTCCACCCTGATAAAAAAATGAGCAGTATCATTAGATACAAGTATCATTGGAACAATTCCAATGAATAAAACAATCAATGGCCTGCATGATATGGACAGATATAATAAACCCTCCATACAATTTTCTTATAGAAGCACACTAATTTCAATTAGTAAATGAGATGTCTTGCTATATATAAAATTTCCTATGCATGATTGCAACAAGAGACATAATAACAACAAAATGTAGTGTCCTATTTTTCATTAATATTCAATTGATGAGTTGGTATAAAAAACCAATAATATATTGGTAGTCAATACAAACAACAGACCACAAATTTTTTCCTAAACAACATATCACAAAAAAATTTTAAACAATGAATCATAAACAATAGATCATAAAAAAATTGTAGAAAAAGAAATGAAAAACAAAACAAAAAATACACAAAGAAAATCAGAAGGCCTACCTCGCTAGGTTGAAGAAAATAGGAGACCCTATTCGAATGTCAGATGAAATGTTTAGAGCTAGTCGAGTGGTGTGATTTGACCTTCAATTCATCGAGGAGGAGTGTCAAAAGCGGGTGGCTTCCATAGAAATCTCTGAATCACGACATGTTCTTAAATGTTTAGAGGTTTTAAAATAGATCAGGACACTTTTATGAGCGCTTATAATGTAAGCGACGATAAAAGGACTATTTATCATTGCTTTTTTCAGTGCTGATAAAGACCCATCTTTATTAGTGCTAAAAAATCCTAATAAAACCAATATTTATTAATGCTAAAATTAGAGTACTGATAAATGTTTATTTTACCTGTGCTTTATTTAGTGCTAATAAATACTAATCTTCATTAGGGTGGAAAAATCACTAATAAAGATTCTTTTATCTGCGCTTATTATTGAAGCACTATTAAAGGATTTATAATTATAAATATAAATAAAAAAATTGTAAAAATTTATAAATACTTAATAAATATATATATATAGCAATATAGTAAATATATTACTTTTTAAATATATTTATCATAATTTTATAAATATTTATTTTTAATTATAGAAATATTGTTAAAAAATATTATTCAAATCATTATATATATTTATATATTTATACATATATATTTAATAAATATATATAAATATAAATATAGTAAATATATTCATTATTTAAGTAAATTTACAATAAATTTAATAATTATTTTAATATACATAATTATTTATTTATAATTATATAAATAATTTTTAAAAAATATTTATTTACTTATAATTATAAATATATAATTATATAAATATAGTGACTATACATTTATAAATATATTCATTTATAAATATTTTTTTACAAATATTTTTCTAACATTATTAATGAATATCTAATTTTGAGTGCATGCATATATGTCAAAAAATGAGTGAAATTAAATAAATTAAGAATATACGTACACTTTAACAGCATTGAAAAAATGGATAAGTTCTATATGTGTGCATATTTAATATAAAAATGAATTAATTACATATATGTGAAATAAATATAAGACACATTTGATCAATATTAAATTGAAAAATCAAACGACATTCAATTATATGTTGAGTACTATGCAACTAGTCAATATTTTTAATTCATATTAATTTTTAATTATATACCATTATTCAATAAATATATGACTATTTAATGTAAAACATATAAATATTTTTTAATATATAAATCATATTTATATACAGGAATATATACCTATATATTTAATATATACAACTTAATAACATTAATTATCATAATTATCTAATTAATAAAATATTTAATATTTAATAATGTATAATCAATAAATTAATTTTTATCAATAACTTAATTATTAAAATTTGTAATAAAATCTATTTTTATTTTTAATTTAATTAATTATTTCATTTTATCAGCATTAAAAATGAGTTGATGAAGGAAATATTTATCAACTCTAAGCATAAAGCGCTGAATAAGTGTACCCTTTATTAGTGCTAAAACATAAGCATTGATGTTGATACCGAAAAACAAATCCCCAAAATTTTTTATATGCTCCAATAAATGATCCTGGAGTGTAGCTCGTTCTGCAAGCTTCGATTTGACAGGTCGTGGAGCCCAAACGGATTAACGAATCAGAAGTTGTGGCTGTTCGAAGTCGGGCTGTTGGAAATGGCTATCGAGGACGGTTTTGGGGAAAGTATGGATTTGCGTGTAAAAAAGGGAATCTTGCCCATAAAAAGGGAACATTGTGCAGAAAAAATCTTGCGCATGTGATGTTTTCAACACCCCTCCTTGTGCATGCAGAATTTTACACGCACCGCCTCGCGTGCGTGGAATTTTACTCGCACCGCCTTTCGCGCGCGAAATATTACACGCACCGCCTTGCGTGCAGAAAACCGTGTGCACGTGCGGCATTTTGTATGCACCACCTCCCTGGTTTCCGCCTATAAATACAAGTGAACCTCCCTTCTTCCAGAGAGGACACCAGAGGTTGGCCACTGCTCTAATGCGCATAAGTCCGTGTTTTCTGTGCCTGCGCGGAAACCCCCCCCTCTGGCGCGTAAAACATTATTTTTGCGCAGAAAAGGGCCAACCTGCCCAGTTTTTCACGAAAAACATTTTTTTGCATGCAACCGTGCCGTGGTGCCCAATATTTTGCACACCAGTGCTGCATCGGTCCTATTTCACGCAACACTACCCTATTGCATGTGCGACCGCCCTATTGCGCGTGCGGACGCCAATTGCGCGCCCATCTCTCTATTGCCTGCGCCACTCCCCTATTGCATGCCCACATTCCGTATCGCATGCACACCTCCCCTTTAGCATGCCTATCCCCCTATTTCACACACGTCCCCCTTTCCGGTCCAAATCTCCCCGATTTAGCGCCGACCCAGTGTTTTCCGTGCAACGGCCTCAATTGGGCGCACGCCTGCACTATTGCGCGTATACCTCCCTTATTGTGAACAACCATTCCTTCTTGCGCGTAGCCCATACTGAGTGTTTCTCCTATCACGCGCAATATTATCCAGGACAGCACGTGCTAGTCCATAACTTGGGGGCTGCGCCCCCACACCCCCGCTCAGGGTTAGTGTCGTGCTGCGGTCTCAGCCCTCCGGGCTGGTCCCTTCGCAACCGTTACTGACCGCCATGAAAAATAGAGAGTCGCACCACAAACTTTTCAGGCTGGGACGTCGGGATTTTCCATTTCCCCCTTATGCAGACCCGCCTTCCACCTATGAGATACCATGATTTGAGATACTCTTCCGTGCACAATGAAACACCTTGAGTCAACATATTTCTCTTGGTCTGTTTCCCATGTCATGAGTTGAGATTCTCGTCATCAATCCCCCCAAGCACCTTGAGTTGAACCATTCCTCAGGAAACTCCTTCAAACCCTATCACTTGGATCCTATGCCAGGTTGAATCAGAAAGGGCCACCCTTGCACAAGTCCCAACACCATCCATTGTTAGGCGCCTTATGCCTAACAATCCTTTCTACATGACTCTAAACTGTAGTATTCCCTATGTGACAAACATTGGATGCCTCTTGTTCCAAATAAGAGGTGCCTTATGCTCCAAGAATAAGATTCCAGTAGTCCTCTCTACATGAATATAAACTGTAGTTCACCCTATGTCCCAAACATAGGATACCTCTCACCCTATACGCGAGATGCCTTATGCATCAAGCATAAGATGCCAGCAGTCATATCGAGATGAATTTGAACTGTAGTAATACCTATGTTCCAAATATAGGATGCCTCTTGATTCTAACAAGAGATTCCTTATGCTCTAGGCATGAGATGCCAACAGTCCTATCTACATGACTTTAAATTGTAGTAATCGCTATGTTCCAAACATAGGATGCCTGTTGATCTATATGATAGATGCCTTATGCTCTAAGAAAAAGATGCCAGTAGTCCTCACTACATGACTATAAACTATAGTTCACCCTATCTCCCAAACGTAGGATGCCTCTCGCCCTATATGAGAGATGCCATATGCTCCAAGAATGATATGCCAATAGTCCTATCTACACGATTTTAAACTGTATTAATCCTTATGTTACAAACATAGGATGCCCCTTGCTTCTAACAATATATGCCTTATGCTCTAAGCATGAGATGCCAATAGTCATATCTATATGACTTTAAACTGTAGTAATCCCTATGTTCCAAATATAGGATGCCTCTTGATTCTAACAAGAGATTCCTTATGCTCCAAGCATGAGATGCCATCAGTCCTATCTACATGACTTTAAACTGTAGTAATCCCTATGTTTCAAACATAGGATTCCTCTTGCTTCTAACAAGATATGACGTATGATCCATGCATGAGATGCCAACAATCCTATCTACATGACTTTAAACTGTAGTAATCCCTATGTTCCAAACATAGGATGCCTCTTTCTCCAAACAATAGATGCCTTATTCTCCAAGCATGAGATGCCAGCAGTCCTATCTATATGACTTTAAACTGTAGTAATCCCTATTTTCCAAACATAGGATTCATCTTTCTCCAAACAAGAGATGCCATATGCTCCAAGCATGAGATGCCATCAGTCCTATCTATATGACTATAAACTATAGTACACCTTATCTTCCAAATATAGGATACCACTCGATCTAAATGAGAGATGCCTTATGCTCAAACCATAAGATGCCAACAACCCTCTCTACATGACTATAAACTGTATTAATC
The DNA here is from genome assembly GCA_963277665.1 of Viscum album. Taxonomy (NCBI): domain Eukaryota; kingdom Viridiplantae; phylum Streptophyta; class Magnoliopsida; order Santalales; family Viscaceae; genus Viscum; species Viscum album. The sequence goes on along the minus strand of OY728130.1, from coordinate 580,863,959 downwards.
CATGTCATTCAATAATAGGATTCCTCTTGTTCCAAATAAGTGACGCCTTATGTGAAAAGGATAAGATGTCTCATGCCCTGATTGTAGTGGCATAATTTCAAGAGCATTGGAATCTGTTCAAACATTCCATCACTCCACCCCATGATTTTCATGTCCTTCATTCGGATCTTCATTATCTTCCATGTCTGAAGGGACCCCCTAATGGCATGGTCCCATGCCACATCTGCTCACCTACCATCCTGAGCCAATGCCCTGTAAGACTTTGGACAACACTTCGAGTCAGTTCTTGTGTTTCGAACATGGTCAGCAGTCGACCCTCATTTGTTTGTACCCATTTCAGGATAACAACATATGGATGGTGTGCTTCGAACACGATCAACAGTTATCCTCTATCCCCATGCCACCCTCATTGAATTGCGAATTTCAGGCATGTGATTCACACTTTTCATCTCCCTTTGTTCGGACTGATTCCAACTCCCTTGGCATTATCCCTCTTGTTCACCAATGCATAGGTGAATACCTCAACCCACTAGTGAGTTGGGAAGACCTCATGGCTAGACATGAGGTACAAATTATGGGCAGCTTCCTTGCGGAATCCCCATTAACCATTGCCGCTCCATAGCGACACCTGGGAAGCTTCCTTCCGTAAGCCCCATCCACTATTGCCGCTCTATAGAGGCAGATGAGCAGCTTCCTTGCGTAATCCCCATTCAATATTGCCGCTCCATAGAGGCACTCGGGAAGCTTCCTTGCATAAGCCCCATCCATTATTGCTTCTCCATAGTGGCACCCGGGCAGCTTCTTTGTGTAAGCCCCATCCGCTATTGCCGCTCCATAGCGGCACCCGTGCAACTTCCTTGCGTAAGCCCTATCCACCATTGCCACTCCATAGAGGCACTAGGGCCTCCCTCCTAGAGTAAGTCCCAACCCATTTGGGCTTCTAACCATGCGTAAGCCACTGTTTCCTCTTTGGGATGTAACCACATGTAAGCCCCACTCCACTTCCCACAGACGCACCTTTAGCGACGTGATCATCAGGTCTCTACTGCCTCTTGTTTTCTCACACCAAGCATGACTCATGTGGGATTAGAGTAAGCACTGAACCTGACATCCCCCATTGGTAGCCTAGACTGTAAGTCCCACACCACACCACCTGAACTACGAGGTATTTGATCTTTTCCAAGGTAGGGTACGTAGGAAGCCTCCCCGAGGTTGAAGCCCACAATCAACTGGTCCCGACCATCCTTACGTCGGTGCACCAAGCCCCATAACCTGAAATACGAGGTCTTTGATCCTTTCCAAGGAAGGGTATGTAGGAAGCCTCCACAAGGTTCTATCCCAACAACCAATGGACCCCAGGTCCTCCTTCATATTGGTTTTCCGAAGCCCACCCGAACTACGAGGACTTTGATCTTTTCTAAGGAAAGGTATGTAGGAAGCCTCCCTAAGGTTCAATCCCACCATCCACCTCAACCTTAGGTCCTTATTCATTTTGGTTCAATGACTCATGCCCCCATATCCTTAACTACGAGGTATTTGATCCTTGCTAAGGCAAGGTACATTGGAAGCCTCTCTGAGGTTCAATCCCACCACCCATTTGTTGTTCCGACCCCTTTACATCGGTTTTCCAAAACCCAACACCCAGCAGTTCCGACCCCCTTCACGTCGGTTCCTCCCTTTCTTACATGACGTTAAACTGTGGACCCCAACCAGCGGTAAGCCATTGTTTCCCCAGTCAGTGGTAAGCCGTTGCACACAAATCCTTGCCGAACTATGTGGACTTTGATCCTTTCCAAGGTAAGGTACATAGGAATCCTCCCTGAGGTTCAAGCCCACCACCCATGGGACCCCAGGTCCTCCTTCATGTCGGTTCACCGACGCCCACCTGAACTATGAGGTCTTTGATCCTTTCTAAGGCAAGGTACATAGGAATTCACCCTGAGGTTCAAGCCCAACACCCATTGGTCGTTCTGACCATCTTCATGTCGGTTCGCCAACTCCCCCGGAACTACGTGGTATTTGATCTTTTCCAAGGCAAGGTACATAGGAAGCCTCCATGAGGTTCAAGCCCACCATCCACCTAGACCCCAGGTCCCCATTCACATCGGTTCACCGACTCCTTCCCCATACCCAAACTACGCAGACTTTGATTCACTGCCACAGGGATACGTTGGTAGTCTCTTAGAGGCTCAAGACCAACACTACCGCCACCTTCACGATGGTCCCATATCATTCCCCTCCACTCCATTAAAAAATCCATTATCCATCCTGATCCTCACCTAGGCCACCACATCCCGATGGGATCATGTCATCCACCCCCTCGCTGCTCCTAGCAGTACTTGGGCCGCTATCCATGTGTAAGCCCTATCATGTATTCGGGTTGTTGTCTTATGTGTACACCCCAATTCTTCACCCCATAGAACTATGTGGGTTTTGATCTCTATTGTCCGCACGGGGTACATAGGAAACCTCTTTGAGGTTCAATCCTAGCCAATGGTGAACCTTGGTGTCCCTGATTCTAGGGTGCACACTCATCGATCCGCCCTTAGTGGTGTCCAGATCAGCTTTCATGGTGTGACATCTCCCCTCTACGGGACACACCATCTTTGATCCATCCCTATGGAACATTCTGGTCATCTCATTCCATCTCTACAAGACGTTAAACTCACGGCCTACATCATGATGAACATGAGATGCCTGAGGAAAACCTCGAAAGACACACCATTGGCATAACCATCTCTGCTAGGTGTTAAACTTGTGGTATACCCTATGTTAAACATGGGAAGCTAAGGAAAACCTCATATACATGCCTATGGAATATGATTACCCGCATTCGATGTGTGATGCCTTGGGTTCTGCACTCTTGATATGCCCTCTTATGAGGTAGAATACGGGTTCCCCAATGTCCACGCATCCAGAGATGCCCTAACATGCCTGATGTTATCTTCTACTCCAACCGAAGGTTACTACCAAGTCAAGAACCCATGGAATTTACCGACGGAAGTAGTGTAATTAACTGGATCCCAAAAAGATATGGCACCAGGAACGAGATTCACGAACCAAAAATTAATCTATAAGGGAGACCCAGACTAGGTGACGAGTTCTGAGGATGAATTTGAGGGAGGAAGAACCGGAATCCCATCATCTCATTTTTATCAAGGAGAAAACGTACCTAAATAAGGAACGAATGCTGCCCGCCTTTGGAAAGTAGGAATGAGGGGAAACAATTGTGCATCCTCACAGACAGATGTGCGTGACCTAGTAAAAGAATCAGAAATATAAATGGTGAACCCAACGTGAATATCTTTTCCTTCAATAGAGAGTAGAAAAAATTTGTCGGGAAAATTGAGGCATCACCCCTCTAAATCCCCTCTCCTTAATATGTGAAAGGACGAGTACCATCAGATGTGTGAAGACTATGGTACTTCGTCTCCTCACTGATCCCGCCGCTTTATGAGGCCACACAGGTGGCATCCGCCACCCGAATCCATCAGCTCCTTGCCGACTCTGCCACCTTAAGAGGCTGCACAGGTGGCATCCGCCACCCGAGTCCATTGGCTCCTCACCGATCATGCCCCCTTAAGAGGCCGTGTAGGTGGCATCCGCCACCCGACTCCATCGGCTCCTTGCCAACTCCACCACCTTAAGAGGCCGTGCATGTGGAATCTTCCACCCGACTCCTTCGGCTCCTCGTCGATCCTGCTGCCTTAAGAGGCCATGCAGGTAGCATCCGCCACCTGACTCCATCGGCTCCTTGCCAATCGCGCCGCCTTAAGAGACTACACAAGTGGAATTTGCCACCTGACTCCATCGGATCCTCGCCGATCCCTCCACCTTAGGAGGTAATGCAGGGTGCATCCGCCACCCAACTCCATCGTCTCCTTGATGACTTGGCCACCTTAAGAGGCCACGTAGGTGGCATCTGCCACCCGACTCCTTCAGCACCTCGCCGATCCAACCGTCTCAAGAGGGCACACAGGTGGCATCTGCTACCAGACTCCATCAGATCCTTGCTGACTCCGCCGCCTCAAGAGGTCGCGCAGCTGGCATCCTCCACATGACTCCATCAGCTCCTCGCCGACTCCGTCGCCTCAAGAGGATGCGTAGGTGGCATCGGCCTCCCGAGTCCATCAGCTCTTAACTGACTCTGCCGCCTCAAGAGGCTGCACAGGTGGAATCTTCCACCCAACTCCATCGGCTCCTCACCAACTACACCGCCTCAAGAAGGCGCGCAGGTGGCATCTGCCACCCGACTCTACCGGCTCTTCGTCGACTCCACCACCTCAAGAGGGAACACAGGTGGCATCCGCCACCCGACTCCATCGGCTCCTCACCGACTCTGCCACCTCAAGAGGCTGTGCAGGTGGCATCCGCCACCTGACTTTGTCAGCTCCTTGCTGACTCTGCCGCTTCAAGAGGCCACACAGGTGGCATTGGCCTCCCGAGTCCATCAGCTCCTTGCCGACTCCACCGCGTCATAAGGCCGCACATGTGGCATCCACCACTTGACTCCATTGGCTCCTCACCGACTCCGCCGCCTCAAGATGGCGCGCAGGTGACATCCACCAACGGACTCTATCGGCTCCTCACCAACTTCTCCGCCTCAAGAGGGTGCGCAGGTGGCCTCCTCCACCTGACTACATCGGCTCCTCACCGACTCTGCCGCCTCAAGAGGGCGCGCAGGTGGAATCCACCACCCGACTCCATCAGCTCCTCACCGACTCCGCTGCCTCAAGAGGGTGTTCTAGTGGCATCCACCACCTGACTCCATCGGCTCCTCCCCGACTCCACCGCCTCAAGAGGCCACGTAGGTGGCATCCGCCACCCGAATCCATCAGCTACTCGCCGACTCCGCTGGCTCAAGAGGCTGCACAGGTGGCATTTGCCACCCGAATCCATTGAATCCTCACCGAATCCACTGCCTCAAGAGGGAACGCAGGTGGTATCCGCCACCAGACTCCATCGGCTCCTTACAAATTGCGCCACTTCAAGAGGGCACGTAGGTGGAATCCACCACCAAACTCCATTAGATCCTCGCCGACTCTTCCGCCTCAAGAGGGCGTGCAAGTGGCATCCGCCACCTAACTCCATCGGCTCCCCGCCGACTCCGCCGCCTCAAGAGGCTGCGCAGGTGGCATCCGCCACCTGACTCCATCAGATCCTCGCTGACTCCATTGCCTCAAGAGGTTGCGTAGGAGGAATCCACCACCCGACTCCATTGGATCCTCACCGACTCCGCCGCCTCAAGAGGCCACACAAGTGGCATCCACCACCCAACTCCATCGGCTTCTTGCTGACTCTACCGCCTCAAGAGGGCTTGTAGGTGGCATCCACCACCCGACTCCATCAGCTCCTCGCCGAATCCGCCCCCTCAAGAGGGTGCGCAGGTGGCATCCGCCACCCAACTCCATCAGCTCATCCCCGACTCCACCACCTCAAGAGGCCATGAAGGTGGCATCTGCCACCTGACTTCATCAGCTCCTCACCAACTCCTCTGCCTCAAGAGGGCGCACAGGTGGCATCCGCCACTCGACTCCATCAACTCCTCACCGAATCCACCACCTCAAGAGGCTGCGCATGTGGAATCCACCACCCGACTCCATCGACTCCTCGTTGACTCCGCCACCTCAAGAGGGCGATCAGGTGGAATCCACCACTTGAGTCCATTGGCTCCTCGATGACTCTGCCGCCTCAAGAGGCCGCGCAGGTGGCATCCTACACCTGACTCCATCGGCTCCTTGCCGACTTCGATACCTCAAGAAGCCATGCTGGTAGAATCCTCCACCCGACTCCATCGGCTTCTCCCCAACTCCGCCGCCTCAAGAGGCCGCGTAGGTGGCATCCACCACCCGAATCCATCATCTCCTCATCGAATCTGCTGCCTCAAGAGGGCGTTCAGGTAGAATCTGCCACCCGAATCTATCAGATCCTTGCCGACTCCGCCGCCTCAAGAGGCTGCGCAGGTGGCATCCGCCACCCGACTCCATCGGCTTCTTGCTGACTCTGCTGCTTCAATAGGGAACACAGGTGGCATCCGCCACCCGACATCATCAGCTCCTCACTGAATCAGCCACCACAAGAGGCCACGTAGGTGGCATCTGCCACCCGACTCCATCGGCTCCTCACTAACTCTTCCACCTCAAGAGGCCGCGCAGGTGATATCTGCCACCCGACTCCATCGGCTCCTCATCGACTCCACACCATTATCACCAGCCACTACAGAGGTGCTCCCCGTACCGCCACTATTCATCACGAAGGATTCCAAGCCTTCCGGGCTCCATCTACCCCCATCGTATCGATGCTCTAGGATTCCACACCTTTCGGGCTCCATCACCCCGTCGTACCGATGCTCCAGGCTTCCATGCCTTTTGGGCTCTATCACCCCGTCGTACCGACGCTCCAGGCTTCCACGCCTTTTGGGATCCATCGACCTGTCGTACCGACACTCCAGTCTTCCATGCCTTTTAAAATCCATCGCCTCGTCATACCGACGCTCCAGGCTTCCACGCCTTTTGGACTCCATCACCCCGTTGTACCGATGCTCCAGGCTTCCCCGCCTTTCAGGCTCCATCGGCCCGTCATACCGACATTCCTGACTTCATCGCCCCTCCAGATTGAGGGAATGTTGTCATCTCTATCAAACTTATGACCCTCTGTGTTATCCCAACTACCACGTTGCATCAACTACAAAGGTCCTCTATGTGGCCTTGACACCAGCCCATGGAAGGTCCATTTTGAGGTATCCCAGCTCACGCTTGAAGAAAATCCATGCTTACGCTTGGGGAATTTTAGGGAAATCCCATAATATAGATCCCCCCTCATCCCAACCCACTAGAATGGAGTAGTGATAACCATCCCTCTACCAACACAATCTGTGTAGCATCATCGTCCTGCATGATGTTAAACTGTTCATCATCGTCTGACATGACATTAAACTGCTCATTATCGTTCTACACGACATTAAACTACATCATCGTCCTGCATGACGTTAAACAGTTCATCTTCGTCCGTCATGATGTTAAACTACTACTCATCATCATCCTGCATGACTTTAAACTATATCATCGTCCTGCATGATGTTAAACTGTTCATCTTCATCTGTCATGATTTTAAACTACCTATTATCATCTTGCACGACATTAAACCGCATCATCGTCCTACATGACGTTAAACTGTTCATCTTTATCTGCCATGACATTAAACTGCTCATTATCATACTGCACAACATTAAACCGCATCATTGTCCTACATGACGTTAAACAGTTCATCTTCATTCGCCATGACATTAAACTTCTCATTATCATCCTGCACGACATTAAACTGCATCATCCTCCTGCTTGAAGTTAAACTATTCATCTTCATCCGTCATGACGTTAAACAGCTCATTATCATCCTGTACGACATTAAACTGCATTATCGTCCTGTGTGATGTTAAACTGTTCATCTTCTTCCATCATGACGTTAAATTTAATGTCGTCCGTCATGACTTAAAACTACTCATTATCGTCCCGCGTGACAATAAACTGAAAAATGGTCCGAGCTCTATGACCTTAAACTAAGATCACAAACGTCCATATCACATGACATTGAACTGTGTGATCCGTCCAAACTGAAGGACGTAAAACCACCCAGCACTTGTCCTACATGATAATAAACTGCAAACTGGCTGGAACTTCCAATCCTTGGCCCAGCCTTAGGTCCCTCAGCCTTTTCGGGCCCCTGGCCTGAGTTCTTATATTGGATTGTGTGATGTGGTGGGGACTATGTGTCCTAATTCATGTTGGGATATGTTTTCCATGCCATACATATCCACTTGATATGTCTCTTCCTTCATTTATCATCCGTTCTGCGAGAACATGCCCTACCATGCTCAACATGACCCATCATTTGGGTTTCCTTCACCCTCTATATCCAGGAGGGCCCCTGAATGGCATGGATTCTCGGCCCATGGGCTCTCCTACCATCATGGGCTAACCTCCTCTAGGATTGTGGGTGAAAAATTGATATGAGTCTCATTTTTCAAATATGATCAATGGTCGATGCTCGATTGCTTGCCCTAAATTTTGGTCACATGAGGCTGAATACTGTGTTGCGAACCTGATCAACATTTTTCCTCAATTATCATTGTCGCTTTGGGGTCTTCCATGAGAACAATGATTCTACCTCTATATCCCATGCATATGACATTAAACTAAGAATATACGGTCCATACTCTATGACCCAAAACTAAGATCACCTTCGTCCTCACTACAAGATGTTAAACTGCAAGATAGTCGGGACTTTCCGCCCGAGGCCCAGCCTCAGGCCCCTCTTCCTTCTCGAGTCCCTAGCCCAAGTTCTCACTTAGGGTTGTACGGTGTGGTATGGGACTATGTTCTCATTCATGTCGGGTTAATCTCCATGTCGTATACCTCTCTTGTTTGGGGTATCTTACCCATTTGCGTCCTTAATGCATGATGATAAACTGCACATTACCTCCTTCAAGAACTACATGTGGATTGATTCCCATATTTATGGGATACGTAGGACCACCCAAATGCATAGACTTCGGGTCCATCATCATCTTTTGTAGATCTCCCAGTTATTTGGGCCCCTTGGCCTACCCTTTCCTAGGGAGAAGAGTATATGGTGTGGTATGGGACTATGTCCTCATTCACATCGGGTTTGTAACGACCATGCCATTTACCTCCTTCTCATAAGAGTTCTTCATCCACTTGTTCAATGCTCATCTTTTCATGTCGACCGCTCTCAAGATGATCCCCTCAATCCTCTTCAATGATTCTCCAATGTGCCCAAGGGTACTCTGTTTTAGCACCTGGAATGTCAGATTCTACCCGGACATGCTTTCACCCATTTCTCAGGCTTTGTGTTCCCCTTCATTAGGGTTTCGATCACCTTTTACATCCAAAGGGACCCCCGAATGGAATGGATGCTTGGCCCAAGGGTCCTCCTACCATTATGGGCCAGCGTTCTAAAGGGTTTTGAGAAACAAATTGATACAAGTCCCGCATTGAGAATTTGGTTAGTTGTCAATGCTCATTTGTTGTTCCCATTCCAGGCTAACACGATATGGATGTTTTGTTTCAAACACGGTCAACAGTTATACTCCATCGTCATGCCATCCCCTTCAAGCCTTGAATGTTGGTTACATGATTCACATACTTCTCCACCTCATTGTGTCCATGTAGAACTTCAAAACTCTTGTTACTATTACTTAGTGCTCATTCACACATTAGGAGGAAAAAAGCTACAATATGGGCATCATTCAGGGTTCCGAACTGATTTACCTTTGGAGTGCATTCCAGGTATTGCAACAAACCTCATCTTCCCATATTTCCCACATCGAGTTTGACTCACTTGGGATTAGGGATCAGGTTGAGGTCTGCTCTTACTTGGAAGGTTTTCACCCTCTATGGTCCAAGCTCTAAGACCATAAACTAAGATCTCTTTTAGAACTATGTGAGGCTTGATCCCCACCCTCATGGGGTACGTAGGAATGCCTGTGCACTTTTACTCGGGCCTAACTTAACTTTCATTTTCAGTTTGTTGACCTAAAACCTTCCCAAGGAACACATGGTGGTTGGAACCCCCGATTCCCATTCACGTCGGGTTTTATAATTACCCCACCATGTGTCTCCCGCATTTCCTACCATCTATGGTCTGAGCTCCAAGACCATAAACTAAGACCACTCCATGTCCTTTCCACAAGACATTAAACTGCACGACATCCTTCAGAACTATGTATGGCTTGATTCCCATCTTCATGGGATACGTAGGAATGCCCTGGAATCTTGTCTCCAGGTCTAGCCCCAGGAATCCAAAATCATGTCCCCTCTCTTTCAGCCCCTCGGCCCGAACACTCTAAGTAATATGTGGTGTAGCGAGTTTCTCATGTCTCCTCATTCAAGTTAGGTTTTTGAAAATACTGAACCATGTGCCTCCCACATCTTCTCCCCACCTAGTCCGAGCTCTATGACCCTAAACTAAGATCTCCCTATGGGAACGATGCGTCATATTTGGATACTTCATCACCCTATGCCCAATTGATTAAATCAAAACCCCTTAATGGATCATCCTACGACCATTATGCTGAAATTGTGCACCCCCAGGACCCTCATCCTTAGGAAGGGACTCGAATCCCTCTATCTAATGCATCTCATTGTCGTACTCAGAGGCATCTTGAAAAAGAACACGAAGTCTGGAATTTTCATGGGCACATTCCCATATTTCCATGTCCAAGCTTTATGAGCCAATTATTTGGATACTTAACCTCTTCCACATCTGAAGGGACCCCCTTCAAGGCCTGGTCTCATGCCGCCTCAGCTCACCTAGCGTCTCAGGCCAACATCCATAAAGACCCTGAACGACATTTGCGACAGGTCCCGTGCTTTGAACATGGTCAGAAGTCAACCCTCATTTGTCTGTCCCAATTCCAGGCTAACACGATATGGATAATGTCTTTTGAACATGGTCAATGGCTATCCCCTATCATCACGCCACCATCATTGTGGTCTAGATCTCGAGCATCATGATTCACATATTTCCACTTCCTTATGTTCAAGTGGAATTCCAGCTTACTCCGCTCTACCCCTTCATGCATCTAGGTGCATTATATAGGTGGGTCATCATCATTGGGATGCCATCCACCTAATATCCCATCATAATATTTTGATCAAGGAGCAAACGTCCCTGAATAAGGAATGGGTGCCACCCGCCATTGGAAAGTGGGAATGTGGGGAAACAATTGTGCTTCCTCACAGACGGATGCACACGCCCTGGTGAAAGCGTCAGAAACAAAAATGGTGAACCCGAGCACGACTCACATGGGCTTAGTAGTTTTAGTAGGATGTGTAATGGTGCAAGCATGCCATGCATGCCTTTTATTGTCCCTCATGACGTTAAACTATGCTCACAGAACTACGTATGTATTGATTTCCATCTTCATGGGATATATAGGAATTCCCGAACACTTTTCTTCGGGCCCAGCCTAATTTTTACTTTTGGTACCTTGACCTGAAGAGTTTCCTCCAGGGATATGTGGTGTTATACGGACTCCAAGTCCTCATTTATGTCGGGTTTATAGCTACCGCACCACATATTCCATTCCTGGGATATTCCATTTCATTCCACGTCCTATCGTATGACGTTAAACTACACGAGTCCATATGTCCTCAACGTATGACACTAAACTGTGGTTCTACCCTAAACAAGTTCGGGATGCCCTATGTTAATCACGAGATGCATTAGTTTCCTCTCTAGAGGGGATTCTCCCTGCTAGTGTTGGTCTCCGACCACACTGTGCCCCAAGAACTACATTAGGATTGATTCTCATCTCTATGGGATACGTAGCAACACCCAAGCATTTCTCCTTGGGCCTAGCCCCAGGGTCATTACCCTTTTTGGCCCATCTGCCCCAATTAGGGTCCACTCTTTATGAATTTAAACTAGGAGCTTATATTCCTTGTAACATGACTTTAAACTATTAACCATGGCCCATGAGGTATGACCTTTAAACTATGTGCACCATCTTTACCATATGAAGTAAAACTACAGGCACTTCTAGGTCCTTACCAGACTGGACCTATTCAGAAGTATGTTTGATCCTTGATCAGAAAAATGTGCCCACCTAATGTGTTTCCACCACGGTGGTGTGATTTCAAGAGTGTTGGAATCCATTCGAACAACCTGCCATTCCACACTCCACGATTTGCGTTCCATTTTTTTGGACCCTCTCCCTCTTTCATATCTAAAATACCCCCCTAACAATATAGATGCTCGGCCTATGGCTCACATACTATCTGGGGCCAATGTTCTGGAAGACTAATGGTTAGCATTTTGAGTCAGGCCGCATGTTTCGAACATGGTCAACAGTTGGCCCTCATTTGTTATCTTCATTTCAGGCTAATGAAATAAGGATACTGTGTTTCGAACTCAGTCAATAATTATCCTTCATTTTCATGCCACCCCCATAGTGTTCCATATTTTGGGTATTGTGATTCACACCTTCCACTCCCCTCTATTCAGATCGATTCTAACACCCCTGACGTTACCCCTCTCGTGCACCAGAGCACGTGGGAGAAATAGGTCGGCTGTCCAGAGAGACATGTTCTCCATCTGTGACCGCTCTGTCTTTTATGATTCTCCCAAATGGTGATTGATGTCCCATGTTGATCCCCTCACACCTTCTGTTGTTTAGCACTCTCATACATGAGTTCCTATTATCTCTTTTTTCCTACACCAACCATGGGTCACACGGGCTTAGATATTTATTTGGATATTTTCTCGTTGCGATCGAGGTACAATGGACCCCATGGAAAGAGTTTTCCTCGGACATTTCCTCAGAACGTGGTCCGCCTCGCCCTCCTTGTCCTCATTGGACCTCATTCTTAGTGGTGACATTTGTTGACACCAAAAACCGCGTTCCCAAATTTTCCAAATGCTCTAATAAATTATTCCGGAGTGTATATTGTTCCGCAAGCTTCAATTTTACTGGTTGTGGAGCCCAAACGGAGTTACGAATCATAAGTTATGGCTGTTCGAATTCGGGATACTGGAAATGTCCATCCAGGACGGTATTGGGGCAAAGTATGGATTTGCGTGTAAAAAAGGAAATCTTGTGCGTAAAAGGGGAACTTCGCGTGGAAAACATGTTGCGCACATGGATTTTTCCATGCCCTTCCTTGCGTGCGCATGCTTTTACGCGCCCCACCTTGCGCGCGCGGAATATTATGCGCACCACCTTATGCTCGGAAAACCATTTGCACGTGCGGAATTTTAGACACAGCACCTCCATGGTTTCCACCTATAAATACAAGTGCACCCCCTTCTTCTAGTGAGGACCCCAGAGGTCCGACGCCGCTCTAATGCGTGTAAGTCCGCGTTTTCCATGCCTGCGTGGAACCCCCCCCCCTCTAGTGCCGAAAACATTATTTTTGCACGGAAAAGGTCCAACCAGCCCACAAAAAACATTATTTTTGCGCTCAACAGTGCCACTGTGCCCAATTTTCCGCGCACCAGTGCTGCACCAGTCCCATTTCGTGCAACACTTCCCTATTGCACACGCGGCCGCACTATTGTGCGTGTGGCCACCCTATTGGGTGCGTGACCACCAATTGCGCGCCCATATCCCTATTGCGTGTGCTACTCCCCTATTGTGCACCTGTGTACCATATTGTGCGCATTCTACCACTTCTGCATTCCTAGCTCCCCTATTGCGCGCACATCACCCTTTCTGCGCCAAATATCCCCGATTTCGCGCCGACCCGGTGTTTTCTACACAACAGCCTCAATTGAAGGCACGCCTTCCCTATTATGCGCAGGCCTCCCTTATTGCGTGCAAACCCTCCTTCTTGCACACAACCCATCCTCTGTGTTTCTCCTATTGCACACAATAGTATCCAGCCTTGCACCCGCTGTTCCATACCGCGGGGGATGTGCCCGTGCACCCCCGCTCAGGGTCAGTGTCGGGCTGCGGTCCCAGCCCTCCGGGCTGGTCCCTTTGCTAACGTCACTGACCCCCATGAAAAATGGAGAGTCAGACCATGAACATTTCGGGCCGGGACATCGGGATTTTCCATTACGCCCTTATGCGCACCCGCCTTCCACCTATGGGATACCATGATTTGAGATACTCCTCCACGCACAATGAAACACCTTGTATCAGCATATTTCTCTTGGTATGTTTCCCATGTCGTGATTTGAGATTCTCATAATCAATCCCCCCGAGCACCTTGAGTCAAACCATTCCTCAGGAAACTCCTCCAAACCCAATCACTTGGCTCCTATGCCAGGTTGAAACAGAAATGGCCGCCCTTCCACAAGTCCCAACACCATCCATTGTTAGGCGCCTTATGCCTAAAATTCCTTTCTACATGACTCTAAACTATAGTATTTCCTATGTAAAAAACATAGGATGCGTGTTTCTACAAATAAGAGATGCCTTATGCTCTAAGAATAAGATTCCATTAGTCCTCTCTATATGAATATAAACTATAGTTCACCGTATGTCCCACACATAGGATGCCTCTCGCCCTATATGAGAGATGCCTTATGCTCCAAGAATAAGATGCCATAAGTCCTATCTATATGACTTTAAACTATAGTAATCCCTATGTTAAAAACATAGGATGCCTCTTGCTTCTAACAAGAGATGCCTTATTCTCCACGCATGTGATGCCAAAAGTCCTATATACATGACTTTAAACTATAGTAATCCCTATGTGCCAAACATAGGATGCCTTTTTCTCTATACGAGAGATGCCTTATGATCAAAGAATAATATGCTAGTATTCCTCTCTACATGACTGAAAACTGTAGTTCACCCTATGTTCTAAACATAGGATGCCTCTCGCCCTATACGAGAGATGCCTTATGCTCCAAGCATGATATGCCAACAGTCCTATCTACATGACTTTAAACTGTAGTAATCCTTATGTTCCAAACATAGGATGCCTCTTTCTTCTAACAAGAGATAGCTTATACTCTAAGAATGAGATGCCAATAGTCATATCTACATGACTTTAAACTATAGTAATCCCTATTTTCCAAACATAGGATGCTTCTTGCTTCTAACAAGAGATGCCTTATGCTCCAAGCATGAGATACCGAAAATCCTATCTACATGACTTTAAACTATAGTAATACCTATGTTCCAAACGTAGGATAACTCTTGCTTCTAACAAGAGATTCCTTATGCTCCAAGCATTAGATTCCAGTAGTCCTATCTACATGACTTTAAACTGTAGTAATCCCTATATTCCAAACATAGGATGCCTCTTTCTCCAAACAAGAGATGCCTATGCACTAAGCATGAGATGTCAGCAGTCCTATCTATATGAGTTTAAACTATAGCAATCGCTATGTTACAAACATAGGATGCCTCTTGATCCAAAAAAGAGATGACTTATGCTCCAAGCATGAGATGCCAGCAGTCCTATCTATATGACTATAAACTGTAGTACACCTTATCTTCCAAACATAGGATGCCTCTTGCTCTAAATGAGAGATTCCTTATGCTCCAAGCATAAGATTCCAACAGTCCTCTCTACATGACTATAAACTGTAGTAATCCATATCATTCAATAATAGGATTCCTCTTGTTCCAAATAAGAGATACCTTATGTGAAAAGCATAGGATTCCTCATGCCATGATTGTAGTGGCATAATTTCAAGTGCATCGGAATCCGTTCAAACATTCCATCATTCCACCCCACGCTTTGCGTGCCCTTCATTCGGATCTTCATTATCTTCTATGTTTGAAGGGACCCCCTAACGGCCTAGTCCCATGCTGTATCAGCTCACCTACCGTTCTAGGCCAACACCCCGTAAGACTTTGGACAACACTTCGAGTCAGGTCCTATGTTTTGAACATGGTCAGCAATCGACCCTCATTTGTTTGTCCCCATTTCAAGCTAAAGTGATATGGATGCTGTGTTTCAAACACGGTCAACATTTATCCTCTATCACCACGCCACCCTCATTGCGTTTCGAATTTCGGGCATGTGATTCACACTTTTCATCTCCCTTTGTTTGGATTGATTCCAACGCCCATGGAATTATCCATCTTGTGCGCTAGTGCATTGGTGAATACCTCAACCCACCTGTGAGTTGGGATGCCCTCCTGGCCATACATGAGGAAGAAATTATGGGCAGCTTCCTTGCATAAGCCCCATTCACCATTTCCACTCCATAGTGGCACCCGAGCAACTTCCTTGCATAAGCCCCATCCACTATTGCTACTCCATAGTGGCACACATGCCGCTTCCTTGCGTAAGCCCCATTCACCATTGCCACTCCAGAGCGGCACCCAGGTAGCTTCCTTGCGTAAGCCCCATCCACTATTTCCGCTCCATAGCGGCACCCGAGCGACTTCTTTGCGTAATCCCCATCCGCTACGGCTGCTCCATAACGACACCCGGGCAGCTTCCTTGCGTAAGCCCTATCAACCATTTCCATTCCATAGAGACACTCGGGCCTCCCTCCTAGAGTAAGTCCCAACTCCTTTGGGATTCTAACCATGCCTTAGCCCCTGTTTCCTCTTTGGGATGCTAACCATGCGTAATCCCATCTCCACTTCCCACGGACACACCTTTCGCGATGTGATCGTCAAGTCTCTTCTGCCTCTTATTTCTCACACCAAGCATGACTCACGTGGGCTTAGAGTAACTACCGACCCTAACATCTCCCATGGGCGGCCTAGAGTGTAATCCCCACACCAAACCACCTGAACTATGAGTTCTTTGATCCTTTTCCAGGAAGGGTACGTAGGAAGCCTCCCCGAGGTTCAAGCCCACCATCAATTGGTCCTGACCATCTTCATGTCGGTGCACCAAGCCCCATAACCTCAACTACGAGGTCTTTGATCCTTTCCAAGGTAGGGTACGTAGGAATCCTCTACATGGTTCAATCCCAACAACCATTGGACCCCAAGTTCTCTTTCACATTGGTTCGCCGACGCCCACCCGAACTACAAGGAATTTGATCTTTGCTAAGGCAAGGTACGTAGGAAGCCTCCATGAGGTTCAAGCCCACCATCCACCTAGAACCCAGGTCCTTATTCACGTCGGTTCACCGAATCATTCCCCCATATTCTGAACTACGAGGTCTTTGATCCTTGCTAAGGCTAGGTATGTAGGAAGCCTCCCGGAGGTTCAAGCCCACCACCCATTGGTTGTTTCAACCCCTTGACATCGGTTCGACAAAACCCAACACCCAGCAGTTCGGACCCCCTTCACGTTGGTTTGTCCCCGTACTTCATGAAGTTAAACTATGGACCCCAATTAGTGGTAATCCATTGTTTCCACAGTCATCAGTAAGCCATTGCACATAAATCCTTCCCAAACTACGCGGACTTTGATCCATGCCAAGACAAGGTACGTAGGAAGCCTCCCTGAGGTTCAAGCCCACCACCCATGGGACCCCAGGTCCTCCTTCACGTTGGTTTGCCGATGCCCACCTGAACTATGAGGTCTTTGATCCTTGCCAAGGCAAGGTACGTAGAAAGCCTCCCTGAGGTTCAAGCCCAACACCCATTGGTCGTTCTGACCATCTTCACGTCGGTTCGCCAACTCCCCCTGAACAATATGGTCTTTGATCTTTGCCAAGGCATGGTATGTAGGAAGCCTCCATGAGGTTCAAGCCCACCATACACCTGAATCCCAGGTCCCCATTTACGTCGGTTCACCGACTCCTGCTTCATTCCCGAACTATGAAGACTTTGATTCCCTGCCATGGGGATACGTAGGAAGTCTCTTCGAGGATCAAGACCAACACTACCGCCACCTTCACGACGATCCCATCTCATCCCCCTCCACTCCATTCAACCCTCCATCATCTATCATGATCCTCAATCGGTCCGTCACATCCCGGTGGGATCATGTCATCCACCCCCTCACTGCCCTTAGTTGTACTTGGGCCACTATCCTTGCGTAAGCCCCAACAATTATTCGGGTTGTTGTCCTCTGTGTACACCCCAATTCATCACCCCTTTGAAATACGTGGGTTTTGATCTCTATCGTCCACATATGGTATGTTAGAAACCTCCCTGAGGTTCAATACTAGCCAATGGTGAACCTTGGTGTCCCTGATTCTAGGGTGCACACTCATCGATCTGCCCTTTGTGGTGTCCAGATCAGCTTTCACGGTGTGATATCTCCCCTCTACGGGACACACCACCTCTGATCCATCCCTATGGGATGTTATGATCACTCTCATTCCATCTTCGCAAGACGTTAAACTCGTGACCTACCTTGTTATGAACATGAGATGCCTGAGGAAAACCTCGGAAGACACGCCATTGGCATAACCGTCTCTGCTAGACGTTAAAATTTTGGCATACCCTGTGTTAAACATGGGAAGCTGAGGAAAACCTCAGATACATGCCTATGGAATATGATTCCCCATATTCGACACATGGTGCCTTGGGTTTTTCACTATTGATATGACATATTATGAGGAAGAATACAGGTTCCCCAATGTCCACGCATCTAGAGATGCCCCGACATGCCTGATGTTGTCATCTACTCCGACCGAAGGTTGCTACCAAGTCAAGACCCCATGGAATGTCCTGACGGAAGTAGTGTAAATAACTGAAACCCACAAAGATATGGCACTATTAATGAGATTCATGAACCATGACTTAATCTATAACGAAGACCCAAACTAGCTGAAGAGTTCCAAGGAGGAATCCGCGGAAGGAAGAACCGACATCCCATCATCCTGTTTCGATCAAGGAGAAAACATCCCTGAATAAGGAACAGATGCTGCCCACCTTTGGAAAGCGAGAATGTGAGGCAATAGTTGTGCATACTCATAGACAGATGAACTTGCCCCAGAAAAAGCCTAAAAAGCAACTGAAAAATGATACCCTTTATCATTGCTATAAATAAAGCGCTGATAAAGGATACCCTTTATCAATGCTAAACATAAAGTGTTGATAAAGGTTTCCTTTAATAGTTATAAAATAAATATGATGGTAAAATTTTAAATGTATCAACAATTTCATTAGCACTGATATATTTTCCATTTATCACTAATTTCTTCTAGCGCTGAAAAATAACAGTGCTGTTAAAGGCCAGTTTTGTAGTAGTGAGAGAAATTCCTTATGAAATTTTGGCATGGTAACAGGTGTACACGAGAGGGATTAATGATATATAAAGGGGTCTCTAATAATTAAAACTTAATAAGGTAAGTATAGGAGAGGTCTGAAAACATACCCTATCATTTGTAATTGAAAATAAAAGGATGTGACAATATAAGGAAACTTGGACTAAAATTAAGGAAGGGAGGAACCCTTACATGGAAGTGTGATCCCAAAGGATTGGGAGAGGATTCCTGGGAGATTGGGGTTGCCTTGGGAGGACTCTAGAGAGTAGGGGGTAGAGGGAGGTTGAGCTTCAAAGATCTTGGGTGAATATAAATGGGATCATGGGTGGGTTTATATAGGAAAGGATGAGAATTTCGTTATTATTTTGGTTTTGGACACAACACAATAAAATATTCAAAACCACAAACCATCCCATTGTTTCCGACCATGGTTTATAGAAAAGTGGATTGGTTTATAATATTTTATAAATCTAAGGGACTAATATATTAAAATATTTCTGTTGATTATGTGGAAGTGAGTCACACTTTTAAGGAAATGATTTAAAAAATTTTAAAAAATTTTATATGCCTTGTAGGATTAACTAAGGCATTATAAAATAAATAAAATAAACCTAAAACGACATTATTTTAAATTTAAAACATATATTTGGCAGAATATACCTTTTATAGTATTTTAGTACATCACTATTGGGTCATTATGATGTCATAAAACACATTATAAATTTATTAAGTATTTAATTTTTACCCAAAAATTCGAGTTTCTCAGAAAATTATGAAAAATTAACCATTGGATAATTTCAATGTCCTAATTCAAAAAATAATATTCATTTCATCTAAATTATTTTATAAATATATTAATTTGTGCTTGTAAAATGAAAATAGATATTTATTGAAAATTGATGGGTTTTGACAAAAATACTTTTCAAACTTTAATAAAAATTTCATTTGACTTCATAAAAATTATACGATAATTTATATTTAATAAAATTAATTTAATAACAATATATTATTAAAATAAGATTTAATTCAAAAATCCATTAATTCATCAAAATATATTTCTTAATTGAATTTGAATATTAACCAAAAATACTATTTGTGCTTCAAAAATCATTTACAAAGTAAAAATAAAAGAATGAAAGTATATTCATTAGTCTATAAAAAAATAATTCACATCATCATAATGCTATGGTATTGTTACATATCCATTTATCACACCAGTATATGCCTTAAGAGTAAGGTGTCTGATGGTGGGGCTTTCATGGGGCCGTTTGGTGAACATGGTTTGGGCCGTGATCTGGATGAGCTTGAACTTCTCCCTTAAACAGTTTCTCTCATGCTTAAGTTATTGGATCTCATCTTGGGATTGGTATACAAAAAGACCCAAAAATGCTATCACCCTCAGAAGCTCCGATAAATGGGATTCATAGGGTACGATCCTACTGGTTGAGGCCATCGGTTCCTTTGTCTGTGCCAAAAAGGATTTGTTAAAACCCTATATTTATACTAATCACGTGATCACTGTTCAATGGATATATTTTCAATGGTAAGGATACTTAATAGTCATTTAAATACAATTGGATATAACAAAACAAAAGGAGTGAATTTGTTTTCCATATTTATAAGATAATTCATTAAAAGAAATGGAATTTTATTCATAAATGTTCCAGTTGTTACAACCTCCCCCCTTAATAAATTTCACCTTGGAAATTTATTTTTCATGCATTAAAATAGATGAGGTTAACTCTACTTTACCACTTACTTTGGTTCCTACATTGCTTCTTCAAACTTTTGGTCTCTCTACAACACTTTGACGTAGGTCATTGTCTTATTTTGTTGATATTTTTTCTACGATCTAAGATCTTCAATAGATTCTCCTCATAAGAGAGGTCATTCTACCATGGTACCGCCTCTGGATTGAGTACATGTGTTGGGTCTAGTATGTATTTCCTTAAGAGTGATACATGGAATACATCATGGAGTTGAGACATGTTCGGTGGGAGTGCTAGTTGATAGGAAACTACTCTGATGCGATCAAGGATCTCAAAAGGGATGATGTTCCTTGGACTAAGCTTTCCCTTCTTCCCAAATATCATAACATTATTCCATGGAGATATGCCGAGGAATACCATGTCTCCAACATCAAACTCTAAGTCTCATCGATGATTATCAGCATAGATCTTTTTTTGACTCTGGGTAGCATTGATGTGTTATTGGATGGTATTAACCTTCTCCACTATTTCTTCAACCATTTATGAACTTAGAAGTTTTTGTTTGCCAATTTCATCCCAATAAGATGATGTTATTCACCACTTCCCAGAAAGGGCTTTATATAGAGTCATTTGGATGCTTGAGTGGAAACTATTATTGTAAGAGAAATCCACCAAATGAAGATTTTGGTCTCACCCACCTTTTAAGTCCACTGAGCAAGCTGTCAACATGTACTCAAGTATTAGGATAGTTTGCTCATATTGGCCATCAATTTGAGGGTGATTGTCCGTGCTGAACTTCAAATCTCTGGTCAAAGCATATTAGATAATCTTCCAGAACATAAAGGTGAATCTTGGATCTCGATCAGACACAATAGATAGTGGTACTCCTTAACAACTTACCACTTCTTTTATGTATATCCATGCTAGTCGATCCAATGAGAAATACTCTTGAATTGCAATTAAGTGTGTAGTATTTGTAAGACGATCCACAACAACCCATATAACATTTTTTCCTTTGGATGTATTTGGATGTCTGGTGAAAAGGTATATGGTAATGTTTTACCGTTTCCATGTTGGTATGGGTAATGGTTTCATCATCCCATTAGACTTATTACTCTTATCCTTCATTTACTAACATACTAGGAAGTATGATGTTTATTTAGCGATCTCCTTCTTCATGTTATCCCACTAATAGTGCTCCCATAGATCTTGATACATCTTCACATTTCCTAGGTTAATGGTGAAATTTGAACCATGTGCATCATCCAAAAGTTCTTTATTTGACTATAGATTTTATGGAAGACATAGTCTTGAACCAAATCTCACAATCCCTTCTTCTTTAACATTGAACTTTGGGGATTTACCTTTTCTGATAGTTTCAACTTTCTTCTAAATTCTCACATTATCTTTTTGTGCATCCTTTATCCTTTCTAAAATAGATAGTTGAGAAATCATTTGTAAAATGATTGATTATGTTCCATTATTTATGATTCCCATGTACATCTTCATCAAATCTAAGAAGATTGGATCCTTTTCAATTATCATCAATGATAGAATTACTGGTTCCCTTCTACTTAGAGCATCCACCACCTTGTTCTCTTTTCTAGAGTGGTAATGGATTGAGTGGTTGTAATATTTGATGATATCTAACCATATTTTATGGTTCATATCCATATCTTTCTATGTGAATATATATTTTATAATTTTTTGATCCGTATATATTTCATACTTCTACCCAAAGAGATAATGCTACCATAATTTCAATACAAAGATCATAATTTCCAACTCCAAATCATGTGTGAGATATTTTTTCTCATGAATTTTCAACTAACCGAAGGAATATGCAATGAATTTGTCATTCTGTATCAACACACAACCCAAGAAAATCTTCGAAGCATCGTTAAAGATTACGAAAAGATCCCCACTTGTGGGTAGTGTGAGCACAAGGGTAGTGATAAGTCTCTTCTTAAACTCCATAAAGCTTTCTTCAAATTCATAATTACAATAAAAATTTAATCCCTTACAAGTTAGATTGGTAAGAGGGTTTGACAATCATGATAAATTTTTCCTAGATCATAGATAATATACAGCTAACCCTAGGATGCTATGGATGTCCACCGTCGATGTCAGCCTTGACCATCCCTCAATTTCTTTTGTTTTTGAAGGATCTACAATTATCCCATTTATTGTGATGATATTCCTCAATAATGAGACATCATTCAACCAAAACTCACACTTTTTTGTACTTTTCATAGATATTATCCTTTCTAAAGGTCTCTAGCATAGTGCTCAGATGCTCCTCAACCCCCCCTTGGTTTTAGAGTATATTATAATATCCTCAATAAAGACTACCACAAATTTATCAAGGTAATATCTAAATAATCTATTTATCAAGTCCATGATGATTTCTAGAGAATTATTGAGTCCAAATAAGATCACTATGAACTCATAATACCCATACCTCATACTAAAAGTAGTCTTGGGGATATCCTCCTTCTTCACCCTAACTTGGTAATATCTTGACCGCAGATCCACCATCAAGAAGTATAGTGATCCATTTAGTTGATCGAACAAGTCCTCAATTCGTGGAAAAAGATACTTATTCATTATCATGATTTTGTTGAGCTCATGATAATCAATTAAAAGGTGAATTGACCCATCCTTGTTCTAGATGAAGAGGACTGGTGCACCCCATGGTGAAGTACTTGGGAGTATAAACCCTTTATCCTGATTCTCCTATAGTTATTTATTTAGCTCTTCAAGATCCACAAAATCCATTCTATACAGAGTCTTGGATATAGGAAATTCCACAAGTATATGATCAATAGATAATTCAATACCTATTATGTGAGGAAGACTGGAAAATTCCTAGGGAAACACATCAACTAATTCTCTCACAATAGGCTTGTCTTCAAGGATGGTTCTTTCCTTAGACTCAATCATATGAAAATGACACAACATCCCTTCAAACTTAACATTGCATGGGATAACCTGAAGATATACATAATAAAAGGTTGAGACATAAATCCCAGTAAGGGAATAAACAAGGAATAACTTGAAGAATACAATACATGTTAGGTAATATACATATCAATGGAGTATAAGAGAAGCATGAACATAAAGGAAAGATATAGAATGATTATCATATCATGGAAATGTGACAACAACATACAACATGATATTAGCCTGAGCCAAGGCTCATTGCATATAGATTAGCATGAGTAAACCCTTATTGCATATGAATTAGCATGAGTAAACCCTCATTTTACATGAATTATAATTACTAAACCCTGATTTCACATGGAGTATCGTGATACTAAACATTTCCCAATGCATTAGAGCTCTATAAGGATGCACCCTTTAAAATCATTTTGTTTTCATGTATAAGTGTGCCATATAGATCATACAACATTGATTAATTAAAAATAATAATTTATTACATAAAAAAATAATGTGGAATACGTAAATTTAAGTCTATAATAAATAAGTACATGATCATAAAGGTGAATACACTCGATAGAGAAATGGGTATGATATTCACCACACGATGATTTTGTCATGGAAAATCATGGTGCAATTTCAGCAGCATAAAGATGTCAAATAGAAATTCATAAAATGGGATAATGAGAGAGAAATGGGTATCTAATAATTTATAAATGAAATGGATAGTAATGGTATTATGAATCATAATATCCCAACAAATGAAATGGAATTTAGATGCATAATATAATAGAAATTCTTGAATGGAAATGAGAAAAGAGAAATATCTTATAGAATTTTGGCATGGTAATAGGTGTATGATGGAGGGATTAATGATAAAGAAAGCGGTCTATAATCATTAAAACATAATAAGGTAAGTATGGGGGAGATTAAAAAATATACCCCATAATTTTTAATTAAAAATAAAATGATGTAACAATATAAGGAAACTTGGACAAAAATTGAGGAAGGAAGGAACCCTTACTTGTACGTGTGATCCCAAAGGATTGGGAAATGATTATTGGAAGATTGGGGGGAAATGGGAGGACTCTAGGGAGTATAAGGTAGAGGTTGGTCTAGATTAAAATATATTTAGTTAAGAGAAATGGGAGCTTGGGTGGGTTTATATAGAAAAGGATGGGGATTTCTTTATTATTTTGGTTTTGGAAACTATATAATATAATATTAAAAAACACAAACTATCCCATGGGTTTTTTCACATGGTTTATAGATAAGGGGAGTGTTATAAATTATTTTATGTGTCTAAGGTCTGAAGATATTAAAATATCTCCCTTTCTTATGTGGAGGCGAGTCACACATTCAAGGAAATGATTTTAAAATCATAAAATATTTTATATGTCTTGGAAGATTTACCAAGGCTTTATAAAATAAATAAAATAAACCTAAAATTATATTATTTTAAAAAATATATTTGGCCGATGATACCTTTTATTGTATTTTATTACTTAACTATTGGGTCATTATGATGTCATAAACACATTATATATTTATACGGTATTTAATTTTTACCCAAAAATTCAACTGTCTCAGAAAATTTTGAAAAATCAACCATTGGATAATTTCAATGTCCTACTTCCAAAAATAATATTCATTTTATCAAAATAATTTTCTAAATATGTAATTTTTCACTTTTAAAATAAAAACTGACATTTATTGAAAATTGATGAGTTTTGATGAAAACAATTTTCAAACCTTAATAAAAAATAAATTTTACTTCATAAAAATTATACGATCATTTATATTTAATAAAATTAATTTAATAATAATATTTTATTAAAATTTTATTTATTTCAAAAATATGTTAATTTATAAAAATAGATTTCTTAATTTAATTCGAATACTCACCGAAAAAACTATTTGTGCTTTAAAAATCATTTACAAAGTAACAACAATAGAATGAAAGTATATTAATTATTATATAAAAATATAATTCACATAATAAAAATGCTACAGTCTTGTTAAATATTAATTTATTACACTAGAATACAACCTAAGAATAAGGTGTGTGGTGGTGGGGCTTTCATGGGGCCGTTCAGTGAACATTGTTTGGGACGTGATCTCGACGATCTTGAACTTCTCCCATACATGGTTTCTATCATGCTTAAGTTATTAGATCTCAACTTGGGATTGGTCTAGGGAAATTCCCAAAAATTCTATCTCCCTTAGAAGCTCTAATAAATGGGATTCATAGTTGAAAATCGTACTAGTTGAGGCCATCACTTCCTTTGTTTGTGCCAAAAAGGATTTGTAAAAACCCTATATTTATACTAGTCATGTGATAACTATTCAATGAATATATTATCAATGGTAAGGATACTTAAGAGTCATTTAAATCCAATTAGATATAATAAAACAAAAGGAGTGCATGTGTTTTTTATATTCATAAGATATTTAATTAAAAGAAAGTGAATTTTATTCATAAATGTTCAGGTCATTGCGCTTATTGTGTTTCCCAACTCACCACGCAAAAATATATATGGGAAAACCATAATAAATTGTCATCCATCCCTACCATCAGAAATACATTGAATGGATTCACATCCACCATAAAATCATGAACTAAGGACAACTTTTCTTTTCCTTAAATCCCATTTCCATTCCCAAAATTTAAATTTAATTTAAAAAACAACAAACTAATGATGACTTATAACTCACAACATCCAATCCATTTATCATGTCATATCGGACCATCCCTAGTTGAATCATCCTGAAAACACCCAACTCTCATTGTTGGTGTGTTACCAATTTACTCAGCCATGATGCCTTCATGCTTAAAAGAATTCCATGATCATTCAATCTCACCTACCAAAGTCCATACCAGATTCCCAGTGAGATTCTGGCACCAAACATCATTTTCCCTGGAACCACTGTTGTACCTCAATATACCATTAAATTTATCTAACACGATTACATCAGATTACTTTTAGAACCACCTTGAGCCTAGATCCAATGCTCATCTCGTTCCATCACCACATCCAATTATTTTCCATCACTCTCCATAGAAATCAAGATTACACCTATATGGATCATTATTGGAACCCTAGGGCTACCTTGACCACCCATGGTCCACTATAGACACTTTAAAATCTTATAGAATGAGGGTTATACACCAACAAATAACATATCACTCCACACCTTAGGTGTGTCTTTGGCACTATTTTCCTCAAGAACACCAATCCGACACAAACCAAACAACAACAACTATCAAACCTAGGAATTGGATGCAAACATCTCACCCTCACTTGATTAAAAAAATTATACATTATTTAACATCCATTCCCCACTTCCGATAATCTAACCTGTGACATTCATCAACATCTGGTCCTTCACAAGGACCTCACTCACAAATGGTTGGTGGCTTACATCCCACCGTCTAGTTTAACTTAACTTTCTCTAAGGGAAGAACCTACAATATGGATATTTATTTAACCCAAAGAAAAAGCTTTAAGTAGCATGGAATATACAAAAACATCTCCCAGTTCACTTAGTATGATGTCACAATATTAGGCATGATCGTATTTAATATGAGAGTACACTAAGATGTCAATGATGAATACCACCACAACTAATTAATTACCAATGTCACCTCTCATTATAGGGACACATTAAACCCCATGTAAGTCCTTAACTTCCTATCCCAAAAATGTATCATCAACACCCAACCACCAAAATCTGGTGGGATTGACAAACAAAACCCCCCACCGCCTCAAGACTCTCTAGCAAGTAGTTGTGAACCAACATTTACTTTTCCACTATCACTGGCCCACCACTCTAACTCTTCTAGAATGATAGTTGTGATTCACAACAGAAACACAATGATCCATCATAATGATCCAAAACTAAATGGTTTTATGTATAACTAGAACTCATCACCTTAATTTCATAAAAAATGACAGACCCTTTCTCCCAAGAAACCTATCCTTCTACCCCAAATGGAATCACGAATCTCTAGCATGTGCCCAACATCTGAACCTCATTAGTACCCTCAAGGTCATGCACTTTCCTATAATCATTCATTGAACCTAAATCAAGATCCCATGGGCTGTAAATCAATAGAAATCACCCCAAAATACCACTCACAAAAATATCCATACCTCCCAGTCCTTTATCCAAATTAGACTCGAGGTATCATCAACATTTCCATCAAACAACCCAACCTTTCATACTAAAAATCCTAATCACATGAAAAAATATCACCCCAGAATCCATTTCTATATAAAAAACATCAATACACTCTTTGGTCACCCTTTTATATCTCATCCATGGCCAACACCGATTCAATCATTAAACTTCATAAAAATAGCTAGGTTAGACACCTGAATGGCCTTTACCTTCACAATCAACCTTACTACCAACCACAAGCACTCAATTGCTTCATGGAGAAGAAAACCAAGGCTTTTCCATGCCTCTTACTAAAAATATCTGGATCATACTGTGCATTGATTCCATCTCTAAAACATTCACCTATGCTCCAAATTCCATCTAACCCTAAATTCTAAGATAACCTTCCTCAGGGTCAACCTTGATTTCCCCAAACCACTTAATATTCCACTTATACCACTTGGAAAAACCTTCACTAGGAAATACACTCTGTGTGCTACTAGAAAAATCCAAAAACTTACACCTATGCCTTACACACCCAAAGGCACTAGAAACCCATACGAACCCTCTCACAGGTCACCCTCAAAGGTCAAATAGAACCAACTCCCTAAAATGGATGAACATATATCTATGGCCACTGGATCTCCCTCTAAGATATTCCGATCGAACATCAAATGAGTTACTACTCACAGGTGGAATTCCTTCCCACATTCCAAAACAAATGACATCAAACACACCAAGGAGACCACTTTCCCTATCTCAGAACTATAGTTACACAACCACTTATAATGAAACCACAACCAAGTCACCTGTTTCAAGGTCCCACATGCAACCCACACAATTTTTACCCATGAAGGTTAACAACTCCACATTACCCAGCCACATCTAGAAAATCTAAAGGATAAATCACTACCAAGGTTACAAAAAGAACATCCCATTACCCAGCACATAAAAACCCATAATGGCCTTAATACCCAAAAAATATTGTCTCAAAACAAGGGAAATCTCAGATTCCAAACCACCCATACACAGGGCCAGAAAAAAATGCACAAGGGATACTCATTTCCAGCATCTCATGGTCCCGTAGTTTACTATTTCCCTTTATTATAAAAAATTTTCATTTTATAACCCAAGGATTTAAACTTTCCAAAAAAAGTTTATTGACCAATATTTTAAAATTCTTAGATTTATTCAATTTAACTACTCAAGGCTTTTTGTTAAACATCATTTCATTTAGAATTCAATCACAATCAATATATAAATAACCTATCAATCCTATGTGTATATCATGATACATGAACCCCCAAACCTCTATTTTCATATTATTATAAGATATAAAACCTCAAAAATCATTAAAATCACATCCAAGTGCACCAATAAAAGTGAAAATTTCAATAAATGGTTAAATAATAAAGAAATACATCATTTTCTAGCTCTGGAAACTTAGGTTTTCCCTCATACTTGGGGATCAGGCTCCCAGATAGGATCTCATTACCAAGATCTGATAATATCCTTGTATCATTTCTTCTATAACCCGACTTGTAAGAAAAAAAACCCTTCGTTAACACTTTGTAACATCCCAAACTGGGTTCCACTAATTCGCATCCACGAGATGGTTCACCACATGAACTCAGGCACACATCCTTGTACGCCAGAGGCTACCAGCCATTAGCACATGTCTAATGAGGTTGGTGGGGGTAACTATACCTTCTTATCAGAGTGATAAAAAAACCAAAGAAATAAAAATCAGTACAAATTTAAATAGGAATAATATAAAATAATTCCATTAATAACCTGAGTAAAACATGTAATGAAAAGAAGATTCATAAACTACTTGTTATACGATCATACAATAAAAAAACCAATTACCAAATCCAAGGAAAATATCCAAACATGGATCTGATCCTAATATGGTCTTAACATACCATGATCTAACCCATCAACCCATTCATAAACTAGAAATCAGGTCCTAGTCTAGAACCAACACCAGAAAGTAAGTTGCATCTTCTCAAGTACCCAAGTGTCATGGTGGTCTAAGAAGGGTGTGAGTACAAAATAGTATGCCACTAAAAATGGTGTCTAAATCAATAACATTATATTCAATAATGTATGAAGATATATAAAGGTGCATAAATAAATAAGTTAGCAAAGAAATCTTGTTTTACATAAAATCATTTACTAACTAGACATTTAAACCTTTATGTTTCATCATGTCATCTAAACACCCAACTATCTCTATACATTCCAAGATCCTAAGCCATATATCATAGGTTTTAACCATTTTTAATTCACTAGGGAAATTCATTTATCATCTACTTTAATTAAATGTACCCCATAACATCAGTGTTAGTACTTAAATCTAGGATTCAGTATGCCATGTCCAACCATCCCAACCAATGATGTAGAAAACCATGTCCATCATCCGAAAACATGATATAGAATGCCATGTCCATACCCTTGGTGTCAATAAAATCAGTCCAACCTCCTAAACTACAGCGCACTAAGGTTCTTGGAGAATCTGTATAACCCCCCAAGGGAGGCGAGCATCAGTCCAACATCCCACCGACCATGGGAGCCGAACACCCTATCGATCCACCCTAAATATCAATATGGAATGCCATTTATAACATACTCAACAATTTAATTATCAATGAATTCTATTTTTATCAAATAATTTTTCAATATTCAATTCTATTAATCATGTGTTCATTTTTCAAGGTCCCAAAATGTAACACCCGAGACTTTTATGAGAAATATTTTGTTTTTATATAAATCATCAAAGGAATCTTTTAATACACACAACACTAGCTTGTATTTCTTTACACGCAATCGCGACCTTCCTCGATAGCTTGTGTCGTACGTAACACCGAGTTTCACTAAACAACGACATGCTATTAAAATATTATTAAAACTAGCTGTTATGAATAGTAATACCCACTTTTTGAAATTTTGTAAATTTTATTTTTCAAAATGGACTTCATTTTTGGATTCGGAATATCGAAATTAGCCTAGGGTGAAATTTCGGTATTTTTCTGAAAACTTTCAATTTTTGATGAATAGTGAAAACACTGGGTTACTATTTAAAACCCGACTTTTTATTTAAATAATTATTTAGTTTATTTAAATTTATTTTAGGTAAAAATTGATACATAATACCTTTATAAGTTCAATGCAATTCATTGGAGTCATTTTATAATAATTTTAGATATATAAAAAGTTTATTGAACTTTTCACCGTCTTTTACCCACCTCCTAGAAGAATTTGCAAATTTACATAAAACTTAATATTACAGCTTCTGTGAGTGGAATTTCGAAAATCTGAGAGACACGGTTAATATCAAGGACTAAAATTTGGTTCAATGAGATGAAAATAATTTTTGGTGAACAGTAACTTTTTACTTTTTTTTACCACGGTTAAAAGTAAATAGGGAAATTAAGGGTAAAAATGTTATTATTATTTCCCTAAAACATGTCCTAATTCTATTTTATAAGTGTAATTTGACCAAAAACAACCTTAGGAATAAAATACGACCATTTAGGCCCACTTGAATTAGATTTGTACATTTATTATTAATTTATTTAAAGAAGGGTTAAAATAGTTAAAATCAAAGTTTAATAACTAAATCATTTTTAATATAGGGTTATACATAAGATAATTTCGACTATAAATATTCATTAGAAATATAAAAATATTTCCTACATAATTCTATTTTATTTGTAATTTTTAAACAATAAATAAGTTAATTTATTTATGACACAATGATGATGCAATAATTATCTTATTAATGAAATATTAATATAATTGATGTTATAAATACCCAAATAAATGTATTTTGAGACTTTTTATGAATTAAAATAAATTTCTAGGTTAATATGACATGTTAGTATTGATTTAATTAACTTTTTTCAAACTAATCCTTCTGGTATGATTTCCAAAAAAATCAATTATCAAATAGTGTCAAAATTGACATAAAATAGTTTCTAAAACAAATATTATATTATTAATTGTTATTTTATTCCTAAAAATATAAGGGTCGGCCAAATGACTTAGATAAGGTTATATATATTAATAATAAACAACTTGGGGTTCGTTTGGCTTGTTATAGTAAGTTTATCAACCTTATAGTGTAAGAAAACAAGAAGACACAGTAAAAGTTAAATTATCTAACTTAAAGTTAAATCTAAATGATAAGGTTAAAATAGAAACCTAAAATTGTCTAAATTCTATTGTATAAGAGGATTTCGACCCATCCCCCACCTTATCTTCTAAATAAATCAATTTTGAGCTTTTAAAAACCGAATATGAGTTTATAATAAAATAATATTTTTATTTTTTCCAATGGTGCCCCTCTCCTCCCTTATAAAAGGGCACCTCCTCCCTCTCTTCCTCACACCACTTTGAGACTTCAAGCTCGGCCAAAACCTGCCAAATTTTCTTGTCCACTTCCATAGAAACATCCTAGAGGTCCTGGTATTATTCAAAGACCAATTTTAGTGCCCTAAGAGGAGGTCTCAAAGAGGCGCTTCAAAGAAGAGGTAATGTCCATTACTGATTCTTTCAACTTTATTTATTCTTCCACTTCTTCTTCTTTAGTTGTTTCATTATGAAGTAATAACATAAGTATCACTCATATACTGATATGTTATTATAAGTATGAAACAACCCTATTTCACCATCTATCCATCCTACATAAAATGAAATCACCGCGCGTGCGTACGTACGAAATACCGTCTCCACGCCGTGGTGTAATCTATTTTCCACCACCACCTTACTTGGATGGGTATAATGGTGTAAATAATAACTATATATTTTTATTGTAAAGTGATATTTATTCTGAAATAGTATACATACACTCTAATACAATTCCACGATCATGGGAACGATATCATCGCTCGTGCGTACGTACGGAATAACGTCTCCACGATGTGATGCGACTCGTTCTACGTGATCTTCATTGCATAATGATTATATAAATGAATTGAATGAATGAATATGATATATATTACAATAATAACATTCTGGAAATGAGGTATCTATAAACAAAAGAGAATAATAAGAATTTATTCGACAAAACACGCATAAGAACAAAAAGTAATAAACACCCGAATAACAAGTAGCAATGAAAGATTACTAATAAGAAGCTAAGAATATGGCCATATATGATATCATAACAATGATTATGATTCTGAAATAAGTCAATGACATTATTTAAAACATTATACAGAAGGTTCAGACACTTACGAAGCAAATTGCACCTAAGGTAAGGGAAAATCTCGCAATCTCATTTTTATCCGAGATTGTTTATACTTCAGAATTTATTGGGGAATATTTATCATCCACATCCATGTTTCCTCAATATTTAATATTTATATCCTTATACAATAATTTATATCTAATTTTACCCTTCGGTGAGTTTTTAGTAAAAGATATGAAAGGAATCTTTTGTCGTTTTTCGTACGAGGTACTTTTTGACTTTTTCGACAAAAGTACGAGAAGAATGTTTTTTTATCTTATACGGAATGAATGGATTTTTAGAACATTATTTCCATGAAGATTCCTTTACAGTTTTTCAAGTTTATTTTTAATCAACTTCTTTTAGTTCAAAATTATATGACATGTTAAGAAAGGAAAATGTTTTTGAAGTAGAAAGGATATTTTCCTCAAGAATGGAATTCAAGTGTTTTATCAAAATTATTTTCCATATAAGATAATATAGGGTTATATTTATATATCTATTATTAAATTGACTTGATTATGTTGTGATGGAATTATTTTTATCTTATATGAATTGTTTTATGATTTCACGATGTTTAAGAATCCCATTTTTATTACATGGGTTATGCAATGATGTATGATTTATGATTTTTTGTGGAACACATAAGAATGGTTTCATTATGAGATGGGTGGGACCTATATCTCCCTCAAATGAATTGGGTAAAGATTTATATCTCATGAGATAGACATGGCCGGGACAGCAGGTTAAACGGGTTCAGTGAAACAGGACTGAAACGAGGAGTGAACTCAGTTCAGAAATGGACTTTGTCCGCTAAGATAGTCTTGGCTATGAGTCTTGACTACTGAGAAATGACTCTCTATGATTATGTGTGTATTACAAAAAGTTTCATGTTTTAAGTTATGATTATTTGGATTACATTTTACTACTATGATTTTTCCCATGTTATGAGATTATGATCTCTTTTGCAGGTTAAGATTTCCAAAATGTTATGTTCTTATGAATATGATGTGATTGATATTTCTTTTGTATACCATTACTAAGCATTTGAGATCACCCTTTTGTATGTTTTCTTTCCCCCTGGTCTAGAAGAAGGTTATTAAGTAGGAAATGCCAAAAGGGACTCTAGATATGATGAAATAAATGGGAGACAATGTAGATGCTTTATGAACTAGTTGTTTATGTTTCCCAGTTTCTAAAGACACTATACCTATACGGTCCTATCCTTGTTTTGTTATATGTTGTAATAAGTGTGCTTCAATTTTGAAGTATTAACAATGTATGTAAAGTATGGGTCGTTATAGTTGGTATCAGAGGCAAAGGAGGTAGGAATGTATCCGATCCTTGGGAACTCTCACATGTGATCATTTGACGAAACATGGCTCTCCGCCCAAGGGCTTCATGAGAAAATGGCTGCCACTGGGGATGGTGGTGTGTCCCGCCCAGGGGGTGTAGCTGCCCATGGAGTGCACTGATAGGTATCAATTATAGTCCACTAGAAGTAATTCCAGACCGTTATAGTTGGTATCAGAGGAAAGGTATAGTCAACCTTTGGAAACTAGGATGTGAAAGACTTGTTAAGAACCCTAAGGATAAGTCTAAGCATAGAATAAAATCTTAGTGGTTTAGAAATGGCCATGAAAAACCTATGATAAGACCTTAAGTGTGAAATTTTATTGTTGATTATGTGTTTTTCCAATTATAATTAGTGTTGCTCACACTATTCTTCTTGGTTTTAGTCAATGGCTGGAACCCGAAGAAACTGTGTTAATGCGGAATGCGACGAGCAATGCAATGATTGTCCCCCTGAGCAACCAAACGTTATGGGAGCTGGAATGAAAAATCTTGTAGCTATGCACACATAACTTTCTCAAGCTATGAATCATGCAGGACTTCCAAACGAGCAAAAGAAGAAGAAACATTCTGTTGAATCCTTCATGAGGCTACGTCAACCTTCATTCAGCGGGTCTTCTGATCCATTAGTAGCTGAACAATGGATCAGTACCACTGAAAAGATATTTTCAGATCTTAAATGTTCTGAACATGATAAAGTCATCTTAGCAGTGTATCGTTTGGAAGGTGATGCTGATCAATGGTGGAATCTTATTAAGAATACGAGGCAAAGGGATGAAATTGAGTCCATGGAATGGGACGAGTTCAAGAATTTATTTTTCAATAAGTACTTCCCTCGTATTCTCTGAACAAAGATGGAGAAGGAGTTTCTTTAACTAAAGCAAAAGGATGATGAATCTTTTGGTTCCTATGCAGTAAATTTTACAAGACTTGCAAGGTATGCTTCTGGTATTATTATCCAACTTGAGAGTAAGAGCGGTCGATTTTTTAGTGGCTTAAAACCAAGTCTTCTAAGGGCGTTAGCCATAAGGGTCTTCAATATCTATGAGGAAATTGTTCGATGTGCTCTCAAGGTTGAGATTGAGATTGGTTTAACCCATCAGTCATATGGGTTTGATAAGAAGAGGAAAATGGAATTCAAAGGAAAATCTAAA
Organism: Viscum album; assembly: GCA_963277665.1. Lineage (NCBI taxonomy): Eukaryota > Viridiplantae > Streptophyta > Magnoliopsida > Santalales > Viscaceae > Viscum > Viscum album. The sequence continues at coordinate 580,828,806 of OY728130.1, read as the reverse complement.
CATCACACTGAAAAGAAGATGAGTTTTCCCTTATGCTCAAAGTGTGGAAAGAAACATGGAGGAAATTGTCTTAAGGGGAAAAGAAAATGTTATAAGTGTGGAAAAGAAGGTCATCAGGTGATTGAATGTCGAAACAATGGGAAGAAAATGTCTAATGATGCAAACAAAGGAATGGATACACAGAATGAATCTACTACACTTCAATGTTTCAAGTGCAAGGAAATGGGGAATTATGCCAATCAATGCCCAAATCCAAGGGTTGATGATGATGATCGACGTCAACAAACTCTTAAGGCTAAAGACAAAGGAAATTCACATGCAATTACTATCGACGATGTGGAGTACAACAATGAAGTTGTGAGAGGTACACTTACCATCCAATCTAAAGTATCAAATGTTTTATTTGATTCTAGATCTACCCACTCTTTTATTTCTGAAGAATTTTCTAAGGGTATCACCGTATTACCTCAACAATTAGATGTTGAGTTAGCTGTGAAAACTCCTAATGGCACAACAGTCGCATCAAAAGTTTATAATTCTTCTCTGATTGAAGTTTGTGGGAAAGTGCTTCCTACAAATATTGTGATCCTTCCTATAGTGGAATTTTATGTGATTCTTGGCATGGATTGGATATCTGTATATGGAGCTCATATCAATTTCCAAAGAAGGGAAGTCACATTTCATATTCCAGATCAATCTATGATCGTCTATCGATGCAAGGATGAACATAACCTTCCAGTGGAAATTTCTTACATCTTATGGGTTTTGATTCCACTAAATGAAGGTTATTTATCTCAAATGGTTGGTGAGAAACTCATGATTAAGAATACGCCCATTGTACGAGAGTTTGATGATGTCTTTCCGGAGGAATTTCCGGGTCTTCTACCAAATCGTGAAGTTTTCAATAGAATTCATACCAGGTGCTTTTCCTATTTCAAAGACACCTTATAGAATGACCCCAATTGAGTTGAAGGAATTGAAGAAGAAACTCCAAGAGAATCTTGATAAAGGGTTCATATTCCCTAGTGCATCACCTTGGGGAGCACATGTTCTTTTTGTTAAGAAGAAAGATAGATCAATGAGAATCTTCATTGATTATCGAGAACTTAACAAGATCACTGTCAAGAACAAATATCCTCTCCCACACATTGATGAATTATTTGACCAACTACGCGGAGATCAATACTTTTCCAAGATTGATCTTCATTCAGGGTATCATCAATTAAGGGTCAAAAGGGAGGATATACCAAAGATGGATTTCCGTACAAGGTATGGACACTATGAATTTATAGTGATGTGATTTGGTCTTACTAATGCCCCTGCTATCTTCATGGATCTGATGAATAGAGTCTTTAGAGACTATCTTGATCAGGTTGTGGTAGTCTTTATAGACGATATTCTTGTCTATTCAAAGATAAAGGAAGAACATGAAGATCACTTGAGAATTATATTGAAGACCCTAATAAAGGAGAAGCTTTATGCCAAATTTACCAAGTGTGAATTTTGGCTTCAAAAAGTTTCATTTTTGGGTCACATAATCTCAAAAGAGGGGATATCTATGGATCCAGCAAAAAAAGAGGTTATCGAAAGATGGTCGAGACCAACAACAGTAACCGAGATCCGAAGTTTTCTTAGCTTGGCTGGATATTACTAACTTTTTGTGAAAGATTTTTCACGATTATCTAATCTACTCACCAGGTTGACTCGAAAAAGAGTTATGTTTGTGTGGACAGAGGAATGTGAAGAGAATTTCAAGGAGTTGAAAAGAAGTTTATCTAGTGCACCTGTACTCACACTTCCTTGTAGTGGAGAAAGGTTTGTGATCTACAGTGATGCATCCAAGAAGGGGATGGGGTGTGTTCTTATGAAAAATGATAAGGTGATAGCCTATTTCTCATGACAGTTGAAAATATATGAGCAAAATTACCCAACTCATGATTTGGAGTTAGCTGTGGTAATCTTTGCATTAAATATTTGGAGGCATTATCTTTATGGAGAAAGGTGTGATATTTATACTGATCATAAAAGTTTAAAGTATATTTTCACACAAAAGGAGCTGAATATGCACCAAAGAAGATGGTTGGAGATGATTAAGGATTACGAATGCTCAATTCATTACCACCCTGGGAAAGCAAACAAGGTGGTAGATGCATTAAGTCGACAAGACCTTGTGAGTTTATCCATGATGAGGATCACAAAAGATCCAATATTTATGGATTTAAAAAGGATGGATCTTGGAATTATAATGGATGGGGAAAAATCATATCTTTCTCAAATGAATGTTCAACTATATATACATGTGAAGATTAAAGAGGCACAGAAAGAAGATGTAGAGTTACAAAAGAAGGTGAGAAATGTTCCTGAATTCAACCTTGATTGTGATGGGATAATAAAGTTCAAGAATCGGGTTTGTGTTCCTCCCATCCCTGAATTAAAGAAGGAGTTGCTGGATGATGCTCATAATTCTTCATTCTCTATTCATCCTAGATGCACGAAGATGTATAGGGATATGAAAGAGTACTTATAGTGGGATGGCATGAAAAGAGATGTTGCTGAATATGTCTCTCGATGCTTGGTTTGTCAGTAAGTTAAAGCTGAGAGACAGAAGTCTAAGGGGATGTTACAACCATTACCCATACCTAAATAGAAATGGGAAAACATCACTATGGACTTTGTCACTGGACTTCCTAAAACATCCAAAGACAATAATGCTATCTGGGTCATAGTTGATCGTCTTACAAAGTCTGCACACTTAATTTCTATTAGAGAGGATTTCTATCTGGATCAGCTTTCCATGATATATGTGTAGAAAGTGGTAAGATTTCATGGAGTACCACTTTCCATTATATCTGATCGGGGTCCGAGGTTTACCTCAAAGTTTTGGCGAAGTCTTCAGCATACTCTGGATACAGAGTTGAGTTTCAGCACTGCTTATCATCCTCAGACAGACGGTCAGTCTAAGAGGACAATTAAAACTCTAGAAGATATATTGATTTAATTAACTTTTTTCGAACTAATCTTTCTGTTATGATTTTCACAAAAATCAATAACCAAATAGTGTCAAAATTGACATAAAATAGTTTTTAAAACAAATATTATATTATTCCAAAAAATATAAGTTTCTTCCAAATGACTTAGATAAGGTTATATATATTAATAATAAACAACTTGGGGTTCGTTTGGCTTGTTATAGTAAGTTTATTAACCTTATAGTGTAAGAAAACAAGAAGACACGGTAAAAGTTAAATTATCTAACTTAAAGTTAAATCTAAATGATAAGGTTAAAATAGAAACCTAAAATTGTCTAAATTCTATTGTATGAGAGGATTTTGACCCATCCACCACCTTATCTTTGAAATAAATCAATTTGGATCTATTAAAAACCAAATATGAGTTTATAATAAAAAAATATTTTTAGTTTTTAAAAAGGTGCCCCTCTCCTCCCTTATAAAAGGGAACATCCTCCCTCTCTTCCTCACACCACTTTGAGACTTCAAGCTCGGCCAAAACCCACCAAATTCTCTTCTCCACTTCCCTAGAAACATCCTAGAGGTCCTGGTCTTCTTCAAAGACCAATTTTAGTTCCCTAAGAGGAGGTCTCAAAGAGGTGCTTCAAAGAAGAGGTAATGTCCATTACCGATTCTTACAACTTTATTTCTTCTTCCACTTATTCTTATTTAGTTGTTTCATTATGAAGTAATAACATAAGTATCACTCATATAATGATATGTTATTATATGTATGAAACAACCCTATTTCACCATCTATCCATCCTACGAAAAACAAAATCACCGCACGTGCGTACGTACGGAATAACGTCACCACGCCGTGGTGTAATCTATTTTCCACCACCACCTTACTTGGATGGGTATAATGGTGTAAATAATAACTATATATGATTATTTTAAAGTGATATTGATTCTGAAATAGTATACATACACTCCAATACAATTCCAGGATCATGGGAACGATATCATCGCTCGTGCGTACGAACGGAATACCGTCTCCACGATGTGATGCGACTCGTTGTACATGATCTTCATTGCATAATGATTATATAAATGAATTGAATGAATGAATATTATATATATTACACTAATACCATTATGGAAATTAGGTATCTATAACCTAAAGAGAAAAATAATAATTTATTCGACAAAACACGCATAAGAACAAAAACTAATAAACAGCCGAATAACAAGTAGCAATGAAATATTACTAATAAGAAGCTAAGAATGTGGAAATATATGATATCATAACAATTAGTATGATTTTGGAATAAGTCAATGACATTATTTAAATCATTATACAGGAGTTCCAGACACTTATGAAGCAAATCGGACCTAAGGTAAGGGAAAATATCACAATCTCATTTTTATCCGAGATTGTTTATACTTCGGAATTTACTGGGGAATATTTATCATCCACATCCATGTTTCCTCAATATGTAATATTTATATCCTTATACAATAGTTTATATCCAATTTTACCCTTCGGTGAGTTTTTAGTAAAAGATATGAAAGGAATCTTTTTTCGTTTTTCGTACGAGGTACTTTTTGACTTTTCTGACAAAAGTACGTGAAGAATGTTTTTTTAACTTATATGGCATGAATGGATTTTTAGAAAATTATTTCCATGAAGCTTACTTTACAAGTTTTCAAGTTTATTTTTAATCAACTTATTTTAGTTCAAAATTATATGACATGTTAAGAAAGGAAAATGTTTTTTAAATAGAAAGGATATTTTCCTGAAGAATGGAATTCAAGTGTTTTATCAAAATTATTTTCCTTCTAAGATAATACATGGTTCTATTTATATCCCTATTATTACATTGATTTGATTATGTTGTGATGGAATTATTTTTATCTTATACTAATTGTTTTATGATGTCACGATGTTTAAGAATCCCATTTTCATTACATGGGTTATGCAATGATGTATTATTTATGATTTTTTGTGGCACACATAAGAATGGTTTCATTATAAGATGGATGTGACCTATATCTCCCTCAAATGAATTGGGTAAATATTTATATCTCATGAGATAGACATGGCTAGAATGGCAGGTTAAACCGGTTCAGTGAAAATGGACTGAAACGAGGAGTGAACTCGGTTTAGAAATGGACTTTGTCCGCTAAGATAGTCTTGTCTATGAGTCTTGACAACTAAAAAATGATTCTCTATGATTATGTATGTATGCCACAAAGTTTCATGTTTTAGGTTACGATTATTCGGATTGCATTTCACTACTATGATTTATCCCATGTTATGAAATTATGATCTCTTTTACAGCTTAAGATTTCTAAAATGTTATGTTCTTATGAATATGATGTGATTGATATTTCTTTTGTATACCCTTACTGAGCGTTTGAGCTCACCCTTTTGTATGTTTTCTTTCCCCCAGGCCAGGAAGAAGGTTATTAAGTAGGAAATTCTAAAAGGGACTCTAGATATGATGAAATAAATGAGAGACAATGTAGATTCTTTATGAACCAGTTGTTTATGTTTCCCAGTTTCTAAAGACACTATACCTATACTATCCTTTCCTGCTTTTGTTATATGTTGTAATAAGTGTGCTTCAATTTTGAATTATTAACAATGTATGTAAAGTATGGGTCGTTATACAAAATATCTTCAAAACAAAACATATCTCCACAAATCCCGACCATTTTTGTCATGTCATAAAGATACTCAAAACAAATATCTACATTAAAAATTTGTAATCCACCCTTTAAACCATGGATCTTGCCCTTTTAGAAACCAAACTAGGTCTAAGACCTCAATTTTCCATTAAACCCATTAAAATACCTCTTAATGTATTTTCACAGAAATAGAAAAACACATATTCATTTCAAATCAACATTTAAAACCCATTTTGAATAGATTTTAAATAACCTTGAGGCCAACAACCCAATTTAAAATATAATCCACTTCAAAACATAATTTCCATTCATTAAAAACCACAACCAGATCAAAATACCAAAAAAATCATATAAACCATTTGAAAAACCTCTCGTTATAACACAAAATCTTCTTAAATAAGAGATTTCATATCCACCTATTTATGTCATAATACTTCTTCCCATACAAATGAAATTTTTTACTTTCCCCATAAATCATAAGAATTAAAATTAAGACTCATTAACCCCATATGTTATATATCTCATGATTTTCAATTTTATTACATCACTAAAAACGGTTTGATATACACCATAAGTTGCCCTAGGCTCTTTCTAAAATCATCAACGAGCCCAACGGGGTCCATGAAGGGTCTCACTCATTAATTTATGGTTAGAAATTACTTTCCATGACCCAATACGTGAAAATTAAAAAAGTTAGTGTATTGAAACACCATATACACATGAAAAACATTAAAAATATGGGAAAAATCTTATATACCACCGACCTCATGCTCGTAGACAACCACCAATCCAACATTGACCCTTGATTCAAGCTTAAACAACAGAAAAATCCCAATCATTGAATCTCCTAGAAAATAGATTTCATGAGATTAATAAAGAGAGGAATATCCTAAAAATACTCTTCTATAAAATTTATGTAAACAAAATCAAATACTTACTTAGAGATTCGATTCATAGTTAACGACACTCCAAATACCTAATAATTGAGGAAGAAACATCTATAGAGGAGGGGAGAACTACTAGTTTGTAGACTAGGATGTTGGGGGTTTAACAGGGAAGAATGTTGGAGGATAAATATTTAATATAGTGTGGGAAAAATTTGAATTTACCCACTTTTAATATGTTCATGATTTGGTCGCACAATTGACAAACCATGCACTAACCATACAGTTCCCTCTATCTAAGTGGAAACTAGGGTGCACGATATGTATAGCCTCCCACATGATTTGATAAACCATAGAGAGGCCATGAAATCACTACTATCCAATGTTAGATTGATCCACATGGTATCTTAGGCTTCCTCACATAGTTTTCTAACTATTATCTTCTATCCATCGAGTCACACGGTCATGGAACAGAATTAGTACTAATCATGCACCAGCCATTCACCTTGCACTGTACGACCCCCTTTATCAACTTTTACTGTCCCAAACCCATAAGAAACCCATGATAACTTTTAAATTCTCCAGAATCACTCCATTACCCAAATTAAAATAAGTTTAACCAAAATTTTAAGCATAGATGTACCTCATCAAAGTGCTAGGATCTTTCAACATAGCTGCATGTAGTTCTTGTGCACAGATTCTTTGGATGAAACACACTTTACTAGAATATGGATATCAATTTTGACATGTACCTATAAATTGTGATAATAAAAGTGATATAAAAATTTTCAATAATATTGTGTCTCACTATAGGAAAAAACATATTGATATAAGAGATCACTTTTTGAGAGACCATTTTCAAAAAGTTGATATAACTATCAAATTAATTAATAATGAACTTTGGATTTATAACATATTCACTTATCCATTAATTTTTGAGAGAATGTGATATATCATACATGAACTTGGAATGATTATTTTTTCTTAATCTTTTATTCTTGAATTTATTTTACTTATAACAGAGGTGAATCACAAAGCCTCGTTATGATAGCTTCCTACTATAGCTATGCTACCATGGAATGCTATTATGGTATTCTAACATTGACATGATACCATTAAGATACACCATTTAGTTTCTTTCATTACCAATATATTATGTTTATTTTGTCAATATATTACTATCATGGCATGCTACCATGGTTTGCTACCATTTGTATAATACCGTTAGGATCTACTATTCAATTGTAACCGTCCTGTAACAGCCCGAGATTTTATAAAAAAATTTTCTTTTTAATTTCATTAATGTCTTGTGTTGTACGCTACACAAAAAGGAGCTTGCTCAAAACACATCCTTGACTTTCCTTGCATTACACGCAATCGCGACCTTCCTCGATAGCGTGTGTAGTACGCAATACCGAGTTTCACTAAACAATGATATGCTATTAAAATATTATTAAAACTAGCCATTATGAATAGTAATAACAACTTTTTGAAATTTTTTAAATTTTAGTTTTCAAAATGGACTTCATTTTTGGATTCGGAATATCGAAATTAGCTTAGGGAGAAATTTTAGTACTTTTCAGATAACTTTCATATTTTTGATGAATAGTGAAAATTACTAAATTGTAATTAAAAACAACTTTTTTCAATCGAAATAATTAATAGTAATAAATTATTAATTTGAGTGGTTTTAAAATATATTTAGAATATATTTTTACAATTTAATACAATGTTGGTCATTGGATGTAATTTCACATTTAAACCAGACATAAACAAGTGTCAATCTTTTGATAGTTATTATCTCTTAAAAACACGCTATTTGTTTTGACGACGGGATTTAATTTTTAAATTAATTAATGCAACTGATATGTTTTGAATTTGGTAAAATAGATATAATTTTTGAATTCACAATATCAAATATTGCTTAGGCCTAATTTTTGGTATTTTTTTTGGAAACTTTCATTTTTTTGAAGAATAGTGAAACCACTAAGTGGTAGTTAAAAAAATGATTTTTTCATAAAACCAAATTTTTCCACTTCTGTTAGTGGAATTTCAAAAATCCGAGAGTCACAGTTGATGTCAGTAAGTAAAATGTGGTTCAATGAGATGAAAATAATTTTTGGTGAATAGTAACTTTTTACTTTTTTTACCACGGTTAAAAGTAAATAGGGTAATTAAGGGTAAAAATGATATTATTATTACCCTAACACATGTCCTAATTCTATTGGACAAGTGTAATTCGACCAAAAACAACCTTAGGAATAAAATATGACCATTTAGGCCCACTTGGATTAAATTAGGACATTTATTATTAATTTATTTAAAGAAGGGTTAAAATAGTTAAAATCAAAGTTGAATAAGTAAATCATTTTTAATATGGGGTTATACATAAGATATATTCGATTATAAATATTCATTATAAATATAAAAAGATTTCCTACATAATTTAATTTTATTTGTAATTTTTAGACATTAAATAATTTAATTTATTTATGACACAACGATGATGCAGTAATTATCTTATTAATGAAATATTGACATAATTGATGTTATAAATACCCAAATAAATATAATTTGAGACTTTTTATGAACTAAAATAATTTTCTAGGTTAATATGACATGTTAGGATTGATGTAATTAACTTTTGTCGAAGTAATCATTCTGTTATGAGTTTCAAAAAAATAAACTATTGAATAGTGTTAAAATTGACATAAAATAGTTTTTAAAACAAATATTATATTATTAATTGTTATTTTATTCCTAAAAATCTAAGGTTCGGCCAAATGACTTATATAAGGTTATATATATTAATAAAACAAAACTTGGGGGTCGATTGGATGTATATGGTAAGTTTATTAACTATATAATATAAAAATACAAAGTGACATGGTAAATGTCAATCTAATTAACTAAGAGTTAAAACTAAAAGATAAGGTTAATATAATGACCTAAACTTGTCTAAATTCTATTTCATGAGAGGATTTCGACCCATCCCCACATTAGCTTAGAAATAACTCAATTTGTAGCTATTTAAAACCGAATTTGGCTTTATAATAAAATAATATTTTTAGTTATTCCAAAGGTGCCCCTCTCCTCCCTTATAAAAGGGCACCTCCTCCCTCTCTTCCTCACACCACATTGAGCCTTCACGCTCGGCCAAACCCTGCAAAATTCTATTCTCCACTCTCTTAGAAACATCCTAGAGGTTCTGGTCTTCCTAAAAGACCAATTTTAGTGCCCTAAAAGGAGATCTCAAAGAGGCTCTTCTAAGAAGAGGTAAATGTCCGTTACCGATTCTTTCAACTTTATTTCTTCTTCCACTTCTTCTTCTTAGGTTGTTTCATTATGAAGTAATAACATCAGTATCACTCATATACTGATATGTTATTATAATTATGAAACAACCCTATTTCACCATCTATCCATCCTACGGAAAATGAAATCACCGCGCGTGCGTACGTACGGGATACCGTCTCCACGCCGTGGTGTAATCTATTTCCACCACCACCTTACTTGGATGGGTATAATGGTGTAAATAATTACTATATATGACTATTGTAAAGTGATATTGATTATAAAATAGTATACATACACTCCAATACAATTCAACGATCATGAGAATGATATCATCGCTCGTGCGTACGCACGGACTACCGTCTCCACGACGTGATGAGATTCTTTCTCCACGTTAACAATTCATGAGTGATTATAAAGTATATATATAATAAGTAATCATTAAATATATGACATAATAATGATACTGGATTTATGTGTATATATATGTATTTCATCTACTTAATTCCATTCAACTCAATAAGGAAACGAAAGCAGCGTTCATGCGTACGTACTGTCTACCGTCTCCATGAACGGTGTATTTCTTTACATTTACTGATCTATTATATATATGTATATTCTGAATATAAATTATATATAAATCATGTTTTATATTCTGTAATTAATTAATCATGATCTAAGTAATCATATGAATAATTACAAGTCAAAACACGGACGACAAATGAAACGATTTTACCCAAAACGCTCTTTAACATGGAATTTTCAAACGAACGGGTAATATAAAGCCATAAGTGAACCATATATGATATCATAACAATGATTATGATTTTGGAATAAGTCAATGACATTATTTTAATCATTATACAGGAGTTTCAGACACTTACGAAGCAAATCGGACCTAAGGTAAGGGAAATATCACAATCTCATTTTTATCCGAGATTGTTTATACTTTGGTATTTACTGTGGTGTATTTTATCATCCACATACATGTTTCCTAAATATGTAATATTATTTCCATCCACCTACAATTTTTCAAATCCAATTTTACCCTTCAGTGAGTTTTTAGTAAAAGTTATGAAAGGAATATTTTGTCATTTTTCGTACGAGGTACTTTTTGACTTTTCTGACAAAAGTACGAGAAGAATGTTTTTTTAACTTATATGGCATGAATGGATTGTTAAAACACTATTTACAAGAATATTACTTTACAAGTTTTCAAGTTTATTTTTTATCAACTTCTTTTAGTTTAAAATTGTATGACATGTTATGAAAGGAAAAATGTTTTTAAAGTAGAAAGGATATTTTCCTCAAGAATGGAGTTCAAGTGTTTTATCAAAATTATTTTCCATCTAAGATAATAAAGGGTTCTGTTTTTATCCCTATTATTACATTGATTTGATTATGTTGTGATGGATTTTTTTTTAATTCCTTTATATTATATGAATTGTTATATGATGTCACGATGTTTAAGATTCCCATTTTTATTACATGGGTTATGCTATGATGTATGGTTTATGATTTTGTGGCACACATAAGAATGGTATCATTATGAGATGGGTGGGACCTATATCTACCTTCAATGCATTGGGTAAAGATTTTATATCTCATGAGATAGACATGGATGGAATGGTAGGTTATACCGGTTCAGTGAAACAGGACTGAAACGAGGGTGACTCGGTTCAGAAATGGACTTTGTCCACTAAGATAGTCTTGGAAATGAGTCTTGACTAATAAGATATGATTCTCTATGATTATGTGTGTATGCCACAAAGTTTCATGTTTTAAGTTATGATTTTTGGGATTACATTTCACTACTATGATTTATCCCATGTTATGAAATTATGATCTCTTTTGCAGGTTAAGATTTCCAAAAGATATGTTCTTATGAATATGACGTGATTCATATTTCTTTTGTTTACCCTTACTGAGCATTTGATCTCACCCTTTTATGTTTTCTTTTCCCTAGGACATAAAGAAAGTATTTAGGTTTAAAAAAAAGAAGATCTTTATGGGAGATGTTGAAGATTTTTCACCACGATTAGAAGATTATATTCCGAGTTTCCAAAGACACTAAACTATTACGGTCCTTGTGTGTGTGTTTTTGTTATGTACTAAGTATTCCGCAAAAGTAATGTAATGTCTATGTACGTCAAGCTTAGGGTCTCTACACGTCCGAAATGATATAATTTATATTTTTTAATTAAAGTTATTATTTCACTTGAATTTTTATTATTGGTATTATTTTTATTTAAATTATATTTTCAAACCCCAAAATGATAAAAATTCTTAAATAAGAGTATGAATTATAATTCAATCTCATGAATTCCCTATTGAAACAATTTTTTTTCACTTGACCCCTAACTCATCACATTCAACCTATAACCCTTGAACCAGTGAAATAATGGTAAGAGTGAAGTGCACTAGTAGATCTCTTGATGAGTCATGTATTAGAGATAAGTATAAAGGAAAATAAAGTCAGTATTTTGAATTGAAAAATCCTCATCTTGTTCCTCGAGTAGTTGTTGTTGAGAAGGAAATAGATGAAACTTTCTTATCTTCCAGAAAGTCACTTGTATGGAATGTAATCTAGGAACAGGGATGGGAAAAATGGTTTTCAATAAATGAAATACCTTTCTACCCTATTATGATTTATGATTTCTATATGTTCACCGAGATTAAGTTTAAAGATAAGAAGGATGTTATCATAAAAGTTGTGGATGTAAAAGAGCTTGTGATTTCTTCAAAATAGTGGGATAAGTTCATGAGAGTTCCTCATAATGGAATTTATGAGGATTATCATGTTTCCTTTACCATTAATTTTGAGAACTTTTTGTTTGAGGATGCCCTATTTAAGATCTCAAGGAATTCCATCGGGATAAGAACTACTGCTGTTGAATTGGATGGATAGTGTTAGTTTCTCTTCAAGTTTTTCCAATATTTACTATTTCCTAGGAAGGGATACTTCAGTATCATGAGGCATAAAGAAATTTTTGTTATATTTATTATGAAAAGGGGATAAAAAATCAATCTATGTAGGTATTTTATGGTGAACATGATGGATTTTCACAAACCATATTTGTTATCTAATTCCCTTTCATACCATAAGCCAATCTCTTCTCTATTGTATTATAGAGGATTTGTTCATGATGGAAAAAAAGAGGTAAAAAAATGTGGTGGATTCTACATCAATCATATCAAATATAAGAGGATGAAAGTAAATTGGAACCTTTGGCTGAAAGTATGGGTATTGGAAATTGATAGATTATTTGAGAAATTCAACCTAGTAGAGAATCCTTATAGACCAATAAATTTAGTTGATCCTAGATTGAATCCATATAAAGTAGTGGAGTATTCTTTTGATGAAAAATATGAGCCTATAGTGAGTGTTTATATTGAATAGAGGGAATATTCAAATGTTTTAGAGGAATATGTTCATGTTTTAGTAGAATAAGAAAGTGATCTTAAAATTTTTTAGGAGTCTGAATGTATCATATAGACCTCCTAACCAACCTATACATCTGCATACAAAAGTTATATTACTAGAATAAGATGAAACAAAAGATACTGATGTTTTTAATGGTTCCCAGTTAAAAAGATCTACTTTAGAGAGTCCAAAAGTGTTGTTGAGTTATTTTAGGAATATGAGTTGGATGTTTATATTGGAGATGAAGATGAGGAATCAAATCCTTTTTTAACTATTTCTAAATATTATAGCACTATCAATAAATATTGGGATAGTGTAAACCAACATGATTGAGTGAGTCAGGTTTCTAAAAATCATGGTAGGCCAAATGCTTCAGATAAAGGTGAGGATGATGCATCAAATAAGGGGGATAAATCCAGCGAATCTTTTGTGTTGGGGATCACTTACTATAACTTAGATGATTGATATGATGACGATGATAGAGATGATGATGAAGATAAGATAATTCCACCAGATCATGGTGAACATACCATCTGAGTTTCTTAAAAAGATCATAAGGGATCATTAGTAGATCAGATTGATAATACATAGCTTTTGGATCCTTTTTATTCCAGTGCACCTATTGTAGAAACTGGTCATGAGGATGCATCTTTCCCTAGTTTGAAGAGGTCTTTACCAAATCCTTCTACTACTCCTCCTTTTCCTACCAGTTATCTAAAAATAGGAATCCTGAATACATTTAATGTATATTTTGTATCTGATATCATTGGATTGCTGAAGTCTTATTCCTCCCAAGATAAGAAACTAAGTGAATTTAAAACATATTTAATAGTTTCATTGGTAGCATCTCATCTCCAAAACACAATCCTCCCAAGTATTGGAGGTATAGATGTAGATAATAAGAATTTGGTGTAATAAATCAATTTAATTCCTTGAAATTTAGAGGACATGAGAACTAGTTTTACATAGAGAGAACTTTCTATTATATAGAGGCCATAATCTTTGTATACATTATAATTTTATCCTTCCAGAGATCCTTCTACATTCTTTTCCACCTCTGGTGATGATGAGATTATAAGATACATAATATGATAATATTTGGAAGTAGTATTGTCCAACTCTTATACCTATCTTTTGGATGAACTTTGATAGATAAAATCCCATGGTGAGTATATTTTCAATCATGTCATAGAATGATTAAATGAATTTAGAAGTGATATAGAAACAATCACTAAATCCATAAAGTATTATCTATATGAGATCATTACCAAACATGAACTTAACTATCATTTTATGTTCTTATCTAAGAATATGATGATACTTCATATTACTAAGGATTTAAAAGAAAAAGTGAATAAGTTTAAATATTTATCACCCTTGATCAAGATTTTTATGGATGATAATATAGATTTCTTCAGATCCATGGAGCACGATGATAGAATTATTACCCAGTTTATCGAGCTGATAAAGATATTTCTCTACTCTATCTGGATAACTATTATAGAACCACTCTAAATTACCTTGTTATTATGAGTTTCTACATCCCTTTAAACAACTATTTAGACCACTTTCATTGTTTTAAGTCATGTTGGACTTTCACCTATTGAAGCAGCAATACATATTAACTAAGTTGCTTCTATTTTGAGTGTTTAGTCCTCCTGTACCTCCTTCTACGTCAACTTATTTTACTCTTATTTCTAGAAAAGGAAAGGGCCTAGTGGATCCTACCTCTATCCGTATTGAGTATGCATCTTCAAACTCATATTAGGATTTGATAAGGATTTTATTTTTTTATTTCCCTTTATAGTTTACTCTATTAACCTTAATGTTTATTTGCAAGCATCTCTATTTATTTATCTACGTGTTCTCTATTTATTTTCATTTTTTCCATATTATTTATAATCCCAAAAGGGGGAGTAAGAATGTATGGAATTAATTATGAATATGCATTTCATATTTAATTTGAATAATACTAAGTAGGTTGTATTCTTTTGTTAATCATTTTCTATATGGTCAATAATGGTTATAAATTCCATGATTTATGAACATAAAAAAGGGGTATATTTTTCGATTATCCCAAAAATTCTTATTTTAATGGTCTCAAATCATGTTTACTATGTTTCTAATAAGTATCATGTTTTATGGTAGTCAACTATTTTTTTGGAAAAAATGATAAAATTGGATAAGTATTGAATATACAAGAACTAACTACTTCTAGTTGTATCATGATACAATTAGTTGAAATCTATTATCACCAAGTGTATATAACACCAAAAGAATCTACTGTCAAGTGTTTCTACCTCCAAGTGTTTATACTTCCAAGTGTTACAATCACTGAGTGCTGCCATAACTAAGTGGAGCTACCACTAGGAGGTACCTCTACCACCATTTCCAAAAGATACCATCAAGAGGTTCCATCACCATGAGATTTCCACCACCACATGTTCCTTATACAACAAATATTTTGAATTAAATTTAAACCTAATTAATCTAATGGATAGATTAAGGAATTCAATGAATGTCATGGGAACATGGATTTATGAATGATTATTCTTAAACAACTTCATAGAGAATATAAATAAGATGTCAAAATTTACATATTTGTATTTTAGTTTGAATATTTTTCTCATTTTATTATTATCCCACAATAGATAATTAAATAATATGAAATGGTATATATGACAACCCTGATTTTATTACAAACTTAAACATGATTTATTAAATAAACTATTCAATTGATACAACATGGAAGATAGAGAGGTCTAGTGTCTTTGGGTCTTAGGATCATTACATAAGAACTTAAAACATGAAATACAACATCTTTATTGAAAACTTCCTTTACATGACCACTACATTCCCTCGTACTTATCATTTCCTGGGATAACCTGAGGACATGCATAAGAAAAGGGTGAGCTATAAAGCCCAATAAGGGAATAAACATGGAATAAATGAGGAGTAAAATACATCTTAGACAATAGGAATATAAATAGAGCACAAGATAAACATGGACATAAAGGCATGATAAAGCATGATAATCATAACATGGAAATGTGGCAACAATACTTAACATGGAATTAGCATGAGCCAAGGCTCATTGAACATGGAGCATGAGTAAATTCTCATTGCACATGAAGCACGAGTAAACCCTCGTTGCACTTGAATTAGCATTAGTCAACACTCATTTCACATGACGTGTCATGATACAATACTTTACCCAATGCATTGGAGCGCTATAAGGGTGAACTCTTCTTAAACATTTCATTTCATGCATAAGTGTTCCACATGGATCATAAAACATGGATTCCTTAAACATAATCATCTATTCCATGATAAAGGAATGTGGAATTCATACATGAAACTTTATAATCAATAAGTAAATATACATAAAGGTGAATACCCTTGATGGAGAAATGGGTATGGTATTCACTACACAAAGGCATTGGCTTAGAAAATCGGTGCAATTTCAGCAGCATAACGGCGTGACATAAGAATTCATAAAAATGGTTGATGAGAGAGAAAATGGGTGTCTCATAATATTTACATGAAATGGACAGTAAGGGGGTCATATATATACATGTACAAACAATTGTAATGGAATTTATATTCATGATACAAAAGTATTTCTTGAATGTAAATGAAGAGAGAGAAGTTCCTTCAGGAATTTCGGCATAGTAACGGGTATACATGGGAGGCATTTAATGAGAGAGAACGAGGTCTCCCATCATTCAAACAATAATAGGGAAGTATGGGGGAGGTTTGAAACCATACCCCAACATTTATAATTTAAATTAAAAGGGCATAACAATATTAAGATAATTGGACAAAAAAAGTGAAAGGAAGAAAAACCCTTACTTGGAAGTGTGATTCCATGGATTGAGTGAGGCTTGAGAGAGGCTTCTTAGGAGCTTGGGGCACCTTGGGATGATTCTAGAGAGAGTAGGGTAGAGGTTGGACGAACTAAAAAGGCTTTGAGTGAGGAGGAAGTGGGAGCTTGGGTGGGTTTATATAGGAAATGTGGGTGAATTCTTTATTATTTAGGTTTGGGACACCTTATAATAAATGAATCCAAACCACAAATCAGATCGTGGTTTTTGCCCATGGTTTTTGGAAAATGGAAGAGGGAAAAAAAATTTATAAGGCCAAAGTCCGAACTTCTTAAAATAATGGGGTTGCTTATGTGGAAGTGAGTCACACTCCCATGGAAAATAATTTAAAAAGACAAGATGTTTAATAAGTTTTGAGGGGTCCATTAATGCTTTGAAAATTAAGTCAAACAAAACTAAAATCACATTATTTTAATGTTAAAACATATATTGGCCTAAAATAAAGCTTATAGTATTTTATAAATCACTATTGGGTCATTATGATGTCATAAAACACGTTATATATTTAAACGGTATTTATTTTTTACACAAAAATTTGACTGTCTCAGAAAATTATGAAAAATTCACCGTTGGATAATTTCAACGTCTTGATTCCATAAATATCATTTATTTTGTTTAAATAATTTTCTAATATGTTAATTTTCAATTTTAAAATAAAAACCGGCATTTATCAAAAATTCACGGGTTTTGACAGAAATGGCTTTCAAACCTTAATAAAAAATTATAATTGCATTCATAAAATTATATGATCATTTAAATATAATAAAATTAATTTAATAATAATAATAATATTTTATTAAAATATTATTTAATTCAAAAATCCCTTAATTTAATAAAATATATTTCTTAATTAAATAATAACTAAACACACTACTTGTACTTTAAAAACGATTTAAAATGTATCAATAACGACAAGAAAGCATATTCATTATTATATACAAAAATAATGTACATGAAAATAGTACTAGATATTTTTTACATAAACCCTTAAAATAGACGCATAAGACCTAAGGGTAAGGTGTGTGATGGTGGCAGACTCTTGGGGTGGATCAGATAACATTTCTCGAGTGGTAATCTCTATCAACTTCCACTTTTCCTGTAGACGGTCTCGTTCGAGCTTGACATGATGAAGATTAGCATGGGCTTGGTCAAGAGCGAAGCCCAAAGATGCCACCTCTATTCCGAGCTCCAAAAAATTGGCTTTGTATGGAGAAATTCTACTAGATGAGGCCATCGCTTCCTTTTTCTGAGTAAATTGGATTTGTTAAAGCCCTATATTTATAATAATCATGTGATCACTGTTCAACGGCTATAAAAGCAACAGGTACAATTATTTACATAAAACCAAATAAGTTGACATTTTATATAAACATTTTACATAAAGAGACATTTAATTAGATCAAGAGGCATTTCCATTAATGAAACTTTGGGTCATTACAATATTCCCCCCTTAAGAAATTTTTCCCTCGAAATTTCCTTTTCCCACACTAAAACAGATGTTGGTAACTCAGCTTCATCATTTCCTCTGATTCCCAAGTCGCTTCTTCAAACTTGTGGTTTCGCCATAACACCTTGACAAGGGGTATTGTCTTATTTCATAGAACTTTTTCTCTACGATCTAAGATCTTAACTGGTTGCTCCTCATAAGAAAGATCATCCTCCAACTGTACCACCTCAGAAGAGAGTACATGTGAAGGGTCCGATATATACTTCCTTAATAGGGATACATGAAAGACATCATGTACTTTGGCCATGGTAGGTGGAAGTGCTAGTCGATAGGTCACAACCCCGACACGATCAAGAATCTTGAAGGGGCCGATGTACCTTGGACTTAACTTACCTTTATTTCCAAACCTCATGACCATATTCCATGGAGATATGCTTAGAAAAACCATGTCTCCAACTTTAAACTCAAGGTCTCGTCGATGATTATCTGCATAACTCCTCTGTCGACTCTAGGCTGCCTTGATATGCTGCTGAATGGTTTTCACCTTCTCCACCATTTCCTCCACCATTTCTGGTCCAAGCATCTTACGTTCACCGACCTCATCCCAACACGCCAGTGTTCTGCACCTTTTCCCATAAAGGGCTTCATATAGTGCCATTTGGATGCTCGAGTGGAAACTATTATTATAAGAGAACTCAACTGGAGGGATATGTTGATCCCATCCTCCTTTAAAGTTTATTGAGAATGCTCTCAACATGTCCTCAAGTGTTTGGATAGTCCGCTTGGATTGGCCACCAGTTTGAGGATGGTAGGTCGTACTGAAGTTCAGTTCAGTATCCAGAGCATGTTTAAGACTCTTCCAAAACTTAGAAGTGAATCTTGGATCTCGGCCAGACACAATAGATAGTGGTACTCCATGCAACCTTAAAACTTCCCTAATATATATCCGTGCCAGTTTATCCAATGAGAAATCTTCCCAAATAGAAATGACGTGTGTAGTCTTTGTAAGACGATCCACCACAACCCAGATTTCATTGTTGCCTTTGGACGTCCTCTTAAGTCTAGTGACAAAGTCCATGGTGATGTTCTCCCATTTCCATTCTGGTATGGGCAATGGTTGCATCATCCCCTTAGACTTCTGCCCCTCTGCCTTCACTTGTTGGTACACCAGGCACTTTGATGTATATACAACGATATCCTTCTTCATATTATCCCACCAAAAAGTTTCTCGGAGATCTTGATACATCTTTGTGCTCCCTGAGTGAATAGATAAATTTGAACTATGTGCATCATCCAAAAGTTCCTTCTTCAGCTCCGGACTTGACGGAACACATAGTATTTTTCCAAATTGCACAATTCCTTCTTCATTAACATTAAACTATGAGGATTTCCCTTTTTTTTATAGCTTCCACTTTTTCCGGAATTCCCACATCATCCTTTTGAGCATCCTTTAACATTTCCAAAAGAGACGGTTGAGCAATCCTTTGTGAAAGGATTGATGATGTTCCCTTCTTTATGATTCCCATATCCATCTTCATCAAGTCTAAGAAGATTGGATCCTTCTCAATTATCATCATTGATATAATCGCTGGGTCCTTTCTACTTAGGGCATCTGCCACCTTGTTCGCTTTCCCAGGGTGGTAATGTATTGAAAATTCATAATCCTTGATGAGATATATCCATCTTCTCTGGTGCATATTAAGCTCTTTCAGTGTGAATATATATTTAAGACTCTTGTGGTCAGTATATATCACACATTTCTCCCCATAGAGATAATGCCGCCATATTTTCAAGGAAAATATCACTGACTCCAACTACAGATCATGCGTTCGATAGTTTCGCTCATGGATTTTCAACTATCTTGAGGAATAGGATATCACTTTATCATTCTTCATTAGCACATAGCCTAAGCCCTTCTTCGAAGCACCACTGAATATCACAAAAGGTTCCACACTTGTGGCTGAAGTGAGCATGGGCGTAGTGATAAGACTTCTTTTCAACTCCTTTGAGCTTTCTTCGCATGCAACACTCCAAGCAAACTTTACTCCATTTAGAGTTATCTTGGTAAGAGGGTTGGAAAATCGTGAAAAATTTCTCACAAATCATCGATAATATCCAGATAACCCCAAGAAGCTCTGGATATCCGTTACTGATGTTGGCCTCAACCATCCCTAAATTGCATCTGTTTTGGAGGGATCCACAGATATCCCATTACTTGTGATGATATGGCCCAATAATGATACCTCCTTCAACCAGAACTCACACTTGCTGTACTTTTCATAGAGCTTATCCTTATGTAAAGTCTCCAGTACAGTTCTTAAATGCTCCTCATGATCCTCCTTGGTTTTGGAGTATATTAGAATATCATCTATAAAAAATACCAAAAATTTGTCAAGTTAATCTCTAAAGACTCTATTCATCAAGTTCATGGAGATTTCTGGAGCATTAGTGAGTCCAGAAGGCAGTAATATGAATTCATAGTGACAGTATCTTGTACGAAAAGTAGTCTTGGGGACATCTTCCTTCTTTACCCTTACTTGATAATATCCCGACCACAAATCTACCTTGGAGAAGTATTGTGCTCCATGCAGCTGATCGAACAAGTCATCAATCCGTGGCAGGGGATACTTGTTCTTTATTTTGATTTGGTTAAGTTCACGATTATTGATGTAAATCCGCAATGACCCATCCTTCTTCTTGACAAAGAGGATTGGTGCACCCCTTGGTGAAGCACTTGGGCGTATAAACCCTTTATCCAGATTCTCCTATAGTTGTTTCTTCATCTCTTCAAGCTCCATGACAACCATTCTATATGGAGTCTTGGATATTGGTAGCGTCCCTAGTATAAGTTCAATTGATAATTCAACGTCTCTTTTAGTTGGAAGACCAGGTAGTTCCTTGGGAAACACTTCAGCAAATTCCCTCAAAATAGGCATTTATTCAAAGATGGTTTCTTCCTTGGACTCAATCATCTGAGCCAGATACGCATGCTCATAGGGTAGTAATATCCATTCTTGAGATGATGGAGCTAAAGGAGATTCATCTTCCTCCTTACAGTTGTAAAGAATCGTGGGTTGATTCTCCATATGGAGTGTGATTTCCCTCTCCCGACAATTTATGTTGGATCTATGTAAGGAAAGCCAATCCATGCCAAGAATTGCATCAAATTCTACTAGAGGGAGTATGATGAGGTTTTCTGGGAAATTAAATCCACAGATTATGATAGGGGAGGATTTATATTCATGGGATGCAATGATTTCCCCATTTGTCGTACTCACTGTCATATTCACTTCCATTATTTCTGGTCGTGTTGGGATTATTCTACTAAACTTTCGAGATATAAAAGAATGTGTAGAAGTTGAATCAAAAAGTACGTTCGCTATTCTTGAATGAATAACTAGCGTACCTATCATCACTTTGTTGTCGGGGTTCAATTCGATTGAAGTGATGGTAAAAGATCTTCCTTGTTGCCTTGGAGGATGTTGGTTGCCTCAGAAAACCCTTGGATTAGGGAAATGATTTGAAAAATTCCCCTGTTCTTTTCAGTTGTAGCAATGAACAATGCATTGAGGTTCGAATAGAGAATTCCTCTCCTCTGTCGTAGCCACGGGTCTTTCTTCCCGATAGTTAACAGCTAGGTGCCCTTCTCTTCCACACCTAAAGCATTCCCTCGTCCCCTTGAGGCAATTTCTAGGGTGCTTCATTCCGCACTTTTGGCAAGTGGGGTGCTGGATCTTCTTAGCACCATTGGATTTATCCATAAAACTGCCAACATTGAAGTCCACCATACGCTTCTTGTACCCATGATACCCCTGTGATTCCCCAATCTCCATTTTGACCTTGACGGCACATCAGAAAATTTCCTCATAGCTGTCGAAGTCAGGGATCGCTAATACTTTCTATAGGCTAGGATTCAGCCCACCAAAGAAGTGTTCAACCTTGCATTCAGGGGTAACGAAAAAGCCAGAAGTGTATCGTGCAAGCCTTGTGAATTTTTCCTTGTATGCTCCAATAGATTTTTCATCTTTTTTGCTTGAGGGAAAGGAAGTCCCTTTCCATCTTAAGCCAGAGGGTGTGCGGAAAATATTTATCGAAAAAAATCTTCCAGAAATCCTTCCATTCCAACGCCTCGATCTCCTCCTCAGGCTTCATATTTTTGATCAACGTCCACCATTGATCAGCTTCACCCTCCATTCGATAAGCCTCCAGGAGAACCTTCTCTTGTTCAGAACATTGAAGGATGGAGAATATCTTTTCAATGGAGTTGATCCATTGTTCAGCGATTGTGGGATCAGATGATCCACTAAAAGTAGGAGGCCTTTGTCTCATGAAGGTCTTGATAGCGACTTGTTCCTTCTTAGGGGGGGTTGTACATTCCTCTTGACCCATGTTTCTATTCAAATCTTGAGTTAGCTGAGAGAGAAGCATGAAAAAGTTCGCGATTCCCGCTTCTTTTGGATTGAGCATATCATTAGTACAGTCATCACACTGATCTTCACATCAGTTGTTAGCCTGAGTTCTCCTATTACTGGCCATTGTCTAGAATAAAATGAATGTTAAGGGGGTAAAACATAAAGGGTAATCCAAAGACCAAATTTTATGACTTATAAATAAACTTTTATTTCTTTAACTCATGAGTCTATAGGCTTCAATCTAGGATTTTCATGATCTAGTTTCTAACATATATTCTTAGGGGAATTTTTTTTAATTCCCTTAATAAGGGTTCATACTAAGATCATGAATTTATCAAAATATATCCCATGGGAGTGTCGTAACCAAGAGTACAACAATGCCCGTTGTCATGCACCAGTTCCTGCTCGAGTCTTGCTCAAAGCGGTGTTTTCGGGTTTTACCCCTAGGATACATCTGTGCCAGATCCGCCTCTACCTGCTCGTATCCAGACATGGATGTATTGGCTTGATAAACCACTCATTCAGTACTTACCAAAACTTAGGGGTGTTTTTATTATAATTAGTCTTATCTATAAGGCTTTACTGGGGGTTTCTAATCCTAATACCAAAAATAACCAAACCTATCCTTTGATACCAACTATGACAACCCTGCTTTTATTACAAACTTAAACATGATTTATTACATAAACTATTCAATTGATAAAACATGGAAGATAGAGAGGTCTTGTGTATTTGGGGCTTAGGATCATTACATAACAACTTAAAACATGAAATACAACATCTTTATTGAAAACTTCCTTTACATGACCACTACATTCCCTCGTACTTAGCATTGCGTGGGATAACCTGAGGACATGCATAAGAAAAGGGTGAGATATAAAGCCCAGTAAGGGAATAAACATGGAATACATGAGGAGTACAATAAATATTAAAAAATAGAAATATCAATAGATCACAAGAGAAACATGGACATAAAGGCATGATAAATCAAGATAATCATAACATGGAAATGTGGCAACAACACTTAACATGGAATTAGCATGAGCCAAGGCTCATTGGACATGGAGCATGAGTAAATTATCATTGCACATGAAGCATGAGTAAACCCTCATGGAACTTGAATTATCATGATTCAACACTCATTTCACATGAATTATCATGATACTATACTTTACCCAATGCGTTGGAGCTCTATAAGGGCGCACCCTTCTTAAACATTTCATTTCATGCATAAGTGTGCCACATGGATCATAAAACATGGATTCATTAAACATAATCATTTATTCTGAGATAAAGGAATGTTGAATTCATACATGAAAATTTATAATCAATAAGTAAATGTTCATAAAGGTGAATACCCTTGATGGAGAAATGTGCATGGTGTTCACTACACAAAAGCATTGGCTTAGAAAATCGGTGCAATTTCGACAGCGTAACGGCGTGACATAAGAATTCATAAAAATGGTTGATGAGAGAGAAAATGGATGTCTCATCATATTTACATGAAATGTAAAGTAATGGGGTCATATAGATACATTTCCAAACAATTATAATGGAATTTAGATTCATGATACAAAAATATTGCTTGAATGTAAATGAAGAGAGAGAAGTTCCTTTCAGAATTTTGGCATAGTAACGGGTCTACAAGGGAGGAATTTAATGAGAGAGAAAGGGGTCTCCCATCATTAAAAAAATAAGAGGGCAGTATGTGTGATGTGCGAAACCATACTCCAGCATTTATAATTGAAATTAAAAGGGCATAACAATATTAAGAAAATTGGACAAAAAAAGTGAAACGAAGAGAAACCCTTATTTGGAAGTGTGCTTCTAAGGATTGAGAGAGGATTCTTGGGAGATTGGGGCACCTTGGGAGGATTCTATAGAGAGTAGGGTAGAGGTTGGATAAACTCCAAAGGCTTTGTGTGAGGAGGAAGTGGGAGCTTGGGTGGTTTTATATACGAAAGGTGAGTGAATTCTTTATTATTTTGGTTTGGGACCCCTTACATTAAACTAATCCAAACCACAAATCAGCTCATAGTTTTTGCCTATGGATTTTGGGAAAGGGAATAAGAAAAAAATATTTTATAAGTCCAAAGTCCGAACTTCTTAAAATAATGGGGTTGCTTATGTGGAGGTGAGTCACACTCCCTTGGAAAATAATTTAAAAAGACAAGATGTTTAATAAGTCTTGACGGGTCCATTAATGCTTTGAAAAGTAAGTCAAACTAACCCAAAATCACATTATTTTAATGGTAAAACATATATTGGCCGAAAATAAAGCTTATAGTATTTTATCACATCAATATTGGGTCATTAGGATTTCATAAAACACATTATATATTTAAACGACATTTAATTTTTACCCAAAAATTTGACTGTCTCAGAAAATTATGAAAAATTCACTGTTGGATAATTTCGACATCCTGATTCCAGAAATATCATTTATTTTATTTAAATAATTTTCTAATTATACTAATTTTCCATTTTAAAATAAAAACCGACATTTATCGAAAATTCACGGGTTTTGACAGAAATGGCTTTCAAACCTTAATAAAAAATTATAATTGAATTCAAAAAATTATTTTATCATTTATATATAATAAAATTAATTTAATAATAATAATAATATTTTATTAAAATATTATTTAATTCAAAAATCTCTTAATTTAATAAAATATATTTATTAATTAAATAATAAGTAAAACACTACTTGTACTTTAAAAACTATTTACAATGTATCAATAATGATAAGAAAGTATATTCATTATTATGTAGAAAAATAATGTACATGAACATAGTACTAGCGATTTGTTACATAACCCCTTAAAACAGCCACATAAGACCTAAGGGTAAGGTGTGCGATGGTGACAGACTCTTGGGGCGGCTTAGATAACATTGATCGAGTGGTAATCTCTATCAACTTCCACTTTTCCCGTAGACGGGCTCGTTCGAGCTTGGCATGATGAAGCTCAGCTTGGGCTTGGTCAAGAGCGAAGCCCAAAGATGCCACCTATTTTCCGAGCTCTGACAAATGGGCTTTTTATGGAGCAATTCTACTGGATGAGGCCATCACTTCCTTTGTCTGAGTAAATTGGATTTGTTAAAGCCCTATATTTATACTAATCATGTGATCACTATTCAACGACTATAAAAGAAAAGGTCACAATTAATAACATAAAACCAAAGAAGTTGACATTTTATATAAACATTTTACATAAAGAGACATTTAATTAGATCAAGAGGGATTTACATTAATAAAACTTTGGGTTGTCACAGTATAAATTCAAATTAACACATAGGAAATGCGAGTGTGTGAAATACCAACTTATTGGATTTTTAAATGGCTTCTCTCACCATACTATTTGTCTTGTTTAGAGACTGTTGAGAATGAATGATTTCCCAATACATCAACAATGCCCTATTTTTTTGAACCTCTTGTATAAACATGTTGGATTTCCTTCAAAGAAAAATTTAAGTACTTATGAACAATTAAATATGATTAGAATTTACTTTATTGAATATGCACACTTTATTTTACATTCTATTTATATTATAGATTATTATTTCAAGTTGTGTTTTGTTTTTTACTTTTTTTAGTTATAGACACAGGCTCCAATATTGAATTGGAGAGTATTGTACACTCTTATTCAATTATTTTCATGTATATCCCCATGTAAAACTATAGAAGTGGATGTGTAGTATGGACTACCTGTGTGTAGTTGTTTTTCATTTGATCCTCCCATAAAGAATTTTGGAAGAGGATTGGATCAGCCTGGAATATCTAAGGATAGGGTCATATGAAAGATTTTTCTAAAGGTCAAAGGGTTTAAGAATAAAAAATAGCTACTATAATCTTACGGTGGTTCTAAATATTCAATATTTAGAAAATGATTAAAAAAAGTTTTAGTAGTGATGTATATCTTGATAATCACTCAATAAATAGGGTATTAGAAATCATATTTAAAAGGGTATAGAGTACCTTTGATAATTATATTTTGATATTAGATAATCCATTCTTGGAATGAATAATAATAATTAGTCTATGTAATCAAAACATCAATGAAATAAAATAAAGAAAATGGATTACATCAGTAATAATTTAATGAATAACTATAAAATAGAAAGAAAATTTCAATAATTTTCTCATATATCATTAAAATTTATGATCATGATTAATTAAACTTTTACTTCAAGGTACAATGTATCTATTAAATTTTTATTTCTCTAATATCAACAAGGGGAAAAATTTAGGTAATCCAAATGACCCCTTCCTCAATCATGAATTAAAAATTTTATTTAATGTTTAAAAAAGTTTTAAGTAATTAAAAATAATATAAATATAGCATAGAATTAAAATAACTCAAAATATTAATTTAAATAGAGTTCTTACTAATAAATTTTTTATTTTATTCCTTGATAATTAAATGAAATTAATTCTATTGATGTCATTTTCTTTAGATGGAGTTTTTTATTCAATGAATTAATATATTGAAAAATTATTCCCTTTGAAAATTTACATGCCATTGTATATATTAAGAATGGGTAACAATGAAGTAATTCTAAAAAATAAAGAATTTACCTTATATATTTAGCATTAACACACAAATTATTTTATGAAATAAGGTCAAAAATAAACAAAAATACATATGAGAGAAATAATATGAGAAAAATGAAAAAGGATCCTAAAATAAAAAATAGAAGAAATGGATAACCTAAAGAACTTCCTCACCATTGCCTAAAATAATCACATATTATCCTCCTTAGGAACTATAATTTTTAGAGGGTGTTCTCTTAGGGGTTTATCTCTCTATAGGTGCACCTAGTTTATATATATTAGTAAACTTGGGTCAAAAGCCCGAAGGGAATATTTTTATTGGGAAGGGGTAAACTGGAGTTTTATCATTTTACCATCAATAGAAAATATCATTAATGGTCTCATAGTTGATGAATATAGGAATAATGAGATGGTGTTTCATAAATAGAATTAGGTTAGGGATGGATACATAAACTGTTGTGGCCTTGAGTGCTATTACTATTGTAAACTGGTCCTTTTATAGTGCTATTAAAAGATTTTATCTTCATTATATAATAAATGATAATGTAAGCGATATTAAAGGGTTAAATTTAATAGTTCTTGTAAAAATATATGATAAATTCCCCCTTTAACAGTACTAATAAAGTTCAGATAAAGGGGCCTTCATGAGCTCTTTTTTTAGCACCAATAAATGGGTCTTTATCAGCACTTCTTGTGTGTTGTTAAAGGCCACCTTTTTAGCACCTTTTTTAGTGCGGTTAAATGCCTCCTTTAATAGAACTAAAAAAAGTATTGGTAAAGGCTCCACTGATAGGGGGTATAATTTTTTTAACGTCCCAGTTCTGGAAGCCACCCTGAGGCGCCCCGTACCCGGTTGGTCACATGGCCTCAAGTTCATTTCCCCAAATTCCAGAGGCTGCCGACTAGAAGTGAGGGCCTTGGGTGTGATAGTGGGGAAACTATGCCCTCATTGACAGAGTACACAACGGAAGAAAAATAAACATGCAATAGCGGAAGCAGTAATAACCAACAATATAACAGCGGAAGAATAAATCAACAACTGGAGCACATATGTATTTATATGAAATGATGCATGATACATAACTAGGAAAACAGTCAAACAAGTCAGAATGCTGGAAAACACTACAGTATAAAAACAAGTACAAAA
The DNA here is from genome assembly GCA_963277665.1 of Viscum album. Classification (NCBI taxonomy): domain Eukaryota; kingdom Viridiplantae; phylum Streptophyta; class Magnoliopsida; order Santalales; family Viscaceae; genus Viscum; species Viscum album. The sequence goes on along the minus strand of OY728130.1, from coordinate 580,800,117 downwards.
GAAAATTAAATAGATCCTCAACATCGCAAGCCAAATATTGGTCCCATGCTCTCCTTCTCCAAGCAATAAAGTTACAGAAGTCGAAGGGCACTTTCCCTTGTCTATACCTGCAACAACATAGTCTTCTTGGGCCCAAAAGCATGGCCCAAATAGGGTGTGAGATAAAATCCCCGTAGGCATTCAACCGAAGATCTGTACCTAACAGTCAGTGAGTATATGGTAGGTAAAAGTACAATAAGCAGTAAACTCCAACAGCAAGCAGAAGGCAGTAAACAGTAAGCAGTAAAACAGGATGATACATATCAGCAATCAATCCACAACAAATCAACAGCAATGAAACAAACAACTAATAAGCCTGAAACCCTTTGGGAAGTACTCACAACCATACCCTCTGGTCCTATCCAAGATGTACCACAACCCTCTGGGCAGTGCACTCAGCCTAACACCTCTGGCTTGGTCATATGAATTTATGAGACTCTCTGTGGAAGCTCACTCGGTCAATTCCCCATATAGTCTAGGGTAGTCAGGGACTCTCTTGAGGAAGATCACACAGTTTAACCCTCTTAGCCCCAAGGTCTAGAGACTCTCTAAGAAAGCTATCTCAGTCAATTCCTCCTATAGCCTCAGGTATACCACCGAATCTCTGAGGAAGATCACTTGGTCAATTCCCCTTCTAGCCTGGGAAGGTTCTTAAATAGATTTAAACAAGGTAAGACTCTCTGAGGAAGATCACTCGATCTACCCTCCTGTAGTCTATAAAATCCAACACTCTTTGGGAGCTCACTCGGTCCACCCCCTATGTAATCTATAATATCTAAGACTCTCTGGGAAGCTCACTCAGTCTATCCCTTATAGTCTATAGCACCAGGTTCTCTCAGCCCCGTGCCAGTCAGTGGATAATAATTCTATAAGGCTAAAGTACACCTATATAGCTACCTGGATAACCAAAGTACACCTATAGAGCTACTTAGCTAACGGTCTACATGGAAACAAGCATGTCATGAGTTTCATTTCAACCTATAACCGCAAGGCATGGAAATAGGTGTAACAGCCAAAGGCAAACAAGACCCAATGGTCATAAAAAGAACAAAGAAAAAGATAAAAATACATCCAAGAACTATAAATTATCCTCTAAAATGGTCAAATTACTTCTACACAAGCATATAGGTAAGGCAGGAAAACAACAAGGGCAAAAAGGTAAACACACAATACCCCGTTCATGGGTATTGGTGGAAATTCACACATAAAACTCAGACACTTTCAAAAGGTAAGTCACAAACCACCTAGATCGATCCTAGGAGATAGATATACTTGAACGACGATGGATAATTCCCCCTAAAATGTCATAGATCTGAGAAAAGGCACAAAACGTTCAACCTTAGATAACTTGAGAAGGAGGACGAATTAGAAAACAAGGCTCAAGCAGAAGGAAGAACTCACCGATGCGCTTCCAAAGCAATCGACCATGCTCGAATTAGAGAACGGACGGAGAGGTGGGAGCTCTGGGAAGATCTAACCATATGGGTCGCTCTCAGACGAACTAAAACTAGAAGAAGATGATTTTGGCGATTAGGTGCGACCTCAATCTGTTTAGTGAAAAAAAGAAAAGTACACGACATGTATTTTTAATGTACACGACATGTAGTGGGTCTTTCCGTACTCCACCAAAATCGGCCTCCACGTCACCCCTACACACCATGTGTGTGGCCCTAACATGGCCAACGCACAACTTCGAGCAGGAAAAGAGTACACGGCGTGTACTCAGAAAGTACACGACGTGTACTTCAAAAATTTCCAGAAACTCCAAAAATTCTCAAAAGCTCCAGAAAAGGAAAGACATACTTGAAATGATGATCTGGGTTCCTACAAACTTCTCCCCTTAAAGAAATTCATCCCTGAATTTCCCTAGATGGGCGTAGAAGAAGGATCCTCGAACAGCTTCGGCCACTACGATCGAACCTCGACCTCCCTCCCCCAAGTCTCTTCCTATACTCATCCGTGCTGCCAAAGAACTCATACCATAGGAACAGACCGGAAACAGAGAACCTTCGTACTACGATCGATAATTTAGATGGGATGCTCCTCCAAAGATGCATCCGCTTTGAGCTCAACCTCCTTGGGCTGAAAGACATGAGACAGGTCTGAAAAGTAACGTCAGAGCTGAGAGACATGGAAGACGTCGTGCATCGCCTGGTACCTCTGAGGTAGTTTCAACCGATAGGCAACCAACCCAAATCTCTCCAATACCTCAAACGGCCCGACGTACCACGGTGAAAGCTTACCCTGTCTCAAAATCCTCTTTTGTCCCAACCTCGGTGCGACATGCAGGAAAACCTAATCTCCGACCTTGAACTCTAGATGTCATCTCCGCTGATCAGCATAGGACTTCTGTCGAGACTGTGCTATATCCATCCTCTTCCGAATCAGCTCTATCTGCTCAGAGGTCTCCTGAACAAGACAAGGTCCCAACAAAACTGCCTCTCCTGCCTCTAGACAGCATAAGGGTGATCATCATGGCCTACCGTACAGATCCTCGTATGGTGCCATCTGAATGGTCGCCTGAAAAATGTTGTTGTAGGCGAACTCCAAAAGAGGTATATTCTTCTCCCAAGAACCTCCGAAGTCTAGAATGCAACCTCAGAGCATATCTTCAAGCACCTAGATCGTGCGCTCGGACTGGCTATCAATCAGTGGATGGTATGCTGTACTGAAGAGTACCTATGTACCCAAGGCCTTCTGAAGTCCCTGCCAAAATCAAGAGGTAAAGTGCGCATACCTATCTGAAACAATAGAATGTGGAACTCCATGTAGACGAACAATCTCTCTGATGTAAAGTCTTCCCATATCATTGACACTGAAGGTCTCCTTGATCGGCAAGAAGTGTGCAACCTTCATAAGTCTGTCAACGACAACCCAAACATCATCACTTCCCCGAGGTGACCTCGATAACCCGGTCACGAAGTCCATCGCGACGTCATTCCACTTCCACTCCAAAATGGGTAACTGCTGTAAAAGCCCTGCTGGTCGCTAGTGCTCTGCTTTCACCTGCTGACACGTAGAACATTTAATGACAAAACTAGAAACATCCTTCTTCATACCTGGCCATTAGTACTGGCGATGAAGATCCTGATACATTTTGGTGATGCTAGGATGAACTTCCCAAACTGAGGAATGGAAATCCCACATCAGCTCCTCGCGTATGTTTGCTGGCACCCATACGCGCCCCTGGAAATGAAAGATCTCATCCTCACTCATTGTCTATCCAGGAAGAGGGTCCCCTCCTGACACACTCTCCCGCAGGACCAAGGCCTCCGAGTCTGATAGCTGCCTCATTCGTACGCGATCAAGAAGTGTAGAGGTAACAACTAAAGAAGATAGGACAGTCTATCCCTGCCTGTCGTGCACCTCCAGATGCATCTTAGAGAACAGAGCCATAAGCTGCCAGTCACTGCTGGCCTCCTGAATTGCCTGAATCTGAGTTCATCTGCTCAACGCATCTGCCACTGCATTGCCCTTTCCTAGCGTATAGGAGAGCTCGAAGTCAAATGACTGATGATACTCAACCCACCTACACTGTCTAAGATTCAGATCACACTAAGTGAAGATATACTTGAGACTCTTTTGGTCGGTGAAAACCACAAAGTGCTCTCCCAGAAGGTAGTGTCTCCAACAGCCTAAGGCATGAACAACAACTGCCAACTCCAGATCGTGTGTAGGGTAATTCCTCTCGTGTGGCCTCAACTACCAAGACCCATACGCAATGAATCCATCTCCCTACATAAGCACAGCTCCCAGCCTGATACCTGAAGCATCATAGAAAACAATGTATCCCTTGCTCAGCTCTAGCAAGACTAGTATCGGTGGTGACGTCAACCTCCCTTTCAGCTCCTAAAAGGCTGACTCACAAGAATCTGACCATAAAAACTTCTCCCCCTTCTTGGTCAGACCTGTCAATAGTGCTTCTAGGCACGAGAAGTCCTGAATGAAGCGTCTGTAGTATTCGACCAACCCTAGGAAACTCTGCACCTGAAAAACGTTCTTCGGCTGCTCCCAGGAAACTACAACTCTCACTTTCTCTGGGTCTATTGACACTCCTGTATCTGAGATAACATGACCCAGTAAGTGAATCTAATCCATCCAAAAGTGGAACTTTGAGAGTTTAGCATACAACCAATGCTCTCTCAGTGTACTCAGAACGATCTCAAGATGTGTGGCATGGTCATGATGAGTGTGAGAGTACACCAAGATATCGTCCACGAAACCACGACAAAGGAGTCCAAGTACGGATGGAACACTCGGTTCATCAGTACCATGAAGACTGGAGGCGCGTTAGTAAGTCCGAAAGACATGACTGTATACTCGTAAAGACCATACATGATCCTGAAAAGCTGTCAGAGGTATATCTAATGGTCTAACACGCAACTGATGATAACTGGACCTCAATTCCATCTTTGAGAACACCCAGGCTCCTAGAATATGATCAAAGAGGTAATCGATCCTCAGAAAGGGATATCGGTTCTTTACCATCAACTGGTTCAGCTTCCGATAATGCACACAAATCCAAAGGGTACCGTCTGCCTTCTTCGCGAACAGGACAGGTGAATCCCAAGGAGAAGTACTGGGTCAGATGAAACCCTTTGCCTGCAACTCCTCCAACTACTTCTTGAGCTGCTGCAACTGAGGTGTAACCATCCTATAATGAGGAATGGATACTGGTGCTGCTCCTGGCATGAGTTTAATTGATAAGTCTACCTCACACTCCGGAGGTAAACCTGAAAAGTCTTCTGGGAAGACATCCCTTAAATGATCCACCACTGGAGGACAGTCTAATTGTGAATTCCCATGGTCATCTAGATACAGACTAGAAATCTAGGATGTAACTTTCCCTATCCCATGATACTCTGGTCCAGCTCTACCTACCTGGACATCCCACTTGCCTCTATGAAGGAAAGATTGGCCCTCGGGTGATATGAAACTCACCCTGCGGCAAGAGAAATCAACGACTGCCTGGAAGGGAACCAACCAGTCCATACCGAGAATGACGTCATATCCCGTCATCTCTAGGACTTAGAGGTCACATAATAAATGACACCCCACAACCTCAAGAGGGAACTCTCTGCACAGACGTACGCTAGATGTCCTCATTCCCAATGGTGTGTCAAGAGTCAACATGTCGGCAGACGAAAAGATACAGAGCCCAAGGCTCTCCACGACAACAACAGAGATAAAGCTATGGGAAGCAATAGTATCGAAAAGAGATGAAGATAAAACTGAGGCTACTAGGATCATACCTAGAACTGTAGAAGGGCCGGGATCCTACCCCTGATAGGTCTGCTCCACGGTGAAAGACTGGCCTGCACCGCGGCCCTGCGCCCCTGGCTGACCGCTTTGAGCTGATCCACACTACTGTCGCTAATGACCTGGTGACTGACCACCATGACCACGACCTCCACCTCGGCTTGAACGGATGGAAGAACTCCAGTTCCCTGACTGGTGGGAAACTGGTGAAGCATCTCCAGAACATGGGGTCATAGAGGAACCCCTACCACCAGCTGAAGGTGAGAAGATATGACATAGGCACTGAAGATGGCCCATCTTGCCGCAAGACCGACACTCCATCGGATCCCTCTGGCACTGAGGCCTAGTATGCCCACTCCTACCACACTGGTAGCATACAACCTAGCTTCAAGAAGATGCATCCCGCGAACCTCGATCACCTCGAGAAGACTCTCTGCGAGTCTTCCTACTGTCCATAGGAGGAACACCAGCTTTGGATGAAAAACCACCCAGGCTCACTACTCCAGAATCCCTCAGATTTCACTTAGTGATCAATGCCTAGTTGACGATGGAGGATATTGAAGTCAACTAGAAGATATTCACCTGGGAACAGATCTCCTACCCGAGACCATCCTCAAACTTCCTAGAAAGGAACAAATCATCACCTATTGGGATCGGTGTGAAACATTGCATCTCAGTGAAGCGAGATGAGTACTCCATAACAGAGAGATTACCCTGCTGCAGACTCATAAACTCCCGGGCTCGATTGGCCCTCTAGGTCTCTGGATAGAAGTAGTCATAGAAGGTGCGTCAAAACTTGTCCCAAGACATATCCTGCAGACGACCTGACTGTGAGATCACCTCCCACCACCTCTTGGCGGTGTCCCAGAGCATGTAAGTAGCCAAATTTACCCTTTTCTCCAGAGGGATCTTTAGGTGCTCAAAGATGGTCAGTGTGGCCTCTATCCACGACTCTGCAGCCTGAGATCCTCCATCCTCTGAAAAAGTAGGAGGATGCTGCTGCTGGAAAACCCGCGTCAACTCAGCCATCGATGGGGCAGGAGGCAATGCTTCCTAGAAGGTATGCATCATCCTCAGAAAACCTTCCCCGAACTATGCATCAGTGCTTGTGACTGGTATGACAGCCGGTGCCAAGGTTGGCTTGACTGGAGGATCGGTAGGAAGTCCCTGATCAGCCATATCTGGCGTCTGATCACTACCTGATGACAGACGTACAACCAGAGGATTTCTCGAAGACATAGCTCTGAAAGATCAAAAGTATACCTTAGATTAGAAAAACAAGGACAGAGAACACAAGAGTACAAAATAGGAATAGGGGAAGAAAAACACAGGAGTTTACAAAACACGACTACACGACATGTATAAAAACTACATGGTGTGTTCTCTTAAGCCACTGACATGGGCATGTACCCCTACCCTACAGGTCGTGTAACACCTCAAGCTACATGGCGTGTTGACCCAACACACAGTGTGTACTTGAATCCTATTCCCCTGCATGAGTCTCTTTACACAGCTAGCTCACACGGTTCAAACTAACCTCAGACTACACGGCATGTTCCTCAGGGACACGGCGTGTACTAGACACTGACTCGGCGGCCCGTGTTGTTAGTTACACAGTCATCTACACGGCTGGCCCTTATACGGCATGTTCTGAACAAACATGGTGTGTGTAGAAGAAGGTGACACCGTCTCGTGTTGTTCGCGACACGGCCGGGTACCTGGGAAAGACTACACGACGTGTTCCAAAAGCAACATTGTGTGTCTTAGAGAAGGTCACGCCGACCCGTGCTATTTGTGACATAGTCAAGTACCTGGTCAAGACTACACAGCGTGTTCCAATAGCAACATGGCGTGTCTTAGAGAAGGTCATGCCTACCCGTGTTGTTCGTGACACGGCCGGGTACCTGGGCAAGAACACACGACATGTTCCTTTACAACATGGCATGTTATACTTGAGCTTCCCGACCCGTGTTGTTAGTGACACGGCCGGGTACAAGGCTCTACACCACACGGTGTGTACATACCGTACACAGTGTGCTCCTGACGTTATTTTCACAACACTGTGTTCCTGCACACACAGTCAGTAACATGGCCTAAAAACTACACAGTGTGTAACCAGAAAGTACACGCCGTGTATTCTGGGTTTATCTGGACAGTAGCTTAGAAACTGCATAGAAGCCCAGAAACACGGAAAACAAGGCAAAGAGTTTCCAAATTCCGATCCGTGAGGGCCCATACTCCCCGCGAATCAATGCTTGGAGTCCATTATAGTCATGTATAAGAGAAAGAAGGATCATGATCCACCAATTTATGATTCAAGAGGGCCCATAACACCTCAAGAATCAAAATTTGGAGTTCATTTAAACAAATTACAATATAAACAATTCTCTAACAAGCAGCAGATATTCTATCAAGCATCTATCACAACGACATGCATAATCTACACAACGTCTGTCACAACAGCATACAATCGCTAATTCACCCTAAATGGCATGGAAATAATGCATGGCATGTGATTTCTACAAGTGCCTATATGATGCATGAGATGACATACCCTCATCTCATCGGTTTGCGACAGAAATAGAACCGTCATATCAAAAAAATAACAGTACAAAGCAGGTGAATCACTATAGGTGAAATCGTATCAATTGTAAAATCTGAAAACCAGAAAATTGCAATAAATGAGGTAGTATGGCGTTTACCTGTACACGAGTTAGCTACTCCCAGGCACAACTTATTAACAAGTACCAAATCTATCCAATCCTTGGTTAAAGTCTCCAAATAGTAAAGAAAGAGAAAATAATTCCTCTGATACCACTTTGTAATGTCCCTGTTCCAGAAGCCACCCAGAGGCGCCCCGTACCCGGTTGGTCACATGGCCTCAAGCGCATTTACCCAAATGCCAGAGGATGCCGACTAACAGCAAGTGCCTTGGGTGTGATAGTGGGGAAACTATGCCCTCATTGGGAGAGTACACAATGGAAGAAAAATAAACATGCAATAGAGGAAGCAGTAATAACCAACAATATAACAGGGGAAGACTAAATCAACAACTGGAGAACATATGTATTTATATGAAATGATGCATGATACATAACTAGGAAAACACCCAAACAGGGTGTGATATTAAATCCTAGTAGGCATTCACCCAAAGATCTGTGCCTAACAGTCAGTGAGTATATAGCAGGTAAAAGTACAATAAGCAGTAAACCGCAATAGCAAGCGGAAGTTAGTAATCAGTAAACAGTAAAACAAGATGATACATATCACCAATCAATCCACAACAAATCAAAAGCAGTGAAACAAACAACTAATAAGCCGGAAACCCTCTGGGAAGTACTAGCAGCCATACCCTCTGGTCCTATCCAAGATGTACCACAACCCTCTGGGCAGTGCACTCAACCTAACCCCTCTGGCTTGGTCATACGAATTTATGAGACTCTCTGGGGAAGCTCACTCGGTCAATTCCACTTATTGTCTAGGGTAGTTAGGGACTCTCTTGAGGAAGATCACATGGTATAACCCTCTTATCCCCAAGGTCTAGAGACTCTCTGAGGAAGCTATCTCGGTCAATTCCTCCTATAGCCTCTGGTATACCACAGACTCTTTGAGAAAGCTCACTCGGTCAATTCCCCCTCTATCCTGGGAAGGTTCTTAAAGAGATTTAAACAAGGTAAGACTCTCTAAGGAAGCTCACTCGGTCTACCCTCCTATAGTATATAAAATCCAAGACTCTATGGGATCTCACTCGGTCCATCCCCTCTGTAGTATATAATATCTAAGACTCTCTGTGAATCTCACTCGGTCTATCCATTATAGTCTATAGCACCAGGTTCTCTCAACCCCGTGCCAGTTAGTGAATAATAATGATATAAGGATAAAGTACACCTATAGAGATACTTGGATAACCAAAGTACATCTATAGAGATACTTAGGTAACAATCTACAAGGCAACAATCATGTCATGAGTTTCACTTCAACCTATAACCGTAAGGCATGTAAACAGGTGTAACAACCAAAGGCAAACGAGACCCAAAGACCGTAAACAGAACAAAGAAAAAGAAAAATACATCCAAGCACAATAAATTATCCTCTAAAATGGTCAAATTACCTCTACACAAGTATACTGGCAAGGTAGGAAAACAAAAAGGGCAAAAAGGTAAACACGCAATACCCTGTTCACGGGTTTCGGTGGAAATTTGCACATAAAACTCAAATACTTTGAACAGTAAACCAAAAACCACCTATGTAGATCCTAGGAGATTGATATACTTGATCCATGATGGATAATTCCCCCTATAATGTCGTAGATCTGAGAAAACACACAAAACATTGAACCTTAGATAACTTGATAAGGAGGAAGAATTGGAAAACAGGGCTCAAGCAGAAGGAAGAACTCACCGCTGCGCTTCCAACGCAATCAACCGTGCTCAAATCATAGAACGTACGGAGAGGCGGGAGCTCGGGGAAGATCCGGATGTACGAGTCACTCTCGGACGAACCAAACCTAGAAGAAGATGATTTTGGCGTTTAGGCGTGACCCCAGTCAATTTAGTGAAAAAAAGAAAAGTACACGGTGTGTATTTTTAAAGTACATGGCGTGTAGTGGGTCTTTCCGTACTCCACCAAAATTGGCCTCCACGTCACCCCTAAACACCATGTGTATGGCCCGGACATGGCCAGCACATGACTTCGAGCGGGAAAAGTGTACATGGCGTGTACTCAGAAAGTACACGACGTGTACTTCAAAAATTTCCAGAAACTCCAAAAATTCTAAAAAACTCTAGAAAAGGAAAGACATACCTGAAACGAGATCTGAGTTTTTACAATTTTTGTACTCCCCACCCCCTTTATAAGTGCTTACCCCACCCCATTTATTAGCATTCCCCCACCCCTTTATCATTACTTTAGATAATCCCACCCCCAGTGTGTGCCCCTTCCTCCAGCGAGTTTCAAACACGTGTCCTCTAGCTTATACACCATCGCCTTTTCCACTCCCCTATACTATTTTGTTTTACATTTTATGATATATCTACATTTATATATATATATTTTTTATATTTTTTTATCCATATATTTTTATATATATGTTTATATATATATTTATATATATATTATAAATACATATTTATTTATATATCTATATGCTTAAAAGGATATTAACTCTAAAAACCCTTAAAAATATAAAAACATTAAGAAACTCTAAAAACCCTAAACCCCCTAAAAACCATGTAATGACCATAACTTATGATATGAAAGTCTATTTCATCTCCAGAACTAGTCAAATTAAAGCTCATGAAATGATATTTGATATGATATGTGGTACATGATGAATGGAAACACATATCAGAAGTTATAGCCATTTGAATTTTAAGAAACGATTGTTAGCGACTAAAAAATTAGTTTTGGAGGCCTTATGGGACTTTTTTTGGGTTCAAAAATAGTACTAAGCTTGTAAACCATAGTACTATACCCTATGTGGCATAGATATCATCACGAGATTCAATGTTTTATGTGGTATAACCCACACGAACACCCAGATCAAAAGATACAACCATTTGAAGTTTGAGTTCGATTTTTGACACTTTTGGAACTATAATATATTTAATTCCTTTGATAATAAAACAATTTGAATCTAATGTAGTTTTATCTCATTTAATAATATTCTATTAGACTAGTTGTTGATCTGAAATAGACCCCCGGATCGAAAGTTATGATCCTTTTAGGGTTTTAGGGTTTTTAGGGATTTTAAGGGGTTTTCACATTTGGAAACCTTTCAAACAACCATAAATTTTTAATAAAGTGTTAGTTTTACCTATACCACATATAAAATTGAATATTATGATGAGATATATGCCTCAGTAACCCACAAGAACCATAGATCACCACTTTTGAGGTCAAAAAGCCAATGAGGCCTCTAAACGGCCATAACTTCTGCTATGGGTGTCTGTTAATGATTTTTTTTTTGAAATACACCCTTTATCAGTGATAGTAAAAAAAGGTATGAAAATTTTGGGGTCTTTTTTAGATATTCTAAAAAAGTTATGATAAATACCACCCTTTTATCAATGTTTTTTAGATGCGCTGATAAAGACCCCCTTTACTATTGTTTTTTTAGAAGCACAGTTAAACAACCATTTTATCATGTATTTTGTACTAGTACTATTGGGGTGGGGGGGGGGTTACTTTATCATTGTTTTTTATAAGAACTGATAAAGAGACCCATTTAACAGTTTTTTATCTTTTTTAAAGACCCCCTCTAACAGTGATAAAAAAGCACTGTTAAAGTGCCCATTTGACAACACTTTTTTTGCATTGATAAAGGGGGGTTTTTAAAATCACTTTTAGTAAGTGCTGTTAAAACCCTTGTGGTATATAAACCTTATTTTTAGTAGTGTATATTTTAAGTTGTGTAAACTTCTATGGTGGGTACCAATGTTGTGGGTTCAATCTTGATATCCATTACTTTAGGATTCTCATGTGTGACCTCTGTAGATGTGGTATCAACTTTAGTTGAATTACCTATAATTGGTAGGGAGTCACGCTATTTATCTACAAGGTTAATTAATGGGATATTACTGGTGAATCTACATAATTTCAATCAGCCTTATACTACTCTAAAATATCTCACTTATTTTGAGTTTCTAAGAGGGATACCTTGGAATTATAAAATAATTTAAATATAGTTTGTCGTGTTTTGAGTGTGTATCTATGATATGATTGATTATTTTGGGGTAATATTAGTGGTGGATGTGAAAAAATGTGGTGGCTATAAGTAATTTATCTACTTGAAATAGGGTATGGTTATCTAGGATGAGTGATGCTTGAGGGATAGTTCTAAGGACATGGTCAGCATATCTGGTGGAATGACAGGTTGATCTTATAGAACCTATCAATTCATTTAAATATTATCTAGAGTTCAAATAATGTACACCATTTCATCCTCAACAAAATTTTAATTCATTACTTGAGGGACAGAACTAGGAAGGGTTTGGGAAGAGGTATGTCAGGATCAATGTGTGGGAGTGGGATGAGGGTGGTATGTAGCATGAGAGTTATCCTCTTTATCCTCACCCCATTGGTGTTGGAAAAATTCTCACAATATATATACTTTTTTGACCCTTTATATAATAGAGCAATATTTTATAATAATGGTGTGTAAATTAGTGGAATCTTACTCAAGGTTTTAGGTGTCATAGCATTATCGAATGCACACACATTTTTTTGAGATATGTAATGAAGGTACCACCTATATTTATCTATATCTTATTATTCTTAATGCCCTTGAAATATTTTTTTTTGTTTTCGTGGATATATATAAGATTATTTACTTAACAATAACCACATTCAACCTCAATATACTTCCCCATCTATCACCTTTTTCTATCCAAGAGTGAGTGATTTACCTATGAATAATATAAATTATAGGGCTCTTGAACTGCGTACTCTTTGTTTTTGTAGGATAATGGATGGTAGAAGGGTCATATTCCAAGTCCTCCCACGATTGAAATTAAAGTTCCCTTTGAATATCTATGATGACCTTAAAATATTCCTAGATATTCCTAAATTACTGATCGTATGATCAAATCCCACAAAAATATTAGCATGGAACTACAAATATATCTGATGGTTTGGCTCCTACCTTACCATGATAATATGAACAATGTACATGGCCTTCAATTCCACCATTATAGGCCCCTCAATTTTAAAATTTCAAATGTTTGAAAGTTTTAAATGTGGGAAAAAATTGTTTTCTATTTGACCAAATTTCAACTTCTTTCCCATTTGGTTTTTTTCAAGTAGGGGAAAAGTTAGAGTTTTTTTGGGTCTCATCCTCACTCTAGTATGTATTAAGGATGGTGGTTTGGATTACTGATTGGGTTTGAGTGTTGATAAATTAATCTTGAGATCATTTAATAGGGATGGTTTTATGTTTTTTAGTATTTTAGACTACTAGTTTCTCCGAATGCTCGGTTGGTCACTTCCTTTTGGGAGGAGTAACTTTCTTCTTATAACATAGGGGTGTGAAAGATTAATAATTTTATATTTTATTAATCATAGTTGGAATAATATATGGTTAAACATTTTGGTGAGGGGGGAAATTGGTTCAGTTGAAAAAAGGTGATGGGTGTGATTTTTTTTGAAAAGGGAAACACATGGGAATAAAGGGAAATGTTTATTGTCAATCAGTGCTAGGATCAATGAAAAAAAGTGATATAGTTTTACCTTTATTAAAATGAGGTATCCTAAAGAAAGGTCTATTGTAATAATGGGTTCTCTATACCCAACATTAATTTTAATTTCTAATTACTATACCATATATACAGTGAATTATACATGATGTACACTTACTATTGAGGTTTTGATATTTTTTTAATCACTATTTAAATGGTAATTTCCTTAGATTATTAGTCATATTAATAGGTTATAGTAGTTCTTAGGCTATAATGAGAACCTCTAGATGCTATGGCATGAATCCTAAATACATATTTTATGGTCCAGATACATTATACGAACTAAACACAATTGATGTATAACTATTAGGTGCTAGGGGATCATAAGAATTGAGAATTATTCTCAAGAAGATCCCTCTTAGAGTTATCTAATAGGCTAGATCACGAGGAAAGACCCACCTATTGGAACACCACATGTTTTGGGTGTCATTTATTGTTCCTATCTAAAAACATGTGTATTGGTCTCATGAATTGACATCATTATCAGTGTGTACCATTTGATCATGTGATTTAATGCAAGGAAAAATCAATGATATTGATTCTATGGTGTGGTAGCTAATATAGGGTGCTTCATTGGTGGTATAACATAGGTTTAATGATATAGATAGAGTTTTTTACTTTTGAGTTTAGGAAATGATATCTTGGGCCTCGTTGATCAGGATGATAGTACCTTTACAAATCCCTGTACAAGGTAAAGACAACTCATTCTAGTTATATCAATAAATAATAAAGCAAGAATGGATGACGACACAAGTTGTGTTTCCTTCTTTTTGAGATATCATGATACAATGATATTATATTACATAGTGCGTATCCATAGAAAGGTTGTTGTTTCTATGGTTATTACTTGTCTCTTTAGGGGCCTTAATGGGTTTCTAGACATTTCTCCTGGTATGTGAATAGTATTCAACTCTTCTGAGATAAGGGCCTTATGATTCACACACACTAACATATTCAAGAGTCTACCCTATTTTGATGAATTGGAGTATAGGAAATGGTGGGCCCCATTATGGATTCTAAGAGTTGTCCAAGTATTATCGATCACCAGTGAATAAATAAATTTATTATTATTCGAGTATAGAATAATTTGGTTGAATTTATTTATTAAAATTATTGATAAGTTATTGAGTGAATACATGAAAAATATTATACAAAATAATATTATTTTAATATTCATGGTTCAGTTAGTATTGTTGGGAATTATGATTCTTGTTAATGACTCGAGTTTATCACATAATATATTTATTATATATTATAGGTATGTGATAAAATATAAATGAAATTATGAAATATTTTGTTATAAAGTCTTATTTATTTATTATTTAGTAAATATTTTATATACAGGGTCCAGGGAATCCTTTCTGGGTATTTTAAAATCCACTATATAAGTAGAGAAGTGATATCATGCCAATGATTGTTCATTCCAATGAAATTGAGAACCCCTCTCTCCTCCAACATCCTGGAGAGAGAAAGTAACCATATAAGAAATCAATCCAAGAATGTATTCTAGGATCATTGGAATGGAGTCTTGGTGTTCATCATAATGTTGAACGAATCATCAAATCTCTACGATAGCAGCCAAAATTCAACGATCGACATCCACATGGATTCTTGAAGCATGTGTGGATAATCTAGATGGGTTTTTCCTTTGATCCTTTGAGAAACATTCATCAGAGATGACCAACTCTCAATCATGATTTTATCCAAATGAGGTAATTATTCTCTTATTTTCTAGGATAATTCATGAAGGATCCTCATAACTCTATCAGGGATTATATCGTTAAAGACAATGAAGATTCATAACTTCGGTGATGAAATTTTTTATATCCCTGGTCCACTAGTTTCTACTATGCACCCTAATACTAGAATTTTATTTCACATAGATCACATGAAATTTCTAAGCTAAAGAAAACATAATTTTCATTAAATCAAGAATATATTTTTAATTTCATCCCAAAAGATTTGACCATGCTTTGATCCGATATCGGACGTCCAAGATATGACCATCGAAAATATTTAAAATGGACTGAAAGTGGTTGTCTTATGGGTATAAAATTTAAAGAATATATTTGTTTCAATTTTACCCCAGATGGTAGCTGAGGTCTATTTCAGATAAAGTCTTATTTGTTTCTAGGTTTTGAGTGAAATCTAGTTTTTGGAAGTTCACCGAATGATAGATTCATTTCGACATTATTTTGGAATAAAGATTACAATTAAAAAAAACATCAAAAAATTCCTATTTTTAGGTGTTAATTTTTTGCATACTAACATTTTTGGGGTCTCCGACCTTCCACGAGATGAATCAAACAAAACGTTAAAAAATTAAATAGTTCGCGGCATGACTATGGTGGTGGATTGAACATCTTTCAGAAAAAAATCATTTGTCTGGTATGTCATTTTTTACAAAAGAAAACAAACAAATATTATGGGGTTTGATTTTTGTGGATAGAGGAATTTTGGATTATTTAACCAAAAAACAAAAGGTTTATTCTTGAGAAATCCACATGTTTTCTATCATCCTCCCCTCATATCTTGTTTCTCAGGTGAACGAGTCGCAGCCCACCCACCACATGGTCACCAACATTACTCTCACATAATGTTGTGCCTTTCTTGACGATCATCACCCACCACAAGAATTAGAAAACCATCAGGCATGACCATCGTCCTTCCTCCCCATCTCACATTTCAACCTGTTTCACTACTGAACCACGCATTGTCGATCCTAGCTGGGACCCCACATTGGAACTGACCATGATCGCCACATAAGAGGCCTCGATCTTGACACATTGACGACACATAGCTACTACCATATCTACCTTTTTTGGGACAACCAATGCCACATCACCTAAACCCATTGAAACATGCCAGTCTATTCATGAGCACCCTGGGACCCTGTATAATCTGCCCGTGTGACAACTTCCTACCCATATTAGGCGACGAGTGGGTAATCCAGGTCTTGTTCGATCCCAAATGGATATGGGTGGGTCCTTCCAACCTCGATCTACCCTACACAGAGTATCCACAATCTGGAAATACCTTTCATGGGTTCAAATCAACCCACAACGGGCCGAGACAGGGATTCTAAAGATTGTTTTTTTAATATAACTAAAAATAAAATTAATCATCAGAATGAAGAAAATTAAATTATTTTAATTTAAATAATTCATTTAATTTATTTAAATTACCTCAAACTTAAATTTATTTTATTTGAATTTTTTATCGTGCTTTTAATTTACCTGTAGATTAGTTATGAGTAATGACCGAATCTATGTTTGTCTTCTTTTATTTAATTATTTATTACAACTACATGTGATGTTTGTAATATTTAATTATGTTTATTAATGGTCTGGGCATCGTCTTATTTTTTTTCAATTTGTATAAGGGCCTACACATCCATCAGTTTTATTTATGTATATACATTTCACTTATTGAGACCCCCTTGTATGCAAGAATATAAGTTTTTACTATTAATGATGATGTTCCAAGATGTGGATCATTCCAAGAATATGCTTTATAGTAGATGAGAATTGAAAACACTAGATCAGGGATGAGTTGTGATACGAGTCAATAATAAACTCTAGTATGATACCCCTAGGTCATTGTTGATACATTTAGTTTAAATGGGTTGAAAATTGTTATATTCTGAAGACTAGTCGGGTATTTAATTTCCTTTATGCATTGTTTATTATTTTATATATGGGCATGTTTTTTAAAGGAACATATGAAGAAAATGAAAAATGAATTGATGAATATATTCCATTGATGCATGTTCAGTTGTGAGCATGAAAACATAGTTTTATCATAATTAATATAAATTTATTACATTTTTTTTAAAATATGTAAAACCCCTCAAATAAATAGTATGTTGTGAATGCCTTTCGTCATTCCAATTTTAAAACAATTAGGTGCATGAGGTGCTTTTTATCCATAGTTGATGGTGCCTTATACTATTGTGCAGTTCTTATGGGATTGTTGGGTATAATTAACTAAAAATGGAAACAAATAATATTCCATATCTTGTTTTTTAAATCTTTATAGGCAAGATTTGAATAAATAAATTTTATAATTTTAAAAGCTATGATTTCAGTCCACAGATCAAGGAGATGCAAGTTAACGTGGATGGATAGTCAAACGCCTATCATGAAACTCTCATAGTAGTGTCATATAAATAGCTTGTAAACTATGAGGAGTGGTTTTAAAGATAATTTTCACTAGAATACTCAATCGAAAGAGTATTCATATTCTAGTAGTGAGAGATACTATATTTTGATAAAATAGTGAGAGCCAATTAATGATTTAAATAATTGGTAATGTATAGTTAGTAATCAATATAAAAATACTAATATGATATATATTTTTTGGTAGAAAATGAAATTTAATACCAAAAACACAATATAAATAATTTTGGACAAAGTCAATGTCTAAAATTGAATGAATTTCTAAGAGTATTACTTACAAGTACTATGATATGAGAAATTCAAGGTGCAGGTTTCCCCACTACATGTTAAGCCACCTCAATAAATGAGGGAGTAAATATGATTATTGGAGACTCATGTAAAAAAAATTTATGTTTAAATAATGATGTTATCATCAACATATGATGTGAGTAAGGGTTAAAATATCAGGACATGGATGATTTCACATGCTGTATTGTATTTAAGAAGCTTGCGAGGAGAAAGTAAAGCAAGATTTGAAGGGTTGACAATGGAACTTGATATTTATTAATTGAAATATATACCATTATCTTACAATTAATACCTTTATTAAAACCATTTCATCCAATTACTCTTGTTTATGATTACAAAACAAACATAATGGAGTAGACACACCATTAACTTTTGAGTAAGGTTTTCCAAGTAAATAAGAACATGAACAAAGTATAATCTTTAGTTGTTATGGTAAAAAAGTTGATACACAAGATAAAATTTCCAATTAAAATAGTGACATCAAAATAATCTTTGATATTTCATTAAATTAAAATAGGATGGTTATCCTAAAGATGGTTATTTTATTCGCATAAGTTTATGGACGTTAAAATGCAGTGAACTAAATTTAAGAAGTAAGTGGTCGCTTATTCTTAAAGTATATTCATCAATTGTATGTAATGTTTAGGTAATACTTTTTGGGTATTGAATACAACATTCCTATAAAATATGTGTATTTTAATACAATATCCAAGTAATTATAGAAAAGTCATAATAATTAAGGTGTGTTCTCAAAGTAGCCGAGAAATGGTGGTTCCTAAGTTAGTGGTGATAAGTATACAACTACTATATTACTAAGTAAATGATTTTAATTGAAATTTTATTGAATATAAGAAAACCCTTAATCACTTTTGTTCATTGTAAAAAAGGATACATTATTATAGTTTTGGAATATATATTGTTTCTGATGTCTCATACTTTTCTAGTAGTTCATTGATACATGAATCCTTTTGAATACATGAGGAATATAAAATGTACGACTCAGTTGTACCATGTTTTGGAAAGATAATATTTTTCTCAGAAAAAACAAAGTAATTTTATAGGGTATAAAAAGTATGGTTTTTGAATCTTTGGATTTAAAGACCTGTGGTATTATCGACACACTTATATACATAGTTTTAGATAAAGACACCTTTAGAAATAAAGGTAATCCACAAAGATTTCATAATTACTTTAGCTTGATAGCATGAACTATTCCAAGCGTAAGCTAGTGGTAAATATAATTCATAATATTACTTTATGTATAGGTTAAGTAATTTGAAAGAGAAGTATGATATATTCATGGTTAGAAGATATGATTTTCTTTGGCATTTGAACCAAAGAGTATCTTGACCAAGTAATCATACATTAATAAAATATAGCGTAGAGTAATTCCTAAATGCACGTTAACTTATCCATATCAAATATATGATTATAATAAGGAATATCAATTATAAGTATTACATGTTAATATTTATTAATAATATGTATCATGAATTAATTCCTATATAAAAATTTAATTATACACATCAAATTCATGATGTATGTAAAAAGAGAATCATTGTTTAAACATATATGTATTGTAGAAGTTTCTATAATATTTCGAGACATGATTTGAAAATAGTGATGTTATCACATGACCATATCTCTACTATAATGAAAAATGTATATCATAAGAATTATAGTATGATATAATTCCATTATATCATAAGAACATGTAATTAGATGCAAAGTGTTTTTAGGATATAAAAAGACTTGCATCAAGAAAAATATAATGCGCATTTGTAGTAGTTATCCTAAATTTTTTAAGGATATGACTTAAAACCCAATGATAAAACATTTATAGTAAAGTTATAGACTATATTTATTTAAAATGGGCCACATATCTATTTTAGATAGTGGTATAATGATTTAATTTAGTTTAGTCAATTCTTGTGATGTAAAAATAGTTTACATAGGAATAAGTTCCACAAAAGAGTGTGGAAGAGGAATGTTCCAGAGAAACATACTACATAGGAAGGATAAAACCATTGTAATGGTTTTATATTCATTGTGGCTGGTGATACATTATCCATTGAGAGTAATGAATATTACATATAAGTTTTAAATGGTAAGAAGCTAATATTGACATGTCTAATTCAATAATGGATTCCATGTATAAAAGTATAGGGAGATTATTATTTTGAGTACTGCGATTGGTATTCAAGTGAAACTATACATGAATGGTATAAGCATGTTACAAATGAGGCTTGATTTCTAATAGAAAGTCATCATTACTAAATAAATTAGAATATTACTTTTCAAAGATACTTTATATGATAATTATATTGAGAATTTAATGTCAAGATCACCAATCATGGAAGGTTTATATAAGACACAACCAGAAAGGGATGGTGACACCATAGAATGCAAATAAGTGGTGAAAGTTATTAAAATATAGTTTTGAATTAAAGTAAATAATAATACCATATAATATTAATTTGTAATGAATTTATCCATGTATCCATAAGGGGTTACAAGGATCACCAATTTTTTACAAGTAAAATATGTTTGATAACATATGGAAAACAAATATTAGTACATAATTAGTAAAGACCAATTTAAAAGTAACTCTCTAGAGATTGACTAAAGAAACAACCTATGTTCTAGGGAACCAGATCTATTGAGGTATATATAATGGTTTCTTAGAACTAATTAGTATTACATATACTGACCAGAAATTTAAAAATAATGATAGAATAATTTGAGAGAGAATTGTTACCAATGTCACATGGAATAAATCTCTCTAATAATACATAAATGGGCCATAATTTGAGATTAATGTGGTGAGTATAATTAAATATTATTCTATGATGGATAAATAACATATGACCTTCCATGTAGAAGAAATTATATTTCCAAAAATAATCTTCTTAATAGGTAAATATAAATTATATCATGGAGAACTGCAAGGGAAGAAATAAAAACTATCCAATTCTACTTGAAAAAGTATAAAAGGTTTGTACCTAGTATGTGGATAGGAAGGGATACTAGTTATAAGGGGACATAAAATAGTCTTCTAATATAAAAATATGATCTAATATCATAGTGAGGCTAAGGTAAAGATCCAGATAGTCTTATTCAAGCTAGTGGAATCCATATATACAAATTCTGAGTGCATTTCAAATTCTGAGGCAACTATAGAACCAGTATAAAATACACAATTTTTTTTCCTATTATTGTAATCACACATATTATGTAATGTTTTATAATGATAATAATGATTATATAGGATAGATAAAATTTAATGTATAGTCAGTGGAAAATTGTAATATACTCCGGGATATCATCTCTTGAGAAGTCTAACTCGAGGAGGTAAAGTCACATAAAATATAACAGCCACGTAGTGGATATTTGAAAAAACCCCTGATTAAAGCCATAACTTTGTGGAAACATGATATTTTTAAGTGATCTCTATCAATAATAGATAGAAATTTGTCTCTAGTGAAAGTGGGAGTGTTTTAATAGTGGGTTCCATAAACCAAACTTGAATAGTACTTTTTGATTTCCATACCAAGTATACAATGAGTTAAATATGTTGCACACCTACCATTGATGTGTTTATATTTCTGATTCCATTATTTAAATAGAAATATCCATATATTATTGGTTGTATCAATAGGTTATAATAGTTCCTAGGATTTAATAAGAACATCAAGATACTATGAAATTAATCTTAAATATATGTATTATGGTCTAGATACATCATACGGACTGGACATAGTTGATATATGACTATCAGGTGATGGGGGATTATAATCATTGAGAATTATTACCATGAAGTTCAATCTTGGTGATCTCTAGTTAGAGATATCATGAGGACATACCCACCAATAGAAACACCACATGTTTTGGGTGTCATTGGATGTTCCTATCTATGAACATGTGTATTGGTCTCTTGAATTGAGAATATTATTATTGTATACCATTGGATCATTTAATTTTATGCAAGGAAAAAACCATGAAATTGAATTCATGGATAGGAATTTGGTGTTGGGTGCATCATTGGTGGCATGACATTGGTTGAATGACCAAGATATAATTTTTTAATTACGAGTTGAGGAAGTGATATCTCAGGCATAGTTGATCAAGATGGTAGTAGCTTCATAAATCTATGTTCTAGGTATTAAATGATAAGTTTGTCTAGTTATTTGAATAAATAATAAATCAATAACGGATAATGACAAAAGAAATGCATTCTGCTTTATGAGATATCATAAGAAAAAGAGATTATATTACACAATTCATGTTCATAGGAAAGTTGTTATTCCCATAACTATCTATTATCTCTTTATAGGCATTGATAGGTTTCTAGAATCCAATCCTGGTTTGTTAATATTATTCACTTCTATCGAGATAAGGTCTAAGTGGGTCACAAACAATACAATATTCAAAATTCTACCCTATTCTAATGAATAAATGTATAGGACATGGTGTGACCCACCACGAGGTCCAAGAGCTGTCCAAGTATTACCGATCACCAATGAATCAATAAATTCATTATTATATGAGTATAGAATAATTTGGTTTTATTTATTTATTAAAATTATTCATAGGTTATTAATTTAATATGTGAAAAATATTATATGAATGAATATTATTTTAATATTCAAAGTTCATTTAATATTTGCAGGAATTAAGATTTGATCTAAGAACTCAATTTTATAATGTAATATATTTATTATAAATTAAAAACATATTAAAAAAATATAAACAAAATTATGAGTCAATTAGTTCATCATAACATGTCATTTATTACTTATTTAGTGGACGTTGGTTATACGGGGGCTGGGGAACCCTTAATGGGGATTTTGATATCCACTATATAATAAAAGAAGTGTCCTCATGGAAATGTTCATTTTAACAAAATTGATATCCTCTCTCTCCTCAAACATCACAAGAGATAAAGATGTTATATAAGCAATTGATTTAAGAACATATTCATGGATCATTGAAACAGAGTTGAGGTGATCGTCATGACATCGAAGGAATCCTCAGAGCTCTATGATGGTACCCAAAATTAAAATATCACCATTAATGTGGATTATTTATGTGTGCGTGGATGATCTATAGGGATTTTTCCTAAAATCCTTCAAGAAACGATCACTGGTGATTAGCTGCTGTCTAGCACGATTTAATCTGAATGAGGTAATCATTTTGTTTTTATGCTTTGATAATTCACATGAATTCCTCGAACCACTACTATGAATTATATCACTAGAGACGATGAAGATTCATCTCTCTAGCGATTAAAAAATTTAAACCCCCATCCCACCAGTATCCATTGAGTTTCCTAGTACCAGCAAGGTATGCTTTTTATAGGAGGATATTCTAGGGTGATTTAAATAGAGAGATTATGATTAAACCTATGTTTTTTTTCAAAAAATTAAATCTCTTTTTTTTATTTTGTAGTATAATATATATGTATTTCACGATTATTTATCTTTTAAAAACCTTATATTTTCAAATATTTTATTGAAACATGAATCATTTCACAATAATATTAAGTCACATAGTAGTGTTTTTGATTTAATTTAAAATTTTAAATATGAATATTTTATGAAATTACTAATAAAAATTATGGAATAATCTATTATGTGATTTAGAACTTTTAGAATTTCGGTGTAGGGTTGTGCATTGTGACATAATGATCAGAACACAATATGATGACATGATTTATCCTTTATATAGACATTGACTCATCAGGGGGTTGAATTTTGGGGTATTATATACTATTTGAAAATTTTTATTCACCATTTTATCTTATTATCTAATAGATGTATCCTATTTTAGTATAGTGGTTTCATTTTTCTATATCCGTATGAATTTTCATGACCAGATTGTATCATGTAAAAGACACCATGATTATTTTTGATCCTAGATATCCATTATTGATTATCAAAAGTTCCTTGATTTTATATATTTTTTTCAACAGAAACTTTATTTTTTATACCCTAAATACTTTTCAATATGATAGGGACCCCATGAAAACATTGATTATAGCTAGTCCCTTAGGGTCGTATGTTCATGACTCAATGTGATCTCAGGACTATTCATGAAATTATTTCTCTTCATTGTTAGGCGGGTTTTCAATATAATAAAAAACTATCAAAATTTTCATGATCTACTGGTCATTATTTCAAATTTTTTTAGTGTAATACTCCCTTTAATACATGATCAAGACTTAAAAAAATATGAGGGAAATAGAATTATGGAATAATGAATGATATTGTGTTGTGATTTTTGATACTTTTTAAAAACCAATATTTTTTCCTCATTAAATGAAGTTAAAATATTGTAATACTAATCCATTGACCTCGTATTCCTCATAAGAGATGTTTGAGGGGAATAAGTATGCATTTTTAGGTATCTTATTTTATTTCACAAATAAAATCCAACTTAGAATTTTCAAAACACTTTATAAAATGATATGAAAATTGAATGGATAAAAGAAAATATACCCAGGTTTTCTCCCAATAAAAACTTTTTTTTAAATTTCAAAGTTTGAAATAATTTTTTTAATAAAATCACATGTAGGGGAAACAACGCACTTTAGAATAATAAATTTAGTTTTTATGCATTATACATTTACCATGAATGGGTGTTTTAATTATTAAGAATATCTAGTGCTCCATGTGGAATAACTTTCTCCACCATGAAGGGTTTTGACTATATTGACATGATATTTTTTTCATATAAATATAAATGTGAGATAAAATAACTTTTTACCCTTATTAACTTAATTTTGTGAATGTGTTAGTCCTACCACTTCATTATTGAATCCCAAAAAATGATTAAATATATGTATGATTTTATCTTAATCTCTTCCAACTCATTTGTCTCTAATAATAACAAATTACCAATATCATTTAATATCAATTTAAAATATTTTATAACCCAATATAACTTCGTCTCAAGATCTAATTAAATGTGTCTTGGTTTCCCATACACATGTAAAAGCGGTGACGGTACCCATTGATGTTTTGTATAATGTTCTATTTGAGTTAAGAGATATCAAGTTTCCTAGACTAATATTTTATGTATGAATTTACCATTTTCTCAAGAATTTTTTTCAACTCATGGTTTAATAGGTCCTCTTATCTACTTTTTTATGGGTGGTATAGAGGGCTTGTGCTATATCAAGATCTATATTTCTCTATACTCCCTCAATAAATGGTTATTAAAGTGTGTTCCATGTTCAATGATCTATTGTTTTGAAGGTACAAACCTTGAAAATATATTCTTATTCAAAATGATTATTATTCCTTTCACGATGTTATATTATATTGATTTTTCATTAAACCACTTTAATAATTAACACACACATAGCAAGATGTATGTGTGGCTAAATGAATTGGGCGTGGGACCCATAATGATGATTCCCCAAATATCAAAAACTTCAAACTCCCTGATGGGATACTACTTAATTTAATTCCTTATTCTAATATATTTAGTTCTTTAGTAGTGATATCTAGTTACCAATTATATTTTAACATCAAGATATAATGTCAGATAACAGAATCCACTATATAAGATCTTATCCATTGTTTATTCTAGACAACGATTTCCCCTCATTGATAATGAGTGAAAAATTCCATCATGCTTTCTACATCATTTTTGGTCACACATTAGTGAATAATCCCATCATCACATTATTTAAAGAGCATAGAACCAACCTGAAATTAGGTTTTCACTTCAATCAAAGACCATTTTATTTTTTGATTGGTGAATTATGGGAATATTTAACTTGTTACCAAATATTTAGTGATGTTGAAAAATGATGGTTTTTATATGAACATCGGTTAAAAAAAATCATTTACAAATTCATAAATTATATTAACTTCTTTGTTACTGATTATGGGTGGTAAATCCATCCATGAGAGTTGGCCTACTAGAAAGTTATTTGAACCTTTTCCCCTTGATTAAAATTTTGAACTATTAATGTAACAAGATCTACCTAATCAAGAATGAATTTTTATCCTTCAAGTTAAATTCTTATTTGAGTATTTCATGATTGGTGTATACTACAACTTTGATATTATAATATAGGTTTTAAACATATCAAAATAAAATACCATAAAAATTAGTTCCTTCTTTATTATGGTGTACCTTAATGGTATTTATACATGAGTCTTGTTTTAAAAGTAGATTGGATAAAATATTCTATCTAGTACCAATCCAGGAAATTACCCCATAACATAATAACCTACGTCACATGAGAGTTCAAATGGTTCCTCCCAATTCAAGGGTAATGGTATTGGGGTAGTGATTAATGTTTTTTTAACTCATTGAATGGTTCCTTATTGTTTTGATCACATGATAATGTTACTCATTTTTCCATGAGATGGGTGATATTGTGATCATTTTGGTAGAAATCATTAAAAAACTTTTAATAGAAACTAACATTTCATATAAAGCATTAAATGTCCTCTACCATTATTGTTTTTGAAAATTATATAACCAAATTAATCTTTTCGTATTCAAACTTTATCCAATCATTTGAAATTTGGTGGTGGAGAACTATCCAATC
The DNA here is from genome assembly GCA_963277665.1 of Viscum album. Taxonomy (NCBI): domain Eukaryota; kingdom Viridiplantae; phylum Streptophyta; class Magnoliopsida; order Santalales; family Viscaceae; genus Viscum; species Viscum album. Next base: position 580,773,553 of record OY728130.1, on the reverse strand, counting down.
TTTAGATATAGTTTGGAACCTCTCTTAGTTTATCAAGGGGCATGTTGCCCTATATTATTCCAAAAATTAATCTATATTCTTGATACATACTTTTAATAGATATAGTAATCATCCAAAAAAACTTATATATTTCTCTCTAAAATTACATAAAAGATATATATCATGAATTTATAAAAGGTGTAAGACGATTTTCACATTAAAAATGTCATTATTTGATAAGTGAAAGTTTTACAGGGGAAGGTAAAAGTTGTTTTCCCTAGTATTTTGATTCTGATGATATTTGGTTCTAATCGTAGTATCCATCAATAAAAAAATAATACTCATGTATGAATAATTGTTCTAGAATTTGATCAATGAACGAGAGTGGAATTGATCAGTCATTATTGGATTTTTTTATCTTCCAATAATCAATAGAGTATCTTTAAGCATTCACCATTAGAGTGGAAATATAACCATCATCTTTCTTCTGAAATATTAATCGTCCTATCTTTGGAACAACTTAGAGTGGTCTCACCTGTTCAATAATAGAGATTGGGAATATGATCCCAACATTAAAAATATTCTATACATAATCCCTAAATAATTCCCTCATGGGATGTGTCAAAAACCATTTTGGTTACCTCATTTTCTTTTATCCTTTCTCTATTTTCTCTTAATGAGTGAGAAAATATGGGATTATCCCTTTAATATCAACAATGATCCATGCAATAGAAATATTCCTTTGATATAGAACACTAACCTTACAATGTTATTATAATTTTGAATTATTGTCATTCAATGTAAACATTAGGTTCTCTCCATCTCCCAATAATGAGTACCCTAAATTACCCAGGATCTACTTTAGCTCTAACTCAGGCGATTTCATAATCTATGTAACTAGTTCAATGAAAAATTACATTGACAGGTGTACCGCTATAGTAAAAACATTTCTAGTTCAAATACCTCCATATTTAATTTCTCTTTTATATCCACTTCTACATTAATAAACTCTATAATAGATTTTTATAATTCCATATGCATATCTAGAAGTCCATAATTATTTTCAGTAGCAAGGATTGTATATAATTGTTTAGGTTTCACACCATGTTTCACTCATTTCATCAAGAAAAATTTATAAGACCCAATATTATACTATAATAAACATTACATTAAAACACAGTTATGTTTTTTTTAAACCAAATATTAAAAAATAACTCTAAAATTATATTGACTAAAGAAATGATAAGTAGGTCTATGAAACATATAAAAATATAATGAAACACCATAATTTTTGACTCTGAGGGACTAAACAATACAAATAAAAAAAATAAACTACTATTATTAAAAGACCGTAAGTAATGAAATATAAATGATATAGGAAACTAGGAGAATGATATTAATTATGTTAGATGATAGAATAAAGTGTATTTATAAGGAGTAATTTGATTTTTGGAATAGTTACTGACATTTGAAACAATAACTGACCATTAAATTAATACCATGACTACATGGAGTTAAAAAATTACTAAAAATTAATATTCACCATGAATAAACAAAACAATATGATATTAAAAATTTATAAAAAGTTTTATTAAATAATATAACTTGAAGTCTGTATATGCGTACATATTTAATAATTTATATTTTAACATAATAGTTAAAACATTAACTTTTATCTCAAATTTTAAATTATACAATTTCTTAATTTAGAAATTTATTTTGATAAAAATATTTTATAATAAAATATCAATCATATTATAATTAATAAATATTAAAATATTGAAATGTAAATACTCATAAAAAAGAAATAATTATTATTAAAGATATAATTATTTTACATGTATTTTATGATTTTATTTAAAATATTTTTTTGAATATTTAGAATTTTAATTTATAAATCCGAATTCAAAATTTTAATTGAAATATCAAAAGTATATTATGATTTTTTTTATATTTATCTGAAAATGATTAATATCAGTGAATAGTAAAAAATACCGTTTTTAAGTAGGCCATGATTATTATGGCATCATTATGATGTAAATATGAATCAATAATTTATAAATTTTTTAATGAATTAAAATTTATTTAATTAGTAAAGTAATTCTTCTAAAACTAAAAAACTAAAATTTTCAAACCTATAAATTAATTTTCAAAATATAAGGTATATTTATTCGTATAAAAAACTATATTTGATTCTTTAATTTGTAAACAGTATTTACAAGGTTCCATTTTGTTTTTGTTGAGTTAAAATTTCAATTATACCTATATTTTTATTCAAACACAAATAAATGTCTTAAAAATCAACCCTATTCATAGTCTTGAGCCTAAATAATAAAATAATTCATATTTTACTCAAAGGTACCCCTCCCGCTTGGTGATATAAAACCCCTCCTACCACCATTTCCCATCATTTCCAAAAACATTACTTTAAAAAATATATACTTAAATACCTCTTTAAACTCTCTTATTTACATTTATAAGGCCTTTATCTAGCCAAATAACTCCCAAATTAAGGCTTTAGACTCAATACAAAGGAGGCCACTCAAAGAGAAAGGAAAAAGTTTCAAAACATACATCTTCTCATTTAATTATACTCTTACCCATATTATAAAATTAATAACCATTATAAATATAATTAATATAATGGTTTAATTATTATTTTATTTTTTTTTAAAAATAAAATAATTATTAGTTTACCCTTTTTTTAATTTTGTTAAAAAACATCGTTCACTTATGGTGGTTACATACTATCTAAGTGAATGGTGATGTTTTATTTTTCACTCACTCCTTTAAGGGAAATTCTTTAAAATCAATTCCATTATTTAATATATAATTTTAAAAAAAATAATTTCAGGTTTATGTTTATGGAATTATAATATTTTAATGATACAAAATATATTAAAAGTATATTAACAAAATCATTTTAATCAATTAAAACAAGTGTATCAAAAAAATATTGATTTAGAACTATTTTTTTGAATATATTGCACCATTAAACTCAATTACATATGGAATGTTTTCAAACATTTAATATAACACTTTCTGAGCTTATGGAACCACTTCATAGTAAGAATCAACCATTTCCATTACATCAAAGTAGATTTGGAATTATGAGTTGGACAACCATAAAATGACCGATGTATGAAAAAAATGATATAATAAATGAATAATACATGATCATAAATTATTTAAAGGGAATAATAATGTTTAGATAAACATAAATAAGGTTTAGAATCCAGGAATTAATATTTAAAATTGAATTATTCTAGATATTAGAGGACATACATAGTGACAAAGGTCTTAAGGTAATAGGATCTCTTCGAAATGTCACTATATTTTGTTTTAATATTTTCTATCACCACTTACACAAAATATATGAAATTATTTAATTGAATTAATCAATAATTTTCCTGTTATTATTTTGATAACCACTGTGACAGGTGGGGGAGGGGGGGGGGGGTTGAAACAATGGTTACGTTTTACAACTTTCTTTGACTTTAAGTTATCATTTTCATCCTGTTAAGTTCATGATACACTCATATAATAAAAACCAATCTGACTAATATAAAATAAATTAAATAAGATATATATCCACATGATTTTTACAAGGTTAATCCCTAATGAGGGTACCTATTCCTTGTTGTATTGGGTTTTCATCTCATGTAATTGATTCTTCATAATAATCAATTATGAATGAAAATAGTTTTGGAAGGGATTGACCTTAAAAAACGTGCATACCACACTTATGTTTCCTAAAAAGATGATTATACTAGTTCCCCCCAATTAAAAGATATGGATAATGCTATAATAATTTTTAAAATAAAAATATCTTTTTATTACAAACTTCAATCCATAAAACATATACTTTAGGAACGTGTATATGCTGGTTCTGAAACATTTGTCCTCCCCAAATTATTGATCCCCTTATTCAACCCTGGATATAATAAAAATAATTTAGGTTGGGTTATTAAATATAATATTCACTTAAAATGATCATTTTAGTTAGTTTAAACTATTTATTGAATGATTTCCCTCTTTATATAGCAATACTTCCTCCGATAAATGTGGGGAATGCATGTGATTCAATTTTGAACTCACTCTCACTTAAATTATATAGTCAAAACCCCCAATGCTTCTAATGATATTAGAGCTTGAATTTGTAAAATACTCTTCAAGATTTAGAATAAAAAATATTCAACTCTTCCATAAGGAATTAGTATAATCAAGAACATCCTTTATGATATTTGAGTTTTTATCATCGAACTATCATTTTTATAATGATTATGACATAAAAATGTTTATATGAAGTCACTAGACATATTATAGTGGTTTAATTACATATAAATAACTCATAATCTTATTGTTATACCTTTTATTCATTACCACTTATAGTTTTATTGCCTATTCTCCTTCAAACAAACTCTAGTATGAATCCTGATCTTTTAATGACCTTGATCCATTGGTTAAACCAACTTATTCAAACTTTGGTTCTTAGATTGATCATCTTAACTTTATATTTTCAAGAATTAGAAAAATATTGGGGTTTTTGGATCTTCTAGTGAGATCACATTATTATAAAATTTGCTCACACCATGATCGTCTCGCATATTTCTTTTCATCACTTAGATAAATCCTGAGTTTTCCAGATCTTCCATTGCAATAATGATTTTATTTTATTTATTCAGCCAAAGCTTCAACATTGATATTACTTATGTTGGATTAAATATACAACAAAATTATATTTAATAATTATTAGACATATTCCAAATTGATGTTTATAAATTTTATAGGACCACACATGCATCACCCAACAAAATTTACAGATCATAGTCTAGTAAAACTCCAATTCTCCATACCTTTATGATCTTCTTGGTATCACGAATTCTGGCCTTATTTATATGACCATATTACAATATAAGAATTATAATATAGTGATCATATGAAAGTTTCCATACTTTTGTCTCTAGACTCAAAGATGTTTACCTCCTAACTCAAAAATATTATTCTATATAGTCTTTATAAGAAATACCACAACTTCATAATTCTCTGGGAACCTCAATATCCCCCTTTGGATTTATTAAAAAAACAAATATTTACCACCACTCTACATGTTTAATTTTAAAAATAATAAAATAATTTATCAAATATAAAACTAAAAAAACTAAACTATTAGTTTAACACCTTAATATTTTAAAATAACAAAATGTTCGATAACATATGCAACACGTAACATCAAGCTTAATCAAACCACAAAATATTATTATTTTTTAACCGTTATAACATAAGTATTGATTTGGTAGTTATGGATAGAGGTAAAAAATGATGAAATATATATAAATTTTATAATGAATAAAAATATATTTATATATTCATAGGAAATAAGCACTCAAGTTTGTATAAAGTAATTTTATTCTTCAAAGTACATTTTCCTCCAAAATGGTTTTTATTGTTCTTTTTGAGTGAATATTATAATAAATTATTGATATTTTAAAAAATTTCTTTATTAAAAATAATATCATTATTTAAATATGAATATCAAAATTATACTAGGGTAAAAGTTTGGGATTTCTCTGAAAAAGTTGATTTTTCAGTAAATAGTTAAAAATACTAATTTTTATTGAAAATTATATTTTTATTTCAAGAATTTACAAACTAAAATTTTGTTTTAAAATGGATTAAAAGTAAAATTTGTTATCTTAAATTATTAATAATATAATTAATTTCATTTTAATCAATTTTGTGGTTGAATTTTATATAAAAACAATTTTATTTTTAAAAAGGAATTTTTAGGAAAAATCATTTTTTATCATGTTTTATGGATTTAATTTTAATTTAAATTTATAAAATTATGTGAATTGAATTGGATAAAAAGGAATTAATTTTTTTATTCATAAATTATAATTTATCATAGGATTAATTTTTTATTTTTTTTTTCTGAAGAAGTTAAATTTTTGTGAATAATTAAAAATACAATTTTTATGAAATACAATATCTTTTATTATATCACCAAGAAATAAATATAATATAAAAATTTATGAAAATTATGGAATTATACATGTATTAAAATATAATACAAATATAAAAAAATAAGTTAAAATATACAAATTATAATTTATTTCATGATAAATATGAAAATCATTTTTAGTGGTGACGCAATAGTTGCGTAGAAGTAGAAATGTAAAATTTGGTGTTCTAGAGATAAATTTTGATAAGGATACAAGATTTGAAGGAAATTATTATTAAATATGAATTATTATTTATTATTTTAATTGATATATATTAATTTTGGAGCTATATGGCCACTGACTTATCCAAATTCTTATGCAATGCTTGCGTAAGGCTATAAAAGTCAAAATAACATATTAAATAATATATATTGATATAGTTGTGAGTAAATATCTTTAATTAATTTATATAAAAATTTAAATTCAACCTAATTAATTAATTTTTATTATGTAAAAATATTTTTAAATTTTAGGGATTAAATAATTACCTTAAATGCTTATACAAGGCCGACACAATGCTTTTACAAGAAGTAAAAAAAATCAAGTAATTGATTTTGAAAACTATAAATGTAATATTATTTGGATGAGTTAAAGTGTACCAAGAATTATGAATCTAAATATATCATATTATTTATATTTTAAAGGTTTATATTTTAATTTAATCATGTTGTTTCCAAAGTCAAATTATGTGAATAGTTCTTAAAATGACATTAATAGCATTTTATGTTAAATATATTTTATTAAATTATTTTAAAATAATTAAAATATAAAAATTAGGATTATTAACATCTAAAATTTCATATATTTGAAATTTGTGATCCAAGTATTACCTTATAAGTAAAATTATAACCCTTTAATATTGAAAAAGTCACTATCATGGTTAATTTAAAAAATGGTCAACCAAGGGGTCAAACCAAAAGATAAGGTTATAAATGATATATCTACCTGTCATAATTTGATGGATTTTTTTATTAATACCATATATTTCTTATCTTATATTTCATGTAATTTTGGCACCATTTGACATGATTTAGGCACATATTATATTAAAATATTTCATATATTTCCAAAAATGACATTAATGATATTTTATAATAAAAAATATTTTATTAAATGATTTAAAATTCATAAAAATATTATATTAATCCAATATAACTGTAAATTGTTTAAAATATAAACCATGTTCCATTTATTGGTTACTTTTCCTTTTATAGTAATTTTGTTGACCCCTAATGTGTAAAAACATTTGATATCCCTATAATTATCAAAAGGTTAACGGGGGATTAAAACTAGGATATAAGGGTAAAAAGCCCAAAATTCTTCCCAATTTTATTTAATGTGATTATTTTGACACGTAATAATCTTATATTAGTATTAAATCTTTTTTATCCATTTTTTCTATTGAAATTAATATATATTACCCTCCCCCCACTTATAAAAGGGAACCTCATCTCCTTCATTATTCACCATGTCTTATTATTTTATGTAATAAATCACCTTCCCTAATATAATCCTAGATTAATTAACCAAATCATTAATCTTATTATATATCAAAAATATTATCCTTTCAAGGCTCAGGGTTTAAGCCAAAAGATGTTTCTCGATGTAGAGGTACAACTGTTAGTTGACTGTTTTAAGTTTTATTTCTTCTTACATTTACTCCAAATCCCTTGTATCCATTATAAGATAATTACTTGAGTATATTTAATATACTTAATAATTATTTTAATTATTGAAAAACTATTATCCACCTTCTTCCCATCAATTGGAAAATTACAATGTTGCTCGTGCGTATGTGAGGATTACCACCTCCACGAAGTGATGTGATTAATTTTTCATTTCCACTTTACAATGATGGTAATAAGAATATAATTAATGAATTTATAAGATATATGTGATTTAAAAATTAACCTCTAAAGGTGAATTATTATTTACCTTTATTTTCTTCCATCTGCTGAAAAGTGAAAACAACATTCATGCGAACGTACGACCTACTGCCTCCATTGATGGTGTGATTCATTTTTTATTGTATATATTTTATAGGTGACCCAAAATACATATATAATGAATTTATATGATATTTATATCATAAATATGATCTTGGAGATTGTGTAACCATGAGAAAAGTATATGTATCAACACTACCAAACCAAAACTCTCATGAAAAATGATATAGCTAACACCTAGAAATGATGATTTAAACATTAATATTTTCATAAATTGGTGTCAAAATGTTATAAGTGGATAATATATGATATTATAATTATTTAACTGATTTTTTATATAATTTTAATAAATTTAATTTTATTATACATGAGGTTAGATCACTTTCAAAGTAAGTCAAATTTGACGGAAGGGATTTATGTTAAAATCTCACTGTTTATCAAGATTATCTATTAAAAAGTGTCTGATGATGAAAATTTTCACCTATACATCAAGAATAACTTGAATTTTCTTCTCATTTGGTTATTTTTTGATTTTACATTTTTTTATTTCATTTTCCTCTCTAATATTTTTAAGAAAAATCGAATTTATTTCTGTCTTCAGTTGAAAATATTTTTCTCCCTCATACATTTTTTTATAAAAATATTTTCAAAAATTATTATACTATTATCCTGTGATTGTTTAAATTCAATTTTAATCATGATTTAGATTTCACATAATGTTTTGAAATGAATATTCTTGTCATTTTATTAATGACGTAATTAATAATTTGTACTAAAAATGTAAAAGGAATATTTATTTTAATATACAGGTCATTAATGAAATTTCTCATTGTCATGTATGTTAAATTATTTGAATCTTCCTTTAAAAGTTTAAAAGCTTATTTTCGATGAAATTTTTTTCTTTAATATTTGTATAATTTTTAGATTTTTAATAATTGATTTCAAAATGAAAAGGGTATTTTCCTCAAGAAGCATCCCAACTAATCTTTTGAAGAATTTATTTCATATAAGATGAATTATTTTGATGTTTATTATACTTTAATGGGTATATTATTTAATGATAACATTATTATTTATCTAGATGGTTTATATTTATGATTATAATATTTTTGTGATATCCATTTCCTTTTAATGGGTTATGATATGATGAATGATTTTTTTATCCTATGGAACACATATGTATGATTTTATTTATTTGATGGGTGGGCCCAGACTTATATATCCCTCAAATGAATTGGGTAAAGATAGATATCTCATGAGTCAATAAGTAATGTAATGGGAAATGAACCTAGTTGAATAAGGGACTCTATCTACTATGAAAGTCTTGGGAGTGATCCTTGACTAAGGATACTATGAAATGGGGAGTGAAACCAATCCAATATGATAGTCTTAGGAGTGACCCTTGACTAAGGATTATATGGAATTGGATGTGAAACCAATCTAATATAATAGTATTGGGAGTAAACCTTGACTAAGGATATGATATAGTGGAGAGTGAACCCAATCCACTATGATAGTATTGGAAATGAAACTTGACTAAGTAAATGATTTTATATACTTATGTGTAAGTCACAAACTTTTGTCTTATGAAAAGTTCATTCTTCCATGGATTGTGTTATTTGATTCCATTATGATTCATGTATTTTGAATTGTGAAGATTTATTCCACGATTCATGATTATGATATATGATATGATCGGTATGGGTTTTAAATGTTACACTCATTTTATAATACTTTTATTGAAATGTTATTATTAAGTGTTAATTGAAATATCCCATTATTACCCTTAATGAGTTTCTGAGCTCTTCGTTTCTTATGTTTCCATTCCCCATGATTTGAAGAAATATTTTAAGAAGGGTATGTCTAAGAAGATTACATTGTGGGATAATATTTTTTGGATATATTGAAGACCATTCATGAAACAAGAAGATTGTATTTCTAGAATCCAAAGATTGTAAATATTTATGGTTATGGAATGAATCATAATGTCATGTATGGAATATTGATATAAAATTATGTGACATTTTTGAATGTAAATCTTGGGTCACTATAGTTGATATCAGATAAGGGATTAATTGATATTTAGGTATTTAGGTTTTAGAACTTTGAAGAAAACTGTTAGGAAAAGTCTACGTATTGGATAACATCATAGAGTTTTTGTAATGTTGAAAATATGTGGTTTTCCAACCAATAAATCCATGTATGGATACAAAAAGTGGATATGGTTTTGGCATAGATTTATCTTAGGGTAATAACCCTAAAAAGAGTAGGTTGGGTAAATATTACAAATCATTATGGTGTATGGTGAATGTTTCTATATAGAAATATTGGTCTGAAACACCTAGGGAATATGATTGGGTTAAGTAAAATTTTAATTATGAATAATTATAAATTATTTGAATAAATTATAACCACGGATAATGTAGGTTAAACCTAAGTTGTCATAGACTGAAATTTAGGTGCCATGATTTAGATATCCTGTGAATTATTTTTCATGATTATATGATTTCTCACAATGAATATTATTTCTCACACTATAATTTTTGGTTTCAGTCAATGGATATAACCAATATGATTCTTATTAACACTAAATTTGATAAAAAATGTAATGGTTTTCCATATAAGCAACCAATGAAATAGGAGTTGGTAGGCGAAACCTTGTGATCATGCCTAATCAACTATATTATTAGATGATTAAAAATACCAAATTGGGTAAGTTTACAAACACACATAATAATATAAGGATGGAGATTAATAAGGACCCTATAGGAAATAATTTTAATCTTCATATATGTCAAGTATGTGGGAAGAAGAACTCACGTAAATGTCTTAGAGGAACTAAAAAATGTTTTATGTGTAGAAAAAATGGCATAGAGAAACTAAACTATGTAGAAAAATTATATGAAGGGACATGAATTTTTTCCTATTGAATCATTTTTAGTTCAATTAATTATATTTTTAGATTATGTTCATTATTTGAGCCAATTCCCAAGTCCAAGTGTTAACTCATAGACCAAGGAAGGACCTATACTATGCCAATCGTTGAAGTGAAAGGGTTGAAGTGTTTATGTATTAGGATTCAAGATATATTTTTTATATTTATTATATGAATTATATTTTTGTTATATTTATCATGAAACCTATAAGTATTATTCTATAATATTATTTAATTAAGGATTTTAAAACATATATAGTGATTTTGGAAATTTTTTAGAGACACATGATTGAGGGACAGATAACCCTTGATACATCTTTGATGTTGAGATAATAATTTTTATTTAGAATAGTTATATTATTAGGTAAATTATATAGTATTAATGAACATTTAATTGATGGTTGATTTTATGAAAAAGTGATTTATGTGTTATTTTTTTTAATATTACTACATTTTTTGATTTATGGAGTATATGAGAAATCATATAGGCATCTATGTTTTCAATGAGGGTTTATGTGATTGGATTTTGCGGTCACTTGAAACATATATTGGGTTTTAGGAAGAATAATCAATTGTGGTTTAAATAACCTTTTGAATTAATATATAAATTTATTTTAATGTAATTATGGTTTATTGGATAGTGGGATATATATAATTATTGTGGTTGAAAAGTGATTCATTGACGAGGTGATATTTTCAGAGATATTTATAGTCAAGTTAAGGATTAACTTTCATGTTAGTATCTTAATATTATTCCTGATATTTTGGTAAATTTCATTACATTATAGCATTATATAGTGTTTTTTCATGGTTATTAATGATATTTTTGGGTATGATTCATTGGGTTGTGGTTTGTGTAACCCGTAGGTTAAACAAGTCATTTAACTTAAAATATTATTTGAGAAGAATAAAATTAAAATTTTTTGGATGTAAGATGAAAGGTATTAGATCAAATTTTTAGGTTAAAATAATCTTTAATGTTAAGGTTATTGATATAATTTTGGATGTAGGATTCTTTATTTATAGAATGATCTAAGTTGAACGTTTGGTGTTAATATGAAAATTTTAGAGTAAAATGTTTTATTTCATCACATGATGGTTTATAAATTTTTAATAATTTATTAACTTATTATAACCATTTTTGTTTTTTATAATGTTTAAATATAAAAGGAACAACATGTTATTACTTTGTGTATTATGAGATCCATTATATTTTTACATTAGTTCTTGAGGAATGAAAAAAAATCATCTTGAATACTCATATTTTGGAGAAAAAGATCAGATTGTGGTGGAAATTGATAAAAGGATTAAATAATAATTTTCATGTTAGTATATTTCATTATGTTATTATTCTAAATTATATATAATTCCTAAAATATTGGAAAATGACATTTAATGAAATATTTTATCCTATTACATTCAATTATGATGAATCGATGGTCCTTTTCACACCTTATTGATTTTTGGTTTTATGGTCATTAAAATTATCATGGTCATAAATTTATTATGGTCAATATTCTTTTTTACTGTAAATAGTTATTTGGAAATTAATTTTTTAATCTTCGTACATAATTTTACTTCCCACTAATTTTATTTAATTTACATACCTAGTTTTTTGTTATTCCATATGATGTTTATATTTCTCTTTCCCTCTTTTAAGAAGAAGTTTTATCAACCATTTTATATTGTAGGTTTTCAAAAAGTGGATATTAAAATGTAAAACCATTTATTACATAGAAAATTTTTTAATTGTGAGGATATAATTTATTAAATGTGTGTGTGGGGAGGGGGAATGCAAAATGTTGATATTTTAAAATAACTCTATGTTCGATAGCGTATACAACACAAAACACCGAACTTAAACGAACAAAAAATGATATTATTTTATGACCATTATAACATAGATATTGAATTGGTATGTCTATATAGGAGTAATCAAATTATTATATATATATTTAATTGTTATATTTAATTAAAATATATCGATATATCCCATGAAAATAAGCATAAATTTTTTAGTAAATACATTTTATTCTTTAAAATAAATTCTTCAAAAATGAGTTTTAGTGTTTTATATACTTAAAAATTATAATTAATTTATAAAAATTATAGAAATTTTATTTGGTAAAAAATAATATAATTTTTTAAATCATAATATAAAAATAATATTAGGGTGAAATTTTAGGTTTTTTTGAAACGTTTTATTTTTTAGTAAATAGTGAAAAATACTAATTTGTTTTGAAAACTGTATTTTTTTCCTTCAAGAATTTAAAAAGAACCATATTGTGTTAAAGTGTTTTAAAATTAACATTATATATATTATATTATTAATAACACAATTAATTTCATTGGAATAATTTTTAGTGTTTTTTTGGGGTAATAAAAGTTTTATACTTAAAAGGCATTTTTATGAAAAACCGTTTTCATCACATTTTAGGGATATAATTTTATATTAAATATCACCAATTTTGTGAATTAAATTTTATTAAATGGAATATATTTTTTATACATTATGTAAAATTTATCCGAGAATGAAGTTTTGAGATTTTTAAGAGGAAAATAAAGTTTGGTGTATAGAATGAATATAGTTTTTATGAAATATGATATCTTTTATGATATCACCAAGACATAAAACTGATATAATTTTTTTTGAAACTTATTTAAAAAACCATGAATGATAATATAATATAAATATAAAACAAAAATTTCAAAGCATATATAATATAATTTATTTCATGATAAATATGAAAATCATTTTAAGTGTCGACGTAGTGCTTGTGAAACATTGGAAAAGTCAAATTTGGTGTCCTAGAGATACCTTTTGAAAAGTATGAAGTATTTTATAGACTTTATCATTAAAAATTATGTATTATTAATGATATTTATAGATATATATGTATTTTAGAGTCAAATAAAAATTCAATTATACTAATTATTGTGCGATTCTTACATAAGGCTAGAAATATCAAAATATTATTTTAAATAATTTTTCATGACATAGATGTGAGTAAATGTACATATTTAATGAATATAAAATTATTTTATGCACTTAAATATTTTTATGATAGTAATTTATTTTTAATTTTTATCTAAGATATAATTGCCTTAAATTCTTATGCAACGCCGACACAACACTTGTAGAGGCAGAAAAAAAAACCAAGTAAATGATTTTAAAAACTCTAAAATTAATATTATTTGGATTATTTAAAGTGTAAAATTTATTTTAAAGATATATATGAAATATTTGATAAGTTTTAAATGTTTATATTCTAATTATATTTTTTTAATTTTGTTTTCAAAGTCAAATTATGTGAATAGTTCTTAAAATGACATTTATAGTATTTTATGTAAAATATATTTTATTAAATTATTTAAATGTCATAAAAATATTTCAAGTGGAAAATTATAATAATAAATTGTTTAAAATGTCATAAAATTTCTATTTATGATCCAATTTTCACCATATAAGTAAAATTATAACCCTTTAATATTGAAAAATCCATTACCGCATTTAAGGTTAAAATTGGTCAACCAAGGGGTTAAACCAAAAGGCAAGGATAAAAATGACATATAAACATATAAAAATTTAATTTTGTGATTAAATTAAGACCATAAATACCTTATATTCTAATACATGTCATTTTGGAACCATTTTACATGTGTTATACACATATTATTTTATAATATTTCATTTATTTCAAAAATGACACAATAGATATTTTATAATAAAAAATATTTCATTAAATGATATAAAATTCATAAAAATAATATATTAAAACAGATAATTTTTTATGGTTTAAAATATAAACCATGGTCCATTTATGGGTAACTGTTTATTTTATAGCAACTTTCCTGACCCCTAAAATGTAAAAACTTTGATATTGCGTTAAATGTTAAAAGTTTAATGGGGGGGGGGGGGGGGGGTTAAAAATAAGTGATACGGGAAAAAACAAAAAAAACTGGTCGAAAATTTATTTTATTTGATTATTTATAATACTAATAATATTATATTATAGTTATATAAATCTGGCATTGTAGTTCTATGAAAATTAATTTATATTTTTTGAAAACATTTAAGTAATTCCAGGAGTTCCCCACCCCTCACTTATAAAAGGACCCATAATCATCTTAGTTTTGCATAATGTTTGAGCATCATATCTCACCCAATACCTATACTAATATCATAATATATTCCTTAATAAAATTATATATCACTTGGTATTTCCAAAATATTATCCTTTCAGGGATTAAGGTGTAAGCCAAAAGTGGTTTCTCAACGAAGAGGTATAACTCTTAACATAGCGTTTTCAATTATATATATTATGATACTTATTATAAATAAAAGGTATCCATTATAAAATTATTAATTTATTATATTAAATATATTAAATTATTATTATTATGATGTAATAACAATTATCAACTTTCTTTCCATCAGTTGGAAAATGATAACATCGCTCATTCTTACATGTGGACTCCACTTCCAAGAAGTGTTGTGATTCATTCATCTTTGATTTACATGGATGGTAATAAGGATATATTTAATTAATATAATATATATATATATATGAGATAAAATTTATCCTATAAGGGTGAATTATTTATTAACTTTCTTTCATTCAATCCACTAAAAAGTGAAAACAATGTTTATGCGTACATATGACCTACCGCCTCCATAAGTGATGTAATTCATTTTTCTATCTCTATATTTTATTGATGAATCTAAATATATATATAATGAATATATATTATATTTATATCATAAATATTATCCTAGAGAATATCTAACCATGATCAATATATAAGGACCATAACTACCAGACCAAAACTCTCCAGAAAAAAAAAAACAGTTAACACATGAAAATGATGATTTTAATAAAGAATTATTAATAAATAGATGTTTAAATGTTATAAGTGGATCATATATGATATTATAAGTATTAAAAGTATTATTTTATATAATTATAATAAATATTAGTTTATTATAAATTAGATTGATCACTCTTGAATAAATTCAAACTTGAGCTATGAGATTTATGTTATAATCTCATTGTTTATCATGATTTTTTATGATTTTGTTTCTAATGATGAAATTTTATAACCTATCCATAAAAATAACAATTATTATCTTCTCATATAGTTAATTAGTGATATTATATTTTTTTCATTTATTTTTCTCTCTTAAAGTACCAAGTACAATTAAAGAATATTTTTATGGAAAATTGACTTTATTTCTCTATTAGGCTAAAAATAATTTTTTCCGAATAAATGTTTTATAAAAATGTTTTTTAAATGTTTTTAATATTATCCCATGATTATTTAATTTCATTTACCCATAATTTTTATTTTAAAAAATTGTTTAAATAGAATTTTCTTTTCCTTTTTTTGAATGAGTTACTTTTTTTACTGCAAATGTGAATGGAATCTTAGTTTTAACATACATAACATGAAAAAAATTTCCTATCATCAAAAACACTAAATTATTTTTAAATTAATTTAAAATTTTCCATTTTTATTTCCATTATTATATTTTAGAAATTTATATATTTTAAATAAGTGATTTCAAAGTAGAAATGAAATTTTCCTCAAGAAGCGTTTCAAGTGATCTTTTAATGATTTTTTTATCTAAGATGAATTATTGTGATGTTACTTAAGATTTATTGGGTATATGGTTCAATAATACCGTCCTTATTTTTTATCTAGATGGTTTATAATTACAATGACATGATTTTTATGAAACTTGTTTCCTTTTCTTGGGTTATGATATGATGAATGTATTATAATATTGTGGCATAAATATATATGATTTTAATTATTTGATGAGTAGGAATAGAATTATATATACTTCTAATTCATTGGGTAAATATATACATATCATGATATAATAAGGAATGGAATGGGGAGTGAACCCAATTTAGTAAGGGAATCTGTCCGTAATGATAGTCTTGGTAGTGAACCTTGCATAAAGATATGATGGAATGGGGAGTGAACCCAATCCACTATGATAGTCTTGGGAGTTAAACTTAAATAAGGATATGATATAATGGGGGAGTTTACCTAATCCACTATGAATATATTAAGGGTGAACCATGTCTAAGGATATGATGGAATGAGGAGTGAATCCAATCCACTTTGATAGTTTTGGAAATAAACCATAGCCAAGGAAATGATTTTATATGATTATGTGTGTACCACAAACTTATGTTTTATATTAATGTTATATTCTCATAGATTATGTTATTTTATTCATTTATGATTCATCTCGTATAAACTACAAATATTTATGCCATGATTCAAAATTATGATCTATGATATACTGGGCATGGTTTCTAAATAATAAGTTATTATTCTCGTACGCTTATAATCATGTTATGATTAAGTGATCAATGATATATCACTTACTTACCCTTACTGAACATTTGATCCCACTATTTATTATGTTTCCATTCCCTAATATATAAAAAATTATTTTATGTTGGGTATGCATAAGAAGTGTACTATGTTAGAAGTGTTTATGTTAGTGTTCTAGAAACTTTTTTTGACTTTTGACTGAATACATATTAGATGATTTGAATATTAATAATTTATCTTATTATATATTATTCATTTATCTTCATTAAATTTATGTAATAATGTCAGAGAGTATCTATCGCATTGATAAGGTTTTATAAGTTTTCCACTATGATGAGAACCTATAACTTCCATGATGATATTTTTAAATATAGTTATATGGTCAAAACATGTTCTATTATGGGACATATATAACTTTACTATGAGTTATGAGTACTCATATGTGAATAAGGATTCTTCTCATAAAGTTTTCACATGGTAATCTCTAAGATGAGAGATTATGAGAACATACCCACTAGTAGGAATTCCACTTGTTTTTCTGTCATCATATATTCCTATCTACGAGGGTGTGTAATGGTCCTTAGACTTTAATTTTATCATTAATTCATGTCATGACTTGTGTAATTATATTTTATGATGAATACTGTGACACCATATGTTCACAGGAAGTAGGGAGCATTGGGTGTGTCATGAATGACATTCTATGAATGGATAATTTGAAGAAGGATTTGTACCTTCCATCTTTATAGAATTTGATATCTCATCCCTTTCATTGGAATAAAACTTTCACATTAAAATTCAATGAATATGGTGTAATAATGTGTTTATTTTAAAGAGTTAAAGAAATATATATCAAGAATTTGGGTTGGTGACATGGACATGCAACCTCCTTGACGAGATATTGTGAAAAAGGGATAATATTACATATGAGAATTTTTATAAGTTTCCAAAACTACAACATTAATTTTTTTCTCTTGGGAACCTTAACCCATTTCTAGAAAGTTATATTGAAAATTTCGAAAGGCTGCTTAATGTTAATGAGAAATAATCCTAGAGGTTCACACACTAAGTGTTTCCATTCATCTCGATAAAATTCCATTTGAATTTAATCAATGGAATAAATATTATTCTCAAGATTATTGAATAATTTTATTCATTTCTTATCGATAACAAATATTTATTGATGAATAAAATATTTAATTAAAAATTTATTAGGGAATTCAATAAATTATGAGGATTTTTATTGGACAAATATCGCATCTGGTGATTAATATATATTTTCGAGAGAGTAAATATTTTTCATAGGTGTGTGAGTTAGAAAATACAGTAAAATAATAATAATAATAATAATAAGAGTAATGGGGTTTAAAAATATTATAATATTATTTAAGGGTTGGTATGATATTAAATGATATTCTAACATAAACCATAGATCTATAAATATTTGGTTATGTCTATTATGTAGAATCTATTAAGATTCTAGAATCGTTGTGCACACAAATTGTCTATCTCCATCACTCTTTTCCTATTCCTTTAAAGAATGAGAAATGTTAGAGAGATTCCTTCATCATTGATGGGATTAAAAGATATTAATACAAAAAATTCAAGACAATAGTTTCGTTGCGCTAGCATCCAGAAATCCATTGGGGTTACACTTAGATAAAAAGAGCACATGTGGATTACTTATAGAGGGTATATACACCTAGATCCTCTTAACGTAACAAAGGTAATATGAGAAGGTTTTTTTCCAGAAGATCATCAACACCATCAAATAAAATTCTTAAGATAAGGTTACTATTTATATTGATATTAAATATATTAACTATAAATTTAATATGTAAACATGCGCTCTGAATTTTGATTAATTCAAAGTCAAAATTATTTTGGATTTAATTCCCATCAAAGGAACTTCTACTATACCCTAATCCTTCAAGTGGTATCAGATCAAGCACATTTAAACTTATAATTATTTGTTCATTTGTTTATCATTTCACATTTTAAAGTGAATATTCATTTCAAGTTTTTATTAATTCCCAATTTATCATTAAAATATCTTTTTCATCTTCTTCATTTTTTAAAAATATTAACAAGACCGGTTAATGATTAAAAGAGTTTAAATATGTAGATCCCATTTAAATTATCCAAGGATCCTAGCTAGATCATAGAAAACAACATGACATTCACTCCTTGGTTAGATATTATGTATCTTTGTACATTACACAAGGATGACGCATGGATTCTGGATCTTTGTGTAATTAATACATCCAACATGAAATAAATACACCATTTATAGAACAAGTAAGGTATAACATATATTTTTTAGAATACACTTTTTGTTTTTTACTATATTCCATCTAGTCCATGTGCCATCAAGAATTAAAACACGAGGTCAAACAATGTCATGTAATTAATACATAACATGTATTTAATACAAGATGCATTAATATTGGAACCCCTATAACTAGAATTACACACCGTGTATCATCTAAAAACTCCATGTATCACCCTTAGTGTTTATGATTTATTTCCTTTTAAATAAGTTCAATATCTTTTATAGCTTTCAATGCACCTAATATTGGGTTTAAACAAAACATGATACTTTATTAAAATATTATTTAAACACAATATTTATAACATAACTATTAAATTGGTGGGTATGAATATGGATAAATAAATTATAAAAAATATGTTGTTTACAAACATTCATTTGTTATCCATTTATTATGAATAAAAATAATAAACATTTGAAAGGTAAAAAATGTTTTCTGAAAAAATGATTTTTTTTCAATGAGAACGGGTTCGTTGCTTCTCCCAGACTTATGATAAAATTAGTTTTTGAAAATTTTAGAAAAATTATTTCATAAAATAAAATAAAATTTTTAAATCATCATATAAAAATCACCTTATGGCAATTTTAGGGATTGTTTTGAAATATATCATTTTTTTTCGATGAATAATGAAAATGAAAATTTGTTTTGAAAACTGCTTTTTCGTTTAAATTGTTTAAAAAAGTAAATTGTTTTTTGAATTGGGTTTAAAGTAAAACTAGTTATATTATGTTATTTTTATTACAATTTAGGTTATTTAATAAATTTTATATTAAATTTTGATATTCAAACAATCTATACTTATGACAATTTTCCCTTTGGAAATCCACATTTTCGTTACGTTTGCAGGTATAATTTTAAATTGGATTCAACCAATTCTGTGAATTGAATTTGTAAAAATGGAATCAATATTTTTAGACATAATATATAAGATTATATAATAAGGTTAACTTAATATTTTACTATTCTGAATAGTAAATGCAGTAAAAATTAATTATCACAGTTAAGGTAAATACTGATTTACCAGGGGTTAAACTATAATGAAAATAGTTAAAATGAACTATTAATTCATAAAAAAACCCATTTAGGATAATATATAGATCTTATGTCATATAAGGTTTTATAATGGGTAGTTTTTTGTCCTTTTTCATGTGAAAATCATGGTTAAACCTTTTTATTTCCAAAAATTAGAAGTGTGTCACTCACCTCACTAATTGAAGGATACCTCCTCTCCTGTAGCCTTAAAACTTAAAAATCCATTTTTTTTCGGAAAATATTTAAAAATTCACTTAATTACTCCCCTACCAACATCCTATATCCATTGGTTTGATTATAAATCTATCCCAAGAAGGCTTTTGGTGAAAACCTAAATAAGTTCCCTGAAGAAGAGGTAACATTCTTAAACCTGCATTTTCATTTTATTTATTCTTCAACATCCCTAAAATAGTGTTTAATAATGATAATATAATAAAAAATAATCTAACATATAATTATATGTTATTATGTTTATTTAATAATCTATATACATCTCAACTTCCATAAAATGGGAGACAAAATCATCGATCGTTTGTACGAAGAACAACCACCCTGTGAACTGATATAATTTGTTTTCCATCACCACCTTTAATGTATGGATATAGTGAGGAATTTAACAAATTTATATGATATATAATATATTATTACAATTATTTAATTAAAATATAAAATATACCTTCTTACTTTCCATGTTGTTTAAAATATGATAACGTCGCTCGTGTGTATAGTGGACTGTCACCTCACAAAGCGATGTGATTAATTTTCCACTTATAAATATTTTTAATGTAATAATAATGAATTAAATTAATATATGTGATATATTTGACATGAAATAAATTTTATAAATTATATATATAATAGTATCTCTTACATTTTCACCCGTTAAGTAAATGATATTATCGCTCGTGCATACGTCCAACCTTCCGTCTCTACGAAGCAATGCGATTTATTTTCCATGTAAAACTTTTAAGAATGGTTATAATAATGTATATAATGATTAAATATGATATATATAAAATTATTATAATTATATATATGATTTATTTATTTTATATTTACAAAAACTATAACTTTCATAACAAAACATGCACGAGAAAACAAGACAATTAACACCAAAAAATGTAAAAATAATGAAATATTATTAACAAATAGGTGGTAAAATGTTATAATATGATAATATATGATATTATAAATATGATTATGGTTATGTTATAAATTAATAATATTCTTAAAACCATTATATATGAGATTAAACCATGTTAAAATAAACAAAATCACAAGGTAGGGACTTCGTCTCAATTTCTCTCCATTAAGGCATATTTTATTATTGTGTACCTAATTTATTTTATATAGAGTACATAATTACCATTTTACATTTAATACCATGAATCTTTCATACTTAATTTTATTTTAATTTTCAATTTGAATTATTTTATTCAAGTTTATTTTACATGAACTTTACCAAGTGTAAGGGATTTCATCTCAATTTATATTTCATTGAGACATAATTGTTAATATGAACTCATTCACTATTATGAAGTTTATTTAATACCCATTTGATTTATATAACATAAATTAATATTTATTCATGAATATTAATGTTTCATTTCAT
The DNA here is from genome assembly GCA_963277665.1 of Viscum album. NCBI lineage: Eukaryota > Viridiplantae > Streptophyta > Magnoliopsida > Santalales > Viscaceae > Viscum > Viscum album. Next base: position 580,751,363 of record OY728130.1, on the reverse strand, counting down.
GTTTATTATTCTTGGGTTTATAATTTAAAATTTTTCAAAGAGGTAAAAATTATTGTACAATATCACTTTCCTTTGTGATTGTTAAAATTATCTTAAAAACATCACTTTATTGTGACCATTTTTCAATAAAAATTACATTTATCTTAAATATTAATATTATTCATATCAGGGATATGATTATTTCCTAAACGTTATTTCATTTTTACATATGGTGTTTACATTGAATATTATTTGATTAAACATTTAAATATTGATAAATCCATATCCTTTACTCAATAGAGATATTTGATGACAAGAAATATTGATTCATGAATTAAATATATTGTTTGATATATGAGGAATAATTTGAATATATAGTTATGTGTGGGTACTAGTTATAGATATCCCCTAAATCCATAGATAGGTATCATGATACAAATCAATTGGCCAAATCAGATGAGTTTTTAGTGAGTAGTTTTGATCTGTCTTGAGAATGGTGTTGAAAATAGTGGTATTCATGATGCCTGAAATCATAAAGTCTAATAATTAATCATTTACTTAATCAATATTTTAGTTATTATTATTATCCATGATATTTTTTCAATGATATTATCTCTCAATGAATATCATTCTTAGTTTATTGATTAAATGACATTTGCGTTCTATTATTTACCTTACCATATTAATTATGCATTGTCTAATTATGATACTCAAGTTATTTATTAAATGGAATGTTCATCTAGTTTTTTACCTAGACTTATTGATTATGATTTATTTATTCATGATATCTTCCACTATATGTAACCCTTACTGAGAAATTGAGATCACCCTTATTTTCTTTCCTTTCCCTGTGATATAAAGAAGAATTCTTAGAATGATTTAAAGGATTCCAAATGTTTTCCATTATTATGATTTATATTTTATTTTCCTATATAAAGTAGTTATCTTATATGTAAATGGTTCTCCAAAATTTCTAGACTGATTAATCCTTTTATATTTGACCCATTGAATATATGCCAATGTAATAAATTAGGCACTAACTCTGGGTTACTAGAGTCTGGGTCATTTCTTTTGGTATTGATGGAAGTTTAACATAAATATAAGGTAATAGATTAAGGAAAAATTAGAATAGGGAACATAAAATAATGGTAGAATTTGAGGATAAATATAGAATAATGTCCTAATATTTTGGTGATATATATATTATTTGGGTCTTCCTAAAAATGAGGGGGGGGGGGGGTGAATTAGGGTATGAAAAACTAAAAATACTATCACTTTGGATATTGTTATGTAATTAAAAAAAACACACTTATATCTTTCTCCCATAGCAATATATGAACAAAAATGAAATCTTGAATATGACACAATGATTTTACTTGGTTTTCCCTCACTAGGATACATCCAAGGAGCATACAACGACGATGTGAAATGTACCAAATCCAATAAATAGCACTTCCAATTAAAAGGTTAGTTCTATATATTCTATGCCTAGATTCATTGATTTTACATGGTTTAGGGTCTGCTCACTGTATTCCCAAAGGAAATTCCCTATGTCTCTTCACATGTCTCACATATGGTGGAAAGGATCACCGTCTTTCTCATTCTTTGCCTATTACTCTAAGAAGGGTCCCCAACATAATTTATGGACTTGAAGGTCCCTTTACTTTCATAAAATAACACATCCTTAATTGTAGATAGATTCTCTATTGAAGTCCTTTTCCCACCCGTAGATGAATTCATCTTTTCCGCGTATTGTTAGGTTAACAGGAATCGCTTTCACGAACTGTTTTTGATCCATTTCAAGATTTGTTGAATCCTTTGTGAACCACCTTAATTTATCTATGAACTGAGTACAAAGTATGATTCATGGGTCACATATCTTCTATGAACTACCTTCACATCCTTGAATCATCCATATGTCCACATACTACCTATGATTTTGCGAACTACTTCCCCCGTCTACGTACCATCCCTAGTTCCGCGTACTAATTCCAACTTCTGCATACTTTATTTTATTTTGAATATTACATGTGAAATTTCTTCTTATGTGGACCAATTATTCCTTTGTAGGCTTCAGAGCCTCATAAAATCCTTTCATGGAATTACTTCTGCGAACCACTTCTCCCTTCAAAGAATTACTTGCGTGGGAACTCTTTCGGGCTTAGCCAAATTTCTTCCTGGAGAAAAGATGATCTCTAATGAAAATTTCTCTATGTAATGATGGGATTAGAACCACTTATATAGGAAAATAGATACGGAAAATCAAAAAATATGAGATTACAAAAATCCTCAATGTGGTACAACCTTCACCGCATACCGCTTCTCCCGTGAACTGTTCTTCCCTATGCGGTCTGCATACCGCCACTCTTCCTATGATGTAGATAAAATCACCATCATGTTTTCGAAAATGATTTCATTCAAGAATTATCAAATCACCACCTTGTTTATGCGAACAAAAAACCTCCCTGCATACTACAAGCCTTTGGTGTACCACATGCCTTCACCACGAACCATTTTCTCCTCACAAACCATTCCCATACACAATCTTCATCTCACTCTTCAAAGTTCCCTTCCTTTTCCAATTTCAATTGTAGTTACATGTACCACCATTCAAGTCTATGAATTGTTCCTCACAGACTTTGAAATATTTACTCATATGAAGAAATATTCCTTTGCTAAAAACCAAACTCTCGATTTTGAGGCCCTAAAATATAGAAAATACTAGGAAACTACGCCACCTTAAAAACCATCTTTGGAAAACACCAACCATACTAATTCACAGTCATCTGGATTTTTCAAAAAATACAATCACACCCAAAACATACCAAGAGGACTCCTTGAGATATTTTTCCCAACAATCTCCTCTTAGGGGTTTGTTGACAACAGTTTCATAATTTGATATCTCATTAAATATTCTTCCAAAATTTGAAAGTATTCACTTCTTGTGATTAATACATAGATCAAGGCTTTACTCAATACGTACTCTAAGACCACATGAGCCATTCATGGCGAGAGAAACAATAGTATAATGCAAATTTCATCAATAAATCACTTCATTCCATTAGAAAACCATTATTATTCTTTCATCATAAAATTCAGATTTTGTGAAATGTATCCTTTGATCGATCACTTCAAGAATCATTTGATTTAATACACTCCCGACATCTCTTCTCCCCTTAATATCTTTAAATCCCACCTTCTCGCTGCTCCACCTATCTACTTATTCTCATGTCTTGACTATAAATTTCCTTATTTTAATAGCACAAGTTCTCCCCCTTTATCAATGAACCCAAAGGTTATTTATTTTAGGTCTGAAATAGGACAAAGAACACATATTATCACGTTAGGGAAATACACACCATACATCAGGGAGGGGAGGATCCACACTCTTTAAGTGAAGAGAGTCGACTAAACTCCCAAACCATAAAATTCCTTTAAAATGCTTTTTTGGGTATGGACTTTGTCAGAATATCTGCAAATTGTTGTTCTGTTAGCACATACTCCAAATTCACAATCCCTTGTTCTAGTTTCTCTTTGATAAAATGATATTTTATTTTAATGTGATTTTTCCTTGAGTGATGGATTGAATTTTTTCTAATATTTATATAACATGAATTATCATAATGGATTCTGATCAAATACTTCACTTCAACCCCTATATCCTCAATCTCCTGTTTCATCTACAATAATTGTGTGCATGATTGAGTAGCCACAATATACTCATATTTTGCAGTGCTCAATGAAATACAATATTGTTTCATGATTTTTCAAGAAATAAAAAATCCCCCATGATAGAAAGAACCTACTGAAGTTGATTTCCTATCATCTGCTAAACCGAACCAATCTTCATCTATATATTCCAATAGCTCTATTTGAGATTTGTCATTATACATTATACTAAAATACATAGTACCCTTGATACTCCAAATCATTATTTTTACTATAATCATGTGGATTTACTTGGGGTTACTTTAATACTATGCTGTTTGAAACGTGGAAAAAAATATATGGTCTTGTCACTATTAAGTACAACAGACTTCTAATGATTTTCCTGCATTCTGTGACATTAACCACTTTACCATCATCATCCCAAGAAATTTTCACATGGGTAGCCACCATAGTCATCATATCCTTATAATTTTACATTATGAATCTTCTCAAAAACCTCCTTGGAATATTTATATTGAAAATCGAATGTTCCATTATTTCCAAGCATTACTTGTAAACCCATGAAAAACATCAATTCACTAATCATTGACATATCAAACTCACTTTTCATGAATTCATAAAACTACCTACACTATTCTTCATCTAATCCTCTAAAGGTTATATCATCTACATATACTAGCACCATCATCCTTTGATAACTATCATGGTTGAAATATACATTTTAATCAACTCCACCACACTAAAAAGTGATATTTCTAAGAAACTAATATATCATTGAATACCATGCTCTTAGTGCTTGATACAAACCATATAAATCCCTCATTAGACAAAAATACTTTTTCTCATCTTTATGAATGAGAAAACCATATAGTTTCTCAATGTACGCATCTTCTTACAAAACCCCATTCATAAATGATGACATGACGTATATCAAGAAATCATTGAACCTTCTTTGCACTTATATGGACAAGAATAATAGAATTTTCTCTAGACTTGAAACTGGTGAAAATATTACATCAAAATTGATACCCTCTATTTGGGAGTACCCTTTTCACACAAGTCACGATTTTTTTTCGAATCACAACACCATCATCATTCATTTTGAAATTAAAGTCCAATTTTTTCTCAAGGACATTCTTATATATTGGACTCAAAACAATATCCTTTGTCTGATTCTTCTCAATTTGGTCAAGATATTCATTCATAGCTTGAACCCAATTCTAATCTTCAACTTCTTCACGAAAACATTTAGGCTCTACCATTGATAATTTTGATTCTTGTTGTAGAGTCTTCATCCTCCTTGTCCGCACTTACACTATTTGATCACCAATTATGTTCTCACAGTCAATTTCAGATCTTCTCTTCTATCTATGTCTAGATATTAAATTGTGCTTATCATTTTCATCATCTGGATCTTCTTCTAAATCAGCCTATGGGACTGGATCATCCCCTAACTTTATTATCTCTTCATCACTATTCTGCTGATACTGATTATGTATTTGCTGAAGATTATACTCATTATCCACTATGGTTACATCAAGGATTTCAAAAATATTTCCTAGCCTCTTGTTAAAGAATTTATATGCTTCTCGTTTCTTTGTGTAACCAAGAAATATCCCTTCGTCTCCATGAGATTCATAATTCCTATTTTTCTCCTTTTTGATAGTGAAACACTTACTTTTGAATATGAAAAAGTACATTAACGATGAATTCTTTCCATACTATAGATCATATGGAGTCTTCTCTTATTTTGGACATAGTAACACTCTATTTTATGTATATACTACCATCATCACTGATTCTTTCCAAAAAATATATGGAAGCTCTTTCTCATTGAGAATTGTTCTGGCCATGTTTTTGACAATCCGAATTCTTCTATAAAATACTCCATTCTACTATGGAGTTTATACCACTGAAACTTGATGCCTTATCCCATGTTTCTTGAGATAATCCTCTACTTGGAAATTTGTGAACTATGTTCCATTATCTATTTGGATCTTCTTGATTGTTGAAAAAAATATATTCTCAGCTTCCCTTCGATACATTTTTAATCAACTGAATTCCTCAGATTTTTGGATAATGATTGAAACACATTCCATTCTACTATAATCATCAATGAAGAGAACACCATATCTCACTCCATCAATATCTCTTTGTGAAATTGGTTTGCACACATCATTATGAACCAACTCAAGAAATATTTTTTACCTTTAATATTTTTCACTATATTTATTTCGAATTATTTTCCCTTGTTGGATGGAATCACATGTATGTGTATGATAACATGATAATCTTGGGAGATCCCAAGAATCATCATATTTCCCCAGATCTTCCAAGGAAGTTTGGTTTATGTTAAAAATACATTTATACCACAAATTATTTTCTTCTTCCTTATAAATAAAGAAAATTTCTTGTTCTCCACTAATGAGGTAGTTATTACCTTTTGTATGCTTTCATTGTAATACAGCAATACCATATTTTTCTTTGATGGAAAACAAATTTCTTGGAAAAGATAATGGCATGTCCCCCATCACACAATTTACTTACACTTAATAAGTTGTGAATAAAACCTTCAAAAAACAAAGATATCTTCATTTCTCATGTGTTTCCTCGCAAGCATTTCTTTCCCAGAGCCAATAATTTTCAACCATTCATCTTTCCAAATCTTATGATACCTTATTTACTGTACCTGATTCTCATCACTAGATCCTTGTTTCCTTTCATATGGGAGTTGCATCCAATATCAATGATCAATATCCCAGTGCGATCTGATACCTTGAATGAAATATTATAAACCACTACATTCATAGATATTTTCTTTTTGATCCATGTTTTTAACTTCATACCCAGTATGGATGGATAATTTTGACATTCCTTGAAATATGATTGACTAACTTAATCTTATAGAAATGAAAATTGATTTTTCATTTTCAGATCATTTTATGATACATTATTTTTGTACATATAACCAATCCCAGTCTACATTGGCACATTCCACTATATTGTTAATGAGAAATATCTTGGCATGTGTATGAAACCTCCAAACATGAAATAGTGACCATGAAATGATGATCTGGAAAATTGATCTCTATATGATAGCCTCTGTTAGTCATGTTCCCCCCGGTACCTCTTTTCTATGGAACAAATATTTTGTGAGTGTCCCATATTTCCACAATAATAACATCTTATGCAGGGTACGTTTTTGTATGACAATACTACACCATTAGTTATCCCATCAGTTCTCTAAATATTCTGATTCTGCTTCATACCAAAATCAATCTTCAATCGCAGAGTGGGTTCTTATAGTTTAACTTCAACTGTTATTACTTTCTGTTTCCAATCAAACCCCACACCATCCTTATCATTTGGATTTGATTATTTATTCTATTCTACTAGACAACTATGCTCCACTTTCATCATTTCTGTTGCTTGTGTTATCTGTTTTCCCAATGTTGTTCTATGAGTCAAAAATTTTCCTTGATCCATAACACTTCATCATATACCAATGACTTCATATTCAAGTTCTTATATACGTTTGATTTGATCTTTTCCAGTTTCATCAAAAGTATCAATCTCTCTTTTTTGTTCTTCAATTTTGAGTTTTTACTCGACCAACTTTTCTGAGCTTTCTAGCATTGAAGACATCAGTTTTTCAATTTATTTATTTTTCACAGAATTATCTTCTTGATACTACTGCATATAGAGATGGTAATCATGAACCACTTTGTTATATTTCTTTATTTTTCCTCTCCAAACATCCATATATTCAATATCATCTTCTAATTTAGCATTAAGGTATACTCTTCCTTCAACTTCTCCATCTTCATTATCACTTATTTCTTTTTTTAATGAATTTCTAAAAACCACCACCAAAGAATATACCTCATGATCCTTACATTCCTCCAACTCTTCTGCCTCATATTCTTTTGAACTTTCATCTTCTTTTTGAAGAACTTTCTATTATCACTTCTCCTACATTTCACATAGGATGAATACGTATTTTATAGAATTTCATATTTGTCTTCATCATCATATTCAAACTTATTAGGAAACTTTACTGAAAAATGTCCAATATTACCACATTAGAAGCATGAAAGTGGATGTTTAACTTTTAACTTTCCTCTTCCTATTTACATATTTGAGGATAGAAATGTCATGACATCATCTAATTTATCTTCCTTCTGAACATATTCAATATAAAGCTACATCATGGCCTTGAATTCCACTTCTTTGGACTTCCCTTTTTCCACAACATAATTATCATCATTTCTCATTTCATATGCAATAAGGGTACTATGCAAGTTATCCAATGTCATATTCTTTGGATCTTTATATTCTAATACTGAAACATTCATATTAAATTGAGGTGGAAGTTTCCTTAAGATATACTTCACAATATTTACATCTTCAATGAAATCTCCAAGACCATGCATGTCTTACACTCCAATATTCACCATACCAAAGAATGAATCAAAAAATTCATTTTGTTTCATTCACATATCTTCATACTTCTTCCACAAAACCTTTAGCTTTTCCTCTTTGACCTTCAAATACCCTTCATAGATATTTAAAAACTTTTCCCACATAGCATGTGATGTTTTACATGAAATCACCTTAATATAAATTTCATTTGATAGGGATCCTTCTAAAGCATTGATCCCTCTAGCATCGACATCCATTTATATTATTTTAGCTTCTGATAAAGCACCACCATTAATATCGGCTAATATTCGAGGCATAGCTTCTGTGAAGATATCCATTACTAATGATCAGAAGTGGTGCTACATCTGATTCTCTCGAAGATGGTAATTTTTTCCATCAAAGATCAGAATTCCTTTGTGATTGACCACATCCATTTCTTCTTCTAAGAGAGAACCATTGTTTTTTAACCTTTTCCCTTTGATACCAATTTTTAGGTCTACTAGTTAAAATACCTAGAGGGGGTGGGGGTGAATCAGGGTATGACATATTAGAATTCCTACCCCTTCAGATATTGTTTCTTCATTAAAAAAACACACTCCTCTCTTTCTCCCATCGCAATATATGAACAAAAATAAAATCATGCACATAACACAATGATTTTACTTTGTTCACCTTCACTAGGATACGTCTAAGGAGCATAAAATGATGATGTGCTGATGTACCAAATCAACCAAAGCTTAATTCCAATTATATGGTTCAGGATAGATCTTTTATGCCTATGATTACTACCTTTAAATGTTTTAGGGTCTACTCACTGCATTCCGAAGGGTCACCCCCTATGTCTCTCCCTCTGGATCACTGTCGGTGGGAAAGATCACTGTCTTTATCTTCCTTTTCTCACTGCTCTTAGAAGGGAACCAATCATAGTATATGTAATTATAGGTCCCTTAAATTTCATGAAATAACACATCCTCAACTTTATAATGATTCTATATTGAAGTCCCTTTTTCACACATAGATGAATTTCACTTTTCTGCGTATTGTTAGGTTAGTGGGAATCACTTTCATGAATTGATTTTGTTCATTTTCCCGCTTCCTTGAGTTCTCTATAAACCACATTGCTTAATCCACGAACGAAATAGTGGGTATGTTTTTTGGATCTCCTCCCCTCCATGAACTGACTCCACCTCCATGAACACACCTCCATCTGCGTAATACCTATGCTTCCAGAAATTGTATCCCTCGTACGTGCACTGTCCATGCTTCCATATACCAATTCCATATTCTACATACCTTCTTTGATTCCAAATATTTACTATAGAATTAATTCTTGTGAAATCCATTTCATCCTTTGTAGGCTTTAGTGCCTCATAAAATCCTTTCATAGAATTGCTTATGTGAACCACATCTCCTTTTGCGAAATCACTTCCCCACGAACTCTTTCGGACTTTGGATAATTTTGTCCCAGAGCAAAGATGTTCTATAATGAAAATATATCTATGTAATGATGGGATTATAGATCCTTATATTAGAATATAGATATGAAAAATCCATTAATTTGAGATTACCTAATTCTTCATTGTGTTACAACCTTCACCGCGTACCGCTTCTCCTGTGAACTGTTCTTCTCTACGTGGTCTACGTACCACCACTCTTTCTACACGATGGCTAAAATCACTATCACATTTTCAAGAATGACTCCCTTTATAGATTTTCAAATAACAAACTCATTTACATGAATGAAAAACCACCCCTTATACAAAAATCCTTTTACTTACCGCATGCCCTCCCCACAAATCATTTTCTCTATGCGAACCGTTCTCATATGTGGTGTTCATCTCGTGCTTCGTGGTTCCCTTGCATTGAGGATTTCCTTCAACATTCCATGTACCACCAATAATATTCCATGAAATATCCTTGATGGTCTACATATTATTCACTCCTACATGGAAATATTCTTTTTCATAAAACCAAACTAATGATTTTGAGGCCCAAAAATTTTGCAACCACCAGAAAACTGTAAAACCTTAAAAAACTGCTTAATCAAACACCAACCATACCCATTCACTATTATCTGGCTTTTTAAACAAACAAAATTACCCTGAAAACATACCAAGAGGACATATTTAGGTATTTTTTCCCAACATGCCTTATAAGACAGATGGCCTATCAAACTATCTCTAGGTTGGGTAGAGTACCATTATGGTGGTACTCCGTCAACATTGCAATAAAAACCTAGTGTTGAAGATACTCAGTGGGAGATGGCGTCCTATGTTTGGTTAATGATCTAACCTATGAAGTGGTTGACGAACATTTCCATGTGAGGTTGTGATATGAAATTGGATTGAACGGATTTCTAGTGAAAAGTGCATGTAATATATGTAGGAAAAAACCAACAATAGTACCACATCAAAGTATAATCTCCATAAATGAACCCATTTATCATCAATCATTTCCCCCATTTTATTTTTAGATTTAAAGGGGATGATGAGGGTTAATACCACCACCATGGTTATGGATTCATTTCAGGTTCACCATTTTTTTCTAATAGGGGGAGTCATGGTGTTGGCGTATACGATGGGAACTCCGATGAAAAGATTCATGAAACCCCTTTATGGTATGATTGATTGTGGGGGTTTTAATTTTTCACAATAATTCTTATTGGGTTAACCATTATTATCTCGCACCTTTTTATTATGGGTTAGTTACCAACTAGGTTTTTTCATGGAACAAAAAACAACCAAGTGGTATCATATCCGTGATGATTCATGGATCTACTTTCCAACGGCTATCACTCATTGGGTAACTTGGTAACGATAATTAAGAACTCAAATCGGTAAACAAGATGAGAATTTAGGACTATCACACCCCTTTTAAGGGGAATATTTCATATTCTGGGACTCTCTTATATATTTAAGATATGATCGTGAATCCTTTGTTTATTCCAATGTATGATGTGGATCACCTTGAATTGACAACCCATTTTATGGACGTGTTTGGAATCATCTGTATGTATTCAAGGTTTTCCATTTTTGGGGATATCTATATGTATCTGGGGTTCTCCCTCAATGTTACTCTTTTACAAATGGAGTAGAGATTCTTTGGTCTTTTATTGGGAAGATGCTAGTTTTGAGCCATGTGGTGAGGTTCTCTAGAGTTCACTGTCATCCAGATAGATGGAATTTATTTTGATGTTAGGATCATACCCATATGATATGATTCCTAAAAATCCCTATGAGATTAATTATAACCCATGTAGTTTTATTCCACTTAAAAAGACACATTACCTTTTAAGGTCGTGTGATGAGGACCCAACCATGCAACCTAACGTTATACAACAAGGACGTCGATGTGAATGGTACTTAGCTTGGGATGGTTTGGGACATATGCTGAGGTGACTTGAGGGAGTTGGAAGAGATATGGTCTCATAGGTGGGGGAAATATATTACTGGACATTTGACCCAATAAGGATGGTGATGAAAGGGAATCTGAAGAAATGTGGCCCTCTGGGTTGGATAATACCCTATAAGGAATGTGGCATAAAGAATATTAATGTGAATTTAGGTGATGGTTTTTTACTTTTGGGAGTCTTCCTATATATCCCAGTTTACTGGGAATCAAAGCCAAAATAATTTGGAATGGGTTAGGGATTAAACCTAGTAGGAGGCCCAATGGAGGTTTGAGATTGTGAAAATGTTATGATCGCCACCAACCTATGAGACCATGTGAGTCATGCTCGGTGTAAAAAACAAGAAGAAGATTAGAGATGAAGATAAAATGATCCACTATTATCTGTTTGTGGATAGATTCTAGAGACCAAAGGGAATGGGATAGTGGTTTGAGTGTTCCTATCTAATCTATTATTTTTGTAACTAGATAGTCTCACATGGTGATATATCTGGATAGGACCTGTGATGGAAAAGTGGAGAGGAAGTGACACCTCACGCAAGAAAGACTAGTGTATTAGTCCAAGAGGGGTTCCCTTTTGGTTTCGAGGGAAGAAATGAGTATAAGACATGATGAATCAAAGGAAAAATCAATCGTGATCCCCTATCTCCCCACCCAGAATAGGGATGTCCATGTCAGAAACTCCAAGGTCAGAACCCTTGTTACCATGGGTATGTAGACTTGAGAACATTCCAAGGGTCCATCTAATCAAGGAGGTTACCACTGAGACCCCTCTTACAATGGGTATATAGACTTATGAAGAAATTATAATGTGCTTGATGATTTGATCATACATGTAAAGTGGCTTTAGAGGAGGCCTCATCTTGGTTCTGTTGTATTGGTTCATAGAGGGTCCAAAGTGGGGATCGATGGTATGATGGAAGGAAGCGATGGGAGTGGTAGAGTAGAACTCCCCATGATGCCCCATTTTACATAGAATGTTCTTATGTAGGATATGGTTCACTATATATAGCATGTTGATATGTGGGTGAGGGTATTTTCTATGTTGCATTGCGCTAAGTGGTTCATTATTCTTTATTCATGGGAGCCTAAAAAGGACATCCCATCCCATGCATTATTTCATTCATGGGAGACAGAAAATAACGTCAGTGCCTACAGATGATTTTTTAGGGGTGGTCTTTCAAGGTAGATGGAAATCACAGTCCATCCCATGAAATTATTTGGCTTCATTCAGGGGGTATACTGGTGCGATCTTGTTCTGTGAATGATTTCATTCATGGGGTTCTTCAAAGAGTGGTAGAACTCCATGTGAAGTGGCATTCCATAAAGCTATTCTCACTTCATGGGATCAAGAAAAATTCATGGATTTACCTCCTTCAATTATTTTATTCTAAATCTGTTAAATTCTTATTCTTTTCATTTTCCAAATTCATGGATTCTTTTCTCCTTTCATGGAAAGTTTTATGGACCCAATAGCGACTATCAAGTTTTTGAAACTTACCTCCTTCACATATATGTTTCTATTCGATTTTAAAATATAAAAGTTTAATAAATTCAAGAAACTACCAGGTTTAGTGTTTTAGAAATTAGGGTTCTAATTCAATCCATATAACCCTATCTCAAGATTATAAACCACACTACCATCCTCATCAAGTACGATTCCCTCTGGTTGTTCAACAAAAACTTGTTCTTTAATTTCAACAATCAAGAATAATAAATTTACATCCATATGATAAACCATACTACCATCCTCATTTAGAATAAATACCTATGGTTTTTTAATATAAAATTATTCTTCAATTTAAATATTGAATAATGCCAATCTTACATCTATATGATAAACCTTATATTTCTGATGATTAGAAACTACAAAAAATATTCGAATTGTATTATGCCTTTTAACAAAGGAAAATTCTTTTGAAAAATCAACACCTTACTCTTATGAATAAACCTTAAAAACTAACCTTAATTTATTTTATAAACGTCTCTATTTTCATTGATATTATTATTGAAAACTCATTTATTTTCGATAATATTATTTACTTTTATTATTGAAATCATTTTCTAGGTGTTATTCTTATAAATTTGATCCAAATAATTATTCATTTAATTTAACCATTTCTTAAGATAAAATTATTCTAATATTGACTAATGTTCAACCTAAGAGAGAAGAACCATTTGATTCTCTATTATATTCTTTTTCCTCATCTAATCTTCTGCTTTCGAACATTGGAGAATATTATTACAACCTACTTCTTTAATGTATTGAGATTTGAATTTTTGTTAATGGTGTAAGAATCTTAATTAATGAATTAATTAATACATATTTTTTCAATATTAGTCTCAAGAATTCATTCCTATTTAATAGTTCGTATAAAAGAATCTCTATTTTCTTCCATTAGTTAATTATATCCACCTCTCTCTTCAAAAATTGAATTGAACTTATTTTTAATCACTTTGACATCATATGATTAAACTATTTTGTGTAATAATTTTTTCTAGAACTCATAATTTCTTCTATTAGTTGAGTAAAGGAGAAAAATATCCTCTTCAGCTTTTTCATCAAATTTTCCTATGTTTTGATTTTTGATCATCATTATTCAAGGATTTCCAAAAGCATCAAAATATTCCACCATTGTTTTTTGTACCACATATGATAGGCGTAATGTCTAATTTTGGTCTTAGTAAAAATATATTATAAATTTATACTATAGTATATATATCTTCCTACTAGAATAATTTAGAGAGATTATACTATAGAATCATAGTCCTTAATTTTCAAGAAAAATATTATTTTTCTATTTTTCAATTTCATTTTTATAAGGGGTGTAAGGAGATCTATAAGGATGTTTTATTATGTGATTGAATAGGTAGGATTAAAAGAGTTTAATGTGAAATAATTACAATTTTATATTTTTTCTTCTAGATATATATACCAAGTTCTATTTTATATTTCATTTTATAAAACTAAAATATTTCCACAATATCAGATTTATGTATTATAAATATAACAGTAGTTATCTGGCTGAAGTCAATAATAAAATTGATAAAATATAAATAAACCTTTGGGGATTGGTGACTGATATATCTACATACATCATAATGTATAAGTTCAAGAGGCCTAATTGACTTAAGTTATACCCTTTTATACCTTCCTTAGGTCATATTACATTTATAACAAGATTTACTTATAATATTATTTCTCTTTTTAAAAGTGGAAAATATCTCATAGTTTCATCATTTGTGATTTATCACATGTTTTGTTGGAAAAGATGATGAAGTATTCTATACCATAATTTATTTTCATATTTCTCACATAGGTAACATGATTTAATCTAATATAAAAAAAAAACAAAATCCTTTGGTTCTTACACCTTCAATTTTTCCATTATTTAAGCTCTAAATGATACAAAAATTTATATGTATGTAAATATTTTTCCATCATCACATAATAGACTTAAATTTAGTAAGTTATGCTTTATTACATAAAAAATATATCCTCTAGGGAATTTATCTTTCAGTTATCTATGTGTGTTGTTCCATTTTATTTGATTTTCGTGGGAACTATAATTTCTAAATCCAATGAATCCTCCATTATGTTTTTTATGTTTGTCAAAACCATGACCTCACTTATCATATGTGATGATAATATGTTATCTATAATCTACAACTTTTATTTTTGTCTATCTTTTAGAGATGGATTAATAAGAAAAGACTTTTACTCTACATTTAGTTTTCCCATATATTTTTCTCTATCAAAACATGATAATTTTCATAATAATGTATCTATACAATTATTAACATAGTATCTTGGTTTCTCATATTTTCTTCATGTTTCTTCTATTGAGCCCAATTGATTTTGTGTGAAATATTTTTAGCTCCCATTTTCTTTTACCTTGATTATTTTCACTATTTATGGACTTTTATTCAATTGATTTGAGGTCTTATCCCCCTCTAATTGCACATTATCCATGGGATATACATGTTGGGATGTTCATTAAAACATTTTTGTCTAAATATTTCATAACTCCAATGATATAATTTGAAGCTCTATATTTTAGGTTGATAAAAATTCCAGTTATAGAATGACTGTTGAGGTTAATCCAATGATGGCATATCCTTTTGTATAAAATATTGGGGAGATTTCATTTAAAGAAATTTCATAAACTCAATTGTGGGGATAAAGAGTTTTTCACCCTGATTCTCATCACAATCTATTTTTGGTTTGAAACACCCACATGGCTTGTGAAAATAAATATATTTTCAATTATTTAGGAACAAATTTCCCCTATTTTACCAGAATTGTTTTCAATATCTTATGAAAATTTGTCTTTAACTTATGTTGAATTATTAAAATCATTATTAAAATTGGATAGATTTTTTTCAACATCAGGAAATTTATATTTTGTCTTTCCCAGCTTGTCTTAAATTTTATATAGCTTCTCATCTTCATCCTTCAAGTTTTTTTTCTCTTCTTTGCCTCATTCATCTGGTGTTTATTTATTTCCTTAATGTATGTATTGTTTATATTGAGAAAATATTTTTCACCTTTAGGATTCTTCTATTATTTATTTTTCACTAGGGAAAATTACTTCTTATGTTTTTTATTTTTTCTAATATGAGCTTCAATTTGAGATTTTAGCATGTTTTCTAAGTATGTTACTTCAAATTGTTCTTTTTTTTTTCTTCAATTGAGGTTTTTTATGTTTCCCATGATCCATAAATTTCATAAATTTCTATATAATTTCTTTATCAAATGATATAAATTCCATTGATTTATCTTCTTATTATTTTCTCAACCAACTCATTTTTTTATTCTCCGAAAATTTTCTCTTTCATTTATATGATTTTATTACTTCCTTTATGTTTTTATTTCTCTTATTCATGTAATGATTTTCATTAGGATCATCTTACTTATTTACATTACCATTTTTTTTGGAAATTAATGAAAATGTTCCCAGCTCTACTAAATTCAAATAATTTCAATAGATGTTTTACCTTGTACCACCCTTTATCTTTTTTAAAATTTTGAGAGATAATTGAAATTATTATCTTAGGACCCTTATACATCTTATATTAATCTTCTAATTCATTAAATGGTTTATCTTTCAATATATTGAGTTTAAGTTTCTTCATGTCTTCAAAGGAATGTTATTCCTCATCTTTTTTCTTAAATTTTAGATACCTCATAAATTCATATACCATATGAATATTTTGGAGTTAATATTTGGATAAATTATCTTTATCTTCTAAGGAAAAAACTTTAAGAGAGAATTTATCTTGGAAACTTCTCACTAACCTTATAACAATAGATATATCCATATGGATATCTCTAAATCCCCTGATTATACTAATTATTTATTTTCATCTTATGAAAAAATAATTTATAGTTTCCTCATCAAATAATTTCAAGTCCTAAAACCAAATTATATTTATTTAATGTTTTGTTTACTTTACTTTAACATTACCTTCAAAGATACCTTATATCTTGTCCCATGTTTCCTTATATGAATTAAGAGCCACACCAGTGTCAAATTCCTTTGAAAAAAGAATTATAATTGTGTTCCATGACTTAACATAAGCTAAAATGTTTATATTTTAATAAAATACATCTATGAATCCTTTTCTCTATTTGAAAAAACTGTTATAGTTGCACCTACCTTTTCCTAGAAAAGAGATATAATCTAGGTTATCATCATACTCTTTTATCCATGAATGTTTTTTCATCAAAGTTTGGGGTTACACTAATATTTGAAACATTTAATTTATCCATCTAAAAAAATGGATCCAATAGAGGGAACCAACTTTGATACCACTTGTTATACCTAAGAATGTGTGAACCACTAAGAAGGGGTGTAGAAGTAATGGTTCCTTTTTAAAACTTTATTAAACATTAATTTAACCTCTACAACTTATTAAGGTCTTGATCCACTCATGTAATAAATTCCACTCTAATTTATATGATATAAAGTAAAAAAAGAAATAAATGCACATATATTTTTCAAGGTTCAACCCCAATGAGGAAACCTAATCATTTCTATGTCTGACTATCTTCCCAAGCCACATGTTTCCAACTATAATCAATTATCAATTATAATAGTTTAGGAAAGATCAAAATTAACCCAAAATTTCATCCCATGCTTATATATCCTAGCACAATATTTATATTGGTTACCACTAATTGTAAGATATGGATTATCCTTTGTTCCTTATGAATAGAAAAACATATTATCTCACGTACAAAAATATGTGGGATAAACAAATCTAATACTTTTACTTGTTGGTTTTGGAACTTCTAAAATACTCCATCCAATGATAACCTTATTTGACTTATTGTATTCTATAAACAATGTAGGACATCCTCTCAATAATCTTACTCACTCAAAATGCTCAGTGTAATTATTAGAAAGTATCAACTGAATTACATTCCCCTTTTATATAGACTAAAATCCTTTGATAAGTTTGGGAAATGTAAAAAATTAAACTTGAAACTGCAGCACACTCAAAGTTTTATATCAAATATCTTAAATTATTCTGAATGTATTTGTGTTTTAATTCATCAAATCCTCCACAATACTCGACATTAGTAATATTTACTCTTATGAAAATATAAACTAGAATAATAAATTTTACTTTACGATCTTTGATTATATGATAATCCATATCAACATAACCAAAATCATTATGACTTCATAATGTTTATGTGATGTAACTTGAAATATCCCAGTGGTCCAACTTCCAAATACCTCACTTAGAATATTTTGATTCTTCCTATAACTCATAACCACATAGAAATAAACCCCCATTTATTCTTCAAAAAACCTATAGTGACGCTTATGATCTTATAGTGATCTTCATCCATTGGTTTAATCATCTTGTTAAACCTTTAGATCACAGATTTATCGTATCATCTTTTACTTTTGAATACTTAAAAAAATATAGTGGTTTCATACTATTTTAGTGAGATCACATTGTTTAACCTTTGGCTCACACATTGGTCGTACGACATTTTGATTTTCAAGATTTAGATGAATCCCAAGGATGCCAAATATTCCGAGGAGAACATAGACCATATTTCCTTTTTCGTTCGAAGAATCAACATTGAATTATCTTCTAGTTAATCTAATATCTAACCTAGTAATCTTTAATCAGAATTGGTATTTCACCAATGTGAAGTTTTTGAATTTTATATGAAAACACATGAATTATATAACTAATATTCTATAGAAAACTCTATTAAAAATATAAATCTACATACATTCATAATATTCCTGTTATCCTGATTTTGGTATTCTTTTGTGATCATATTCTGACATCAATATTATCATTCGATGAACTTATAAACATCTCCGGACATAGTTCTCTTGAATCATAGAATTTTACTACTCAAATAAAAAACACTCTTATAAATAGAGATGAAAAATAATACAACACATTTATAATCCCAAGGTAACATTAATTTTATATAAATTCATTTTTCATTATTTATTTTATTATTTTATGGAACATGCCTTACATTTCTCTCAATGGGTCTTTCCCACACAATTTTCCTTTCACATGATTATGCTCTCTATCACTACACATATCTATCAATTGAATTTATGTTTATTATATATTCATTTTCTTTGTCTTATGGGTATATTATATAAACTTTCCACAATTTATTTGTTTTCTCTATGGTCTACATGACCATATACCCATAGCTATTAGTGGGTTTGAACTATCAATATTTCATAATATATATTGTAGTGTGTTTACCAAGAAATTTATTACATTTTTTTGACTAGGGAAATATTAACAATACATATACATGTTATTTTAATATAGATAATTATTGATTATATCTATATATTTGTTTAACAGGTTCCTTAGGGAACATTTTTTATTTTATTGTTTATTCATTTATATTATATGATAACTGCATTATACAAATTTAGTTATAGTTGGGGACTAAAATTATATAGTCCCTTGATTCATCTATAAGTCTTATGAGATACACTATCTTGGTTATGAGGTGTATTCCCACCTTATTATGTATGATTAGTTGTAATAAGGCCTCAGAAATATAATTATAATGTCTAAAATGATGCATTCAATCATTATAAGATCCATTTTTGTTATCCATGTGATTATCCATTTCCATTATTATATATATAATATGTTTTTTATTTTGTTATATTAAATTTTTTAGTTTATTTAGTATTGATATATTATGTATTTAATGTTTTCTAAAAATTGTATTTTTTAGTACTATACCCCTTACAGAGCATCTTATATCACCCCATTATATTGTCTCATCAATTTCCCAATAAACAGGGAAGAATGGACTACTAAAAAATTGGGTTAATCTAGCACTAGGTCATTATCATCATTTTCTAAAAATTCTGTTAAATGGGGCCTTTAACACGGATTTTTTTAGTTCTGTTAAAGGGGAACCTTTATCAGATTTTTCTTCCAAGCACTGATAAATGGGGTCATTTATCAGTGCTTGCAAAAAAGCGGCGGGGGGAGGTTATCAGTGCTTTTTAAGAAGCCCTGATAAAGTCCCCCATTTATCAACACTTTTTTACAAGCATTGATAGAATTATACTTCAAAAAAAAAATCATTAAAAACAATATATTAATATATTTATACTTATATAATATATAATATATATTTTTAAAAATATGTTTTATATAAGTTAACTAGATATTTACCTTTAATATATAATATATTTAGTGAAAATTTCTTATAAAATAATTAAAAAATATTTTTAATTAATATTTTTGTTATTATAATCGAGTAATAGTCCTTAAATATCAATTTAATGATAAAAAATCAAAAAATCAATAAAATATCTAAAATAAGTTAAAAACGTAACCCGAACTTCAAATGAATATAACTTTAATCCGGACATCTATTTGGGCTCTACCACATATCAATTTGAATCTTGTGATGATCTCTAATCCTTTAATAAAATAGGTAATCATTTTTCAAAATTTTGAACAAAGAAAAAGGTCCCAATGGCCTCTAAAACTGATTTTTTAGTTAGGGTACCCCGATGTTTTACATTCGATGGATTTTCAACATCACTAAAGGGGGTTTATTTTTTATTGTCGGAGATTGATTTTATTTCTAGTTCATATATTCATATTTATATTATGGTTTTTAAATAGTATCTTTTTTAATAATTTAATTTTATTTATAATTAAATATATACATGTTTTTGTATATTTACTTATAATAAATCACTCGTATAAACACATATATCAATATATTTTTTTAAAAATGTATATTATAATATATGTAAATAAATACATCTTATAAAAATGCATTCAAAACAATATCTAACCATTTTTTACGTTACAGATATATATAAATATATGTGTGTATTAATAAATAGATATATATTTATATTATATTCTAGTATATGTATATGAATATAATATATAATATATTTAAATAATTATAAGTTTTTATATATATATATATCACACATACACACATATATTGTATAAATGTATTTAAAGATAATTATTTAAATATATGTATATATATATATAAATAAACAAATATATTACTAAACAGATGAAAAAAACACGGTGTAGTGGTAAAGGAATTCCATCTCTAAAGGATAGGTGCATGGTTCAAATCCATGTGGGAATGCATGAGGTTGGAAAATTGCAAAGCACTGATAGGGGGTAGAGTGTTATGAAAGGGGTCGTGGAAGCATGGTTAAAGGGGTTGGACACTCATGGACATCTGAAAATCTTTTTTATCTACTTTAACAACGTAAATTTTATTAGTAGTAAAAAATAGAGGTTAAAGGGCCCCTTTAATAGCACTAAAAAAGAACTGTTAAAAGGTCCCTTTAACAGCACTAAAAAAATCATTATTAAAGGAACTGTTTAACAACACCTTTTTAGTGCTACTAAAGGTGGCCTTTAACGACACTTTTTTAGAACTGATAAAAGTTTCGTGATTTTAACCGCGCTTAGATTATCAACTATTTTTTTAGCATTGTTAAAGGTCTATTCTAGCACTGTTAAAAGATTGTTTTTATCAATGAGGCTGAAAGTGATCTAAATTAAATAAATGAAAGAATAATAAATATTTATTTGTTTTTATAATATAGTTTAACAACACCTTTTTAGCGCTACTCTTTTTTTATCATTGTTAAAGGTCTATTCTAGAACTGTTAAAAGAATGTTTTTATAAACTCTTTTTTATTCTAATTATTAATGTTTCCAATTTAATAAATGATAATTGGATCTGGGTAACTAGAGTTGGGGTTTTAATAGTTGGTATCAGGTAAATTTTAGTAGAAATCCTAGGAAATATATTTATAAGAACATATCTAATGAATAAAACTTTGTAAAAAACTTATAAGATATTCTATAAATTTTATTTAGTATTGATTGAGTATTTGGTATGAATGTATAATAAATTTATATTTTTTATATTATACAATACACAATTTATAATTTTATCATAAACTAATCAACATATGTCATTTTTTATAAATGGATCCTAATATAAGGATCAGAAGCCATGTCAACATCCATAATTAAGTTAGGGACTTCCTTACTTAGAAAAATAATGAATTATTTATTAGAGATGCATAAATTGTTAATATATTTGGGAAATTTTCTTAGGATATGATAAATAAACATCCCTATATATATAAATTTTTTCCCCTTATCTATATTCAACAATATTCGACTACTTTACAAGGAATCAATTCACATCTTTTAATAGAACCACTATTCCATTTGTGAAAGAAAAAATTTATTAAATCTGTATATTAGATAATCCATTCCATATTAATTAGTGAAATGGTGAAGTTTCTTATGGGAATATACCATTTAATGGGAGATTTTGATCAATTATGGTCATTGATTTAAAATACTAAGAACTTAGAAGAGAGAGGAAGTTTGGATTATAATGATTTTAAGGCATCATTCCTTGAAAAATATTTTCATTTATCGAAAATTAATAATATGGGATGATATTTTTTAAATTCATGTAAAAATGAGGAGGGAACCATTTCCAAGTGAGAGGATAATTTTACAAGACTAGTGACATATGCTGATGATTATGTGTGAAATTTTAAAAGAAGGATTGACATATTCTCTGATAGACTTAATCCAAGTATTCATAGGGAATTAGTTACTCAAGACTTTTCATATCTTTATTAGATAATGACAATTTTGATCAAGACTGAGAAAGAGTTCTCCAAGTCTTTTATTATAAAAATAAAGTGTGATAAGCAGAGGATGAATAAATTCTATATAGAAATAAATTTAAAAAGACGAAGAAAAGAAGGGTAGAATTTCTTACATGTAATAATTATATAAAGGAACACCATGAGGAATGGTAGAAGTTATTGGGATTTTGTTTTACGTATGTAAAAAAGGATATCTACCTCATAGATGTAGAGGAAAGGTAGATACTACTAATATTAAATGGTTCAATTTCAAGGTGTTATGACACTATTCTAATCAATTCTCTAAGAATTAAAGAAATCCTACTCAGAAGAGGCCATGTGAGAAAGGTTAGTCTTATGTAGTTACTATAAATGAATTTGAGTCCAGAATGATATTATTAATGGTAATTTGATCATAAACTCTAATTTTGATAAGACATTATTTTATATTGGATATATACACTATTTTATACCCTTTATGTTTTCCCAAAACATTTAATGATCCCATAAAACATTAAAGAAGAAGTTGTAGTTAAAAATCCAAATCCAAATATTATTAATAATAAAATATATTATATAGTTCCTATTAAAATATGTTTATGAAATATAGACACAATAATAAATATTATACTAGTGCTATACTTAGATAAAATACTTGGAATGGATCTACTCTAAAAGTATAATGTGAGATTTTACTCTAAGAGAAAACGATTAAAATCTGCGAGGAAGACATAATGTAACAACCCAATATTTTATGATAAGTATTCTTTTTGATTTATTTGATGTCATGTGTTTTATGCTACGAAAATATTATCTTTTTCTATATGCAACATCGTATTAGCTTGTAGTATACGCAAC
The DNA here is from genome assembly GCA_963277665.1 of Viscum album. Lineage (NCBI taxonomy): Eukaryota > Viridiplantae > Streptophyta > Magnoliopsida > Santalales > Viscaceae > Viscum > Viscum album. The sequence continues at coordinate 580,727,841 of OY728130.1, read as the reverse complement.
ACTATTCTTAGATTGTGTTATACACAATTTCAAGTTCATTTGATAATAGTAATTCTACGCAACATTGAGTGTATATATATATATATATTCAATGTATAAATGAAAAATGGTTGGATTCGGTTATAAAGAAACCACAAAGGAGTCTTGCACAACATGAAACCCTGACTTGGCTTGCATTACACGCAATCATGACCTTCCTCGATAGCGTGTGTTATACGCAATACCAGGTTTCACTAAATGACGATAAATTGTTATAATATTATTATGGACTAGCCGTTATGAATATTATTAACTAAATTTTTAATTTTATAACATTATTCATCTTATAAATTTTCTAATACATTTTATGTGAACAAAATAATTTTTTCGGGTAAAATAATTATTTTTTCAAAAAATGCAGTTTTGCCGCCTTTTGATGGCGCACCCACATTAAATCTAGTTTTTGACATGTTTATAAGTTCCATTTTACAAAATAAACTTCTTCTTTTTAATAAGGATATAAAAATTTACATTGGATAATGTTTTGATATTTTACTGATAACTTTCATATTTTAATGAATAGTAAAAAATGCTATATTTTAATTAAAAACAACTTTTTTCATCGTAATAATTTATATGGTGAAATTATAATATTGAATGGTTTTAATGTATAAATAGAATATATTTTTACCATTTAATATAATGTATGTCATTAGAATTTATTTTACCTTGAATTCGTAGGTTAAATCAATTCAATCTTTTGCAATGTTTAAACCAAAAACCCGTTTTCTTTCGACAACGTGATTAATTTTAATTTAATTTCTGCAACTTTTGTGTATTGAATTTGAAAAAGTGGATTCCATATTTGGAATCAGTGGGTCCAAATTATTTTAATAATCTACCTTTTATTTTTGGGCATTATGAATAGTAACTACAGTAATTTTTATTTACCATAGTTAAAGGTAAATCGGGTAATTAAGGGTAAATATAAGATTATAAAATTACCCTAAATACTTCCAAAATTCTATTGGATGACCCATATCACCTAAGGGTCTGAATATATTCCTTTTATGGACTTTTGTACTTGAAATTAATTTAATTATTATTAAAACCAAAGAAAGTGACAACATGTCACTCTCTTAAATCTTATAAGTATATTAATTTTAATTTAGTGATAAACTTAATGAAACTTCGAAAATGAATAGTCTCAGGAAATCTAATAAAATTATCTACATCATATGAATTTATTTATAATTTTTAGGGATTGAATAATTATCAATAAAGGTGACATAATAGTGATGTTGAAATTGTTTTATTAAGAGAAATATCAAATAAATGGTTTTAAAAATATTAAAATAAATATTACATGAACTATTTAATGTGATCCACTAATTTTCTAGATAAATATGACATTATATGAATCTATTAAATCTTTTAGTTCGAACATATATTCTGTATATTGTTTATTTAAATTCAAATAAATGAATAGTGTCAAAATTGACACTATTGTTATTTTATAACAATAACATATTATAAAATTGTTTAAAAATCACAAAAATAATTATAAATTATAAATTTAAATTTATATAGTCTAAAATTTCATAAAGTTTCAAATTATGGAAAATTCACAACACATATGTAATTATTTATAATAATTTAAAATTTAGAATATTAATACCCCAAATAAAATTAAATTGATAAATAAGGATAAATCAAGTTGATAATGTTTAAAATAAATTAATAACATGTATAAATTTTATTTTTTGATGAGATTACAAACCTATATCATCTAATCTTCGAATTGAGTCATTTTTGGAGGTTTTTATGTGGGGTTTGAATTTATATTAAACTAATATTTTTGAGGATTCCAAAGGTTCCCCTCTCCTCCCTTATAAAAGGGCACCTCCTCCCTCTCTTACTCACACCATTTTGAGCCTTGATTCTCGGCCGAAATCTAACCATTTCAGTTCCCCACTTCCCTAGAAACCTTATAGAGGTACTGGTCTTATCAAAAAACCAACCCTAGTTCCCTAAGAAGAAGTTTAAAGGAGGTGCGTCGAAGAAGAGGTAATCTCTTCTACCGATTATTTCAAGCTTATTTCTTCTTCAAATTCTTGTTCTTTAGTTGTTTCATTATAAAGTAATAACATCAGTATAAGTAATATACTGATATGTTATTATAAATATGAAACAACCCCACTTCACCTTCTATCCATCCTACGGAAAATGAAATCACCGCGAGTGCGTACGAACAGAATACCGTCTCCATGCCGTGGTGTAATCTCTTTTTCCAACACCACCTTACTTGGATGGGTATAATGGTGTAAAGAATAACTATACATAGTTATTATAACATCATACTAATTCTGATATATTGTATCATCCACTCCAATTCAATTCAATAATTATGGGAATGATATCATCGCTCGTGCGTACGTACGAACTACCGTCGCCACGACGTGATGATATTCACTGTCAATGATTAACTATTGATGAATGATTATAAAGTATATATAATAAGTAATCATGAAATATATTGCATACTAATTATACCATATTTATGTATATATATATGTATGTCATCCAATTAATTCCATTCAATTCAATGAGGAAACGAAAACAACATTCATGCGTACGTACGACCTACCATCTCCATGAACGGTGTATTTATTTCCATTTATCGATATTTTATATATATGTATATTCTGAATATATATTATATATAAATCATGTTTTATATTCTGGAATTATGTAATCATGATCTAAGTAATCATATGAATAATTACAAGTCAAAACACAGACGACAAATGAAACAATTTTACCCAAAACACTCTTTAACATGGAATTTACAAAAGAAAGGGTAATATAAAGTCATAAGTGAATTATATATGATATCATAACAATGAATATGATTCTGTAATAAGTCAATGACATTATTTAAATCCTTATACAGGAGGTTAGGATACGTAGGAAGCATATCAGACCTAAGGTAAGGGATAACTTTTCCAATCTCGTTCTTATCCGAGATTGTTTATTCATAAGTATTTACTGGGGTTATATTTATCATCCATGTCCCTGTTTTCTAAAATTGGTTTCATGTATGTATAAAGTAATTTTTACCAATTTTTTAATTTTACTACATGGAATGTAAGGAAGCTTTTTTTTACGAGGTATGACTTTTCCTGCAAAAGTACGAGAAGAATGTTTTTTAAACTTATACGGCATGAAAGGATTTTTACGGTTTTATAAAGCCTTATTTTCATGAAACTTCCTCCAAATGATTTCATGACTATTTTCAATAAAATCCCTTTCTTTTAAAATTTCATGGCATTTAGTGAAAAGAAAATGATTTTTAAGAAGAAAGGATATTTTCATCAAGAATTCTTTTCAAGTGTTTTGTCAAAACTATTTTCAATCTAAGATGACATTATTTAATAGGTGTATGTTTCAAGTATAATGTCTCTATTATTTACATGGTTTCACTTTATTATGATGAAATGATATCCATTTTTTATATGGATTATGTTATGATGGCATGATGTTTAAGAATCCCATTCTATTACATAGGTTATGCTATGATGTATGATTTATGATTTTGTGTCACACGAAAGAATAATTTCATTATGAGATGGGTGAGGCCTATATCTCCCACCAATGCATTGGGTAAAGATTTATATCTCATGAGATAGACATGGCTGGAACAATAAGTTAATCCGGTTCAGTGTTACAGGACTGAAACGAGGAGTGAACTCGATTCAGAAAGGGACTTTGTCCACTAAGATGGTCTTGGAAGCAATGCCTTGGCTACTATGGAAATCATGACATGTGCTGAATGGTTTCCACAATTACATGTTTTACTCCCATGCTATTTTATCATGCTTAATGTTTCTTTATGATCTATGCTTTACTTACTTCCATGTTTTATGTCATCGCTCAAGATTTTGATGTTCAAACATTATGTTCATGTTTTCAAGTTCAAATGTATATGATTTGTTTTATTTTATCCATGCTTACCCTTACTGAGCATTTGAGCTCACCTTTTATATGTTTTCTTTTCCCCAGTATATAAAGAAAGGTTTTAGGTAAGAAAACAAAAGGTGAAGATCTTTATGGGATATGTTGAAGATCTTTCACCATGATTAGAAGATTACGTTCCAAGTTTCCAAAGACACTAAACTATTATGGTCCTTGTGTATCTGTTTTTGTTATGTATTAAGTATTCCGCAAAAGTAATGTAATTTCCATGTACGTCATACTTCTGGTCTCTACAGTTGGTATCAGAGGAACTGTTTAGTCAACCTTTGGAAACTAGGATGCGAGAACTTTAGTGATATCCCTAGAGATATTAATAAGGTTTGTCTAGGGATGTCCCTAAGGTTAAGTATAAGTATAGGTTATAATCCTAGAATTACGGTAACGATCTTAGAGTTAAACCTAAGATTTTAGATATTGACGATACTCCCCCTTTGTTATGTTGTTTTCCCTAGCATGATTTTTGCCTGTCACACTATTCTTTTTGGGTTTTAGACGATGGATGGAACCCGAAGGAACTGTTTTGATCTATGTAATGGAAAATGAAATGATTGCCCTCTTGAACAAACCAATGTTATGGGAGATGGAGTTCAAAATCGGATTGTTATACTTACACAAGCTATGAATCATTCTGGACTTCCAAATGAGCAGAGAAGGGAACAATATTCTATTGAGTCCTTCATGAGGCAGCGCCCACCTTATTTCAGTGGGTCTTCTGATCCACTTGTTGCTGAACAATGGATCAGTACCACTGAAAAGATATTTTCAGTTATTCAATGTTCTGAACATGATAAATTCATATTAGCAATATATCATTTGGATGGTGAAGCTGATCAATGGTGGAATCTTATCAAGAATACGAGGCCAAGAGATGAAATTCAGTCCATGGAATGGGATGAGTTAAAGAACTTATTTTTCAATAAGTAATTCCCACGTATTCTTCGAACAAAGATGGAGAAGGAGTTTCTTGAACTAAAGCAAAATGATGATGAATCTGTTGGTATATACGAAGTGAATTTTACAAGGCTTTCAAGGTATGCATCTAGCTTTATCATCCAATCTGAAAGTAAAGCTGATCGATTCTTCAGTGGCTAAAACCAAGTCTTCGAAGGTCATTAGCTATAAGAGACTTCAGTATCTATGAAGAAATTGTGCGTTGTGCTATCAAGGTAAAACTGGAAGTTGGTGTAACATATCCATCTAATGGTTTTGACAAGAAACGAAAGATGTATTTCAAGGAGAAATCTAAGAACAATGGTGAAAATAAGATGAATGTTTCTTTATTCTCAAAGTGTGGAAAGAAGAATGGTGGAGATTGCCTAAATGGTACTAGAAAATTTTTTAAGTGTGGAAAAGAAGGTCATCGAGCAGTTGATTGTCGAAGTAAAGGGAAAAATGTTGCTAATGATGTGAATAGAGAAAAGACTACAGAGAACTCTCTACCAACACTTAATGCTTCAAGTGCAAGGAAATGGGTAATTTTTCTAATAAATGCCCTAATCCACGGGTTAATGATGATCAACGTGAGCAAACTCTTAAGGAAAAGCATAAAGGGAAGTCTCATGTGATCACTATTTGTGATGTTGAGTATGAAAATGATGTTGTGTAATGATTAAGTGTTTATATAATGGGATTTCAAAATAGTATCATGGAATCTCATTTATGGTATTGTGGAATTTTGGAATATCTATGTATTAGTTTTCAATAATTATTTGGTACTGGTAACCATGAAAAAGTGATTAAAATATTTTTTGAAAGTAGTTGAAATGCTCATATTGAAGGGATAAGGAGAAAATAATATGATAGTAATCATGAGCTCATGACTAAAATAAGGACAAAGTGATATCATGGTTTGAGTATATAGAAATTTTGGGATTTCGGTATGTGGAAAGATTTAACTTTTGACAGCATTCATGTTTTCACTAAGGTTAAATGGGTATTCATTTTTCAAGAGAATACATTATTATGGTATTCACATGATTGGAATGTGATCAAGAAGATAAATCGGGGATAAATGATGGTATTCACATACTTGTTATATGACCTTTTTAGTAATCATTCTCTTTATACTATGAGTTTGGAAAGAAGTATTTTGGATAAGTTTAAAGATTTTAATGGATTATGTTGAACATAAGTTTGTATTGTTTAAGGCTAGATTTTTTTCGATATTATTTCTAGAATATTATAATAGTATAGTTTTAGAAAAAGGACAACCTTTAGGGCAGGTGACAACCCGTCGCGTCAGACAAGGCTGTGGAAATCGAACCCACAACCGAAGTGTGACATGCCTTTATCGCCTACCACTGGCCTACATGAAGTCCCTGGTTAGTGGAAGTAGTTTTATTTTATTAAGAGGTATGATAAATAAAGTATAAGTCCATTTTTGGAACCATATACGATTAATCTCACCATAAGATGGACTTATAACTTTTGCTAACCTTTTGTTAGAAACAGATGGAATGACCCATCATTCTATCACATGATCTGCTAACACTTGACGAATAACAAATTCAACTTCATTTTTTTAAGAGATGAAGTGGAAATTGTTCAATTCACAAACAATAGTGAGATTGTACCAAAATCATGTAAGTATTTCTTTTAATTCATCAACTTTAGGGAAATGATCTTGAAAACCAAAAATGTTTTCCTAGTGCCCTTATATCCGATGAATCAGATGATACATTAGATCATCATAAATCTATGGCTTTGTGATTGTTGGTTTTTTCATAGCCATGCTCTCTACCACTCTCCATCAGAACATGATGGTTAGATTTCTCTTCCATATACATATTTTCACCTATGTTATCCTATGTGGAAACCCAGTGATTAGTTAATTTGGGTAACCGTTACATTTCATACTTTAGTTTTTAAAGTTAAGTTTTGGTATTTCATTTTACGTTGTGGGTTTCAATTAAAGAAACTTTCAAGTAGAAAACCATGTATAACCCCAACGAATTTCAAGGGAGCAATTCATTTTAAGGGGGGTAGAATGTAACAACCTGATATTTTATGATAAGTATTATTTTTTATTTATTTGATGTCATGTGTTTGATGCTACAAAAAGATTATCTTGTGCTATACGCAACACCGTATTAGCTTGCAGTATACACAACACTATTCTTAGATTGTGTTACACAAAATTTCAAGATCGTTTGATAATAGTAATTCTACGCAAAATTGAGTGTATATATATATATATTCAATGTATAAATGAACAATGGATGGATTCTATTATAACAAAACAAAAGAGGAGTCTTGCACAACACGCAACCCTGACTTGGCTTGCATTACACGCAATCACGACCTTCCTCGATAGCGTGTGTTATACGCAATACCAGGTTTCACTAAATGACGAAATATTGTTATAATATTATTATGGAATAGACGTTATGAATCGTATTAACAAAATTTTGAATTTTATAACATTATTCATCTCATAAATTTTCTAAAACATTTTATGTGAACAAAATAAATTTTTCGGGTAAAATAATTATTTTTTTCAAAAAATGCAGTTTTTCCGCCTTTTGATGGCGCACCCACATTAAATCTAGTTTTGGACATTTTATAAGTTCAATTTTACAAAATAAACTTTTTCTTTTGAATCAGGATATAAAAATTTACATTGGATAAAGTTTTCATATTTTTCTGATAACTTTCATATTTTAATGAATAGTAAAAACACGCTATATTTTAATTAAAAACAACTTTTTTCATCGTAATAATTTATATGGTTAAATTATAATATTTAATGATTTTAATGTATAAATATAATATATTTTTACCATTTAATATAATGTATGTCATTAGCATTGAGTTCACCTTGAATTCGTAGGTTAAATCAATTCAATCTTTTGCAATGTTTTAACCAAAAACTCATTTTCTTTCGACAATGGGATTAATTTTAATTTAATTTCATCAAATTTTGTGTATTGAATTTGGAAATATTTATTCCATATTTGTAATAAGTGGGTCCAAATTATGTTAATAAGCTACTTTTTATTTTTGGGCATTTTGAATAGTAACTACAGTAAATTTTATTTACCATAGTTAAAGGTAAATCGGGTACTTAAGGGTAAATATAAGATTATAAAATTACCCTAACACCTTCCAAAATTCTATTTTATGACTAAAGGATGACCCATATCTCCTAAGGGTCAGAATATATTCATTATATGGACTTGTTTCCTTGAAAATAATTTAATTATTATTAAAACCAAAGAAAGTGACAACATGTCACTCTCATAAATCTTATAAGTATATTAATTTTAATTTAGTGATAAACTCCATAAAACTTCAAATATAAATAGTCTCCAGAAATATAATAAAATTATATACATCATATAAATTTATTTATAATTTTTAGGGATTAAATAATTATCATTAAAGGTGAAATAATAGTGATGTTGAAATTATTCTATTAAGAGAAATATCAAATAAATGGTATTAAAAATATTAAAGTAAATATTATATGAACTATTTAATGTGATCCACTAATTTTCTAGATATATATGACATGTTATGAATCTATTAAATCTTTTATTTCGAACATATTTTCTGTATATTGTTTATTTAAATTCAAATAAATGAATAGTGTCAAAATTGACACTATTGTTATTTTATAAAAATAACATATTATAAAATTGTTTAAAAATCTCAAAAATATTTAAAAATTATAAATTTAAATTTATATCATCTAAAATTTCATAAAGTGTCAAATTATGGAAAATTAAAAACACATATGTAATTATTTATAATACTTTAAAATTTAGAATATTATTACCACAAATAAAATTAAATTGATAAATAAGGATAAATAAAGTTGATAATGTTTAAAATAAATTCCTAACATGTCTAAATTTTATTGGTTGATGAGATTACAACTCTATATAATCTAATATTTTAATTGAGTCATTTTTGGAGGTTTTTATGTGGGTATTGAATTTATATTAAACTAATATTTTTGAGGATTCCAAAGGTGCCCCTCTCCTCCCTTATAAAAGGGCACCTCTTCCCTCTATTCCTCACACCATTTTGAGCCTTGAAGCTCGGCCAACCTCTTCCCATTTCACTTCCCCACTTCCCTAGAAACCTTATAGAGGTACTGGTATTCTCAAAAGAATAACCCTAGTTCACTAAGAAGAAGTTTAAAGGAGGTGCGTCGAAGAAGAGGTAATCTCTTCTACCGATTATTTCAAGATTATTTCTTCTTCAACTACTTCTTCTTTAGTTTTTTCATTATAAAGTAATAACATCAGTATCACTAATATACTGATATGTTATTATAAATATTAAAAAACCCCATTTCACCTTCTATCCATCCTACGGAAAATGAAATCACCGCGCGTGCGTACGTACGAAATACCGTCTCCACGCCGTGGTGTAATCTGTTTTTCCAACACCAACTTACTTGGATGGGTATAATGAAGTAAGGAATAACTATAAATAGTTATTATAACATCATAATGATTCTTATATATTGTATCATCCACTCCAATTCAATTCAATAATTATGGGAACGATATCATCACTCGTGTGTACGTACAGACTATCGTCTCCACGACGCGATGAGATTCATTCTCAATGATTAAACATTCATGAATGATTATAAAGTATATATAACAAGTAATCATGAAATATATTACATAATAATGATACTTGATTTATTTATATATATATGTCATCCAATTAATTCCATTCAATTCAATGAGGAAATGAAAACAATGTTCATGCGTACCTATGGCCCACCGTCTCCATGAATCGTGTATTTATTTCCACTTATCGATATTTTATATATATGTATATTCTGAATATATATTGTATGTAAATAATGTTTTATATTCTGGAATTAAGTAATCATGATCTTAGTAATCATATGAATAATTACAAGTTAAAACACAGATGAAAAATGAAACGATTTTACCCAAAACGCTCTCTACCATGGAATTTACTAAAGAACGGGTAATATAAAGTCATAAGTGAACCATATATGATATCATAACCATGAATATGATTCTATAATAAGTCAATGATATTATTTAAATCGTTATATAGGAGGTTTGGATACGTACGAAGCATATTGGAGCTAAGGTAAGGGATAACTTTTCCAATCTCGTTCTTATCCGAGATTGTTTATTCGTAAGTATTTACTGGGGTTATATTTATCATCCATGTCCCTATTTTCTAAAAATGGTTTCATGTACGTTTAAAGTCATTTTTACCCATTTTTTAATTTTATTACATGGAATGTATGGATTCTTTCTTTTATGAGGTATGACTTTTCCTACAAAAGTACAAGAAGAATGTTTTTTTAACTTATACAGCATGAAAGGATTTTTACGGTTTTATAAAGCCTTATTTTCATGAAACTTCCTCCAAAAGATTTCATGACTATTTTCAATAAAATACTTTTCTTTTAAAATTGCATGGAATTTATTGAAAGGAAAATGATTTTTAAGAAGAAAGGATATTTTCCTCCAGAATTCTTTTCAAGTGTTTTATCAAAACCATTTTCCATCTAAGATGACATTATTTCATATGTGTATGATTCAAGTATAATGTCTCTATTATTTACATGGTTTCACTATTCTTATGATGAAATGATATCAATTTTTTTATATGGATTATGTTATGATGGCATGATGTTTAAGAATCCCATTATATTACATGGGTTATGCTATGATGTTTGATTTATGATTTTGTGGCACATGAAAGAATGATTTTATTATGAGATGGGTGGGACCTATATCTCCCTCCAATGCATTGGTTAAAGATTTATATATCATGATATAGACATGGCTATAATGGTAAGTTAATTTGGTTCAGTGTTACAGGACTGAAACAGGAGTGAACTCGATTCAGAAAGGGACTTTGTCCACTAAGACGGTCTTGGCAGCAATGCCTTGGCTACTATGGAAATCATGACATGTACTGAATGGTTGCCAAAATTACATGTTTTACTCCCATGCTATTTTTTCATGATTAATGTTTCTTTATGATCTATGCCTTACTTACTTCCCTGTTTTATGTCATTGCTCAAGATTTTGATTTTTCAACATTATGTTCATGTTTTTAAGTTCAAATGTATATGATTTGTTTTATTTTATCCATGATTACCCTTACTGAGCATTTGAGCTCACCCTTTATATGTTTTATTTTCCCCAGGAAATAAAGAAAGGTTTTAGGTAAGAAAACAAAAGGGTAAGATCTTTATGGGAGATGTTGAAGATCTTTCACCACGATTAGAATATTATGTTCCAAGTTTCCAAAGACACTAAACTATTACGGTCCTTGTGTGTCTGTTTTTGTTATGTGTTAAGTATTCAGCAAAAGTAATGTAATGTCCATGCACGTCAATATTTGGGTCACTACACATATAATCTCTTCTTTTTAGAGGAGTTAACTCATTACACATTCCATGTTTTGGTTTACCTTCTTTGGAAAATTTTAATGAAATTTTGTGGGAATAAAAAGATCAAATAAAATCTATTAATTAGAAGGATATTCAAATAAATGTAGATGTATTGATTATAAAATATTATGTCAATGTATCCACCAAATAATTATCATGAGATCCACCACATAAAAATTTGAATTATCTATTGATATTATCCCTAATGAAAAGACCATTTCTAAGTCTCCCTGTAGAATTTATTTGGTGGAATTGGTTTAATTAATTAAAAAATTACAATAGTCATGTGTTAAAAGAGTAAAATATCCTACTCTCATAATACAGAGTACTAGTTTTAGTATATGTATGACTCTATGAAGTTTTTTATCAGTTATAGGTAAATCAATGACATTATTATTAATAGAAAAAAATAATTTTCAATGCTGTTGTTATCCATTTGATCAAATTAAATCATCTAAATAATTTTAAAGGATTACTTTCATTTTTGTTATCATCAATTAAATTTTAATAAGGGTGATGTACCGACATTTTTTTTAACATGGTATGTATTGGGATAAATAAAGGTCTATAAAAAATTTATATACTATTTGGAAGAAATTAAATCTCATCCTAAGATCATCCATGTATTAAAATATGAAAAACATTAATAACTGAAAATTAATAACACATGTATATGTGTACCTTCCTCTATTGAGATATTTCTAATATCAAAAATCATTATTAGTGTTTGATGATGATAATATAGTGGTATGGAAAGGCTTACAAGCTTTGAAGGTATCTATATGTCAGTCCAAATTGATCAATAATTTGGAGTGATTCTTCTTCCTTCACAACATGCTAGTGCCTTAGGTGAAAAAAATAATGAAGAAGAGAGATTATGGTTTTAATGACTTGAAAAATCATGTGCGCTTGCATCTCACACACTACCATTGAATGGTAGTGGAATATATAATGGGTTTAGGATTCTCTTCTTTGATACACACATTAACTCATGATTTTATAATGCGTTATTTAATCTCCCAATGAATAGATACATCATATGAATGATATAAATGAACACCATCACATTTAATCTTATGCAACATAACTATAAATAAAATCTTAGGTTAAATAATAGTACAAATTCCATATTAATTTATGGTAATGGTTTTGAATAACTTGTTTTATGATTAAGAAAACCATACAATATGACTTGCATGATAGAAATTTACATTCACATGAAATGTAATTTCATGCATATAACAAGCATTATGAAACTTTTCAATCATACCAGATGACTAAATAATAATTATAATAAATTTCAAATGATATAAATTATCATAAAAGGCGATATCCATAATGTAATAAAATAATGAATTGTATGTATATTTTATTTCATGACCATATATATCATACTATTATATTATATATATAGTCTTTAGGGAATTTATCTCCTTCAATCTATCACTTACACTAAAGATTCATAGACTTATGTGCCATTTCACCTTATATCATATCATACATGATATCTTATGGAACCATATGAAAAAATATTTTGGATATTATCCAAAACACATTTGGAAAGACATAATTAACTTTTTTATATATCACATCATATGAAATACCCCTAGAATACCCATCCAATCTGCTTCTAGTTAAACTCTAAAATACTTTAAGATCAGTTCTCCGAGCCAAACCGAGTCCTCATACGATCAACCATAAAATGTGAGCCCCCTGGTTTTTATAGCATTGAAAAAATATGAATCACCAAATTATATATGTAAGAAAAGATCTTTCTATAGGAAGATGTCAACGAGACCCAAGCTATAAAGATATCTAGCATGATATCCATCACACACATGTATTTGTATACCTTTGTCTTCTAGCTATATCTCATACTAGAATGATTTCTCATGAATTCTATTTTTTAAGATATTTGAGTGACCGTGGTATATAGTGTATGTCAATCCTATATAGCAAACACATACATTCTCAATTATCCAAGTATAGTTTGACATAGTCAATTAACACATCACATGAAATTCATCTTTATGGATGATCATATCACATGACCCTCACTTGAATATATAATCATATCATATGTACTATCTCAGTGTGTCCAAAAACATTCTAATGTGTCTCTATTGAGGGAACATTTGTCATAATCATTACATGAGAGAAAAACAGGATCTTGGTTTTATATGTGAGAAAAAAATACCATCTTGGTTGAGTTACAACTAACAACATAATCAACAATATACCCAACTACCCCCTGATTATCTAAGTTGTAATGGATTATATAATAATTTTATCAAAGTATTTTGATTATAATTCTTATAAACTCACCTAATTTAGGTAATGGGAAATATTATATTATCGATTCACCCCTAGTATATCAAAGGCAAATTGTATAACACTCCTTGTAGCATACCAAGAATAAAAACTAGTACAAAAAATACTTTTATACCTTATGTGATTATTCCATATATTATAAAAAAAATCATTTTCACTCTTGCCGTTATATTCCATCATAACCTATAATACTCCTTGATGATCAGTGTTTATGGATAAATAAAAGTCATACATTGAGTGGATAACTATCATTTCCCTCCATCAAATTTATATCCATATATACATTTATGCAACAAACATAAAAGAGTGATAAAATGGATATTTCCAATTATGTGATGAATTTTATATTATTAAAACTATTTAAGAATATTTAACAAAACCCAACATAAAAATCTATCTACCATATCATATTTGACGGAGTTATAGATTATCCTTATATTTAAGAACCTTTCCAGGGTAATGTTAACTCATTACTTTTATATGTAATTGAAGTCCATAAGGATCATATAAAAACTAAGAGGGAGGGGGTTGAATATATTGTAATGTTTTTAAAATTTTTTATCTTTAAGATAATTAAACCTTTGAACCTATTAGGGTTATTTCCATTTCACTTTTTAGTAAAATCACATGAATAATAAATTATTCATGTAATAAAATAACACAAGATTTACAAGGTTCAAACATAGTGTGAGAAAAAACATCTTTAACATGACCTCTCTTGTGGGTCTATGGAAATTCATTACTAGAACAAAGTGGATACAACTTTGAGCCAAATCATATTAAAATAATTATATGTCCTAAAATGAATGATTATACCAGCTCCCACCAGATTACAAGTTTTAATAATAAAACTTATCCACAATACAAGTATATGAAACTTTGTAATTCTTATCCAGATAACATAGTCTGGAAAATTGTATGTCTAATTTCCTCCTTATGATTTTTATATCTAGAAATAGTCCACCTGGTGATCCTATGTCTGGTTTCCTAGGTCCTTTGCACCTCTTTTGAAATTATACCTGATTTGAACTTATGTTCTGTCCGATTTAAGAAAGATTTGTGGTACACAAATATTTCTAAATGGAAACTCTATCCCTTTCATCTATTTGATGTTCCCAATTTGGTTCTTATAACTAAACATTATCCTATAATTTTTTTTTGAAATCTCTATTTAGAATTCTTCTACAACACAAAAACAAAATTTAGTTGGAAAATCAACTCTAATATAAATCTTTCGGTGTCTCATATTATTTTAGGGAACAATTCTTAGTATGATTTACTTTCCATCATCTATTTATAGGCTCCCCAAAAGTGGAAATGGGTGGGAAATATTTTTTATTTTCCCACTCTATGAAATTTATAAATCATAATTTTATATACATTCAAATTCCTCTTCGATTCTTCCCAAGTATTTTATAAAAATATCAAACCTTCTTTAGTCTGCTTGAATCCTTTACCATTTTCATCCTTCTCACCATTCTTCCTATTTAGATCTTTACAAATTTATGTAAGTGTTATATTTTAAATACTCTATCCCAAATATTATTATTATTTTTCAGTATTAATGAATCACTTAAATCAAAAACATCTTTTTCCATTGTCTCATGCTCTTGACATAATTGAAAAACAATTTGAAGAAAAACTTAATTTTTCATTTATCTGGTGCTCTTAAAAATAATTTAAACAAGAGGATTGTCTTCCTCAGTATAGTATTTACAAAACACTTGAAAGAATATTTTTTATTTTTTTCTTTAATAAAACTAATTATTTTTGACTATATTTTTTCAACTTCTAAATATTTCTGTTTCATAAAATGAATTTTAGATAGAAACTTGAAAATGTCTGCGATTTTATTTTACTGAACTATTTATCTGTTCTAATATGTCCATTATCATTTGTTTAGAAAACTTTGAACAATAAAAAACATGAATTTTACATAATTATTGTGACTTCTCTACATGAAGATCTTCCATATATTCTTGTATCCTAAAACTACTTCAGAAATATATGTCTTGAAGAGTTTCTTCAAAACATTATGTCAAGAACCATAGATGATCTATCCATTTTTTCCCAAAATCCATCTACTTTATTTCTTTGTTAAAAAATCATTCCTTATATGACTAAATTAAAATAGTAATCTTAGTTTTCTCATTTTTTCAAAAACATTGTGAGCTTAAAAAACTTTTAATTTCCACCAAAGTATTTGTCAAATCATTATTTTTAAAGGTTGTTTCCTTCCAGACAGGTTATACTTCATCAAACATTAATAAATACATACTTAAAAAATTGTTACAATTTCTATGTCTAAAAAATATTAATCTATAAATCTAATACTAGAAGCTTCAACTTTGTACAAAAAAAAATACATTTAATTTTATTCTATCAGGTAATCTACATCAGAAGCTGTACACCCGAAAAGTTGTTTCTGGACCACTATGTTTGGACCTATCATTCTATAAAACATCAACATCCACATTTCTTCAAAAATATTTTATCATTAGGTTTTACCTGATGTTGAGAACTTTGAGATAAATATATCATCATTTCAATTAATGTTAAAATGTTAAGAACTTTCTAACATTATCACTTTCTCACTTTCTTCATCTCCATAAATTTTTGACTTTCTAAAAATTCGGAACATTTCTATTCCTATTATATAAAAAGTCTATAAAAAATTTAGTTTTCAACAAATAAAAAAACTTCTAGAAAAAAATCACAAAGAATCTTAAATATCCCCTTTGGATTTCTTGAAAACATTAATTAACAACTTTTAACACTCATCATTTTTCATCTATCAGAATTTTCCACAACTCTTTTTTATAACAACTAAATTTTTTTTCATCATTTACAAAAACAAATCCTTTATTAAAAGAGAGTTTCTTGATACCACACTACTCGATAAAGTAATGTTTTTAAAGGAATTACATCCCTTGATGATAAGTAAATTTGTTTCCAAGTTAAGATAAACTGTCACTTACTTTTCTTTTGATTGTTTTAAAAATGTTTCAACATTCAATTTTTTTCTCTAACTTATCTTATTTCCCCCATTATACGATAAAAAATACATAGAATTAAAATCTTGGGGAGTTATATGATTCTCCCCCTTGAGATTAAAGTTAGTCTCCCCATTCTATGTTTGAGTTTCTTTCCCAATTTAACAGATCATTGCTTTACTTCTCTCCCCTTTATCAACATAATCCAAACCATTATGGGATAATTAATTGATATGTTTTCTAAAGTTTTAGAGATGGATAAACATGAAGTCTCAGCCTCAATTATTCAAATATTTATTTCAGAAAATCATTGGGAAAATACATCATCAATTTTTTACTTTGTAGAAATATTTTCCAGCAAAACATCATCACTAGCGACATTCTATTGTATGAAGTGAAAATTAATATCAATATGATTTGATATTGAGTGTTGGAAATGATTTTTAGAAAGTTAAATTTTACTGTGATTATCACAAAATATCTTCAATGGAGTAAAAAATTTCACTTTCAAATATTTGAGCAGAAGATTCATCCACAAAATTTGAGAACAAGTCTGGGTAGCATAAACATATTCTAATCCTACTATGCTAAAATTTAAAAAAAATATATTTTTTACAATGAAAACTCACAAAATATTATACTAAGAAAAATGTTCCTCCTGAAGATTATTTTCTATCATTGAAGTCTATAGCCTAATCCGAATCAGAATAACCATGAAAGTTTATTTCAAAAATTATTTTATACTTGAGAACATATAGTGTTATTGCTTAAAAATATCTCAGGATTATCTTTCATTCTAACTTATGAGATTATTTTAGATCGCACTAATATTTGGAGCATAAATTCATTATAAAAATATATCAGGTCTTTAGGCTATAAGGTAAAGAAAAAATCTTATCTACTTTTATTTTCTTTTGATTTTGACTTTTTCTTGATTCATATTTACTTAACATTGTGGTCACTAAAATTTTGGTAGAAACTTCTTTAAAATATTCCAAGCCAAAATTTTATAAGAACTCTCTCATTTACTTTTCTTGAGATTAGAAAAAGTGTTTTTATTATTTTTGAACTTGTAAACCTAGTAAAAATGTTAATTATACTGAAATTTTAATCTTAAAATATTTCTTCATTTCTTTATAATTATTTTAGAAAAAATTTATATATCCCTCCCAAAAAATATATCATCCACATAAACAATTAAATTCAGGGTTCATGAATCCACTTATTTCACATATACTTTGTTGTAATTTTTTCCCTTAAAAAATTCATCCTTTTTAGAAAATTATCAAGTTTGGAGTACCCAGGACATAAATCTTGTTTTAAAACATAAAATTATTTCTTTAATTTAGAATAATTTCTTCCACTGTTATCAAGTAGAATACTATAAGGTTTCTCAATGTACACTAATTCCTTAATTTCTTCATTTAAGAATGATGACTTTAAATCTATATGATAATCTTTATAACATTGTTGTGTAGCCACTACTTTGAATATTTGAATGGTTTCAAATATTTCTATCGGTTGAAAACTTTCTTCAAGTTCCACACCTTCCAACTTAGTATAACATTGACAAATAAGTCTTTATTTGTTTATTGAAACTTCTCTAGGTTCATTAAACTTGTTTCGGTACACCTAATTTGGCCTAATAATTTTTTATCTGATGATAATGGAATAAGTTACCATGTTTCATATTTCTCAATTTGATCCAACTATTCAATCATTTTATTCAACCATTATTTTTGTTTTAATAATTTTAAAACTGAATCTGGTTCAATCTATAAAATCATTGATGTATGATTTTATAATCTCAACCTTCTTCTGGTATGAATCATATCATTCTGTTTTCTAGGTATATTTTCATTTTCAACTTATTTCTATAAGGTAGTAAATTTTAATATTTTTCTTTCATATTCACTTTCCACATCACAATATTCCTCCGAGTCTTGATATATCTGTTTTGGATTACTTTTACTTTTCTTACAAATCTTCAATTTTTCTTCCCTAAAATTTTCAATATCCTTTGTTAAGGAATATATATTTTTAATAACTTTGACACCAAAGGAATCCAAAAAGTTTTGTAAAAACTGGTTTTAACATTTGCAACTTCTTTCATTTAGTGAATATTCTAGGAAAGTTCCTTCCTATGTTTTTCATCAAATTTTCCAAGATCCAGATTTTTGATTTTTAGTAAACAATGACTTCCAGAAACCATGAAATAATTCAGGGAATATTTTTCATACCTTATTTCATATGAATTTTTCTTGTATTCCAGGCTTAAAATAATTCTATTTAGACATTTAAAATAGTTTTAACAGCATATCAATGGTATGACTTATAAAGTTTTTACTCTTCTAAAAAGATTATTTCCATTTCCACCATACTTCTATTTTCCTTTCCGTTACTCCATTTTTTTGTGGGGGGTGTTTGGAGTAATATATTTATGTTTAATTCCATGTTTCTTTAGATAATATTCAAAACAATTTCTTTTGAAATATTTTCTATTGTTAGTTATTAGCTTCATTATTTACACAACCAATTTTCTCTCCATATCTATTTTAAATTATATAAACATATCTACAACCTATGAATTGAGCTTTATAAAGCTGATGTTGGTCATCTGAGTGAAATAATTAATAAATGTGATATTGTAGTAATATAATTTTGTTTATTGATATCTCATCAATAAAAAATATATCTAAATAAATATGGTTGATAGGTCTTATAGATTTAATATTAACTTTATTATTTCGTTTACAATCCATCTTCCCTTAATAAAGTGTTATACAAAGATCACCTTCTATTCAATTCAGTGATAGAAAATTTTGTAAAACATTAGCTTTAGAAAGTTTGCTCATTTTTTATTCATAAGGTTCCAAATTCTCGGATTCCACAACTTATTCTCATCTTTAGCAGTCAAATAAAATGAGTTACTAGATTCTTCTATATAGAAGAGATTTTCTCTGGTATATTCTCCCATGGTAAAAAAATTTCTATCTTCCACACTTGTGATGATAGATATATTTTCCTAAATATAACTTTATTTATATCATCATAAAGTTGCATGAAACTTAGTAAAATTTATTTCATCAAATCAAAACATAAAATTTCGTTGGATTTCAGTTTCTCAACTTCAAGAATAGTGGTTCATATTCACATGCTTTTTAGGAACAATCATTTCCAAAGGCTACTCCTCCTCTATCATGATTTTCAACATCATTAAAAATTTTCAAATCTCCCATTATATGTGAATAATAACCACTATAAAAAATATATGGATTGTTTATTTTTCTTTCTTTTAGGTATGTATCTAAAAAAATTTCTCTTTCAACAACTTTCATATTTCTTTATTCTTTATCTTTTCTAGCATAAATAATTTTTCATGGGATAGTTGTTAAAAAATCTATAGTAAAGTGACTTAGATGGTAACATCTTCCACAATATTATCCCAAACATTCAATTTTTTTCTAAATTGGATGTTTTCTAATTTCTTGATATATCAAATTTCTAAATTCCTATGAATTAGGAATGTTACTCACTATTCTTCCACTATTTAATCCCTTTAGTTTTTTCCTATCTTTGGGTAAGCACATGCTATGACAAAAGTTTGAATATTTATTCTCATAAATTATACCAAAAAAAAACAAGCCATCAAAACTTAGTTTTTATAGAAATATGATATTTACCAATAATAATATTTTCAAGGTTCATAAATTTTTTCAAATTTATTCTCCTTTGGTCTTGTGGTAACTTTTTTTAGGGGGAAATTTTCAACTTTTGTTGATGTAATTGATTTTTGAAATCCTTTCTCAACCTAATATTTGCAAAAATTTTTCTTAACAAAATCATTATTAGTAAAATAAGATGGAATTTTAAATTTAGTGGGTGTATATTTCTCTAGATTCTTAGAGTTATCATTTTCTATATATTGAGATGATTCATGTTTTACTTTCAAAGAATTACTGAAATTTTCATTCTATATTATTTAGGTACTTTTAGCCTTAGGAAATTTTTTATTGAGTTTTGTTAACTTCAACCTCCATAGCTTCCAATTTCTTATTGAGGTTTTCAACCATATTTCCCTACTCAACAATTTTTAGTTTTCAACTAAATATTTCATGTATATATTATTTTTCCTTCTTGATTACTTATTTTTTTCTTATATAGATTTTCCACGATCATTATTTATCCATTTTATTTTTTTGTTGAGAATTCTTTTTTTATTAAAAAAATGAAACAAGTTCTAATCTGAGTTGATAATCTATATAGGATTATTCACATCCTCATTATTATTCACTATATTATGAATCTTTATTTTTATCAAAATTTTCAAAGAAGGTTCTGAATATTTTTGAACTTTCTCCTTCTAAAGAATAAATCTCACCTAATCCATATTTGACATTCTTACTCAACATGAGTTTTCTATTCTCACTGAAATTTGTCTTACCACAACTGTACTTATTATAATTGTATGTTTTCTTAAACTTTTTCCATCAGTATTTTTATTCAGAACGATCTTCAAATTCTCTAACTTTCTTCTTGGTAAATTCATAGCAATATTCTCAATTCCACCACTCAACATTTTTAGGAATTTTTTCCGTCATACTTTACTCTTACTCTAGGATAATTCTTGGAAATAAGAGACATGATTTTTTCATTCAACTCAATATCATGCTTATCATTAGAATAAAAAGGATCAAAATCATTATAATCTTGAATTTTTATCTTTCTCATAGCTTCGAAATCCATTCCAACTTTAAAATTCTTTTTGAATGATGTATATTTTCTTAATTCATATGAAACAAGAAAGTTATTAAATTCATCATGTGATAAATATTATTTATCTTATAAGTAATATATTTTAGAATCAAACTTATTTGAAAAGTTTCTCATGAGTTTCTAAACAATTTTTTGTTGAGTCAATTAGGTTTTCCTTATGACTGTTCCATTTCATCATGTAAGGGGAAGATTGCTGAGTCATTAAGGTTTCCTTATGAACTTGATCATTCCCCTTGTTTTGAAAATCACAAACACCTTATCTTAAGGCAAATTTCATTTTACCCCTATAAGGAAAAATTTCCTTCCCTAAGGAAATTTATCCTTGCCATGTTTTCATTACTTAAATCATTATTTTTCTAAGTGTAAAAATCAGATTGGAACAAAAACCTCGGAATCATATAATACTTTGATATGAGGAATTCTGTTTAAGACTCCGAATTCTGATTACGAATTCTCATGAAGTTCAACTTCGAATTCTGGATACAAACTCCC
Source organism: Viscum album (assembly GCA_963277665.1). Lineage (NCBI taxonomy): Eukaryota > Viridiplantae > Streptophyta > Magnoliopsida > Santalales > Viscaceae > Viscum > Viscum album. The sequence goes on along the minus strand of OY728130.1, from coordinate 580,705,830 downwards.
ATAAAGTTCGACTCCGAATTCTAGACAATAACTCTTCTGAGTTATGACTACGAATTCTGATTACAAATTATAGTTACGAACTCCTCTAAGTTCTGACTCTGAATTCTGATTTCGAATTCTAGTTATGAACTTCTCTAAGTTCTAACTCTGAGTTCTTTGAATTTAGACTCCAAACTCTAATGAGTTCTTACTCCGAATTCTCATGAACTTTGACTCCTAACATTGTAAGTTCTGGTTCCGAATTCTTATGAATTCATAATCTGAATTTCCTTGAAATTCAGACTCCAAAATTCTATAGAATTCAGGTTCCGAATTTTTACAAAACCAAATCCGAATATCCTTGTGTTGTAGACTCCAAATTCAGTTTTTAATTAGACTCCAAAATTTTATTTACCTTCATTCTGAATATCAGATTTTAGTTATGCTTACACTCATTTTGTTATAAAATGATGTCGTGCCTTTAGTTATCAACTAACCTTTGTTTTAATGACACGTATATAGGTACCTCCAAAATTCAAGGAAAAATATGTCTATTGGAGGAGGGAGTCGACCGTTGGATCCACGCCTATAAATAAGAGCTCATTTGAAAAGACTAAAAAAACCTTTTTGAGACTTTAAAAAAAGTGCTGGTGAAGTGATTTCTAGAGAGAGAGGCTCTTATAAACTCTCAGGCTTCATGCAGAACTTTTGAACGAATTGTTCAAACTTTTCTTCGTGCATATTTTCTTCGTGTAGAGGTTCGATTTCCTTGAAATCAGAGATTTCGGGTTGTGATGTCAGAGGTGCCGATTTTCTTACAAATAGAGGGCTTGCGGTGATAGAAAGACAGATATTGATCCTTAGATTGAGGGATTACCTGGTTTTTGTTAAGACAAACTTTCTTAAAAGTATAAATCAAGGGACCTCTTATCCAGGGTTGTTGGTTACCCTCCTCTTTGGGTTAATAGAGTTTATTCTTGTTACTTATAGTTTTACTACTTTGTTTTTCTGTTCTATTTGTTTTGTTGAGGAAAGTATAACTTTCTAATACTTCCTTATACTTGTACTCTGATATATTTAGATTCTATATGATTGAAGGCAGAATCTTATTTTTTGTAAAATTTTGTTAAGTTTCATTTCCAGAATTACTTTTCTGGAATCAATCCAGTTATTAGAACTCAAAGGTGTTGTGAATTTTGATTACTCAAAATTCCCTTAAGAATTTTTTTAAAGAATACAATTCACCCCCTCTTGTATTTGTATCTCATTTTACATATTATATCCTACATTTAGTATTGTAGATTATATCATACTCAGACATACCATTCTAACAATTGGTATTAGAGGGATTGGTTCAATCTGAATTAATCTCACGATTAGATTCAGAAGGGAATTCTCGCAATTACATTTTCCGGATTCATATTTTTCAGAATCTGTTTTTCGGATTCATGCTTTTTTGTATTCATATATTAGGACTCATATATTTCGAATTCAATTTTACTTAGAGATACAATATCTAGTTCCTTGCTTAAGAAATTTCATCTTGTTTACAAATTCGTACTACTAACAAGTTTTTGTGCCAAGGATTTTCTTAAGAATGGAAGGTTTAAATGTTGGTTCTATTGAAAACCTAAATCCTACCATACCTCCTATTTTTAATAGAAATTATTATGAGTACTAGAGAGATAGGATGAAGACTTTTGTTATTAATAATGGAGTTGATAACTATCTAATACGGAATGGAGATTATAATATTCCGGATAAGGATTTGAGAACCTTTACGAATCAGAAGAAATCAGAATATCAATCAAACTTCAGAGTCATAAATACTTTGTTATGTTCCACAACTAGGAATATCTACAGTCAAATATCATCGTGTGAAGATGCAAACAGTATTTGGAAGAAACTTGAAGTTACACATTTTGGTACATCCAAATTCATAGAGACAAGAAGAGCTATGTTGAGAGCAGAATACCATGGATTTAACATTCCTTATGGAGAAACAATAAGCAAAGTACAAAAAAGGTTTATGACTATCGTGAATATCTTGCAATATATGGGAGAAAAAGGTTTGGATGATGAAGCTCTTGTTGACAAGATCATAGATATTATGCCAAATGAATGGGAGTCCAAGAGGATAGTTACTGATGAGAACAGGAAAGTCATCCAGATTTCCTTAAATGAGTTGTTTGGAACTCTTCTTTAGCATGAAACCAGAATTAAGAGAGATGATGAAAATGTTAAGAAGAAGAATGGGAATGGAGGAGTTGCTTTGAAAACCACTTCTAAACATATGAAAGCCAAGACCCCAGAAATAGTAACTAGATCAAAGACAAAGAAAGTAATTATTCAGTCAGAATCTAGTGACAGAGAAAAGTCTGAGAATGAATTAGCTAATCTTGCTCGGAGAATGAACAAGATTGTAGCTCAAAGTAACCATCCAAATAAGTACAAGAAGAAATATTACAGAGATAATAAAGATATATAAGTTACTTGTTATGAATGTATAAGAACAGGTCACATCAGACCTGATTGTCCTTTGTTGAAGAAGAAGGAAAAGAAGGAAAGGAATTCAGAAAGGAACCATAAGAAATTCTATCGATCAATGAACAAGAAAAGCCTTAAAGATAATGATACTTTGAGTTCTATCTGTGGAGAATCTTCTGAAAGTGAATCTTCTAAATATGATTCTTCAACACAAAAGAATATGGGATTCATTGCTACTACTTCTTTCCCTAATACATGTATTATGGCCAAGGTACGCTCTGCCATGGCTTTAACAAATTTATCTCTTGATAAGAATTAATATTCCTAAAAGAGTAGTTCTAATTAAGATAATTCATCTTCAGAAAATGAAGAAATACCTTTATATTAATAAGTATTTATATTTTCTAAATTACTTGAAATTTTTTTTTTAAAATTTCTGAGAAATTAGATAAGCCAAATACTAGGGAAGAAATTCTTACAAAAGAGATTTCAGATATTTCTACAGATCTTAGAGATAAAGAAGAGGTTTTAGAAAAACTTTCTAAAGACCTTGAGAAAGAAAATTCTGTTAAGGAATAACTTTCTAAAGATCTTAAGAATACTATTTTAGAGATGAAAGTTTTTGAGGAAAAATCTAACTCTAAAGAAATTATTCCCAAGGATAGGAATTTAGTTATCAAACTAAAATCCAAAATATTTTCTCTTAAAAATATTCTTGAAAAATTTACATCTAGGAAGGAAAATTTTTACAAGATGTATTCTCAAATTAAACCTCAAGGAAACACTACTGGAGTAGGTTACACTCACCAAAAACCGTTTTCCAAAAATAACGATTTTGTTCCTTACAGATCCCCTTTTTGTACTAAATGTCAAAGTGATGGGCATTGGAAGAAAAATTGCTCCTTGAATAAAGTTCAATATCTTGGGTTTCATAAAGCTTATTTTTCTAAACAAATGTGGATACCCAAATTTTGTTTATCTAACAATTATGGATCCAAGAAAGTTTGGATTCTGAAAGCTTAACTTTTTCTTATTTTTAGGAAAATAGGGAAAGTACCAACAGAAATATGTCGTACATGGATAGTGGATGTTCTAGGCATATGAATGGTAAAAAAAACTATTTTGAAAAGATTATCAAGACGAAAGGAGGAAAAGTAACTTTTGGAGATAATTCTTAGGGAGAAATTATTGGTATAGGTAACATTGTTCTTCTTGGAAAAACATTGATTTCAAATGATTTATTTGTTAAGTGTATTAAGAAAAACCTCATTATCATAAGACAATTATGTGATGAAGGACACCTTGTAAATTTTAGGAATGATAAGTTCATAGTACACAATTCCACGGAATATTTTATTTTTTCTTCCCATAGGAAAGAGAATGTATACACACTAAACTTATAAGACCTTAGGATCCACGATTTACCTTGCCTTAGTGCAATGGAAGATCATTCTTGGTTATGGAATAGAAGGTTAGGACACTATAACCTTAGGAACTTATGCAAACTTTCTAAGAATGGACTAGTTAAGGATCTACCAGAGCTTAGATTTGATTCTCCAAAAGTTTGTGACCCATGCCAATATGGAAAGCAACATAAATAAAGTTTTAATTCACTCGGTGAAGTCTCAACTACTGATGCATTACAGCTAGTGCATATGGATCTTTTTGGTCCTAGACAAACTAGAAGAATTGGGGGAAAGTACTATGTATTTGTTTTGGTTGATGACTACACTAGATATACATGGGTCTATTTTCTATCAAAGAAGTATGAAGCCTTATCTTATTTCAAAAGTTTTAGAGACCAAGTCAAAAATGAGAAAAGCCTTCCATTGAAAACTATTCATAGTGATCATGGAGGAGAATTTCAAAATTATGATTTTGAAACTTTCTGTATTAGAAAAGGAATTACTCATAACTTCTCCGCACCCAGAACTCCTCAACAGAATGGTTTTGTTGAAAGAAGAAATAGAATTCTTCAAGAGATAAATAGAACCATATTGAGTGAGTATTCTGTAGCCAAAAAGTTTTGGGATGAAACTGTAGGTACTGCTTGTTATACTATAAATCGATTTTTGATTAGACCTTTTCTTAATAAAACCCTTTATGAGTTATGGTATGGTAGAAAACCTAGACTTTCCTACTTTAAGGTTTTTGGTTGCAAGGTATTCATTCTGAATACTAAAGATAATCTGCATAAATTCACACCAAAATCTGATGAAGTAATTTTCTTAGGCTACTCCACAACTTCTAAGGCTTATAGAGTATTCAACAAAAACACTTGTATTGTTGAGGAGACAATACATGTGAAATTTGATGAAACTAATCCTTTTGTTTTTATACAACCCCAATATACATCCTCAGATGTGTTTTCAAAAATTGATTATCAACCTTTGATAGAAAATCCTTCGGATAAGGAAAATGTTCAAGATGATAATCCTGAAACATTTACCTGAGAAGATTTCCTACCCTACGTTGATGAATAGGTTTTACAAAACCCAAATCAGTCGTTTCTAAAGAATCATCCTAGTGATAATTTCATTGGTGATGTGAATCAACCCGTAAGGACCAGAAGTTTTTTAAGAAATGAAGTAGAGAATATAGCATTCCTTTCCCAATTAGAACAAAAAATCACTGATGAAGCTTTAAGTGATGATGATTGGATGAAAGCCATGAATGATGAACTAAATGAATTTGAAAGGAATAAAGTCTGGACCTTGGTTGAGAGTCCTAAGGAAACTTCTGTTATTGGAGTAAAATGGGTCTTCAGAAATAAGTGTGATGAAAATGGAATCATAGTCAGAAATAAATCTAGATTAGTTGCTAAAGTCTATAATCAACAAGAAGGAATAGACTATGAAGAAACCTATGCTCTAGTAGCTAAACTTGAATCCATTCGTATTTTTCTTGCCTTTGCAACATTCTCCAATTTTAAACTTATTCAAATGGATGTGAAATGTGCTTTTCTTAATGGTTCTGTTCAAGAAGAAGTTTTGTTAAACAACCTACTGGCTTTGAAGATACAAAATATCCTGATCAGATTTTTAGACTTACCAAAGCTTTGTATGGCATTAAATAAGCCCCTTGAGCTTGGTATGATAGACTTACATGATTTTTTCTTCAGAATAACTATGTTAAGGGAAATGCAGATCCAACCCTTTTCATAAATAAATATAAGAAAATTGTTTTGATTGTTCAAATGTATGTTGATGACATTATATTTGGTTCAATACAGTTATCTTTAACCGATTCCTTTACGGATCTAAGGAAATATGAGTTTGAAATGAGTATGATGGGTGAGTTAACATTTTTCCTCAGTTTTCAAATTTCTCAAAAACCAGAAGGAATATATATATCTCAACACAATTATATTAGATATCTTCTTAAAAATTATGGATATGAAAACACTAAGAGTATAAGTACTCCTATCGGTACCTCAAACACTCTTGATCTTGATTAAGCTGGGAAACCTGTAAATCAAACATCTTTTAGAGGTATGATAGGAAGTCTACATTACTTGAAATCTAGTAGTCTAGACTAAATGTTTTTAGTATGCTTATGTGAAGGATATCAATCCAATAATAAGGAATCTCATTTAAAGTAAGAGAAGAGAATTTTTCACTACTTAAAGGGAACCATGGATTTAAAACTATTTTATATTTCTGGAAATTATTTTTTTTAAAAAGATTTTCAAATGCTGACTTTGGTGGATGTAGAATGGATAGAAAAAGTACATCCATAACTTGTCATTTCTTAGGAGATTCATTAGTTTCTTGGACTTGCAAGAAGCAACACTCAGTATCACTTTCTGCTGCTGAAGCTGAATATGTAGCAGCTGGAAGTTATTGTGCTTAAGTGTTGTGGATGCAACACACACTCATAGACTATGGCTTGAGTTTTACCAAAACTCAAATTTTGTGTGATAACAAAAGTGCCATTTCCCTTAGTAGAAACCCTGCACATCACTCTCATAAAAAGCACATAGATATTAGACATCACTTTCTTAGGGATCACACACTAAAAAGAGATATCATTCTTCAATTTATTGGAACGCAAGATCAACTTGCTGATATTTTTACAAAATCTTTACCTACCGATATATTTGAATACATTAAACAGAAGTTAGGAATGATAACCATGAGGTAATATTCCTCCATTAAATTTATGTCCAACAGATCTCCTTACAGTAATAAACTCCTTTTCATATAGGGAGTACATTTTTTGTTGTTGGGTTTTCAAAGGTTTTCGTAAAAAAAATATACGTAGTTGGTTTTTCAAAATTTTCGTAATGAAAATTTTCGTAGTCATTTTTTTTCAATGTTTTCGTAATGAAATCTTTGGAAATGAAGTTTTCGTAATGAAATTCTTCAGACCTAAAGTTTTCGTAATGAAAATTTTCATAATGGAAATTCTTAGATTTGAAATTTTCATAGTGACATTTTTTTTCATATTCAATTTTTTATTGATTCCATAGTTCTTCAAAAAGAATATCACCTATTACGAATAATCTTCCAAGAAATCCAAAAGGTATGATTTCCTTCTTAAATTTTCATAGTCATTATTTCATTTCTGTTAGTTTCTTTTGATTTTAAAATTTCTCAGATTCTAGTTTTCTTAAATCTAAATGTTTTTTTAAAACCTCAAAAGATTGGATTCAAACAAAATTTTCCCTTGTGGATATCATATCAACCGTTATATCAGATCAGAAGGTTTCCCAACCATTATTTTGGAATTAGAAGTTGAATGGTCACTTCCATCACCTATATAAAGGACCCCCGAAGGGTTGTCCCACATCGATATCCAAGCTCTCACGTCTCGAATCTATACTCCTCTACAAATGCCCGTTCTGAATTCTTCAGAAGTGATCAGTCCGAATGTCTGTAGAAGACCCTTCTCAAGATATGTCTATTGTGAAGCCGATTCCAAATTGGAAAATATATAGGGAGAGGTTAGTTCATCCAAACTTTTTCAATAAGTATGACTCCATTATTTCCAAGAACATCAAGCTTAGTGGATGAGAAAGTATAGCTATCTCGAAGACAACAACTCAAGATGTAGTCTATCTTGATCTTCTCATCGAATTCTATGAATTAGTTTTCTTCTTTAAGGAAGAGGGAAGAGAAAACTTCTCGTTCAAGAGTTATGGAAAGACATACAAACTTTCTTACACCAAGGAAACAAGCTTGGTGGGGATGACATATGAAGGTGAAGCCGAATTTTTCTCTCACAAGATGCCATAGGTTCAAGGTTGTTTTAATAAGGAAAAGGCTATGGAATGCCTTGGGCTCAAAGATGTCAAGACAGCCAAGATTTCACATCTATCTACCAACAATCCGATTCTACAGTTATGGGTGCAAGGTATCATTGTACTGAGGAAGGATGACAAGGACACCCTTAAGAAAAGTGACATGTATATCCTAGGATTTTTGGTAAACATAAATAATGTTAACCTCATGGGACACATCCTCACTACGATTAAGAAAATCTAGAATGGTAATGTGAGAGCTCACATTATTATGTATCTGGACTTAATCTCAAAGCTGATAGTTCGATGCCTAGAATCCTTCAAGATTCCCTGCAGCTCCAAGATGAGGAATTGCAAGGTGATGATAATCAGTGATGACACCCGGAAGAGAATTAATGTAGGTTTTTTGAAAGATTCAGGTGAGTTTTATGATCTACATGAGGATGAGGTAGAGGCCATTATGAAAGTTTTTGAAGTCAAACCTTCTAAGAAGGATGGGAAGAAATGAAAGCTGAAGGAAGTGGAGGAAAAAGACAAAACCCATAAGACTAAGGAAGTCCACTCCACACCTCCAAAACCCAAAAATAAAAAATCATACCATGATGAATTCATAGCAAAATAGAGGCAGGATATTTAGAATAGAAAAGCAGGGGAGCCACAGTTCGGTTTGGATCCTACTGAGGGTAAGGCCTTGAATGAAAAAGCTGCTGATGAGATAGATAAGCAGACCAAGGAGAAGAAGCTCAAGAAGAAGATGTCAGAGGCCAGAATCTGTCAATCCCTTCTGAGGGATGCTAAAATTGCTTCAAAGAATATTCTTGTTCCAAAATATTTTCTAGTGGAACAATTGCCTGAGACTCCAAGAAAGAAGTTTTTGTCTCCAGAAAAAGTCAAAGAGAAGAAAGTTGAGAAGGAAGCAGCAGAAGAAGTCTAGGAAGGTCCAAGCCTTGAAAAGATAGCCAACTTGTTAAAGTAAGTAGAATATTTTCAGGATAAGGAAAGTACTTTAGGTAAATAAGGGGGAATTAGTCGTATTCACCATTTTCCATAAACAAAGGGAGATAAAATTTAATTTCAAATTCTAGAAATTTATTCCAAGTCCTTATATTCTTTTTCATAAGGATGTTTGTGCTTTCCAAAAATGGGGAGATTTTTCAGTCAATAAGGGTTTCTTTATGAATTTTCAATTCCTTCATGTAAGGGGAAGATTGTTGAGTCAGTAAGGTTTCCTTATGAACTTGACCATTCCTCTTGTTTTGAAAATCACAAACACCTTATCTTAAGGAAAATTTCATTTTACCCCTATAAGGAAAAATTTCCTTCCCCAAGGAAATTTATCCTTACTATGTTTTCATTGCTCAAATCATTATTTTTCTAAGTGTAAAAACTGGATTTCAACAAAAACCTTGGAATCATATAATAATTTGATATGAGGAATTCTGTTTAAGACTCTGAATTCTAGTTACAAACTCTCATGAAGTTCACCTCTGAATTCCGGATACTAACTCCCATAAAGTTTGACTCTGAATTCTGGATACAAAATCTTCTGAGTTCTGACTACGAATTCTGATTATGAATTCTAGTTATGAAGTTCTTTAGGTTCTGACTCTGAATTCTGATTACAAATTCTAGTTACGAACTTTTCTAAGTTATGACTTCGAGTTCTCTAAATTCAGACTCCAAACTCTTATGAGTTCTGACTCTGAATTCTCATGAACTCTGACTTCAAACTTTGTATGTTCTGGTTCCGAATTCTTATGAATCCCGAATCAGAATTTCCTTGAAATTCAGACTCCAGAATTCTATATAATTCAGGTTCCAAATTATTATAAAACCGAATCTGAATATCCTTGTATTGTAGAATCCGAATTTAGTTATTAATTAGACTCAGAACTTTTATTTACCTTCATTCCAAATATCTGATTTTAGTTACGCTTACACTCATTTTATTATAAAATGATGTCGTGCCTTCAGTTATCAACTACCCATTGTTTGAATGATACATTTACAGGTCCCTCTAAAATTAAAAGAAAAATATGACCGTTGGAGGAGGGAGCTAACCATTGGAGCTGCGCCTATAAATAGGAGCTCATTTGAAAAAAGAAAAAAAACTTTTCAAAACTTTAGAAAAAGTGCTGGTGAAGTGATTTCTATAGAGAGAGGCTCTTATAAACTCCCAAGATTCGTGCAAGAAGTTTGAATGACTTGTTCAAACCTTTCTTTGTGTATATTTTCTTTGTGCAGAGGTTTGATTTCCTTGAAATCATAGACTTCGGGTTGTGAAGTCAGAGGTGCTGATTTTCTTACAAATCGAGGGCTTGTGGGGATAGAAAGACAGATACCGATCCTCAGATTGAGGACTTAGATGGGTTTGGGTAAGACCGAATTTATTGAAATTATAAATCAAGGGAACTCTTATCCAGGGTTGTTGGATACCCTCCTATTTGGGTTAAAAGAGTTTATTCTTGTTACTTGTAGTTTTACTACTTTGTTTTTCCGCTGTATTTGTATTGTTTAGGAAAATATAACTTTCTTATAATTCCTCATTCTTGTATTCTAATTTAGTTAGATTCTATACGCTTTAAGGTTGAATCTTATTTTTTGTAAACTTTTGTTAAGTTTCATTACAAGAATTACTTTTTCGGAATGAAGCAAGTTATTAGAACTCAGAGGTGTTGTGAATTTTGATTACTCAAAATTCCCTTCAGAATTTTTTAAATAAAACAATTCCCCCCCTCTTGTATTTGTATCTCATTTTACATATTCAATCCTAAGATTTGGTATTTTAGAGTATATCATACTCAGACATACCATTCTAGCAATTTTGAATCTTCCAAGATATCTCTGAAACCTCTAATGTTTAAAAAGAATTCATTTAATATAATGAAGTAATCATAAATAGTTTCTTCATCTCTAATTATTATGTCTTCAAAATTTATATCCTAGATTTTAAGATTTTCTTCCTTCAATTTAGTATTTCCTTTGAAAATACTTTCAAGATTGTCCCACATCATCATTTATATTTTGAGACCCATCAACCCCAAGTAAACAGTTTTTTGTAGAGACATGATAATTGCATTTCCAGCCTTTCCATAAACTTAAATATTTCAATTGTTAGTAATATTTAAGGAATTATCTTTCTTAATTGGTGAAAACCAAATGGTTTATACATTTATCACCTATAAGACAAGAGATAAATGATAGGGTATCATTCTGTTTTTAAATACATGATTATTTTTTCCATCAAATATAGGAATCCCTATACTATTGAAAGAATTTAAATTTTCCATGATAAGGATTTGGTGGGGGAACCTTCATTTGATACCACATGAAGTTCATAAGGATCATAGAACAACTGGGTGGGGGTTTAATCAATTTTTTATATTTTTAAAAATTTTGAGATTTATAAAACAAAACCCCCACAACATGTCAGAGTTATTTCTTTATCACAATTTAGTAAACCAATATGCATGAATAAATCGGTAAGTAAGAAAAGAACAAAAAATTTACAATTTTTTTCCTCAGTGTGAGAACCTACATCCTTTCTATGGATACTATTATGGGTTTATAGAAATTAAATATTAGAAAGAATGGAATACAACTTTGTTACAACTCTTTTTAAACTCATTTGATCTCCCGATTGGTATGGTTATATTGATTCCTGTTATTTTTAAAGTTTTTATAAAAAATATTGGGCTCAATAAAATTATATAAAAATTTATAACTCTAACCTAGAAAAATTAATCAATAAAATATTCCATCTAATTTTATCTATATGATCTTATCGATTTGAAAATAGTCTTTTTGGTGTTCCTGTTTTTGATAGGATAAGTTCATTTCATGTATTCTAAAACTATACATGATAAAAATATATCTTCTACTGAATTTAACAAAAATTATTGACTCAAAAAATTTCTACATAGAAACTCTATATATCCCCCCTATTTTATGTTCTTTGTATAATTCTCATAACTGAACATAGTTCGACAGTTTTGAACAAAATCTTTGTTTGGAATTCTGCTTCAATACGGAAACCAATTTCAATGAGTAACTCAACTCTAACAAAAATCATTCATCATCTCATATTTTTTATCGCTGAATAGTTCTTAGTATGATATAATTACTTGCCACTATTTATAGGATCTGTAGAAGTGGAAATGGGTAGGAAATATTTTTCATTTTCCCACTCAATGTAATTAAAAAAATCTAAATTTCACATACAGTTGAATTCAAATTGAAAGCTTCTGAAGTATTAGAGAAAAGTATAGAACCCTCTTAAAGATTCTTGAATCCTTCATCATTTTTATCATTCTCAAATTTCTTTATATTTATAGAATTACAAAGTTATATAATATTTTTTTCTGAAAGAATCTGTATGAACTTTTCTTCTTATGTTTGGTACTCCTAAATCACTTAAAACAAAAAAAACTTTTTCATTTTTTCCCAGTGATCTTGAACCAGTTGAATAAAAATCTAAGTAAAAACATCATTTTTTTATATGGTGCTATTAACCCAATATTAAAATTATAGGATTTCATTACACAGTGAAATATTTTTAAACAACTTGAATTAATATTTTATAGTCTGTTGATTTAATCCAAGTGAAGATGTATGAAAAAATTTTATAAACATATAAATACTTTAGCTACATGGAATAATTCTATGGTAGAAACTTTAATATTTCTAACATTTTATTTTTTTAGAGTCTTTATCCATTATATATTTTTAATTTTTTTTATTTGTGTAAATCTATGTATAATTTTAAAAATAAACTTTACACACTTATTGTGATTTCTCAACCCGAACATATTTGGTCTGATATTATATCTTGAAACTTTTTCAGAAGTATCTTTATGGAAGTGTTTTTCTAGAACTTGGTGCCTGCAACCATAGATGATCTCTCTCTTTATTTTCTCAAAACTGAATAAATTTCATTCTTAGTTAAAAACTCTTTAATTTTCATACTAATTTAAAAATCACTTATTTATTTTCCCATGTTTTTTACAAAATCAGCATCTTTATCAACCTCAGACATTCCATCAAAATATTTATATAAACATTATATCTCAAAGGTTATGTTAGTTCAGCAATGTTGAACTCCATTTAACTTTATTAAATTCATAATTTTATATTTCACACAGTTTCTCTATACAGATAAATGTTTATGGGAATCAATGCTAGAAACTTCCACATTGAACAAAAATTCATCTAATTTTTTTTATTTGTTAATATACTTCGGAATATCTTTGTCTAGAAATCTATGTATAGTTATCTTAGTCTAAAAAACATTAACATCCTCCTCTATTCAAAAACATTTTCTCATGATGATTTCTATGAAACTGAGAATGTTGAGATAAGCATAGAATTGATTGAATTAAGTGATTAAATTTAGGAAATTTATAACTTCATGACTCTATCACTTTTACCATTTCCATATCTTTCTAACTTTCTAAAAATCAATGATACTTATTTTAAGTTTTAGAAAAATATTCCTTACCAAAATTTATTTTTAAAAAAACAAAAACGTTTTTTTGAAAAATATCATAAAGGATCTTTAGTAGTTCCCACCTTATCTCTAAGTGTCCATGTAATAAATAGTTCCCACAGAACTATTTAGTGAGTAACATATATGAAGAAATAAAGTTTGAATAATGGAATGATTTAAGAATCAAATTCTTTATTTTCAAATCCTTTAACATATTCAATATATTTAACACCATAACATCAAATGTTTCTATATTAACTTCTTTTTCCTACTTTGAAATCCATAAAATTTTACTATCATCCTTCTTGGAAACTATAAAATCAAAATTTTCATTTGAAAAATAATGTAAATATTTATATTACTACTCAAGAGAACATCCTAAATAATTTTATGATAAATTGATGTTTAATTTGTATTTTGTCTGACATAGTCCTTTTATAAATAGTGGTATTCGCTTTTTATTGAAACTAAATACAACCTTTAAAATTTTCATTTACCTTTAGATATTATAAACAATTTAAGATATTAAGTGAAAATAGTTTAAATTTCATAATCCTATAATCATTAATTTGTTAGATTTTAACTTATCTTGGTTCAAACATACTCCCACTAACACCTTAGAAATTATTTTACCGAGAATGTAATTCCAAGATACGCAAATTCATTTTATTTAAGAAATAAATATATTTACATTTAGAATTAATATTTAACAAATAAACTATTGTTTTAATGTCATATATGTTGTTCTATGTGTTCTAATCATTCTACTCTGAAAAGAATTATATTTTAAAAAATATGTCACTAATGGGTGGTTAGAAAAACTATCGTCATATTTTGACAAATAGAATGATAAACACCTTTTCCTTGATAAACATTTTTATCCTTGTCTCATTTTCAAAACATGTTATGGAATCTAATGAATCATAAACCATGTGTATAAAATTACTCATCACATTATATTTTCAAAATCCCATTTTTAATGAATAAAATTTCTTTTTTATATTGTAAATGAGAATAATATACACATTCATTTATTAGATTAACCTAAGATTCATTTATATAAAAATATTTGATATTTAAACACTTTTACTCATCAATTATATTACAATTAAAAGATATATAAATTCTTCCCATGATTTTTGACCCATGTGTATTTAAAATACTTTAAAAAAAATATTATATTTCACATTACTTTCAAAATAAATGAATTTATTTCTGTAACACTGATACCTTTCATCAAAATTTTATGGAGTTTCACATTACACTTTAAGTACCCTAAAAATTTCCATCTTATGGTATCATTACTTCCACTTCTTGATAATACCTTCAAGTTTTAATAAACATAACTTGATACTTGAAGAAACCTTGGAAGAATTTCCAAAAAAAGGTTTCTTCTTCCACTATGAAGTTTTACAAACTTTTAATGCCATCATAGAATAAAAAATTTGACTTCATAGACCCAGTTCTCTTGTTCTCAACACATGAGAATATCATCAGAGTCTAACTTGTAATTTATTTATCATGTGAGAACATTACTATAGATGAAAATAGAAATAATTCCTTAACCAGAACAATCCATAAGGAAATATCTAGTCTCACCGAGTCATCAACATACTAAATCATATTGAGTATATGATTAGAGACTAAAAAAATTCATTTTTCATTATCCATCTAATTCCTTTAAAACCCCAAGTTAATCTTTCTATGATTCATAAGAATCTATATCTATCTATTGAATGAATTAAATATTTGGTCACTCATAAATGTACTATTTTAACATTTAGAAATTATTTTTATACTTATGTACTTTTCTTAAGTTACTAGTATAATGAGTTTCT
Source organism: Viscum album (assembly GCA_963277665.1). Lineage (NCBI taxonomy): Eukaryota > Viridiplantae > Streptophyta > Magnoliopsida > Santalales > Viscaceae > Viscum > Viscum album. The sequence goes on along the minus strand of OY728130.1, from coordinate 580,690,799 downwards.
TACCTTAATATTTACCTTCATTTTGATTAATATCAATTTTAATTTTGATGATGATGATATTATTTGTCTATAATAGATTCCTTTATCATATAACAATCATTTTGACTACCATTTAATAAGGAAATTTATTAAATGGTATCCCATTCAAATGATGACCCATTTATACTCATAAAATCTATTATTGAGCTAAGATCCATATTTTATGTTCATTTACACCAGTTTATGCACATAAATAGGACATGAATATATTTGGTAGACCACACATGTTAATAATATCATATATCAATCCTGGATTATCAGGTGAACAAGTATTTTTCTAATTCATTAAGTGGATAAAACCAAATACATTCCTCTGGTATCCTATACAACAAGGTTTCCTATATAACTACAACCCAAAGTAAACAATAAGAACAAGCCACCTAATTATTAGGTTTAGTATTTTATATCTTTAAAACACACTATAATTTAGGGGAATATTACCATTAGGGTCACCTATACTCATTGTTATAGGTATTGAAAAGTTTCACTTTGGATGTAATCTAACACTTAATATATGAATTGGATTTAATACCACCATCCTATCACCTATTATTTTATTTATGTATTAATTATTATGATTGTTCATTTCTAGAATCTAATTATGTCCACTAAATCTACATGTTCAAAAAATATTAACATGTAACTCATTATCAAACCCATAATTTGTGTTACTTACCCAAACATATCTACACATATCCAAATTCATATCATTCATATAGTACATAATGTCTTCATTTAAATGATTTTTGTTTTATGAGATTGAAAAACTCCATAAGAGTAATATTAAAGTGGTATATATCTATCGCCCACATTTATTGAGAAAGAATAAATTTTAGGTCAGTGGGAATTCTGTCCACAATTCCATCTACCTTTTGGGAATTTACTCAATAGAGAATCAAATTCATCATAACTCCTAACACTTTATAGGTATAAACGCTATTCAAAAAACTATATTTAATCTAATAGATTAAACAATAAACCTATGTAAAGGTAGATGAAAACTAAATCTTATGTTGATATAGCTATAATGTATTGTAGGCCTTGATAATTTTATAACAATTATTTTTCCATATAAATTAAAGTATACACATATTCACAATATGAACAATTTATATCAATTAATAATAAATAAAGGAATGACCATTGAACAAATGTATACTCAAAATATTTAAATATGAGATAAAAATTAATGTATGATTCATAAAATAGCTAATTATTAAATGATAACCCCAAAGTTCCATTAATTTAAAGTAGTCTAATTAGTCTTTCTAAACTATTCAAAATATTGAAAATATAAACAATTGACATTTAGGCCTTATTTTTTTAATTTTATAAACACATTATAAATTTATCTTTATCATTTATAAATAAAAACTATTTATAATTCATTAGGCATGCTATATAATTTTTTAAAAGTTATTTAATATTAACTCGTAAAATTTAAGGAACATTTATTGTTAAATAATCCATACAAAAATAAATCTATAATTATAATCTCTTTATAATTAATAAATGTATAAAATATTTTTACTTTAATAATTGTAGCCAAAATACATTTAATCACTATTTAAAAACAACATATATTTAATCAATTCAATTCTATCTTAATCAATTTTTAAAACCCTTGATGAATTGTAATATACGATTCAAAATCGTATACCACAATATTAAAAAAATATTAACTAATGATTGTTCAAAAAGTAGAGAATTATATCATTTTAATTCTATAACCAATATTATAACAACTCGATATGATTTTATATATAATATAAAATGATATGAATCATACCATTCTTGTGATACAATTCTCTCTTTCAACAACATGTGGTGCATTTATCATATTATATGATATCATGGTACCTTAATAAAAAATATAATGAAATATATATATATATATATATATATAATATTTCATAGCTTACGATATTGCATATCTTACTTTTTTATATAAATTCAATAGAAAAAAACTATAAATCATATTTTATGATTGTTTAGTGATACATAATATGATTTCATTGAACTTTATTCCACGCATGATTCACAAAATCTAACAATATGGGAAGCTCTTATAGAATTCCATTGATTAAAAATAGTCTATAAAAAATTTATTGAACCTATAGAAATGATTTAATCCCATCCCAATATTACCCATGCATTGAAATATAAAAAACATGAAAAACTAGAAATAAAATAATTCTATAAATTTGTACCATCCTCCGTTGAGCTACTGTATCATCTAGAACGTATTCATTAGTGTTTTATGATTACCAAAAAGTGATAAATTAAATCCTACCCCCTATGGATGTATCTATGGGTTAATCAAAATAATTTAATGATAGGGTTTGAGTCTTCATCTCTCATAACATGCCCGAGAATCATTCAAAAAGAAGAAAACAATGAGAGTTTAGGGTTTTGGAGTTTCATCCAAGAGTGTATACATGTATTTCACCAACTAAAACAAAAAATGTGTTATATAATGGCCCATGGACACCCCTTGCTGATATACACATTAAATGATGCATATATAATGCATGAATTAATCCCTTATTTGACGCATGCAACATATAAGTGGTATAAATAAACTCAATCACATTAAATATAACGTAATAAAACCATAAATGATAGATTAAGTGGAATATAGATGTCACATCCATATTGATTTAAGGTTTTGGTATCTTAGTCATGTTTTATGATTAATAAAATAGTATAATATAACTTTCATAATAGTTATGTATGTTTTCATGAAATGTAATTTCATTCATATAACATGCATTATGACACCTTTCAATCATACCATATGATTAAACAGGTTGTAGAATTCATTTAATATGATACATCTTTTCACAAAAGGTGATATATCCATAATGCATGAGAACCATGATTTTCATACATGTCTTATTTTATGACCTACTATATCATACTATACAATATAGTATATATATATATATATTGACTTTAGGGAATATATCTCTTTTAGTATGGGCATTATGAGTTCTTATTAATGCCTTTGGTATTAACAAATTTGTCCTCAATGTATATGGATCAAATGAATAAAGTCTTTACAGATTATTTTGATAAAGTTTTTATTGTTTTTATTGTTTATAATTGGATATACTCCAAGATATATGAAGAATATAAGAACCTTAATCGGTATTTCTAGAGTCTCTATGGGAAAATGTTTTATATATGAAATTTAATAAGTGTTATTTTTTTCATTAAAAAGTTTCTTTTCCTATTAATTTTTCCTCCAAGGATGACATATCTCTTGAAATATTAATGAATGGACATCACAAATTAATATTAATAAAATTTATAGTTTATTTGGATTAAAAAGTCACTATCAATGATTTTTTTTGTAAATTTTCCCAATTATCTAACCTATTAACAATTTGACATGTAGAATGAATAAATTAACATCCTTAAAGGAATATCAATAATGTTTTAAGGAACCAAATATGAGAATAATCAATTCTCAAGTATTAACTTTACTAGAGGTGGAAGAAAGACTTTTTCTGTTTAGTTATTCATTGAAGAAGTGACTAGGGGTGAACACTTTGTTAAATTGGTAGAGTTTTTGTATATGAATCAAGGAAATTGAATAAATATGAGAAAGATTATCTAATTCAATATCTAGAGCAGGTTCTAGTACACTATTAATTTAAAATATAGTGAAAAAATATTTATTGTGAAAGACGTGACATATATATGGGTCACTAGAGTGAATACTATATATTCAAAAAGAAAGAGCTCAACTTGAGTAAAAAAATATTTATGGAACTACTCAAGGACTATAAATATATGACAGACTTCCCCTATGGAAGGATAAAATGGTTTTAGATTGCTAGAGTAAGAATGATTATTGAGTTTTATACATGACGAGGATGGAAAAGTATCATTTATTCATGGATTTAGTAAATATGTGAATATAAATTATTATAAAAAGTGAAACATATTCATTTTAAAAATAATTTACCATCCACATTTACTAGAGAATATTTAGAAGTTTCCAAAGAACATCCATAATATATAAAAGAATGTTAAATCTATAGATGTTAAGAAGTTAAAAAAATTATCTATAAAGATTAATTTTTGAATATTAGAAAGAGATTTTATGAACCATCAAAACATGATATAAAAAAGCATTTCTAAATGAATCCCATTTATAAAATTTATCTATAAATTCAAGAAGTACCAAGATCTATAGGGATTTTAAAGAACCATTTTTTGGGTTATAATAAGTGCTAAATAACTGAATACTTATCAAGATGATTTATATATTATTAAGTAATAGATAATAGAAAACTTCAAAAAGGATTCATGCAATCTATCCATATACTAATGTTGATGTGAGGAAATATTAAAATAGGATTTTTTTCATTGTATATTTTTTTACATCAGTGTGGAATGATGGAATATATGTTATTATGTATAACCTTGCAAAATCTTATTATTTTATAGCAATAAGAGTGAATGTACCCTTAGAACGATTTTGAAAAATATAGATAAATGAAGTTATAAGGATTCATGGTACACATTTTTCAATTATATTTTATTGTGACCCTTGATTCACATTGAAATTTTAGAAGAGTATTTAAAGGGCTCTAAACATTTATTTTAACATGGATGTGTTAGTGTTGTTTGAAACATTATTTAATTTTGGGACAATTTTTTGTTTTTGGATTTTTATAAAAGTAATTAGAAATTTCTAATGTGTTTTCTTCATTTTCATAGTTACCTCATGATTAAGGAAAACCACTTGGTATCCAATTGGAACTATTTAAATGTTATAATTTTTATCAGAGGGTATTTCATGGTTGGTGTATAGTTTTGAAAACCATGCTTCCAAACTATGTAAGTTGTACAGGATCCATATAGTGGCTCCCACATAGTTGGTACGTGATTTGGGAAACCATGTGGCCTACCCATATTTTTTTAAAAAGAGAAATTCTTTCTTCCACTCTTAAAATGTTAATTTTCTCTCCTACCTTTTTCCTCCAACCCATGTGATCACCTTATTCAGAGCCCAAGGGAGACATCATTTCCTCTTCCACTTTGATTTTTGGATTCACCTTCATGATTTCAAAGTAGATTCTCATGGTAATACTTAATATTCTCTTCCTTTATCCTCCCTTATCATTAATTTTTCATTTATCCAAGGTTTTTTTCTTTATATAGCTCTAATTGTTGTGTAATTGGATTTATAGTTTTGTTTGATTCTAACATGGGGTTTTGGTTGTTTAGGGACTTTAGAGGGTGATTCCTTGTGTAGTAACCCGTTCCCATGTGTGTTTTTTAAAATCATAATAAATTTTATTTTTTGGTCTCAAATTACCATGAGGGGAGAAATGGTAATTTCACCTATTAAATTATCGTAAAAATATTTTACAACCATTCTGTTGATCACATAGTGTGGTGTTTACCCTAGGGTTGGAATTTGATGAGATTTTGAGATGAGGTATTTTTCAATGTATTTTAATATTTATTAAATTAAATATTAACTATTTCATTTATGTAAATGTTTATTTCTTTTATTAAATTTCCAACTCCATGGTTGAGTCCAGAATGGGAGGTTTTAACAAGTTGAGGAATCAACTAGGACCATGTTTTGGGACCAGGGTAAACCTATAGAAATTGGACATTTTAAATAAATTTAATTCATGAAATAAATTAAATTCAATTAAAATTATTTTAGTCTCCTTGATAAATCCATCAATTTGAAAAATGGAAAATTAAAATAAAATGTCTTTATCCAGAATCCACTCGATCCATAAGAGGAGAAGGTGGAAGAAAGTAGAGGGATTTCACCAGATGGTTCAATTAGAGTTGGATCATTATGCAATGTACTTAGAGGATAATTATAAGATCAAGGATTTGGTGATTCACCATGAGGTAGTCTAGGTATTTACATTTTCACCATTTTACATGAGATATTAATTTAAATATACTTTAGTTATTGGGTTGTTGCAAGTGATTTGAGATTAAAGTGGGATTTAGATATTATTATTGATAGATGTTATTATATTTTGAAAGAATATGGATTTTTTTGAAAATGGGTTGTTCTCAATGGGTAATTAGAATAAGATGAGGAAGAAAAAGGGAGATAAGGTTTATTTTTTATGTTTTTAAACTTTCTGAATGGAGGACATGCAAAATGGAAAATTTCAATTTACTTTTATATAGGGAAGGAATTTCATAAGTATAGACTTACTTTTATCCATATATAAGGGTATAGTAAAATTTATTATTACATTGGTGGACCTATATAAGAGAAACAAATTTTACACCAACACAACCCCCCATTCTAGGCAGAAATGTTTGTTAATTTTTTTCAAAAAATAATATGTTTTTAAAGATTCAATTATATTCTTAATTTAATGTATAAAAATAGGGTTTTTGGGAGAATAACTTTATAATTTTTTTATATAATATAATTATGGATTTTTTTCTAAATTAATTTGTAGAATTTTTTTTAATTAATTAATATATTGTAAAAGAATTTTTGGAATAAAAATGGGATGTGGTGCCTTAATTAAACTTTAAAATATTCATGGTTTGGTTTCTTTTTAAATGTGAAAATTTTATTAAGAATGCAGTGTAATTAAATTTAATTATTTAATTAAATATAAAATAAATTTAGAATTTAATTTATGGTTAATTAAAGTGTTTGAATTTTAATCAGGGACTTGTATCGATGTACGATGATCATTTATAATTTGATGAGCTTCAATGAGGATGGACATTATCCTCATATAAAGAGAATTAATTCATGAATGTGGTAGTTGGTCCCTCATGCATACCCTCTTTAGTTTATGTATTTTTATTTTTATTTTTATGCAACATGTGATATGTGCTATACCATAATATTGACAAAACTATAAATTTTGAAAAAAAATATTGATCATTAAAATGAATTTTTTGACTAAAATGAGGTGCTTATGGAATAAAAATGTGCCAAGTGATGCTATAGAATCTTGAACACCGACCTGATGCCTCAACCACCAATGGTTGGGTTATTAGCATTTTACTTTTATAAATAGACCATTGAGGGGTATAAATTAAATTAAATGTTTGAAAGTATATGTCTTGGATATTTATCCTTATAATACTTAAATAGGGATAAGTGATGAAGTAGAATAACAAGCCAATATAGGATAGGATAGATGTAACACCCTGAGATTTTAAAAGAAAAGAATTATGTTTCATAGTGTAAAAGACACACAACACTGAGTTTAAATAAGAGCGTAACACCTCAATAATTTAAAATATTTTTATTTTTAAATAAATGTAATCACTTTAATTGATTTTGGTACACACTACTTCAAGGTTTTTATGTTTTGTATCATATCCAACACACAACACTGAGCTTAAATGACCCATGATATATATATCTATAATAAGCTAGCTGTTAAATTGGCAGGAATGAATATTATTAAATAATGAACGATATATATATAAATATATATATAAATATATTTATCAATAGAAATTATTTATAAATTTATACTAAAAAATATATCAATTTTTAGTAAAGTGATTTCATTCTTCAAAAAGTTGTTTTCTTCGAAAATGATTTTTTTTCACATTTCATGAAAACAATTATAATTAGTTTTTTGGACATTTAAAACATTATTTTATAAAATTAACTTTATTTTTTTAATTTTTATATCAAAATTTACTTTGGGTGATATTTTGAGATTTTTTTTGAAAATATTGATTTTTCAATGAATAGTGAAAAGTAAATTTTTTTGTAAAATTTTCTTTTATTTTCAATAAATTATATAATTTAAAAGTAAAATTATGTTTTTAATTTGTTTTTAAGAATCATAAATATTATTTTTTTATATTTAATACAATTATGTATATTTTAATCATCATTATATTATATTTTAGTATATGTTTGTTTTTGGTTTTCAAAATAGGATTTTTCTGAAAATAGTTTTAAAGTTCCCAATATTTATCTATTTTAATTAATTAATATAATGCACAAAGAAGATTTATTTATAATTAATTTATATATTATATATCTATAGATATATATTTGGATATATCTAATGATTATTATTAGTCATATAGTTAATAATGAGTCACTTTTTCCATGAAAAATATACTTCTTTGTAAACCCGCATTTTCATCGCATCTGCTGGTTTGGTTTTGAAATTAAATTTACAATTAATTTTTTTAAATTTGTTAACATTTGCTATAATATTTTTAATAATAATAATTTATATTATCTATTAAGGTAAATATAATTTTTTTACCAAAATTAACACTGAAAATAGTAAAAATTAATTACCTTGGTTAGTGTAAAAATGGTCCTAACAGGGGTTAAAATAAAAAGATAAGGGATAAAATGACCTATATAATTTTACAAAATATATTTTATGGCCATATTTAGACCTTATAATGTCTATGGATCTAGAATAATCCTTTTCATACCCTTGTGACATGTGAAAAATATGGGTGCTCCATTTTATTTTAAAACATTACAGCTCTTCCACTCCGCTCACTTATAAAAGGCCACCCTCTCCTCTCATATTCACACTTTAAAAAACCCTTTGGTTAAGGAAAGACCTAAAAAATTGCTTCCATAATTCCATAATATCATACTATAATCATTATGTTGGTCATAAATCTAACCTAATAGGCCTTTATGTTCAAACTAAAAGAGGCTACCTGAAGTGGATGTAATGTTCTTCAACAAGAAAATTTATTTTATTTCTTCCTCCAAATCATTAAATTATTACTAAAAAATTAATATAGAATAAAATATTTATTTTAAATAAATATTTATTTTATTATGGTAATGTAATAAACTATATCATTCTCCTATTCCATCAAATGGGTAACAGAATCATCATTCGTGTGTATGGCGGACTACTGGCTCGCAAATTGATGTCATTCATTTTTTTCCTCTACAAACTCTCAATATTTTATACGATATAGAATATATATATATATATATGATATTTATAACATAATTATACATCTAGAATCATTATATAATATATAAATTTTGTACTTTCTATTTTGAAGGGGATGTGATAATGTTGCTCATGTGTACGATGGACTACCGACATGCATAATGATGTGATTCGTTTTTTACTAACGCTTTACATGAAAAGTAATAAAGATAATTTTAATAAATATATGTTGTATAAATGAAATAATTATGATATAAATGACACATTTATCAATCTTAAAACATAATATATCATTTTATTTCTTACACTGAATAATCATAACATCATTTTTGTAGGTGTGAACTACCACCTTCACGAAGCGATGCAACTCTATTTTCATCACCACACCAAATATATGACATATGTAAGTATATTTGAAGAAATAATACAGTATATATAATATAAGTATCATTACACAAAGATAAAATATCTCTTAACTTCTTTCCACAATGTTCGTTAAAAATGAAAATGTTACTCATGCGTACATATGACCTACCATCTCCATGATCGTAACGTAGTTCATTATTCATAAACATTTTTCTTGATTTGTTTTAAAATAATAATTTATGAATAAATATGATAAATATTTCATTATTATTATTCTTTTTATTCTTATGTAATGTCCCCTTTAACCATTGTCAATACACCAAAGCCATGTTGAAACAATGAACCGAACATCCTCAAAACACCCGACATAAACTTAACCAATTAATTATTAAAATATTTCATTATAAATAAATAAAATAATTTTTTTAATTATAATGTATTAGACCTATAAAATTTTATTAAGTTATAAAATAAGTTATATAATCTTATTATATATGAGTTAAATGACATGCATGGAATGTCTGGACTAAAGGTAAAGTATTTACATCTCACATTTTACTTCTATGGGACACATGCCATATTCACCACCTATTTATTTTATATGGTGTGTATAATTCCAATGAATTTATATTATTATTATTCTATACAAAATTATTGGGATTTAAATTTCACTTCGAGCATCTATCTTTCATGGGGTTTACCATTCAAAAGTTAAAAAGAGATAATAGATTTTTATCTAAATATGACTTTATTGAGACATATGTTATGTTATACACCTATAATCATTTATGAAATGTATATAAATTCCATTTTAAAATTAAATATCATGAATTTAATTATTATAATTTATTTTATGTTTAATTTAATTTTATTACTTTATGGGGATTTTGATTAAATGTCACCAAAGTGGTAATTGTTTTATAATACAATGTCATTGTTTATGAGGATTTTCATTATTATTCTTACAATGTTGAAATATTATGATCCATCTATCAAAAAACTCTTGAATTTTCCTATCTTATTTTTATTTTATATGAATACATGTTTCCCCTTTATTTTCCTCTCCTTATGTACTCAAGAGTTTAATATAATTTTTTTAAGAAAAAACTTATTTATTTCTCTCTTCAGTCGAAAATCCCTTTTCTTCCAAAAACTTGTCATCTAAAAATGTTTTAAAAAATGTATTTAAAATTATTTTAATTATTTATAAAATAAATTCTAACACATGTTTGAATTTTTTTGAAAGTAATCTTCATGTCTTTTTCCAAACAATGACCGTTTGGATTTTTAAAAAATGCGGAAGAAATAATTATTTTAACAAGTACATCATGAAACAAATTTTCAACCAACTTGAAAGTTATTTTATTTGAATATTACTTTATAAATTGTCATGTTTATTTTAATTTAATAATATATATATAAAGTTTTATGAATTTTTTGGTTTTAAAAAGCGATTTTCAAAGAAATGTTATCTTTCCTAAGAAACATTCCAAGTGATTTATATTTCAAAATCATTCTCCATCTAATATGACCTACTGTGATGTAATTTATGATTATATGGGGTTATGAACCAAGGGTACCATTATTATTATTTATTTTAATGGTTTATAATGATAATATGTTTATTGAGCCCATTTTATTTCCATGGGGTTTAAAAAGGATTTTCATGGAATGCATTTCTTTTCAATGGGTTAATCATGTTTCAAAGAGATTGTTATAGAAACCATTTCCATGAGTTAATAATGTTTCAATGAAATTTTTATGGAACCTATTTCATCTCCACAACTTAATCATGTTTCAAATATATTATTATGGAACCCATTTCCTATAAATGGTTTAATCAAGTTATTAAAGTAATAATGATTATTTTTATGAGATTTATGACAAAACAAAAGCTCTATATACATTATATAGTGTTCCTGGAAAATTTAATATGATGGGTGTGCATAGATAGCACCAGATAATCCTATTATAGATTATATGATGGGTAATCTCATATATCTGTACAATAAATTTGGTAATGATTATGTTCTCCAGAGAATTTTATTAGAAGATGACTGTATGGTTATTCCATTTGTAAGGGTTATGTAAGGGTTTTGTAAGTGTTATATAAAGATGACGTCTAAAGATACCAATACATTCTTTTTGTAGAGATGGTATGTGAGTATGATATACTCTATAATACCAAATTTAGGATCTAATATTTAATAACGAGATTCTCAAATACAAGAGGGGGGGAGGTTAATTGTATACTTTTAAAATTCTTAAGGAAATTTTATATAACCAAAATTCACAACACCTATAAGTTCTAATAGCTTGCTTGATTCCAGAAAAGTGATTACTGAAATGAAACTTAACAAATGTTTATAACAACTAATATTCTACCTTAAAGCATATAGAATTCTATATAATCAGAGTACAAGTCAAATGAAGTTTAAGAATATTATACTTTCCTCAACTAAACAAATACAACAGAAAACTTTTAACAAAACAAGTAACGAGTAGTAAATCTTTTAACCCAAAGAGAAGGGTATCCAAAAACCTTGGATATAGGTCCCTAGAGTTATAATTTCAAGAAATTTTTTCTTACCCATACTAGGGTAAGGCCTCGATACAAAGATCAGAGTCTGTCTTGGTATCCCCTCAATCCCTCAACTTCAAGGTAGTTGGCACCTCTGTATTCCTATCCCTAGAAGCACTCGATTGTACCCAAAAACAATCGGAGTCGCACAAAGCAAATCTGAACGAAGAAAAGTTTGAACAAGATGTTCAAACTTTCTACACGAAGCCTGAGAGTTTATAAGAGTCTCTCACTCTAGAAATCACTTCAACATCATGTAAGCATGGTTTTCAAAGTTTTTGTGAGCTCTTTAAAATGAGCTCCTATTTATAGGCACAACTCCAACGGTTGGCTCCCTCTTCCAACGGTAATAATTTTCCTTGAATTTTGGATGGACCTGTACACATTTCACTCAAACAATGGTTAATGAGTAGCTGAAAGCACGACATCCTTTTATAACAAAACAATTTTGAGCAAAAATATGTTTACATAACTAAAATCCAATATTTAGAATGTAAGAAAATGAATGTTCAGAGTCTAAGAAAAAACTAAATTTGGAGTCTATAATACAACAATATTTGGATTTGGTTTTTTAGGAATTTAGAACCTGAACTTACAAATTTTGGAGTCAGAGTTCATAAGAATTCATAGTCAGAATTCATAAGAGTTCAGAGTCTGAATTCAGAGAACTCGGAGTCAGAACTCATAAGTGAAGTTCATATCACAAATTCTTATTCAAAATTCGGAGTCAAAACTCTGAAGAGTTCATATCCATAATACATATTCATAATTCTGAGTCAGAACTCTGAAGAGTTCGTATCTAGAATTCTGATTCAGAATTTCGAGTCAAAACTCAGAAGAGTTCATAACTAGAATTATGAGAATTCGGATCCTAAAATAGAATGCTTCATATCTAGGTAATTATAGGATTTTGAGGTTTTGGATTGAAACCAAATTTTTCATTTAGAAAAATTATGATATGAACAATGAAAACATGATAAGGATAAATTTCCTTGGGGAGGGAAATTTTTCCTTATAGAAGTAAAACACATGGTAAAAATAATTTTACCTTGAGATAAGGTGTTTGTGATTTTCAAAACAATAAGAAATGATAATGTCAATAGGAAACCTTAATGACTAAACAATCTCCTCTTTGAATGAAGGAATGGAAAAGTCATAAGGAAAACCTTATTGAATCAACACTTTTATGCTTGATATGGTTTATAAATGTTTCCTCTGATCAAGAATGATATCAAATTGATCCTGACTATTGATTATGATGAATCTGTAATTTGTTAAAGCCTTAAGACATGTTCTAATGTTTTATGATACATCTGTTGATGGGTATGAGTTATTTTATGATTTTCTCATGCATTCTTTTTATGTATTCATATCTTTTTTCAATTCTTATGATCAGTGATGTCATTTAATCATTAATGTTTATTTTTACCCTTAATATGATTTTTAGACGAACCTTCTTATGTTTACTTTTCCCTAGGTTATAAAGAAAGATGTTGAATGACTTATAATAGAAGGGTTTCATATGGATGATGATGAAGACCAAATGTGAAATAAGAAAATATTATTTTAGTGGTAGAAATGACAATTTAAAGACATGGGTATTGTTTATGTAATAGTTTTTCCTCATTCTATAAAAAATATAAATATAAAAGAAAATTGAATATTTAAGTAATCCAATATTTACATTTAATTCTTCATGTTTTGGATAGTAAAAATTGGGTTACCTTGATTGGTATCAAATCCATAAGTGTAATGTTTATAATTTACACACCAGATTTGGGAGTGAAAGTTTAGGGTTGTTATAGTTGGTATTAGAAGGAGGTTTAGATATCTTGGCAGATTCATATGTTTCTATATGAGGTTATCTTTAGATTTATGGATATTATCATAGCTTTAGGAGATTAAGGATGATCACATGTTCAATGTATTAGACAACCTTTTTAGGTTTTAATTGATGAGATATTGAAGTGATTAATGACATTTTAGAGACATTTTATTAGGTTCAAGTATACGTAAAGCTTTGGTTTAACATGAAGTAGACAATAAATTTTTTCTGTAAATAATATTTAAGGTACTTAAAACCTTTAGGGTTTATAGGATCTTGAATACTGAGTATGTATGGTACCATAATTTTTATCATATAGATAAGCATGGGATTGAAGATTAGTTTGGTGACTTAGTGATTAATGCTATTTAAAAATGTGATCACCATATTATTATGCATGTATGATTAAAGGTATGATATAAACTCTGAAATTAATAAAATATTTAATATTAATTTTATTGAGGATATTTGGGATATATGGGTTTTCATTCATGGAATGATTTAGTTTCAAATTTCAGTATTACCTTTAAATTTTCAAGATTAATTTTAAACAAGAAGTTTTATCTATTTTTTGAATTATTTCACCACATACTAACCATTTTGGTTTTGTATAATGTTTAAATTTATGTGTAATAAATTTATTATCCCTTTTATAGTTATGTGGTCTTTAAAAGTTGAATTTAGTTCTTCAGGTATGAAAAATTTATCCTGGATACTAATCTTTAGGAGAAAAAGTTGATATTGAGGTGGAAATTGACAAAAGGATGCAATTATACTCACAAATTAAGTATATTTCTTTATTCTATTAGTCTATATGGAAAATTAATTCCTAAACATTAGGAAAAGGATCCTAAAACAAAATAATATCCAATTACCATAATTTATTATGATATAATCACCTTTTCACACCTCTTTGGTTTATAGTTTTGTTTTTTAAGTTTTAATTGATTTTTAACTTTCATGTGGTCAATGATATCTACCAATATATATCATTATTTTGACATTATTATTTTCTACAATGTTCGAAACCTAACCTCCCATCTATGTTATCCTATTGGGAAACCTAATAAGTGTTATACCAGATGAAATTCATACTTCTATTTATATCTTTCCAAAAGGGTGTTTTATTAAAAAATTTATGATGTTGGTTGATAAATAAATATATTAAAATATCCAACCTTTTATTACTAAGATAAATTTCCAATTGTGAGGATAAAATTTATTAAATGGGTGAGGATGTAACTTCTTTAGACTTTAGAAGAAGAAAATTAGGTTCAATAGCATAAACGACACACAACACTGAGACTATATGAGAATGTAACACACTAATACTTTATGAAATATTTATTTTTAAACAAGTTTAATCTCTTGTATATAGTTTTTTACAATAAACACCAAGGTTTTACTATTCGAAAGCATATTCAACATGCAACGCTGAGCTTAAACAACCTATGATTTATATAACATATATACCAAAGCTGATAAATTGGAGGGTATGAATAATATTAACTAATTTATGATAAATATATATATACACATATAAATAACCTATTAAATAATAATTATTTATAACTTTTTAGTAAATAATTAATCATTTTTTAGTACTGTGATTTTATTCTTAAAAAAATGATTTCATCAAAAATGATATTTTATTTATTTTCATGAGGAACATATTATAATATTTTTTTTGTAAGTTTTAGAAAATTATTTTTAAAAAATTAACTTCATTTTTGGAATCAGAATATCAATATTTACTTTAGGTAAAGAATTGTGATTTTTCAGAAAATATTGATTTTCAGTGAATAGTGAAAAATATCGTTTTTTATAATGTCATTTATTTTAAATAAATTAAGTAATTTAAAAATAATATTATGTATTTAATATGATTTATAATAAAATAAGTATTATTTAGTTATATTTAATTCACTTAATTAAAACTGAATCATCATTATATTATATTTTAGTATAATTTTTCTTTTGTATTTAAAGACATGTTTTTTTTAAAAATAGTTATAAATTACTTATTGTTTCTCCATTTAAATTAATTAAAATAATACCTAATAAGGAATTTTTTAAATGGAAATTATTAATTATATATAAGTATATATTAATTTGTATTCATATAATGATTTATATTAGTCATAGAGCTAATATTAAATCATCTTTTTCTTGAAGAATACACTTCTCGAAAAACCACTTTTTATCACATCTACGATTTTTGTTTCAATTTAATTTTAAAACTTATACGATTCAAATTTGTTAAAATGGATTCCTTATTTTTAATCATAATAATTTATATTTTTTAAAAAGTTTATCTTATTTTTTTTACCAAAAATAATAGTGAAGAAAGAAAAAATTAATTAACATAGCTAAAGTAAAAATGGGTTTATCAGGTGTTATTTAAAATATATCCATTGAAATGAAATAAAAATTATATAAAATATATTTTCAATATATATTATGACATTTTCATATATATTTCTTGATAATATCCTATTTGGACTCTTGTAGTATGTTGAGAACAAGGGTACACCTTTTTCTTTTCAATGATTACAAGTGTGCAACTCACCTCACTTATAAAAAGACACACTCTCTCTTTCGCTATTCACACCATCAAAGACAATTTATTCAGGAAATAAATTCCTAAATTAGTTCCATAAATCTATAATATTATCCTAGAATCCTTATTTTGGTCAGAAATATAACTTAAGAATACCTTTGGTGTAAGCCAAAAGAAGTTACCTGAAATACAGGTAAAGTTCTTCAATGAGCATTTTTGTTTTATTTCTTCATCCACACAATTTAATTTTTATTAAACCATTATTATAAAATAACCTCAGTAAATTAAATATAATTATATTTTATTATGTTAATTTTATAAACTAATTCCTCCTCCTATTCTATCAATTGGGTTACAAAATCATCATTCGTGTGTAAAACAAACTACCCCCTCACGAACTGATATCCTTATTTTTTCCATTAACTCCTCTCACAATTGGGTATGATGATGAATATAAAGTATATATATGATATTTACAACATAATTATACTTATTTATTAATTAAATCACATATATATATATATATATATCTTTATATTCCATTCCATATAGTATGAGATAATGTCACTCGTATGTACAACAAACTACCACCTGACGAAGCGATGTGATTCATTTTTCATTAATGCTTTACATGGAAGTTAATATGTATATTATTAAAGAAAATATTTCATATACATCAAATAATTACAATATTAATAGCATATTTATAATTATGAAAAGATAATATACCATTTTATTTCTTACACTAAAAACATATAATGTCATTTGTGTACGTGTGGATTACCACCTTCATGAAGTGTAACAACCTGAGATTTTATGAGAATTATTCTTTTTAATATCATTTATGTCTTGTGTTGTACACTACACCAAAATTATCTTGCACTATACTCAAAATCGTATTAGCTTGCAGTATATGCAACACTATTCTTGGCTCTTGTTACACACAATTTCAAGTTCGTTTTGTGGATATTATTTTACGCAACATTAAGTATATATTTTTTAATGTATAAATGAAATATGTTTTTATTATGTTATACGCAACACCAAACAGAGCATTCACTACATGCATCTATGACTTGGATTGCATTACATGCAATCAATAGCTTCCTCGATAGCGTGTGTACTACGCGATACCGAGTTTCACTAAATGATATATTATTATAATATTATTATGAACTAGCCGTTATGAATAGTAATACCCACTTTTTGAAATTTTGTAAATTTTATTTTTCAAAATGGACTTCATTTTTGGATTCGGAATATTGAAATTAGCCAAGGGTGAATTTTTGGTATTTTTTTGAAAACTTTCAATTTTTGATGAATATTGAAAAGACTGGGTTACTATTTAAAAACCGACTTTTTATATAAATAATCATTTATTTTATTTAAATTTATTTTATGTCAAAATTGATACATAATACCTATATAAGTTCAGTTTAATTCATTGGAGTCATTTTATAATAATTTTAGACATATAAAAATTTTATTGAACTTTTCACCGTCTTTTACCCACCTTTTAGGAGAGTTTGAAAATTTACATAAAACTTAACTTTACCGCTTCTGTGAGTGGAATTTCAAAAATCCGAGAGACATGGTTAATATCAAGGAGTAAAATGTGGTTCAATAAGATAAAAATAATTTTTGGTGAATAGTAACTTTTTACTTTTATTTACCACGGTTAAAAGTAAATAGAGTAATTAAAGGTAAAAATGATATTATTATTATCCTAACACATGTCCTAATTCTATTGCATAAGTTTAGTTTGACCAAAAACAACCTTATGGATAAAAGATTACCCTTTAGTTCCACTTGGATTAGATCAGGACATTTATTATTATTTTATTTAAAGACGAATTAGAATAGTTAAAATCAAAGTTAAATAACTAAAACATTTTTAATATAGGGTTATACATAAGATAAATTAGACTATAAATATTCATTATAAATATAAAAATATTTCCTACATAATGGTATTTTATTTATAATTTTTAGACATTAAATAATTTAATTTATTTATGACACAATGATGATGCAACAATTACCATATTAATGAAATATTAACATAATTGATCTTATAAATATCCAAATAAATGTAATTTTAGACTTTTTATGAATTACACTAATTTTATAGGTTAATATGACATGTTAGTATTTATTTAATTAACATTGTTAGAACTAATCATGCTGTAATAATTTTCAAAAAAATCAAGTACCAAATAGTGTCAAAATTGACATAAAAATGTTTTTAAAACAAATATTATATTATTAATTGTTATTTTATTCATAAAAATCGAAGGTTCGGACAAATTACTTAGATAAGGATATATATATTAATAATGAGCCACTTGGGATTAGTTTTTCTTTTTATAGTAAGTTTATTAACCATATAGTGTAAGAAAACAAAAAGACACGGTAAAAGTTAAATTATTTAACTTAGAGTTAAATCTAAATGATAAGGATAAAATAGTAACCTAAACTTGTCTAAAATATATTGGTTGAGAGGCTTTTGACCCATACCCACCTTAGATTCAAAATAAATTAATTTGGAGCTATTAAAAACCGAATATGACTTTATTAGAAAATAATATTTTAAGTTTTCCTAAGGTGCCCCTCTCCTCCCTTATAAAAAGGGCACCCCTTCCCTCTTCTCTTCACACCCTTTTGAGCCTTGTAGCTCGGAAAAAACCTGACAATTACTCTTCCAGACCTCTCTAATTATATCATAGAGGTTCTGGTATTCTCAAAAGACCATCTATAGTTCCCTAATAAGAAGTTTAAAGGAGGTGCGTCGAGGAAGAGGTAATCTCTTCTACCGATTATTTCAAGTTTTCCTTCTTCTACAACTTCTTATTATTTAGTTGTTTCATTATAAAGTAATAACATCAGTATCAATAATATAATTATATGTTATTATAAATATGAAACAACTCCATTTCACCTTCTATCCATCCTACGGAAAACAAAATCACCGCGCGTGCGTATGTACGGAATACCATATCCACACCGTGGTGTAATCTGTTTTTCCACCACCACCTTACATGGATGGGTATAATTGTGTAAAGAATAAATATATATGATTATTATAAAATCATACTTATTCTAAGATATTATATAATCCACTAAAATTCAATTCAATAAATATGGGAACGATATCATTGCTCGTGCCTACGTACGGATTACCGTCTCCACGACGCAATGAGATTCATTTTCCATGTTAAAAATTCAAAAATTATTATAATGTATATATAATAAGTAATCATGAAATATAAGACATAATTATTCTAATGGATTTATTTATATATATATGTATGTCATCTACTTAATTCCATTCAATTCAATAAGGAAACTAAAAAACAGCGTTCATGTGAACGTACGACCTACTGTCTCCAGGAACGGTGTATTTCTTTCCATTTATCAATCAATTATATATATGTATATTCTGAGTATATATTATATATAAATCATGTTATATATTTTTTAATTAATTAATAATTATCTAAGTAATCATATTAATAATTACAAGTCAAAACACGAATGATAAATGAAACGATTTAACCCAAAACGCTGCTTTAACCTGGAATTGACAAATGAACGGATAATATAAAGTTGTAAGTGAATAATATATGATATCATAAATATTATTATGGTTCTGTTACAAGTTAACAATATGTTTAAACCCACTATACAGGAGTCTTAGACACATATAAAAGAAATTGGACATAAGTTAAGGGATAACTATTCCAATCCCATTCTTATCTGAGATTGTCATTCGTAAGTATTTACTGGGGTTGTATTTTTCATCCATGCCCATAAAAATGTTTTTCATAAAGTTTTTAATATTCTTACATGTATTTGTAAAGTCATGTTTTCCCCTATATGGCTTTTACATTGTGTTATGGAAAGAATCTTTCTTTTGTCTACCATATGAGGTACTTTTTGACTTTTCTGAAAAAAGTACGAGAAGATGTTATTTTTAATTTATACGACGTGAACGGATTTTTAAGGTTTCAAAACGCCTCATTTTCATGAAGATTACTCTATAATAGTTTATGACTATTTTCAAAAAAATAATATTCTTTTAAAATTGCATGGCATTTTGTGAAAAGAAAATGATTTTGAAGAAGAAAGGATATTTTTCTGAAGAATTTATTTCAAGTGTTTTATCAAAACCATTTTCCATATAAGATGGAATTATTTCATATATGAATGTTTCAAGTATAATTTCTCTATGATTTACCTGGATTCACTTTTATTATGATGAAATGATATCCATTTTTTGTATGGATTATGTTATGATGGGATGATGTTTATGAAACCCATTTTATACTTTGGGTAATGATGAATGATTTAGGTTCATGTTGTGGCACAAGTAAGAATGATTTCATTATGAGATGAGTGAGACCTATATCTCCATCCAATGCATTGGGTAAAGATTTATATCTCATGAGATAGACATGGCTAGAATGGTAAGTTAATCCAGTTCAGTGTTACAGGACTGAAACGAAGAGTGAACTCGATTCAGAAAGGGACTTTGTCCACACAGATGGTCTTGGCAGCAATGCCTTGACTACTATAGAAATCATATCATGTGATTAATGTTTTTGCCACAATAAAAAGTTTTATTTCCAATCTATTTTATCATTATTGATGTTACATTATGATCTTTGCCTTATGTACTGCCATGTTTTATGTCATTGCTGAAGATTTTGATGTTTAAACATTATGTTCATGTTTTTAGGTTCAAATGTATATGGTTTGTTTTATTTTCTCCATGTTTACCCTTACTGAGCATTTGAGCTCACCCTCTATATGTTTTCTTTTCCCTAGGATATAAAGAAAGGTTTTAGGTAAGAAAACAAAGGGGAAGATCTTTATGGGAGATGTTGAAGATCTTTCACCACGATTAGAAGATTATGTTCCGAGTTTCCAAAGACACTAAACTATTACGGTCCTTGTGTGTTGTTTTTGTTATGTATTAAGTATTCCAAAAGATTAAAATAATGTCTATGTACGTCCAGATTTGGGTCTCTACATGAAGCGAGGTGGCTCTCTTTTTATCTCCATAATGCATATATGATATATATAACTTTATTTTAAAAACTTGTATGGTATATATCAAATTATTGTAATTATTTAATGAAAAAATATTACTTACCTCATTTATATAATGATCATTAAAAAACATAATCCTTACTAATGAGTACATATATCCAACGATCTCTATGATCCCAACACAGTTAATTTTTAATAACCATTTTCACGAGTTGTTTTCAATTTATAATTGATGAATAAATATTATAAATATCGAATTATTATTATTCAAGATATGTAGAAATAATTAACTTTTTGAAAATGTTTAATATATCAAATCTCTTTTGAAATAATGAACCCAATGTCCTCAAAACACTAGATGTGGACTTAACTGATTAAGTGTTAAAATATTTCGTTATAATGATATAAAATAAATTATTTTAACTATAAAGTATTAAACCTTAAAAATTATCATATTTAATAAAATAGTTGATATAATCTTATTACATAAGAGTTAAGGGACATTCACTGAAAGTCTTGGATCGAGGTTAGGGATTTCCATCTCACTTTTTTACTATTATAAGAAACATACCATATTCACCACCTATTTCTTTTATGTGGTTCATATACTACCCATGAATTTATATTAGGAATATTTTCCTAAAAATTATTTGGATTTACATATCCATTTTATTATCTCTATTTTTTGGGGTTTACGATTTGAATATTTTCTAAAGTGGGAAGGGATTTTTGTGTAAACTTGTCCTGTTTGAGATACATGTTATATGATGCACGTATTTTATATTATGAGGTGTATATAAATCCAAATTTTTACTAAATATAATTAATTTACTTATTATCATGATATTTTAATTTTCATTTAATTTTATTCCTTTACAAGGCTTAAAATTCAATTTTATCATAGTGGTAATTGTTTTTATGACACAATCTCATTGTTTATCTAGATTGTTTTATGATTATTATTCCAATGATTTAGGATTATGATATATACCTAAAAAAACTCATAAAGTTTAATTTCTATTTGTTACTTTATGAAAATACATGTTTCCCCACCAATTTACTCTCTTTATGTACTCAAGGTTTCTAAATAATCTTTTTAAGGAAAAATTTATTTATTTATATATTCAGGAAAAAAATCTTTTTCATTAAATAACCATGTTTTCCAAAAATGTTTTTAAAAGTAATAAAACAATTTATTAAATCCATTTTTACCCATGTTTGTCTTTTTTTGAATAGAATCTTCATGTCATTTTTCAAACAATTTCTGTTTGGATTTTTCTAAAAATATGAAAGGAATTTTTATTTTAACATATATGACATGAATTTTCCCCCCATAATAACCAATATTTTAATTTAAGATTAAATTGGAAAATTTCAAGGTTATTTGCAAAGAAAAAATATTTTCAAAATATTTTTGAATTTTTTTTTATTTTTAAAAAGTGATTTCAAAAGAAAAGTTATCTTCCTTAAGAAATATTCTATGTGAATTATATTAAAAAAATTCTATATATTAGATGACATACCCTGATGTAATTTATGATTTTTTAGGGGTATAAAAAATTATACCATAATTATTCATTCTTTGAATGGTTTATGATGATAATATTTTTATGTAACCCATTCATTTTCCACTGGTTTATCATGCTTCAAAGATATTATTATAGATCCAATTTATTTTCCATGGGTTTAACAAATTTCAAAGATAATGTTAAGGAACCCATTCAATTTCCATGGTTTAATTATTCTTCAAATATACTTTTGTGGAACCTATTTACTTTACAAGGGTTAATCATGTTTCAAAGAGATTATTTTGGAACCCATTTCCTTTACAAGGAATAAATCAAGTTTTAGAAAGAATAATGATTATTTTTATGATTTTTATGGTGAAACACCAGCTCTATATAATTTTTTTATGGTTCTTGGAATTTTTTATATGTTGGTAATTCCTAGATAGCTCTAGGTGATCCAGTTATAGCTTATATAATGGGTGTTCCCAAATATCACTCCAATACATTGGGTATTGAATTTTTCCCAAGAGAATTATATTCGAAGTTGACATTATGGTTATTCCATTTGTAATGGTTCTATAAAGGTTCTATAAGTGTTATATAAATATAATATCCCAATATAACAAAACATCTTCATTATGATTTCTCTAGGTTATTAATGTTTCCTACAATCAAAATTGATATCACATGGATCATGATTATTAATTATAATGAATCTTTCCTTTTTTAAAGACTCAATCCATGTTTTAGGTTTTATGACCCATGTATCAATGTGTGTGAGTTATTTTATGATTCTATTATGCACTATGATTATGTCATTATATACTTATTCACGTGTTATAATCATTGATGATATTCAATCGCTAATTATTATGTTTACCCTTATTGAGAATTTTATCTCACCATTATAATGTTTATTTTTTGAAATTTTATCAATTAATATGATTTTTGTCTATAATTGCTTCACATGGATGATGATGAAGACATAATGTTAAATAAAAAATATGGGTTAAGTGAGAGAAATGATATATTAAGGACATTGGTATGGTTTATGTAAGTGTTTTTCCTAATTCTCAAAAAAATCAAAAGAATCCTTAAGAATTAAAGTGAGATGATTTTTTCTTTTTTATGTTTTATGTTTTAGAAGGAAAAATTTGGGTCACCTTCATCCGTATCCAATATGGAAATATTAAGTTTATAATTTCAGCATCAGATCTGGGAGTTCTTGTTTGGGGTTATAATAATAGATCCATGAGGTGCCTTAAAGTTATTGAGATGAATATTTTGATAGTTGTGTGAGTGTACCTTCCCATCCAGTGTGTGTGATCCTTGATTTGTATGGTTAGGTATATTTTATTAGGTTTTCATGAGAGTTAAAACCTAGGATGACCATGTGAACTGTAAAGGGAATTAAAACTTATTTCAAGAGTGATTCCAGTGTTGATTTTCTTAAGAGGAAAATGTGGAATAGAGATGATTATAATGATTCCATGAGATGATGTACCCTCAATGGTATGAAATTCCTCCAAAAAGTTGTAATTGAGATAAGGAAGACCATTTAGAGTGTTTGGGTTGTTATAAGACTTTAGAGAACTCATTTCTAAACCCATTTATAGTGTTACCCTTGACAGTGTTAGTGGGAATTGGTTTTGATGATTATAGACGTCACATTATAACCCTAATCAATGATGTTTGACTGTTAGGACTATAGTGATATGGATAGATCATGCACTTTAGAGGCCAACCATGATTATATGAGATGGGTTGGACATAATCCTAAACCATTTTATTATTATTATAATTAATATTATGTACCACTAGGATGATGCATTCCAAATGTTATATGATGAAGGATACCAGGGATCACATTCCTAGGATCTATAGAATCTAATTGTATGGGGGATTCCTAGGTATTACCTCCCTCAGATGCAGTGACATTTTACTATTTTATTTGGGATTCCATGGGATGTCTTGGAATCGACATTTCATATGATATTATAAGATGCCAAGTGATTACTTGGATCTGAAAAATGATCATGGATATGTTATTGGATTCCTAGGATTCCTAGGATCCAGTGATTATAACATGACTCCAAGGTATTTATAGGATACTCTCTAGGACCCATCATGTCTCTAATATTATTTGGAATGCCAATGGTTTTCTAGGATCCAATGTTTTAACTAATACTGCATCAGATTCCTAGTTATACGAAGGATATGATGCGTATATCTAAAAGTGTGGGATCTCAGGTATTACCACATTTATATTTATTGATTATTTATGTTATAATATTCCTAGGATCTTGTGATAAACCTAGTATTGAGAGACTCTTAGTGATTCCTAGGATCTAGCGATGAGCCTGCAATGGCTGTAAGATTCCTAGAATACCTAGGATCTAGTACTAAACCTGATATTATTTGATATGATTTTGGATTATAGGATTTATCTTTGAATATGATATTGTATAATATGGATAGGATTCCATAGGATCCAATTTTTACACCTAGTAGAGTAGTTTTCATGAAGTCCTAGGGTAGGGCATTTATTCTCTATGGGTATGTGACATTCATAGAGATACTCCAAAACTAAACAGAATATGCATAGTGGATTCCATGTTTCACAATATAACTTTAGGAATAATGAGGATAATTTATTCACACTTCCATGTGGTAATTTTTTATTTAGAAAAATATCTCAAGTGAATCCACTACATTGCTGACTATGTTAAGGACTTTCTTGATGGTACCCTACAGAGTTGTACTCGCCCCCTTCTTGGGTGAAAGAGGAACATGGGTAATCAAGTATATTTATTCGATAACATGATCAGTTTGAGAAGAGGTACAATGTAACACTACTAAGAAGGTTATCTTAGATTAATTCTTTTGTCCATGTTTTCGACATGAGGATTAGGTGTATTGGACTAGAGGCCAATTTGATTATATATATATTTTTTCAGAATATGTTGGATAGTGTGCCTATTATTTATTTATATTTATTATGGTAGTTTATTTTATTATATGAATAATATATATAAATTTATTAATTTATATTTTGGATTACAACGGCGTTTAGTCCTCCTTGTTTTATTTCTATAGGTTTTTGTTTGTGTATTTTACATATGGGTGATACTGAATATTTTGTCGAATTGGTTTTGACCCTTGATCATTTTTAATGAGGAAATTGTCACCACAAAACTCTATTTGGACTTAACCACTAGTAATTATACTTAGTCCTATGGGGAGTCACTCCTGAGATTAGGTAGCGACCCTTTCCTACGTGCTTTTTGAGAATTCTAGGTCGGTTTGTTACAATGTTTTATTAGAGAAAGTTTTTTTATGGGATAATGTTTGTTAGTGATGGATAATGACTTTAAGTAGTCAAATGGTATAATATGTACATTTCTTCGAAGCACAAAATTGGTTGAAACCTAAGTTTATAGGTGGAGTCGAGTGTTAGGACTAATAACTCTAGGGTGGATTTTGGGTTTGGTTGGACCAAAATCCCAAGTGGAATGGATGGGATTCATAACAAGTTGTAGGGATTATACAGTAGATGGCGAGTTGTACATGGATAAAATTCATCATGTAGGAATCACATGAAATTCATATGTTTTCATATGATTAATTTTAATAGTTTCAAATGATTTAGCTGTTTAATGTTTCAGAAAATTATATGGAATTTTCCCACTTAACTTATTTGTGGAATTATACTAAAATGGACCACAATTTGGTTACATATGTTTAATTTTCATATGTACTTTATAGTGATGTGATAATATATGAATATAAATATGAAATCTATATGGTAAAGGATATATAGTGACTCTTAGTGGGTCAATTTTAGCGTTTTATGTTTTGATACTAGTTCTGAAATGAGAATAAGTTCGGTTACATAAGGTGTAAAACATAAATAAAATTTTGCATTCCCATATATTTTTTGGTGGAATTATACTTAAAAGAACTATATGATTATGGTTTCCCTGACCTTGATCACCATAGACATATTCTTTTATTTGTTGGTATACATGATGAAAAATGAGAACATGATCCTTGATGGGGTGGATCCCTTATACATAGGCCTAGTTTTGGTTTGTATGAGACCTTGATTCTAGAGTGGGTAGTCCACTATTCTGGTATGTAGTGAGAATTAGTTCCCTAGTAGGATGACGATTTGTTATGTGATTCATTATATATATATGGGAAACCTAGAGTGGGTTTTGTGGCATGTAAGTTTCCATATAACATTTGAAATAATAGAAATGAGTTGTTTTTTATGAACTATGAACAATAAAGATATGAGCTACATGTTATTTTTTAGATCCAAGTTCTTTGGAGATGTGGATTAGGATAGGTGAGCTAAGTGCTATGGATATGACAATTTGTGATATATGAGGGTAACCTAATGTAGGGGTTAACCTAGTATAATGAGTACCTTAGTGATGGGAAGTCAATGTAGATTATTCGAGTTAGTTGATACATTCCTGGGAAGTGCTACCAAGAATATGGTATATGTATAATGATTCATTGATTTTTTGTGCTGTAAATCACTTGAGTGCTAGTGATTTTTAAACAAATGTATGGTTTCATAGGGAATGATCAATAGGTTTATTGGACCTATTTATTTCATGTGTGGTCTTGATATGATATTGATCATGATAATATAAGATTAAATATAGGATGGTTAGAGGACATGTAGGTTCATATGATTTTATAACGATTCCTATTTAGTGGGATATCATGCAATAGATCATAACGTGAGTGAGATGCAGGATTTTGAATAGGAACACTCAGATGATTCTGCTTAGATGAAACTGATAGGAATGTGGGAATGGTTGGTGTATTAGGAATATGAACCTGAGTTTGATGATGTGAAAATCATGGTAGTGTGGGTTATATTCTGATTTTAATGTTTTTTAAGTAGATACCTGTAATAATATTCAATTTTGAATCAGTGAGTGGCTTTGTCTAGGTAGAGGACCCATGGGTTTCATGAAATAATTTCAGTTATGAATATCTAATGTTTATATGAAAAGTAAATGAGAAAATTTCTCTTTATATCCTAAGAGACATTAGAATTGGATTGTGGTGTGGTGACACGGTCAATCTGAGTGTGATCTTTAATAGATGTTTTTTTGGATCATATGGATGTGGATTAGGAATAACAACTTGAGAATGATGATTTTGAGATTTATGAGGTTATGATTGATGTTTGGTATAAGGAATTGACTATGGCATGGAGTGAACTATTGGATGTTAGAGGGTGTATCCCTCATTGCAGATGGATTTTAGTGGATGATGAAGATGATGTTCTTTTTCAGTCAAATGTTATTGGTGTCAGAATATTCATGTTGGTGATCGGTTATGAGTTTACTGTCAGTTTCAGTCATTACATATGTTAATCGATGGAGAATGGGATATGGATGTTTGAACCCCCATGTTGGTGAGGTCATGGGTGTGACGAAACAAGTCATTGTATAGTCGATATGGAATTAATTGGCTATTAAGTAGATTAATCTGATTATATCAGGTTCCTTAGTAAATATAATATTTGAAATTGGGATGTGATATTGGATGGAGTTCATGATTTGGTAAAAAAGGATGCAAAGACCTGAAAATTTCAAGCAATTTTTTTTCATAATTTCTTTGAAATATTACGAGTCCGCAGCTTCTGACATCACTTGATTCCGAGGCCCGGTGTGCCCAGAATCAATTTCCAAAGTTTAGCTTGGGTACATTCAGTAAACGAAAGAGAAGGTTTTTCTATATTTAGAATCAGTGCTCGGAAACGAAATCTGAGGGCACAGATGAACTCGCAGCGCCGATAATTGCTTAAGGGGTCCTTTACTGTAGTTGCGTTTTAAGCGGGTTGAGAATTATTATTTGGGAATCAAGAATAAAATAAATAAAATTGGTAGTGCACAATTTTATTTATATCTATGGTAGATTTATCCTACAAAGGGGAGTTAAGGGTGGAACCCACAAACACCTAACTACCCATTTGTGGATATTGAGAGGTGGGACCCACATGATCCCCGACCCTTCATCTCCCTTGAAACCCCCTTAAAATCTCCTTACATTTATTTCTTTTCCAACTGTTCCATTAATTATGTGAACCCTCTCACCTTCCTCTCTCTCATTTAATATGCCAACACTACAAGTTAATTAATCACCCACAATTAATAAATTACTTGTGTGTCATGAATTCATTTGAATTATTTTGTGTTGCATGACACTTATTTAAATGGGAGAAGTCTTTTGTAATATTTGCGATATCAAATATTTCGGTGGGGAACCTCTAGAGGATTAGAAAGAGAGGTGTTCTTCCTCCGATGAAGAATGCGAAGTCACCAACGACGTGCCTTATCTTCTTCTTCCTTTACGTCAAGGGAGGAGACACCGCTGTGGGGAACGTCGCCAACGACGATGACTCTTCCTCTGACATCAACAGAATCGACACCTTTGTTCTGCGATGTCTGACCACCGCGACGTTCGTCTTCCGCGGTTTGACTATGTGTGACGTCTTGGTGAGGTAGGGGTTTATTTTGAGTATGTTTATATTCCCATGTTCTTCCCTTCTAAAATAAATAACACAGAACAACTCATTATCAAGTTGATCTTCGGTTTTTTTCTTTTGTGGGTAGGTAATAGTTGTTTTCGGGGGAATTGTAGGATGGATTGTTTCAATTTTTATTCGAATAAAATTTTTCTTCGTTCTACTTTAAACCATGTTTAACTTTGGC
Organism: Viscum album; assembly: GCA_963277665.1. Classification (NCBI taxonomy): domain Eukaryota; kingdom Viridiplantae; phylum Streptophyta; class Magnoliopsida; order Santalales; family Viscaceae; genus Viscum; species Viscum album. The sequence continues at coordinate 580,661,207 of OY728130.1, read as the reverse complement.
CAATTGATAATGCCTAACGCGGAGGGTGCAGACCGAACAAACACGGCCCGACGACCCTATGAATATTTTTTGTTTGTGCGTGGATTGACGGACGATGATGAAATGGGACCACAACGGAATTTGGAAGCCGTCGTAGTGAAGTGCGGGTCCCGGGAAACCCGCTGGCACAAGTGGTTGGTGAAATGGACCACCGGAGCGCGTCCAGTGGTCCGCGGAAGACTCTGCCTGCGCGCCACGCCGGCGTCCGGCAGTGGTGGCGCGCCACCGGAGCAGTCCGCCGCGACTGAGCTGAGGTGGCGGTTGAAGACCGTAACGAATTTGCCATTCCGGAGATGGAGGGGCACGCCATTAAGCCGCGCCATCTAAGGGAGGTCGCGCCTCCGCTCTGCCAGCTGGCTGAGCCAGCCTCCCCCAGCCGGACTGGGGCAGGCCATGCGGACTGGGCCGCGCCGGCCGGGCCGGGCTACGCCGGGCCGCACCCTATCGGTCCGGACCTCGACCCGGATCGGTTCGACCCGGTTCGGGCCGACCCAGGGGGTGTTCTGCCGGGTCGGACCTGGCCCAGACCCCATATTTTCGGACCTTCTTCGGTTAAATGTTCATAACTTGAGCTACGGACCTCCGATCGATACACCGTCAGTTGTGTAGGATTCCTTGGATTGAGACAGTCGTTTAATTATATTACACTCAATATTTCGGCGATGTTTGGGTATGGTCGGGTTTGTTTGAACCCAAAACCAACCGTGTCCTCAGAGCAGAAACGCTTATAACTTGAGGACCGGATGTCCGATTGACGTGCCGTTGACTACGCTAGATTCATATTGATGAGAAGGTTCATTTGGAATACTCCACTTGAGTTTTGGATGCAGTTGGAGTATGGTCATGTTGGTTTATCTTATAAACCAACTGGGCCCCTGGAATGAAAAAGCTAATAACTCTCAAACCAGATGTCTGTTTGATGAACCATCAGCGGCGTTGGTAATCTTGTTGATAAACAGTTACTTTGAGTATAATCAATGGGAGTTTGGGGTATAGTTTAAATACGGTCGGGTTGGTTCGTACACGAAACCAACGGGGCCCCTGAAACAATAAGGCTAATAACTCACAGACCGAGCGTCCGATTGACGCGCCGTCTATTGCGCTGAGACCCCTATGACGAGGCATTACATTGAGATACTTCTTCATGGAACTTCGTGAAACATGGAGTGTCAAACAATAGCTCATGGATCAGATCCTCCAAGAGAAGAGCATACAGAGTACGGTGACCTTGTAGCTGGCTGAGACCTGATGACTGCTTGTCCGATTAGTATCGGAGTGACTTGACTAGCCCAGTGGGGAGCACTACTGTGTTGGGGTGGTAGACCCATGACAGAGGAGCGCTACTGTGTTGGGGCGGCTGACCCACGGTACTCGACCGGAGGAGTACCTCTGTAGGCTAGTAGGGGGAACACTATTGTGTTGGGGTGACAGACCCATGGCGCGGAGCACTACTGTGTTGGGGTGGAATACCCGCGGTACTTGACAGTGGAGGAGTACCTCAACAGTCTAAGGTTAGTGAGTAGAACCTTGGAGTCGTGACAGGACTACTGCGCTCGACAGAGGAGGAGTTCTCCAGCAGCCGTGTTTTCGTCATCATGAATAAAAATCCTAGTTTGAGTTGAGTCAATGACCTTTGTGTTTTCCTCATGATTGATATGGGTTACTTGATAACTTAGGTATATGTGTGGGAATACACCTAGGTAAAGGTTATCTGTTGAGATCTTTCTTGTGTTTTCCTCATGATTGAGATGGGTTACTTGATATCTTAGGTATATGTATGGGCATATACCTAAGTAAAGGTTATATGTTGAGATATTTCTTTGTGGTTTATCCTTGTTGGATTTAGTGAGACCTTGAGGGTCTCGAGGTCCCTACTAAGTATCGTTATACTCACCCCTACATGGGCTATGCCCGCACCTCATTGTGTTGGATGCAGATGAAAAACAACGTTGACCGAGGCAGAGTGTACAAGGACTGGACGGTACCCGGAGGTGGACACTCGGTGTGATGGCACACGGAGTAGACCGTTAGACGCAGAGTGTTGAGGAGGACATCTGTACCTACCCTTCAGGTAGGAACCCATAGGATGATCCAGTAGCTGATTCACCTTTCAACTGTGTGTCTTTTCAGTTGTACTTTCTTTAATTTTTAGCTATACCTTTCTGTTGGGCTTGCATTTCTGGCCCCTTTATACTTTCAACACACTTCATTTACAGCTTTACTTAGTGTTTACTTCCGCTTGTACTCTGGTTGTGTGTTTCTACGTTTTATAAAGGCAATGCCTTCCCAGTTTTAGGGAATTACGCCTTTGGTGCTAGTCCCCAGCCCCTGGTCTATGGAAGGAGGACTTGGGGTAGTCACGATATGGGCCCCGGGGAACAGGTCATGGAAAAATGGTATCATAGGAGTCGGTTCTACCGTAGAACTTAGGACTCTGATATTTCTTTTCTGTGAAGAAATATTGTTAAGGGTACTAATTGTGGTTTTCAGTTTAGGGAGTTCAGTGTTGGTGCAGGCGGCCGACGTATCCATACACTAGGACCTTGAATTTTTATTTCTGACTTAGTACACGAAAATACGGATTGCGTGTGTGTTTTCAGAAAGTTTATTTTAAGTCATCTCAAACCATGTCAGCTTACCAGGTATAGTCTTTTGACCGTGTCACATATGTTTCTTTCAGGATGTCTTCATCCTGTCAGTCAGCTTGGGTACCGAGTGGAGAGCGCGATTATATCCCACCGAGCAGTGAGGCCTCAGTACGGGGACCTCTTCCAGTTGAGACACCAGTAGAGAGTACACGCTTATTGAGCGTGTTGAATGAGTTCCAACGACAATGGCCTCTGAGGTTTCGAGGCGAGTCAGACATTCAGACGGCTGGGTACTGGCTGGAGTTTGTTGCACGATCTTTCCACATAGCTGGGACACCTACTGACTTGATGGTGTACCTAGCTATTAGTCTCTCTCCAGAAGCAGCTGAGAGTTGGTGGAGCCATATGCTCCAGTTTTGTGATGAGACGACCTTCACCTGGGGAAACTTTGAGGGTTTTTTCAAGGTAAATTTTATCTAGGCGACTCTACACTTTGAGCGTGCTCAGGAGCTGCTGCCCTTGCCGCTCGGTTTTCCGTCAGTAGCCGAGTCATCTGTAGGCAGCAGACAGATGACACAGAGTTCCAAGGGGACCAAAACTACAGGTGTTCGACCGCACGACTCAGGATCGGTAGTGTGGGGAACCCGGGGTGGAGTCAGAGCTAGGCATATCAGGAACGAACAATGTTTCTCCGGCACCGGGCTTGGTCACATGACACGTGACTGTCCGACTCCCTGCACAGTTGATCAGCAGGCGTTGGAGGAGCCATTGAGATAGAAGCAGCGGTGGGATCTTGAGCATCAGCCGAGCGGTGGACAAGGTAGTAGAACAGGTGGACGGGAGAGAGACTAGTTCTAGGCATGGAGGGCTTTGTTCTTGGTGCTTCTAGTTTCCATGTTGTTGTTGTTTGTGGTTGTTATGTGTCATTGTACTTTGAGCTAGAGTAATAAAAGAAACTTTTCTTTGTGATGTTTTCTTTCCTACCTTAGGTGTTGTTAATACTAAGAGGTTCCAGTTTAAAATTGTTGACTTGACCGTCACCTATGAGATTTCTACTGAAAGAGACCCAGTAACCACGCACTGATGCCGACAGTGTGACTCAACCCTTGGAGGCGAGAGTAACGATTGGATCTTTTATTACTAGCATCGAGGCCTTACAACGTCATTCAAGACATGAATTGTAACATTTATGTCAGGTTTGACTGTATTAGGTGAAGAACGTGGTTCATCTAGGGGATGAGATAAGATTAATCTTTTCGGCAGAGGAGAAATCTCCGCAGCTCTTGTAGAACATAGATGAAGAAGGGTGGATATGAGTTTATACAATTGGCTAGTCTCACCCATTTTTCATTAATCAAACGAATTACGGTTCACTCCAACTCAATAGTCTCCAGTATATCTTCTCTCAAAAGTACATGAACCTGAGACAGTGGCGATGGCTTGAATTCCTCCAAGACTAAGACTTCGAGATAGTTTATACTCATGGGGAGGGGAACGTTGTAGTAGATACTCTAAGTAGAACCAAAGATGGTTTAGGCTATGACGGAGATGGTGCAGATCATCCAGGAGTAGATGAAGACTGCACGAAGCAGACAGAAGTCCTATGATGATAGGAGATGGAGACCACTGGAGTTTGAGGATGGCGACCACGTTTTCTTACGGGTCTCCCCTTGACGAGGTCTACAGAGATTTGGCCAGGGTGGCAAGTTATCTCCATGTTTCATTGGACCTCTATAGGTCCTCAGCAGAGTAGGCGAGGTGGCTTACCACCTGGCCCTTCCAGCTTAGTTGCACAGGGTGCATGACGTATTCCACATATCTCAGATGAGGAGATACGTGCATAACTCGTCCCACATCATCAACCATGGGAAGCTGGACATCGATGACGGGGCCACTTTCACGGTGGTTCTAGTGGAGATTGAGGATCGATAGGATCAGGTCCTGTGTGTGTAACACCCCAAGATTTTATGAAAAATATTTTTTTTAATTTCATTAATGTCTTGTATTGTATGTTACACCAATATTACCTTGCGCTATACGCAACACCGTATTAGCTTGCAGTATACACAACACTATTCTTGGCTAGTGTTACACACAATTTTGATAATAGTTATTCTACGCGATATTGAGTATATATATATATATATATATATATATATATTCAATGTATAAATGAAATATGGTTAGATTATGTTATACGAGACAACAAAAGATTCTTGCACATCACGCAACCCTGACTTGGCTTGCATTACACGCAATCGCGAACTTCCTCGATAGCGTGTGTTGTACGCAATACCAGGTTTTACAAAACAACGATATATTATTATAATATTATTATGAACTAGCCGTTATGACTATTATTAACTAAATTTTGAATCTTATAACATTATTATTCGTCTTACACATTTTCTAGAACATGGTATAAGAACAAAAAAAAATTTTCGGGTAAAATAAGTATTTTTCAAAAAATGCAGTTTTGCAGCCTTTTGATGGAGCACCCACTTTAAATCTAGTTTTTGACGTGTTTATAAGTTCCATTTGACAAAATAAAATTATTCTATGGAATCAAGAAATAAAAATTTACTTTGGATAAATTTTTCATTTTATTCTGATGACTTTCATATTTTAATGAATAGTAAAAACACGCTATATTTTAATTAAAAACAACTTTTTTCATCGTAATATCTTATGTGGTAAAATTATAATAATAAATGGTTTTAAAGTATAAATAGAATATATTTTTACCATTTAATATAATGTATGTCATTATCATTGATTCTACCTTGAATTCGTAGGATCAATCAATTCAATCTTTTCCAATGTTTTAAAGAAAAACCCGTTTTGTTTCCACAAAGAGATTAATTTTAATTTAATTTCTACAACTTTTGTGTATTGAATTTGGAAAAATGGATTCCTTATTTGGAATCAGTGGATCCAAATTATGTTAATAAGCTACTTTTTATTTTTGGGCATTGTGAATAGTAACTACGGTAAATTTTATTTACTATAGTTAAAGGTAAATCGGGTAATTATGGGTAAATATAAGATTATAAAATTACCCTAAAACTTGGAAACATTATATTGGATGACTAAAAGGAGACCCATATCACCTAAGGGTCGGATTAGATTCAGTTAATGAACTTTTTTTCCATGAAAATAATTTAATTATTATTAAAACCAAAGAAAGTGACAACATGTCACTCTCTTAAATACTATAAGTATAATAATTTTAAGTTAGTGATAAACTTCATGAAACATTTAACATTAATAGTATACAGAAATATAACAAAATTATCTACATCATGAGAATTTATTTAGAATTTTTTGGGATTAAATAATTATCATTAATTGTGACACAATAGTGATGCAGAAATTATTTATCTAGTGAAAAATCAATAATATAGTTTTTATTAAACTAATAGTGACCATAAAAGGCACACAATCCTGACCAAAACTTATTGGTCATGTAAATTTAAACTATAATCATCTAATGGTCGAATATTTGACCATTTGGAGTCTTATACAAGCAATTATGACACTTATATTATTTTTATTTTAAATGATGCCAAAGTTGTCACCTTCACAATTTAATAAATATAAAAATTTAAATATTGTGATTTTAAGATGATAAATTCTAGTAAAAGTATTATTGTGAAAGGTAATATATTTATATTCATCATAGGATTTTATTTTAAATTTTTATGCAACAAATAAGTATATTAAATAATTATACAACAATGTTGTAGTAATTATTTTATTAAGAGATAAACCAAATAAATGGTTTTAAAAATAATAAAATAAATATTATATTAACAATTTAATGTGATCCCCTAATTTTATAGATACATATGACCTTTTATGAATCTATTAAATCTTTTAGTTCGAACATATCTTCTGTATATATTTTATTTAAATTCAAATAAATGAATAGTGTCAAAATTGACACTATTGTTATTTTATAAAAATAACATATTATAAGATTGTTTAAAAATCACTAAATTTAAATTTATATGGTCTATAATGTTATAAAGTAAAAAATTATGGAAAATTCACAACAAATAAGTAATTATTTGTTATAATTTAAAATTTAGAATTTTATTACCACAAATAAACTTAAATAGATTAAATAAGGATAAATCAAAATGATAAGGTTTAAAATAAGATCCAAACATGTCTAAATTTGATTGGTTGATGAGATTACAACCATATATCATCTAATATTTGAATATTAGTCATTTTTGGAGGTTTTTAAGTGGAGTTAGATTTATTATAAATTAATATTTTTTAAGAATTCCAAAGGTGCCCCTCTCCTCCCTTATAAAAGGGCACCTCCTCCCTCTCTTCCTCACACAAATTTGAGCCTTCAAGCTCGGCCAAACCCTGACCATTTCACTTACCCACATCCCTATAAACATCCTAGATGTCCTGGTCTTTTTCAATGACCAATTTTAGTTCCCTAAGAAGAGGTATCAAAGAGGCGCTTCAAAGAAGAGGTAATTTCCTTTACCGATTCTTTCATCTTTATTTCTTCTTCCACTTCTTCTTCTTTAGTTGTTTCATTATGAAGTAATAACATCAGTATCACTCATATACTGATATGTTATTATAAGTATGAAACAACCCTATTTCTCCATCTATCCATCCTACAGAAAATGAAATCACCGCGCGTGCGTACGTACGGAATACTGTCTCCACGCCGTGGTGTAATCTATTTTCCACCACCACCTTACTTGGATGGGTATAATGGTGTAAATAATGACTATATATGACTATTAAAAATTGATATTGATTCTGAAATAGTATACATACACTCCAATACAATTCCACGATCATGGGAACGATATCATCGCTCGTGCGTACGTACGGAATACCGTCTCCACGATGTGATGCGATTCATTCTACATGATCTTAATCGCATAATGATTATATAAATGAATTGAATGAATTAATATGATATATATTACAATAATACCATTCTGTAAATGAGTTATCTATAACCTAAAGAGAAGAATAAGAATTTATTCGACAAACACGCAAATGAACAAAAAAGTAATAAACACCCGAATAACAAGTAGTAATGAATTATTACTAATAATAAGCTAAGAATATAACCATATATGATATCATAACAATAATTATGATTCTTTAATAAGGCAATAACATTATTTAAATCATTATACAGGAGGTTTGGACACTTACGAAGCAAATTGGACCTAAGGTAAGGAAATATCACAATCTCATTTTTATCCGAGATTATTTATACTTTGGTATTTACTAGGGTGTATTTTATCATCCACATCCATGTTTCCTCAATATGTAATATTATTTCCATCCACATACAATTGTTTAAATCCAATCTTACCCTTCGGTGAGTTTTTTGTAAAGTATATGATAGGAATCTTTTGTCGTTTTTTGTACGAGGTACTTTTTGACTTTTCCGACAAAAGTACGAAGAATGTTTTTTTAACATATACGGAATGAATGGATTTTTAAAAAATTATTTCCAAGAAGCTTCCTTTACAAGTTTTCAAGTTTATTTTTAATCAACTTCTTTTAGTTTAGAATTTTATGACATGTTAAGAAAGTAAATGTGCTTTTGGAGTAGAAAGGATATTTTCCTCAAGAATGGAGTTCAAGTGTTTTATCAAAATTATTTTCCATCTAAGATAATAAAGGGTTCTGTTTCTATCCCTATTATTAAATTGATTTTATTATGTTTTGATGGAATTATTTTTATGAATTCCTTTATCTTATATGAATTGTTTTATGATGTCCCGATGTTTAAGATTCCCATTTTTATTACATGGGTTATGCTATGATGTATGGTTTATGATTTTGTGGCACACATAAGAATGGTATCATTATGAGATGAGTGGGACCTATATATCCCTCCAATGCATTGGGTAAAGATTTTGTATCTCATGAGATAGACATGGATGGAATGGTAGGTTATACCCGTTCAGTGAAACAGGACTGAAACGAGGAGTGAACTCGGTTCAGAAAGGGACTTTGTCCACTAAGATAGTCTTGGAAATGAGTCTTGACTAATAAGAAATGATTCTCTATGATTATGTGTGTATGCCACAAAGTTTCATGTTTTAAGTTATGATTATTGGGATTACATTTCACTACTATGATTTATCCCATGTTATGAAATTATGATCTCTTTTGCAGGTTAAGATTTCCAAAAGATATGTTCTTATGAATATGACGTGATTGATATTTCTTTGTTTTACCCTTACTGAGCATTTGAGCTCACCCTTTTATGTTTTATTTTCCCTAGGAAATAAATAAAGGATTTAGGTTTTAAAAAAAGAATATCTTTATGGGAGATGTTGAAGATCTTTCACCACGATTAGAAGATTATATTCCGAGTTTCCAATGACACTAAACTATTACGGTCCTTGTGTGTGTGTTTTTGTTATGTACTAAGTATTCCGAAAAAGTAATGTAATGTCTATGTAGGTCAATATTTGGGTCTCTATAGTGTGGATGGTTGATTCCTCTGGTGCGCATTCTTTGGCAGCACGAGAACCTTCAGAAGAGCACTTGGGAGCGGGAGGCTCATATACATGCTCAGTACCCTCTTTTGTTTCCCTAGTGTGTGTTGTAGCTTTACGGGGACATAAATCCATGAGGTGGGAGTAATGTAAAGTCCTGGAAATTTCATGAATTTTTTTTCTTATTTCTTTTAGAATTTTACCAGTCCGCAGCTTCTGACGACACTTGATTCCAGGGCCCGGTGTGCCCAGAATCAATTTCCAAAGTTTAGCTCGGGTACGTTCATTAAACGAACGAGGAGGTTTCTCTATCTTTAGAACCGGTGCTCGGAATTGAAATCTGAGGGAACCGATGAACTGGCAGTGCTGATAATTTCTTAAGGGGACCTTTACTACAGTTGCGTTTTAAGCGGTTTGAGAATTATTATTTGTGAATCTAGAATAAATTAAATAAAATTGGTAGTATACAATTTTATTTATATCTATGGTAGATTTATCATACAAAGGGGAGTTAAGGGTGGAACCCACAACCACCTAACTACCCATGTGTGGATATATGATAGGTGGGGCCTACATGATCCCCAACCCTTTATCTCCCTTGAAACCCCCTTAAACTCTCCTTACATTTATTTCTTTGCCAACTCTTAAATTAATTATGTGAACCCTTTCAACTTCCTCTCAATCATTTAATATGACAACACTACAAGTTAATTAATCACCCACAATTAATTAATTACTTGTGTATCATGAATTCATTTGAATTATTTTGTGCTGCATGGCAATTCTTTAAATGGGAGAAGTCTTTTCTAATATTTGGGATAGAAACTATTTCAGTGGGGAACCTCTTGAGGATTAGAAAGATAAGTGTTTTTCCTCCGATGAAGAACGTGAAGTCACCAACGACGTGCCTTCTCTTCTTCTTCCTCCGCGTCAAGGGAGGAGACAGTGTTGCGGGGAACGTCGCCAACAACGACAACTATTCCTCCAACATCAAAGGAATAGACACCATTCTTCCATGATGTCTGACCACCGCGACGTTTGTCTTCCGCGGTTTGGCGACGTGAGACGTCTTTGCGAGGTAGGGGTTTATTTTGAGTATGTTTATATTCCCATGTTCTTCCCTACTAAAACAAATAACGCGAATCAAATCATTATCACGTTGATCCGCAGATGTTTTCTTTTGCGGGTTGGGAATAGTTGTTTGCGGGTGAATTGTAGGATAGATTGTTTCATTTTTTATTCGAATAAAATTGTTCTTTGTTCTACGTGAAACCATGTTTAACATTGGCCAATTTATAACGCCTAACGCGGAGGGCGCGAGATGAACAAACACGACCCAACGACCCTACACAGATTGTTTGTTTGTGCGCTGATTGACGGGCGATGACGAAATGGGACCACAATGGCGTTTGGAAGCTGTCGTAGTGATGAGTGGGTTCCGAGAAACAGGCAGACGCTAGCGGTGGGCAAAATGGACCACCGGAGCACGTCCAGTGGTCCGCGAAAGATGCTGCCGGAACACCACGCTGGCACAACAGCGCTGGCTTCCGACGGTGGCAGAGCGCCACTGAAGCAGTCCGCCGTGGCTAAGCCGCGATGGCGGTTTAAGATCAGAACGACTTTGCTGTTCCGAATATGGAGGGGCGCGGCATAAAGCCGCACCGACTAAGGGAGGCCGCACCTCTGCTAGGCCAGCTGGCCAAGCCAGCCTCCCCCGGCCGGGCAGGGGAAGGCCATGCAGACCGGGCCATGCCGGCTGGGCCGGCCAGTGCCTTATCGTGCCAGACCCGGACCCGGGTCGGGTTGACCGGGTTCGGGCCGACCTAGGGGGTGTTGGGACAGGTCAGACAGGGCCCATACCCCATATTTTCAGACCTTCTTCGGTTAAACACTCATAACTTGAGCTAAGGACCTCCGATAAATGCACCGTTAGTTGTGTAGGATTACTTGGATCGAGGCAGTAGTTTCGGTATATTATAATTAGAATTTTGGTGAAGTTTGGGTATGGCCGGGTTGGTTCAAACCCAAAACCAACCGGGCCCTCAGAGCAGAATCACTTATAACTTGAGGACCATACGTCCGATTGACATGTCGTCAACTATGCTGGATTAATTTTGATGAGACGGTTATTTTGGCATATTCCACTTGAGGTTTGGATGCATTTGGAGTACGGTCAGTTTGGTTTAGCTTATAAACCAGCCGGGCCCCTGGAATGGAAAAGCCAATAACTCTCAGACCGGACGTCTATTTGACGAACCGTTAGTGGCATTGGTAATCTCATTGATAAATGGTTCCTTTGAGTATACCGCATGGGAGTTCGGGGTATAGTTGAGATACAGTGGGTTGGTTCGTACCCGAAACCAACCGGGCCCCCTGGAATAATAAGGCTAATAAGTCACAGTCCGAGCGTCCAATTGACACACCGTCTGTTTCATTGAGACCCCCAGGACAAGGCGATCCTTTGAGATACTTCATCGTAGAAATTCGTGACAATTGGAGTGTTGACTAGTAGCTTGTGGAGCAGATCCCTCTGAAGATGAGCATACAGAGTACGATGACCTTGTAAGTGGCTGGGACTTGATGACTGCTTGTCCAATTCGTATCAGAGTGACTTGACTAGCCCAGTTGGGAGCACTACTATGTTTGGGTGGAAGACCCATGGCGGAGGTTCACTACTGTGTTGGGGCGGCAGACCCATGGTACTTGAGAGGAGGAGTACCTCTGTAGGCTAGTAGGGGGTGTGCTACTGTGTTTGGGTGGAAGACCCCTAGCGGGGAGTACAACTATGTTGGGGTGGTAGACCCGCGATACTCAAAAGTGTAGGAGTACTTCAGTAGTCTAAGGTTAGTGAGTAGCACCTCAGAGTCGTGACATGGCTACTACTCTCGACAGAGGAGGAGTTCTCTAGCAACCATGTTTTTGTCATCGTAAATAAAAATCTTGGTTTGAGCTAAGTCAATGACCTTTGTGTTTTCCTCATGATTGAGATGGGTTACTTTATAACTTAGGTATATGTGTGGGAATATACCTAGGTAAAGGTTATTTGTTAAGATCTGTCTTGTGTTTTCCTAATGATTGAGATGGGTTACTTGATAACTTCGGTATATGTATGGGCATATACCTAAGTAAAGGTTATCTGTTGAGATCTTTCTTTGTGGTTTATCCTTGTTGGATTTAGTGAGACCGTGATGGTCTCAGGGTCCCTACTGAGTGTCATTATACTCACCCCTGCACGGGCTATGCCCGCACATCTTTGTGTTGGATGCAGATGACATACAAGGTTGCCCGAGGCAGAGTGTACGAGGACTGGACGGTACCTAGAGGTGGACACTCGACATGATTACACAGGGAGTGGACCATTAGACACGGAGTGATGAGGAGGACATCTGTACCTACCCTTAAGGTAGGAACCCGGAGGATGACCCATGAGATACTTCACCTTTCAGCTATTTGTCTTTTTAGTTGTACTTTCTTTCAGTTTTAGCTATAACTTTTTGTTGGGCTTGTATTTCCTGCCCCTTTATACTTTCAGCACACTTGATTTACAGCTTTACTTAGTGTTCACTTCCACTTGTACTCTGGTTGTGTGTGTTTACGTTTTATAAAGGCAATGCCTTCCCAGTTTTAGGGAATTACACCTTTGGTGCTAGTTGCCAGCCCCTGGCCTATGGAAGGTAGTTTGGGGTAGTCATGATATGGGCCCTAGGGTACGGGTCATGACAAAGGATGTTTTTATAAAGGTCCGAGCAAGAGTCTGATTAGAAAAGCATTGGTCTGCACGAGTAGATTATGATAGCGATTTTCGATGATTTATGTGCACTAAGAATTTCAATATTTTTTGACATCTATTCATTGAAAATTCCCTCTAATTAAATTCTATTTCTGAAAAAAATATTAATTTTTATTGATTTTGGGAATTTTTATCTTTATTGATAATTGTCTAAAATCATGGTTTTTAGTGATCTATTCAATTTTTGATGTTAAATTTTCTAGACATACAGAAATAGAAAATATTTTTAAAACTTTGAAATAAAATGGTTGGAATTAAATCTAGAATTAATTTATAAAATGGAATAAAATTTTGAGAATTTATTCTTCCAAAATTTTCATTTGAATATAAATGAAACTCTATAAATTAAAATCATGTAAAATTAATATTTTAATGAATTGAAATTAATTAATTTGAAAAAATGGGACACTGAGAGAATTTATTTTTATAATGGTCAAAAAAATGATAAGGCTATAAGTGACCATGCCTTGAATGAACACCATACCGACCATGCACATTAATTGTCAACTGAATGTGAAAATTCATCCTCACGGTGACTACATTGTCCATGAGCCCATCTTATGGAAACATCCAACTGAATGTAAAACCTATAGTATATCCAACACTGTACCTTGTATACCACTCGTGGTCACTTCACTACCACCCTGCATCACTGCCAACTTACAGTCATCACCAACCCATTTCAATCCCATCTCACTGTCACTAGACTGTGGGTTCCTTAAGTAACTGCCTACCATTCTATAGTCTCTTCCCCTATCACATCACCACCCATCTCATATTTATCATACTAACTGTGCTACAACACCCACTTTTCCAAAGACCAATTCCATCCAAGACTCATAAAACAAGAAACTCCCCTCTCTCTTGTGAAAATCAGATGAGTTTCACTGTATAGTCCGGAAACCATAGATATGCACCACCACTGCCATCGAGGGAGAATACCAAACTACCATAAATTATTCTAAACCTCTAAATAATCCCACACTCCTAGAACCAGAAACCATCATTCCAATGTCATCATAGGCCCAAGCCATGCATTCAAACTTTTTCTATTGATGTGCATGACCACTTACCAAGGATCACAGAAATTCTAATCTAAAGTCTAATATCTCGAGCATAGAATAACATCGAATCTACTACGATGTACGTAATTGCTTCACCCTTAAAATATTAGGAAGCAAATATCTAGATATATTTGATCACAACCATCATAGTTGAGCATGTAACATCCATCCAAGATGCTTACCTCGACACCAAATATTAGGATAAATAAGGTTGCTACCTATAAATATATTTCACCCTATCCCATTGAATCCTTTAGGATTTTTCTAACTTCAGCTAGGATTTTATTACTCTATATCATTATTTTTGAAATTTCCTTCCACATACTAATACTAATTCTACTCTATTTTGTTAGTTGTTTTTTTTCTATTTTCCCATGTTTCTTCATGTTCTTCCCAATTCATCAAGATATAATGTGATATATTATACTCCAAAGCATGGAAAACTATCTTGAGGGATAATTCCCTCTGGGAGATTACACATGCACCCTATTCTTTAATTATATTTGGGTTTCATACATGATGCTATATAAAAATGAAAAGAAGTAGATGGATGATATTCATTTGATCTTTACATTAGCCTGTTGAATCCTTGAATTTATCAAATCGTCTCACCCTCCCACTCTCGATTTATAGTGTATACCAACAATGAACTATGGATTTGGGGTTGAACAACATAAGATGATGCTTGGTGTTGAGACTATGAATTCCTCAATTAAGTGCATCCATTTCCTATTTACATTAAAGGAGGTGGAACTGGAAATATCAGAGTAGATATCTATTTTCAATGTTTAGAACCAATATTAAGATATAGGGTAACAATAGTATAATGATATGGATTCCATTGTTAGATGAGAACTTGGGAATGACAACAAATATTTTAGTTCAACCCTAGATCGTATCCATGTCACCCATTGTTGTGTTGGAAATATATTTTATTTTTTTACATTCCTTAAATAAAAAACCAATCAAAAACCAATCATCAACTGTGGCTACTTTCAAAATTTAAAAAATATTATAAAAATAAATAAATGCTAAGATAGTGAGACTCCCAAAAACTTATCCTTGAGAGATGACCATAGTTATACAATAGGATACATTATGAGTAAACTAAAAATTCTATTTGACCATGGTGCATGAAAACTACATGATCAACTTAGCATCATTTCTAAGGAGAATGATTGAGTTCCCACTGCCTGTACCATGAATATAATTAAACATTTCCTTTTTTTCTTGTTCTTATTTGTTAATTGTTTTCTGAAATTTATTTTTACCCAAATAGTATATGAATTACAGTGATACCATTATTTAGTTTATACTCATACATGTACACATTAATATAAGAATATAAGGATATGGACTCTTAAGGAAAGTGCCAACAATAACCTTCGGTAAACACCAATGGGTGGGAGGATGGAAAATTCTACATAAATGAACCAAACTAACTTCAGTAGTATATTAACCCACACCATAAAATTGAAGATAAAATTTTTCCTTTCTAAATTCAGAGCTACTCAACTATATTGAGGGTTTTCCTAGTGAAATAGAACAAAAAACTTGTGGAACAAAGATAAATGACTACGGAATTAAAGTGTAGAGAATCTGAAATACTCACTGACCTCTATGAACCTATCAAAAAAAGGAAGATATAAGAATATAAAGATTTTATTCCCACTATATTTTTCTCAAGACAATATCGAGGATGTATAATTTTTAGAGGTGTAAGATTTCCCACTATTTATCCTTGATCACATCTACCCAGAATTGGTTTATGAAGCCAAGAAGTTACATGATGCAATTTTTGTGGGAGACACTATTTTGATATTTTCTTTCTCTTCTTTTATTAGAAACCAATTATCTATTGATATTCCACCTATTTTAAATAAAGATGCTGAATATGAAAATTTTTTGCAGGCCTTGAAGGATGATGATGAAGCATACAAGCTCATTTCTGAAGAAAAGATAGAATAACTACTACTACCCCCTTCCATTGATGAAAAATTCAAAGAGGAATTATATATTGAGATATATTCACATGATTAAATTTGTGAGGAAGTTACGAATCAATTGAATTAATTTATTTCTTTTTTTTAAAATATGAATTTTCTATTAAGCCACCTAACTTTAATTTTGTAGATTTATCCCAATTTATGCCCACCATGGATGAAAAAGATGAAAAAATAGAAACATCTCCCATTTAAGAAACATTAGAACTAGAAATAGTAGACTAGAAATTGAATATTCTCTGAATCAAGGATGAGAATACCATATATGATGAACACAAGGAGTTGGATGAATATTACTTCGATTGATTTCTTGAATATTGTTTTAAAGAATTGAAGAATACATCATAAGACAAGTGACTACCAATGAAGAAATACCTGGACCTATGGTGATGTTTTAACTCCCTAAACCTCTATTTGAACATTTAATGGAGGGAGTAACAATAGTAGAATAATCTACAACTAGTGTGGCAGAACCTTAGTGAACCCCTACACTATACTTCTATGCCCACTTTATGAGATACACCATAATGTCTAGGGGTGTACATTCAATAATCTTTTAATGGGGACCTTCAAGAAGTGAATCTACCTAACTGTGGAAGAAACCAAATGTGATTTTTTTTCACAATAGATCCCCAACCTCTAGTGAATTAGGGATTATCAAAATACTATCCAACTATGGACGGTCTAACTACATCCCCTCTTGGGAGGCATTTCCCAATCCTCTCTTTTACCCTCATTCCTTTTAATTTTATTTACCTTTACTTTCAATAAAACATTTTATAATATTTAATTATATTTTTATACAGTTTGTTCATAAGTGTATTGAACTCCGAATTCCCACTCAAATTTTTCCACATAACACCAGGCGAAATCTTCCTACAAACCTATTGGATAAATAAACACATGGTTGTATATAGCGTTTTTCATTGTTCATATAGTGTAATTTTGATTCATGTCATATGGAACTTAAATTTAAAGTAGTAAATAAGTTTTATAGGGGATTAAATCTTGTTTTAGATAATTTGTTTTTAAATATTTTCAATTGATTTTTTAAAATCTATAAATTAAAAAGTTTCCCACTATTTTTAGTAAAAATCTATAAAATTTGTAAATAAAATTAAAAAAACATCTAGGTTGGTTAATATTTTAAATACCAATTTTTTGTTTTAAATTTTGTTTTTGTCTTTAAATTTAATAAAAAATTAGGAATATGTACATAATATATGTTGATTTTTGTTCCTCAGTATTTTATAAAATGTTTTGCAAGTACAGTTCTATAAATAATTGTTTTGTATAGTTTCTGTTTTTATTTTTCATGTATTCTTAAACCTCCTTACTTCCATTCCAAATTTAAATACACTATACTAGAATTGAAGTAGTTAATTTGTTCCGAAACTGTGAGATTTATGTTATTGAGGAGAAAAATCGATCACTGCCTTTGTTGAAGTATGGTATTAGAACTAGGAAAATGATTTTTAGTGAAATATTTTTATGGAATCAATTTTATTATATAAATTCACTAGAATATTGAGCCTAATCTGAAGTAACTTAACATCTATGAGAAAAAACACCTTATAAATCCAAATAAAATAAAAATGTTATATGTCCTTTGAACTTGGAAGTAAAATTATAAATTGGGATCGCATGGTGAATCTCTGAGACAAGGGCAGTGGTTGTGTTTCTATAATCAAATAAATCGATTTTCAATTTCAATAAGTGTTATGGACCTATATATGTTGGGAAAAAAGAATGATTTTATATGTAAAAATTTAATTCATTTATTTGGGGTGAATACTGAACCCATGATAAAAAAAATTGACTTATAACACATTAATTTGATTTTTTTAATAAAGTCGGAAATCAAACTCTGGCTTAGAAAACATCAAAAAGAAGGATAAATGGAGGTGTTTTCTTGTTAAAATTTTGATTTAACTAAAATATAATTTTATATAGTCCTAAATTGAAACATTTATTGAATTAAAGATAGTGTTTTGGTTCACATATGAGACATGGTGATTTTTATAATGGATAATCCTATTTTTTACTTCTTCTCTAGCTATAAAATTTAAATATAGGTAGGATGAAATTATTGTTTTTTCAATAAATTGGAATTAAATTATTATATTTCCTACAAGTGAAATAGTTTACGTGTGGGGGTGTGATGTGAGCTAATAATTTTAGTGATTTTGTCTTATATTTATGGAAAGTACCCCTAAAAAATCTAATTCAGGGGTAAAATATGCCTTTTTGTTGATTTAGTGAATCTAGGACTTTATTGATAATTTGATAAATAATTTTGAGTTATCTATTCATTTTTTAAAATTAAAATTTCAATACATGCATAAATTGAAATTAGTTTTTAAACATTGTAATAAAATTGTTGGAATTCAGTATAGATTTAGTTACTTAAATGTATTAAATTGTTGAGTATTAATTCTTTCAGTATTTTCTTTTGAATATAAATGAAAATCCAAAAATTAAAATATATTAAAAATAATAATTAAATGAATTTAAAATAATTAATTAGAAAAAATGGTGCACGAAAACAAATTATTTTTATTCAGGGGAAAAAAGGCCAGAAGTTACCACGCCTTGCATGGTCATCACACCGATAGTGCTTGTTGATTGCCAACTAACCATGTAAACCCATCCTCATTGTTAGTACACTGACCATGATCCCTTCTTGTTTTATCTTCCAACTAATTGCAAAACACAAAACACATCCAACTTTTCTCCATGGATACCACTTTGGGTCACTTCACTAGCACCATAATTCACCACAAACTCATGATCGACACCAACCCATTTCAACCCCCATATCATAGTCACTACACTAACCGTGAGTTCCCTCACCAACTACCTACCATGACATGATCACTTCCTTCATTTCATTTCCACCCCTCTCATAGTCACTTTAATGACCATACAACCACCCCCACTTTTTCAAGAACCCATTTTTGTTGAGACTCCTAATACAATAAACACTTCAATAAACATTGACAACCAATGGAGTCAGGTACCATAGTAATTTTTTCATTGAGCTCCAATTTTTACCAAAATTGAGGAGCATACTGTGCTGTTGTGGATGAATATGAACAATTTATGTCCCCTGAAAACCTAGAAACAATCGCCACCATTCACATGACATCTCATTCCAAAACCCAATTTGATAACCTTTTCAACTAACTTCTCGGACCACTTCCCAAGGACCACCAAAATCCACATCTGAATTCCAAAACTTCAAGATTAGAATAATTCCCACTATACTATGAGGTTCTGAATTGATCCACACTCAAAATCTGGTGAAAAGTCACTCTTGACATAATTGATCACAAGCATCGGAGCTGAAGATGTGAAATCCATCCAAGATGAATTCCTAGACACTACATACGATGATGATGAAGTCTATTCCCTATAAATATGTTGCACCCTCATCCATTGAAATCATTCTACATCTTCTGAATTCAACTAGGGTTTTCTTCCACTATAGATTTCTTTTTGTAATTTCTTTCCACATGTTAATACTAATAATGCTATATTTTGTTAATTTTATTATGTTGTTTTCTTCCCCCATGTTTCATTTCGTTTTATCCAATTTTCTACATTGTAACATTATCTTAAATTCCAAGTCATAGAGAGCTAACCTAATGGCTTGTTCCTTGAGGAAGATCACATATCCCCATATTTATTTATTATTTTTAGGTTTCATCCTAGATGCAACAAAAAAATGGAATGAATAAAATTGATTATATTAATCTTCTCTTTCTGATGTGCTAATTCACCATCAAATTTATCAAATCAACTCTCCCTACCTCTATTAGTTCTCAGTGAATACCAACAGATCACTATAGATTGAGGGATGAACTGCATAATGTGGAGATGGGTGTTGAGACAATGAATGAATCGATCGAGTGTGTTCGTTACCTATTCACCATGGAATAGGTAGAACTAGATATATTAGGGGACATTTATCTCGTGTTTTTTTAGAATCACAAATTAAATAGAGGATAGAAATAGAAAAATGAAATTGACACCATTGTCATATAAATAATAAAGAATGATGAAGAACATGTGTGTTTGACCCTATATCAATCCCCTTTCAGACATTATTGTGTTTAAATTCTATTTTAGTTGCTTTAAATCCATTAAATCGAAAAACAAAAAAACAATCTACTCTATATAATTTCAAAAGTGAAAAAACAACACCCAAAAAATACATAAGTGCTAAGATAATGAGACACCCAACCCCTTTTCCTTGAGAGATGTACCTAGTAATCCACTTTGCTAAATTATGAGTAAAATAAAAATTCTATTTATCCACAACATGAAACGACCACACAATCACTAGTTTCAGGTTTAATCACGGGATTACACTAGATATAGGGTTTATAAATTAGTGACGGTGTTGGATAATCTAGGGATAAATTCAGGAGTAAGGGCATTATGATCAGGTGATGTGATTAGGCATTAATAACCGAGACTAATCCTTTTAGCTAATGATTATTAAGAGGATAGATGATCAGTGTTTCCATGTAAAACTAGGTTCATTGATATGGATAACTCCTTGAGCGGTTCATTAGAAAAATTATGAGATGTGTTTCAGTAGGCAATTTCAATTTTGGGGTGCACCGTGTCTTTGAATCAGAACTTGTGAACTAAGATTACGGTATGAAGCACTATAATCCATGAGATAAATTATTTTATGAAACATTAGTTTCATATAATAAAATGTTTTCTTGGAATGTCACATGGGGTGAGTGATGATGATGTGTGGGCTTCATAGTTTTCATATGAATAGAGCGCGTTGTTTTGCAGTTTCATGATGGAAGATTGTTCGACATTATGGAGTAGAACCTAAAAGTTTGAGCATGAATTAATGACCAAGATAGGTTGAGTTCAATAGATGGATAAACACTAGGGCCTTTTGAGTAGGAGAAGTGTTATGATGGGGAGTTTTAAACACCACTTGTCCTTCGGTGTTGTAAAAATTAGGGTAAATTTTAATTTTTGGTGCTAAATACTGGTGATGGAAGAAATAATAATTTCACATAGTAAACAATCATAGAAATATTATCTGAGTATTCTAGGGATATTAAAATGAGGTTTTTACCATTGGGATAAAATGTGGTGATATTTCAAGACAATATATTTTTTGGAGTATTTTAATATTTATCTAATTAAATAATAATTATTATATTTATGTAAATGTTTATATATCCTGAATGAAATATCATATTGAAATTATAACATCATGGTTGAGTCCTCAATGAGAGTTTTTACCAAGGTGTGGTATCAACTAGGCCTAAGTTCTGAGACTTGGGTTGGTATATTTAAAGTGGTATTTTATATTAGATTAAATTAATTGAATTAAGGTAATTGAATTAATATTATATTACTCACTGCCCAATCTCTCTCGCTTGCAAAAAGTGGGGAAGGAATTTTTTTCTATGGAATGCACTCAACCTGTGAGAGGAGAAGGGAGAAGAAGGTAGAGGGATCTCACTTGAGGGATCAATCATAGCCATATTGAGTTGTAGTGTCCTTTCAGGGTGATTCTATGTTTAGGGCTTCAGATATTCATCCCGAGGAAGGCTCATTATTCCAATTTCCATATTTCTCTATTAGATTGTCTTTTTGAGATTTTTGTTTAGTTTTTGGGATGTTACGAGTGATATAACATTAAAGTGAGATTTAAATTTTATGATTCATAGTTTTTGTTATGTATTGAATTAATCTATAAAATTTGTGAATGTGGATTTTTATTTGTTTGTCATGTTAAGAAGAGGGATAAAAAAGGGGTGCTAAGTTCTTTTTTGTTTTTATTTACCCTAATGTGTGGGAGGACCTACGTATGGTAAATCTTAGTTTACCCTTATGTAGAGGAGGACTTGTATAAGGGTAGATTTTAGTTTACCCTTATACCAGAACCCGTATAAGGTTAGGCTGTGGTTTACCCTTATAAAGGGACCCATATAAGTTTAAATGATTATATTCCTACATAGGTGCCCTCTTAATTAAGGGTTAAAATTTTATTATTATTTTTCCAAAAAAATCAATTTTTTTATTTTGTTATATGATTATTTTAATGGTAAAATAGGGTTTTTGGGTCAAATAAATTAATAATTATTTTATATAATTTAATTTTGGAATTAATTATAAAATAATTTGTGGTATTATTTTATAATTTACTAATGTATTATGAATGTATTTTTAGAATCAAAAAGGGAAAGAGGTCCTTTAATTGAACATTAAAATTTACCGCGATTTTCATTATTTTTGAAGGTGTAAAATTGATTAAAAATGGATGGTAATTAAATTTAATTAGGGTCTTAATTGTTAAATAAATTTATAAATTATTTAATAATTAATTAATGTGTCAAAATTTTTTATTAAGTCCACATATTGATCAATGATAGTTTTTTAGACTAGATGAGCTTCAACAAGGATGCTTAGGCTCCACATATAAAGGGAAAGAATTCATGAACAAGGGAGGTGGTCCCTCATGCATACCACCATTTAGTAAATGACATAATTTATTTATATACAACATGTGATATATGGTCTATCCATAATGGTAATACACCATTGAATTAAATAAATTATTTCATTGATTATTGAAATAAACTGTTTGACCTAAAATGAGTTTCCCATAGAATAACAAGGTCCCATGTTCCATTATGGACCCTTGGACACCAGATTTATTCCTCCACCACTGATGTCCAAGGGTTAAATTTTGAAAATATTTTTTAATATACATGGACCACAAAGGTGTATAAATTAAATGAATTTTGTCAATACAGAGTTGCTGGATAAGTGACCGTATACTCTTTGAGTAGAGAAAAGTGATGAATGGGAAAGAATGGACCGTTTTGGCATGAATACAACTATATTGTTACCTAAATCAATTGTAATGGAAATTTAGAGAGTGGGGTGAGTATACATTCCCCTCTAGTCTGTGATGAACTGAGTGGGAATGATCAAGTAGATTTTAAAATGTTGGTTTTGGGAGGGCTGATCTAGGATGACCTTAGAAAGTGGGAAGGTTATTTACCTTCTTCCAAGAGCTATTTCACTGTGTATTTCCCTAAGAGTCCAATGGCGCATAGAGATTAATGTAAATATTCTAAGATAAGCTACTCTCTTGGAGTTATGTGTCTGAATGTATGAGATGGAATTGAGATATGGTAACCCATATATGGTGTTTGGATTGAAATAAGACCTAGTTGACCTCAGTGCGTGACCTAGTTATATGTTAACCACTAAGAGGTTTTGTGGGAATTAGCAGTGATTATTGTGGGTGTCACCGAAGAACTTAAATCAATGGTGTTATCCAAGTAGAGATATAGTAATAGAGATTAGTCTGACACTTAAGAGGCTAACCTGGATTATGAAAGATGGTTTGAACAAGTGACCAAACCATGTTATTATAATTATAATTATAAAAATATTCCATCATGTGGATGTTGGTCCTAGAGTATTTGAAGATGGATTTCAGGGATCACCTCTCGAGGATCCTGAGATGCTCGTTGAATGGGTGATACCTAGGATTACCTCCCAAGGATCCAATGATGTTTTATGAAATTATTTTGGATTTCCAATGATGCCTAGGATCTTAATTTTTTTGATATTATAAGATTCCTAATGATTCCTAGGATCTAGTGGGATGCCTAAAGATAAACTGTGAGGTACCTAATGGTTCCTAGGATTTTGATACTCAGTATGGAGATGTTATTGGATTCTTAAGGAAACTAGTATCTAATGTTTATACATGATACAAGGAGATGAAATGGAAAAACCGTAGGATCCATATTGGATCTTACATTATTTTGGAGGCATAGTGTTGTATAGGGTAAGATATTATACATGATATTGTATGGTATTCATAGTTATTCCTTGGATTCCATGATTATATCTAAAAATGTGTGATTCCAGGAATTACCTCATTCAGATAAAATGATTGTAATAACCAAAACATTCATTAATGGAAATTTTTCTTGATCTTATTAAATATTTACTATGGTTATATAAAATGTGAAATTAATTGGATTTATGTTTCTGGATTTTAAAATATCGTTATGATTTGTGACCGTTGCTAATATAGTTGTTGAACAATGATAATAGAATTAGTATAAATATAAGGCTTTAACAAATCAAATTTACTCAAAAAATGGAAGAAATGACCTCATCCAGTAGAGTCACCCCATAAGAAGCCCATTTGTAGAAGCTCGGAAAGGAGGTGGTGTCATTGGGATTCTCTCTGACCAAACCCAAGACGATCTTGAACATGTTAAGCTTGAGCGGGACCGACTACGGGAGAAGTGGAAGTTAATAGAGATTACCACCTGAGCGATGTTATCTGAGCCACCCCAAGAGTCTATCACCATTACTACCCTTAACCTTCTGTCTTATGTGGGTTTTATAAGTGGTTATGTAAGAAGACCCTAGAAATATGACTATGTACATTGTTTTTTTATAAATAATGTGCATTCATTTTATTATTGTTACTTTGTAAATAGTTTTAAAAGAATAAATAGTATTTTTTGTTAATATTAATCAAAGATATCTATTTTGATGAAATAATGGATTTTTTAATTAAATAATATTTTAATAAAATATTATTATTAAATTATTTTTTATTAAATATAAATGATCCTATAAATTTATGAATGAAATTTTAATTTTTATTAAGGTTTGAAAGCTGTTTTTTTCAAAACCCTAGAATTTTCGGTAAATGTGTGTTATTATTTTAAAAGTAAAAATTCACATATTTATAAAATTATTTAGACAAAATGAATATTATTTTTGGAATCAGGATGTCGAAAATATCCAACTGTGATTTTTTCATAATTTTCTGAGACAATCAAATTTTTGGGAAAAAATTAAGTGCCGTATAAAATATATAACGTGTTTTATGACATCATAATGACCCAAGAGTGATGTAATAAAATAAAATATACATTATGTTTGGACAATATATGTTTTACCATTAAAATAAAGTGTTTTTATATTTGTTTTATTTATTTTACAAAGCTTTAGTGGACCCTCCAAGACTTATAAAACATTTTGTCTTTTTAAATTGTTTTCCTTGAGAGTGTGACTCACCTCCACATAATCAACCCTATTATTTAAAGATATTATGGAATTGGACATATAAAATATTGTTTTTTACTCCCATTTTTCAAAAATCATTGGAAAAAACAATGGTTTGGTTTGTGATTTTGATTAGTTTAATGTGAGGTGTCCCAAACCTAAATAATAAAATATTCCCACTCCTTTCCTATATAAACCCACCCAAGTTCTAACTTCCTCTTCACTCAAAGCCTTTGGAGTTAGACAAACCCCTGAACTCCTCTCTTTATAATCCTCTTAATGTGCCCTAATATTCCAAGAATCCTCTCTCAAGCCTATCCCAATCCTTTGGGATCACACTTCCATGTAAGGTATTTCTTCCTTTATCTTTTTTTCTTCTAATTTTCGTTAAGTTGTTATGACTTTTTGTTTTCAATTAAAAATGTTGGGGTATGATTTTGAACCTCCCCCATAATATCCTATTTATGTTTGGTTGATGGGAGACCCCTTTATTTCTCATTAATTCCTCCCATGTACACCTGTTACCATGTCAAAATTCTATAAGGAATTCCTCTCTCCCTATATACATTCAAGTAATTCTATTGTATCATGAATTTGAATTACATTAAAATTGTTGGTACATGTTTATATATGACACCCTTACTGTCCATTTCATGTAAATATGATGAGAAACACCTTTACCTATCATCAACAATTTGTATGAATTCTTATGTCCCGCTGTTATGCTGCCAAAATTGCACCTCGATTTTCCAAGCCAAAGTCATTTTGTATTGAATACCATGCCCATTTCTCTATCAAGGTTATTCAAAATTATGCATATTTACTTTTTTGTTTAAAGATATTAATCTATGAATTCCACACTCCTTTATCATGGAATAAATTATTATGTTTAATGAATCCATTTTTTATGATCCATGTGGCACACTTATGCATGAAATGAAATGATTAAGAAGGGTGCACCCTAATAGCGCGCCAATGAATTGGGTAAAGTATAGTATCATGACACCTCATGTGAAATGAGTGTTGAATCATTCTAATTCAAGTGAAATATGGGTTTACTCATGATTCATGTGAAATGAGGGTTTACTCATGCTCCTTGTGCAATGATCCTTGGCTCATGCTAATTCCATGTTAAGTGTTGTTTCCACATTTCCATGTTATGATTTTCATGATTTATCATGAATTTATGTTTATGTTTCTCTTGTTCTCCATTGATATGCCTATTTTATAACATTTATTGTATTCCTTATGTTATTCCATGTTTATTCTCTTACTGGGCTTTATAGCTCACCCTTTTCTTATGCATGTCCTCAGGTTATCCCATGTGATGCTAAGTATGAGGGAATGTAGTGGTCATGTAAATGAAGTTTTCAATAAAGATGTTATATTTCATGTTATAATTTGTTAGGTAATGATCCTAATCCCCAAAGATACTAAACCTCTCGATATTCCTCGTTGTATCAAGTGAATATTTTTTGTAATAAATCATGTTTATGTTTGTAATAAAAGTAGGGTTGTTATAGTTGGTATTAGAGGGAGGTTTAGTTATTTTTGGGATTAGGATTATAAAACCCTAGTGTAGAATTAGAGAAATGAATAATTATAATAAATAAATCCCTAAGTATTGGTGAGTATTTATTAATTTTTTTATCATGAAAATACATCCCTATCTGTATATGAGCAGGTAGAGGCGGCTCTGGCACATATGTATCCTAGGGGTAAAAACTAAAAACACCACTTTGAGCTAGAATCGAACGAGAACTGGTACATGAAAACGGGCCATTCTACACTATTGGTTACGATACTCCTCAGGGATATGCTTTGGTAAATTCACAATCTTAGTATGAATCCTTATTAATGGAATGAAAAAAATTCCCCTAAGAATATACGTTAGAAAGTAGATCATGAATAAAATAGATTGAAGCGTATAGATTAATAAGTTAATGTAATAAATGTTATTTATAAGTCATCTATTTTGTCCTTGGATTACCCTTTATTTGTTACCCCTAACTTTACTTTTATTCCAGTCAATGGCCGGTAATAGGAGGGCTCAGGCTAACAAATTATGTGAAGATCAATGTGATGAATGTGCTAAGAAGATGCCTAATCCGATTGGAGCGGGAATCACAAACTTTGTCACACTTCTCTCTTAGTTAACTAAAGATTTGAATATAAATAAGGGTCAAGTGGAATTTTCAACCCCCCTAAGAAAGAACAAGTCTCTATCAAGAGCTTCATGAGACAAAGGCCTCATACTTTTAATAGATCATCTTATCCCTCAATCGACGAACAATGGATCAAATCCATTGAAAAGATCTTCTCTATCCTTAAATGTTCTGAACAAAAGAATGTTCTTCAGGATAATTATTATATAGAGGGTGAAGCCCATCAATGGTGGACATTGATAAAAAATATGAATCCCGAGGAAGAGATCGAGGTGCTGGAATGGAAGGATTTCTGGAAGGTGTTTTTCAATAAATATTTTCCGCACACCCTCTGACTTAGGATTGAAAGGGACTTCTTTGACCTCAAGAAAAAAGACGGAGAATCTATCAGAGCGTACGAGAAAAACTCCACAAAGATTGAATGATATGCCTCTGGATTTGTTGTTACCCCCAAATGCAAGGTTGAACGCTTATTTGGTGGGCTGAAATCAAGCCTACAGAAAGAACTGATGATCCGTGACTTCGACAGCTATGAGAAAATTTTCTGATGTGACTTCAAGGTCGAAATAGAGATCCAATAATCTCAGGGGTATCATAGGGATAAGAATCATAAGGTGGAATTAAATTCTGGAAGTCCGATGGATAAATACTACGGTGATAAGAAGATCTAGTACCCCACTTGGAAAAGGTGTGGAAAGAAGAACACTGGAAATTTCCTGAAGGGGATGATGAATTAATTTATGTGTAGAAGAGAAGGGAACCTAGCTGTTAATTGCCGACAAGAAAAACCCGCAACTGCAACAGATGAAAAGAATTCTCCATTCGAACCTCAACGCATTATTCATTGCTACAACTGCTATTAACCAGGGAATCTTGCATATCAGTTCCCCAAGGCAAGGGTTTTGGGAGTTATCCAACGACCTCCAAAGCAGCAAGGGAGAGCTTCTTCCATCACTACTTCCAATGTGAACCTCGGAAATGAAGTGGTGATAGGTACACTAGTAATTCATTTAATAATAGTGAATGAACTTTTTGATTCAGGTTCTACACATTCTTCTATATCCCACAAGTTTAGTAGAACAATCCCAACACCACCACAAATCATGAAAGTAAAGATGTCGGTGAGTACGACAAATGGGGCAATCATTACATCCCATGAATATAACTCATCCCCTATCATAATATATGGATTTAATTTACCAGTTAACCTTATAATACTCCCTCTAGTGGAATTTGATGTAATTATTTGCATGGATTGGATTTCCTTATATAGAGCCAAAATAAATTTCCATGAGAGAGAAATCACTCTCCACGTGTAGAATCGACCCTCGATTCTATACAAGTGCAAGGAGGAAGATAAATCTTCTTAACTCCATCATCTCAAGCAAGAATAATGCTGCACTATGAGCATGTGTATCTATCTCGGATGATTGAGTCTTAGGAGGTAACAATCCTTGAAGACATTCATATTGTGAGGGAATTCACTGAAGTGTTTCCTGAGGAATTTCCCGGTCTCTCTCCTAGAAGTGATGTGGAATTATCAATTTATCTTATACCTAGGGAGTTGCCAATATCCAAGACTCTGTATAGAATGGTTGTTGTGGAGCTGAAGAAACAATTATAGATGAATCTAGATAAAGTGTTTATAAGCCCAAGTGCTTCACCATGGGGTGCACCAGTCCTCTTCATCAAGAAGAATGATGCGTCAATGGGCCTTTGAAATGATTATCGTGAGCTTAACAAAATCACGATAAAGAATAGGTATCCTCTCCCACGAATCGAGGACTTGTTCGATCGGCTGTGTGGAGCACAATACTTCTCCAAGTTGGATTTGTGGTCAGGATATTATCAAGTAAGGGTGAAGAATGAAGATATACCCAAGACTGATTTTCATACAAGATACGGGCACTATGAATTCATAGTAATGCCTTTCGGACTCACAAATGCTCTAGAAATATTGATGGACATGATGAATAGAGACTCTAAGGATTACCTCGACAAATTTTTGGTAGTCATTATAGATGATATTCTAATATACTTCAAAACCAATGAGGATCATGAGGAGAATCTAAGAACTGTACTATAGACCTTGCGGAAGGAGAATCTCTATGCAAAGTACAGTAAGTGTGAGTTCTAGTTGAAGGAGGTCTCATTATTGGGCCATATCAGCACAAGTAATGGGATATCTATGGATCCCTCCAAAACAGATGCAATTGAGGGATGGCTGAGGCCAATAATAGTAACGGGCATCCGTAGCTTCTTGGGGTTATCTGGATATTATTGACAATTTGTGAGAAATTTATCATGATTTTCCAACCCTCATTCCATGCTAACTCAGAAGGGCATAAATTTTACTTGGAGTGATGAATGGGAAGAAAGATTCAAGGAGTTAAAAAGGATGTTAATCACTGTTCCTATGCTCACTTTACCCCCAAGTGGAGAAATGTTTATGGTATTTAGTGATTCTTAGAAGAAGGGCCTATGCTATGTGTTGATGCCAAATGAAAAAGTCATTTCCTATGCATCAATCCAATTTAAAGTTCATGAGAAAAATTATCCAACACATGATTTAGAGTTGGCTGTAGTGATCATCACTTTAAAAATTTGGCTGCATTTTCTCTTTGGGGAGAAGTGTGAAATATATACAGACCACAAAATCATCAAGAATATATTCACACAGAAAGAGTTTAATTTTCACCAACAAAGATGGTTAGAGCTAATCAAAGACTATGACCTCCCAATCTGTTTCCACCCTAGGAAAGCAAACAAGGTGGAAAATGCTCTAAGTATAAAGGACCCAACAATTCTATCATTGATGAGAATTGATAAGGATCCAATCTTCTTAGATTTGATGAAGATGGGCATGGGAATCATAAATAAGGGAACATCATCAATACTTTCACAAATTATTGATCAAATTTATCTTTTGGAAATGATAAATAATGCTCAAAAGGATGATGAGGGAATTCAGAAGAGAGTGGAAGCTATCAGAAAAGGGAAATCCCTGGAGTTCAATGTTAATGAATAATGAATTGTGAGATTTGGGAAAAGACAATGTGTTCCATCAAGTCCGGAGCTGAAGAAGGAACTTTTGGATGATGTGCATAGTTCAAATTTCTCTATTGACCCTAGAAACACAAAGATGTATCAAGATCTGCAAGAGAATTATTGGTGGGATAATATGAATAAGGAGATCACTGAGTATGCATCAAAGTTCCTAGTGTGTCAGAAAGTGAAGGAAGAGTGGTAGAAGTCTAAGGGGATGATGCAATCATTTCCTATACGAGCATGGGAATGGGAGAAAATCACCATGGACATTGTCACCAGACTTCCGAAGACATCCAAAGGAAAACAATGAAATCTGGGTTGTTCAGGATTGTGTTATAATGTCTGCACACTTCATTGTAATTTCGGAGGATTTCTCATTGGATGAGTTGGCATAGATATATATCTGGTAAGTGGTAAGGCTGCAAGGAGTACCACTATATAATGTATCTGATTGAGATCCAAGATTCACCTCTATGTTTTGGAAGAGTCTTCTACATGCCCTGGTTACTAAACTGAACTTCAGTACGACCTATCATCAACAAACTGATAGCCAATCGGAGAAAACTATTCAGACACTGGAGGATATGTTAAGATCATTTTCTATGGAGTTGAAAGGAGGGTGGGACCAACATCTTCCACTAGTTGAATTATCCTCATATAATAGTTTCCACTCGAGCATCCGAATAGCACCTTATAAAGCCCTGTATGGGAAGAGGTTCCAAACACCAA
The DNA here is from genome assembly GCA_963277665.1 of Viscum album. Taxonomy (NCBI): domain Eukaryota; kingdom Viridiplantae; phylum Streptophyta; class Magnoliopsida; order Santalales; family Viscaceae; genus Viscum; species Viscum album. Next base: position 580,630,191 of record OY728130.1, on the reverse strand, counting down.
CATGTTGGGATGCTGTTGGTGTACATAAGCTGATTGGAATAGAAATGGTTGAAGAAATGGTGGAGAAGGTGAAACCATTCAACAACATATCAAGGCAACCTAGAGTCAATAGAAGAGTTGTCCAGATAACCATCAATGAGACCTTGAGTTTAAAGATGGAGACATGGTATTTCTACACATATCTCCATGCAAGAAGGTAATGAGGTTTGCAAATAATGGGAAGTTAAGTCCTAGGTACATCGGCCCCTTCAAGATTCTTTATCGTGTTGGGGTTGTGGTCTATCGACTAGAACTTCCACCCACCATGGCCAAAGTACATGATGTCTTTTATGTATCCCTCTTAAGGAAGTACATACCAAACCCTTCACATGTACTCTCTTAAAAGGTAATATAGCTAGAGGATGATCTTTCTTAAGAGTAGAAACTAGTGAAGATCTTAGATCATAGAGAAAAAGTTCAACGAAATAAGACAATTCCCCTCATCATGGTGTTGTGGAGAAACCAAAAGATTGAAGAAGTGACTTGGGAATCAGAGGAAGTGATGAGGCAGAGTTACCTTCATTTGTTTTAGAGTGGGAAAAGGAAATTTAGAGGGCGAAATTTCTTAAGGGGGGAAGATTGTAACGACCCAAAATTTCATTGATGGAAATTCCTCTTGGTCTAATTAAATTTATATTATGGTTATATAAAATGTGAACCTCATTTGTTTTATGTTTTTTGGATTTTAAAATACCTTAAGGAATTGTAACTGTTGATAATATAGTAGTTGAACAGTGATCACATGATTAGTATAAATATAAGGCTTTAAAAAATCAAATTTTCTTAGACAAAGGAAGTGATGAACTCATCTAGTAGACTTGCCCCGTACGAAGCCCATTTTTTGAAGATCAGAAATTAGGTTGCATCATTGGGATTCGATCTTGACCAAGCCCAATCCGAGCTTGAACATGTTAATCTTGAGAGGAATTGACTATGGGAGAAGTGGAAGTAAATAGAGACTACCACCTGAGCGATGTTATCTGAGCCACCCCAAGTGTCTTTCACCATCATACACCTTACCCTTTGGTATTATGTGTGTTTTATAAGTGATTATGTAACAATACCCTAGCACTATGTCTATGTACATTGTTTTTGTATAAATAATGTGCATTCATTTTATTATTGTTACTTTGTAAATAAAGTTTAATGCACAAATAGTATTTTTAGTTAACATTCCACTAAGAAATCTATTTTGACGAATTAATGGATTTTTGAATTAAATAATATTTTAATAAAATATTATTATTAAATTAATTTTTATTAAATATAAATGATCATATAATTTTATGAATGAAATTGAAATTTTTATTAACGTTTGAAAGCTGTTTTTGTCAAAACCCTTGAATTTTTGGTAAATGTCGGTTTTTTATTTTAAAAGTAAAAATTCACATATTTATAAAATTATTAAGATAAAATTAATATTATTTTTGGAATCAAGATGTAGAAATTATCCAAAGGTTATTTTTTCATAATTTTTTGAGATAACTGATTTTTTTGGTAAAAATTAAGTGTCGTTTAAATATATATTGTGTTTTATGACATCATAATGACCGAATAGTGATGTAATAAAATACTATAAACAATATTTTCTGAAAATAAATGTTTTATCATTAAAATAATGTGTTTTTATATTTTTTTGATCTATTTTAAAAAGCTTTAGTGGACCCTCCAAGACTTATAAAACATTTTGTCTTTTTAAATTGTTTTCCTTGAGAGTGTGACTCACCTCCACTAAAGAAAACCTATTATTTTAAGAATTTAGGCCATTGAAATTATAAAATATTGTTTTCCACTACCCTTTGAAAAAAACCATCAGCAAAAACAATGGGCTGTTTGGGGTTTTGATTATTTTATGTGAGGTGTCCCAAACATAAATAATAAAGAATTCACTCTCATTTCCTTTATAAACCCACCCAAGATCTCACTTCCTCTTCACTCAAAGACATTTTAGTTCGAAAAAACCCCTTCCCTTATCTCTATATAATCCCCCCATGGTGCCCCAAGCTCCCAAGAAGCCTCTCCCAAGCGTTTGGAATCACCCTTCCAAGTAAGGGATTTCTTCCTTTCTCATTTTGTCTAATTTTCTTTAAGTTGTTATGACATTTTGTTTTCAATTAAAAATGTTGGGGGTATGATTTCACACCTTCCCCATATTGTAATTTTTATGTTTGTATGATGGGATACCCGTTTCCCTCTCATTAATGCCTCCCATGTACACTATTTACCATGCCAAAATTCCGTAAGGAATTTCTCTCTCCTCATTTACATTCAAGTAATTTTTTTGGTATCATGAATCTAAATTCCATTACATTTGTTGGGACATGTATCTATATGACCCGCTTAATGTACATTTTTTTGTAAATATGATGATACACCCCTTTCTCTCTCATCAACCATTTTGATGAATTCTTATGTCATGCCGTTATGCTACCAAAATTGCACCACGATTTTCCAAGCCAAAGTCATTATATGGTGAATACCATTCCAATTTCTCTGTCAAGGTTATTCAACTTTATGCATATTATCTTATTGTTTAAATATTTTCATTTATGAATTAAAAACTCTTTTATTGTGGAATAAATGATGATGTTTAATAAATCTATATTTTATGATCATTGTGGCACACTTATGCATGAAATGAAATGATTAAGAAGGGTGCACCCTAATAGTGCTCCAATGAATTGGGTAAAGTATAGTATCATGATAAATCATGAAAAATGAGTGCTGAATCATGCTAATTCAAGTGCAACAAGGATTTACTCATGCTTCATGTGCAATGAGTGTTTACTCATGCTCCATGTGCAATGATCCATGTCTCATGCTAATTCCATGTTAAGTGTTGTTCCCACATTTCAATGTTATGATTATCGTGTTTTATCAGGCCTTTATGTTCATGTTTCTCTTGTGATCCATTGATATTCCTATTGTCTAACATGTATTGTATTCCTCATTTTATTCAATTTTTATTCCATTACTGGGATTTATAACTCCCCCTTTTCTTATGCATGTCCTCAGGTTATCCCATGCTATGCTAAGTATGAGGGAATGTAGTGGTCATGTAAAGGAAGTTTTCAATAAAGATGTTGTATTTCATATTTTAAGTTGTTATGTAATGATCCTAATACCCAAAGACAAGAAACCTCTCGATCTTCCATGTTGTATCAAGTGAAGATTTTATGTAATAAATCATGTTTAAGTTTGTAATAAAAGTAGTGTTGTTATAGTGATGATTTATATTATAAAATTATTAGTGATTATTTTAATCCAATGTATATCATAGTATTGTGAGATTCCCTATGATTGATAGGATTCATAAATGAGACAATGATGGTTTCAATATGCCTAAAATTCTTGGGATCTAGTGTTAGAACTGATACAATGTGATCATACCAGGATTACTAGGATTTAAAAATAAATTTTATATTTCATTGGATTCATAGTATTTCCTAGTGTCCAATAGCATGTCATGTGGTAGTGTGTTGATGATTTCATACTAGGATTACTAGGATTTAAAAATAAATTTTATTATTTATTTTTTACGGAACGTGTTATCCAGTGTGTATATTAGTTATTTATATGTGTGTAACTTCCCTATATTATTCTATGAATCATATAAATATATTTACCACTTTCTATTCTAGAATATGGGGGCCTGTGGGGATCCCTGCTTTTTTTCATAGGTTTTTGGTATATCCATTATACAAATAATTCATGATGAAATTCTAGTATAATTTGGACAATAATATGGAAATTTTAATTAAGTCTATAGTATCCCAATGAATATTTTAGGGCCTCACTTATAGTTGAAATATATATCATATGGGGAGGTGTGTCTGAGGTTTTATAGAAACCCTGTCACAAAACTACATCAAAATCGATATATGATAGTGGTTTTTTTTAATTTGGTGGAAGATTAACCATCTACACATGTCACAACACTTGTTTCCAGAAACTAATTCTAAAGTTTGTTTTGGGATCCAACACGTGTTGGTTCCGTCAATTTAGCGGTGTTTTCTAAGAACTGTCACATAATGTTTGTTTAGAGGTGGGTTCCCCTCCTAAAAAATGCATAAGGGATTGCATCGGTTTAAACCTCTACTATCCGTAAGACATTTTTTAGGTGGGAGACTACAATTATAATTAAAAAAGAAGCCTCTAAAAAAGTATGAAGCCTAAAATAACAACAGTTTAAAATACCTCTAATCATTAGTTTAGAATATATGAAAGCCATTTAAACCACCAATATATATCTATTTTTAAAAAAAATAATGATACAGAATCTGCATCCCCAGAATATTAAAAAATAGATATCCAAAATCGAATCATCAACAATTTCACCCATCATAGAACACCAATCACCACCATGATCAGATGCCACACCCACAACATCAAAAAAATTCAATCCATTATTTACACAATGTGAAAATATAATGTCACTGTATGATATTTTTTCAATAAGTACACTATGAAACTATAAACCATCAAGATATAAATAATCACTATATTTTCTAAATTCATCTGACCACTATCAAATTTCAATTAAATACACCATCTTGATGATTTTCTCATATACCACATTGATAAAATTAATAATCTAAATCATTTCTGACAATTTAGTGAAATATTCCCTAAGGAATCACTCCCACAACTGAAAATGTATATGAATAGTTAAAATTTTCACTGATTTTTCTTCCACATATAGTACACCATGTACCATCCCAATGAACTCTTCTTCAAAACCTCCCCATCTCTGTCTCCACATCCAGCTACTAGTACCTCCCTGAAAGTTATGTTTAAAATTAAATACTGGTGTTTATTTTAATTTAAACTTAAAACCAATAAAATATTGTGTATGAAATGAATTTTAAGTTTTATGATTTATACGCACACAAAAATCCATTGATGTAATATCACCAGGGACAGATCAAGTTGTTTTGTGATATAATTCAATCCAAAATTTCTTTAGAGTGATGACTTTTTCATCTTATATATTTATATGATCCCCATGTTCTTGAATTCTATTTTGTATTGTAACAAACTCCCTCTCATCAATGGAAATATGGAATAACATTTGTACAAAGAGAATAATTTTTCAAATAATAGAATTTAATAATATAATGATATTCAATTACACCAAAATTTATTAAAACTACCTTTATCCATGAGTAAAAGTATTCATTTTTACAATATTGAGGAACACGCTTCCAATCAACATAGGTAATTAGAACAGTAACTGGCTCCATCACTAAATGACCTAGAATATGGCCAAATAATCTTACAGAATCATTCGTAGGGACCCCATAATAATAAAATGGTACAACTATCTTCAATCCATTCAGATTCCATATATTTTAACTATTCATATTTCTCTCTGTTGTAACATTTTTTGTATCTTTTATGATAATTTTTAGTAGTATAAAAAGTATAATAGCATTATTCACATGAAAATTTGTACATGTATCTCTCAACCTTCAATATCCTCTCAAAGAAACATGAGTAACAACCTACTCCCTTGACATTGAAATTTTTGAATGGGGAGGTACTATTTAGACTATGAGAGTTGAATTGGATCATTAAAACGCTTCCTCCATGGTATTCCTGTCATTTAATCACATAAAATTAAATTCAGAATATATATATCAAAAATTTCATGGAGAATAAAATTATAAATGATAAAAAATGCATGGTACTAACCAAAAAAATAGCTATGATAATGAATTAAAACACATATAACATATGAATATGATAAATTAATGAATGGTTTCACATACAATCATTTTATCCTTCAATCATGTCATTGTCATGCTCCATCATTACTTCATCGACTTCATCCACCATTACAGGACCAATATTTTTAATATCATAATAGAAAAATAAGTTCATTTGTCCTTGTTGATGGTATTCAATGTTAGAGTTAAAATATTCCACTTCATCACCCATACCATACAAGTCTCTTTGTTTTATGTTAACAAATACACTCCCCATTCATCCATGAAATCTTCCACATAATATACCATTTTCTATTATGATGATAAGATATTAGGATCATATAATTCTTGGTCACTGACATCCATCAAGAGAGAGAATTTCATAGAAGTAAATTGAAAAGAATATCTTTTAATACCCCTATTAACAACGACACACTTGCATTTGAATAAAAGAACTAAAAAATTCTATTGTTAGCTTAATTTGATAATATAAATCAATATTCCATAGCATCAAAATTCAAAAACCATAAATATAACACTATTTTGTGTTTTGAAAACCTCTTCTTGGTCAATTGTATGTAATTTAAATCCATTCACATTGTAAGCATCAAAATGTTTAACATGTTTTAGAGGAACTTGAGCCAAAAACATCTAATATTCAAAAAACTTAGCCGGAGTATTAGTATTCATGATATATAAATGGTAATATATATTTTCATATTTACAAAATATATGTTTCAACCTAATAACATTTTTTATTTCAATATTTACGAACTTACACAACATGTAAACCATTCAACAACCTCTTAATTAACAACCTTTGTTATATATTTTTCATTTCATGTTTGGATTATCATTCATCTCTTTTTTGTCTCCTAAGCTATTTAATAAATGGATATGTTGTGTCACTATTCTACATAACATATCTATGTTCCTATAAGAATTCCATTTCTATCTGTGTAACATTTCAACTCATCACAACTGATTTATTAATAACAAGAATGATTTTTGAATTCCCATGTAGTTGAGATTGATTTAATGTGTCATTAACATGTCCAAATCAATTGAATATTTTCTCAATATAATCCAAGTATATAGAAAATAGGTAAGACACTCCCCTTTTAAATATAATTTTGAAATTAAGGCTTCAGGGTGAGCATAATTTTTCAATCATGATTTAAAATGACCATAATATCTTTGAAATAAAATATATAAAACCAAATTATTTATTTAATAAAGTTACAATGATTGTTAATTTTGGAAAAAATATATCAAAGCATCCTCTTGGTATGTTTTGGGTGTGATTGTGTTTGTTGACAAAGCTAGATGATCATGAATAAGTATGGTTGGTGTCTGTTGAAAGTATGTGTTTAATGTGGTGTAGTTTCGCAGCATTCACCAAATTTTTTAGCATCAAAATCCAGAATTTGATTTGGGAAGAAGAAGGATTTCAGAAAAAAGAGAACTATTCATGGCCTATGAAGGATGGTACTTGGAAAAAAATCATGTTACGTGGATAGTGTATGGGAAAAGGTTTACAGGGCAGAATTGATTAGTGGAATGAAAATGGTACGCGAGAAGGCTCGCAGTACACCGAAGGTGGAAATGGGTTGCCGGATAGAATTTTGTTTGAAGGTGGCTTGTCATTTGTATAAATGAGGTGGTGATTTGAGAAGTTGTGAAGGGAATCATTGTCAAAAAGGTGATGGTGATTATGGACACCACGTAGGAAGAGTGGAGGTATGTGGACCACGTAGGGAAGAACAATTCGCAGGAGAAGTGGTATTTGTTGAATGCTATACAACATTTAATATTTAGGAAAACATAAATTATTGTATTTTGATGATCTATTTTACTATATAAGGATTGATAATCCCATCATTAATAAGAGTGATTTTGATAAAAAAATATCTTTCATATGGGAATTTGATGAAGCCTGAAAGTGGGTCATGAAGGGGAATTTTTCCAAGGAGAAGTGGTTCACAATGAGGATTAAACAAAAGGTGAAGGAGTTAATGAGAAAAGTTCCTGAAGGATTTTTTCAAGGCACCGTACCCTACAGAAGAAGTGTTATATGAAGGAGAGTTTGTCTGTGGATGAGAACAATGACTAAAGAGGCAGTTCGTTGAAGAAGGAAGTGCATTACATGAAGGATGGTTGAGGAAGAAGGAAGCCCAGTACTTGGAGGCGGTATGAAAGGTAATTACAGGGGAGAAGTGGTCTGAGAAGCACACATGGTTCATTGTGGATCTTAGTTTGTGGAGAAATCTAGGCAGTTTACAAAGGATTAAATAAAGTTTGAAAAGGAACTAAAATATTTCACAGAATTATTTTCCACTAACTAACATTACACGGAAAAGTGGATTTCATATACGGGTGAAAAAGGAACTTCAACATATCATCCATATACAGTTGAGGATACAATTTTTCATGAAAATGAAGTTACCTACAGGTCTATAAGCTATTATTGTATCCCTTCCAAGAGTAGTGAGTGAATGATGAAGAAGAAGGTGATCCATCCCACCAGTATTGAGCCAGAGGAAGAGACATAGGGAGTGACCCATGGGAATGCAGTTAGTCGACCCTTAACCTTGTAAAATAAGTGATCCAGGGCATAGAAGATATAGACCAGATATTTTAATTTGGCAGTAATCCATACTTCATTTGGTACAATCAATACATCACCATTGTATTCTTATTGGATGTTTCTCAGTAAAGGTGAACTAAGTAAAAATATATGTGTCCTTGTGTTTGATTTATTGATTTAATTCCAGTGAATTATCATTTGATAAAATTGGAAAGGACATGATTACCATTGAAATTAAGGATTATAAAAAGTAACCCTAATAATAAAGATGTCATGATCCATTGGACTAGGAATAAGTTTAAAAAGAAAATCTATACCCTAATTCAACCCCTATTAGGGTATCTAGTCCCCTCTTGGACCTAACAATTAGTATCAGTGGAAAGTTTTATTTTATCATATTTTTTTGATCTGACTTGGTTCAGTCGATTATTGTAGTTAATGATTAATTATGGAATTATCATGGTGTTTGATGGAAATGGGAAGAACTTCAAAAAAGATGCTGAAGTATAGTGTTATTCTTCAGTGTGGAAGTGTTTATGGAAAAAGTGTGATCCAGTTTAAGGTATACAAAAATTTTCTAAAGTAAGGTTTGTATGAATTAGAAAGGGAAAAGATAGACTCAATAAATTATTCTGTAAGAATGAGCGAAGAACTTGACATTCCAAGTGATTTTGAAATTACCGGTGATGAAGAATGTCCAAGAAAAACCACTACCATATGAAAATTAATAAAATCAAAAGTCAGATGAAATTCAAAATCTGAAAGCCAGAAATGATGAACTTGATACACATATATCTGAACTATTTTAGAAGAACAAAAGGATAAAACCTGAGAATGAATGCTATTTTGATTATGTTTCTCATGAAAGAAATTAAAATAAAGGATCAAGGTAACATGGTGGATAAACTCACATGTGAATTAAATGAAGAGATCAGTAGAGGGAAAAATCTCAAGAAATAACTTAATGCTCAAAACGAATCAAGGGATATGAAGATTAAACAATTGATAGAAGAGATGGAATTAGTGAATAATGAAATATAGAAATCCATTGCCAAAGGAAAGCCTAAAATGAAGGACTCCTTGCACTTACTATTTGATTATCCTTTGGTAGGTGATGATGAAATTAGAATAAAATTTTCTATTTTTGAAGATAAATAAGAACATATTTTCTCATATCAAAATCCGGAGAGTTTTTGAAAATCTGGTATTGTATATGATAATCCCCCTCCCATGAATAATAGAAAGAAATTAGTGAAAAGTTTCAGATGAAATAAAAATCATATATGTTCTAGAGACAGACAAATTTAAAATATGTAGTGACAACATGTTCTATTTCTATGGAAATCATAGTGATACCTCATGTTTTTTCAGAGGATCTAAAATACATTTCATGGTATGAAGATATAAATCTTTATAAATTTACAAATAAGCACAATCATCTTGAAAAATTTCAAATAAAGTCTCCCAGAAGAAAGTAGTTGTCAAGTGCTATTACTGTAGAGGATAGGGATGCACCATGAGTATGTGTCAAGAAGCCCAAGGGATCAACATTAGAAGGACTCTAGCTACATAATCATATCAGCTGAAATATAATGAAATGAGGTATGACTTTAATGGAAGGTTTCTTATATGTTTTGATCATGGGGATTTGGAAAGACATTATAGTAAAAAGAACATAGGGAGTGAAATGGAACTTAGAAGGAGATCCCCGACAAAAGCAGTGTATAATGAAAAAACATATACGGTAAGAAAACATGGTAAGCTAAAAATAGGTTTACAACATTAGGGGAATCACAAGTATCATAATGAAAGGTGTTTCAGTCACGTCCTCTATTACACTCTCAACAACTCCCTTGTAATGAATGTGAACAAACCTAGAAGAAAATGGAGGACCTACTCGAGTTGGGGGATATAAGCATGTATGTTCAGTGAAGTAATCACTCCCATCACATCTGAGTAATTTGACATGGGTAACTAATAAAATAAAGATTAATAGAGAATGTATATAGAATGTAATTGTTTTTTATACAAGTATAAAAGTGAATTCAAGATAAATAGCCCTCTAATGGTAGAAGAAACAAGAGAATAAGACTAGTGGAGAAATTCATACTCAGAGAAAGAATCATGAAAAATGGAATTCTGGTGGAGTCTCAAAGAAAGATATTTATACTAGTGGGTATAAACCCAAAGTTGTGGAAAAGGCCGAGCCTATAGAACCCAAATATTAGAATAAGACTCTAAATGTGGGTAAATAATGTAGTCATATGTCCTAAATAGTTTAGGTTGACTGGGAAATTAGAACCAGTACAAAAAGAGTACAATGTTTTGAAAGAATGTATCAATGGGTTGATCCATTAGGATCGAAAACAATCCTATTCTATAGGATTCTAGATATTACCCTATCCATATTTTTATAAATTATATTGACTAATGTTCAGGTGTTTCTGGTTCAAGGGGAGATATGATTCATGGGGAAGTGGAATCAAAATATGAAAAGAGTGATGTGGTGTGCTCAATAATTTTAACTAATTCAAATCAGTCACAAGTGATGAAAAAATTAATCTGAATGAATTCATTTAAAGGTTTCAATGGTTTATGTATGGAATTAATTGAGCCTAATAGAAAGTTATGTTTTTATTAACTTTATCTCTTATTTCTTACACTAAGTTTTGCCTCAGTAGGCTTAGAGGTATTGTTGATGTCTCATTGCAAAGTGACAGAAGAGAATAAATAATGGTGGAGAAGAATAATGATTTTTTGTCTAAATAGTGGGACCAATAATAGGAGGAGTTTCACATAACATGGGTAGAATTCAATTTTCAAAATAGATGCAACATCTTGATGGGATACAAAGGATGAAAGTTTATGTTATCTAAAATCAAGAAGACTAATTGATGGGGAAGTATCAGAACTCATGTATATTCATGATTATCTATTTTTCTCTAACATTATGGTTTAAAATTAAAGTTTTTAGGATACCAAGAATATTTAATAGAATTTCAACAATTTTTCAAGATGAGGCTACAAAATTTGTTGAAAGTAATGATATCACTATAGTAGAGAATGAACAAAACCATTAAGAGAATAATGAACAATTTCATTATGGAAGCAATGAGGAGGTAAGAGACTCAAGGTGAGTAGAAGTGTAAAATGATGATTCATATGAAGATAAATATGTTGATCATGAAGTAGTCAAATAGATTAATACATGAAAACCAAATAGTGGAGTTGAAAATGATAGCTGGGGATGAGAACTAGGTTTAATACATGAATGAATATCCTGACCAAAATGAGAAGAATTAAACTTAGGAGATGGTTTTGAGGACAAAATATAAGAATATAATGAGGTATAAATGGGTCTTTAGTAACAAGATTAATGAACTATTTTACAGTTGTAGATAATCCGAATATTCTTTTCCATGGTAGTGCAAAGAATGTTCAATGTTTTCTAGATGGACGTCAAGTCCTAATTTCTAAATGGGGTTCTAGAAGAAGAAGTTTATGTTGAGAATCCAGATGGTTTTATCATTCATAATGTTGTTAATAGATTTTTTCAACTGAATATGGATTTATATTGTTAGAAGTAAGAACCAAGACCATGGTATTCAAGGCTAGATCAGTTTTTGAAGAAGCTCAGATTTCAGCGTAGTGGATTCAATTACAATCTGTATATCAATAGTGATTGTAATCAAAGGATGATGGTGCTGGTATATATTGATGAAATGAAATTTGGTGGATCAAATGAAGCTCAATGCATGTAATTCATAGAATTTATGAAATTTTATTTTTAAATGTCAATGATTGGTGAATTGACATTTTCCTCAAGTTTACATGTGAAACAAGGAAATAATGGAACATTAATATTCCAAAGAGGTTATAAAAATATTTGAAATGGATAATTCCAAGGAGTTGAAAACTCTGGTGTCTACCTGGATGAAACTATCACACAATGATGAAGAATATAAGATCAATATCATATAATACAGAAATATCATTTAGAGTCCATTATAGTTTAAAATGAAAAGACCTCATATTGTTTTTACCACAATCCAAGTACCAAGATATCAAATAAATCCCTAGGAAAACCACATTCTTACAGTAAAAATAATACTTTAGTATATCAATGTAATAGTGGAATTTGGTTTTATGTACAATTATAAATCTTAATAAGAATTATTAGGATATACAGATGAAAATTTGGCTAGATCAGTAGATGATAGGAAATAAATATTAGGAGGTGATTTCTATCTTGTTAGTTTGTGTATTTCTTAGCTAAGTAAGAACCAAGATTTCATTTCATTGAGTAATGAAGAAGCTGAATACATTGTGGCCACTCACGTTTGCATACAACTATTGTGGATGAAGCAACTGCTTGGTGGTATGGGAGTTGAAGTGAAGTATCTGATCAAAATTTAGTGTGATAATTCATGTTCTATAAATCTTATCATAAATTCAATCCGTCACTCAAGGAAAAATCACATTGAAATAAAATATCATTTCATCAAGTAGAAGTTAGATTAAGGGATTCTGATGTTTGAGTACGTGCCTACAGAACATCAGGCTGTAGACATTCTATCAAAGGCATTACCAAAAGAAGCATTTGAAGGGCATCAAATGGCTCTGGGAAATTAAGTCGACTCCTAGAACATGAAAAAGTGTGGATGTTGGACACCCTTTCCCGGAGGTATGGTGTATTTTTTTCTAATGTTATAATATGTGTTCTTTTCCCTATTTCAAACCTAAAAAGAAATAACCTTTAGTTTTGTTGAAAAAGTGGTATAAATTGTACTATTAAAAGGGAGAAAATTTATTAGTCAAGAAACATGGATAAGTTGACAGGTGGAGCAATGAGAAAGGGGGAGTTGAAGCTATTAGGGAGAGTAGTGATGTAGGGGGAGTATTAAATCTAATGATTCTAGAGGTGATCAATTAAATGATACATATCATGATATCTAAGGTTCATGATGAAAGCAAAAATGTGGTGTTGGAATGGAATACAATGATTCATTGATGAACTTTTTATTATACTCTTGTTTCTCACACCGATCATTACCCATGTGGTATTAGAGTATATGTTAAGTAAATCATTGAACTATATTATAATCACAAGAAGCAAACACTAGAATAATATGGAAGAATATTTGATGAGATATCAAACTTTTAAAGTGTTGTCAATAAAACCAAAGGGGTAGATTATTGGGAAAAAATCCCTCAAGGTGTTTTCTTGGTATATTTTGGGTGTGACTATGTCTATTGAAAAATCCAGATGATTGAGAATTAGTATGGTTGATGTTTTCTGAAAGAATATGTTTAAAGTTGTGTAGTTTCCTTGTGTTTTCCAAATTTTGGACCTTATAATCATGAATTTTATTTTGGAAAAGGAAGGATTTTAGAAAAGGAGAGCAGTGTGTGAGGACCATGAAGGACTGTATGTGGACCAAGATGCATGGTAAGAGAACCATTTACATCAAACCTTTCATACGGAAGAAATGGTTTTTTGGAAGAAAAAACAATTCACAAGAAGGCTCACAGTATTCATAAGGCAGAAATGGTTTGGGGGATGGAATTCAGTTTGTGGGAAAGAGTAAACGATTTGAGAAGTCATGAAGGGAATTGTTAAAAAAAATGTAATGGTGATTCTAGACACTACGTAGGAAGATTGATGGTACGCGGACCGCGTATGGAAGAACAGTTCATGGGAGATGCGATATTCGGTGAATGCTATACCATATTGATGATTTTTTCAATCTCATATTGTCGGATATTATGGATCTATTTTCCTATATAAAGAGCTCTAATCCCATCATTATTAAGAGTGATTTTGATAAAACACCATCTTTGATCTGAGAATTTAGTGAAGTCCGAAAGTGGTTTACGAGGGGGAATTCTGTGAAGGAAAGTGGTTTGAGAGGAGGATTCTTCAAAGGGTGAAAGAGTTCACGGGAACAGTTTATGAAGGGTTTTTTGAGGCACTGTAACCCGTAAAAGAAAAGTTATACGAATTAGAGTCGGTCTGCAGTGGAGAACAGTCCATGCAAGATGAAGTTTGTAGAAGAAGTAATTCCCATATGCTGAGGTAGTTCATGTATGTAGGAAGTCTAGTACACAGAGGTAGTTTGAAAAGGTTGTACATAGGGGCAGTACATGGAAGAAGTGGTCTGTGAAGCATAGATGGTATGCGATGTAGCTCAGTTTTTGTAGGAAGCTAGGTACTTTTCTGAGGATTTATTAAGGTTTGTAAAGACCCAAAAATAGTTCACAAAAGTATTTTACGCTAACTAACATTACATGGAAAAGTGGATTTCATCTATGGGTGAAAAAGGAACTTCAATAGATCATCCATATATATTTTAGGATGAATGATTTCATTAAAATGATGGGACTTACATGTTCATAAACTGTTAGTGGATCCGTTCCCGGAGCAGTGAGCGAAGGAAGAGAAGGAAGGTGAACTTTCCCACCAGAAGTGAGCCAGGTGAAGTGACATATGGAGTGAACCTTGGGAATCTAGTCAGAAGACCCTAAACCTTTAAAGTAAGTGAGCCTGGGCATGGAATATATTTCCCAAACATTGTATTTTGGAAGTGATCCTTAGTGCATTTGGTACAATCGGTAGATCACAGTTGTATGATCCATGGATGTAGCCCAGTGAGGGTGAACCATGCTAAAATATATATGTCCCAGTATTTTATTTATTGTTTTAATTCTAGTGCATTATCATTAGATATAATTAGAAATGAGGTGATAAAAATTGACATTAAAGAGTATAAGAAGTGACCTTTATAATAAAGAGACCAAGATCCAGTGGGACAAGAAGAAGTTTGAAAAGAATATCTATACTCTGATTCTCCCCCTCTAAGTGTATCTAGGACCCTTTTGGACCTAAAAATTAATTTAAGATGAAAATATATAAATAAAGTACCTATCAATTGTATACATTCATTTATAATGTACTAGGCCTCCTCATTTAGTTTTCATGACCAAATGAATAGTTAACTGCATCAAAATAGTAAAATCAATGGAGTAAAGATCATCTCCAATGCAAAAAAGTGTCAATACAAATATATCTTGAAGGTTTTAAATATCAAATTTTTATAGAGTTTTCTCAAATAGTTTTTTTAATAATGTGAAAAATTTTAGTAGAACACTGGTAACCTCTTCAGGTAATAATGTACACAATCTCAATAGTAGTAACTATTATAAAAAAATCTGTGAATAACGACTTTTCAGTCTATATAAACTATGATTATTTAAGTCAACACACTTTGATATGTTACATGAATACCCATTAGATAACTTAACATGTTTTAAAATTTTACGGAATCAACATTTATTCCTATTTTTCATTGGAAAAATATCTAGAGTATACTTTCCAATCTCATCTAGACAAAGATATTATTTTTTTCATTGTTTGTAAGTCCTTACTATCATTGTGATAGCACTTTGATTTTCCACGCTCATTAAGATATTAAAATATCAAATTTTCACAAACATTCCTCTCAATATTCATAAGATCATGATTATGTTACAACAAATTTAATTCGCAATATGGAATCTTGAAGAATATATCTTTTTTCTTCCATTGTTTCATTCCAATTTCACTTGATTATGCACTTAGAACTTGTTTCCCAAAATAATTCAAATGAGGTACCATACAATTTCTTTTTCAAAATTTCCATGTTGTGTCAATATTTCAGAACCTGTCAAAACCTTTGGATGTGGTCTATGATCAATAGAATCGTTGAATTTTGGTTTGGTCAATTGGAATCTAAGAGATTCATCATGAAATCTTCGATGAAACAAGAAACACCATTTTTTACTATAAGGGAATCATTTGTTCTCAAAATAAAAGTTACAAATAGGATAATGTAAACCCATATAGGTGTTCTAACTAGACAAGTTACCATGTATAGGGAAGCCACTACTGGTCTAAATTAGATTAATGTAGATTTTGAACATTGTTCTAGAAGATTCTTCATATTTTTCAACTCCATTGTGTATAACTCCTACAATTCTTTAATTAGAGGCTAAATTTATACATCAATATCATTTATCAGAATTTTTTTCGTTGAATAATCCATGAAATCATAAAATGTTTTTGTTTCATTAAAATACACAAATTCAAGTTGTAAGGGATCAAAATAATCTTCAAATTCTATAACTAGTGCTTAAAGTCACAAATGGGTTGAATCCCCAAGTAGGAACTCCCAATCACAAATTATGAGGATCATATGATAAATATAGATGTATGAATCAAATGTATTCTGGGATTTTGAATCTATTTGATGTCACATTAATACATTGTAGTTATTATTTATATAATCTCACTTCATGCACTCAGTGGTTTGGGATGACATGAATAATCTTTGCAATTGTGGATTTTAAGGGAAGTAATGAAAAACCTTTGTAGGTGTATTTTTTTCATCTTCTTCATAGTAAAAGTTGACTCAGAATTCTAACATCACCATTGAATTTTATCTATTGGAAGAACATTTTTTTCAATCCTGTCTTTATGAATCATCTCTCCCATTAAGAATACGATCATTGGGACAAGATGGTATTTTTTTATAACTCAGAAGAAGATTGTTAACAGATTTTTTCATATCCTAAAAAGACTCAAGGATATTAGCTTCAATAAATTCATTACACAAATATTAAAATATCATGGAGATCACCATATTTTTAATTATACATCTGTATTTTATATGATATAAATTTATCTGAAAATAATGTTTTGAATATTTCAAAAATTCACTATACAGCTCTAGATTTCCATCATCAACTACATAATAAATCACTTTTTTATGCTTAGTGAAGTTCTATCCTATATTATTTTCCACATAATCAAGAGAAGGATTCAATGATATATTACAGGCTTTATCTGGTTGTCCTATAGTCCCAAAAACATCACTTGTAAAGTTACTATTTGTATCACCATCAACTGGTTGTTCTGATATGTTTTGATGATGATATTTTTGTCTTACAATGCCTAAAGAATCATTTATAAGGGTCTCCATTTAATTTTCCATTGTTGATGAATTTGGGAGCCCATTCTAATGATTTAAATCAGCGATCAAACATTATATAATGTTAGATTCTCTATGCCACATCCAATACAAAAGTTGAGTAGGTAATTTCATCAATATCAATTGTTCATAAACTTCAAATCTCTAAAACCATGTTCTAAATTTACATTTAGGACATGAAAATCTTATTATCCCATCAACAGATCGATTAGAAATTTAAGAATATACAAACACTTCCAATCCAATAACATACTGAGGTCTATTCCTCAGTAATGTGATCCAGCTTTTATCCATATATATCATAATGTTCCTACAATTTATTAAAAAAAATTAAAATATATAAGTATTACTAAGTAGGAAAACAGATAAATAGAAGTGAATAAAACACAACCTAATTAGTTATAACAAGATTCATACAAGTAATAAAAACGTAAATGTAAAAAAAGGAAATCAGTCACAGATAGTATTATGTAAAATATAAGTAAGAGAAAAATCATACAATCATTGAGAAACACAAAAAAATTCATCAATAAAAATCATCCCCTCATGGGATCACAAGACTCCGTGGGCATAAATATAGTCACATGAGTATCAATAGGGCCTCACACATTTATAAAACCATTTTTCTTAAAGTGTGAATCAGGATTTCATAAAGAGGTTCAGAGGCCAAGCCATTTGGACACCATTTGAAAACTACATTTCAAATTTTTTTTGAAAATCATTTATCAAAATTAAAATTGGAAACCTAGTTAGAAATATAAATTATTCCATAAAATCACCTTTAAAAAAATACATATTTAAAATTTTAAAGTTGATTAATAGAATGATGAATATATCATTAGCTTCAATACTAGATAAATAATATCAGTAAAATTCATTTATAATAGTGTTTTAACCATTCCATGAATTGAATAGCTAATGTTATATTAATTTTACCTAAATGGAGTTATATTTTTAGTATGATTCCTTTAAGAGAAAATACGATTTTTTTAATCATCAACAGAAGAAGGCTTTGTATTATACCTAAGGGAAAACATAATAATGTTTTTTTGTTAGTAAACAACGGTATTATCGTTTTCCCTACTCATGCCCATGCAACAATCTTAACATGGATCTTCACTGAATAGTTTATTCAGTAATATAAAATATTATCATAATGTAGTGATTTATATTTATCATTTTTCAATGTTTTCACATGGTAATTAATAATTTCTTGGATTCTGTTAGAATTTATAACATAGAATGATATTTCATTAAATTATCTTTCTTGTAACAAAATATTATATGATTTTTTGGAAATGGTATAAAAATATGTGGTATTGAGTATATCCCAATAAACAATGAAGATTTATCATCTAACATATCATACATTATTTTTTTCAACTAATATTATGATGAAATAATTTCTTAATAACAAATTTTTATCTTTTATCAGGAATCATAACATTAATTTTAAATTAAGTTTATTTTTTATTTTTTTAAAACCATTTAATGCCACATTTATAGATCAATATTTTTATTTCATGATCAATTTTGAAATTTTATTTTCCTATTAACAAATCCTATCCCACGATATTGATATTAAATCATCACCAAAACCATGTTATATTTTTGTTATTTTATTAATTTTTATATTTCATTTTTATCACCCTATGAATGATGAATTATAAGGCTATGCTGACTTAACAGGATAATAGAGGATTATTTACTAAAGAAAAGTATTAAAAACACCTATAAAATTGAAATGGGAAGGAATATGTTAATTAATAGAAGAATAAGATATATTAAAGTATGAACTTGATTCATAAGTCCTCATGGAATTTTTTATGGTAAGGGAACATTCGAATGATTATTGAATGAATAGAAAAACCATGTTTTGATTCATGATTTACATGTGATGGATGGTAGATTAAAATCTAGAATGTTTTAATTTTTTATAATCTTGTTTTTGGAATGGTGTTTCTTTAATTCTAGACAATGTTTTTGTTTTTATAGAGAATTTAGGAACATCCAAGCCAGTTTCAAGTGGATAAAATAGATAAATTTTGATCTCATCATGTTAGGGGTGATTGTTGGATATAATAAGGTCCCCTAAAAATAATTTTTTGTGTTGTTTTATATAGATAATTAAATAACTTTTATTATTAGAGATAAATCCATGGTATGTTATATTTATATTAATCTGGAATAGATTTATATGGTGTTAGTTTTTTCATTTGGTTACACTAGATTATAAATGTGTTAGTTTAATTAATTTAATAGATAATGTGTGAAATTTATCAAACTCATTTTTGTAACATAGTGGGGTGGTTATGGTCTTGTAAAACTAAAGAATCTGTATTTTAATAAAAATCATGATAAATAAAGAATTGAATCTAGTTTGAATAGTGTTTATGATTGTCAATGTCATTTCTTATCAAAGGGGGTTAGTTAATTGAGATTCAATTTAAAACAAATAAATTTTTATAAAATTGTATAAATTTAAAATTTTAGTGGTAAATCATATAATAATGATAAATATAGGATAATTTCATTAGATATAGTGTGCTTATCAACGTGATATTTTTTTGGGATCAATTCTATATAGCTTATATTGACAGCCTTCCAAGACTATTTATTAATTAAAATCAATCAAAACATCTTAAGTAACTTGATAGAGAAGAGAAAATAGTGATTCCATAAGTCATAGATAGATAGATTTCATGTATCCTTACCCCAATTAGATAGTTAACATTCTAATAAGAACTAGATGCATGATTTGTTAATTTTAAATATTACAACAACAATACAAAATGAAAACTAACATCCCAAATGTAACTCCCTGACCCCAGTTACCCCGAGTCAGTTCATTATTACATAACATTGGCATGATCACAAATGATCAAGTATCTAAAGACCAATTAGTTAGTAGTCTTGGAATCACTAGTCTCATTAATAAAGTTTACATTACATTATAAAATGAAATCTACAACAACATAGTACCCATAGTCCACACTCATATCCCCTCATACGATCTCTTAAGGTCATTAATAAAACACTTCTTCACACCGTGGAAAAAATAAAACATAGAAAGGGGTGAGCTCAGATTCCCAGTAAGGATAACAATATAGCCGAAAATTTCATAAATAAGCATAAACATTTAAGGCAATGTATAACCAAAAAAAGCCTTTTAAACTTTAACTTCAACATAATATGACAGAAATAAAATCAAATAATTCCATTTACTTATTCACATGTATATTTTGCTAGTCGAATAATCACATGCAATATCAATAACCACTTTCATAATGATGGAATGCATAATGCCAGACTGTCATAACCACATAGTCAAGGCCTTGTGCCAAGACTAAAAATAATATTTTGTCAAGGCCTTATTCCAAGACACTAGTTTGTCTCATGAGACCTACCGATGCATTGAGAAGCTATAGCGGGCTCCACCCTTCACTTATTATTTCCAATGCATTCCTCATATGAACAGGTTTAAACATAAAATAAACATTCGTATTAAAACTAGAATAATAAATGTCAATACTTTCTCCACAAACCATGGATTATATAAAAATAACACATACATAGTCAAACATATCAAAAACCTTCAATACAATATGGAAGTTTTGTATCATAATAAATCAACTTCGAATGAGCTTAAAATCCATCAAAGGATGTTGACATAGATGAAATAAAAACTATTTGAGAGAAGTATATATTTTTTTGAAATCATTTCAAATTAAAATAATTATAAAACAAAACATTTAATTTGAAAATATCCTTATAATATTGTTAGGGAAGCTTCGAAGATTTTATAACGGCAGAAAATAGCTGCACCCACCGTATAAGTTAAAAAAAGACATTATTACCTTAATTCTGTCAAAAAGGTTAAACAGAACCTTGTTTGGAAAATGACGGAAGAATTCCTTTATAAACATCTTATAAAAAGTCAACAAGGGTATAATTGAATTTAACCCATATTCTATAAAATATTAAGAATGATTTGAAATACATTTTTTAAGAAACAATGATGTGGATGATAAATAGGTCCCAGTTGATAATTACATTTAAACAACCTCGGATAATGAAGAGATTGTAAAATAAACCCTTACCTTGTACTTTTCCTTGGTTGAGGGTAGGTTAACCTATTTTATAACTATGAAATAATTGTTATTAAATTATACAAGAATCATATACATTAATATGATATCATATATGATCTTTTAACATTGCTTTGTAAATAAAATCTTAGTATTATCGTCGTTTGAGGTGTTAACTTTCTCATTTTATTTTATATGTTTTGTTACGTAATCTATGTTTGTTATGGATAGGTAGTATATTATTCATATAATGAATGATATCATGTACTTAAACATTTTTTTAATCATCAAATGAAATTTAGTCTTGAATGGATACGATGGGTAATGAATCTCATCGCGTTCGTGGAGACGACAATCTGTACGTTCACACGAGCGACAATATCATTATTTTGATATTGACATAATATATAATTGGGTGGTATATCATATATATAGAATAATTATCATTTTATATTTATTATTTACATTAATTACACATCATTATTATATCCATCCAAATAATAATGTATTGAATAACAATTAGACCACAACGTGGAGACGGTAGTCCGTACGTACGCACGCATGGAGACATGTCATTCAAAGGATGAATATAATACTGAATATGGTTGTACCATATTTATAATAACATTACAGTATATAAATTATACTGGAGTTATTATTTTTATAATGTAAATAACAAATAAAGAAGAAGTTTAAGAAGAAAGGATCTTAAAAGAAGGTAGTGAAAACATTACCTCTTCTTTGGGTTCTTCCTTTTGATTTGATCAAAAGGGATCCTTAGGTTTACATTCTAATCAAACTAAGGCCTCTATGTCGAAGTTAGGGAATTTTATAGAATATTTGTGCCAGGTTTGGTCGATCAAAAAGGCTTTTATGGTGTGAATTAGAGAGAAGGGGGAGTTCCTTTTTATAAGAGGGGTGAGAGGCACCTTTGGAAAAGCTAGAAATATTATTTTATAATAAATTCATATTCAGTTTCTAATGGCTCCAAAGTGAATTATTTAAATGTCAACGTGGGTATGGGTCTCAATCCTTTCAACCAATATATTTTATAAAGGTTTGGGTCACTATATTAACCTTATCATTTATATTCAACTCTTAGTTAAATAGTTTGACATTTACCATGTCTCTTTGTATTTTTATATTATATAGTTAATAAACTTACTATATATCTCCAAGCGACCCAAAAGTGGTCCATTAATGATATACATATCATTATATAAGTTCTTTGGCCGAACCTTATATTTTTAGTAATAGAAATCAATTAATAATATAATATTTGTTTTAAAAACGCTTTTATGTCAATTTTGACACTATTGGGTATTTAGTTTTTGATAATTTCATAACAGCATTATTACTTCGAAAAAAATATATATAACCAATCCTAAGATGTCATATTAACCTATAAAATTAGTGGAATTCATAAAAAGTCTCAAATTATATTTATTTTGATATTTATAATATAATTTATTTTAATATATCATTATTTAGGTAATTACTCCATCACCATTGTGTCATAAATAAAATAATTTATTTAATGTCTAAAAATTATAATTAAAATACCATTATTTAGGAAATATTTTAGATTTCTAATAAATATTTGTAATCTAATTTATCTTATTTATAACCCTATATTAAAAATGTTTTAGTTATTAAACATTGATTTAAACTCTTTTAACTCTTCTTTGAATTAAATAATAATAAATGTCCTATTCTAATCCAAGTGGACCTAAATGATAATATTTTATTCCTAAGTTGTTTTTGGTCGAGATAAACCTGTCCAATAGAATGAGGACATGTGTTAGGGTAATATTAATATCATTTTTACCTTTAATTACCCTATTTAGTTTTGTTCATGGTAAATAAAAGTAAAAAGTTACTATTCATCAAAAATTATTGTTATCTTATTGAACCACATTTTAATCCTTGATATTAACCATGTCTCTTGGATTTTTGAAATTCCACTCACAGAAGCGGTAAAATTATGTTTTATGTAAATTTCCAAATTCTTCTAGGAAGTGGTTAAAAGACGGTGGAAAGTTTAATAAAATTTTTATATATCTAAAATTATTGTAAACTAACTCCAATTAATTACATTGAACTTATATAGGTATTACGTATCTATTTTGACCTTAATTAAATTTAAATAAAATAAATAATTATTTAAATGAAAATTCAGTTTTAAACTATAACTCCGTGTTTCTTCACTATTCATTAAAAAATTAATGTTTTTAGAAAAGTACAAAAAATTCACCCTAAGCTAATTTGGATATTTAGAATCCAAAAATGAATTTTATTTTGAAAGATAAAATTTATAAAATTTCAAAAAGTGGGTGTTACTATTCATAACAGCTAGTTTGATTGGTTGTGGTGTGTGTTAGAACTCGAAGTTACGTACAACACACTCTACTGTATTATTCAAAGAGAAGTGTACTATGGAAGCTTGGGGTGTTACATTCTCCCCTCCTTCAAATAATTTTGTCCTCGAATTTCTAGAATACTACCACATGAAAAGAATCAGGTGATTCGTCATTATAAGTTTCTCAGGTTCCCACGTTGCCTCTTTCATTTTATGGTTTCTCCATAGAAATTTTACCAGAGGAGTTGTCCGGTTTCTGAACACTTGTTCTCTTATATCAACAATCCTGATGGGATCTTCGCAATAAGATAGATCAGGTTCCAGTTCTAATTCCTCGTAAGTGAGTACATGCGTTGGGTCAGGGATGTATTTTCTCAACAGTGATACATGGAACACATCGTGAACTTTGGAGAGACTTGGCGACATTCCCAAACGATAATCTACAGCCCCAATTCATTCTAGAATTTCGAAAGTTCCAATGTACCTGGAACTCAATTTATCTTTTTACCGAAACGTATAACTCCCTTCCATGGAGATACCTTCAAGAAAACATGATCTCCTACCTGAAATTCCAAATCCTTCCTTCAGTTGTCAGCATAGCTGTTCTACCTACTTTGAGCTTCTTTGATGTGGTTTTGGATTACCTTTACCTTTTCCATCGTTTACTCCACCAGTTCTAGGCCTACATGTTTTCTTTCCCCAACATCATCCCAACAGGTTGGTGTGCGACATCCCTTTATGTATAACACTTCATATGATGCCATCTAAATATTTGAATGGAAGCTATTGTTATAGGAAAATTCTACCAGAGGTAAATATTGATCCCACATACCCTGAAAGTCAAGTGAGCAAGATCTCAACATGTCTTCTAAGGTTTGAATAGTCTGTTCTGATTTTCCTTCTGTTTGAGGGTGGTAGGTAGTGCTAAAAAAAGTTCATTATCCAAGGACTTTTGAAGACTCTTCAAGAATCTTTAATTAAAATGGGGATCACGATCAGAAACAATCGATAGGGGTACTCCATGAAGTCTCACAACTACATTAATATATAGTCTTGCTAGACGTTCAAGTGGTAGATCTTCTCTTATAACAAGAAAATGTGCTGACTTGGTAAGAAGATAAACATTGACCCATATTGCATCATTCCTTCTAGGAGTCTTTGGTAGTCCCATGACAAAGTCCATCATTATATTATCCCATTTCCACTCAGGTAGGGGAATAGGTTACATGACTCCTCCGGGCTGTTGGCTTCCAGCTTTCACTTGTTGAAAAACCATACATCTTGACACAAAATCAGCAGTCTCCCTCTTCACGTTGTCCCACCAAAAATGTTCCTTTAAATATCTATACATTTTAGTGCTCCCAGGGTGTATAGAGAAATTGGAACTATGAGCATCGTCCAACAATTTGTTTTTTAGATCAGGTATATCGAGAACACAAAGTCTCTTCCCAAATTTCAAAATTCCATCTTCATACACAAAGTCACTCAATCTACCATCATTCACAACATTAATCTTCTTTTGAAAATCTTCATCATCGGTCTAAGAACTCTTTATCCTTTCTTGTAAAGATGGTTTGGCAACCATTTGAAAAATCATTAATGTTTCACCTTCCATGGTTATTCCCATATACAACTTTACTAGATCCATGAAAATAAAAACCCTCTCAATTCTCATCTTGTTCAAAAATCCATGATCTTTTCTACTCAAAGCATATACCACCTTATTTTACTTCCCCGGGTGGTAGTGTATCGTGCAATCATAATCCTTGAGTAGTTCAAGCCATCGCCTTTGTCTCATGTTGAGTTCTTTCTGTGAGAAAATATACTTCAAACACTTGTGATCAATATAAATCTCACATTTTTCACCATAGAGATAATGTCTCCCTATCTTCAAAGAAAAGATTACAGTAGCTAACTCAAGAACATGAGTAGGATAGTTTTGCAAATGAATTTTTAGCTGTCGTGATGCATAGGCAATAACTCTATCATTCTGCATAAGGACAGAACCAAGTCCTTTCTTCGATGCATCACTATAAATAATGTACCCATAATTCTCTAATAGTAGAGTCAATATAGGGACATTGACTAATCTTCTCTTAAGTTCTTCAAAACATTCTTCACGCTCTTTTTTCCACACAAATTTAACCCCTTTACATGTGATCTTTGTTAATGGGTTAACCAACCGGGAAAAATTTTGGACGAAATGTCGATAATAACCTGCTAAACCAATAAAACCACGTACCTCAGTTATAATCATCTATTATGGCCATTATTTGATTTCCTTGGTCTTATAAGGATCAATAGAGATTCCATCTTTGGAGATAATATGGCCAAGAAAAGAGATCTCCTGATGCCAGAATTCACACTTGCAAAAATTCCCATATAATTCATGTCTTCTAGAGTCTTCAGGATAATGCGCAAGTGATTTTCATGGGATTAATAGCTTTTGGAATATACAAAGATATCATCAATAAATACCACTTAAATATCATCGAGATATTCCTTGAAAACTATGTTCATTAGATCCATGAAAATAGAGGGTGCATTAGTCAACCCAAAGGCATTACTGTAAACTCGTAATGCCCATGACTAGTTAGAAATGCTGTTTTCGGAATGTCTTCCTTCTTCACACACAACTGATGGTATCCAGATCGAAGGTAAATCTTTGAAAAGTATTGAGATCCATGTAGTTGGTCAAATAAATCATCAATACGAGGTAGAGGGTACTTTTTCTTTATTGTTATAGCATTGATCTCCCTGTAGTCGATACATAACCTCATAGATCCATCTTTCTTCTTAACAAAAAGAACAGGGGATCCCCATGGAGAAACAATAGGGAGAATAAATCCTTTATTAGTCAATTCCTCTAGTTGTTTATTTAGTTCCACTAATTCCACAGTGGCCATTCTATAAGGGGTCATCGATATGGGCCTTGATCCAGGAATTAAATCAATGGAAAACTCAATTTCTCATTTTGGAGGATGTCCAGGTAAATCTTCTCGAAACACATCAACATATTCTCTCACAATAGGTACATCCTCTATTAGAACATTCCTTTCCTTACCCATAGTCATTTTAATCTATTCCTCCCCAATAATTGTATTTAGTTGAGCTACTGAGGTAGGATCTAGAAAAGAATTAGGTGAGGAGGATTTTGCTCTAAAGATAAGGTTTTCCTTATCATCATCATAAAAAATTGTAACCTCATTCTTCTTACAATAAATATTTGCATCATGGTCCGAAATCCAATCCATACCGAGGATTATAACAAACTCATTCATAGGTATGACGATGAGATCAACAGATAAGGAACATTTATGTGCTCTAATGGGTGCTGATTCTCAAATCATTGTTGCAATGATACTTCCCTTAGGAGTTTTAACTGACAACTCCCTTATTAAATAAAATTGGAAATATCTAATTTTCTTAGAAAACTGGAAAGATATGAAAGAATGCGATGATCCAAAATCAAATAAAGCATTGGCTAAACTTGAGGAAACCATTAAATTACCTACCACCACGTCTTTCAGAGCTTCTACCTGAGCAGTAGTGATAGCATAATCTTGGACTTGATCCCATGGCCTTTTATGAGGTATGTTTTACTAATGTTTAGGACATTCATTTGCATAATTCCCCATATCCCTGCAATTGTAGCACTGAACATCGGTAGCTTCTTTCTTCCCCTTGCAATCACGAGTGTGGTGGCCTTTTTCACCACACTTGTAACAGACTCCCATTCCTTTCAAGAAAGTACCGGGGCGTTTCTTCCCACATTTACTGCAGGATGGATATTAAACTATTCCTTTTTCCCATTATTTCCATTTCCAGAGTGATCAACAGATCTATTCTTCCCTTGCTTTTCTTTAAAGTAGTAAGACATAGAGAATTTTTTTTCTATCTTGATAGCACATGAGACAATATCTTCGTACGACGAGAAGGATTGTGACACTAATTCTTGATGAATAAATGGTTTTAACCCATTAAATAAATGATCAATCTTACTTATTGTGTTACATATATAATCTAAAGCATACCTTTCTATCCTTGTAAAGTTAGCCTCATACTTTGTGATATTCTCATCCTCCTTTTATCTCATACTCAGAAATTGCCTTTCCATATCTACTCGATGGTCATGAGGAAAGTATTTTTCTATGAAAACCTCTTTGAACTCCCTCCATTCCATATTTGATACTTCAGAATATTCCTTCGTGTCTTGATTCAATGGCCACCATTGATCAGCATCTCCAGTGAGGTGGTAAACTTCCATGATAACGTTTTCCCTTTCACTACTCCCCAAGGCATGGAATATTTTTTCTAAGGAATTTATCCATTTCTCAGCTACTAAGGGATTTGTACTCCCATTGAATGTTGGTGGTTGTTTCCTCATGAAGAGATATAACATTGATCCTCCACGTTGTGGATCAGGGTGCTCTATATGGGTAAGGTTATTATTCATAACCTGAGCGAGTTGTCCCGGTATGGTGAATAGCTGATCAGCACCAGTTGAATCACCAAATCCACTATAATTATCTTAAGCAGGAGGGAAATACCTACATTGAGTGTGTGCATTTATATGGTTTCCATTCCTTCCACTAGGCTCTATTTCTAAAAAATGGAATAAACTAGATTAGTTTGTGAATCAAAATACATAATTTCATACTTGTAAAACACTTAACATAATTTGAACTATTTTTGGATATAATCCATAATCATAAAAAATGTTTTCTTTGAGGAAGTATATACTCATAAACCCTTTATAATCTTTTTTAAGAAAATGATAATTATCCTAATAATATCCTCTGGGTGTTTCGTAACTAAGAGTGCAGCAAGGGCCGTTGTTGTGCACCAGTTCCTGTTCGAGTCTAGCTCAAAGTAGTGTTTTTGGGTTTTACCCCTAGGTACATTTGTGCCAGATCCGCCTCTACCTGCTCATATCTAGAAAAAGATGTATTTCTCAAAAAACTCACAAAATATCCACCATACCCAAATTCTAGGAAGTTCTTCTATACTAATCCTTAAATTCCATCTTAGGTTTATGTGCTATAATCAGAGTTTATCTAAATCTAGCTCCAAAGGTTTGTACTAAACTTCATCTGATATCAACTGTGATGCCCTGAACCCAGTTACCTAGAGTCAGTTCATTATTACATAACATTGAATTGATCACAAAATATCAAGTCTTGACATACCGATTAGTTAAGTAGCCTTGGAATCACTAG
Source organism: Viscum album (assembly GCA_963277665.1). Taxonomy (NCBI): domain Eukaryota; kingdom Viridiplantae; phylum Streptophyta; class Magnoliopsida; order Santalales; family Viscaceae; genus Viscum; species Viscum album. Next base: position 580,601,165 of record OY728130.1, on the reverse strand, counting down.
ATAGATTCATAAAGTTTACATTACATCATAAAATGTAAACTTAAATAACATAGTCTCCATAGTACACACTCATATCACCTCATACTATCCCTACAGGTCATTAATAAAAGACTTCTTCACATCCTGGAAAAAATATAACATAGAAAAGGGTGAGTTCAGATGCCCAGTAAGGATAACAATATAGCAGAAACTTTCATAAATAAGCATTAACATTTAAGGAAATGTATAACTAAAACAAAATCCTTTTAAACTTGAAATTTAGTATAATATGACATAAATAATAAGAAATAATGCCATTTACTTATTCACATGGATATTATACTAGTTGAATAATCACATGCAATATTAATAACCACTTTCATAATGATGGAATACATAATGCCAGAATGTCATAACCACATAGTCAAGGCCTTGTGCCAATACTACAAATAATATTTTTTCAAGGCCTTATTCCAAGACACTAGTTTGTCTCATGAGACCTATCTATGCAGTGAGGAGCTATAGCGGGCTCCACCCGTCACTTATTAAGTCCAATGCATTCCTCATATGAATGTGTTTAAACCTAACATAAACATTCGTATTAAAACTAGCATATGAAATGTCAATATTTTCTCCATAAACCATGAATGGTATAAAAATAACACATATATAGTCCAAAATATCAAAAAACCTTCAATACAATATGGAAGTTTTGTATCATAGTAAATAAACTTCAAATAATCTTAAAATCCATCAAAGGATATTGACATAGATGAAATCAAATCTATTTGAGAGAAATATCTCTTTTTTTGAAATCATTTAAAAGTAATATAACTATAAAATAAAACATTTACTTTGAAAATATCCCTATAATATTCTAAGGGATGATTCGAAGATTTTATAATGATGAAAAATAGGTGCACCCGCCGTATAAGTTAAAAAAAGACATTCTTACCTTAATTCTGTTGAAAAGGTTAAAATGGAACTTGTTTGGAAAAAGAAGAAAAGATTCCTTTATAAACATCTTATAAAAAGTCAAAAAGGGTATAAATGACTTTAACCCATAGTCTATAAAATTGTAAGAATTATTTGAAATACATTTTTAAGAAACATGGATGTGGATGATTAAGAGGTCCCGGTAGATAATTATGTATAAAAAACCTTAGATAATGAAGAGATTGTGAAATAAACCCTTACCTTGTAATTTTACTTCGTTGAGGGTAGGTTAACCTCCTGAATAATAGTGAAATAATAGTTATTAAATTATACAAGAATCATATACATTAATATGATATCATATGTGATATTTTAACATTGCTTTGTAAATAATATCTTAGTATTATCGTCGTTTCAGGTGTTAACTTACTCGTTTTTTATATGTTTTATTACATAAGACGTGTTTTTTATGGATAGGTTGTATATTATTCATATATATAATGATATAAAGTCCTTAACCATTATTTTTAATCATCAAATGAAATTTATTCTTGAATGGATATGATGGAGAATGAATCTCATCACGTTCATGGAGACGGTAATCCGTACGTATGCACGAGCGACAATATCATTCTTTTGATATTAACATAATATATAATTGTATGGTATATCATATATAAAGAATAATTATCATGTTATATTTATTATTTACATCAATTAAACATCATTATTATACCCATCCAAATAATAATGTATTGAATAATAATTACACCACGACGTGGAGACGGTAGGCCATACGTACGCACGTATGGTGACATGTCATTCAAAGGATGGATAGAATAATTAATATGGTTGTACTAAATTTATAATAACATAATAGTATATAAATGATACTGGATTTATTATTTTATAATGGAAATAACAATGAAAGAAGATGTTGAAGAACAAAGGAACTTGAAAGAGGGTTGTGTAAACATTACCTCTTAACCAGGTTCTTCCTTTTGATTTGATCAAAAGGGCTCTTTAGGTTGGCTCTCATATCCAACTAAGGCCTCTAGGTCAATGTGAAGGAATTTTAGAGTATATTTGGGCAGGGGTTGGTCGAGGCAAAAGGCTTTGAATGTGTGAATTAGAGATAAGGGGGAGTTCCCTTAAATAAGAGGGGTGAGGGGCACCTTTGGAAAAGTTAGAAATATTATTTTATAATAAATTCATATTTGGTTTCTAATGGATCAAAAGTATATTATTTAAAGTTCATGGTGGGGATGGGTCTAAATCCTTCGACCAATAGATTTTAGATAGTTTTGGGTCACTATATTAACCTTATCATTTATATTTAACTCTTAATTAAATAGTTTGACATTTACCATATCTCTTTGTATTTTTATATTATATAGTAAATAAACTTACTATATACCTCCAAGAGACTCCCACGTGGTCCATTAATGACAAAAATATCATTATTTAGTCCTTTGTCCTAACCTTAGATATTTAGGAATATAATTTCAATTAATAATATAATATTTGTTTTAAAAAGTCTTTCATGTCAATTTTGACACTATTGGGTACTTTGTTTTTGATAATTTCATTACAGCATTATTACTTCAAAAAAATTTATATAACCAATAATAATATGTCATATTAACCTAGAAAATTAGTATAATTCATAAAAAGTCTCAAATTACATTTATTTTGATATTTACAATATCAATTATTTTAATATTTCATTAATTAGGAAATTACTGCATCACCATTGTGTCATAAATAAATTAAATTATTTGATGTCTAAAAATTATAAATAAAAAACCATTATTTAGGAAATATTTTTATATTTATAATGAATATTTATAATCTAATTTATCTTATGAATAACCCTATATTAAGAATGTTTTAGTTATTAATCTTTGATTTTAACTCTTTTAACTCTTCTTTGAATGAAATTATAATAAATGTCCTAATCTAATCCAAGTGGACCTAACTAATAATATTCAATTCTTAAGGTTGTTTTTGGTCGAGATACACTTTTCTAATAGATTTAGGACATGTGTTATGGTAATATTAATATCATTTTTACCTTTAATTACCCTATTTACTTTTAACCATGGTAAATAAAAGTAAAAAGTTACTATTCACAAAAAATTATTTTTATCTTATTGAACCACATTTTACTTCTTGATATTAACCGTGTCTCTCTGATTTTTGAAATTCCACTCACAAAAGTGGTAAAGTTAAGTTTTATATGAATTTCCAATTTTTTCTAGGAAGTGGGTAAAAGATGGTGGAATGTTCAATTAAACTTTTATATATCTAAAATTATTCTAAACTAACTCCAATGAATTACATTGAACTTATATAGGTATTATGTATCTATTTTGACCTTAATTAAATTTAAATAAAATAAATAATTATTTAAATAAGAATTCGGTTTTAAACTATAACTTAGTGTTTTTTCACTTTTCATAAAAAATTGAATGTTTTCAAACAAATACCAAAAATTCACCCTAAGCTAATTTCGATATGCCGAATCCAAAAAATGAGGTCCATTTTGAAAGATAAAATTTATAAAACTTCAAAAAGTGGGTCATAACGGTTAGTTTGATTTGTTGTGGTGTGTGTTAGAACTCGGAGTTGTGTACAACACACGGTACTGTATTATTCAAAGAGAAGTGTACCGTGGAGGCTTGGGAAGTTACACCAAATGTATAAAAACAACAAGCTTCACACTAGCTAAAATATAATTAGCACAATTGAAAATAATTATACATAATAGCATCTGGACTAACTCACAATGTATATTTAATAAATTATTAGCCTCTAATAACTAATAAGAACAGAACCACCTGATGTGTTTAGTAAAATACAAGAACCTAAACTAAAGCATGAATATTACGCTCATACTTTGAGACCCAGGTGATGTATACAAGTAGAAGACTTCACAATCGAGCCAATAAACGACCTCCTCTTCCTTGAAAACAAAAAACCACATCATTTGAGATTCCAAAAACCTTAATCTAGACCCAAACATTGGTTATAGGGGAAATGGAAAAAGGGAGAAGAAAAATATGGCTTACCACTGGGGGAGTTAGGAGAGAAGGGGGTTAGAGAGGATGGCTCATGGGAGAAGGTTTGGGTGATGGATCAGGGGGATCAGGGGTGACCACAACTCTGGTGATCAAGGGAGATGGCTTGAGGGAGGGTGAGGGTGATGGATCATGTGATGTTAATGTAGGGGACGATGACTCATGGGGTATAATGGTGACTACAACGCCGATGATAGATTGAGGGGCTCAGGGTCGAAGGGATTGGGTGATACCCGAGCACCGGTGAGGGGGAACCACCATGGGAAAGGGCCCGGGATTGGGGGGGGGGGTGGGGTGGGGGATAAGATATTTGTTTTCAATAAATAGATAATATTTTGCAGAGGATTTTATAAAACTGCTGATAAATCATTTAAATTTTATAGCACCAGTTTATTAAACTCATTATAAAAGACCACCGCTAATCAATAAATTTAGTGTATTGAAAGTAACATTGTGGATATCTATGATGGGGTGTTAAACCATTCTTATCTTGGCCTTCTCCATTGAAGGTATTTGAATATTTTTGGATTTGGGTAGATGTTTCTATGATCTTTCATTATTCTAAAATTCTTTAAATTTTTGGTTTTTTAAATTTATTTCTTATGAAATTATAATTAAATAAAAAATCCTTTAGAATATTTCAATGTTTTTTTTATAATTTTTATTCTTGGAATACGGGGTTTTCAATATTAATTTCAACTGTTTTTTCAGAGCTAAGTATTTTCCTACGCAAAAAATTTGTGAAAATTACTAATAAGATTGTACAAATATTTTAATAGAAAATGTGGCACTTTATCCCAATTTAGTCTTTTAATTAAGTAAAACCATGTTTTAATGATTTTGTAGGATAAATAGTTTTGTACTATTTCTATGAAATTTTATTGTAAGGTTTTAAAAGAATACATTTTTCTAAAACACACAGCGATTTAACATTAAAAGTTAGGTTTATTTTAAAGGCCATTTTTTACTTTATAATGTAAATTGTGTGATGAATGAGAGACCCTCATTTGTGACCATTTGTTATTTTATACCATTAATGTATTTTTTTGTTATATTTTGGTTTCCTGACGTGAAAAGGGGATGCTTCATGAAAGAGTGTTAGAGGCATGGTGAGAGGGATTTTTTTTAATTATTAATATATTTTTGGTCATTTTTTGATTGATTTCTTACCTCCACTTTATTTTTTTCCTTGAAACATGGGTAACTAAGTTTGAGGTATTGGTTTATTCTACACATTACTGGAGAACACAATATCTACAGTCCCCTAGTTTTTCATTAGGTTAGGGATAAGGCGTTACCCCGAGGATTCATGTCGGGAAAATATTCTAGATTTTATTATGCTTTGGATGAAAAATAGTTAGTAGTTGGTCCTTGTTTATTACAGATCTAAATGAATATTCTCACATTAAGAACTTAGGTGTATCCAAATCCACTTTTTCCTTGATTGGTGGTTTTAAGTAGGGGACTCCCATTACATGTTGTTTACATCCCCTACTACTTGTTTTTAGTGTTTCACCATATACTTTATTATTGTTAATTATATCACATTCCTTGGTTATAATGGTTCCTATTAGGTTATCTTTTATTCATTAATGGATGTTTTAATTTTATAAATGAATTTTAAATGTGTTTTTTAGAATCTATTTTCAAATAAGATAGATAAATATTTCTATTGATGAGATTTTTCGAAAGGTGTTGAAAAATCGAAGAAGGCTTGTTTGGTTTTTCATAAAGTCAAAAACCCTATTTTTAAAGTTTTCAATAAATTAACTATATTTTAATAGTTATTTTTCATATGTTTATATAAAAATGAGTAACTATTTTCTTATAGAAAATGGCATGAAGTTTAGGTTCTTTTATATTATTAAAACCAAAAATCCACATTTTCTATTATATTTCAAACTAGAATTTACTAATTAATTTAGAAAGGTAATGCATAGTCTCCTTGGTGAGATCCCACAAATATTGATAGCTCAAAACATATATACACACTTGTGTCTATGTATTCAAATATCATGTTTCATACAGGTTCTAAGTTTTGTGTTCTGATTGATTACCATTTTACTAGGCCACTGATGGTCATATTGGGATATGTTTGCTGACCATAGGTTGTATGGATGTACTCTTGAAGTACTATTTGATTTTTTTTATTTTGGGATAATCTATGTATCAAAAAATCCATCAAAATTTTCCTAGTATTTGGTTTCCTTTTATTTCACCCTATTATGTATTTATGTTGGTTGATACTTATATATTAATTTAAACGAGTTGATTCATTTTTGTTAGATTGGACTAATTTAGTTTTTTGTTTACTTTATATTTTTCATGGGTTTCCAATTTATAGATGTTTAATTTTGGGTTTTCAGTTATAATTTACTTCCTTGTTTACATTGATCTGTGGGTCAAATTGTCCCCAAGTTGTTTTTATTTGATTACATGGTGATTGTTTAAGGTCTGGGGAGATATGGAATACCCTTCAGACCTTATTACAGGCTGACCTAGATGATGATTTAGGTTGAATTGGGTTAGTTGATGAAAAAATATGTATTAAAGTACCATATTTTTATTTGGGATACATCTTGGTAGCAAGGATATATGACTATCAGAACTCTAGAGGTTCTTGTAGTAAGAATCTAGTAAGATCTTTATCATTCATATCCTTGATATACCATGTCAATTTGGATTAGATTAATATATTTTGATTTATTTATTGATAAATTTTTATGTATTTTTATGTAGGAAATTGGTTTTTGAATTATCAATGAGTTTTGAAAGTGATTTTTGTAGTTTCCTTGAGCTCTAATGTTGAGATTAATATAGGAACTAGAGTTTCACAGTTATCCCATATGGTCTCTCCAATTGTGTAGAGGCCTTGAAAAATATTTGGAGGAATAAACCATTTTATAACATAATTGGTGCATGAATTGATAAACCATGTGTCCAAACCATGTATAATTTTTTATCTCTTCTGTATTTATAGTTTCAACCTCTCTTGGTTCTATATTACTCTTAATGTGAACTCTACTTATAGGATATGAATTAATGATGTTTTAATGATATTTTTATGTTGTTTAAATGAAATTTAGTTCAATTTTTGGTGATATATTTTTCTTATGCATGCTTTTATAAAGGTGTTTTTTTGGTAAAATGATATAATTTCATAATATGTTTAATTTCAAAGATAGTTTAGTAGGTTGTTTGATAAATAATTTCATTATAATTCATAGGGTATTTTATAAAGTTATTGTTTTCATATTTGTATTTGGAGATCATTTCAAAGTGGAATATATTTATTATATATATATATTTAAATGGTTACATTTAATTTATAAGTGATTTTAAATTGTAATATAGTTTTGGATTGATTTCATTTTGTATTTAAATGAAGTGTGATTGTTTATCAAAGAATGATTTTTTTACAAGAGGTGATTGTTTTTAAAAAGTGTGCCTTGTTAAAATGGATTTTAATAACATTTATTAGGTGTTGTTTATTTTAAAGAATAGAATTATCTTATGCATGTTTGATAGGTTTTTCTTAGTATGTTTAATATGAGTTAAATACTCCCTAATTGAAAATGAGACTATTTTGTTTGAATTTTGGGGCCTGAATTGATTAAATCCATGTTGCATATTATTTTTGAAATTATCCAGAAAAAGGATAAGAGTGAAATTAAAATTCCCATATCCAATGATGATTCTATAAGTAATCTATCTTATCACACTGAGAAGATCCCTTTTGTGCTACACTATACCTATAATATAAAAATATATGTGGAATCAGAACCTTCTATATTCTCAGAACATACCTGAAACGTCTTGAATCAAGATCCACCTTTGTTATGTGGATATCAATGTTTCAATGAAGTGGTGGAGTGAAAAGAAAGGATTTATGGGAACCTCAATTCTCTTAAGTCTCCTGAATCCTCAAGGGTGGCAGAAACTACAATATTTCTCATTTAATCATGATGGGTGTGATGGGAGTCTATAACCCCTTTTCATTCTCATGATTATATTTCATGGGAGTTATTAAAAATGATTTTCATATGGTGGTTCTATCCAAAAGATGTAGCGGATGGGAAATCTATTAAGTTTTTGATCCTTCTCTAAGGTGAATGAATGATGAAAGAGTTTTCCAATAATTTTTCGGATTTTGTGGTCATATCTCTCAAGTTAGTAATCCAAAATTTCATGAAATATAAGTTATTTGGAGGTAGTATTTTCTTATTCTTTAGAATAGCTATACTTAGATTTGGCCTCACACCCTTAAAGAGGGGGTTGAAAATTCCATTTAGGTGTAATCTTATTAGGCAAAACAACTGGTGAAGAGCGATACCTCAGTTCTACCCTGTAATGCCGAAAGAAATTTAACTGATGTAGGGTGTAAGTTTGATGATACCAATTAAAAAGTTAAAGGTGATAAGGGTTATTATTTTTGGGACCCAAGTATTTCTCCAAATTATACTATACCTATTTTGTGATTTCAGTGTGGGGGATCTAGGGAACTCTCTGCCTTCTTACTATTTATCTTCAACGAACTGTAAATTTTTACCCATTTATGTCATCTTAAAATGTTTTGTAAGTTAGTTTATGAGAATAAGGGTTTCAAATAATCTAGTTTTGGGGTAATTATCTATTTACTTGACTAATTTTGATGTATTAGTATTTGATTAATTTTTTTAGGTAATCCTTATTGGATGGTTTTTTGGGTTCCCTTATTGTAGTTTTTTCATGTTGTTCATTTTTTGTTAGAATGTTATTGATGATATCGATGATTCTTATGGGATCATTTTTTATGATTTTATGGATGTTTTTTTGGGTTAAATATCTTTTGGGATTTGATTAATTCATTTTGGGGCTATATTTATTGGTTTGTGGATGCTTTTCTATTCTCAAGTGCTATATAGATAAGATGTGTGTGAAAATTAATATTATCCTTATAGGGAGTTTACCATTTGGGTTAGCATTTTATATTAATTATAAATGGTGTGGAGATTTATATTACAAGGACCCAACCTTAAAACATTACATAATCTTGAATTAAATGAATAATTCAAATTGAGGATCTTTTCTGGTTTAGAGTTTAGTGAATTAGTCCATAACTATTACATTACATATCAAAAATTACTAAGTATACACTTCTACTCATTTTCCATTTTTTTTCAAAAAATAAAAACTCTTAAAAAAAGACTATTGTATAGTTCCATGTTTTAGATAGCATGACTTTTCCTTTATCTGATCCTTGACCCTATTCATCTTTAAGTCTTGTGAAAAACAATTCAAAACTTGGGACGAGCATAAAACATCAGTAAGGGTTATAAAAAAAGAAATAAAACATTAGTTCACTAATAAATAAATAACATAATCTCTTTGACATACCTCATGAAATCATAAGATTTATGAAGAACACATAGTAATCACAAATAATAAAGGTAACTTGTGGAATCCATAACATACTTATATTTTAGCTTTCACAGATATGTAGGGAGTTACACTTGGAATAACCATCACAGTATGTTCCCTAAATATATTTGGAGAAACATTCACATTTAAGGAATCCATAGATTAAATAATACATAAAACAAGTATCAAGGGACGATAAAATTTCCCCATTTCAATCACAATATATCATTTAAATATATTGACAGAAAAAATCCATTATCAAAACCATTTTCAATACCAAAATATGTAAAATAGTATATGGTATTTATACATATTTTTAAAATATTACAACTTGTTATGGAAGCCATAGATTAAATAATAATCGTAGCGGCAGAAAATTTCGTTGTCATCACTTACATTAAAAAGAAACATTCCATTTTGTCGTTTAGTAAAATTCTACATAGATAAATATTCCATTTGAATAAAATGAAAATCCAAATGGGTTTATACACCGTATAAATGAAAGTTGTGTATAAATCAAAATAAGCCTCAATGAAAGGAGATTGAGACGATGTCCCTTAACTCGTGTCTAACTTGACCCGTTTGTTCTTTAATCTCCTGAGTAATAAACTAATGTTAATTTATACTTGATTAAGAACATTTTTCATGTTAATTATTCATTTTATATCACTTATTACCAATTTATAAACATTATTCAATAATTTTAGTAAATAATGGTCCTTTTGTCGATATTTTGAAACTTGAGTCAAAAATGAACATCTTATAATTACAAGTTGTTAATGTGGTCAAAATTCCATTATATACAAAATGATATTCAAGATTTAGATATAATATATATCATATATTTCCTATATATATATATATATGTATTTATAATAGTACATAAAATTTGGAGGTAAGAAATGAAATGCACTATTCATTGAGACAGTAAGCCGTATATACGGATGAATGCTACTTTTATTTCTATTTCATATTTAATAGAATGAAAAATAATAATACATAGTTATATTATAATTAAAATATAATATCCTATATATAATTTCAATAACTCCATCTTTTATACGTTCCATTTGTGGCATGAAAGAGTCATATCACTTTGAGGGAGCGGTAGTCCGCACTTCCTCAAATGAAATTATCGTATTTAGCCATTATGAAAACCATAAAGGTATGATATAAATGAGAAATACAGAAGTATAGAGACAATATAAATATTATATATATCACATATAAATACAATTCCATCTTAATAGACATCATAAGAGGTGTTTGGAGAATATTGAACAATCATCATTTCGTGAGGCAGTAGTTCACCATCCATAGAAATAGTATGTTCTTTACCCATTAGATGGAGGTGTGTTTAAGTTTAGTTCAAATCATTATTATATAAAAAACCTAGTATATTGAGGATACTCTTGTTTTTATAAAATAAAGTAATAAAAAGAGTTTAGGGGGTTGGAGAATTAAAATAAAAGAAAAGCACTTAAGAGAAGATATTAACTTTAAATCATGCGACTCCCTTTGGTTTGAACCAAAAGGATTTATTAAAGTGGCTTCTGACTAGGTAAGGCTTATAGATGAAAGATAGGGATCTTGAGAGATTTTTTGGGTAGAATTTGGTCAAGCCACGGGGATTTAGAGGTGTTAGTAATCGGTTATATGTGAGTGATTTTTATAATGGGGAGGAATGGCTCTTTAGGAAAGTTTGAAAATATTATTTTATTATATAATGATTTTCGGTTTTTAAAGGTCCAAAACAAATTAATGTATAATATAATATTAATTATGTTTGAAATAAAATCATCCAATAAAAATTATACCGGTTTTGGAAACTGTTTAAATCTTTATAATCTTATTTATTTAAATCATTCATTAATGAGGTAAACACAATATCATTATTGTGTCAGAAATAATTTTATTTATTTGATGTATAAAAATTATTAAAAAAATACCATGATGTAGGAAATATTTTTATCTTTAAAATTAATAATTATAGTCTAAGAAATAACTTATATAATTCCATCTAAGAATTTATTTACTAAACGAGATATGTTTATGTCATTTTGTCATTACTTTACATTAATTAATATAAAGTGTCCTTATCACTCTTAAGTGGATCCTTGGGGATCCAAAATCGACCCAAGGATGCCCATAGTCAGAAATGAATCAACCAATAGGATTGGGACACATGTTAGGCCAATTTTATATAATTATAATATTATTTTTATCTTGAATTACCCTATTTTCCTTTAACTGCGGTAAATAAAAGTCAAAATTTACTATTCACCAAACAAATGCTTTCATCTTATTGAACCAAATTTTACATAAAAATAAAAACTATGTATGTCGTATTTTTAAAATTCAATTCACAGAATCAAAAAAATTTCATTTAAATGAAAAAGTCAGTTTTTTAACTACTACTCTCTGTTTTCAATATTAATAAAAAATTCACGGTTTTATGAAAAATACAAAAAATTCAGCCTAAGATATATTTGATATTATAAATTCAAAAATAATGACTATTTTTCCAAATTAAAATCATAGAATTTGGATTAATTAATTTAAAATTAATTCCTATTTTCAAAATAAAAAGCCTGTTTTAAGAAATAATAACTATCAAAAGATTGACAGTAATTTATGTCCAATTTGAATGTGAAATTACTTCCAATGAACAAATTCAATTAAATGGTAAAAATATAATTTAATTAAACTTTAAATCTAATTAAAAATATATTCTAACCATATAAATAAAATAGATTAAAAGGTATTTTTGAATTAAAATACATTATTTTTCACTGTTCATTAAAAAAATGATTTTTTTTAAAAAAATACCAAAAATTTACCCAAATTAAATTTTAATGTTCTGATTTTAAATAAGAATTTTATTTTGTAAAATAGAACATATAAAACTGATAAAAACTAGATTTAAAAATTGTTCGCCATCAAAAGGCGGTAAATTGACCTTTTAAATAATTTTAGAATATTGGTGCATAAAATTAGATTCATTCACATTTTAAGCCTCTAACTTTTATTAGAGAAATGTAAAAACATTTAACAACCATGTATGATAATATTTTGGTTAGTTATATTCTTTCATACCAATAAAACGACTAGTTATTAACGGCTATTTAAAATAATATGATATTATTATTTTTCAGCATATCTCAACATTGTAAGTAAACATAATATTTCAAAGAAACCTACTATTGTGTATCTGGTACAACATCGAACACAACATACCCATTAAAGTAAATTTAATATTTAATTCAAAAATATTAATAAATACGAAAATGTATTATTATTTATTTACTTGGGATGTTACATCCTTCCCCCCTTTTAGAAATTGTGTCCTCACTATTTTTATTCACTTATCAAATAAGTGTGGATATTTATCCCTCATAGCATTTTTAGATCCCCATGTTGCCTCTTGAACCATATGGGTTTTCCAAAAAACCTTTACCTAATGAATTACCTTATTCAGGAACACTTTCTCTCTACGGTCAAGAATCTAGACTAGTTGATCCTCATAAGAGAGATTCCCTTCTAACTGAACTACCTCTGGGCTCAAAACATGAGATGGATCCAGCATATACTTACTCAACATTGAAACATGAAAAACATTATGTACCTAGGATTAAATTCGAGGTAAATCCACTCTGTAGGAAACTAATCCATCTTTCTCCATAATTTCATAAGGTCCAATGAACCATAGAATCAACTTTCACTTCTTTCCAAAACAAATCACACTTTTCCATGGAGAAACATTGAGAAAGACATGATCACCTACCTCAAAAGAAATATCCTTCCTCTGGTTATTCACATAACTTTTTTTCCTGCTTTGAGCTATTATCATGTGATTTTGAATCAACTTAATGTTTTCTTCCATCTCTTCTAGCAATTCTGGTCCCATCAACTTCCTTTCACCTACTTCATCTAAAAAAGATGGAGTTCAACACTGCTTCCCATATAATCCCTCAAATGTAGCCATTTGTATTCTATAATGAAAACTATTATTATAAGAAAACTCAACTAAAGAACCATGTTGGTCCTAACTTCCCTGGTAATCCAGTGAACAAGCACGTAGCATATCCTCTAAGGTCATAATTGTTCATTCTGATGGCCCATTTGATTGAGGATGAAAAGCTGTACTAAAATTTAATTCAGTACCCCAAAAATTTTGACGACCTTTCCAAAAGTTAGAAGTAATCCAGGGATCACGATCAGATATAATGGAGAGGGGAACTCAATGAAACCTGAATATCTCTTTAACATACAATGGAGAAAGTTGATTTAGAGAAAAAGTATCTCGAATAGGATGAAAATGAGCATATTTAGTCAATTGATCAAAAATAAACCACATTGTATTATTACCTCTATATTTCTTTGGTAATCCCACTATGAAGTCCGTGGATATATTTTACCATTTCTACTCGGGAACCAGTAATGACCGAAGCATCCAATTCAGTAACTTTCACTCTACCTTAACCTACTAACAAGTCAAACACTTTACAGTAAGTCAGGAATATCTCTTTTCATTCCATCCCACTAGTAATACTCCCAAATATCTCTATACATCGTAGTACTTATAGGATGAACTAAAATTTTATAACTATGATCATCACATAACAAATCATTTTTCAACTATGAATCACAAGGAACACATAATCTGTTTCCAAATCTCAAAATACAATCATTATCAATGATATAATCAAACAACTTACCCTTCTGAACCAACTCTACCTTTTTCTGCAACTCACTATCTTCCTTCCATGCTTGATTAATTCTTTCTGATAGAGATGATTTCACTGAAATATGAAAAAAAACAAAGTAATTTCATGCACCAAAAAATTCTATGCCAAATTTCATCAAGTATTTAATAAAAATATCTTATTCCAAATGTAACAAGGTTAATGAAGCATTAATTTTTTGACTCAAAGCATCAACAACTTTATTTTCCTTTCCTGGATGGTAATGAATTGTGAAATAATAATCCTTGATTAATTCCAGCCATCTCCTCTATCTCATGTTCAATTATTTCTGAGTGAATATATACTTCAAACTTTTGGGATCAATATATATTTCACACTTACTCCATACTAATGATGCCTAAAATTTTTTAAAGAAAAAATAACAAAAGATAATTCCAAATCATGTGTAGGTTAATTTAAGTCATGTGGTTTCAACTGATGTGAAGCATAAGAAATTACCTGACAATTCTGTATAAGGACACAACCAAGTCCTTTCAATGAAGCATCACTATAGATAACAAACTCACCATTTCTGGAAGGTAGTTCCAAAACTAGAGAATTCACCAATCTTCTTTTCTATTCCTAAAAAAAATCATCACATTCTTTTGTCCAAATTAACTTAACACAATTTCATGTTAACTTAGTTAGTGGGATAGATAGCTGTGAAAGTTTTTCAAAAAACCTCTGTAAATACCGTTCCAAACCAAGAAAACTACATATATTGGTTATATTTTTGGGTCTTGGGCAATCTTCAACACATTTTATTTTAGCAGGATTAAAAATTATACCATTTTTTGAAACAATGTGACCAAGGATTGAAAATGGTTGTAACCAAAACTCACACTTTCTAAATTTTCTAAATAGTTTATTTACTTTTAGGGTTTGCAAGACAACCCCTAAATGAATTTTGTATTCCTCTTTACATTTGGAATAAACAAAAATATCATCAATAAAAATGACCATAAACTTATCCAAAAACTCAAGAAATATTCTATTCATACAATCCATGAATACAGCAGGTGCATTGGTTAACCCAAAAGGTATAGCTACAAATTCATAATGGATATATCTAATACTAAACACGGTCTTCAGAATTCCTTCTTCATTTACTTTCTATAGATGGTACACTAACCTCAAGTCAATCTTTGAAAAATACCATGCTCCCTGTAGGTGATGAAACAAATCATTTATAGGATGAAAAGGATACTAGTTCTTAACAGTGATATTATTCAATTCTCTATAATCAATGTAAAGTTTCATTGAACCATCTTTCCTTTTTAAAACAAGACAGGAGCACCCCATGGCGATGTTCTAGGTCGAATGAAACCTTTATCTAATAACTCCTGAAATTTCTTCTTTAACCCTAAAAGTTCAATTTGATCCATTTGATAAAGGGTTTTTGAAATTGGATTAGCATAAAAAACTAATTCAATAGTAAATTCAGCTTCTCGATTAGGTATTATACCAGAAAAATCATCAGAAAAAACATCATGATACTCATTTACCACTAGAAAATCATTAATATGGACAATTCCTTTTTTCCAACAATATATGCAAGGTAACATTCATTTCCATCTTTTACTAGTTTCTCAACTTCCTGATATGTTATCAAAAGTAAGGTTTCATTCTTATACAGAAACTAAAAATATTTCTAAAAAGAAACTTCTTTAGATCTATAGTCAATCATAGCCTGATAAATAGAAAGCCAATCCATACCCAAAATAACAAAAAACTATACTAGAGGAAAAAAAATAAAGTTTTCAGGTAGATTCTTTCCGCACACAAGGACAACAAGTTCCATATAATTTCTTTTTGTCTCAATATTCCCCCAAGTGTTTTTACCATAAGTTCAGGATTCATATCCTAATATGGAATTCCCAATTTAATAGAAAACTTCTTAGAAATGAATGAAGGTGTAGAACCTGAATAAAAAAACATTGGTATAATATGAACAAATAAACAGTGTACCAGATACTACTTCATTTGATGGACCAACATCTACTGAAGTAGTTGAAAAGGATTTCACCACCCCTTTCTGCTTGTATTCTGGCTGCTTTCCCTCAATTGAGTTAATTTTTGGATACTCATTTGCATAATGACCCATATCATTACACTTAAAATTTTTTACTGATTGTAAATCATATTTTTTCATACCATTATCCTAATATTTTTCTGTGAAATTACAAGCCTTATGTCCTGTTTTAACACATTAGAAGAAGTTACCAGAATTCAAAAGACATTCCCATCATGATTTTTACGACAATTTCCCAAACTATAAACTTACGTTTCTTACTATTAGAATTTTTTAAGTGTTATTCCCTTTCATCTACCACCTCAACCTCTTATTCGGTTGTTTTTCAAAGAATCTATGATCATTAGAAAAATCTATTTCCAGCTTCTCCACATGTTGAACGAGTTTTGCATAACTTTTGAACTCATGAAAATATAAATCCCTTATATACTTTGTCTTTAATCATGAGAAAAAATGGTTGATTTTACTATCAAGATCTCGTATGAAATTTGTAGCATACCTAGCCAGTCGAGTGAATTTTTCTTCATAATCATCCACTGAGTCATCTTCCTGCCTCAATTCCAAGATTTTTTTTTCTATCCCTGGACAAACAACCTTAGGAAAATATTTCTCAGGAAACATACATTTGAATTCATCCCACTCAAGAGAATCAATATCCTCACTATTCTTGATATTTTCGACCATCGACCACCACTTATCGGCTTCACCTTCAAAATGGTAAACAACGAGACTAAATTTTTGATGTTCTGAACTCCCCATGACATCAACAATCTTTTCTAGTGCTTTAATCCACCCTTTTGCTAGAACTGGGTCAGATGATACTCTGAATGATGGGGGAAGTTTCCTCATGAAATTCTCCACTACTGACATGTTCCTCTGTGGTTGATCTAGATGATCTCGTGCATGGATACCAACACTATTTATAGCCTGAGTCAATTGTGCCATCACTGAAACAAATTGTTTAGTTACGATTCCAACCATCTCAGGTTGCTGATTTGAAAGGTTCTCTTCCTCCTGATGTCATCCCATTATAGCTACCCTGTTTCCTCTATGGAAAACCATTCTAAACGTAGAAATATGTCAGACAAAGAAACATGGGAATCTATAAATGCTATATAATTTCAATATTAACATAAATTAATTTAAGGATATTAATTTTATAATATCCTAACTCTTAAATTTCTCTAAACTGATCTCTGATACCAACTATAAGGACCCAACATTAAAACATTACATAATATTGAATTAAATGAATAATTAAAATTGAGGATCTTTTTTAGGTTTAGAGTTATAGAGAATTAGGCCATAACTATTACATTACATCTGAAAAATTACAAAGTAGACACTTCTACTCAGTTTTCATTTTTCTCATAAAATAAGAACTCTTAAAAAAAGACACTACTAGATATTTTAGCTTTAAAAACGATTTAAAACTTTTGTTAAAGGTTGGTAAACCGTTTGTATAAACTATACCAATGGTTGTCCAAACCGTTGGGTCTTGATCCATAAAATAAACATATCCCAACAGTTCTCATAAAAGAATTGGGATATGTATGAAAAAATCAGTATACACAAACGGTTTCGGCAAACAGTTGGTATAAATGTTTCCCAACGGTTTTAAACCAAATGTAATAGGAAGAATTCTCTCTATACAAATGATTTAGAAAATTGTTGGGATATAATTTTACCAACAATTTAACAAAAACCGTTGGTAAAGATGATGTAAAATTATCTATTCCAATGGTTTACAAATCGTTGGAATATACTTATATCAATGGTTTATATAAAACCATTAGTATAAGATCTGCTTTAACACATATGAAAACGGTTGTAAACCGTTGGCATGTCCTTTGTACCTACAATAAGCAAAAATTTTTACCTTCCCCCTGTGCAGGTGCAACAACCCCTATGCAGCTGCAACAATTTCCCCTGTGTAGCTGTAGCAATTCAACAAAAATTCATAAAAAACAGACCTACATAACACACACACACACACACAACAAGTAACACAATACATCATTAACAAGTATGCCTCTATAATACATACAGAATTTTGTATGAATTCATACATAATTCATCCAACACATAATTCTTACATAAATATGAATACCTCCAATTCTGTATTTAATTACCCTTTACACACATACCAAATTGAAACATAATTAATAAGGTAATTATATTATGTATACACATAAACCAAGTATATTGGTATGTGGGTGTCTAGTAGGGGTGAGGTGGGGTGGGGGGGGGGGGCTGTCCAGGGTAGTGGGGTTGGGGGGAGGAGGCTGTCCATGGGGGTGTCCAAGGGGTGGGGTGGTGTCTAGGGGGTGGGATGATGTACAAGGGTTGGGGGGGGGGCTTTCCAGAGGGTGGGAGGTGTCCAGGGGGTGGGGGTGTCCATGGGGTGGGATGGTGTCTAGGCAGGGTGGGGGTGGTCTAGGGGGTTGGGGGGGGGGGGGGGGGGGGCTATCCAAGGGTGGTGGTGTGGTGTCCAGGGGGGTGGGTGTGGCTGTCCATGGGGGTGTGGGTGTGTGGGGGGGGGGGTGTCCAGGTGGTGGGGTGGTGTCCAGGGGGTGGGGTGGTGTCCCGGGTGGGGGTGGGGGGGGGTATCCATTGGGGTGTCTAGGGGTGTTGGGGTGGTGTCCATGGGTGTTGGGGTGGTGTCCAAGTGGTTAGAGGGGCTTTCCAGGGGGTGGGGTGTCTAGGGGGTGGGGGTGGGGGTGTTTAGGGGGTGGGTTGGTGTCCAGGGGGTGGGGGCGGTCTTGGGGGTTGGGGGTGTACAAGGGGGGTGAGGTGTTGTCCATGGGGTGGGGGGTGTCCAGGGGGAGGGGGGTCGTCTAGGGGGTTGGGTGGTGTCCAGGGGGGGTGGGTTGGGGGGCTGTCCAAGGTGGTGGTGGTGGGGGGGGGGATGTCAATGGGTGTGTCCAGGGGGTGGGGTGGTGTCCAAGGGGTTGGGGGGGGGGCTTTTCAGGGGGTGGGGGTGTCTAGGGGGTGGGGGGTGGTGTCCAGGGTGGGTGGGGGGGGGGGGGGTGGAGTCCAGGGGGGTGGGGCCAGTCCAGGTGTTTTGGGGGCTGTCCAAGGGGGGTGGGGTGATGTTCTGGGGGTGGGGGTGTCTAGGGGGTGGGGGTTTCCAAGTGGTGGGGTGGTGTCTAGGAGGGGTGGGGGGTGTCTAGGGGGTGGGGTGGTGTCCAGGGGGTGGGGGTGGTTCAATGGGTTTGGGGGGGGGTGTCCAAGGGGGGTGGGGTGATGTCCAGTGGGTGGGGGTGCTTTTCCATTGGGGTGGGGGTGATCATGGGGGGGTGTCCAGGTGGTGGGGTGGTGTCCAGGGGGGTGGGGTGGCGTCTAGGGGTGGGGGGTGGGAATCCAGGGGGTTGGGCGTGTTCAGCTGGGGTGGGGTGGGGGTGTGTCTGTGGGGCTGTCCTGGGGGGGGGGGGGGTGGGGGTGTCTAGGGGGTTGGGGTGTCCAGGGGGTGGGGTGGTGTCCAGAGGGTGGGGTGGTGTCTAGGGGGTGGGGCAGTTTAGGGGGTTGGGGGATGTCTAAGGGGGGGTGGGGTGACTTCCAGTGGGTGGGGGTGGTTGTCCATGGGGGTGGGGGTGTCCATGGGCATGGGGTTGTGTCAAGGTGGTGGGGTGGTGTTTAGGAGGGGTGGGTTGCCATCCAGGGGGTTGGGGGTGTCCTCGGGGGGGGGGGGGGGGGGCTATCCAGGGTGGGGGGGGGGGTTCCCTGGGGGTGTCCAGGGGGGTGGGGTGGTGTCCAGGGGGGATTTAATGGTTTTAATGGAATGAATTTCATAGATTTTAATATCATCGGTATTTTTCAAATGGTTTTGGAATAGTTTTTATTTTAATTTTATATGTTTCTTTAGGAAAAAATGAATGCTTTTGGTGTGTATGGCAGGAAGGGGGATTTGGTTGTTAAGAAATTGATTAAATTTTTATTGTGGGACAAAAATACTATATGATTTTTGAAATGAAACCTTAAAATATATTTTTATAAACCTTTGGGGTGTTTTAAATAGAAAGAAGTCTCTATTATGTTATTTAAAAATGGTTTCATGAAGAATTATTTATGATGTATCTTTATGTGATATGTGATTTTATGTCCCTTGTTTTAGAACATCTGATTACTGTACTAAAGGTTTTGTTTTTGAAAATTCTTAAGAATGTTACCACTATAAATGAATAAAAAAGCACATAAGGGGATATCTCAGGTTGTCATTCTTGTGATCCAGTTGTTGTCTTCCATGTCTTGGTCTCTACTCAAACTCTTATGGAAGTGGAATAACCATGTTCTTCTCAGATCATTTATTATGCAAGGGAGTTTCTAAAATACCATCCACAATTTTTTATTGGTGATCAAGGATCCTAGGAGGCAACGAAGTAGGTATCTATGATTAATGGGATCTTTGAGTTGTTAGAAACCCTATAATCCACGGGGGTGGGGGCCATCCAGGGGTGGGGACTATCCACAGGGGTGGCAGGGCTATCCAAGGGGGTGAGAGGGGCTGTCCACAATGGTGGGGGGGGGGGAGGGGGTTTGGCTGTCCAGGGGGGGTAGGGGTGTTCAGGGAGGTGGGTGGGGCTGTCCATGGGGTACGGGGTGTCCTGCGGGTGGGCGGGTTGTCCATGGGGGTGGTAGTGCTGTCCAGGGGGTAGGGGGTGTCCAGGGGGGGGGGGTGGGCTGTCCATAGGGGGGATGTCCAGGGGTGGCAGTGATGTCAATGGGGGGGTGGGCAGGCTATGTAGGGGGGTGGGCGGGGTTATCCAGGGGGTAAGTGGGGGTGTGTAGGGGGGATGGGTGTGGCTTTTTAGGGGATACAGGGTGTCTGGGGGGGGTGTCTTTACAGGGGGTATGAGGTGTCTAGGGGGTTGGGTGAGCTGTCCACGAAGGGCGGGGGGGGGGGGGGGGATGTCCACATGGGTGGGCGGGCTATCCACGAGTGTGGGGGGGCTATCCACGGGGGTGGTGGGGCATTCCATGTGGGTAGGGGCTATCCACAGGGGTGGGAGCATTGTCCATGGGAGTGGGGGCTATCCATGGGGGGGGGGGGGGGCTGTTCAGGGGGTGGGCGGACTATACCCAGGGATGGTGGGGCTGTCGAGGGTGTACGTGGGTTTCCAGGTGGGTGGGCGGGCTATCCACTGGGGGGGGGGGGGGGGTTGTCCACGGGGGTGGTGGGGCTGTCCACAAGGGGGACGGGCTATCCACGAGGATGGGAGCGCTGTCCATGGGAGTGTGGGATGTACACGGGGGGGGGGGGGGGGGGTGGGGGCTGTCCATAGAGGTGGCGAGGCTGTCCAGGGGGTACGAGGTATCCAGGGGGTGGGAGGGCTATCCACAGGGGTGGATGGTTTGTCTAGGGGAGGGGTGAATCAGTCAAAACAAATAATCAAGTCAAGTTTTATTATTTATAGATAAAATAATAAAGATAATGTGACCTACCTAATCACATATATATTCAGGCACAACAAATCAATAATCATCAAAGGTCAGCAATATCAGTAAAAAATGTAACAGATCAATCTGTCCCTCATCACCATCACTATCATCACTATCATCATCAGCCACACCCTTATCCTCATCTTCATCCTCATCATCATCCTTTCCCTCCTCAATTCCATCCTCCTCACCCTCATACTCAGCCTCATCCTCCTCATCGCCATCCTACTCCACCTTGCCCTCCTCCTCTCCCTCCTCCTCCGCCTCGGTCTTCTCCTCGCCCTCCTCCTCCTCCGCCTTGGCCACCGGCTCACCATCGTCTCAACCGACACTAGAACTACAACTTGGTGCACCATATATATAATGAATTGATGTCATATATTCATCACAAGATGTTCTGGCCTTTGGTGGAAGTGTTGGACGTAAAACTTCCATCAGTTTCATAAATGTAGTGTTTTCCCTAGCAGACTGTTCCTCCGTCTCTGTGGCCCTTTTTTCATCCTTTTCTGCCTTTGCCTTAACCTTCTCGAACATAGTGTCACTACAACTCATACCTGAGGAGGTCCAATACCTCATCAGAACTATACGCTTCCTAGGTCGGCATCGTACTCTACCAGGGTACTCATCTCCCAACACCTGATGTAAGTGATCATTTGGACCAAAATTTTCAGGTTCCTGGGCATCAAGGGCCTCTAAAGCAACATGTTATAAAAATAAATAGATTATTAAGTTAAAAAATATAGATTAAAATTTTAAATCTACAAAGTAAAACTTACAATCTGCAGGTGAGTCGGTTCATTAACCGCACTTCTATCTTTCATTTTCTACTTGAGCAAAATATTTTTGCTCGAGGAACACATCCTTCTATATTCAATTTATGCCTCTAAAATGACATTGAAAGTAGTAAACCATAATTAAAAATAGGATACCAAAAATTAATTTCATAACTAAAATTATATAACAACTTTACCAGTCAAATAAATTATAGAGGTAGTAATAGAAAGTGCAATTCGTAAAGAAAATTTATAAACTGTCATACCCAGTACCTCTCATGATCTGGCATCATAGTACATCCCAATGCGTGGACGTATTTTTTAGCTTCAATATTTTTATTTATTTTTTCCAGATGAATCCTAAATAAAATTCAATAATCAGTATTAACAAAAAATAATAAAAGTTTCATTTAAATACCCCTAATGTGATTAATACCTTAAATTTGAGAGTCATCCAATGAGTAATCATATATCTTTAATTTTCTAATAGACAATCATCCACAATAGGGATTTCTGCTAACTCTATTCCCACTCTAGCGTGCCATGCAATGTACAAATCGTGCTTATAAGCTCTCCAAAGCTCACATAAATCCTTTAGACGTGCTGGTCATGCACCCTCACCATCGGGGAAATTAAAATGTAGCAGACAAAAAAATATTAATTCATATAAATACAAAAATAATATATTGAATTAAATACAATATATTTTTTTCCCATATCTCTTCAAAAGCTTTATCCTTGACTTTATTTGGCAGGTGTCTCCATGAGAGTGGGCTGACAGGAATGATGTAAGATTATTTGGAAAGCGTCGCAAAAAAAACTCTGACATTACTGCTTTGATTTTTCAATCATTAAACATCTTCATTGTAGTCTACCATCAACTGCATGCGGTTATTCCACACTGAACACATGCATGTACACCCCCACCCCTGAATCCTATCAGTAGATGTATCTGTTATGAAAGAAAAACAAATATTTTATCTATACTTGTTTTAATGAAAAAAAATAATGGTGTAATTTTTTTTGGGTTATATAAGTATAACTACGGTTGTCTAGTCAAGGGGAACCGCTGGATCCACAGAAACTGAAAGAACACCCTGTACATATGGAGTGAGTCCCAATGTATTCTCTGTAGGGACAGACTCTGACAGAGCAGGAGTCGAAGAAGATGGAATATAAAATCCCGGAGAGAAGGAAGCGGAAGTAAAAGAAGATGATAGGGATGGCTGGCCAAATGCTAGATGGGGAGTGGGAATCATCATCAGATATGGTACAGACGGGTTATGAGGATCAGATGTAAAGGGTGGTGAAAACATGGGAGACCTAAATATTCTGTGTGTCCCTAACGTCACACCACGATAAGAATGTGGGATGGATGTTATGTCAGTTGGAGGGGCAAGGTCTAATCAGGTATTTCGACCATGTCGTCTAGATCCCATACCACCCCCTTGTATGAACACCCCAAGTGCTGGGATCACTACTAGGATGCTCATCAAATAACGCTCTCTTAAAATATGGATCCTGAAAAAATGATGAATTTTTTTTATCACATTACATTATATATTATTTAAATAAATATATTTTAAATAAAATTCTCACTATAGGCACTAGTGGTGGAATGCCCAGCTCAGTCATGCGACGATTATTGTCCATAATCTATTATCGTCACCTCTCTTCAATTGGTTTAATCTCCATCATTTGAAAACAAAAAAGGAAGTAAATAGAAAAGGATAACTAATATGTAACCTAAAAAACAAAATAAATGAAAGGTAATATGGGTTTTTAGGGATAATTTATCAATCCATTGTCTTAGGTGAGATTGAACAAATATATAATGAAGTTAATAAATCATACAATATGTAATAAAAAAATTTAAATTTTAGTAGGATGGTTATTTACTACGTGTCATCAGTATATTAAAATCATGGAAAATTGATTCTACCGGATTAATTAGGGGTAAAACAATTGTCAGAATTAAGGAAAAATTTAATTTCATTAGCCTAGGTAGATTATGCAGGTTTCAATACATGTTTTGGAGAAGAATACAACCCATCATGTTCATTACCTGGTAAAATGTTAAAGAGAGGTCTTAGAGTTTTACACATTTTATACAATTCACAGTTGAGGCATTGAAATGTTAACCTAGTTAGAAATGTTGGTTTCATAGGTTTGAATAAAGTTCAATTCCAAATTAGAAAATGAAATTCAAATAAAATTTCATCCAATTAACATTGAAAATTCACATAATGGTATAGTTGAATACCACATATTTATAATCAATATTAAATCAATTTGAACAGTACCAACCTTAACAGCCCAAGTCGAGGTAAACCAAAATAATTTAGAACATGAATGAATGATTTTATATATTTCCCACCACAACTTATTGTTCATAATCAACTTTGAAAATTGAGCTATCAGAGTCACCAAAAGTAATATATGGATCACTTCCAATGGAAGTAGGGATGATGTCAATTCCATCATCACCATCATAAAAAATATGTCTTAGAATTACTTTAATATTGACACCAAATTCAGGTCGAAGATGGTCTTTGACATAGAAAACTAGTTTATCCAATGATTCCAATACATTTTTTTCATCGATAGCAAGAGTGCGAGTCATATCAGTTACTAAAAAAACACAATCATCAATAAAGGTTCCCTGCCTCATCATTGAAGCAAACCACTGGCATTTCATAATCGTGACTCATCCATAAGAATAATAATCCAATATTGTTATTTTTTCAATGACTCCATAATAACCTACATTTACAAATCACAGTCTACTATATGATGCACTACCATAACAGGCTATTGTGTTCGTAACCATAACACTATCATGTTGTGTTCTCATGTTCTTTTCTCATTCAGTGATAATAAATCTGTACCCATTGATAATAATTGATTTATAGTCAGGAACCACTATATTAAGACCAAAATTAAAAGCTCTTATATCCTCAGAGACAGAGTTAGCATGAAAACTCAATACCTAAAATATAAATCAATATTAAACTTAATTAAGTATTTTCTAGCTTATTTTAAATAGTAATATTATTACCTTTGATTTTAACCAAGCAGAAAACTCTTTTCTTTCAAAGTCTCCCTCCTTCTCAAAGATAAATAACGATGCTTTATATTCTTCATCACTTTATGTTCCCTGTAGATAAAAATATGAATAGATTAACATATATATATATAATATACATATAGAATTTACTTACACGATGTAGTCATCAAAAAAATAACAGTTGAACAAAACTGTGCGATGTGCCATGTCCCATTCTTCAAGGATTAATATCATCAATGTATATGATCCATGAATTCTTCTTGTTTTAGGAAGTGATGGAAAACTGGGTTCAATTTTCTCATACTAGTCTTCTAAATTTCTCATTGGTCTGTTTATTCTTTTTGTAAGATCAAACAAATACATAGAGTATAAATCCATACATTTTTGAGCCATGTAACCATTCACGATAGAACCTTCGAGATTATTCTTGTTACAGACATAAGACTTTAATGTGTACTTATTTCATTCAGTAGGGAACATACAATGAAAAGAAATAGGTCCTCCAAGAATTATTTTATTTGGAATATGGACAGTCAGATGCAACATGCATGTGAAAAATGATGGAGGAAATATTTTCTATAACTCACAAAATTAAAGGGGGTATCTGCCAATATTTTTTTCAAGAAAGAATTGGAAAACTTTTTAGCACCAAGATATCTAAACAAATGGCAAAACTAATTAACAGAAACCCTTACATTATTCAAAAAAATATGACGAATTTCTATTAGAATCAACTCATGTAGAAGGATGTGATAGTCATGAGTCTTCAAATATTTTTGCTTCAACTCTCTTCTGTTGACCCATCTGGATATGTTTCTTGAATAACCATCAGGAACTGTAATAGTCTCTAGTACTTCTAGAAATTTCTTTTTTTTGTAGGTGTCATCACATAAGAACCACATTGAACTTGCAATTTATTTTCATTGATATTCACAGGATGTAATTCTGGTCTAATGCCCCAATCCACCAAGTCACACCGAGACTATAAATCATCTTTTGTCTTTACCTTAACATTCATAAGAACCAAAAGAAACATTTCACATATTTTTTTTTCAATGTGCATTACGTCTAAGCAATGATGTAAAAAATTGGTTGACCAATAAGGAAAATCAAAGAAGATACCTATCTTCTTCCAATTGTAACAAGTTTCAGTAGAAACATTTTTTCTCTTTCCATATTTCATTTGACCTTTCCCAAATGAAAAAAATGAAATCCTTCAATTCATTAGGCACGTCAGTTCAAGACATACACTGAGGTGGACCACGATATCCATGGTATTGCCAAATCTTCAACAATTATTTCTACATGGATGGTCCATTGTATACGTCTATATCATTACTAGGATCAGAAGGGCCAGATATGAGTATACTCATGAAAGTGAATGGTTTTTTCATACACAACCATGATGGAAGATTATAAATGTGTATAAAAACTGGCCATGTAGAGTGTGACGTAATCATCTACCCAAATGTATTAAAACCATCACATGAAAGACCCAACCTCACATTACGTACATCAGCTGCATTATCAGGATATCTAGAATCAAATCTCTACCATGCAGATCCATCTACAGGGTGAACTAACTCATCATTAGTCTTATTTTTCTCGAAATCATGCCATGACATTTTCATTGATATTTCATCAGACATAAAAAGATTTTGGGGTCTGGGGATCAATGGAAAGTGCCACATTAAATTATGTGGAACATAGAATGGTGTTCCATTATCTTTTGGATTCTATCAGAATGTTCCACATTTTATAAAATTATTTCGTTCAAAATTTTCCTCCCAAAATAAACTAAAATCGTTTGGGAAAGCATGAATTTTTCTTCTTGAAAATCCATGTTCCTCACCTAAAATACAACACATATGGTTGTTTTAGGGAATATCTGCATCATATGGAAGTAAGTCCTTCAATAAGGTAAGAATTTAATTGATGGAAGTATTAGAAATACCATACGTAGTTTTCCCCTGAAACAACGAGATTAAAAATTATAGATTTTTCATTTTACCACATTATCGATATACTGGAGTCGTGGAAACATCATTCAATTTTTTTACCGTAACAACATCTTCATTTTCATTAGACGCATCATGGGTGCTCATATAGAAATCTTGTTAGGTCAGAATCCTTTATTTTTCATGATGATGAATAAACGGAAATCGATCAAATAATAAATTATCCAAACCAGTCCTCTCATTTGAATAATCAGTAATTTGAGATGTTATTTTCTCCCCATTGTAAAACCACATAGAGTAGTTTTCTTGAAAACTATATTTGGTTATGTGGTAGCTTGCTTCTTCATGACTCAACCAAGGTCTTCCAATAGAATTGTAATAGGGACAATGTTTGTGACCACTATCTGAAGCATTGTGAAATGAAAAATCTAAAAATATCTCCAAATTGTTTGGAAAATCGCTTGAGATTCGATCATTTTCATACATCCAACTTCTATCCATTATGTAAAAAAATTATTATAAGTCATTTCATCAAAATAAATTCAATAAGATTAATGTTTCATCAAAAATACATTTAAGTAAATGAGAATTGTTTAATTTATATGAAACCATATCTGACACACTACTCTATATGAGAATCATTATATAAAAGACAACAAAATAATATATTTATAACAAAATATATTTGAAGAAATATACATGAGTGTGCAAGATTATGAAAAATTGTGGAGGAGAATTATCCAGGGGGTACGGGTGTTTAGGGGGGGGGGGGTGGGCGGGCTATCCACGAGGGGTGTCTAGGGGGATGGGGGGTGTCTGGGGTGTGGTGGGCGGGTGTCCGGGGGGTGGGCAGGCTGTCCATGGGAGTAGGGGGGCTATCGAGGGGGGTGGGAAGGCTGTCCACAGGGGTGAAGGGGCTGTTCAGGGGGTCGGGGTGTCCAGGGGGGACTTTCTTGGGGGTGGGGGGCTGTCCAGGGGGTACGAGGTGTCATGGGGGTGGGTGGGCTATATAGGGGGGTAGAGGGGATGTCCAGGGGGTACGCGTTTAGTGGGAGGGCTTTCCACGGGGGTGGAAGGGCTGTCCAAGGGGGTACGGGGTGTCCTGGGGGGTGGGTGGGCTGTACACGGGGGTGTGGGGTGTGGGGGGTGTTCAGGGGGTACGAGGTGTCCAGGGGGGTGGGAGGGATATCCACGGGGGTGGCAGGGTTGTCCAGGGGGTTGGGGGGTCCAGGGGGTGGGTGGGATATCCTTAGGGGTGGTGGGGATGTTCAGGGGGCTGGGGTGTCCATGGTGTGGGCAGCTTGTCCAGGGGGTGGTGGGGATATCCAGGGGGTACAGGGTGTGTGGGTGGGCTGTCCACAGGGGTGGTTGGGCTGGCCAAGGGGGTACGAGGTGTTTAAGGGGTGGGCGGGCTATCCACAGGTGGGGTGGGCGGGCTGTCTATGCGGGTGGCAGGGCGATCCATGGGGGTGGCAGGGCTGTCCATGGGGGTGGAAGGGATTTCCAAGGGATGGGGGGTTTCCAGTGGGGTTTTCCAAGGGGGAGGGGGGGGGGGGGGTCCACCCCCAAACTAGGGTCATAAAATCCAATCTTTATCCAATTGTAGCATGATTCCAAGCCTACTATAGGTAACTGAGAAGACTGTCTGTGTAAACAATGAATATCATACATATAAATTATAACACACCCAATAGTAAACACACCACTAAATATGATACGTGGATCAGATTTTATGAGCCATGTTTTGATGTGACACTACTCAGAGGAGTATGATACTTGTTATATCACTAGGTGATATGGATTTATACGAATGTTAAATTTGTATGAGATCAATATGGATAGTGGATAAGAACTTGAGTTAGATTTCCTTGCAGAGATCACTTATTCTTGGAATGGTAAGAGTGAGTGTTGGTATGGAACTTCAAGAAAAGTCTTAACATGTGAAAACAACTATAAATTGGTTGTATTGGATTCCTATTTTTTGTAGAGTATCAGAGTGGACAACCCACCCTCCTCCCTAGACACCCCACACCCCTGTAGCCCCCTACCCCCTATACCCCCACCCGGATAGCCCCCACCCCACCTGGACACCCTCCACCACACCCGGACACCCTCCACCTCACCTGGAAAGCCCACCCCCTCCTCCCTTTTCAAACAACACCCCCTCCACCACCTGGAAAACCCACCCCACCCCCTTGGATAGTCAAACCCCCCTTCACGGCCCACACACCCACCCCCACCTGGATAGCCCACCCACCACCACCCCTGGATAGCCCACCCCTCCCTGGGCAGCCCACACCCCCTCCCCTGCATCCCCCACCCCGAAAACCCCCCTCGACAGACCACCCCACCCCAATATAGATAACCCACGCCCCACCCCCCACTGGACAACCCCCCCGAATAGCCCACCCATCCCTAGAAATCCCACAACCCTCCCCCACCTGGACACCCCACCCTGACCCCCCTGGACAACCCACACCCCTCCTTGGGCAGCCCATACGTCCCTCCCACACACCCCTATATCCCCCCATACCCCTTGCATCCTCTTACCTTCCTGGACAACCCACCCCACCTAGATATCCCCCCACACCTGGAAAGCCTCCTACACCTCTTGCAGCCCCCTTAGGGTAATTTTATTTTAAATCATTTTATTCATTAAGAAAGGAAAACCATCATGCATTATCCATTTCATTCCAAATAACCCATTAAATTTATCAAAACATGACAAATTCAATTTATCTAAACATGAAAAATTAAATTTATCCAAACATGAAAAATTCAATTTATAAGGCTCTATGGGTCACTTAGAAAATGTTTTTAGGGAATGAGGAAATCAACTACATTATAAATTCCAATTTAAAAATTGAGCCAACCACTTAGGAGGTGCGGTGGTGTCTCAAAGGAGTGGTGGTGTCCAGGGGGTTGTCTAAGGGGGTGGGGGGGGGGGGTCCATGGGGTGGAGGGTGTCTAGGGGGTGGGGGTGTCTAGGGGTGGTGGGGTGGTGGGGTGGGGTGGGGGGGGGGAGGTGTCCACAGGGGTTGGTGGGGGGGGGGCTGTCCATGGGGGGTGAGGTGTGTCCTCGGAGGGTGGGGTGGGGGTGTACAAGGAGGTGGGAGTGTCCAGGGGGGTCGGGGGGAGAGGACTTTCCAAAGGGTGGGGGGTGGGTGTCCAAGGGGGTGGGGGGTGTCCAGGGGGTGGGGGTGTCCAAAGGGTGGGGGTGTCCAAGGGGGTGGGGGTGTCCAGGGGGGGGGTGGCCTATCCATGGGAGGTGAGGGGTGTCCAGTGAGGATGGGGGTGGGGGGTGTCTAGGGGGGTGGGGAAGGGAGCTGTCTAAGGGGTGGGGGTGTCCAAGTGGTTTGGGGGTGCAGGGGGGTGGGTGGCTGTCCAATGGGGGGGGGTGTCCAGGGGGGATATCCAAGCGGGTGGGAGGTGTCAAGGGGCGGTGGGGGTGGGGGGTCTTCACAATTCCAATCCACCACCCAAACAACACCAATTTATCCTCAATATCAATACCTATAAAAAAAATCCAAATCCAATTTTAAACTAATCTAAATTACACATAAAATAACATATCACCCCCACTAAACAAACCATTTACCATGTTTGATGTGTAGAACAAAAAATCGAAAATAAATCAAAGGGTTTTGTACTTCACAGACAACACGAACTCTAATATAGCCGAAATCATAACACAAAACAGAAAAAATATACGGATAACATTAAAATTAACATAAAACTTACTAATTTTAAGTGCATAGAAAATTTGTTTGATTGAAGATGGTTTCACGAACAAGAAAACTTCTGGAGGATCTCTCTATTAGGTCCTGCAATCAGGCAAGTTGGAGCTGGGGTTTTGGGTATTTGGGGGAAAACATTCTCAATGGTTTTAAAAAACCAATGGAAAAGCCTCTCTTTACCAATGGTTTATTAAAACCATTTGAATATATTACAGAAACTAAATATTTCCCAATGGTTTTTTCAAACCGTTGGGAAATATTAAGTATATTTACACATTTCCAATGGTTTGAAAAAACCGTTGGAAAGTGTGGCCTTTTTTACAGTACAGAAACAGATTTAAGAAACTGTTGCTATATATCCATTAGGAAAACACCAGATTCTAGTAGTGAGAGTCATGTATAGTTTACTTTTTTAGATAACATGACTTTTCCTTGATCCCATCCTTGACCCTATTCATCTTTAAGTCCTTTGAAAAACATTTCAAAACTTGGGATGAGCATTAAAAGTTTAGTAAGGGTTATAAAAGAAAGAAAGAAAACATTATTTCATCAATACATAAATATCATAAGATATTTAACATAGCTCATTAAATCATAAGATTTATGAATATCATATAGTAATCACAAATCCTAACGGTAACTTTGGGCATCCATAACATACTTACGTTGTTATATTCATAACTATGTAGGAATTTACATTTGGAATACCCATCAAAATTTATTTCCTAAATATCTTAGGAGAAAAATTCACGTTTACCTCCATCATGTTACCCAATGTATTGGATAGCTATCTCGGACTCAGCCTCCCTAGGTTTATCACAGAACCACCCGTATTCATAAACAACTCTCAAGAACCATAACATAATCATAACACATAAAACAATCATAAAAGAAAGATAACATTTCCACTTCTAATCACAATATATCATTTAAATATATTTACACAAAAAATCCATTATCAAAAACATTTTCAATACCAAAATACGTAAAAGAGTATATGGTATTAATTTTCATTTTTAAAACATTATAGCTTGTTGAGGAAGCCAACGATCAAATAATACTCGTGGCGGCAGAAAAGGTTGTTGTCACCGCTTACGTTAAAAAGTGACAATACCTTTTGTCATTTAGTAAAATGATATGTAGAAAAATAGTTCATTTAAATGAAATGAAAATTCAAAGGGTTTTATACACCATATAAAATAAAGTTGTGTATGAATCAAAATATGCCTCAATGAAAGGAGATTGAGATGAAGTCCCTTACCTCGTGTCCAACATGACATGTTCATTCCTTAATATCCTTAATAATAAACTAAATTTAATTTTTAATTTATTAAGAACCATTTTCAAGATAATTATTCCTTTTATATAAATTATTAAATAGTTATAAAAATTATGCAATCATTTATGTTAATATT
Organism: Viscum album; assembly: GCA_963277665.1. Classification (NCBI taxonomy): domain Eukaryota; kingdom Viridiplantae; phylum Streptophyta; class Magnoliopsida; order Santalales; family Viscaceae; genus Viscum; species Viscum album. Next base: position 580,568,604 of record OY728130.1, on the reverse strand, counting down.
GGCCGGCTGGTCGATATTTGGTACATGAGTCAAAAAACCAACTTCTTATAATTACAAGTTTTTCATGTGGTCAAAATTCCATTATCTACAGAATGATATTAATTATTGAGATATAATATATATCATACATATCCAATATATATATATATATATAATAGTACCTGACATTTGGAGGTAAGAAATGAAATGCACCGCTCATGGAGATGGTAAGCCGTACATACGCATGAACGCTACTTTAATTTCTATTTCATATTTAATGGAATGAAAATATAATGATACATAGGTATATTATAATTTGTGTATTATATAATATATATAATTTCAGTAACTACATCCTTTATATGTTCTACGTATGGCATGAATGAGTCATATGACTTTCAGGGGGCGGTAGTAGTCACTTTCCCAAAAGAAATTATCATCTTTACCCATTATAGAATCCATAAAGGTATGATATAAATGAAAAATACAAAAGTAAAAAGACAATATAAATATAATATATATCACATGTAAATAAAGTTCCATCTTAATGTCCACTATAAGAGGTGGTAGGAGAATATTGAACAATCATCCTTTCGTGTGGCAGTAGTTCACTGTCCACAGAAGCAGTATGTCCTTAACCCATTTGATGGAGCTGTGTGTAGGTGTAGTTCGAATACTTCTCATATAAAAAACCTAGTATATTGAGGATACTGGTGATGTTATAAAAGAAAGGAACAAAAATATTTTAGTGGGTTGTAGAAGTAAAATAAAATAAAAGAACTTAAGAGTAGATGTTACCTTTAAATCGGGTAAATCCCTTTGTTTTGAAGCAAAAGGATATCTTCAAGTGCCATATGCCTAAGGTAAGGCTTCTAGGTGGAAGAGGGGGATCATGAGATCTTATTTGGGAAAAGGTTGGACGATCCAAGGAGCTTGAGAGGTGTGAGTAATGGGTTATAGGTGAGGGATTTTTATAAGGGGGATGAGGGGCACTTTAGGGAAGTTTGAAAATATTATTTTATTATATAATGATTTTCAGTTTCTAATGGTCAAAAACTTATTAAAGTATAATATAAGACGACTCTTGTTTGAAATAAAATCATCCAATAATAATTGGACTGGTTTTGTATATTTTTTAATCTTTATAATCTTATTTATTTAAATCATTCATTAATGAGGTAAACACTTCATCATTATTGTGTCATAAATAATTTTATTTATTTGATATTTAAAAATTATAAAAATATACGATGATGTATGAAATATTTTTATCTTTAAAATGAATACTATTAGTCGAAGATATAACTTATATAACCCCATGTAAGAATTGATTTACTAAAAGATATATATATTTATGTCATTTTTTTCATTACTTTAAATTAATTAATATAAAGTGTCGTTATCGATTTTAAGTGGCTCTATGAGATCCCAAAATAGACCCAAGGATTACCATGGTTGAAAAATTACCAAACAATAAGATTAGTATAAATGTTAGGGTAATTTTATATTATGATAATATTATTTTTACCTTGAATTGGCCGATTTACCTTTAACCGTAGTAATAAAAAGTCAAAAGTTACTATTCACCAAAAATTATTTTCATTTTATTGAACCACATTTTACTTACATATAAAAACAACGTATGTAAATTTTTTGAAATTCAATTCACATAAGGGGTAAATTTTCTTTTAAATGAAAAGGTCAGTTTTTTAACTACCACTAAGTATTTTCAGTATTCAAAAATAATTAAAGGTTTTCAAAAAAAACAAAAATTCAGAATAAGCTATATTTGATATCCCGAATTCAAAAATGGTGTCTATTTTACCAAATAAAAAACATAAGTTGTATTAATTAATTTAAAATTAATTATCACTGTCAAAATAAAAAGCGTGGTTTTAAGAAAAAATAACTATAAAAAGATTGACACTAGTTTATATCCAATTTCAAAAATAAATTATTTCCAATGACCAACATTGAATTAAATAGTAAAAATATAATCTAATTAAAATTTAAAACCTACTAAAAAGTTAATCTAACCAAATAAATAAATTAGATTAAAAGGAAATTTTGAATTAAAATGCAGTAGTTTTCACTATTCATTAAAAAAATGAATTTTATCATAAAAATACCAAAACTTTGTCCAATAAAAATGTTGATGTTCTCATTCTAAAGAAGAATTTTAGTTTTTAAAATAAAACATATAAAAGTTAAAAAAAACTAGATTTCAAAATGGTTTTCCATCAAAAAGTGGTAAATCGACATTTTAACGAATATTTGTCTTTTTGTTCTTAAAATTAGATTCATTCACATTTTAAGTCTCTAACATTTATTTGATAAATATATAAACATTTAAAAAATATGTATAATTATATTTTAGTTTGTTTTATTCATTCCTGCCAATACAATGGCTAGGCATTGACTACCATTTAAAATAATATTATATTATTATTTTTTAGTATGACTCAAAATTTTGTGCAACATAAGATTTCAAATAAACCCGTTGTTTGGTACTGGGTATGCCATCGAATATAGCATCACCTTTAAAGTAAAATTAATATTTAATTCACAAATATTAAAAAATATGAAAATGTATTATTTTTTATTTACTAGGGATGCTACATATATAGATCTCCATCCTCTTTAGAGTTTTAGTTAGATGGTTTTTATTTTGTTTTGTTATATTAGTTTAATGATTTCAGAAGATTAATATTTTTTTGAAAATTTTGGGTGGATGGATTTGATTTTGGATCATGTTGAGTGGTTTTCTTTAGATAGTGGAACCCCAAGTCTTTCCTGACCCACAATTTTCTTAATTGAGGTTTGGAGAGTTTTAAGGTTCAACCACTATCTATTTTGACTGGAGACTTTCTAGGTGCAGGAAGTGTTGTGCGGTGGTGATAATTGTTGCACACTCATGTAATTATTTAAATATTATCTTATTTTTCTCTATTTTTTTAGAAGTTTTAGAATATATATGTGGAATTTTAAAATGTTTTTCATATATTACAAGGTTATGACATGATTAGGGAAAAACATGTGAATTCCATTAGGAACCATGTGAATGTTGAAGTTTTTAGTAGTGGTCAATTCATGGTTTGGAAAAATGTTGGAAACATATCCCCAAAAAAACCATTGTAGTTTGTTCTAGTATTTTTTTTGATGAAAAATCCAAACGACCACGAAATAGAATCGTTGGTGTTGCCGATGCAGGTTTTTATGGTGTAATAGTTTCAAAGTTTTTTTTTCCAAATTTTTATCCTCAAAATCAAGAGTTCGTTTTTATAGAAGGATGGTTTTTTCAAAGGGGTTTATGGTTTGTGGACCTTGAAGCATAGTTCAAAAACAAAAAAAGGTATGCAAAATGACGAAGGAAATTCGGCAAAGTCATATTACAACATAGAAGTGCTATGCGGACCACGAAGCATGGTGCATGAACCGCATAACAAAATCAGTTTATGGGAGGAATTATGTTAATGGAAGGCTTGACGTTTTCAAAATATGGTCATGATTTTTGGATTCATAAAGAGTTTTTTGTAGTAGACATCGGCCTCTACAAAGGAAAAATATGTTACACGGACCATATAGCAGAATGCGGTAAAGGCGGTACCACATCAATGTATTAAATAATTTGGTTTAGTGGGTTTTTCATATCTATTTGAATACTTAATGACCACTAATCATAACATTAAAGAGAGATAATTTTATTATAAAATATCATATTTCGTTGAATAATTCAAAAAAACGAGAAGTGGTTTTTGAGGGAGAATTCTGTAAAGAAGGTAGTTCGTGGGGATCTTTTTTCAAAAGGGGGTTTTTCAGGGCTCTGAAGCTCACATAGGAACTGGGCCCATGGAAGGAAAGGTGGTCCTTTTAGGAGTATATTATCCATAGAAGGATAAGTGGTCCATAGAAGTAGAGATTGTTTGTGGAAGATGGGGCGGTTCGTGGAAGAAGTGGTGGCCTATAAAAGTAGAGGAAACCCACAGAAGAAGAAGTGGCCTGTGAAGCCCTCACACCATGTTGTGAAACACCACACAAACAAGATTCAATGAAGTTCATGAATAGACTAAATTAGTTAACAAAATAAATTTACACAAACTAGTAGTACATTGAAAAGTTTATTTCATCAATGGGTAAAAATGGGAGTTCAATAGATCATTTATCTACAACTAAGAATTTGTGTATTCATGAAAATGATGGGACCTAAAAGTCCATAAAATATGTGTGTATCTCTTCCAGAGTAATGAGAAAAGGAAGAGGAATATGATTATATTTTCCACTGATAGTGACCCAGAGAAACAGACATAGGGAGTGACCCTTGAGAAAGTAGTGATCTAACCCTAATCATTATAAAGGCAGTGAGCCATAACATAGAACTGATCTGTCCAAAACCTTTTAATTTGGTAGTGATACTTATTGAATTTGTTAAATTGGTATATTATAATAGTATGTTCCTTGGAGGTATCCTAGTGAGGGTGAACCAGGTAAAAGTATTGTGTCTCATGAATTATTTCATTTTTGTTCATATAATACTTTGAGAAAGAGAGAGAAGAGTGATTTGTTTAACATCAAAACAATATCTAAAAAGGCTATTGTTTTAATTATTCAGAACCTGATTCACCAACATCTCAGGGTATTTAACATAATTTGTTGAACAAAAACCATGCAAGAAAATCATGTAATTTTTTCAAGTTCTGTGAAGTGGCTCCCACATATTTGACACATGGTTTGAAAAACCATATCACCTACCCAGATTCAAATAAAAAGTTAAATTATATATTTTATACCTAAACTTTTAACTATATATCCCCGTTTTATCCTCCCATTTTTGTTAACATATTATTCATAGGTTAAGGGAGAGCTCTATCCTTCTACCTCTATGATTTTTGGATCCTCCATCAAGATTTTTGATGTGACAAGAGGTCTTGACGTCCCTCAGAATGTTATTTATAAACCTACACTAGTATAGTAGTGAAGGGTCAAACCCAAAGGAAGGACGATGAGTGTTCTACGGATTTATTTTTATTAATTTATTGTTGAGAACTTTTTCTAAATGGATTTTAAAGGTATATTTGGTAAGTTTTTTTTAAAATAAGAGATATACATTTAATCTATGTATAATAACTTTTGAAATGACTTGAAATTGGGAAAGTGATTTTATTTGTTTTTTATAAAATAAAAATCCCTTATTTAGAAGCTGTAAATGTGTTTAAATTATTTTTGAAGTAATGTTTTATGGTTTTACATAAAAAGAAGTAACTCATTATTTTAGATAAATGAAAGGATATTTATGTTCATAATTTTTATTAAAATTATAAAAACTTATATTTTATTGTATTCCAAAATAGAATTCATGGACTTATTTTAAAAGGAATTAAATTTAATTTTTGGTGAGATCCTAATGAGTCAGATAACTTTTATCCTATATATACACTTATGTCTGTGTGTGTATAGCAATGATGTTTCAACATTTTGTAGGTTCGTATTCCAATTGGTAACTATTATCGTGGTCCACTGATATTTTAATTAGGATATGGTTAGTGACCATGAGACATATATAGGTACTCTCACTATATTTTTCTTATTGTTTTATTTTTTTGGGTTGTTTAATGTATTATCCATTTTTTTTATTTTTTGTCTATATTTGGTTTCTTTTTATTGAACCATGTGATGTGTATATTACAGAAGATGAATGTATGTTTGTTTAAATGAGTTGATTTTTTTTATATTAAATATAAATAATTTAGTTTATTTATTTATTCGATCATGCTTATTATTTTTTATATAGCTTTCCAATGAATATATGTTACATGCTAGTCTTTTTAGTAAGAATCAAATACCTTGTTTAATCTGATTTGAGGCACAATTTATTCCCATGTATTTTTTCTTTTACCACATATAACTTTTCACCAACTCATGGGAATTAAGAACTACCTTCATCTCTTATTGTGGGATGACCCAAGTGAAGTAGATAGTTGTGTTGGGCTAATTCATTTCATTATTTATATCAGGGAAACAATTATCATCCCAATTTAAATGTGTAGTCTAAAAAGTACATAAAAAAAATAAAGTGCTTGTTGAGGGTAAGAAAACTCTCCTTATAAGTAATTTAGGCATAGTACCTGTATATGGTGGAATTTACATTAAATAATAGTTTCTACTTCAGAATTACAATAGAAAAGTACAAATCATTTTATGTGAAAATATGTTTTACTTCAAATTATTTGGATGATGTCATAAAAAAACCAGTTAATTCATAACTTGTTTAGGATAAAACTAATAATGTGTGATTTATTTATAGAAATATTAATAAAACTCAAAAAGGAAAAAATGTATACAATAAATGAAGAAAGGACTTGGAGTTCTAAGTAAGAAAACATGTCTTTATAAAGGCATCAAAATTGGAGAGAGTTATGTGGTTTGACATGAAGAGAAATCTATATCCAAGGTACGATAAGAATTTTTAGATTTCTAAAATAATTAGAGTTGCAGCTTGTAATTTGATTATGTCACCCAATCTAACTAAATATCATGATTTCATCTATGCGTCATTATTAATAAAGTACATAACAAACCAAAAACACATAGTCACCATTTAAAAAATAGAGATAGATCTATAATTATTTCATGAGTAAGAGCATGTCTATATTCTTGAAACTAGAGGGAAAGGGTAGTGGAATCAAAAAAATTATCCAGTGAAGGTACCTTGAATAATTCCGAATTTATAGTAGTTGAAATAGGATTCTATAGTTCAAATGATGGAAATATACCCATAATTGTCCATGAATTTATGTTTACCCCAAATTTCAAGTATGAAATTATTTATGGGAGGAGAATGTATATCATAATATTCTACTATAATTAACATTACATTACGAAAAAATTATTTTTATTTCAACATAATAGTTCAACATTACTAAAAACATAAACTATCTACAACAAAAATAACTATGGATACGTAACATATTAAGATATATGACAACACCATTATCATTTACTCTAAGAGATTATAATCGACCATGAATAAGTATAAAAAATACACATTTATTCTGAAGAAGACTATACAAAATGTAATTTACCTGATGGAGGAAACATGAAAAATGATATGAAAAAAGTTAGGGTAGAATAAAGTGTACATACAAGGGTTATTATGTCTTCAAGAATAGTAACCAAATGTTAAAACAAAAATTGATCATTAAATTAGTAACATGAATAATGGGATTAGTAAAATGAATACTAATTAATATTCCCCATTTTTAAATACATAAATATAACTATTATAATATCTCAAAAATTAGTTTTTAATTTTGTAACTTAAGAATGAATAAGTGTAAATTTTTAATAATGTATGTTTTAAATATTTATGTAAAAAATTATTTTTTATTTGAAAATTTCAAAACTAGAATTACCAAATTTAAAATTTTATTTTTGATTAAAATAACTATTCTAATAAATTATCAGTTCTATAATAATTAATAAATGAAAATTAGAAATTTAATCACTCATAACAAATGAAATAATATATATTCTAGATAAAATTGTTTTTCTATATATTATAAGATTTTATTTAAATGTGAAATTTTTATTATTAACAATCTAATTTTGATAAAATAGCCACCATTTTCGTTATCACCAATTGAAACTTTACATTGGTGATATATATATATTGGGAAATTTTATTTATTTATGAATAGGAAAAACAATATTTTTACATGTACCATAAATTTTGTGTCACTTTTACAATTTAAATATTAGTCAAAAATTTATAAATTCTTAAACAAATTAATTTATTAAATGAATAAAATTAATAATTTAAAAATAATAAAAATTATTTAAAATTCTATAAATTATTTTTCAAATAATTAGTTATATTCTACTCAAATAAAAAAATGTATTTGATTCTTTACTTTGTATAAAATATTTTTAAGGATCCACTGAGTTTTGGTTGAGTTAAAATGTAAATTAAAATAATATTTTTTAATTTAAAATTTCTAAAAGTCCTCAGAATCAATAATATTCTTATCCTTGTGCATAAATAATAAAATAATAAATATTTTATTCGAAGACATTCCTCTCTCTTGATTATATAAACACATCTCCACCTCTTTTTTCCTCACTTCCAAAACTCTTTATTTTTCCAAATCTAAAAAAAAACCTTCTCTAAACTCCCTTATCTGTGTTCTTAATGTCTTATTTGGAATAGATTATATTATACTATAGTAAATAAACTTTTCATCACAAAAATTCATGGCATAATGATTGTTATATTAAATCATCATTATTGGGAAATAAATTGTAGTACGATAAATATCTATGAAGTACATTAATAATAAATGTTAAATCCAGTATCATAAAATAATTTGGTATTAATATAATAAATAATTATTAATATATATATATATATATATTACTGTGATAACAATATAATTACACTCACATATCTTGGAATAAAAAATAAAAATACTTTTCAGAATTCAGAGACCAAATGTGTAATTTTTAAATAAAAAGTGTCTATATTTAATATTTAAATTTCAAAAATATAAATAATTATATTCAATAAATTAACATTAAAATTTGAATCAACATGTCAAAATTATCTAATATTTATTTTCTCATAATTTCTAAGAAAACCAAATTTTTGTGTAAAAAGTAAAATATGATATGATCATATGGTATGTATCATAACATTATAATAACTTAAAATGATAAGTAACATAAATTATTTATTAAAAACTTTTTTTATTCAATAATATAATGAATTTTAATCTAAAAAAATTTATTTTCCAAATTAATAAATAATATTACAAGATTGAAAGTATATTTTAATATTTTAAAAATAATTCTTTATGAATAAGAATATTGTCCACATCCAAAATAATATATTTTATGTGATTTAGAGTCTAAAAAATTGAAAGGTTAAAAACCTGGAACTAAATGTAAAATACCATGGGTTAAAACCATGGTAAGGAATATGGTGTTATTCATTATTATCTAAGAGTTTAAGGCCTATTTTTTAAAATTAATAAAAAAATTCCTCTCATTTTCTTTAAATACCTACCCATATTCCCACTCCTCGTCATTCAAAAATCACATAGCATGGTTAAACTCTACTATTATCTCCCCATAGTCTCTTCAAGGAGAATATAATGTTCTAAGTCATTATTCTCTATCTTTATAAAGGTACTTCATAATATTAGGGTTCCCAATAATCCTCTTTCATCTTCAATTAAAATCCTTTTCTAATGTTATCATTGATTTTTTCAGATATTTCCATACATGTAATTCATTGGTATTTTAATTCAATATATTTTTAATGAGATAGTAATTATTCCAACTCATTATATCCTTGTCCTAAGACATTATTTTATTGATATAAGGCTACACAATCCCTTTCCACCATTATTCATGTAATCCTTTCAAATTAATTTTCATATCAATGTGAAATGTTATTATAGTTCAATATTATAGAATTTTATCATATTATCAAGGAGGGATCACCATTACCAGTCATATTACTAACTTTATATTCCATTATAATGAACACACATTATCCGAAACCTAATGGTTAAATTTAAATATAGGAAAAAATCATAAAATTTTAATAAAGTAAATGGTGTTTAGTCTCCTAGTAATGAAATCCCTTTGTAGATACTACAAGTTAATATAGTACCAAGATTAAATAATCCTTAGGGTAATAAACCTGGAAAATGTGTATTTGGTGTTAACATAATCTCCACTAAATTTATAACAAATGGGAACAACTCTACACACGTTTTGATATTCCATGGGGATAGGATTTTGTTGATTCATAATATATTTCTGAAACACAATGATGGATTTGAATATTTTATTAATGTTGTTAAATAGATATTCAATTTATACATCTCATGTATTTAAGTGTTGAACTAGACTAGGAAGTGGGGGTTTGGGGGAAATTATTAAATCATTTCTTTGTTCTCATATGACTGCAAACTATTGAACTCAATGACTATTTCCTATTAAAATATCTACACTATGAAAAGTACCCTTTACTACTATGTTGTTATCATAAATCTAATATGATTATTAACCTTTAATTTGTGAATATTCTATAGGTTCTATGTTTACTATGCGATATTCACTTATATGGCCATATTATTATTTTGAATGGGGAAATTATTACATTTCATATTACAATTATTTCTACATTTATATCCATTGATTACTTATCCATGATTATTTTTTAATTTCATTAGGAAACAATATGAGATGTATTTTTTATTCATTATGATAATATGTGGGATGTATGAGACTTATTATTTGTTGGGTGGAACCAATAATTTTATAGACCCTCAATACATTGGTATGTTACAAGAGATAAATTAGCTTGGGTATTTGGTGTAATCCTTAATTATTTATGAATTATCTATTGGAATGAGGCCTTGATTGTATGTTTATGATTTCAAAATTATGTATTCCTTCGCTACTGGGTTAGTTATTCTTATACATGGATATACTGTGCTCACAATTCTATTTGTAATGGAATTTATATATTCTTCTCATATTTTTTTTCGAAGATTATGTGTTATGACTTCCACTGCATAATACAATTTACTAAGCTTCTAATATAACCCATTTATATTATTTCTAATTTACAAAGGAAACCATGAATAATACTAATTACGAATTATGTATTTGAAAGGATAAATAATTATTTTTTATGTATTTAGTTGATGTATAATATTTTTTCATCATAACATAATGATTTTTATTCATCTAGTTTCCCGATAATACTAATCCAATTAATCCAATGTATTGTGATCTATTTATTATGTACCATTTTAGTTGATTTTTCTCCAAGAATTCACCTATGAATTTTATCTCAATAATCATACCTCAGTGTCTAAATTCTGATGGAGTTGGTAGATAGTTGATTATTTTTATAGATCCATCACCAGTTATTGGGGTTTGAAAGAGTGTGAAACAATCTGATTATTAGACCCTCATTAAATGATCATTATAATTTCTATAGAATATAAATTTTTTATTCCTAAACGGTATCTCAACGTCATGTTGATGGCTTCAATTTTTCCATGATCAAATCGACCTATGGATTTCATATAAAACATAACCCCCACAATGGTGATTTGGGAAGCCTTCCTGGGTCTCCATCAAACATTTTAAAACTCTTATTTTTAGGGAAGTTACTATTTTCTCAAAATGTTTGAATTCAAATGATCCTGATTTTCAGGACCCCTTTTCATGATCATTTTGACCTAATGAAATCCAATATTCTTGTTAAATACCAAGAGTTTATTATTCTAATATATAGACATGTAATCAAAAATAAAATTGTAACATCTTTTCAAGTTCTGCAAAGAGATTCACTTTAGATATATACATGTTATAATCATTTTCTATCAGATTAGTTTAATATTGTTGCTGCTTTATATACTTATTAATATTTTATTACAACTTGAAAATAAATATATCAGTTCTATACTTTGGATACATACATTTTTATCATCATATAAGTATTTTTGATACTTATGATAAAATAAAAAGAAAGCTTACTCATAATTAATGATTATTTTTCTACTGCTTTATTTTATTGATGATCATGTCATCTATTAGTGGATGTTGAAACTATAATCCAAAAAAGTATTGAAATTAATATATATGTCAATTTATTTCTCAAAAGTTGTTACTGCTCAAACACAGTCATAGTGTTTCTATAGATTCTATTACTAGTACATGGATATCTTGGTTCCATGTAAAAGAACTAGAAGGACTCATATAAGCCTTGATGTAAGGTTTCAACCTCCTATAATCAGTTGTAAAGGTCCTCAAAGAAGGATCTACCAGTGAAAATTACTAAGATCACTAAGAGATTATTAGTGGAGTGGACTGGGAAATTTCAAGGACCCTAAACCCTATGCATTGTCACTATCTCTTATTTACTTTATTTATTTTCCTTTGTGTAATTTTATTTAATAGACAAGGAAAGAATCATTTTAATTTAATATGGGCCTGTCAAATTTATTAAATTTTTTTAATGGTAACAATTCACCCATATTGTTTCTTCATCAATTACATTTTGACATAATAGGCAGTATCAAAGTAATGTCTCCATTGGATATATTTATTTTTGGAAATTATTAATGATTATATATTTCTATAAGATACTAATAATTGGTATTAGATACTAAAATCCATTTTAAATATTTTTGTTTCTACCTAAAAACATCAAGTAGTATAAAAAGTCATACTCTATTGGATATTTTTATTTTGGCTCTAACAAGCCTGAGTTAAAGATATAAATAAGGAAAACATCATAATGGATGATCTTAATTAAGGCATGTCAACAATCCATGATTCTTATTTTAAGAGTGATTACTATGTATACTAGAAAAAAATATTATTACATATTTTAATAATCATGGAATAATAGTTTATTTAAAAATAATCAAATATTATGAAATTATTAATGTGTAACCGAACAAGTGGAATACTACTCAAAAGAAACATTATGTTATGAATTCAAAACCTATGAATTCTATCATTTTTGGATTTCGATCTAAATAATTTAATCATGTTTCTCAGTGTGAAACTTTGTTTGAAATCTGAAAGGATATTTTTTTCCTATGAAGGAACCGATAATGTTCTACAAATAAGGTACGACACTATAAAATTAAAATTTAATATATTCAGGATGCATGGAGATGAGAGAATAACTCTGATGAATGAGATATGGTTCTAATCTATCAATGACGTTGTTTCATTTGGAAATCATATTACAGAATTAGATATGTTGTTAAATATACATAGAGTTTTAACTTCGAAGTGGAATGAAATATGTGATGCTGTTAATAAATCCATACTAGTTAAAGAGATAAATATTAAGGAACTAATCATAACCTTGATAATTTATGAAGCCAAGATATAATAGGAACTAAAAATCATATTATTATCAAAAATTATAGTATTACACTCAATGTTTCCAAGGGTGAAGTTCCTAATTATGATTCGATTCATTTGGGTTCAAGTGTTGATCTATCAGGCGATGATTATTTTTTTCCAAAAACTGTATAATTGAAGAAGGGAGAAGTTAAAGAAGAATGATTAAAAGGAAGTACAATGATATGAACGAGTTAATAAATGAAATATGATAAATGACTTTTTAATGCTTAAATCTCAAATGAAATCAAATTATAAATAAAAAAAGAAGTAAATAATATCCACATGAAGTAATTTCAATTCAAGTGATGAATCTACTATAATTCTAAAGCTGAGAATAAAAATATATCCATAAATTTATGTCTTATGGATCATGATGATGAGGTACAAACTTCTTACTCTTAATGTTCTAATTCTAAAAAACTTTCTTTAAATGAATTATATAAATTTTTTTTATGATTCAATATAAATTAAAATACTTTAATAATGATTATATACATCTCATTAAATCTTATGATGCTATTTTAATTGAAAAATAATTTTTGAATAATCTATTTTCAGATTTATGATCCAATCCAAAAAATACATGTTCTTTTCATGAAAATAAAACTAAAGAATTGTGATGTAAAGTTAATATTTTAAGATATGATTATAGTATGTTTATTAATATAGATAACTATTTTATTCAAATTATTAGTGAAAATAAACTAATAATAAAAGAAAGCATGGTATTAGTAGTAATAGTGAAAAACCCAAACTATATAAGAATTATTTTATTTTGGGTTTAAAATTAAAGAGCATGAATACCGTTAAATATTTCCATTGGGGTGTAAATAAAAATTATTTTAATGAATTTAATTTCCTAAATACTAAATTCTACGGGGGTAAAGTATATTAATTATTCAAAAGATTTTTCTAAATTTATTTTTGAAAAATTAGTTAATTGAAAAAATATTGGTTACCTAAACATTTAGTTTCAACCATTTCTGGACCCAAAAGAATATGGGTACCAAAAGGCACCTATGTATGTTATTTTTCTGATATAATCCAATGAAATATATTTTTATGTTTATGAGTGGATGGTTGATCAATATGTGAATATTTCTCCTGAAAATAATAATAATTTTTTATAAGGATTGATCAACTATGAAGTAGTTATTTATCTAAAATTAAAGACCCTTAAAAATGAAATCTTATAATCAAGAAAGTATTTAATTTTATTTTTAAATTCATTAAAAATTTTATATTGGGGGTAATTTTTTAAATGTTTTGTATTATTTACCACTACATTTGATTATTTGTATGTTTGAATAGATAAATGTTTTCTCAATCTTTTATTTTAGGTGATAAATTAATTTATTGAATTATTATGATAACATTATTCATAATTCTTAGAAAAAATTAATCTAATTTGTTTGAAACTATTTAATATAACTACATGTGATAATACGATATATTAAGATATGTGTTTAAATTACTAAAATATCTTAATATTTTCATTTCATTTAATGTTTTTATTCTTTTCGAATCCCTTTTTATTTCATTGAATAATATATTATATACGTTTTTAATACTATATTTTTTGGAAGATTTTATAATTAAGGGTGGGTTTATAATGTTGGTTATAATAAAAACCATATAATGAAAGTCCGTTTTCTTTAATTTCAATCTAAAACTATTATATTTTACTAATTAATATTTTTTCCTTAAACTCATTATATTTGAATTTTTTTCTTAAAAGTGTTATTCAATTATTTAGACTTATTCTTATATAATAATTTATTAGACAAAATTTACTTTTGCAATTGTAAATTCTAAAATGGTTACACCGCAATTTTGGCTCAAGAAAACTAAAAATATGTTGAAAAACATTTGAATAAAACATTTCATTCTAATTAATTCAAACATTAACTCTTTCTAAAAACCTTTCAAACATTTTCATCTTCCTTTATTGTAATGGAAAATTCCAATACCTCTGATGAAGCTTGTACATGATACACATAGAGAATAAAGATCTCATGTTCAGAAATAAGTTGTCCTTAAATTATAAGAAGTCAAGGAAATATGTATGAAATATTATTATTTTCATGGTGATTTAACTGATTTATTTGGAGAGCGTTCAATATCATTTTTTTCAATAATCTCTGGAAAATATTCTATAAATGGTACATAAATTCTTGGGAGTGAAGAACTAGAAGTTCAATATTTTAAAATGGTTAAAAGAGGAATACCTTTTGATAATGATCTAATTTGTATAAATATTTCATGTCCATTGCTACATAATTTACATATATGTTTTTTCTTATAAAAGGATAAGTAATTAGGACAAATTAATATCCTGAAAGATCAAGTAAATATTTCAATGTGATTTTGAACTCATCCATTTTAAAAAGAGTATTTTAATCTCTTCAAATAAATTATAAAAGTGTGTTGGAAAGTTTATCTACTATAAATTATTTTCACGCATATAAAATAGTGACGGTAATTCAAATGGAGTTGATCAGACGAGTTTCAATTTCTAAATCTGATCTTCCTGAAATAGAAGAGTTTTTAGTTAAATAGTATTATTATTCTATAAGATATTGTAAACTATAAATATTTAAAGAAAAATATAAGTGATTCTAAGAGTTATATCTAGAGTGAGTGATATATTTTAGAGTTTGTATTGTGAAGATACATTGTTTAACATTCCTAATAGACTTGATCCTTTTTACTCATCCTCCAACACAGCCTGTCAAAAAATCAAGGCCAATTTGTTTTGTAAATATTGGATGTTTGAAATAATTTTTTGTTTCATTCTTATTTACTTTTTTTATTATTTTAATATATTTATTTCTTTGATTAAGTGTGTATTATTCCATTTTTATTCTTTAATTTTCATATCACAAAAAGGGGAGAAATTTTGATAAACATAATCACTTTTATGATGGTTTTGTTCTATTCGATTTGAAAGTACATGCTGTGTTAATTTCATTATATGTCTATATATGGTAATGTAATCTTTTTGTGAAATTTGATTATTATATTCATTAATAATAATTTATTCTAATTTTTATAAAATTTAATTTATTATATGGGTTTTTGAGATATTTTTTTAAAACATTTATTTATTTTGGGTCAAATCTCTTTATTTGTTATAAATCATTTATATCTATGGGTTGATGATTATTTAACTTAAACATTTATTTTTATGTTTATATTTGTATGGGTTTTTGATCATAAAAAATTTGGGATTTTTGGGTTTGTGTTGGTCCAAAAGCTTAATTAATTTATTATTGATTTTGATGATAAAAAACACCCAAATTTATGTTACTGATGATGTTACTTTTAGTAGATATCGGGATAATGATTATTGGAATTTTTATTTTTATCCTAAAAGGATATTATATTTTAATCCCATGTATTTTTATTTGATTTATTAAGTATTCTGGTCATATATAGGAATTCTAGAAATATTCTTTATACCTTATGGTTTAAGCATAATATAAGGTTTGAGAACCCTAATTTTGCAAGAAAGACTACTTTTTAGAACCCTACGTCCATAGAAAAAGTATGGGTCAGGATCAATAATTTTTTTAGAAACCCTATTTTTGAGTACATAATGTATGGTTCATAATATATACTATTGGAATCAACTATATATTAACAACTATACTTTTGAAGTGTGTCGCTACACAGAGAAACCCTATGTTTGACTAGGTGAAACTTCGAGTTTTAAATTATGTATTATTTCAATTACTTATGAAAAGGTTTTCATTGAATTAAATATTTCTTAAAATATATTTAAATACTTATTCAATGGATCTTGTTCAATTTATTAAATAGTTTCTATTTCTAAGGGATGCTATTATTTAATCCGAGCATTTGAATTCAAATGATCACCACTTGTCATGCTAATTATTTAGAATATTTTTGACCTAAAGAGATAAAATATCCCTATTAAATATCGAGAGTTTTATCTTCTCAATATATATATATATATATAAGAATTTAAAAATTATATTATGACATCGTCTATAGTTCTATGAAGTGTTACACTTTAAATATATTCATATTATGATCATTTCTTATTTGATCGATGTACTTTTACTACTGCTGTATCTATTTATAAATATTTTGTTATAGTATGAAAAATAATATATTAGAGCTATAATTTAGATACATACATGATTATTATTATATGCTAATTATTTTATATACTACTATTTAATAAAAATATAATCCTACTCATTAATGAAGATTATTTGTTTAGTACTGTATTTAATTGAAGATCAGTTAATCTGTCAATTTCTGTTGAGACTGTAAAATAAAATAGTAATCAACATATATATCTTCATTAATATTTTTCATAGAATTTTTCATTGATCATAATATTTCATATTTGAGTGTCATCTTCTCATAATAATTTAAGTATATCTCTAATCCATATTAAAAAACTAGAAGGACTTGTATAAGCTTTTTTGTAAGGTGTTAAGTACCTGCACTCTGTTGTAGTGGTACCTAGAAAAAGAACATGCTAGTAAAAATAACTAATATCATTGAGATATTATTTTTAGAGTGGACTAGTGGATTTCTATACCACAAAACACCATACATCAACATGTTCTGTTATTTCTATTATTTATTTTTCACTATGTAATCATATTTATTGGATACAAAATAATTGTTTTAATTCATGAAGTACATGTTGAATTTGTAAAATATTTTTAAAAGGACACAATTCACAACCTCTTTTCTCTTACTCATCATCATTATGACATAAAAATAGTTACAAGTTATTTTGTAGAATGATATAGTTATTAGAGATATCTTGCACCCTAGTAATGCATGGAATTAGATTAATAAAGATTATAATAATCCCCCACTTAATGGTATACCTATGGATGGAAAGGGTAGTTCGAGTATATTTGTTTACGTAGCTAAAAATGCACAAGTTTTGGGGAAGGATTCATTGGGAAAATAATCCCTTCCCCTACCATCAAGAACTATTCCTAGATAATTAGAGATTACTTTTTCTTCCACGACTAGAGGGTGTACCAATTAAGAACCACCCCATGTCTATCTGAAGGGTTTTCAGCATTGTAGTTTGTCCCTATAGATGTGTTGTTCCCTATACCATCCCCCTATTGTGTAAGGGTTAGTGATGATATTCCTATTCCATGTAATAAAAGTCAAGTTAGGTCGATTGGTCTTGAATGTAATAATGCAATTTAGTGAATTTCAACGCCCCCTAGTGCCAATGATTTGTAAGAGAATGGAATGATTTGAGGGAACAACAAGTTTTAAAAGTCTCCCTATAATAGAGTATTATAATACACCCACACTAATGATCATAATATCATAGTGGATATCCCAATGATAAGAAAAACTTGAAAATTATCCCTGTAATGGGTCATTTTTGTTAAAGGAGGTATTGATAAATAACAAGCCTTATATCTGTAAAATTAGGAAGGTAGGAAGTATTCATAATGGACACATAGTTTCTTTTCAAGTTTAGTTTGGATCACAACTCACCTGAATATTGGGTCTTCAAGGAACATTTCACTCACAATGATAGAAGTGACACACAAAATCCTTTATACTCGATACTAAACTCTTGGGGGGAAATATTAGAAGAGTATTTTTACATCAATGAATCAGTAGAAGAATCTGATACAACATTTAAAATATGGATTTGAGTTTACATAGATGAGGATAAAATATCATGTATCAATAAATAAGGTTTCACTTTTATCCATGGTTTTAATGAAGGGAAAATTATAATGGAAGAGAAAATCAAGATATATGAGAATGTGGAATACTATTTTGAGGACCTTATAAGAGATGATCCAGAAAAGAGGGACTTTTCCATTTAATTGAGCTTATATAAATTATGTGGCTCTAATATTTTAAATTTTTTGTTGAATAATCTAGTGATATCCTATTATATTTATGATTTTGTATGGTTCAGTGATTCTATGAGGATTCCCACTAAGCCAAGAAAAGTGTTTTCCTAAAAATAAAATATTTAATGTTTGAGAGAGAAGAAAGAAAAACCATATCAACATAGATAATCTATATATGGAACTCCCTTTATAGAAATTGAATGTGTCTATTGATGGAACTGAGTATATTATACTATATTAGAGAAATTTAATCATGTTATTTAAAATAAAATTTCTCATATGGAAGAATCTATTTATTCATAGAATTATGTAGAAATGTTGGACCAAATCATGAGGAAATAACATCCATCCTCCAATGGAACCATGAATCCATTGGTAGCAAAACAACGATTCAAGTACATAGAGAATTTATTTCATGCATTAGGATATAGTGAGAGGGATATGATTATCAAGAATTATATCGTCTATGGGGAGATGCAAACCAGTATTGGCTATTTATTAAAAAAACTAATAATTGGAGATAGATAATATGAAATTTAAGTCTTTTTAAGGTGGTATTATTTGAAATGTACATCATCATGAGTAACGACCTGATATATAAAGAAGATTTATGAATTTAATATAAATATAAGAGGAATACATTTCTATTTATGAGTATATCTTTAAAATGTTGGAAATTCATTTTGTAGACTATGTGTATAGTACAAAAATCGACATTGATGTATTATTTTATAGTTTAAGGATAAGACTTAAATGAGAATTAGTCTCTCAAAAATTTTACTAATATATGGAGACAGTGATAAGTGGAATCATGACTAAGAAATAATGATCCATTTATTTTATTTTTAAGGGAAGAAAGATAAGAAAAGAATAACAATGTTCCGTATAAAGAGAAATCTGATGTTGGAAAAAAATGGAATGGTGGAACTCTTAACATACAATAACTATGATAAGAATCATCTAATGGAATTATTTAAGGGAGAAATATTTTTCTAAAATTCTAGTTATGAAGTCCATCAAGATCATGAATACAAAGGAAAAAAGAATCTCCTAATTTTCAATGATTTAATTACAAAGAGGTGGGACACTATTCAAATACAATTTTCAAGTGTCAAAGGAATCTACCCTAGAAGAGGATAAGGGAGAAGGGAATGATTATTAAATCACACCTACACATGTTAAGGTTTATGGTGATTTTATGGTAGGTACTTTGATAATAAAATCAATGTTATTTAATGAATAATTTGATACTGGATCTATGTAATCACCAGAAAGTTTTCTAAGAGCATTGAATCACCTCACGATATATTAAAGGATATATCAGTTAATTGTCCATATATAAATATTTTATAAATCAAGAAATTATTGTTTGGTCAATATTAAAATTCATGGGGGTTATTTAGTTAAAACATTTGTGAAAATATCAATAGTATAATTTGATGTAACTCTTCAGATGTATTGAATATCAAAGGGTAATAAAATAATATATTTTATTGATAAGGAGATAACAATATTTGAGACTGGAATATAAACCCATGTTTTTAGATGAGAAAACTCATTTCTTGAGGCTTCTTTGAAACCACCTATAATGGATCATATTGATGAAATTCTTGGATATGATGAACAAAGTATTGTTATATATATATATATCTTTATAATATATGCTATATCTATTTTGTGGGATTCAATTGATGTATTTCCAATGAAACTACTTGGATATCCACTTGATAGTGAATTTGAATTCTCTATTGACCTACCCTTGATTAAAAACACATATCTAAGACTCCATATGTCATGATTATCATCAATTAAAATCAAGAAGGATAATATGGAAAAGTTTTTTTCACTTGGAAAGAGTATTATGAGTTCACGCTAATTCCCTTTTGGTTAACAAATTCAGCACATGTGCTTATGGACCCAATACATAAATTTTTTTAGTATTATCTTGAAATATATGTTATGAATTTTATTAATGATATATGTATATACTCTATGTTCTATGAAGATCATTAAGGCCATTTATATACTTTCCTAAACACTCTAACAGAGAGAAGGAGCTATATAGGAAATTCATTAATTTTGAATCTTGGTTTCAAATTTTTTTTTTCAGAGATAAATTTTCTCATGGTATGAAATATGAATTGACATCAAAAAAAAATATTTCTTAAGTAAAGGTATAAATCAATGAATTTAACTAGGACACATAGTTTCCCTGATTCATCAAGTTACTACTAGCGATTTGTTGAAATTGTTTCCCTATTAGTTAATCAATTAAAAAAATTGACATGTTAGTGGGTAAAATTATGATGGTAAAAGGGTAATAAAGAAATAATTTTGGAATTGGAGAAATGATTGATCAATGAACTGTTATTGACCTTACCTTATGGAAAGGAATGTTTTTTAATATATATGATTCATTAAATAAAGGAATACAATGTTTTCTTATACCAAATGAAATATTAGTTGCTTATGAATCATGTCAATTTAAGCCCCATGAAAAAAACCAACTAATGATCTTGAGATGATAGTAGTAATATTCTTATAGAAAATATGGAGGTACTATCATTAGAGGGAATCATGTGGCTTATACCTAAATCACACAATTTTAAAGTATATATTCATTAGAATGATAACAACATAATACAAATGATATGGATATAAATACTTAAGGACTATAAATATATAATACACTACCACCTAGGAATGGAAGATAAGGTGCATGGTGCATTTAACAAGAAGGTTCATGGAGTTCTATCCATTATGGGGATAAAAAAGGATCCTATATTCATAGATTTAGTAAATTGTGATATTGAAATTATTAGGGAAAGGGAAACATTATTAATTTTACCAGTAGTTTCCCCAAAATATTTTTTTCTAAGATAATATTGTATCAATAAGATTAAAATGGTTTAAAAAATATGAAAACCATAGAAGAGGAGAAATTGAAAAACATTAACTATGAACATGGTGTGTTAATGTTTAGAAGGATAATATGGAAAACATTAGTGCCAAAACTAAAGTGGGAATTATAAGATAAATCCCACAACTCAAACTTCTCTATACAGTTTGGTAGTACCAAGATGGATAAGGATATAAAAGAGAAATTTTGATGTGGAAGCATGAAGTGGGAAATTATAGACTATGATTCACGATTCTTGGTATGATAAAAAGAAAATTCCAGGAGTTATCTTCAAAAGGGTGTCATAAAACCTCTACCAATACAAACTTTGAAATGGTATAATATCATAACGTACTTTCTTACTATATTTCCTAAGTCATCAAATAATAATGATAATATATGAGTAATTATGGATTGACATACATTAATTGAACATTTCCTAGAAATAAGGGATCATCTACACCTTAAACGACTTTCATGGATCTATATCAATAAAGTTGTGGGAAATCATGGTGCACCTTAATCAATTGTATCTGATCAGGGCCTTATATTCACATCAAAATTTTATAGTTGCCTTCAAATGGATTTGGAAACTAAAATAAATTTGAGCATCAACTATCATCTTGAAAATAATTGGAAGTACAAAAGGGCCATCTAGATGTTAGAAGATATGTAGGGATCATCCTCACATGAATTCCAAGTAATATAGGACTAATACCTGCCTCTAGAGTAATCCATGTATAATAATATATTTTATTCAAGTATTTAAATGTAACTATAAAAGTATTGATATGGATAAAGATGTTCTATTATAACTTATTGGGATAAATTTGGGGCTAAGAGGCTAGTCGGTCCAAAAACCATTGGGAAAAAAGTAAAAACTATGAGATATCTAAAATCATATCCAAATAGATAAAAGCACATAGAGAATATATGTTGTTTATCAGAATAAGTACATGTAATTACAAGTAGTAGGTCATGTCCCCATGAATGTATCACCATAGTAAGGAGTTATAAGAGTTTATAAGAACAAAAGGTCGAGTCTAAGATACAATGTAACCATTAAAAATTTATCATAAATTAGGGCTATGACTTATCATAGGGATTTTCCTCTCAATCTATCTAAAGTGCATGGAGTCTTTCTATCTAAATGTTAAGGAATACCATTATAGAACCTACACATAGACCAACTACTAATGATGTTGTGCTAAAACATGACCTTTTATATAATAAAATTCTTATCCACATTTTTTATAATAGAGAGATGGTTTTATGGAATTAGAAAACTTGGCATAGTGAATTTCTTTGGAGGAATCAAAATTTGGAAGAAACAATATGGGATCCTAAGGAAGAAATGGGGCAGAATGACCCTTATTTATTGTTATATTGATATATAACTTATATTTATAGTATGCAATTATTTTTGAAGGGGGATTTTAATAACTGAGATTCTACTATAGTAAATATACATTTCATCACAAAAATTATGGCATAATGAGAATTCTATTATTTCATCATAATAGTTCACCACATTATAATGTGATAGAAAACAAGGAAATTAAATTTGTATTAGAAGCTAAAAATAGTACCATAAGATCATATGAAAATAATATTATTAATAATTATTAAAAATATATATGGATTTATGAATAATAATATACTTAAACACATACATTTTAGTATAAAAATAAGAATATTTTTTGAAATTTGGGCACCAAATGTTTGTTTTAAAAAAATTTATTTTATTTAGTAATTAAAATTCATTTATATATAGAATTATTTTTAAAAAAAGAATTTATATTTGGAAT
Source organism: Viscum album (assembly GCA_963277665.1). Lineage (NCBI taxonomy): Eukaryota > Viridiplantae > Streptophyta > Magnoliopsida > Santalales > Viscaceae > Viscum > Viscum album. Next base: position 580,545,097 of record OY728130.1, on the reverse strand, counting down.
AAACACATCAAAATTATCTAAAAGTGATGTTTTCATAGTTTTATGAGATACTTTTTTTAATAAAACATAAATTATGATACGAATATACGGTGAATATTGTAAAAACATAATTTCTTAAAAATTAAGTAATAAATAGAGTATTTATCAACCATAAATGGGGTCATTCATTAAAATAGTGTATTCTAAACTAGTACAATTAATTTTCCAAAATTTTATCAAATATTCGAAATCCTAAAGTATATTTTTTTAGTTTTATAAATAATTAATTGTGAATTAGAATATTATCCACAAAAAAAATATATTTTAAAGGATCCTAGTTCATAAACATTGAAATTATAAAAAAATTCATATTTATCAATTACTATAGGAAAAAATTATGTAAAGGCTAGTGATTTTCTATTTTTATTAACCTAGTGTTCATTGCTTATGGTTTTGAATTAATAAAAACAATCCTCCTCATTTTCTATGAACTCCCACTGATCCTATCACTAATATGCATTTAGAAATTACATATCATAGTTCTCATTTGATTTTTTCACTCAATAGTCTATCTAAGGAGTTTATATGGTTATATGGAGCTCTTATCAATTTTTAATAAGCTAATTTTCAAGGTATGGGTTCCCAATCCTCCTATTTATTATTCAATTGAAATCCTTTCATTATATCATCATTTAAAATTATTTTTCATATAGATATTTTCTCGTAATTCCCTGGTATTATAATCTTTTTGATATATTTTTATTGAGATATGACTTATTACCTATCTTTAAAACAATTTTCTAAACCATTATTATGCAAATATAAGGGCCACTAATTTCTTATAATCCTTTATTTGTGTACTCATATACAAATAATTTTCATTTCAATGTGAAATATCACTATAATTCATTGTTATAAATTCTATATCATATTATCCAACATGGATCACCATTCTCTATCATCATAACACATTTTTAATCTATTGTAATTCTCTAACATTAGTGGATACCAAAGTGTTAAATTTAAATATAGGAAAAATACTAAACTTTTAGTAAAGAAAAGAGTGTCCGGTCTTCTTGCAATGAAATATCTATATGAACTCTTAATGTTGATGAATGATTAGACTTAGATAAACCTAGGGGTAATAACACTAAAAAACATTGACCAAGTATTTGCTTGATCTTAACTTAATAGAAAAAGTGCTTAATTATGATTCTAGTTTTATACTCTTAGGGGATATGCTTTGGATAATTCACAACATGTTTAATAACCATAATGAAGGATTTGAATATATTATTATATAATTAAAATTAATTCTAAATTTATGTATCTAAATTATGTATGTATAGATGCATATTTAGAAATGTGGGTATGGAGAATAATTTTATATCATTTATCTAGCCTCCTACCACTAAAAAAATGGAAGTCAATTACTATTTCCTATTGATATCCCTACAACATGGAAAACACCATTCAATACTACCTTGTTTTCATTAATTTGATAAAAGAACATACCATTACATTTTGAATATTATATAGTTTCAAAGTAGACATTTGGATATTCACTTAGATATCCATATTATTCCATTGAATGGAGAAATTTTTATATCTCTCACACCTATTCTTTCTATATGGATTTCCATTGACTTATTATCCACGATTACGTATGAGGTTCATTAAGGAACAATATGAATCATATTGTTCATTTATATTATTCATATGATTAATGGATTTGACGTATCCTTTGAAAGGTGGGGCTTAGAACTATTTAGCTCCTTGATGTATTGATAGGATTTATGGGACATGATAGCTTGTGTATTTGGTGTAATCATAACCCATTTAGGTATTATTTATTTGAAAGAGGCCTTGATGATAAGTTCATGATATTATACATTATGCATTCCATAACTATGAGATCAGTTATACTTAACCATGTATTTATTTATTATTATGTAATGCATAAATATTTCATTCTCATAGTTCGATTTGTTGCATAATTTATTAACTTTGGTCATATTATTGATTTCATGTTTATGTATAACAATTTTCCCTATTCTCTACTGATTATTATATATCTGAGATGAAAATTTATATTATTTCCTATTTACCAGGAAACTATAAATATTCTTATGCATTAATTGTCATTTTTTATGGAGAAATAATAAATTTTATTAAATTCAGTTTATGTAACTTAGTTTTTAAATGTAATTTTATGTTCATTTATATATTTAGTTTCCCAAGACTCCTTAATTAATGGAACATATATAGTGTGATATATAAGTCCTATACCATTGTAATAGAATAACCACCAACCATGGGTTCAAATATTTTAGCTTTTATAATATTATAGATAAAATTACCTCCTCTAAAGGTTTTAGAATCAATACAAATAGGATATTCAAAGAGAAAGGTAAGGCTTTCAAGACTTGTGTCATCTCATTTCAATTATACTCTTACCCATCATATAAAATAATTAATCATTAAATTTAACCATAATAAATTATTTTATTTGTAATATTATTTTTAAAAACTCAAATATATAACAATTTTTCTTTTTTTAACACTATTTGGAAAACATCATTCACCCATGGTGGATTAATGATCCCTAAGTGAGTGATGATGTTTTATTTTTTATATAGTCCTTTAAAGGTTATTGTTAAAAATGTATTACATGATTGAATATAATATTTATAATAAAATATTATCATGTTTATGATTTTGGAATGATAAATAAAACAGAATAATAATTTTATTTAAATAAACAGAGAAATTTTAACAATATCAAATAATCATAAAAAAAATTCGTACTAATTAGGAACTATTTTATTGAATATAATAAACAATCAAAGACATGTAATTATGGAATGATTTCAATAATATATTTTGGAACATATTTTTACAAACAACCCCAATTAAAACCCCTATTTGAGAAACATTCAAGGTGAGAGTGACCCCAAAATATTTCCTTCCATTGGCCTCAATTGTTTGATTCACACCAAGGGTATAAAATTTCAATGTGAGAGGCATTAACTGCATAAATTCCCGAGTATAATAAAACAACAACCAGTCCAAACCAAAATTTAGAATCCACAAAATAAATACACACAATCCAAATGTCACTTATATGTCAGTTCCACAGAAGTAAATAAAAACAAGAAATAAAGAGCTTAAAAACTCTTAATCATCCATTAACTCTATCTAAGACACTTGAACGACATCTCCAAACAATGTCAGTTAATCTTGCATACCCAAAGAAAACTATGGTGGGGTGAGCACATGGGAGTACTCAATAAGACCATCCATCTAAAAAAATAAACATTTGGGTGAAAAACTATACAAGGGAAAGAAATAGTGACATCAACCAAACAAATCATAATCATAGGTATAATCAGAATTTATAAGAATTAAAAACTCAAACTCCATGTTCAACAAAACTACCACAATTTCATCAATTTTTCTTAATATCATCAACCATTCCCATTAAAAAAAATCCCAACCAATTCCAAAACTAAAATTGAGAAAAAATCATCAACCCCACACAAATAATCAATATTGATAATTAAAAATTGTTCAACATTTCACCATCGCTCGCACCTATTCGTTCAAGGTCATCTCCAAGTTAATCTGATAGCGAGCTAGTGGAAAATCCCCTAACTAACTTATTAGGGATTTATGAATGAAAACCATCAATAATACATCATGAATATCAATAAATTATATATTTTACACCAAAAAACATCCACCAATAAAAAACCAAGACACATCTGATGTGGTTCGAACCATAGCCATACCCATGCCAACCTCATGTAAGGTTTAACATCTCATGTTGGCACCAATACATTTATCCATAACCACACCGAAATCCATATACTTTAACATTCTTCCCCAGATATCACCCCACTACTACATACTCTATCACCATGTATCCATAACCACAAACACAAAACACACACGATGTCACATATAACATGGGACATACCATAACTATAAAAAACTACACCATATTTAAACCATAAATATAATATTTATAATAAGGGTTTCACTTTCATACATTTCTAGGATATTTCTATCTTTTAGTTTTAGAAAATTTGGTTAAAAAGTACATAAAAAAGTATATATTTCCACACAATTTCCAATTTCCCACAAACAAAGTTCCTTATAAAGTCACACTTTATTCATCCAAGGTAACTACCATAACTTAAATACTTACTGTATTAACATTTATACTCATCCTTAATCCATATGAAAAATAATTTGAAGAAGTGGGATGATAAAAAAAGCTCAGTAAGGTACTTAAAATATATTAAACCTGTTATTAAATTTTTAAACCTTAAAAATTCATAATAATCTTTTCATTTTTCATAATAAACATTTAACCACAAATATAAATTAACTTTTACATGAAATAAATTTAATATTTATTATATTTCATGAATAATTTCATAAAAAATCACAAAGGGAAAATAATAATCCAACGTTTTTCTTGGAAAACCTAAGAATACTTGAATACATTTCCATGAAAACAATCCTGTCACCATTATTTTTAAAAAAGTCATTATATTTACTTAAAAAAATTAGCTCATTTTATTACCTACTGAAATCAATATATTTTATTTATAAACCATTAAAGAAAATAATGTAGCTACCTTGTGTCATTATCCTTACAATCACCCTTATAACAACCCTTATAAGGGAATCTCTTAACTATACAATTCCCTTATGTCTATAAATTAACCTATCCCTGGTAATCTCCACTACATTACCCAATGCATTAGAGAGCTATATCAGTCTCACCTGTCATTAGATATTTATCCAGATCACTTATAATTTATATAACATATATAAGATTCATATAATGAATAAAACAAAAATAAAATTTTCTTTAATAATAAAACCCATCTAAAATGACATTAAATCCTACAAAAAATAACACTTTTACTTATCTCTTAAATATGATAATTTTTTAGTTTCCACAAATTTTTTAGAACTATAGATTACTAGAATATTGAGAGAAATATTTTCTTTGAAAATATACACGGAAAATTATTAAGGATTATTAATAATTATTAATTACTATGATGGTGGGAGAGGGCAATCAAGTTGTATATATTAAAATAACATTCTCTTTCAAAAATTTTAAATATTAAAAAATAACACATATAGAAAATTATGACAAGATTAATTTTCTAATAATTATTAAATATATAGAAAAATAATTTAAAATTGAATTTATCAACCTTTGTAAGATTATTAAAAAAATTATTTAATAATTTTAATGAACCTCAACATAGAAGAAAAATATTTATAATGAAAACTTAAAATAATATTCTTATAAGAAATACCCCGACCTTAAGTATTCTCTAGATTCATACTTTATCTAAATATATAATAACAAAATTATATTATCATTATACCATCTTAATACATTTTCTCATTTTTTTTCATTATGATGACTTTTTTCTTTCATTAGTTGAATTGAATAATTTAGTTACTAAAATAGTTAAATTTATATTGAACATTTTGTGGTTTTTTGGTTTATAAACTCAAATAAACTTCAGTGTATTTACTATGGTTAAAATGGTTATATTTACATCACCTATATAATCCGTAAATGTTTATTATTATTATATTTATAAATTTAATACACATTTAAAACCAGCCATGTAATGTGGTATTAAAAAATGAATTGTGTTGTTTCATGGATACCATAATCCATACGTATACATAAATGGTGATTCTATTTTTTATATTTAGTGGATAAGAAATTATGTAGATAATATTTTACTTTTATATAATCACAAATATATTATAAATTTCATACTTATCGATCAGTTCTATCAAAATGACCAACCACATAAGGATGTATTGAAAAATGAATCACATTACTTCATGGGGGTGACATTCCACATGTACACATGAGTGATGTTATCAATTTCTAAAATATGGAATGGTTAAGAAGGAAAGTAATATATTATATTTTTAAAATAAATATAATTTTAAAAATATATTATATATTTATTAACAACATTTTTATAACTAGCAGTGTGAAGTGGTTATGGAAAATTAAACACATCTCTTTGTGGAGGTGGTAGTCCACACATATGCATGAGCAAAGTGCTCATTTACTATAAGATGTAAGAGTGATATAAAAGAGTTGTTACATCAATATAATGAAATTTTATTATAAAAATTATGTTGATTTAATTTTTTTATTGTGGATATAAATAATTTAAGGGAGTTAGAAGAAAAAATAAAATTGAAATAGATGGGTTTGGACTTATATGTTATTCTTAGATATATCCCACTTCCTTCACCTTAAGAATTATATTACTAGCTTTATGAGAATACCATGATCTCTAGAAAATTTGGTTTGATGTTTGGAAGGTAATTTTATAGGACATGGTAAATCAATATGGCTTATAGTGTTTGAATAAGTGAGGATATGAGGTGATATATTGTAAGAGAGGGGAGAGGCACACGTGAAACATTTAATTTTTTTTAAATAAAAAAAATTAATAATCATTGAATGTGGCTCCAAAAATAAAAAATAAAAAATATAAGGTGATAAGGGTTAAAATACCATTATCCAATAACAATTAATATAATGTTTTGTGTCTTTATCACATAGTTTTTACATTAATTAACATGCTTTACCCTTTTAACCTTTAGTGGGGTGATATAGTTTTCCCAAGGTTACTATTCATAATGACAAACAATGAAATTAAAAGATTTAAAAAATATGAACCTTTTGAATCCAAATATAAAATTAATTTTTTAATATTAAATTTTTAGATGTTTTAGAAATCAATTTTAATATAAAAAAACACAATGAAAACTATTTTTAGAAAAATGTTATTTTAAGACTAAAAATGATCTTATAAGGAAATAAAATATAATGTTGATTAATATGGTATTAATTAAATTATTTATGTTAAAATGGGATTATTTATGCTTTAAAATGAATTAAAAATAAAATAAGTCTTTTTATATCATAGAAATGAAACAGTAGTTTGAATAAAAATCAGTATTTTTTACTATTCAGCACCAAAATAATATTTCAGAAAAATTCCAAAAAAACTATCCCTAAAATAAATATCATATGATGATATCCGAAATTTATTCCATTTTATAAATTCATAATTTTGAGATAAATAAACATAACATTTAAATAAAACCATATAATACATGGAAAAATAATTTAATTGAATAAAATTTTTTCTTACTTTATTGATAAATAAAATAATTTCATTTGTAAAACAACAATGAATACAATTCCATAAAATTAACAATTTTAGTTAATATGATTAATTAATTTAAATTATTACCTAGGTTTTCACATTATTCCCCTCTTTTTGAAATTGCATCATAATTTTATAGATTACTTATATATGTGAGATAATTTTTCAAACATAACTTTTTATGATTCCCACATTTCTTGTTCAATCGTGTGATTATTCCATAAAACCATAACATGATGAATCAACATATTTCATAGTACCAGATCTCTATAATCTAAAATATAAATCAAATTTTCTTCACATGAAGGTTTCTCTTCCGACTATACTACCTTAAGGCTTAAAACCAGTGATACATCCGGTATATACTTCCTTAGTAAGAAGCATGAAATGCATTATGAACTTGAGATAAACCCAAATTTAACGTTAAATAGTAATAAATTAATCTAAATTTATTCTTAATTTCATAGTCTCCAATTAATCATGGGAGTAACTTTCCTTTTGTACCATTATACATTACACCTTTCCAAGGAGATATTTTAAAAAGTCATGATCACTTAACTCAAATAAAAGTTCATTCCTCCCACTATTTTCATAACCCTTTTTATTTATCTATGATACCCTAATATGGTGCTTAATGATAATTAATTTCATAACAATCGCTTTTATAAATTCTAGTTTGAACAATTTCACTTCAACAACTTCATCCCAAAAAGTTAGAGTCTGACAGAGTTTTACATATAATGCCTCAAAATGTTCCATATGCATACTAGAATGAACACAAATATTACAAGAAAATTATATTAGAGCAATATTTTTATCCCCAATTCATTTATCATATAATGAGAAATCTCAAAACATATCCTCTGAAGTCTGAATTATATTCTATGATTTTCCATCATATAGAGGATGAAAATTTGTAATGAAATTTAATTAAGTACTCATTGAATTCTATAGTCCTTTCAAAAAATTTCATATAAATATAGAACAATGATCAAATAAAATAGAGAGGGGACCACCATGTAACTTAACTATATTCTTATGATAATGTTTTGAAGGCAGATATAATGAAACAATAACTTTAATAGGTTAAAAATACACCAATTTAGTCAAAAGAATAATAATAACCCAAATTACATTAATGAGTCAGGAATTATTTGGTAATATCACCATAAAATCCATGGATATGTTCTACCATTTCCATTCTAGCACTGAAAAAAGGATGAAACATCCCCTTTGTTGTTTCTGTTCAACTTTAACCTTCCATCGAGTCAAATATTTCCTGGTAAAATTAGTTATATCCTTCTTCATACCTTCCCACTGACAATATTCCCTACGTTATCTATATATCCTAGTTCGACCATGATGATTAAGAAATATAATACAATGAGATTTACATAAAAATTACTTCTTCAACGATGAATCACTCAGAAAAGATTACCACTTTGCAAATCTAATAACACTTTCATTTTGAAAATTAAACTCAGAAAATATACCCTTTTGAAATATTATAATTTTTCTTGAAAACCATGGTATTCATTCTTAACATTCTTATTCTAATTTAAAAATATTTATACACTGATACCTGAGTCAAAAGTGAAGGAGTTTTTATATAAAAAATTTACATATCAACATTTACTAAATCATTAAATAATGGATCGTGTCCAAGATGTAACATAATTAATGATTCAATTTATTTTTGACTAAAGGCACAAACTACACTATTTGCTTTACTTGGATGATAGTGAATTGTTTAATCATACTCCATAATTAGTTCTAGTCAAATTATTAGTCTCATGTTCAATTATGTTTTAGTGAATAAATACTTTAAACTTTCATAATCTGTATATATTTCAAATTCATCCACATATAGATAATGTCTCAGTATTTTAAAAGTTAAAAAAGCTACAACCAGCTCAAGGTGATGTGTAGAATAATTATACTTGTGGGGGTTCAATTGATGAGATACATATATTAGAACCCAATCATTATGTATCAACACACAACCGAGTCCCATAAAAAAATAATTACAATGAACAAAAAATGCACTATTTTTGTTTGGAAAGTCTATGCCTGAAGAATTAACCAATATTTTTATCAATTCATGGAATCATTCATAATATTCTTTAATCCAAATGAATTTAACTTCTTTTTGAATAATTTTTTTTACTCGGATAGATAACTGTGAAATGTGTTCAACAAACCACTCATTGTAATCCACTAATACAATATATATTCAAATATCTATTATATTTTTAGGCCCTTGAAACTATTACACCTCTTTAGTTTTTGAAATATCCATAATTATTCCATGTTTAGAAATAATATTTTTAAGGAATGAAATCATCTATAACCAAATTTCGCATTTATAGTATTTTAGATAATACTAATTTTATTTTAATGACTATAAAACCAAACTGAAATGTTTCTCATGAACTACATAACATTTAGAGTATACCCGATTGTCATCGATAATCTCAACAAGAAACTTATCAAAATACTCCTAGAACACAATATTAATGACTTCCATTAATATAATGGGGTTTCCCATTAAACCCAAAGGAATAAACATAAACTAATAATGACCATACCTATTCCGAAACTTCATCTCTGAAATTCCATATTCCATCAATTCAAGTAGATGTTACCCAAAAATGAGATCATTCTTCAAAATATATTGCGTTCCCTGGACATAATCAAAAAAGTCATCGATATAAGAAAAATATTTATTTATTTTTAATAATAATTTTATTAAGTGTTCTATAATAAATTAAAAGTTTCAAATAACCATCCATATTTTTAACAAACAAAAAAGGAGAACCCTAAGTGGAAGTTCTAGGGTGGATGGAATGATTATTAAGTAACCCCTATGACAGATTTTTTAATTATAACAACTCATCTAAAGCCATTTTCTAATGGGATTTTTATAATTGTTATAGCATTAGGCACTATGTTAATAGTAATTTTACCTTTTCAATTATGAATTAAACTAGTCAATTTAGCATTTAATACATCTGTATATTCATTTACTACCATCACATCACTAATTTAAAAATTTCATTTACTTTAAAAAATACGTGAAGGGTACCTTTCACTTATATACCTTATTAGTTTCTGAGCTTATTTATTAGTTATCAAAGGTATGAACTCATTCATATTTATATAAGTAGAATCTTTCAAAAAGATAAGTTCTCTAGCTCTAAAATCTATCTTATTATTATAAACTGTGATCCAATCCATACCCAAAATAACATCAAAGTCTACAATGGGAAAAATAAAAATATTTGTAGTAAAATTTACTCCACATATGATAATTAGAATATTTATATAAATTAATTTTCCCTTTATTATACACCTATAATTTATTTTAACAAAAGTTATGAATTTATTTATTGAGATGGAATTTCCATTTTAATTGAAACTTTCTTAGATATAAAATAATGCACAAAATCTAAATAAAATACGATATTGTGATAGTCTAAATAAAATTTTAATTAACATATATACACTATATTTAATTGTTCTGAATCTATTTTAGTAAAATAAAAAAACTGGTACGTCTACTAAAATTTCTTTTTTCTTTGTAGTCATGTGGCATGTGTCTAGGCTTTCCACGTTGGTAACAATTCCAAGATCTTGTAAGACATTATCCGTAATGATTCTTTACACACTTATCATGAGGGGTTATTTAATTTTCATACCTTCATGTTTATTCAATTAATTCTTCCCAAATTTTTACTGATATGATTTATTCTTTGTAAAACCCTTGATTTTATATTTATTTACTTTGAAATATAACTTGGAGTATTCAATATCTTAGATTAAATTAAATCCTCAGACAATGTGATCTTCAATATAGTAAAAAATTATAACATAAATGTTAAATTTAATGTATGAATTATAATAATAAATTTATCAATAATTTGTATAAACATTTTTATTAATGGGAATTTATTTAATAAGGAATACTATTGTTATTCAATTATGAGTAAATTTATTTTACATATGAAAAATATGTTTTCTTAAAAATGATTTTTATCAAATATTTTAATTAGGAATTAATAATTAAATTTATGAGTTTTTATAAATTTAATTTGATTAAATTAATATCATTTTTAAAATAAACATGTAAATATTATCTTAGAGTGAGTTTTTTTTATTTTTCTAAAAAGACATAATTTTCATTGAATATTTAAGAAAAATGATATCTATAAGAATTATCTTTTGTCTTCAAGAAAATATCCAATTACGTTTAGAATTTTATCTCAATGTTAAATTATTCTCCTTCAATTATAAATAATTTACTTAATTACATAGTAATAATCATAATAACTGGTTCTGGAATAAGTACATTTTTGGGTATAAAATGTATTTTTCTGAGAAATTAGTTTTATACAAGTAATGTGTGTTTATATTAATAAATTTAATTAATCTTTATTTATTAATGGTTTCAAATAAATTTAGATATTATATTTAAAATATATTATTTTAGCATTAATTTTATGGTTATTATAAGGTAAGAAATGGAAGTAAATTATGTATTATGCTTAAAAGTCAATTTTTCAAATATGGGTTTCAATAATAGATTAGATGCTCAATTAAAATTAAATTAAAATACTTATAAATATAGAATAAGATAAAATGAAATAATTTTTTTTAATTATAACTATTGATATAATTTAATTTGGTCAACCTAATTTTTTATGATAGTGAATTGTAAGAATTATGATATTTTGTTAACATGGTTAAGTTTAAAACTAGTTTTCCAGGGCAGTTAAACAATGCAATAAGGGTATTATTTGCACCAAAACCTACAAAATTATTAATGGATGTATATATTTCAAGATTACATTAACTTAACTTATAATACAATTACATTTATAGCCATTTTATCATAAATGTTACTTTAAAATCATAGAAATATTTCATAAAATTCTATGCATGTCTCTCTAGTCTTTTATAAATGGGAAGCAATTCTCCTACCTTATTTACACAATTTGATCCATATATATTAGAAAATACCTACACATAAAAATTCATAGTATTATTCCCTTAATCCTAGAACTTTTTATATTCTCATAATACCAAACCATTTCTTCATAAGATTTTTTGTAGAGAAGGTCTCTCAAACAATTTGTATAATTCTTAACCAAGGTCTTTCAATATTATTTATTTTCATGCTTCTTATAAAATTTTTTGTATCCTTAAAAATACTATAAAAACATTATCATAAATATATTTATATGTTTTTATGATGATACCACAACTATTTACCTCCTATTATTAATCTAGTATGAGATGAAGGTATTTCTCATACATACGTGTGGACTGCCACATCCCCAGAGTGATACGACTCATTTTCCCCCACCATCATTCATGGTTGGTTATTATTATATATTTAATTTAAAGGTTATAAATATTTATATAATGAATATTTGTGATATTTAAATCACAATCAACATTAGGGATTTGAAGGAACCAAGATCAATGTGCAAGGACCATTAATGCCAAACGAAAACATTCATGAAAAATGAAGTAGTAAATACCTAAAATGATGAAGATTATAATATATTTTAAATAAATGCTTTATAGAATTTCATAATTCAAAAATATGTGAAATTATATGTATGTTTATAGTTATTTCATATAATTATAATAAATTTCAATTTATTATATTGGAAGTTAGAGTACCTATGATGTCATGAAAACGTGAGGCAAGGATTTTATGTTACAATATCATTTTTATGGGATTGTTAATGGTTAAATTTTATGTTGATGAAATTTTAAAATATTTCACTCACAAGTCTTATGTATTTTATTTTACTGTATTTATTTCTATATATTTTATGTTTTCCACTCGTTTTCCTCCCTTTATGTACTCAAGATACTCAAAGAGTGATTTAATGGAAAAACAACCTTGTTTTCACTTCAGTTGGAAATATTTTCTTCAATGAAAATATTTTATTAATTTTTCTTCAAGGATTTTGTAATTGTTCTAATTATTTTTAATAAATTCACTTTTACCCAATTTTTAATTTTTTATAAAATTACTTTAATGGAAAATTCTTATTGTTTTTTGAACTAGGTGCTTCTGACTTTTTACCGACAACATGAATGGAATTTTTGTTTTATCGCACACCAAATGAACTAATTTCTCTACCATCATGAATAATATTTTATTTAAAGCTTCATTTATGAGTTTCCTTGATTTATTTAAAATATGTTTTCTTTAATATTATTGAAAACATTAGATTCTAAATAAGAAATTTTAAATAAAAAGAGTATATTCCTTTTGAAACGTTATAATGACCTTGTATATTTATTTTTTATATATAAAAGCATCCTTTGAAATTTATTATTATTTTATATGGATATTATCCTATTTAAATCCTTATTCGTTATGTATATGGTTTATGAGAATGATGATGAAGATTTTATAAAATAAGTATCCTATCCATAGGTTATGATATGATGATATGATGGATGTTTTATGATATTTTGACATACATATTTATGGTTTTCATTATGTGACATGTGGGACCAAAAATATATATAAATCTAATGTATTGGGTAAATAAGGATATCCCATGAGATAATAAGGGTTAAAAAAGGGTTTAAACTCAGTTTAGTAAGATACTTTATTTAATAAGATAATATTGGGATTGAACCTTGACTACAGAATGAAGGAATTTTGAGTGAATACAATCTAGTATTATAGTCTTGGTATTGATCCTTAGATAAAATATTATTTTATATGTTTTTTCTTATAGATAAATTTGCAATCATTTAACTTATTTTGTTTCTTTTACAAAACCTTATACCATGTTTCATGATTAAATATATTTGATTGATTTGTTATGATTAATATAATTCTTGAAAAGTTACTCATACCATTATCCTTATATTATTCTAAATTTTGGTCATTGGTTCATATCTTATGTATTTACATTTAATCAGAATCTGAGATCACCCTTTATTATGTTTCTTGTCCCTAGATTATAAATAATTATTTAAGGTATTATATGTATAAGAAGGGTTTATGTTGTGAATAACTTAATCAGAAATGATATCAATATTTTACGTACCATTTATTTACATATCCCCATTTCTAAAGGCACTTTAACTCTAATACCTTTAGTCATGTATTATTTTTAATTTTATTGAATATTCATCTAAAAGGATGGAATATTTATTTATTATAGGTATGGGTTTCCATAGTTGGAATTTGAGGTAAGGTTTAGTAAATTTTAGAATCTTCTATAAGGAAACATTAGTGAGAACCCTTTGGATAGACATAAATATTAGAGAACATCATATGTTACGGTAAATAACATAGTGTGGTTTTCTTATATCCCTATAAAGATGTTAAAAGTTGATACATTTTTGGAACATATGCATCTAGGGGTGATAACCCTGGAAGGATTTGGATGAGTATATCTCGACCATCATTCTGGCATATGGTGAATGATCCACTAATATGCACCTAGTTTGACACTATCAAGGGATTTTATTATTTAAAATCACATTTTATTTATTATCTGTTATAAACAATTTGGATGGATAATGACCACGGATTACCTATGTTAAACTTAAGGTGTCATATATTTAAAATAATGTGTCTTGATATATATATATATATATATTTATATCATATGTATGATTTTCCATGCTTACATGATTTTTTAGTATGATAATTATTTACGAAATTATGGTTTTGGGTTTTATTTAAAGGATATAACCAGAAGAAACCATTTTAGTACTATTTGTGAATGATAATACAATAATTGTACTCTTAAGGAATTGATTGAGATAAGATATAAAATGTGGAAGATAATGACTATTTCTAATTTGATATCATGTTATATAATAAACATAAAAAACATAGGTGAGTTTCCTAACATTTAAAATAAGATAAAAATATTTTTTATATAAGATTAGAAAATAAAGTTCATGTAGGAAAGAATGTTCAATTTAAATCATGTTGTGAATGTAGGAAGAATCACACTAGAGAATGTATCAAAAGAAGGTGAAGATATTTTTTGTGTGGGAATATAGGGAATAAAGAAATGAAATTACATGTAATTATATGTAATATATTTGGTAAATTGGTTATTATTTGATTCAATTCCCAATTCCAATGGATCACTCCTTGAATAAGGAAGGATCTATGCCATTTAAATCACTAAAGTGAATCATAATGGTTAAGGCAAAATTATGTTATACTCCAGATATAGGCATGTACTATTGAGGTTTTAAAGAATATACCCTTTAAAAATATTATTATTCTTCCTTTTTTCGGAATTTGAGGTTATTTTGATCTTTGATATATATCTCTCTATAAATCACTTATAAATTTATAGAATAATAAAATGAAATTTTTTATCCTGAACCAAGATAATATTTTTTATTGCTGCAAGGATAAATATGACCATCCAATGGAAATTAGATCCATTTAATGGGTCTTTATTCTATTAAGAGTGGACATTTATCTTATATGGTTTGGGATAAAATCAATATCGATGATATGGATATTGTATGAGAGTTTGTTGATGTATTTTTGAAAGAGTTTCCTAATCTTCCAACAAATCATGATTTTGATTTTTCAATAGATCTCATACCTAAAGATACATTTATTTCAAAGACTCTATATAGAACAACAATGATTGAGTTATAGGAATTGAAGAAGAAACTCCAAGTAAATTTTAATAAGGGATTCATTCTTCTAAACATGTCACTATGGGTCATACCTATATATACTATTAATAACAAAGATAGATTAATGAAAGTATAAATTGATTATTAGGCACTTAAAAATATAACGATAACTAGTAAGTATTCTTTTCCCCGCAATTTATGATTTTTTTAATAAATTAAAAGGAGATCAAATACTTTTCAAAGAATGATCTTTGATCTGGAAACTATTAGTTGAGGTCCAAAAGTGAATACATACCCAAGATAAACTTCTATTAAAGGTCTGGACATTATGAATTTATATTCATTTCATCTGGTCAAATTAATTTCCCCACTATCTTCATGGATTTAATGAACATAGTATTTAGAGATTATCTTGATTAGTTTATGGCAGTAATCATAGATGATTTTCTTATATATTCCAATATAAAGGAAGAATAAGAATATCACTTGTGGATTGTATTGAAGACCCTAAGGAAGGATAATTGGTATGAAAAATTTTAAATGTATTTTTTTGGGAAATAGAAATTATCATTTTCAGGTCATACAATCTCAAGTGAGGTAAATCAATGGAATCAGCATTGATGGATGTTATTGATCATTGGACAAAACAAACCAATGTGACTGTGATTAATAGTTTTCTTGTATTGGATGGATGTTATCGGTGCTTTGTGAAGAATTTGTCATGAATATCTAATCCACTCACTATGTTAACATGAAATGGAGTTGTGTTTATATGGATTCATGAATATAAAAAAAATCAAGGAAATTGAATTTTGGTCAGTGCACCAATTCTCACATAACCCTATAGTATAGAAGTGTTTTTATTTATAGTGATGGATAATAAAAGGACTTAGGGTGTGTTCTTTTACTGAATTATATCATGATAGAAAATTCATCATGAAAATTGATGGTTTATGAAAAAATAACTTGACTCATGATTTGGTGATTTCAGTGGGAATATTTATATTGAAGATCTGGAGGCACCACCTTTCTGGATAAACAATGACATGTATACTAATAATAAATGATAATATTGTATATTGACCCAACAAGAGTTGAATTTTTGCAACATAATATGTTTTTTATTGATTAATGATTATGAATACTTGGCACACTACCAACTTGGGAAGGTGAACAAAGTGGGTGATCACTATTACAAAACCAACACATTATAGAGATGATATTTATTAGTTATAGAAAAAATCACTCTTAAATGAAATCTTTATTAGTGCTACAAAAAGTGCTGATTAATTTAACCATTTATCAGTGAGTTTTTTAGCACTGATAAAGGTAAAATTTATCAATTCTCTATTTTTAGGACTGATAATGGGTACCCATTATCCATGATTTATTTTTAGCACTAATAAATTTAACCCTTTATTAGCACTATATTTTTTTCACTAATAAAGGAGTTCTTTATCAGTTCTGTTTAGTTCTTATAAAGACCTACCTTCATTAGCATTAAAAAATAATTGATAAATATGAATTTTATTATCCCTTAAATAATAAGCACAATAAAAAATGTCCCTATATAATTAAAAACACTTAACCTATTGTGATCCCTCCACGGTATTAGAATAATTCTAAGGAATCCACCGATTGTGGGAACCCCACCTTGGTGGATCGAAGATCGAATCCTAGAAACCCACTCGACTTACACAAACCCACTACCTCCATTTGATCGAACATCATCCGTATAATAGACCATACTATGCATGTAGATAATAAATCAAAATTTATAATATTTTTTAGGTAACATTAAAAAAACCACACAAGGACAGTATATGTTAAGTTTCATTTGAAACTGGGAAACATAAAGAACTGGTTAATAAAACTTCTACATCTCCTCCCGCTTATTTCTTCAAAACTAGAATAATTTTTGAAATAACATACGAAATACCCTTATTCATGACCCAGGGAAAAGAAACATATGAAAGGGTTGGCTCAAATTCTTAGTACAGGTAGACAAGGTAAATATCAATCATATCATAATCATAAGAACATAACATTTGAATATCTTATCCTGTAAATAAAATATAATAATATCATGTAATGGGATAAATCATAAAAGTGAAATGTAATCCCTGTAGTCATAACATAAGACATTAAATTTCATGGAACACACACATATGATTAGAAAATAATTTCATATTAGTCACGGATCATTGTGAAGTCTATCACAGCGGACAAATTCCATTACTAAATTGAGTTCACTCCTCATTCCACCCCTATATTACTAAACCATATTTACTTGTTATTCTAGTCATGTCTATATCATGAGATATTAATATTTACCCAATTAATTGGATGGATATATAGGTCCAACCCATATCATATTGAAATCATTCTTACATGTTCCACAATAACATAAATCATTCGTCATAGCATAACCCAAAAATAAAATGGGCTGTTTAAACATCATTCCATCATAATATAATCCATATAAAATATCATTCTATAATTAAAAAAATAAAATCATATAATTAATATGGATATAAACATATCCATATTTAAATACCATCATCTTATATGGAAAATAATTTTGATAAAACAGTTGAACTTAATTCTTGAGGAAAATATCCTTTCTTCTTCAAAAAAATTATATTTTTAAAAAATACCATGAAATTTTAAAAAAAAATAATTTTGTTGAAAATAATATTGAAATAATGTAGAGTATGATTTATAGAAATAGAGTGTAATGAAGCCATAAAAATACATTAATGCATTATAAGTAAAAAAACATTCACCTGGTACCTTCGGCAAAAAATTTAAAACGTACCACAAATTGAATGACTGAAAATTAATTTTTTTTATTTTCAAACACTTTTAGGTAAAGGGAGAAACCATTGGAAACAAAAAGAACAAGAACACAACCGAAACAAACCAACATCAAAGATCACCAAAACAAATTACAAGAATATACCAGCACAACCACTAATAATCATAATAACCATACTCATCAACACACATGACACATGAGTCCTCCTCCACCATGGCTGATTCCCATTCAGAATCTGGTTTATATTGCCTCTAGAGATTATTTACTTGGACCCAGCTCCTCATTTGATCTAGAGAGAACTGCCCCTGACTCGATTGCATGGATATGTTGTCTTTTTTGAAAGCAAGGATCACCCCGCGATCCCGTTTAGAAGAAGCTTTGGTAATCGCCGGGCACATCAGATAAGAATAATCCTTCCTTGTTTTTCTTCTTGGGATAACTGACAACGTTCCAACATCCTCATTCATCCTCTTTTTCCCACCTTAAACTATATCACTAAATTATCGAGTGCCCAATTCACTCGGATTTTCTTTATCACCCCCAGATGTATAAACCCTCTTGTCAAAATGAGTCTCAGACACAGGTTCCTTGAACCCCTTGTACTTGCCGCTCCTCGGTCCAGGTGTGTTGAATTAAATCACCAAAAGGCACCGAACCGTAGCTACCTTGTCTTTAGGAGAGTCCTTTTCCTAAACCTCTACAACTATCCTAATATCCTCTTCTTTGACTTGAAAATTTCCAAATTCTTGGCTAGGAATCTCCTCCATCGGCAAAGAGATCACCTTACGACCCCACCCTTCATACATTTGATTCTACTGGTAGCCCTCATCCACACCTCCGACTTCCTCATGATCAGTGACCAAATCTACTTCTGAGAGGCTATCAAACCTGTTTCTCAGCTGAAGTAGAGGACTCACCAGTAGAGCAGGACCTCCATCTTCTCAGTTCCTGACTGAACTGGTGACCTCCATGGAAGTCACAACCCCTTCGCCTTCAGCTAGTTGTATACTCTCCTATGCATTTCCATTCCATTGAGGTTCTTCGTGACTCTCCTCATGATTAGTATTGGCCTCCTCCCACGAACACTGCCTGGAAGGCCCCTCCAAGTCCTACATCAGCCTTATGGACACTTCAAACACTGTTGGGTTGGGAACCAAGACTTCCATCGCCACAGGACCAAGAGAACAAACTTCAGGCTCCTTGCGAACTCCCTCTAAGGCATCCTGATCCAACAGATGCAATGGCTGAACCCCACCGCAACTATCTGGACCATGCTCCCTCTGAACTAGAACAGCCCCCCAAAAACTGCAGGTGCATTACCTTTTGAAATTTCCTCCCTTCTTGCCGAGACCTGTGTTGAAGGTCTCCTTCGGCAAACCCCCAAAGTGTGACCCATACAGTTGCAAGACGAACAAAATTCAGTCCAATTTTCATAAATGAACCTTCGCTTGCATCTATATTCCTCACCAAGGGTAATCCAATGAAAATAAAAAGGAATATAGGAAGCATCAATTTCAACACAGACTCGGGGATTAACTGGATGGAAAACTGCCACTGTTCATCTATCTGAACATAAAAACCCCCTGACGAGTTTACCTAACATTCTGATAATAGATGGATTTTGAAAAGGTAATGGAAGGTTAGGAAGACATACCCAAAATGCCGCCGGGGGAGGATCACGATATATATGAAAGTCGAATGAGCAGTGCAGGGCTAACAATAGAATCCCATTGCAGGTACGAGGGGCCGATGACCAGGCTTTGAAAAGGTCCTCATCTGATTCAAACCGGATCATGATGTGGTGGTTGTCCATTAAACCAACATCCGCCCTTTCTTGGAGATCCCATAAGAAAAACACGAATTTGTCAAAGGTGTCAATGGAAGGTCTCCTTTATTTGAAGTGGGAAATCAGGGTGAGGTTTAGAAGCACCAAGGATTCCGTGAACTCAGAAGATGGAATCTGTAGGTTGGGGATTCCATCGAGGAGATCCGGGACTTTGGGAATTACAGACACTTTCAGAAAAGAGGGAAGGAAATTAGGTTTGGAGAAGGGCTGAAAAGGAAACCCTTCTCTCTCGAGGGAAGACAGAGCTGCCTCCCCTATAAAGGGGGGAGGATCCGGAGGTTTGGACGCCATCTTCACCTCCTGGGAAGAAGCAGCTCTAGTGTTTCACTCGAGAAGCCGCTCCCCTACAACAAATTGAATAAAAAAAAGGATTCCTTTCATATTGTTTAATAGAAAATTACCAAAGGGTAAAATTATGTTTAAAAGTTTATATAAGAGCAGAAATAATACTACATTATTAGGAAACATGGATGTGGATGATAAATATATCCGAGTAAATATTTATGTATATACAATCTCAAATAAAAATGGGATTGTTAAATTATCCATTACCTAAGGTCTGATATCCTTCGTATGTATACAAACCTCATGTATAATGATTTAAATAGTGTTATTGTCTTATTACCAAATCATAATCATTTTTATGATATCATAGATTATTATATTTTCATTTGTTTGTTAGTAACATTTCATTGTCACTCATTATTCAGATATTAAGTGTGGTATGTTCTTATGCATGATTTTTCCGATAAGTTCATGTGACAATTCTCATGATATAGTTAGATAATTTAAATAATGATATTATTATAATATATATCATATTTATTCATTCAACTCATATATATAATCCTGGTTTAATGAAGATCATGTATAATGAATCACATCACATCGTGGAGACGGTAGGTCATACATACACACAAACGATGATATATTTACCAAAATATTTTAATGGTATTGAAGTAGATGATGTATAATATTTCTTAATTTGTAAAATTTTATAATAATCATATATATTTATTATTTCCATCATTATACACATCCATGTATGGTGGTGGAGAAAAACAGATTACACCACGACATGGAGACGGTAAGCCGTACGTACGCACGCATGGTGATTTTATTTTTCATAGGATGGAAAGAAAGTGAAATGTGGTTGTTTCATATTTATAATAACATATCATTATATATATGATAATGATGTTTTTACATTATAATGAAACAACTAATGAAGAGTATGTAGAAGAATAAATATGTTTGAAAGAATCAGTAGAAGAGATTACCTCTTCTTCAACATGCTTCCTCTAAATCTGTTATTAGAGAACTAGAGTTGGTATTTTAAGATGACCAAAACCTCTAGAATAAAAATAGGGAAGTTGAGAAGGAATAATTTCAGTAGATTGGCGAGCCTGAAGGCTCAAAATGAAGTGAATAGGTGAGGGTGGAGGTGCCATTTTTTAATTGAGGTGAGGGACACTTTTGGAAACACCATAAATAATAATTTATAATAAAATAAAACCCAACTGAAAAACATAAAAAATGTACCAATTTAAAAGATGAGATGAGATAGGATTGTAATCTCATCGACCAGTAATGTTTGGATATGTTATTTTGTAAATTTAAACCATTTATTTTTAATTGAAACTATTTTATTATATTTAATTTTTATTGTGGTAATAACATTATAAATATTTAATGGAAATAAGTATTTATTTATATGGTGTTAATTGGCCATAAATGAATGAATTATAAAATTTTAGAACATATAATCATAAATTTATAAATTTTAAATATTTTTATGATTTCTAAATAATTTAATAATTTTTTTTATAAAATATCAATAGTGTCAATTTTGACACTTTTTATTTATTTGACATTAAATAAAATCCACACTAAAGATAAATTCGAAAAAAATATTTATTACACTTCTAACATTTCATATTCACCTAGATAATTCGTAGAGCACATTAATTAGTTCATATGATATTTCTTGTAATATTTTTAAAACCATTTTTGATGTTTATATTAATAAAAAATAATTTCTACATCACTATTCTGTAATCATTAATGGTAATAATTTAATGTTTAAAAAATATAAATAATTTTTTATGTAGGTAATTCATTTATATTTACATATACTATATATTGTTGATATTATCTTCTAGTTATCCATATATTAAAATTAATATACTTATAAAAAAATGAGATTGTGACATTTTTCCACATTCATTAGTTTTTTTACATTCATGTCATATTCATAGGTAAGTGGCCATAAAGTGATTACATTTCAAAAAATAGATGATATGGGGCGAATTTATCCATCCAAAAGGTTTTTTTACAGGTGTTGAAGTAATTTTATACTATTATTTTTATCTTCAATTACTCGATTTACTCTTAACCGTGGTAATAAAATAATGACCAAAGTTACTATTAATGTTTCCAAAAAATTAAAGTAGTATATTAACAAAATTTAGACCTACGAATTCCAAATATGGAATCAATTTTTCAAAATTAAAAATCTATATTTTTTAGTAATTAATTTAAAATAAATCCCATTGTTGAAATGAGAAAACACGTTTTAAAAGTTAAAATATTTCAAAAGATTGAAATGTTTTTACTTCTGAATTTACCATAAAATTAATTCCAATTACCTACATTATATTAAATGATAAAAACATATTCCATTTATACATTGAAACTATTCAATAATATAATTTAAACATATATAGTATTTCAATGAAAAAATGATAATATCAATTAAAATTTAGCTTATTTATACTATTCATCAAAACATGATAGTTATCAGAAAAATAACAAAAATTCATCCCAAGTAAAATTTTATATCCCACTTAAAAATAAAATGTTTATGTTTTCATTTAAAAATTATTAACGTGATAAAATCTTAATTTAAAAGGGTTTAGACATTTTAAGGTGTCAAATTAAACTTTAAAAAATATGTTTTTATATATCAAATAGGGTTTTCTTCTGACCCTATGACTGAAATATCCATTGTATGAATATCAAAAATATTATATTAAGTATATAAAATATATATATCACATTAATTTCATTATAAAAAGTAATTCACTCAAAAATACATATATCTAATTGATTTATATTTTTCATAAATAATTGATAGCCAATGAATTCACAACGCATTTTCATAAGTTAGTTATCATTATTCTAGCTAACATAACAACTAGGATATAATGGTAATTTTATAATAAGTATGTCTAACATTATGTTTGAACTCATGATTACGTGAAAAGAAATCTACTGAAGAATAAAAATTAATTGAAGTAAATATTTCATAAAAACATTCAGGTGTTACATTTTACCACCCTTAAACTGAATTTTGTCCTTGAAATTTATCACTTGGAAACAATAAGTTGAAGATACCTCTCCCTCCTTATATCATCAAGTTCCCACATAGATTTTTTAAATTTGTGGTTCCTCCATAAAACATTAACCCAGTGAGAGGTCTTGTTCTGAATAATGTTTTTGCTACGATCTAGAATCTCTATTGGTTGTTATTCATAAGAAAGATCTTGCTCTAGCAGTACAACTTTTGAGCTTAGTATATGTGAAGGATCAGAGATGTACTTTATCAGGAGAGATACATAGAAAAAATCATGAACTTGAGAGAGATTTAGTGGAAGTTCCAATTCGTAAGCTACCTTCCCAACATGATCAAATAATGTTTTATTCTGACCCTATGACTAAAATATCCATTGTATGAATATCAAAATTATTATATTAAGTACATAAAATATATATATCACATTAATTTCATTATAAAAATTAATTCACTCAAAAATACATATATCTAATTGATTTATATTCTTGATATTTTCCACCATCGACCACCACTTATCGGCTTCACCTTCAATACGGTAAACAACGAGACAAAATTTTTGATGTTCTGAACTCCCCATGACATTAACAATCTTTTCTAGTGCTTTAATCCACCCTTCTGCTAGAACTGGGTCAGATGATCCTCTGAATGATGGGGGAAGTTGCCTAATGAAATTCTCCACTACTGACATGTTCCTCTGTGGTCGATCTAGATGATCTCGTGCATGGATACCACCACCATTTATAGCCTGATTCAATTGTTCCATCACTGAAACAAATTGTTTAGTTACGATTCCAACCATCACATGTTGCTGATTTGAAAGGTTGTCTTCCTCCTGATGTCATCCTATTATAGCTACCCTATTTCCTCTGTGGAAAACCATTCTAAATGCAGAAATATCTTAGACAAAGAAACATGGAAATCTGTAAATTCTATATAATTTCAATATTAACATAAATTTATTTATGGATATTAATTTTATAATATCCTAACTCTTAAATTTATCTAAACCGACCTCTGATACCAACTATAAGGACCTTGCCTTAAAACATTACATAATATTGAATTAAATGAATAATTCAAATTGAGGATCTTTTTAGGTTTAGAGTTATAGAGAATTAGGCCATAACTATTACATTACATCTCAAAAATTACAAATTAGACACTTCTACTCAGTTTTCATTTTTTTTCATAAAATAAGAACTCTTAAAAAAGAAACTACTAGATATTTTAGCTTTAAAAACGATTTAAAACTGATGGTAAAGGTTGGTAAACCATTTTTATAAACTATACCAATGGTTGTCGAAACCATTGGGTCTTGAGCCATAGATATAAACATATCCCAACAGTTCTCATAAAATCATTGGGATATGTTTGAAAAATTCAGTATATACCAACAGTTTCAGCAAACAGTTGGTATAAATGTTTTCCAACGGTTTTAAACTGAATGTAATAGGATGAATTCTCTCTATACAAATGATTTATAAAATCGTTGGGATATAATTTTACCAACAATTTAATAAAAACCGTTGGTAAAGATGATGTAAAATTATCCATTCCAATGGTTTACAAATAGTTGGAATATACTTATACCAATGGTTTATATAAAACCATTAGTATAAGCTCTACTTTAACACATATCCCAATGGTTGTAAACCATTGGCATATCCATTGTACCTACAATAAGCTAAATTTTTTACCTTCCCCCTGTGCAGGTGCAACAACCACTATGCAGTTGCAGCAATTTCCCATGTGCAGCTGTAGCAATTCCATAAAAATTCATACAATACAGACCTACATAACACACACACACACACAGACAACAAGTAACACAATACATCATGAACAAGTATGCCTCCATAATACATACAGAATTCTGTATGAATTCATACATAATTCATCCAACACGTAATTTTTACATAAATATGAATACCTCCAATTCTGTATTAATTACCCTCTACACACATACCATTTTGACACATAACTCATAAGGTAATTACAGTAAGTATACACATAAAAAAAGTATATGGGTATGGGGGTGTCCAGTAGGGGTGAGGTGGGGGGGGGGGGGGCTCTCCAGGGTAGTGGGGGTGGGGGGGGGGGCTGTCCATGGGGGTGTCCAGGGGGTGGGGTGGTGTCTAGGGGGTGGGATGATGTACAAGGGTTTGGGGGGGGGGGCTTTCCAGAGGGTGGGAGGTGTCTAAGGGGTGGAGGGGGGGGGGGGTGTCCAGGGGGTGGGATGGTGTCTAGGCGTGGTGGGGGTGGTGTAGGGGGTTGGGGGGGGGGGTGTCTAAGGGTGGTGGTATGGTGTCCAGGGGGTGGGTGTGGCTTTCCATGGGGGTGTGGGTGTGCATGGGGTGGGGGGTGTCCAGGTGGTGGGGTGGTGTCTAGGGGGGGTGGTCGTCCAGGGGGTTGGGGGGTGTCCATGGGGGGAGGGGTGGGGTGGGGTGGGGGTATCCATGTGGGTGTCTAGGGGTGTTGGGGGTGGTGTCCATGGGTGTTGGGGTGGTGTCCAAGAGGTTGTAGGGGCTTTACAGGGGGTGGGGGTGGGGGTGTCTAGGGGGTGGGTTGGTGTCCAGGGGGTGGGGGCGGTCTTGGGGGTTGGGGGTGTCCAAGGGGGTGGGGTGTTGTCCATGGGGTGGGGGGTGTCCAGGGGGAGGGGGGGGGTCGTCCAGGGGGTTGGGTGGTGTCCAGGGGGGGGGGGGGTGGGTGGGTTGGGGGGCTGTCCAGGGTGGTGGTGGTGGGGGGGGGGGTGGGATGTCAATGGGTGTTTCCAGAGGGGTGGGGTGGTGTCCAGGGTGGTGGGGTGGAGTCCCGGGGGGTGGGGCAGTCCAGGTGTTTGGGGGGCTGTCCAAGGGGGGTGGGGTGATGTTCAGGGGGTGGGGGTGTCTAGGGGGTGGGGGTGTCCAAGTGGTGGGGTGGTGTCTAGGAGGGGTGGGGGTCGTCCAGGGGGTTAGGGGTGTCCAGGGGGTGGGGTGGTGTCTAGGGGGGTGGGGGTGTCTAGGGGGTGGGGTGGTGTCCAGGGGGTGGGGGTGGTTCAAGGGGTTGGGGGGGGGGTGTCCATGGGGGTGGGGTGATGTCCAGTGGGTGGGGGTGCTTTTCCATGGGGGTGGGGGAGTCCATGGGGTGGGGGGTGTCCAGGTGGTGGGGTGGTGTCCAGGGGGGTGGGGTGGCATCTAGGGTGGGGGGGGGGGCGTCCCGGGGGTTGGGCATGTCCAGCTGGGGTGGGGTGGGGGGTGTCCGTGGGGCTGTCCTGGGAGGGGGGGTTGGGGTGGTGTTTAGGAGGTTGGGGGCTTTCCCGGGGGTGGGGGTGTCTAGGGTGTTGGGGTGTCTAGGGGGTGGGGTGGTGTCTAGGGGGTGGGGTGGGACAGTTTAAGGGGATGGGGGATGCCTAATGGGGGGGGGGGGTGACTTCCAGTGGGTGGGGGTGGGGGTGTCCATGTGTGTGGGGTGGTTTCAAGGTGGTGGAGTGGTGTTTAGGAGGGGTGGGTTTCCATCCAGGGGGTTGGGGGTGTCCTGGGGGGGCTATCCAGGGTGGGGGGGGGGGGTTTCACTGGGGGTGTCCAGGGGGGATTTAATGGTTTTAATGGAATGAATTTCATAGATTTTAATATCATCGGTATTTTTTAAAGGATTTTGGAATAGTTTTTATTTCAATTTTATTTGTTTTTTAAGAAAAAATGAATGATTTTGGTGTGTATGGCAGGAAGGGGGATTTGGTTATTAGGAAATGGATTAAATTTATATTGTGGGACAAAAATACTATGTGATTTTTGAAATAGAACCTTAAAATATATTTTTATAAACCTTTGGGGTTTTTAAATAGAAAGAAGTCTCTATTATGTTATTTTAAAATGGTTTTATGAAGAATTATTTATAATGTATCTTTATGGGATTTGTGATTTTATGTCCCTTGTTTTAGAACATTGGATTACTATACTAAAGGATTTGTTTTTGAAAATTCTTATGAATGTTACCATTATAAATGAATAAATAATCCCATAAGAGGATATCTCTGGTTGTCATTCTTGTGATCCAGTTGCTGTCTTCCATGTCGTGGTCTCTACACAAACTCTTATGGAAGTGGAATAACCATGTTCTTCTCAGATCATTTATTATGCATGGGAGTTTCTAAAATACCATCCACTATTTTTTATTGGTGATCAAGGATCCTAGGAGGCTACGCAGTAGCTATCTATGATTAATGGGATCTTTGAGTTGTTAGAAACCCTATAATCCATGGGGGTGGGGGCCATCCAGGGGGTGGGGGCTATCCACATGGGTGGCAGGGCTATCCAAGGGGGTGAGAGGGGTTGTCCACAGCGGTGTGGGGGAGGGGGTTTGGCTGTCCAGGGGGTAGGGGGTGTTCAGGGAGGTGGGTGGGGCTGTCCATGGGGTACAAGGTGTCCAGCAGGTGGGCGAGTTGTCTATGGGGGTGACAGTGCTGTCCAGGGGGTAGGTGGTGTCCACGGGGGGGGGGGGGGGGGGGGGGATGTCCATAGGGGGGATGTCCATTGGTGGAAGTGATGTCAATAGGGGGTGGGCGGGCTGTATAGGGGGTGGGAGGGGATATCCAGGGGGTGGGTGGGGCTGTGTAGGGGGTGGGTATGGCTTTCTAGGGGATACATGGTGTCTGGGGGTGGGGGGGGGGGTCTTTACAGGGGGTATGAGGTGTCTAGGGGGGTGGGTGAGCTGCCCACGATGGGTGGTGGGGGGGGGGGGGGCTGTCCACATGGGTGGGCGGGCTATCCATGAGTGTGGGGGGGCTATCCACGGGGGTGGAAGTGCTGTCTATGAGGGTAGGGGCTATCCACAGGGGTGGGTGCGTTTTCCATGGGAGTGGGGGCTATCCATGGGGGGAGCGGCTGTTCAGGGGGTGGATGGACTATCCCCAGGGGTGGTGGGACTGTCGAGGGTGTACGTGGGTGTCCAGGTGGCTGAGCGGGCTATCCACTGGGGGGGGGGGGGGGGTTGTCCATGGGGGTGGTGGGCTGTCCACAAGGGGGACAGGCTATCCAAGGGGTTGGGAGCACTGTCCATGGGAGTGAGGGATGTACACGGGGGGTAGGGGTTGTCCAGGGGGTGGGCGGGCTATCCATAGAGGTGGCAGGGCTGTCTAGGCGGTACGAGGTGTCCAGGGGGTGGGCGGGCTGTCCACGGGGGTGGATGGGCTGTCTAGTGGAGGGGTGAATCAGTCACAACAAATAATCAAGTCATGTTTTATTATTTATAGATAAAATAATAAAGATAATGTGACCTACCTAATCACATATATATTTAGGCACAAAAAATCAATATGCATCAAAGGTCAGTAATATCAGTAAAAAATGTAATAGATTAATCTGTCCCTCATCACCATCACTATCATCACTATCATCATCAGCCACACCCTTGTCCTCATCTTCATCCTCATCATCATACTTTCCCTCCTCAATTACATCCTCCTCACCCTCGTACTCAGCCTCATCCTCCTCATCGCCCTCCTCCTCCACCAAGCCCTCCTCCTCACCCTCCTGCTCTGCCTTGGTCTTCTCCTCGCCCTCCTCCTCCTCCGCCTTGGCCTCCTGCTCACCATCGTCTCAACCTACACTAGAACTACCACTTGGTGCACCATATATATAATGAATCGATGTCATATATTCCTCACAAGATGTGCTGGCCTCTGGTGGAAGTGTTGGATGTAAAACTTCCATCAGTTTCATAAATGCAGTGTTTTCCCTAGCATACTGTTCCGCCGTCTCTGTGGCCCTTTTTTCAGCCTTTTCATCCATTGCCTTAACCTTATGGAACTCAGTGTCACTACAACTCATACCTGAGGAGGTCCAATACCTCATCATAACTATACTCTTCCCAGGTCGGCATCGTACTCTACCAGGGTGCTCATCTCCCAACACCTGATGTAAGTGATCGTTTGGACCAAAATTATCAGGTTCCTGGGCATCAAGGGCCTCTAAAGCAACATGTTATAAAAATAAATAGATTATTAACTTAAAAAATATAGATTAAAATTTTAAATCTACAAAGTTAAACTTACAATCTGCAGGTGAGTCGGTTCATTAACCGCACTTCTATCTTTCTTTTACTTCTTGAGAAAAATAGTTTTTCTCGAGGAACACATCCTTCTATATTAAATTTATGCCTCTAAAATGACATTTAAAGTAGGAAAACATAATTAAAAATAGGATACCAATAATTAATTTCATAACTAAAATTATATAACAACTTTAGCAGTCAAATAAATTATTGAGGTAGTAATAGAATGTGCAATTCATAAAGAAAATTTATAAACTGTCATACCTACTACCTCTCATGATCTGGCATCATAGTACATCCCAATGCGTGGACGTATTTTTTAGCTTAAATATTTTTATTTATTTTTTCCAGATGAATCCTAAATAAAATTCAATAATCAGTATTAACGAAAAACAAGAAAAGTTTCATTTAAATACCTATAATGTGATTAATACCTTAAATTGGAGATTCGTCCAATGAGTAATCATCTATCAGTAATTTTCTAATAGACAATCATCCACAATAGGGATTGCCGCTAACTCTATTCCCACTCTAGCGTGCCATACAATGTACAACTTGTGCTTATAAGCTCTTCAAAGCTCACCTAAATTCTTTAGACGTGATGGTCATGTACCCTCACCATCGGGGAAATTAAAACGTAGCTGGAAAAAAAATATTAATTCATATAAATACAAAAATAATATATTGAATTAAATACACTAGATTTTTTCCCATATCTCTACACAAGCTTTATCCTTGACTTCATTTGGCAGGTGTCTCCATGAGAGTGGGCTGATAGGAATGATGTCAGAGTATTTGGAAAGCGTCACAAAAACACTCTGACATTACTCCTTTGATTTTTAAATCATTAATCATATTCATTGTAGTCTACCATCAACTGCGTGCGGCGGTTCCACACTGAACGCATGCATGTACACCCCCACCCCTGACTCATATCAGTAGATGTATCTGTTATGAAATAAAAACAAATATTTTATCTATACTTGTTTTAATGAAAATAAATAATGGTGTAATTTTTTTGGGTTATATAAGTATACCTATGGTTGTCTGGTCAAGGGGAACCGCTTGATCCACAGAAACTGAAGGAACACGCTGTACATATGGAGTGAGTCCCAATGTATTCTCCGTAGGGACAGACTCTGGCAGAGCAGGAGTCGAAGAAGATGGAATATAAAATCCCGGAGAGAAGGAAGTAGAAGTAAAAGAAGATGACAGGGATGTCTGGCCAAATGTTGGATGGGGAGTGGGAATCATAATTAGATATGGTACAAATGGGTGAGGATGATCAGATGTAAAGGGTGGTGAAAACATGGGAGGCCTAAATATTCCGTGTGTCCTTAACGCCACACCAAGATAAGAATGTGGGATGAATGGTATGTTAGTGGGAGGGGCAAGGTCTAATCAGGTATGCCGACCATGTCGTCTAGATCCCATACCACCCCCTCTAATGAACACCCAAAGTGTTGGGATCACTACTAGGCTACTCATCAAATAATGCTCGCCTAAAAGATGGATCTTGAAAAAATGATTAATTTTTTTATCACATTACATTATATATTATTTAAATAAATATATTTGAAATAAAATTCTCACTATAGGCACTAGTGGTGGAATGCCCAGCTCTGTCATGCGACGATTATTTTCCATAATCTATTATCATCACCTCTCTTAAATTGGTTTAATTTCCAGCATTTGAAAACAAACATGGAAGTAAATAGAAAATGATAACTAATATGTAACCTAAAAAACAAAATAAATGAGAGGTAATATGGGTGTTTAGGGATAATTTAACAATCCATTGTTTTAGGTGAGCTTGAAAAAATATATACTGAAGTTAATAAATCATACAATATGTAATAAAAAAATTTAAATTTTAGTAGGATGGTTATTTACTAAGTGTCATCAGTCTATTAAAATCATGGAACATTGATTCTACCAGATTCATAAGGGGTAAAACAATTTTCAGAATTAAGGAACAATTTAATTTCATTAGCCCAGGTAGATGATGCAGGTTTCAATACATGTTTTGGAGAAGAATACAAACAATCATGTTCATTACCTGGTAAAATGTTAAGGAGAGGTTTTAGAGTTTTTCAAATTTTATACAAATCACAGTTGAAGCATTGAAATGTTCACCAATTTAGAAATTTTGGTTTCATAGGTTTGAATAAAGTTAAATTACAAATTAGAAAATGGAATTCAAATAAAATTTCAACCAATTAACATTGAAAATTCACATAACAGTATAGTTGAATACCACATATTTATAATCAATATTAAATCAATTTGAACAGTACCAGCCTTAACAACACAAGTCAATGTAAACCAAAATAATTTAGAACATGAATGAATGATTTTATATATTTCCCACCACAACATTAGGTTCACAATCAACTCTGAAAATTGAGTTATCAGAGTCATCAAAAGTAATATATGGATCGCTTCCAATGCCAGTAGGGATGATGTCAATTCCATCATCACCATCATAAAAAACATTTCTTGGAATTACTTCAATATTGACACCAAATTCAGGTCAAAGATGGTATTTGACATAAAAAACTAGTTTCTCCATTGATTCCAATACATATGTTTCATCGATATCAAGTGTGTGTGTCATATCAGTTACTCAAAATACACAATAATCAATAAATGTGCCCTGCCTCATCATTGAAGCAAACCACTGGCATTTCATCATCGTGACTCATCCATAAAAATAATAATCCAATATTTTTTTTTCAACGACTCAATAATAACCTACATTTACAAATCGCAGTCTACTATATGATGCACTAGCATAACAGTCTATTGTGTTTGTAACCATAACACCATCATGTTGTGTCCTTATGTTCTTTGCTCATTCGGTGATAATAAATCTATACCCATTGATAATAATTGATTTACAGTCAGGAACCACTATATTAAGACCAAAAGAAAAAGCTCTTATATCCTCAGAGCCAGAGTCAGCATGGAAACTCAATACCTGAAATATAAATCAATATTAAACTTAATTAAGTATTTTTTAGTTTATTTTAAATAGTAATATTATTACCTTTAATTTTAACCAAGTAGAAAACTCTTTTCTTTCAAAGTCTCCCTCCTTCTCAAAGATAAATAACGATGCTTTCTATTTTTCATCAATTTATGTTCCTTGTAGATAAAAATAAGAATAGATTAACAGATGTATACACACATATATATATAAGATATACATATAGAATTTACATACACGATGTAGTCATCGAACAAATAACAGTTGAACAAAACTATGCGATGTGCCACGTCCCGCTCTTCAAGGATTAATATCATCAATGTATATGATCCATGAATTCTTCCTGTTTGAGGAAGTGATGGAAAATTGGGTTCAATTTTCTCATACTAGTCTTCTACATTTCTCATTGGTCTGTTTATTCTTGTTGTAAGATCAACAAATACATAGAGTATAAATCCATACATTCTTGAGCCATGTAACCGTTCACGATAGAACCTTCGGGATTAGTCCTATTACAGACATAAGACTTTAATGTGTACTTATTTATTTTAGTAGGGCACATCCAACGAAAAAAATAGGTCCTCCAAGAATTATTTCATTTGGAATATGGACAGTCAGATGCAACATGCTTGTGAAAAATTATGGAGGAAATATTTTTTCTAACTCATAAAATTAAAGGGGGTATATGCCAACCTTGTTTTCAGGAAAGACATGGGAATCTTCTTATCAACAAGATATCTAAACAAATGGAAAAACTAATTAATAGAAACCCTTACATTATTGGAAAAAATATGACGAATTTATATTGGAATCAACTCATGTAGAAGGATGTGATAGTCACGAGTCTTCAAATATTTTAGCTTCAACTCTCTTCTTTTGACCCGTTTTGATATGTTGCTTGAATAACCATCGGGAACTGTAATAGTCTCTAGTACTTCCAGAAATTTCTTTTTTTTCTGTAGGTGTCTTCACATAATAAGCACATGAAACTTGCATTTTTATTTTCATTGATATTCATAGGAGGGAATTCTGATCTGATGCCCCAATACACCAAATCACACAGAGACTATAAATCATCTTTTTTCTTTTCCTTAACATTCAGAAGAATCAAAAGCAACATTTCACATATATTTTTTTCAATGTGAATTACATCTAAGCAATGATGTAACAAATTGGTTGACCAATAAGGCAAATCAAAGAAGATACCTATCTTCTTCCAAATTGTAACAGGTTTCAGTAGAAACATTATTTCTCTTTCCATATTTCATTTGACCTTTCCCAAATGAAAAATGAAATCCTTCAATTCATTAGGCACGTTAGTTCAAGACATACGCTGAGGTGGATCAAGGTATCCATTGTATTTCCAAATATTCAACAATTATTTCTATATGGATGGTCCATTGTCAAGAATCGTTGATATACCATAAAACTGAAACTAAAATGATGTTTCAGTCTTCTGGATCATGTATTCTGCATACAAACAGAACATGATAATTTTCCCTTTGTTCCCCATCTAGACATCAATGCATAAGATGGAAAATCATTCATCATCCACATAGGCACATCACACGTATGAAATATGTCTTTGAAACATGCATAGTATGTGCGCACACCCAATCCCCAAAGAAGTTTCAACTCTTTTATTAAAGGTTTCATGTATACGTCTATATCATTGCTAGGATCAGAAGGGCCAGATATGAGTATACTCATGAAAGTGAAAGGTTTTTTCATACACAACCATGGGGGAATATTATAAATGTGTATAAAAACTATCCATGTGACGTGTGATGTAATCATCTACCCAAATGGATTAATACCATCACATGAAAGACCCAACCTCACATTACGTATGTCAGCTGCAAAATTAGGATATCTAGAATTAAATCTCTACCATGCATATCCATCTACAGGGTGAACCAACTCGTCATTAGTCTTATTTTTCTCGGTATCATGCCATCACATTTTTATTGACATTTCATCAGACATAAAAGGATTTTGGAGTTTGGGGATCAATGTAAAATGCCACATTACTTTATGTGGAACACATAATGGTGTTCCATCAGCTTTTGGCTTCTATCAGGATGTGCCACATTTTATACAATCATTTCGTTCAACATTTTCCTCCCAGAATAAACTATAATCTTTTGGGAAATCATGAATTTTGCTTCTTGAAAATCCATGTTCCTCAACTAAAATCCAACACATATGGTGGTTTGAGGGAATATCTGCATCATATGGAAGTAAGTCCTTCAAGAAGGTAAGAATGTAATCGATGGAAGTTTTAGAAATCCCATACGTAGTTTTCCCATGAAACAACCAGATTGAAAATTACAGATTTTTCATTTTACCGCATTGTCGATATGCTAGAGTCATGGAAACATCATTCAATTTTTTTACCCTAAAAACATCATCATTTTCATTAGATACATCATGGGTGCTCATATAGAAATCTTCTTAGGTCAGAATCCTTTATTTTTCATGCTGATGAATAAACGGAAATCGATCAAATAACAAATTCTCCAAACCAGTCCTCTCATTTGAATAATCAGTAATTCGAGATGTCATTTTTTCCCCATTGTAATAACACATATAGTAGTTTTCTTGAAAACTATATTTGGTTATGTGGTAGCTTTCTTCTTCATGGCTCAACCAAAGTCTTCTAACAGAATTGTAATAGGGACAATGTATGTGACCACTATCTGAAGCATTGTGAAATGAAAAATCTAAAAAGATCTCCAAATTGTTTGGAAAATCGCTTGATATTCGATCAGTTTCGTACATCCAACTTCTATCCATTATGTAATTTTTTTTATAAGTCATTTCATCAAAATTAATTCAATAAGATTAAAGTTTCATCAAAAATACATTTAAGTAAATGAGAATTGTTCACTCTATATGAAACCATATCTGACACACTACTCTATATGAGAATCATTATATAAAAGACAAAAAAATAATATATTTATAACAAAATATATTTGAATAAATATACATGAGTGTGCAAGATCATGAACACTTGTGGAGGAGAATTATCTAGGGGGTACGGGTGTTTAGGGGGGGTGGGCCGGCTATCCAAGAGGGGTGTCTGGGGGGATTGGGGGTGTCCGGGGTGTGGTGGTCGGGTGTCCAGGGGGGTGGTAAAGCTGTCCACGGGGGTAGGGGGGCTGTCGAGGGGGGTGGACAGGCTGTCCATAGGGGTGGAGGGGCTGTTCAGGGGGGTCGGGGTGTCCAGGGGGGCTTTCTTGGGGGTGGGGGGCTATCTAGGGGGTACGAGGTTTCATGGGGGTGGGTGGGCTATCTAGGGGTGGAGGGGCTGTCCAGGGGGGTACGAGTCTAGTGGGAGGAGTTTCCACGGGGGTGGAAGGGCAATCCAAGGGGGTACATGGTGTCCTGGGGGGTGGGTGGGCTGTACACGGGGGTGTAGGGTGTGTGTGTGTGGGGGGGGGGGGTGGTGTTCAGGGGGTACAAGGTGTCCAGGTGGTGGGCGGGATATCCACGGGGGTGGTGGGGCTATCCAGGGGGTTGGGGGGTCTAGGGGGTGGGCGGGCTATCCTCAGGGGTGGTGGGGAAGTCCAGGGGGTTGGGGTGTCCAGGGTGTGGGCAGGCTGTCAAGGGGGTGGTGGGGATATCCAAGGGGTACATGGTAGGTGGGTGGACTGTCCACAGGGGTGGTTGGGCTATCCAAGGGGGTATGAGGTGTTTAGGGGGTGGGCGGGCTATCCACAGGGCGGTGGGCGGGCTGTCTATGGGGGTGGCATGGCTATCCATGGGGGTGGCAGGGCTATCCATGGGGGTGGAAGGGCTTTCCAGGGGATGTGGGTTTCGAGGGGGGGTTATCCAAGGGGGAGGGGGTGTCCACCTCCAAACTAGTGTCGTAAAATCCAATCTTTATCCAATTGTAGCGTGATTCCAAGCCTATTATAGATAACTGAGAAGACTATTTGTTTAAACAATGAATATCATAGATATAAATTACAACACACCTAATAGTAAACACACCACTAAATATGATACGTGGATAAGATTTTATGAGCCATGTATTGATGGGACACTACTTAGAGGAGTAAAATCCTTGTTATATCACTAGGTGATATGGAGTTGTACGAATGTTAAATTTGTATGAGATCAATATGGATAGTTGATAAGAACCTGAGTGAGATTTATTTGCAAAGATCACTTATTCTTGGAATGGTAAGAGTGAGTGTTGGTATGGAACTTCAAAAAAAGTCTTAACATGTGAAAACAACTATACATTGGTTATATTGGATTCCTATTGTTTTGTAGATTATTAGAGTGGACAACCCACCCTCCTCCCAAGACACCCCACACCCCTGCATCCCCCTACCCACTGTACCCCCACCCAGATAGCCCCCCACCCCACCTGGACACCCTCCACCACACCTGGACACCCTCCACCACACCTGGACAGCCCACCCCCTCCTCCCTTGTCAAACAACACCCCCTCCACCACCTGGACAACCCACCCCCACCCCCTTGGACAGTCAACCCCCCCTTGACGGCCCACACACCCACCACCACCTGGATATCCCACCCACCACCACCCCTAGATATCCCACCCCTCACTGGGTAGCCCACACCCCCTCCCCTACATCCACCCACCCCAAAACCCCCCCTCGACAGACCACCCCACCCCCATTCGGACAACCCACGCCCCCACCCCCACTGTACAACCCCCCCGAACAACCCACCCATCCCTAGAAAGCCCAAAACCCTCCCCCACCTGGACACCCCACCCTAACCCCCCTGGATAGCCCACACCCCTCCTTGGGAAGCCCATACCTCCCTCCCCCACACCCCTATATCCCCCCATACCCCTTGCATCCTCTTACCATCCTGGACAACCCACCCCCACCTAGATAGCCCCCTACACCTAGAAAGCCTCCTACCCCTCCTACAGCCCCCCTTAGGGTAATTTTATTTTAAATCATTTTATTCATTAATAAAGGAAAACCATCATGCATTATCCATTTCATTCCAAATAACCCATTAAATTTATCAAAACATGACAAATTCAATTTATCTAAACATGACAAATTAAATTTATCCAAACATGAAAAATTCAATTTATAAGGCTCTATGGGTCACTTAGAAAATGTTTTTAGGGAATGGGGAAATCAACTACATTATAAATTCCAATTTAAAAATTGATCCAACCACTTAGGAGGTGCGGTGGTGTCCAGGGGGTTGTCTAAGGGGGTGGGGTGGGGGGGGGGTCCATGAGGTGGAGGGTGTCTAGGGGGTGGGGGTTTCTAGGGGTGGTGGGGTGGTGGGGTGGGGTGGGGGGTGTCCACCGGGGTTGGTGGGTGGGTGGGGGGTGTCCATGGGTGGTGAGGTGTGTCCTGAGAGGGTGGGGGTTGGGGTGTCCAGGGAGGTGGGGGTGTCCAGGGGGGTCGGGGGGAGAGGACTGTCCAAAGGGTGGGGGTGGGTGTCCAAGGGGGTGGGGGGTGTCCAGGGGGTGGGGGTGTCCAAAGGGTGGGGGTGTCCAAGGGGGCGGGGGTGTCCAGGGGGGGTGGCCTGTCCATGGGAGGTGAGGGGTGTCCAGTGAGGATGGGGTTGGGGGTGTCTAGGGGGGTGGGGTAGGGAGCTGTCTAAGGGGTGGGGGTGTCCAAGTGATTTGGGGGTGCAGGGGGGTGGGTAGCTGTCCAATGGGTGGGGGGTGTGTCTAGGGGGGCTGTCCAGGCGGGTGGGAGGTGTCAAGGGGGGGGGGGGGTGGGGGGTCTTCACAATTCCAATCGATCACCCAACCAACACCAATTTAACCTCAATATCAATACCTATAAATAAAAAAAATCCAAATCCAATTTTAAACTAATCTAAAGTCCACATAAAATAATATATCACCCCACTAAACAAACCATTTACCATGTTTGATGTGTAGAACAAAAAAATGGAAACGAAATCAAAGTGTTTTGTACTTCACAGTAAACACGAACTCTAATATAGCCGAAATGAAAACAAAAAACAGAAAAAATAGACCGAGAACATTAAAATTAACGTAAAACTTACTAATTTAAAGTGCAGAAAAAAATTTGTTTGATTGAAGATGGTTTCGCGACCAAGAAAACTTATGGAGGATCTCTCGATTAGGTCCTGCAATCAGGCAAGTTGGAGCTGGGGTTTTGGGTATTTGGGGGAAAACTTTCTCAATGGTTTTAAAAAACCATTGGGAAAGCCTGTCTTTACCAATGGTTTATTAAAACCATTTGAATATATTACAGAAACTAAATATTTCCCAATGGTTTTGTCAAACCGTTGGGAAATATTAAGTATATTTACACATTGCCAACGGTTTGAACAAACCGTTGGAAAATGTGGCCTTTTTTACAGTATAGAAACGGTTTGAAGAAACTGTTGCTATATATCTATTAGGAAAACACCAGATTCTAGTAGTGAGAGTCATGTGTAGTTCACTTTTTTAGATAACATGACTTTTCCTTGATCCCATCCTTGACCCTATTCATCTTTAAGTCCTTTGAAAAACATTTCAAAACTTGGGATGAGCATTAAAAGTTTAGTAAGGGTTATAAAAAAAAGAAAGAAAACATTAGTTCATCAATACATAAATATCATAATATCTTTAACATAGCTCATGAAATCATAAGATTTATGAATAACATATAGAAATCACAAATCCAAACGGTAACTTTGGGCATCCATAACATAATTACGTTGTAACATTCATAGCTACGTAGGGATTTACAATTGGAATACCCATCAAAATATATTTCCTAAATCTCTTAGGAGAAACATTCACGTTTACCTCCATCATGTTACCCAGTGTATTGGAGAGTTATCTCGGACTCAGCCTCCCTAGGTGTATCACGTAACCACCCGTATTCATAAACAATGCTCAAGAACCATAACATAATCATAACACATAAAACAAGCATAAAAGAAAGATAAAATTTCCACATCCAATCACAATATATCATTTAAATATATTAATAATAAAAATACATTATCAAAACCATTTTCAATACCAGAATACGTAAAAGAGTATATGGTATTAATTTTCCTTTTTAAAACATTATAGCTTGTTGAGGAAGGCAACGATCAAATAATACTCGCGGTGGCAGAAAAGGTTGTTTTCACCGTTTAAGTTAAAAAGAGACAATACCTTTTGTCATTTAGTAAAATGATATATAGAAAAATACTTTATTTTAATGAAATGAAAATTCAAAGGGGTTTATACACCATATAAAATAATGTTGCGTATGAATCAAAATATGCCTCAATGAAAGGAGATTTAGATGAAGTCCCTTACCTCGTGTCCAACATGACCTGTTCGTTCTTTAATATCCATAATAATAAACTAAATTTAATTTCTAATTGGTTAAGAACCATTTTAAAGTTAATTATTCCTTTTATATAACTTATTAAATAGTTATAAAAATTATGCAATCATTTATGTTAATAATGGTCTGCTGGTCGATATTTGGTACATGAGTCAAAAAACAAACTTCTTATAATTACAAGTTGTTCATGTGGTCAAAAGTCCATTATCTCTAGAATGATATTCATTATTGAGATATCATATATATCATATATATCCAGTATATATATATTTATAATAGTACATGACATTTGGAGGTAAGAAATGAAATGCACCAGTCATGGAGACGGTAAGCGGTACGTACACATGAACACTACTTTCATTTCTATTTCATATTTAATGGAATGAAAATATAATAATACATCGGTATATTATAATTTAAGTATTATATCATATATATAATTTCAGTAACTACATCCTTTATATGTTCCATATATGGCATGAATGAGTCATATGACTTTCAGGGGGTGGTAGTCCGCACTTTCTCAAAAGAAATTATCATCTTTACCCATTTTGGAAACCATAAAGTATGATATAAATGAAAAATACAAAAGTAAAAAGACTATATAAATATAATATATATCACATGTAAATAAAGTTCCATATTAATGTCCACTATAAGAGGAGGTATGAGGATATTGAACAATCATCGTTTCGTGTGGCAGTAGTTCGCTGTCCACACAAACAGTATGTCCTTTACCCATTTGATGGAGGTGTGTGTAGGTGTAGTTCGAATACTTATCATATAAAAAACCTAGTATATTGAGGATACTGGTGATGTTATAAAATAAAGGAATAAAAATATTTTAGTTGGTTGGAGAAGAAAAATAAAATAAAATAACTTAAGAGTAGACGTTACCTTTAAATCGGGTAAATCCCTTTGTTTTGAAGCAAAATGATATCTTGAAGTGCCATATGCCTAAGGTAAAGCTTCTAGGTGGAATAGGTGGATCATGAGATCTTTTTTGGGAAACGTTTGGATGATCCAAAGAGTTTGATAGGTGTGGGTAATGGGTTGGAGGTGAGGGCTTTTTATAAGGGGGAAGAGGGGCACTTTAGGGAAGTTTGAAAATATTATTTTATTATATAATGATTTTCAGTTTCTAAAGGTCAAAAACTTATTAAAGTATAAGATAAGATGACTCTTGTTTGAAATAAAATCATCCAATAATAATTGGACTGGTTTTGGATATTTTTTAATCTTTATAATCTAATTTATTTAAATCATTCATTAATGAGGTAAACACTTCATCATTATTGTGTCATAAATAATTTTATTTATTTGATGTTTCAAAATTTAAAAAATATACGATGATGTATGAAATATTTTTATCTTTCAAATGAATACTATTAGTCGAAGATATAACTTATATAACCCCATGTAAGAATTGATTTACTAAAAGATATATATTTATGTCACTTTTTCATTACTTTAAATTAATTAATATAAAGTGTCATTATCGATTTTAAGGGGCTCTATGAGATCCCAAAATCGACCCAAGGATTCAAATGGTCGAAAAATTACCAACCAATAAGATTAGGATACATGTTAGGGTAATTTTATATTATTGTAATATTATTTTTACCTTGAATTGGCCGATTTACCTTTAACCGCAGTAATAAAAAGTCAAAAGTTACTATTCACCAAAAAATATTTTCATTTTATTAAACCACAAATTACTTACATATAAAAACAACGTATGTAAATTTTTTGAAATTTAATTCACATAAGCGGTAAAATTTATTTTAAATGAAAAAGTCAGTTTTTTAACTACCACTATGTATTTTCACTATTCATAAATAATTAAAGGTTTTAAAAAAAAAATATTTCAGCATAAGATATATTTGATATCCCGAATTCAAAAATGATGTCTATTTTACCAAATTAAAAACATAAGTTGCATTAATTAATTTAAAATTAATTACCATTGTCAAAATAAAAAGCGTGGTTTTAAGAAATAATAACTATAAAAAGATTGACACTAGTTTATGTCCAATTTCAAAAATAAATTATTTCCAATGACCTACATTTAATTAAATAGTAAAAATATAATCTAATTAAAATTCAAAACCAACTTAAAAGTTATTCTAACCATATAAATAAATTAGATTAAAAGGAAATTTTGAATTAAAGTGCAGTAGTTTTCACTATTCATTAAAAAAAGGAATTTTATCATAAAAATACAAAAACATTGTCCAATGAAAATTTAGATGTTCTAATTCTAATGAATAATTTTAGTTTTTCAAAAAAAACTTATAAAAGTTAAAAAAAAACTAGATTTAAAAATGGTTCGCCATCAAAAGGTGGTAAATCGACATTTTAACGAATATTAGACTTTTTGTTCTTAAAATTAGATTCATTCACATTTTAAGTCTCTAACATTTATTGGATAAATATATAAACATTTAAAAAATATGTATAATTATATTTTAGTTTGTTTTATTCATTCCTGCCAATACAATGGCTAGGCATTGACTACCATTTAAAATAATATCATATTATTATTTTTTAGTATGACTCAACATTGTGTGCAACATAAGATTTCAAAGGAACCCATTGTTTTGTACTAGGCATTCCATCGAACATAGCATCATGTTGAGTGGTTTTCTATAGATAGTGTAACCCCAAGTCTTTCCTGACCCACAATGTTCTTAATTGAGGTTTGAAGAGTTTTAAGGTTCAACCACTATCTATTTTGACTGGATATTTTCTGGGTGTAGGAAGTGTTGTGCGGTGGTGATAATTGTTGCACACACATGTTATTTTATAAATATTATCTTATTTTTCTTTAGTTTTTAGAAGTTTTACAATATATATTTGGAATTTTAAAATGTTTTTCATATATTGCAAGGTTATGACATGATTAGGGAAAAACATGTGAATTCCATTAGGAACCATGTGAATGTTGAAGTTTTTAGTAGTGGTCAATTCATGGTTTGGAAAAATGTTGTAAACATATCCCTAAAAAAACCATTGTAGTTTGTTCTAGTATTTTTTTTGATGAAAAATCCAAACGACCACAAAATAGAATGGTTGGTGTTGCCGATGCAGGTTTTTAAGGTGGAATAGTTCAAAGTTTTTTTTCCAATTTTTTATCCTCAAAATCAAGAGTTCATTTTTATAAAAGGATGGGTTTTTCAAAGGGGTTTATGTTTTGTGGACCGTGAATCATAGTTCACAAACCATAAAAAAGGTATGCAAAATGACGAAGGAAATTTGGCAAAGTCATATTACAACATAGAAGTGTTATGCGAACCGTGAAGTATGGTACATGAACCGCATAACAAAATCAGTTTATAGGAGGCATTATGTTAATGTAAGGCTTGACTTTTTCAAAATATGGTCATGATATTTGGATTCATAAAGAGTTTTTTGTAGTAGACATCGACCTCCACAAAGGAAAAATATGCTACATCGACCATATAACAGAATGTGGTAAAGGCGGTACCACATCAATGTTTTGAATAATTTAGTTTAGTGGGGTTTTCAGATCTGTTTGAATACATATTGGCCAATAATCATAACATTAGAGAGAGATAATTTTATTAT
The DNA here is from genome assembly GCA_963277665.1 of Viscum album. Classification (NCBI taxonomy): domain Eukaryota; kingdom Viridiplantae; phylum Streptophyta; class Magnoliopsida; order Santalales; family Viscaceae; genus Viscum; species Viscum album. The sequence continues at coordinate 580,501,286 of OY728130.1, read as the reverse complement.
AAAATATCATATTTCGTTGAATAATTCAAAAAAATGAGAAGTGGGTTTTGAGGGAGAATTCTGTAAAGAAGGTAGTTCGTGGGGATCTTTTTTCAAAAGGGGTTTTTACGGGGCTCTGAAGCTCACATAGGAACTGGTTCCATGGAAGGCAAGGTGGTCCTTTTATGAGGATATTATCCATAGAAGTATAGGTGGTCCGTAGTAGTAGAGATGGTTTGTGGAAGATGGGGTGGTTCGTGGAAGAAGTGGTGGCCTATAAAAGCAGAGGCAACCCACAGAAGAAGAAGTGGCCCGTCAAGCCCTCACACCATGTTGTGAAACACCACACATACAAAATTAAATGAAGTTCATGAATAGACTAAATTATTTAAGAAAATAAATTTACACAAACTAATAGTACATTGAAAAGTTTATTTCATCAATGGGTGAAAATGGGACTTCAATAGATCATTTATCTACAAGTAAGAAATTGTCTATTCATGAAAATGATGGGACCTACAAGTACATATACTATATGTGTATCTCTGCCAGAGTAATGAGAAAAGGAAGTGGAATATGATGATATTTTCCACCGATAGTGACCCAGAGAAACAGACATAGGGAGTGACCCTTGAGAAAGTAGTGATCTGACCCTAATCATTATAAAGGCAGTGAGCCTGAACATAGAACTGATCTAGATTGAACCTTGTAATTTGGTAGTGATCCTTATTGGATTTGGTAAATTGGTATATTATAATAGTATGTTCCTTGTAGGTATCCTAGTGACGGTGAACCAGGTAAAATTATTGTGTCTCATGCATTATTTCATTTTTGTTCATATATTACTTTGAGAAAGAGAGAGAAGAGTGATTTGTTTAACAACGAAACAATATCTAAAAATGCTATTGTTTTAATCATTCAAAACCTGATTCACCAACATCTCAGGGCATTTAACATAATTGGTTGAACAAAAACTATGCAAGAAAATCATATAAGTTTTTCATGTTCCATGAAGTGGCTCCCAAATATTTGACACATGGTTTAAAAAACCATATCGCCTACCTAGATTCAAATAAAAAGATAAATTATATATTTTATACCTAAACTTTTAACTAAATATCCCCATTTTATGCTCCCATTTTTGTTGACATATTATTCATAGGTTAAGGGAGAGCTCCATCCTTCTACCTCTATGATTTTTGGATCCTCCATCAAGATTTTTAATGTGACCGAAGGTCTTGACGTCCTTCAGAATGTTATTTATAAACCTACACTAGTATAGTAGTGAAGGGTCAAACCCAAAGGAAGGTCGGTGAGTGTTCTACAGATTTATTTTTATTAAACTTCACTATTTTCAGTAGGGAAGGGAATATGAAAATTGTTTATATATTTATTACTCTTTAATTATTTTTATACATAGGAAAGGGGAAAAAAGTATTTGAGTAAAGACAATGCCTTAAAATAACTAATAATGAGCTGAATGAAAAATACTAAACTAATAAACATAGCAGCAAAGACAAATAACTGAGATCAACATGGTTCTCAAGAATTCTAAACTACTGGATTCAATGGATGTTCTCTCCTCAGTTTATAATTGAATCACACCTCAAGGAAGACTGAATAACTTCCATCACCAGGAAATTCAAGAAGAAGAGGATTATGTCTTAGAGTTTGCCACCCCAAAACTTAACCAAACTGCAAATAAGTTCAAAAGGATAACATTTGGAAATGAACTTGCCATAAATTTCCAATGTTTATGATGCTAAATATTTGAAAAAGAACATTCAAGATCAAACTCACTAGCTGATAATGATGTTTGAAATTGAAAACATTGATGTGTAAATGATCAAAAGAATAAAAGCAGATTCCGTCTTGCCAATTGATTCTAATTTCATAAGAATGAAATAAAATGAAGATTTATAAAACATAAACCAAAAGGTTTTAAAATTCCCGAGCTAAGAAAGTTCAACCTATGATCATATTGTTTAAAGTAGTGAAAACAACCAAACATAGAATACATTAATTATATGCAGAGAGAAGAAGAACTCCCCATGCGTAGCTCTACTTCCAGGCTCCTCCGTCTCCTGCTCGTCTCCAATGTTACTCCCAGGAGTATGGTCTCGAATATGGGGTGTTCGTTGAAGTTGAATGCGAGTCTCCCGATATACTCTCCAAAAGAGTGATAGTGGAATGAGAATGAGCATCACCAAAAATTTGATATTGCTCAACCATTAAACTCACTATCGTCTATTACCCGTCACCCCCATTTTCCACTGACTTTAAGTATCCTTTACTTATTCACTACACACGTGCATTCTTTCATGACTGACACGTCGCACTAGTTTTACCCCTTTAACTAACTCCCACTGAGTTAGTTGAATGTATTTAGGAATGTTTCTGTCTGATGTCTGAACCTGCACAGTTAGAACATAAAAATGAATAAATGAATCATCGTTTAAATGTTATTTTTGTTTTTATAAATAAATAAAAGTTTCATTAAAGAATTCTTAAATGTTATTAAATTTAAATTAATAATTATCAGTTATTATTTTATTGTTAACTAACTTATTTTTATTTAATTCTATTACATGTTACTATTTATATTTATTTAATTATGTTGTTAAATAATTAAAAATTAGATTAAATTAAAAGTTTAGCATTTATTTAATTATCAAATTAATAATATTAATAATTAGTTTTTTTTGAATATTTATGTTTTTTTAGATTAATATTTATGTTTATCACAATAAGTAGTTCTATTTTGATTATTACAATTTATTAAATTGTTTATAGTTATTATATTTTATTATTATTTTAATCAAAATATAAATAAAGTTTAATTATTATATTCATTAAAGTATTTATTTTTTATTATAATTTTATTAATAAGTTTATCATGAATTTTTTTAGTTTTTATATATTTTATATAATTAGTTTTATATTGTTATTCTTTATCTATTATTATTATTATTAATTATGTATTTATTAAGTTTTAAGTTATTTGTATTATTATTTTAACAATTTATTTTTTTAATTTCCCCCTGTCTTCTTCTCCATCACGCCATAGGGTGGGGAGGGTTTCAGTTCCTTCTCCAGGAAGCAGGTCTGCGATTCCCTGTTCTTCCTCCAGCGACGCGGCGATGATGGTTTCACTTGACTCCTTTTAGGTTTATTCCTCTTATCAATGATGCCTAACACAGTAACACAAAAACATCGATGGCTTTGGTTCTTCTCCAAACTCATCCTCAACTCATAGTTTGGATGATAATGGCTCTGATCGACTCCTCCTATGGAAAAACAATCCTTAGCCTCCCATTCTTGTAGGTCGCAACAACATCAACTTAAAAACCCACGGCAGCACGACTTCAAATATATGGTGAAGCAGCCAACTCATTTGCTTAGCTACAACACAAAATTTCTTTAGTATCTTCACCTGGATTTGACCTCCTACTCGAATTCCCAAAGCAAGATAACCTCGGTTAGGTTTCAACAGTGGTTCACCCCTAGCCACCCTCCTTCCTCCAGATCAGGCTGTTTTCAGATTTGTGGTTTGAGGATTTGATTTGTTAAATTTGAATGTGCTTTGTCTACGAATCTGGTCCGAGTCTCATTTAGGGTGTGCATGGTGTTTGTGATGCAAGAACAATGACCCATAATACTATAGTTGGGTGTGGGGTGTTGTAGATTGGGAGAAGCAGTGACAGTGGAATAAATTGAGAGGGAAAACAATGGAATGATTTTTCTATGGAGATAGAATAGAATTAGTGCCAAGGGTTATGTTGGCTAAAATTATGGTGCATCCATGAATGGATGAGACTGTGAGGAAGTTTTACGCTGGCACAATAGAGAGATTAAAACCAGTGAGACAGGGAAAGGAAGGAAACAGTGTGAAGAGGCACTATAAAGAGCTAAAATGGTGAGAATGTGTAATAGAAACAATGTGTGGTGGCACCGTAAAGGGAATCATGTCCTATGGCACCATGATAGGCTTGATACCGTGAGATCAAGACGATGCCACTGTGACACTGCAAGATAAATAGAAGATAAAAATAAATTGAAACTTAAATAAAATCAGAACAAAATAATTACTTGGAACTAATAATTAATTAAAACAAATGAAATATTTAGTAACTCATAAACTTATAAAAAAATTTATGAATCAAATAACAATTAAATTAATTTATTTTTAACTTAAAAAACATAAATTTGATTTAAATCGGTCCATTATAAATCAAATCCAAATTATATAAAACAACTAATAAAACAAACTAAATTAATTAACGTAAACAACTAGTTAATCTGTTATTAAAAAATTATGTTAATAAATAAAATAAAATTAATGAGATTTAATAAATGTAGTGAGTTTATAATCTTAAATTCATAATTCATGAATTGTTATAAGGAATATAAAAATTATATTATTTTAAATTAATTAATATTTAATACATACAATGTTCAATTAGAATCTATATTATTTAAATGTAAAAGAAAAATTAATTAATTAACTAATAAATGTTAAATTATTAAATATGTAGTCAAAAATCACCAAACACAATAAATTTTTTTAGGAAACAAAATTAAAGTAAGATATAAATTAACTATTATAGAGCATAAAATACATAAAATATTATAAAAATTATTAATTGATAATTTTTATTAGAAAAAATAAAAAAGTGTTAATATATAGTAAAAAAGTATACTAATAATAAAAAAAAATTAATGAAAATATATTAAAAATATGTGTCAAAACTATGTAAAATAAGGCCACAACAATTTTTGAGAAAATAATAATGGTAATCCCTCATCTTCTCTTCCATTACATTCATCTGTCTTTCCCCTTCCATTAATTCTATTTTTTTCATTCCCCCCAAATAAATAATCAATATTTACAGGCGAGTTAGGGTCAAGGATGGTCCAAATAGAGGGTTTTGGTTACCTAGGGTTTGTAGTGGGTTTTTCCATTCTTGGCTTGGCCTTCTCTAACAAAGGAAGGAGATTTAAACTTGGATTAGGGTAGGTGTATATTCTCCCTTAATTTATTTATAAATTATTAAAAAGAGAGGGTTATAAAAATTAACTTCATATGAAACTATGGTTATTTATGAAATCATTGAGAAATTACAAAAGTTTTTCTAATTACTTTTAATCTAATAATAAATGGCTTTGTTTATAAATTTTAGGCATTGTTTCAATGTTATGTTTTTCCACATTCCAAACATCTATGAAAATTATAATTTTGATTTTTTAATATGTTTTGTCGATAAATAAGATTTTTTTCCTTTTTATGACTTTATAAGAATGTAAACCATGTATTAAAGAATTATTTTGGTTAAAGGGGCGTTTTTTATTTAAAATATTCTTGTGAGAATATTTTAAAACAAGAGTTTTTTTATTAAAATTGAAAGTGAATTGGATTTCTATGTTGGTTTCATTTAAAGACCCATTTTATACATTATGAATTATATTTAGTGATAATTACAATACCTGAATATGTTAACCTTGTGTATTTTTCTCCACTTTATGGGTTTTGATTTTTTATGAGGTAGTTTTAGGATGTGAGAAGGGTTTATTTAATGTGAGGGTGTTGAAGGTGAAGTGAGATGTATTGTTTAATATATTGATATATGTGTTTCTCTTGGATTGAATTATTTTTCATCTACACTTTTATTTTTTCATGGTATCCTTGTAAAATAAGTTTGAGATATTGATTTATTCCACACTAGCCTATAGTACAAACTAGCTAGTGTCCCATAGTTGTGCATTTTTTAGGGAACCCCAGGGGGATGCTATTGTACAATTGGGTGTATAGTTATTTGGATTGGATAAAATGTATTGTAGAAGTTTATACCATGTTATTATAGTATAGTTTGTATCATCACACAATAAGACCAAGGATATAGCCTTGATTCCAATATCGAGCACGTCAAATTAGTTGTTTAATTTTAACTAGAATTTTTGTAGTATAGCAACAAACCTAGGTCTTCTTTTGACGAAGCCTTAGATAATTAATCACAAAATGTGGTTTGGATTATGTAAGGATAAAATAGAAAATGGGGGTTTTTAACACTTGGGTTTGATGATTAAAGATGATAATATAAAATAAAAGTGATAAAACAAAGTAGAAATAAATAAGATTAATTAAACAAGATCAAACGAGGGAATTCTCGTGATGCTCATCCTTCATTGCTTCAAGAGAAAGTGTATATATATTTTAATCCATAGTTTTTAAAATAAATTTCTATAATTTTACTAAGTTAATTCTAGGATACCTCTTATGGTTCAGTCGAAAACACACAATGATTCACTGGACACCGCTGATGATTGGGTGATTTGTGTTCGACTTCACAACCGAAACTCACCAAGGGAATACATAGAGAACTAGATGTGATGTCTAGGTTTGTATGTTATTTCTTATTTATACCAAGACATAAATCAACATGGACTTGACCATGCTTATGTGAGTTCAATTGACCAATATAAACTACACGAACATCACAATTGAATGAGGGAGGAAAAAGGTATGAACAGTGTGTGAAACATCACATGAAAGGGTACCCCCAGCACATGATCATTTGAGTTTGAGTGTAACATACCAGTATATAACTCAATTAAATAAAAGTAGAGGATTGAGAAAAACAACATACAACCAAAATTAAAAAGATCATTGAATATAATAAAAATATGAAGCTCAGGATTACATCAGGTTCCTCCTCAGGAGATCACATGGGGTTTAGAAATCCATGGGTGGGGAGGAAGAAGAAGATGCTGAAGTAGAAATTTCCATAGCCTCCAGAACTTATAAGGATTATGGGGAGACACCTTTGGGACTCCAAAATGGAAGCACCTTGCCACCTAGTTGAACTCCTAAATGGGGAGCCCAATGTTATATTTTATAGGAAAATTGGAAGGTGGTTTTGGGAACACAAATTTCATCAAACCACTTATACCTTGCATTTTGGAAATTATAAAATAGAATATCCCTTTTGAAAAAACTTGTAAGTTGTTTCCCCACTTATGGAATATCTCAACCAAACGTTTGGAATCAATTGGACAAGTGGATCCAGAGATCTGGATAGATTACAGAACGCCACTTTTGACTTCTCACAAATTCGGTGTTCTGGACAGATCAGGGAAGTTGTCCCCCCTTTTTGGTATATTTGGTATTGGTTTCCTTCATAAGAGTTGTACCCATTAATTTTTAGACCATAAAAAAATATGACCCCATTTGGATGCATGAAATTTGCTAAACAGGAACAACATTGGATATGTCTTCATGGATCCATGTAAATTTGGCACATTTTACTTACACATTATCATATTCCCTCCAAATCATCTCCTCCTACATTGATATCATCAAAAAAGCAATATTTCCCACTTTAATAGTTATAAACACAAAATAATGGTATAAAAAATAAAGTTCAATTTGTTATTATTTTTATAATTTTTAATAAAAAACAAGTTTAGTACCGTGGTGTAAGGGTGAAAATGATACAATGAATCGTGGTACCATCACACCCCACACCTAAAAATTTACACTCCAGGGAAATGTATAATTTACTAATCATGTATCATTGATAAATAAATGGTGTGAAAACATCCAATATTGTTTTGAAATAAAATTCATCATGTCTCTTTTATAGAATCACTTTTCCTATCATTTTTATTTTCTCAAATTAATTTTTTTAAAAAATTCATTTATTCACCCATGAAACATTTCGCAACCTACCTAACCTAAATATTTCCCCTTTTAACTCATGGAACATGTGAAATTGGATTTATTATTGTTTCCAAGAGTTCATATGATCATACCATATTCTTGCCAAGATTCACATTTCACTACTGGTAGAAACTAATTTGCTACTCAAGAGGACTTCTAACTGGTTGTTCTGAGGTTCATGGGCTGGTATGAATTAATGTTTAAACATATGAGGCATAATAGAAGTGTTCAATCTCTTATGTGCAAAACATGAAAAAATTCAGCAAGTGTTCACAATTTATGTACACAATCAGCACCTCACATAGTATATCACCTCCAACTCACTCTCCCTATTATCTATTTTAGTGGGTCACAACCATGTCGTGAATAATAATGAGAAAACATCCTCTTTTCCCCATTTTTTCTTTTGTTCTATTTTTTTCATTATACAGTACTATTTTTTTAATGTATAGTTTTTTTGGAGATAAGGAGGGAACATGTGTAAAACAATGATGTAATATGTCTTGTGAACCCATTTCCTAAGGAATATGTGGGAACCCTTTATATCAACCCATAACAATGATTCTCTCCTGAGAATTCCCATGGAAACACCCTCTCTCCCACACTTGCGGAAACTAAAATAATAATATACACAAGATATGGGTAGGTAGGGATATATTAGCTTGTAATAATGCAAATTAATAAGAATTTCATTGTCTCTAAAGCATAAGAAGGATAAAATGTCAAGGTGGAAAAAAATAGAGGGTAATTGTACCGAGGGATTTTAAATGAATGATATCCCCTATCATAAATTTAGCATACTTGAATCTTATGGCTTCAAAAAAATCAAAATAAGTTATAGTTTCTCTACATTACCCGAGACTCTCACGAAAGTGATTAAAAGTAAGAATATGGAATAAAGGGATTAGAATATCTCTTGAGTAAGGGATTAAAATATTGGTCAGTGCTAATGTGGCATGGGTTTCAAAATTCCATTAAACACTTAAGAATGATTTGAAAAAAAAATCTTGAAAAAGATTACATATCAAAATTCATTTGAAATGTATTTTTCCAAAAACAAGGGAATTATCACCACAATCGAATCAATCATGAAAAATTATTTTGAATATTCCTTTTAAGATCAATTTTATCTAAAAACACAAAATAAATAAATCAAAAATGATAATAAATATTCCTTTTTGTAATTTTTTTAGTTTTTTTAGTTTTGATTAATCCTAAATATGAAATGTCACCCTTTCCCCACCTAAAAGTTATATTGTCCTCAATGAATGTATTTTAAATAAATAGACAATAAATAAAGGTTTCGAGAAGGGAAAACCTGGTAAGTGGTGTCATATGTGGTATCTATCAGTTGTATTTCCTCCACAAGATGCTTTCGAAAATATTTATAGAAGTATTTGAGCCTCTATCCATTGATAGTAATTTGTTGTCCCCTCTTCTCATGTAATACTTGTATAACACCAAAAGGGTAAACATCGATAATAGTATAAGGACCGATCCATCGGGAACGAAGCATTCCTAGGTGGAGCTTTATCCTATAATTGTACATGAGGACCTTATCTCCAATATGGAACTTCCACTGATGAATCATGATATCATGGATAGTATTTGTCTTCTCTTTATAGATCTAAGAGTTCTCATATGCATCATGTCAAATTTCTTCCAAATCTTTAATTTGTAGCTTCCTATGGTCACCTTCATCTGAATGATTCATATTTCATTGTTTAACAGCTAAATATGCATGGTGTTTTACCTGCACCGGTAGGTGAAAAGCCTTTCAAATACAATTGTGTATGGTGAAATTCTGATTGGGGTTTTGAAAGTTGTACGGTACACCCGAAGTGCATCATCTAAGTGTAAAGTCCAATCTTTCCTATTGGGTTGTACCGTTATTTCCCAGATTCGTTTAACTTCTTGATTTGAGATTTCTTCTTGTCTATTAGTTTGGAGGTTATATGAAGTGGAGACTTTATGATCATCCCTATACTTACGAAGAAAAATTTTCATGTTGTGATTCCAAAAATGTGAACACTAATCACTAATGATGAATCTCAGTAATCCAAACCTACTAAAAATCTGAGACCACACAAAATCAACAACCACTCAATTGTCATTGGTCATGGTGGCCTTTTCTTCCACCCATTTAGATACATAGTCAACAACCAATAAGATGTACATAGAGTCAAATGAATTTGGAAAATTCCCCATGAAGTCAATGCCCCATGCATACAAAATTTCAAAGAATAACATGGGCTACTGGGGAATTTCATTCCTCTTAGATATATTTCATATGAATTAAAAACGACTAAATGAATTGAAAAATCTATGATAATAGCTATAAAATTTCGGCCAATGAATTCATGAGTCAAGGACCTTTCGAGCTATACGCTGAGAGCCAAAGTGGCCCCCACATGCAAAGGTGTGGCATAAGGTCAAAATAGAGGTGAACTCATGGTCAGGGACACACCGACGAACTACTTTGTCACTAAAAATTCTCCACAAATATAGGTCATCCCAAATGTACTAATGAGAATCATGCTTAAGTCTCTAGGATTGTGAAATGTTAAAATCAGTGTGAACCATATATCTTGCTAGAAAATTCACAATGTCCACATACCAGGGGGTAAGGTCCACAATATCACAAAGGTTCTCATGAAGAATGAATTATCCAATGTGAATAGGTGAGTCAACATGATGGTCTAATGTTGGGAAAATACTACTAATGTGGTCATCTACCACATTTCCCACTCCTCTCTTATCTCTAATCTCAAGGTCAAACTCTTGGAGGAGGAGCATCCAACGAATGAGGTGGGGATTAGCTTTTAGTTTCTTTTGGAGGAAACGAAGGGTAGCATGATCAGAAAAGACAATGATTTTTGACTCGATAAGATATGAACATAATTTTTCCAAGGAAAACCCAATAGAAATGAGTTATGTTTCAGTGTTTTTTTAGTTTTCTTGGGCAGGGTCATGGGTATGAGAGCCATACACAATGAAATAGAGATCTTTGTTAACCCTTTGTGACTAAACTGCCCCAACTACAAAGCTAGAGGCATCACACATAAGCTCAAAGGGGAGATCCCACCTAGGTGGTTGGATGACAGGAGGTGATGTGAGTATCCTTTTTAAAAAATTGAAATCATTCTCGAAATTTTTATCAAACACAAACTCAGAATCCTTTTGTAATAACTGGAAAAAGGGAAGTGCGATCTTACTGAAGTCTTTAATGAATCTGCAGAAAAAACCAGCATGACCAACGAAATATCACACCTCACGAACACATTTTGGATATGGAAGGGTTGAAATTAATTCAATTTTTTATTTATCCAATTGAATTCCCCATTCTGAAATAAAAATCCCATGAACTATCCCCCGTTCAACCAGGAAATGGAATTTCTCATAATTTAATACAAGATCTTTTTCTATGCAACGATGGAGAATAGAACCTAGGTGAGACAAACTATCATCAAAGGATGTTCCATAAACTGTGAAATCATCCATAAAAATTTCCATGCGATTATCTAGGTACTCAGTTAAAATACTCAACAAAGATCGCTAAAAATTACAGGGAGAATTACATAGATCAAAAGACATCCTTCTATACGAAAATGTGAAAAATAGATAGGTAAATGCTGTCTTTCTTGATCGTCAGGGGCTCTATGGATTATATAATAACTCAAATATCCATCAAGGAAACAATAATGAGACTTACGAGCCAATTATTCTAGCATTTTGTCAATGAAAGGTATAGGAATGTGGTCATTCTGCATGGCTTGATTCATTCGATGGTAGTCTATACATACTCACCAACTGTTTTGCACAAATGTTGGAACCAATTAATTTCTTTCATTTGACAAAACTATTATTCCTATTGTTTAGGCACAAATTGCAATGGATTAACCCATTTATTATTATAAATATGATAAATGATCCCCATAACATGTAATTTACTGACATCCAATTTTACCGCTTTAAGAAGAATGGGATTCAATTGGCATTTAGATTTTCTCATAGACATAGCCACATCTTCCTAAAGTATATGGTGCATATAAATAAATGGGCTAATTCTGGGAATATCATCCAATTTCCATCCTATTGCCTTTTTATATTCTCTCAAATGTATGATCAGTTTTGATTCCTACTTTTGAGTGAGCTTGTTGGAAATAATAATAGAGAATTGGTCAATACTCTCAATATAGGAATATTTTAAATTTGATGGAAGGGGTTTTAATTCCAATGCCAAGGGTTTTTGGACCGAGGGAGGGGATTTAGGGGGAGTGAGGTCCATTAAACTGTCTATTTGCTCATTTTTATTCTCTATAGATTGATAATATATTTAAATGATATTTCCAGAATCATCGACGGTCATGGGTACCTAAGAATGAACACACTCATCAATTAAAGCACAAAATTTACAATATTCAAAACCCACACAACAGTCAAAAAATTAATCAAAACTCAAATCATCCATGGGTGAAGAATAGGAAAATGAATCAGAGTACGGGTTGAAGAGATAATTGTGTGTGTGCATCATTTGAGATCACTAACATCAAATAGACAGGAAGAGTGGAGTTCTCTTCAATGGGGTGTTTCATATCCTCAAGGATATTAAAACATACATTTTCTCCTACGAACTCCTTGGATAGTGTACCATTGTGAATGTTGATATTTGTCTTTTCAATTTTAAGGAATGACCTCCCTAGTATGAGAGGGGAATGTCCTTGGGTTCGAGTATCTTCCATCTCCAGAATATATAAATCAACGGTGAAGATGAGATTCATCACTCTTACAAGGATATCCTCAATCACTCCTATTGAATACATAGTACTCCGATTGGAAATCTGCACAATAATTATTATTAGTTGAAGCTCTCCAACCTGTAGAGAAGTATACATGGAGTGAGGCATTGCATTAATGGAAGAAACTAAATCCAACATAGTATCAGAAAATATGGTCTCCCCTATGGTACATAGTATCGTGAATGTGCCCGGATCCTTGAATTTGGTTGGCATTGCTGGTTGAATTAGGGCCGAGAAATTCCTTCCCAAGTTAACTCTCTCATTCACCTTCATCCTTTGTCTACGGGTGAAAAGTTATTTAATAAATTTGGCATAATGAAGAATTTTCTTGATTACATCCAATAAAGTAATATTAACTTTAACTTTTTTAAATGTATCCATTATTTCATTACCAATATCATTATCATAATTTTTCATAGATTTAGAGAGTCTTTGGGGGAAAGTAAAAGGAATGGATTGTTCATTTGTATCATCAAGGATAATTCGATTGCCCTTTTTATTTAGTTTTCTTCATTTGAATCTTTAATGGGGGGTGAAAGAGTGTTTTCAAGAGGGGGTATACCTGTTGCATAGAATTAGTAGAAGGGGTAACTTATTTACCACTAAAAAGTGTAATTGCATATACAGTAACTTTCTTCTTCACATTGGAAATGGAATAGGATAGTAGTTTTCCAGAACCTTTCATATTAAGCTCACTGATGGTGTTCGCCAATTGTCCCACTTGAGTTCGTAGGTCTTGGATTTCTGATTGTGTGTTCTGTTTGAATTGGAGGTTATCGATTGCAATTTTTTTAACCATATCTTCGAGGATTGGTTCTGATTTTGGAGGGGGAGGATGATTTTCGGAGTAGGTGAAGGATAAGAAGGTTTCATACCTTGGCCTTGTGGATGCCAATTCTGATTGGGTGTAACTTCAGTTTACTCCTTGTCGATATTAGGGTTGTGCTTGCCACCCATAGTTTGGATTTGTCCATATTTTTTCTTCTTGAAGGGAGGTTCTTGTTGGAATGGATTCCCTGGGAGAGCGGCTGCACAAGACTCAGGTGAATCTTGAAGGTGTGGGAACTGGTCCGAAAAATGAGTATTGTCCGAACAAATACAATAATGTAATGGAACAGGAGAAGATTGCGAGTTACCTTGTGCTTGAGCTAATTGCCTTAGAAGGGTATGAAAATCATTAACCATGTTATCTAACTTTTTTTCTATGGATTAACGACTTACCTCATGAACTCCTCGTGTTAGTGTAATATCTCGTGTAATAAATTGTTGTGCATTTTGAGCAATATTGGCTGTTAAGTCACGTGCATCGGAAGAAGTTTTTTTAACCAAGGCACCACCAGCTGCTGCATCAATCATTCCGCGATCCATGGTGATAAGTACTTTATATAAGTATTGTATTAATAGTTGTTCACTAATCTGGTGGTGGGGGCGGCTTGAGGAGAGCCATTTGAATCTCTCCCAGTATTCATGGACGGTTTTTCCTTGTGACTTCCTAATGTCACAAATTTCATTCCTAATTGGTTCAGTTTGGGAGGCAGGGAATAAATTCTCTAAAAAAAGTCATTTCAAGTAATTCCATCCCCAAATTGTGGTAGGAATATAGTATATCCAATATTTTTATACCCCATCAAGGGAGAAAGGGAATGCCCTAAACTTAATTTGTTCCTCAGACACATTTTGATGTTTCATGGTGAAGCAAACTATGTGAAACTCATTAAGGAGTTTATGAGGGCATTCCTCGGGAAGACCATGGAATTTAGGATGAAGGTGTATGAGTCCTTATCTCAACTTAAAGTAGGATTATTTCTTAGGATATTTGATGTACGCTGGTTGGTACTCCACATCAGGGGTGGTCAGTTCTTTTAAAGTTCAGTTATTTTCTCCCGTGATTCTTGGGGTTTGATTGGGTACGATTTTTGAGAGTTTTAGGACCACTTGAGGTTCCACAAGAGGTTCCTTAGTGTTATATGATTGACCGACTCTAGATTCCCTGATTTTTGAGTGAATTAACCTTTCAATCTTAGGGTCAAATTCAAGCAGTTTTTTATTTTCTAATCGGGCCATGTAAATAAGTTGTGAAGTTTGTTTTTTTTGTTTTTTAATGATTTAATATGGGTAAAATATGAATAGTATGGTGAAAAAATAATAAAATTTTATACTATTGAATTATGGATAGAAAAATGGATATGAAGAGAGAGAGATATAGAAAATAAGCAAGATATATATAGAGAGAAAACACACCAAAGCAAAAAAAAAATAACAACAAAAAACAAAAACAAAAACCATCAAATGGGGAGGGGTATTTAAAAGAGTAAAAATTAAGTAGTAAAATAATTAAATAAAATGAAATAAAGAAAAGAAATGATCTTGTCTCCCTGGAAATGGCATCAAAATATGATCGTGTTGTCGAGCGAATCAAATTAGTTGATTAATTTTGACTAGAATTTCTACAGTATAATAGCAACCCTAGGTCGTCTCTTGACGGAGCCTGAAATAATTAATTAAAAAATGCGGTTATGATTATGGAAGTAAAAAAAGGAAATTCTATTTTATAATACTGGGGTTTGATTATTAAAGATGACAATTGAAAATGAAAGTAAAACAAAGTAGAAATAAACAATATTAATTATATGTTATTAACCTAGAGAAATATCATGATGCTCATCCTTCATTGCTTCAAGAGAATGGTTATAGATATTTTAATCCCCAGTTTCTAACATCTATAACCATAATTTTATTGGTTTTATTCTAGGATACATCCTAGGTTTCAGTCAAAAACACATAATTATTCACCGGACATCGTCTATGATTGGGTGATTTGTGTTCGACTTGACAATCGAAACTCACCAAGGCAACACACGAAAAACACAATCTACTATCCAGGTTTTTATATTATTTCTTTGTGATACCAAGCCATAAATTTACAAGTCCTTGATAATACTTATGTTAGTTTAATTGACCATTATAAACTACACAAACACCATAATTGAATGAAGGAGGGAAAAGTGATGAATAGTGTGTGAAACATCACAAGAAAGGGTACCCCCAAACACGATCATTTGAGTTTGAGTGTAAAAATCCGGTATATAGATTAATTAAATAAGAGGATAGGATGAAAAAAACAAAATATAATGTGGAATTAAAAATATCATTCAAAATAATACAAATATGAATCTCAGAATTACATCGCGTTCCTCCCCAGGTGATCATAAGGGGTTTAAAATCCATTGGGGGGGAGGAAGAAGAAGATGTTGAATTAGAACTTACCATATCCTCTAGAACATCTTGGAATGATGGGGAGACAAATTTGGGACTCCAAAATGGCAGAACCTTTCCTCCTGGTTGAACTCTGAAATGGGGAGCACAAGGTTCCATTTTATAGGAAAATTGGAAGGTGGTTTTGGGAACATAGATTTCTTCAAACCACTTGTACCACAGGTTTCGACCATTATACAATCGAATACCCCTTTTGAAAAAACTGGAAAGTTGCAACCACACTTACTTAATATCTCTACCTAATGTTTGGCATCAATTGGACATGTGGATCCGAAGATATTGATATATTACAGAATTCCACTTTTGACTTCCCACAAATTCAGTGTTCTAGATAGATCAGGTCGGTTGGGATCCTTGATGGTAGAATTAGGCTTGGGTTCCTCATAAGTGTTGTAGCCCGTAAACATTGGACCGTGATACAAAATTGAATCCCAATTGGATGCATAGAAGATTCAAAATAAGCACATTTGTGGAAATTTCTTCATGGATCCATGCAATTTTGTCCCATTTTTCTTCTACTTCATCATGGGCCATCCAAATCATATCCACCTATAATGAAATCATCAAAACAAGTAACATTGACCATTTTAATACTCACAAACACAAAAAAATGGTATCAAAAATGAATTTCAATTGCTTATTATTTTTATAATTTTCAATACAAAATTAGTTTAGCATAGCGGTGTAAGGGTGAAAATGAAACAGTGAATCGTGGTATGATTAAGCCCCGTACACTTGTTCCTTGATTGGTGGCTCAAATAAGAATAATCTCATTATATCTTTCTTTGAATCTTCTTTGGATTCTTTTAAATGTGGCACTACATACTTTATCAATTTTTATTATGTTATATTCCTTGGATATTGGGGTTCTCATTTTGTTTTTATTTATTAATTTATTGTTGATTAAATTTTTTAAATGGGTTTTAAAGGTAGATTTGGTAATTTGTTTTAAAATAAGAGATATACATTTAATCTATGTATAATAACTTTTGAAATGTCTTGAAATGGGAAATGTGAGTTTATTTGTTTTTTTTAAAATCAAAGTCCCTTATTTAGAAGCTGTAAATGTGTTTAAATTATTTTTGAAGTAAATTTTTTTGGTTTTGCATAAAAAGAAGTAACTCATTATTTTAGATAAATGAAAGGATATTTATGTTCATAATTTTTAATAAAATTATAAAAACTTATATTTTATTGTATTCCAAAATAGAATTCATGAACTTATTTTAAAAGGAATTAAATTTAATTCTTGGTGAGATCCTAATGAGTCAGATAACTTTTATCTTATATATACACTTGTGTGTGTGTGTGTGTATATCTCTGATGTTTCAACATTTTGTAGGTTCGTATTCCAATTGGTTACTATTATCGTGGACCACTGATATTTTAATTAGGATATGGTGAGTGACCATGAGACATATATAGGCACTCGGAGAATATTTTTCTTATTGTTTTATTTTTTGGGTTGTTTAATGTATTATCCAATTTTTTTATTTTTTGTCTATATTTGGTTTCTTTTTATTGAACCATGTGATGTGTTTATTACAGAAGATGATTGTATGTTTTTTTAAATTAGTTTATTTTTTTTATATTAAATATAAATAATTTAGTTTATTTATTTATTTGGTCATGCTTATTATTTTTTATATGGCCTTCCAATGAATATATGTTACATGCTAGTCTTTTTAGTAAGAATGAAATACCTTGTTTAATCTGATTTGAGGCATAATTTTTTCCCATGTATTTGTTATTTTACCACATATAACTTTTCACCAACTCATGGGAATTAAGAACAACCTTCATCTCTTATTGTGGGATGACCCAAGTGATGTAGCTAGTTGTGTCGAGCTAATTCATTACATTATTTATATCAGGGAAACAATTATCATCCCAATTTAAATGTGTAGTCTAAAAAGTACATATAAAAAATAAAGTGCTTGTTGAGGCCAAAAAAACTCTCCTTATAAGTAATTTAGGCATAGTACCTGTATATGGTGGAATTTACATTAAATAATAGTTTCTACTTCATCATTCCAATAGAAAAGTATAAATCATTTTATGTGAAAAGATGTTTTACTTAAAATTATTCGGATGATGTCATAAAAAACTCGTTAATTCATAACTTGTTTAGGATAAAACTAATAATGTGTGATTTATTTATAGAAATATTAAGAAAACTCAAAAAGGAAAAAATGTATATAATACATGAAGAAAGGACTTGGATTTCTAAGTAAGAAAACATGTCTTTATAAAGTCATCACATTTGAAGAGAGTTATATGGTTTGACATGAAGAGAAATATATATCCATGGTACGATAAGAATTTTTAGATTTCTAAAAGAATTAGAGTTGCATCTTGTAATTTGATTATGTAACCCAATAAAACTAAATATCATGATTTCTTCCATGTGTCATTATTAATAAAGTACATAACAAACCAAAAACACAAAGTCATCATTTTAAAAATAGAGATAGATTTATAATTATTTCATGAATAAGAGCATGTATATATTCTTGAAATTAGAGGGAAAGGGTAGTGGAATCAAAAAAATTATCCAGTGAAGGTACCTTGAATAATTCATAATTTATAGTAGTTGAAATAGGATCCTATAGTTCTAATGAAGAAAATATACCCATAATTGTCCATGAATTTATGTTTACCCAAAATTTCAAGTATGAAATTATTTATGGGAGGAGAATGTATGTCATAATATTCTACTATAATTAACATTACATTACAAAAAAATTACTTTTATTTCGACATAATAGTTCAACATTACTAAAAACATAAACTATCTACAACAAACATAACAATGGATACATAACATATTAAGATATATGACAACACCATTATCATTTACTCTAAGAGATTATAATCAACCAAGAATAAGTATAAAAAATACACATTTATTCAAAAGAAGACTATACGAAATGTAATTAACCTGATGGAGGAAACATGAAAAATGATATGAAAAAATTTAGGGTAAAATAAAGTGTACATACACAGGTTATTATGTCTTCAAGAATAATAACCAACTATTAAAACAAAAATTGATCATTAAATTAGTAACATGAATAATGGGAGTAGAAAAATGAATACTAATTAATCTTCCCCATTTTTAAAAACATAAATATAACTATTATAATATCTCAAAAATTATTTTTTAATCTTGTAACTTAAGGAATGAATAAGGGTAAATTTTTAATAATGTATGTTTTAAATATTTATGTAAAAAATTATTTCTTATTTGAAAAATTCAAAACTAGAATTACCAAATTTAAAATTTTATTTTTGATTAAAATAACTATTCTAATAAATTATCAGTTCTATAATAATTAATAAATGAAAATTAGAAATTTAATCACTCATAACAAATGAAATAATTTTGATTCTAGATAAAATTGTTTTTCTATATATTATAAGATTTTATTTAAATGTGGAAGTTTAATTATTAACAATCTAATTTTGATAAAATAGCCACCATTTTCGTTATCACCAATTGAAACTTTACATTGGGGATATATATATATATATTGGGAAATTTTATTTATTTACGAATAGGAAAAATAATGTTTTCACATGTACCATAAATTTTGTGTCACTTTTACAATTTAAATATTAGTCAAAAATTTATAAATTCTTAAACAAATTAATTTATTAAATGAGTAAAATAAATAATTTAAAAATAATAAACATTATTTAAAATTCTATAAATGATTTTCCAAATCATTAGTTATATTTTACTCAAATAAAAAAATGTATTTGATTCTTTAATTTGTATAAAATATTTTTAAGGATCCACTGAGTTTAGGTTGAGTTAAAATGTAAATTAAAATAATATTTTTTAATTTAAAATTTATAAAAGTCCTAAGAATAAATAATATTTTTATCCTTGTGCATAAATAATAAAATAAAAAATATTTTATTCGAAGACATTCCTCTCTCTCGATTATATAAACACCTCTCCACCTCTTTTTTCCTCACTTCTAAAACTCTTTACTTTTCCAAATAAAAAAAAACCTTCTCTAGACTCCCTTATATGTGTTCTTAATGTCTTATTTGGAATATATTATATTATACTATAGTAAATAAACTTTTCATCACAAAAATTCATGGCATAATGATTGTTATATTAAATCATCATTATTGGAAAATAAATTGTAGTACGATAAATATCTATGAAGTACATTAATAATAAATATTAAATCCAGTATCTTAAAATAATTTGGTATTAATATAATAAATAATTATTAATATATATATATATATATTACTGTGATAACAATATAATTACACTCACATATCTTGGAATAAAAAATAAAAATACTTTTCAAAATTTAGAGACCAAATGTGTGATTTTTAAATAAAAGGTGTCTTTATTTAATAATAAAATTTCAAATATGTAAATAATTATATTCAATAAATTAACATTAAAATTTGAATCAACATGTCAAAATTATCTGATATTGATTTTCTCATAATTTCTAAGAAAACCTAATTTTTGGGTAAAAAGTAAAATATGATATGATCATATGGTAAGTATCATGACATTATAATAACTTAAAATGATAAGTAACATAAATTATTTATTAAAAAATTTGTTTATTATATAATATAATGAATTTTAATCTAATAAAATTTATTTTCCAATTTGATAAATAATATTCCATGATTGAAAGTATATTTTAATATTTCAAAAATAATTCTTTATGAATAAGAATATTTTCCACATCCAAAATAATATATTTTAAGTGATTTAGATTCTAAAAAATTGAAAGGTTAAAAACCTAGAACTAAATGTAAAATACCATGGGTTAAAACCATGTTAAGGAATAGGGTGTTATTCATTATTATCTATGAGTTGAAGGCCTATGTTTTAAAATTAATAAAAAAATTCCTCTCATTTTCTTTAAATACCTACCCATATTCCCACTCCTTATCATTCAAAAATCACATAGCATGGTTATACTCTGCTATTATCTCCCCAGAGTCTCTTCAAGGAGATTATAATATTCTAAGTCATTATTCTCTGTCTTTATAAAGGTACTTCATAATATTAGGGTTCCCAATAATCCTCTTTCCTCTGAAATTAAAATCCTTTTCTAATGTTATCATTGATTTTTTCAGATATTTCCATACATGTAATTCATTGGTATTTTAATTCAATATATTTTTAATGAGATATTAATTATTCAAAATCATTATATCCTTGTCCTAAGAAATTATTTTATTGATATAAGGCTACACAATCCCTTTCCACCATTATTCATGTAATCCTTTCCAATTCATTTTCATTTCAATGTGAAATGTTATTATAGTTCAATATTATAGAATTTTATCATATTATCAAGGAGGGATCACCATTACCAGTCATATTACTAACTTTATATTCCATTTTAAATCACACACATTATCCGAAACCTAATGGTTAAATTTAAATATAGGAAAAAATCATAAAATTTTAATAAAGTAAACGGTGTTTAGTCTCCTAGTAATGAAATCCCTTTATATATACTACAAGTGAATATATTACCAAGATTCAATAAACATTAGGGTAATAAACCTGGAAAATGTGTATTTGGTGTTAACTTAATCTACACTCAATTTATAACAAATGGGAAAAACTCTACACACGTTTTGATACTCCATGGGGATATGATTTTGTTGATTCATAATATATTTATGAAACACAATGATGGATTTGAATATTTTATTAATGTTGTTAAATAGATATTAAATTTATACATCTCATGTATTTAAGTGTTGAACTAGACTAGGAATTGGGGGTATGGGGGAAATTATTAAATCATTTCTTTGGTCTCATATGACTGCAAACTATTGAACTCAATGACTATTTCCTATTAACATCTCTACACTATGAAAAGTACCCTTTAATACTATGTTGTTATCATAACTCTAATATGATTATGAACCTTTAAATTGTGAATATTCTATAGGTTCTATGTTTATTATGCGATATTCACTTATATGGCCATATTATTATTTTGAATGGGGAAATTAAGACATTTCATATTACAATTATTTCTACATTGATATCCATTGATTACTTAGCCATGATTATTTTTTAATTTCCTTAGGGTACAATATGAGATGTATTTTTTATTCATTATCATAATATTTTGGATGTATGAGACTTATTATTTGTTGGGTGGAACCAATAATTTTATAGACCCTCAATACATTGGTATGTCACAAGATATAAATTATCTTGGGTATTTGGTGTAATCATTAATTATTTATGAATTATCTATTGGAATGAGGCCTTGATTGTATGTTTATGATTCCAAAAATATGTATTCCTTCGCTATTAGGTTAGCTATTCTTATACATGGATATACTGTGCTCACAATTCTATTTGTAATGGAATTTATATATTCTTCTCAAATTTTTGTTTCATAGATTATGTGTTATAACTTCCACTGCATAATACAATTTACTAAGCTTATAATACAACCCATTTATATTATTTCTAATTTACACAGAAAACCATGAATAATACTAATTACGATTTATGGATTTGAAAGGATAAATAATATTTTTCTATGTATTTAGTTGATGTATAATATGTTTTCATTATAACGTAATGATTTTTATTCATCTAGTTTCCTGATAATACTAAACTAATTAATCCAATGTATTGTGATCTATTTATTATATACCATTTCAATTGATTTTTATCCAAGAATTAACTGATGAATTTTATCTCAATAATCATACTTCAGTGTCTAAATTCTGATGGAGTTGGTAGATAGTTGATTCTTTTTATAGATTCATCAACAGTAATTGGGGTTTGAAAGAGTCTGAAACAATCTGATTATTATACCCTCATTATACGATCATTATAATTTCTATAGAATATAAACTTTTTTATTCTTAAACGGTATCTCAACGTCATGTTGATGCCTTCAATTTTTCCATTATCAAATTGACCTATGGATTTCATATAAAACATATCCCCAACAATGGTGATTTTGGAAGCCTTTCTGGGTTTCCCTCAACCATTTTAAAACTCGTATTTTTAGAGAAGTTACTATTTCCTCAAAATGTTTGAATTAAAATGATCCTGATTTTCAGGACCCCTTTTCAAGATCACTTCAACCTAATGAAATCCAATATTCTTGTTAAATACCAAGAGTTTATTATTCTCAATATATAGACATGTAATCAAAAATATTATTGTAACATCTTCTCAAGTTCTGCAAAGAGATTCACTTTAGATATATACATGTTCTAATCATTTTCTATCAGATTAGTTTAATATTTTTGCTGCTGTAAATACTTATTAATATTTTATTACAAATTGAAAATAAATATATCTGTTCTATAAATTGGATACTTACATGTTTATCATCATATAAGTATTTTTGATACTTATGATAAAATAAAAATAAAGCTTAATCATAATTAATGATTATTTTTCTACTCCTTTATTTTATTGAAGATCATGTCATCTATTAGTGGATGTTGAAACTATGATCCAAAAAAGTATTGAAATTAACATATATGTCAATATATTTCTAAATAGTTTTTACTACTCAAACACATCCATAGTGTTTCTGTAGATTCTATTACTAGTACATGGATATCTTGGTTCCATGTAAAAGAACTAGAAGGACTCATAAAAGCCTTGATTTAAGGTTTTAAACTCCTATATTCAGTTGTAAAGGTCCTCAAAGAAGGATTTACCAGTGAATATCCCTAAGATCACTAAGAGATTATTAGTGGTGTGGACTGGGATATTTCAAGGACCCGAAACCCTATGCATTGTCACTATCTCTTCTTTACTTTATTTATTTTCCTTCGTGTAATTTTATTTAAGAGACAAGGAAAGAATCATTTTAATTTAATATGGGCCTGCAAAATTTATTAAATATTTTTAATGGGAACAATTCACCCATATTGATTCTTCAACATTGACATTTTGACATAATAGGCAGTATCAATGTAATGTCTCCATTGGATATATTTATTTTTTGTAAATTCTTAATGATTATATATTTCTCTAAGATACTAATAATTGGTATTAGATACTAAAATCCATTTTAAATATTGTTGTTTCTACCTAAAAACATCAAGTAGTATAAAAAGTTAGACTCTATTGGATAGTTTTGTATTGGCTCTAACAAGCCTGAGTTAAAGATATAAATAAGGAAAAAATCATAATGGATGATCTTAATGAAGGCTTGTCGACAATCCATGATTCTTATTTTAATAGTGATTACTATGTATACTAGAAAACACATATTATTACATATTTTAATAATCATGGAATAATGGTTTATTTAAAAACAATCAAATCTTATGAAATTATTAATGTGTAACCAAACAAGTGGAATACTACTCAAAAGAAACATTATGTTATGAATTCAAAACCTATGAATTCTATCATTTGTGGATTTCCATCTAAATAATTTAATCATGTTTCTCAGTGTGCAACTTTGTTTGAAATCTGAAAGGATATTTTTTTCCTATGAAGGAACCGATAATGTTCTACAAATAAGGTACTACACTATAAAATTAAAATTTAATATACTCAGGATGCATGGAGATGATGGAATCACTCTGATGAATGGGATATGGTTCTAATCTATCAATGACGTAGTTTCCTTTGGAAATCATATTATAGAATTAGATATGGTGTTACAGATACATAGAGTTTTACCTTCTAAGTAGAATTAAATATGTGATGCTATTCATAAATCCATACTAGTTAAAGAGATAAATATTAAGGAACTAATCAGAAACGTGATGATTTATGAAGCCAAGATATAATTGGAACTAAAAATCATATTATTATCAAAAATTATAATATTACAATCAATGTTTCCAGGGGTGATGTTTTTAATTATGATTTAATTCATTTGGGTTCAAGTGTTGATCTATCAGGCGATGATTATTTTTTCCAAAAACTGTATAATTGAAGAAGGGAGAAGTTAAAGAAGAATGATTAAAAGGAAGTACAATGATATGAATGAGTTAATTAATGAAATATGATAAATGACTTTTTAATGGTTAAATCTCAAAGGAAATCAAATTATAAATAAAAAAAAGTACATAATATCCACATGGAGTAATTTCAATTCATGTGATGAATCTACTATAATTCTAAAGCTGAGAATAAAAATATATGCATAAATCTATGTCTTATGGATCATGATGATGAGGTACAAACTTCTTACTCTTAACGTTCTAATTCTAAAAAACATTCTTTAGATGAACTATATAAATATTTTTTTATGAATCAATATAAATTAAAATACTTTAATAATGATTATATACATCTCATTCAATCTTATGATGATATTTTAATTTAAAAATAATGTTTGAATAATCTATTTTCAGATTTATGATCCAATCCAAAAAATACATGTTCTTTGCATGAAAATAAAACTGAAGAATTTTTATATAAAGTTAATATTTTAAGATATGATTATAGTATGTTTATTAATATAGATAACTATTTTATTCAAATTCTTAGTGAAACTAAACTAATAATAATAGAAAGCATGGTATTATTAGTAATAGTGAAAAACCCAAACTATATAAGAATTATTTTATTTTGGGTTTAAAAGGAAAGACCATGACTACTATTAAATATTTCCATTGGGGTATAAATGAAAATTATGTTAATGAATTTTATTTCCTAAATATTAAATTCTATAGGGGTAAAGTATATTAATTATTCAAAAGTTTTTTATAAATTTATTTTTGAAAAATTAGTTCATTGAAAAAAAATTGGTTACCTAAACATTTAGTTTCTAACATTTCTGGACCCAAAAGAATATGGGTACCAAAAGGCACCTATGTATGATATTTTTATGATATAATCCAATGAAATATATTTTTATGTTTATGAGTGGATGGTTGATCAATATGTGAATATTTCTCATGAAAATAATAATAATTTTTTTATAAGGATTGATCAACTATGAAGTAGTTATTTATCTAAATTAAAGACCCTTAAAAATGAAATCTTATAATCAAGAAAGTATTTAATTTTATTTTTAAATTCATTAAAAAATTTATATTGGGGGTACTTTTTTTAAATGTTTTGTCTTATTTCCCACTAAATTTGATTATTTGTATGTTTGAATAGATAAATTTTTTCTCAATATTTTATTTTAGGTGATAAATTAATTTATTGAATTATTATGATAACATTATTCAGAATTCTTAAAATAAAAATTAATCTAATGTGTTAGAAACTGTTTAATTTAACTACATGTGATAATACAATATATTAAGATATGCATTTAAATTACTAAAATATCATAATATTTTCATTTCATTTAAAGTTTTTATTCTTTTCGAATCCCTTTTTATTTCATTGAATAATATATTATATACTTTTTTAATACTCGATTTTTTGAAAGAATTTATAATTAAGGGTTGGTTTATAATGTTGGTTATAATAAAAA
Source organism: Viscum album (assembly GCA_963277665.1). Taxonomy (NCBI): domain Eukaryota; kingdom Viridiplantae; phylum Streptophyta; class Magnoliopsida; order Santalales; family Viscaceae; genus Viscum; species Viscum album. The sequence continues at coordinate 580,475,076 of OY728130.1, read as the reverse complement.
TCATATAACTAAAGTTCGTTTTATTCAATTTCAATCTAAAACTATTATATTTTACTAATTAATATTTTTTCCTTAAACTCATTATATTTTAATTTTTTCTTAAAAGTGTTATTCAATTATTTAAACTTATTATTATATAATAATTCATTACACAAAATTAACTTTTCAATTGTAAATTCTAAAATGGTTACACTGAAATTTGGGCTCAAGAAACCTAAACATTTGTTGAAAACCATTTGAATAAAACATTTCCTTCTAATTAATTCAAACCTTAACTCTTTCTAAAAACCTTTCAAACATTTTCATCTTCCTTTATTGTAATGGAAAATTCCAATACCTCTGAGGAAGCTTGTACATGCTACACATATAGACTAAAGATCTCATGTCCAGAAATAAGTTGTCCTTAAATGATAAGAATTCAAGGAAATATGTATGAAATATTATTATTTTCATAGTGATTTAACTGATTTATTTGTAGAGCGTTCAATATCATTTTTTTCAATAATCTCTGGTAAAATATTCTATAAATGGTACATAAATTCTTGGTAGTGAAGAACTAGATGTTCAGTATTTTAAAATGGTTAAAAGAGGAATACCTTCTGATAATGATCTAATTTTTATAAATATTTCATGTCCATTGCTACATAATTGATATATATGTTTTTTCTTATAAAAAGAGAAGTAATTAGGAAAAATTAATATCTTGAAAGATCAAGTAAATATTTTAATGTGATTTTGATCACATCCATTTTAAAAAGAGTATTTGAATCTCTTCAAATAAATTATAAAAGTGTGTTGGAAAGTTTAGCTTCTATAAATTATTTTCACGCATATAAAATAGTGACGGTAATTCAAATGGAGTTGATCAGATGAGTTTCAATTTCTAAATCTGATCTTCCTGAAATGAAAGAGTTTTCAGTTAAATAGTATTATTATTCTATAAGAGATTGTAGACCTATAAATATTTAATGAAAAATAGAAGTTATTTTAAGATTTATATCTAGAGTGAGTGATATATTTTAGAGTTTGTATTGTGAAGATACACTGTTTAACATTCGTAATAGACTTGATCCTTTTTACTCATCCTCCAACACAGCCTGTCCAAAATCAAGGCCAATTTGTTTTGTAAATATTGGATGTTTGAAATAATTTTTTGTTTCATTCTTATTTACTTTTTTTATTATTTAAATATATTTATTTCTTTTATTAAGTGTTTATTATTCCATTTTTATACTTTATTTTTCATATCACAAAAGGGGGATAAATTTTGATAAACATAATCACTTTTATGATGGTTTTGTTCTATTCTATTTGAAAGTACATACTATGTTAATGTCATTATATGTCTTTATATGGTAATGTAATTTTTTTTTAAAATTTTATTATTTTATTCATTAATAATCATTAATTATAATTTTTATAAAATTTAATTTATTATATGGGGTTTTGAGAGATTTTTTTAAAACATATATTTATTTTGGGTCAAATATCTTTATTTGTTGTAAATCATTTATATATATGGGTTGATGATTATTTAACTTAAAAATTTATTTTTATGTTTATTTTTGTATGGTTTTTAGATCATAAAAAGGTGGGATTTTTGGGTTTGTGTTGGTCCAAAAGCTTAATTAATTTATTATTGATTTTGATGATAAAAACACCCAAATTTATGTTACTAATGATGTTACTTTTAGTAGATATCGGGATAATGATTATTGGAATTTATATTTTTATCCTAAAAGGATTTTATATTTTAATCCCATGGATTTTTATTTGATTTAATAAGTATTCTGGTCATATATAGGAAGTCTAGAAACATTCTTTATACCTTATGGTTTAAGCATAATATAAGGTTTGAGAACCCTAATTTTGCAAGAAATGATACTTTTTAGAACCCTACATCCATAGAAATAGTATCGATCAAGATCAATAATTATTTTAGATACCCTATTTTTGAGTACATAATGTATGGTACATAATCTATACTATTGGAATCAACTATATATTAATAACCATACTTTTGAAGTGTGGCGCTACACAGAGAAACCCTATGTTTGACTAGGTAAAACTTTGAGTTTTAAATTATGTATTATTTCAATGACTTATGAAAAGGTTTTCATTGAATTAAATATTTCTTAAAATATATTTAAATACTTATTCAATGGATCTTGTTCAATTTATTAAATAGTTTCTATTTCTATGGGATGCTATTATTTAATACGAGCATTTGAATTCAAATGATAATGACTTGTCATGCCAATTATTTAAAATATTTTTGACCTAAAGAGATAAAATATCCCTATTAAATATCGAGAGTATTATCTTCTCAATATATATATATATAATAATAATAATTTAAAAATTATATTATGACATCGTCTATAGTTCTATGAAGCGTTACACTTTAAATATATTCCTTTTCTGATCATTTCCTATTTGATCGATGTACTTTTACCGCTGCTGTATCTATTTATAAATATTTTGTTATAGTATAAAAAATAATATATTAGAGCTATAATTTAGATACATACATGATTATTATCATATGCTAATTATTTTATATACTACTATTTAATAAAAAAATAATCCTACTCATTAATGAAGATTATTTGATTAGTACTGTATTTAATTGAAGATCAGTTAATCTGTCAATTTCTGTTGAGACTGTAAAGTAAAATAGTAATCAACATATATATCTTCATAAATAATTTTCATAGAATTTTTAATTGATCATAATATTTCATGTATGAGTGTCATCTTCTCATAATAATTTAAGTATATCTCTAATCCATATTAAAAAACTAGAAGGACTTGTAAAATCTTTTTTGTAAGGTGTTAAGTACCTACACTCTGTTGTAGTGGTCCCTAGAAAAAGAACATGCTAGTAAAAATAACTAATATCATTGAGATAGTATTTTTAGAGTGTACTAGCGGATTTATATACCATGATCCACCATACATCAACATGTTCTATTCATTCTATTATTTTTTTCACTATGTAATCATATTTATTGGATAAAAAATAATTGTTTTAATTCATGAAGTACATGTTGAATTTGTAAAATATTTTTACAAGGACACAATTCACACCCTCTTTTCTCTTACTCATCATCATTCTGACATAAAAATAGTTCCAAGGTATTTTGTAGAATGAGATATTTATTAGAGATATCTTGGACCCTAGTAATGCATGGAATTAGATCAATAAGGATTATAATATTCCCCCACTTAATTGTATACCTTTAGATGGAAAGGGTAGTTCGAGTATGTTTGTTTGTGTAACTAAAAATGAAAAAGTTGTGGTGAAGGATTCAATGGGAAAATAATCCATTCCCCTACCATCAAGAACTATTCTTAGATAATTAGAGTTTACTTTTTCTTCCACGACTAGAGGGTGTACCAATTAAGAACCACCCCATGTCTATCTGTAGGGTTTTCATCATTGCAGTTTGTGCCTATAGATGTGTTGTGCCCTATACCATCCCCCTGTTGTGTGAGGGTTAGTGATGATATTCCTCTTCCATGTAATAAAATTATAGTTAGGTCAATTGGTTGTGAATGTAATAATGAAATTTAGGGAATTTCAACGCCCCTAGTGCCAATGATTTGTAAGATAATGGAATGATTTGAGGGCACAACATGTTTTAAAAGTATCCCTGTAATAGATTATTATAATACACCCACACTGATGATCACAATATCATAGTGGATATACCAATGATAAGAAAAACCTGAAAAGTCTCCCTGTAATGGGTTATTTTTGTTAAAGGAGGTATTGATAAATAACAAGCCTTCTCTATGTAAAATTAGGAAGGTAGGAAGAATTCATAATGGACACATATGTTCTTTTCAAGTTTAGTTTGGATCACAACTCACCTGAAGCTTGGGTCTTCAAGGAACATTTCACTCGCAAGGATTGAAGTGACACACAAAATCCTTTATACTCGATACTAAACTCTTGGGAGAAATATTAGAAGAGGATGTTTACATCAATGAATCAATAGAAGAATATGATACAACATTTAAAATATGGATTTGAGTTTACATAGATGAGGATCAAATATCATGTATCAATAAACAAGGTTTCACTTTTATCCATGGTTTTAATGAAGGGAAAATTATAATGGAAGATAAAATGAAGACATATGACAATGTGGAATACTATTTTGAGGACCTTATAAGAGATGATCCAAAAAAGAGGGACTTTTCTATTTAATTGAGCTTATATAAATTATGTGGCTCTAATATTTTAAATTTTTTGTTGAATAATCTAGTGATATCCTGTTATATTTAAGATTTTGGATGGTTCAGTGATTCTATGAGGATTCCCACTAAACCAAGAAAAGTTTTTTCCTAAAAATAAAATATTTAATGTTTGAGAGAGAAGAAATAAAAACTATATCAACATAGATAATCTATATAGGGAACTCCCTTTATAGAAATTGAATTAGTCTATTGTTAGAACTGAGTATATTATACTATATTAGGGAAATTTAATCATGTTATTTAAAATAAAATTTCTCATATGGAAGAATCTATTTATTTATAGCATTATTTAGAAATGTTGGACCGAATCATGAGGAAATAACATCCATCCTCCAATGGAACCATGAATCCATTGGTAGCAAAACAACGAGTCAAGTACATAGAGAATTTATTTAATGCATTAGGATATAGTGAGAGGGATATGATTATCAAGAACTATATCGTTTATGGGGAGATGCAAACCAATATTGGCTATTTATTAAAAAAAGTAATAATTAGAGATAGATAATATGAAATTTAAGTCTTTTAAGGTGGTATTCTTTGAAATGTACATCCTCATGAGTAACGACCTGATATAGAATGAAGATTTATGAATTTAATATAAATATAAGAGAAATCCATTTCTAAGTGTGAGGATATCTTTAAAATGTTGGAAATTCATTTTGTGGACTATGTGTATAATACAACAATCAATATTGATGTATTATTTTATAGTTTAAGGATATGACTTCAATGATAATTAGTCTCTCAAAAATTTTACTAATATATGGAGACAACGATAAGTGGAATCATGACTAAGAAATAATTATCCATTTATTTTATTTTTAAGGGAAGAAAGATAAGAAAAGAATAACAATGTTCCATATAAAGAGAAATCTGATTTTGGAAAAAATAGAAAGGTGGAACTATTAACATACAATAACTATGGTAAGAATCATCTAATGGAATGATTGAAGGGAACAATATTTTTCTACAAGTCTAGTTATGAAGTCCATCAAGATCATGAATACAAAGGAAAAAAGAATCTCCAAATTTTCAATGATTTAATTACAAGGGGGTGGGAAACTATTCAAATACAATTTCCAAGTGTCAAAGGAATCAACCCTAGAAGAGGACAAGGGAGAAGGGCATGATTATTAAATCACAACAACACATGTTAAGGTCTATGATGATGTTATGGGAGGTACTCTGATCATAAAATCAATGTTATTTAATGAATAATTTGATACTGGATCTATGTAATCACCAGAAAGTTTTCTAAGAGCATTGAATCACCTCACAATATATTAAAGGAGATATCAGTTAATGGTCCTCATATAAATATTTTAGAAATCAAGGAATTATTGTTTGGTAAATGTTAAAATGCATGGGGCTTATTTAGTTAAACAATTTGTGAAAATATCAATAGTATAATTTGATGTAACCCTTCGGTTGGATTTAATATCAAAGGGTAATAAAATAATATATTTTATTGATAAGGAGATAACAATATTTGAGACTGGAATATAAACCCTTGTTTTTAGATGAGAAAACTCATTTCTTGAGTCTTGTTTGAAACCACCAATAGTGGTTCATATTGATGATATTCTTAGAGATTATGAACTAAGTATTGATATATATATATATATATCATTATAATATATTCTATATCTATTTTGTGGGATTCAATTGATGTATTTCCAATGAAACTACTTGGATATCCACTTGATAGTGAATTTGAATTCTCTACTGACCTACCCTTTATGAAAAACACATATTTAAGACTCCATATGTCATGATTATCATCAATTAAAATTCATGAAGGATAATATGGACACGTTTTTTTCACTTGGAAAGAGTATTATGAGTTCACACTAATTCCCTTTTGGTTAAAAAATTCACCACATGCCCTTATGGACCTAATACATATAATTTTTCATTATTATCTTGAAATATATATTATGAATTTTATTAATGACATATTTATATACTCTATGTTCTATGAAGATCATTAAGACCATTTATATACTTTCTTAAACACTCTAACAGAGAATGATCTATATAGGATATTCATTAAGTTTGAATCTTGGTTTCAAAATGTTTTTTTCAGAGATAAATTTTCTCATGGTATGAAAAATGAATTGACATCACAAAAAATGTTTCTTAAATAATGGTCAAAATAAATGAATATAACTAGGACACATAGTTTCCCTGATTCATAAAGTTACTACCAGTGATTTGTTGAAATTGTTTCCCTATTAGTTAATCAATCAAAAAAATTGACATGTTAATGGGTAAAATTATGATGGTAAAAGGGTAATAAAGATGTAATTTCGGAATTGGAGAAACGATTGATAAATGAATTGTTATTGACATTACCTTATGGAAAGGAATATTTTTTAATATATAATGATGCATTAAATAAAGGAATACAATGTTTTATTATACCAAATGAAATATTAGTTTCTTCTGAATCATGTCAATTGAAGCCCCATGAAAAAAACAACCAAAATAATGATCTTGAGATGACAATAGTAATCTTTTCATAGAAAATATAGATGTACTATCTTTAGAGGGAAGCATGTGACATATACCTAAATCACATAATTTTTAAGTATATATTCATTAGAATGATAACAACATAATAAAAATGATATGGATATAAATAGTTAAGGACTATAAATATATAATACACTACCACCTAGGAATGGAAGATAAGGTGCATGGTGCATTTAACAAGAAGGTTCATGGAGTTCTATCCATTATGTGGATAAAAAAGGATCCTATATTCATAGATTTAGTAAATTGTGATATGGAAATTATTAAGGAAAGGGAAACATTATTAATTTTACCAGTAATTTCCCCAAAATATTTTTTTATAAGATAATATTGTATCAATAAGATGAAAATTGTTTAAAAAATATGACAACCATAGAAGAGGAGAAATTGAAAAACATTAACTATAAACATGATGTGTTAAAGTTTAGAAAGATAGTATGAATAACATTAGTGCCAAAACTAAAGTGAGAATTATAAGATAAATCCCATAACTCAAACTTATCTATACACTTTGGTAGTACCAAGATGGATAAGGATATAAAAGAGAAATATTTATGTGGAAGCATGAAGTGGGAAATTATAGGCTATGATTCATGATTCTTGGTATGAAAAAAAGAAAATTCTAGGAGTTATCTTCCAAAGGGTGTCATAAAACCCCTACCAATACAAACTTTGAAATGGTATAATATCATAGCGTACATTCTTATTATATTTCCTATGTTATCAAATAATAATGATAATATATGAGTAATTATCGATTGACATACATTGATTGAACATTTCCTAGAAATAAGGGATCATCTACACCTTAAACGACTTTCATGGATCTATATCAATAAATTTGTGGGAAATCATGGTGCACCTTAATCAATTGTATCTGAATAGGACCTTATATTCACATGAAAACTTTATAGTTGTCTTCAAATGGATTTGGAAACTAAAATAAATTTGAGCATCAATTATCATCTTGAAAATAATTGGAAGTACAAAAGGGCCATCTAGATGTTAGAAGATATGTATGGATCATCCTCACATGAATTCCAAGTAATGTAGGACTAATACCTACCTCTAGAGTAATCCATGTATAATAATATATTTTATTCAAGTATTTAAATGTAACTATAAAAGTATTGATATGGATTAATATGTCATATTCTAACTTATTGGGATAAATTTGGGGCTAAGAGGCTAGTTGGTCCAAAACCCATTGAGAAAAAAAGTAAAAACTATGAGATATCTAGAATCATATCCAAATAGATCAAAGAACATAGAGAATCTATGCTGTTTATCAGAATAAGTACATGTAATTACAAGTAGTAGGTTATGTACTCATGAATGTATCAACATAGTAAGGAGTTATAAGAGTTTGTAAGAAGGAAAATTTGAGTCTAAGCTACAATGTAACCTTTAAAAATTTATCATAAATTAGGGCTAGGACTTATCATAGGGATTTTCCACTCAATCTATCTAAAGTGAATGGAGTCTTTCTATCTCAATGTTAAGAAGACCATTATAGAACCTACACATAGACCAACTACTAATGATTTTGTTCTAAAATATGACCTTTCATATAATAAAATTCTTATCCACATTTTTTATAATAGAGAGATGGTTTTATGGAATTAGAAAACATGGCATAGGGAATTTCTTTGGAGGAATCAAAATTTGGAAGAAATAATATGGGATCCTAAGGAAGAAATGGGGCAGAATGGCCCTTATTTATTATTATATTGATATATAACATATGTTTAGAGTATGCAATTATTTACGAAGGGGGATTTTAATAACTGAGATTCTACTATAGTAAATAAACATTTCATCACAAAAATTATTACATAATGAAAATTCTATTACTTTATCATAATAGTTCACCACATTATAATGTGATAGAAAACAAGGAAATTAAATTTGTATTAGAATCTAAAAATAGTACCATAAGATTATATGAAAATAATATGATTACTAATTATTAAAAATATATATGGATTTATGAATAATAATATACTTAAACACATACATTTTAGTATAAAAATAAGAATATTTTTTGAAATTTTCGCACTAAATGTTTGTTTTAAAAAAATTTATTTTACTTAGTAATTAGAATTCATTTATATATAGAATAATTTTTAAAAAACAAATTTATATTTGGAATAAACACATCAAAATTATCTAAAAGTGATGTTCTCATATTTTTATGAGATACTTTTTTTAATAAAATGTAAATTATGATATGAATATATGGTGAATATTTTAAAAACATAGTTTCTTAAAAATGAAGTAATAAATAGAGTATTTATCAACAATAAATGGGGTCATTCATTAAAATATTTAATTCTAAACTAGTAAAATTAATTTTCCAATTTTTTTTCAAATATTAGAAATCCTAATGTATATTTTTTCAGTTTTATAAATAATTAATTGTGAATTAGAATGTTATCCACACAAAAAAACATATATTTTAAAGGATCCTAGTTCATAAACATTGAAATTATAAAAAAAAATCATATTTATCAATTACTATGGGAAAAAATTATGTAAATGCCAGTGATTTTCTATTTTTATTAACCTAGTGTTCGTTGCTTATAGTTTTGAATTAATAAAAACAATCCTCCTCATTTTCTTTGAATTCCCACTGATCCTATCACTAATATGCATTTAAAAATAACATATCATGGTTCTCCTATGTATTTTTCACTCAATAGTCTATCTAAAAAGTTTATATGGTTATATGAAGTTCTTATCAATTTTTAAAAAGATACTTTTCAAGGTATGGGTTCCCAATCCTCATATTTCTTGTTCAATTGAAATCCTTTCATTATAGCATCATTTAAAATTATTTTTCATATACATATATTCTGATAATTCCCTGGTATTATCATCGTTTTGATATATTTTTATTTAGATATGACTTATTACCTCTCTTTATAACAATTTTCTAAACCATTATTATGCAAATATAAGGGCCACTAATTTCTTATTATACTTTATTGGTGTACTCATAGACAAATAATTATCATTTCAATGTGAAATGTCACTATAATTCATTGTTATAAACTCAATATCATATTATAAAACATGGATCACCATTCTCTATCATCATAACACATTTTTAATCTATTGTAATTCTCTAACAATAGTGGATACCAAAGTGTTAAATTTAAATATAGGAAAAATACTAAACTTTTAGTAAATAAAAGAGTGTTCAGTCTTCCTGCAATGAAATATCTATATGAACTCTTAATGTTGATGAATGATAAGAATTAGATAAACCTAGGGGTAATAAAACTAAAAAACATTGACCGAGTATTAGCTTGATCATAACTTAATAGAAAAAGTGTTTAATTATGATCCTAGTTTTATACTCCAAGGGGATAATCTTTGGATAATTCACAACATGTCTAATAACCATAATAAAGGATTTGAATATAGTATTATAGAGTTAAAATTAATTCTCAATTTATGTATCTAAATTATTTGTGTATAGAAGAATATTTAGAAATGTTGGTATGGTGAATAATTTTATATCATTTATCTAGCCTCCTACCACTAAAAAAATGGAAGTAAATTACTATTTCCTATTGATATCCCTACAACACGGAAAACACCATTCAATACTACCTTGTTTTCATTAATTTGATAAATGAACTTACCATTAAATTTTGAAGATTATATAGTTTCAAAGTTGGCATTTGGATATTCACTTAGATATCCATATTATTCCATTGAATGGAGAAATTTTTATATCTCTCACATCTATTCTTTCTATATGAATTTATATTGACTTATTATCCATGATTATGTATGAGGTTCATTAAGGAACAATATGAATCATATTGTTCATTTATTTTATTCATACTATGAATGGATTTGACTTATCCTTTGAAAGGTGGGGCTTAGAACTATATAGCTCTTTGATGTATTGATAGGTTTTATGGGACATGATAGCTTGTGTACTTGGTGTAATCATTACCCATTTAGGTATTATTTCTTTGAAATAGGCCTTGATGAGAAGTTTATGATGTTATACATTATGCATTCCATCACTATGAGATCAGTTATACTTTACCATGTATTTATTTATTATTATGTAATGCATAAATATTTCATTCTCATAGTTCCATTTGTTGCAAAATTTATTAAATTTCGTCATATTATTGATTTCATGTTTATGTATAACAATTTTCTCTATTCTCTACCGATTATTATGTATCTGTGATCAAAATTTATATTATTTCCTATTTACCAGGAAACTATAAATATTCCTATGCGTGACTTGTCATTTTTTATGGAGAAATAATAAATTTTATTGAATTCAGTTTATGTAACTTAGTTTTTCAATGTAATTTAATGTTCATTTATATATTTAGTTTTCGAAGACTCCTTAATTAATGGAACATATATAGTGTGATATATAAGTTCTATACCATTTTAATAGAATAACCACCAACCATGGGTTCAAATATTCTAGCTTTTATACTATTATAGATAAAATTCCCTCCTCTAATGGTTTTAGAATCAATACAAAGAGGATATTCAAAGAGAAAGGTAAGGCTTTCAAGACTTGTGTCATCTCATTTCAATTATACTCTTACCCATCATATAAAATAATTAATAATTGAATTTAACCATAATAAATTATTTTATATGTAATATTTTTTAAAAAAACTCAAATATTTAACAATTTTTCTTCTTTTTAACACTATTTGGAAAACTTCATTCACCCATGGTGGATTAATTATCCCCATGTGAGTGATGATTTTTTATTTTTTATACAGCCCTTCAAAGGTTATTGTTAAAAATGTATTACATGATTGAATATAATATTTATAATAAAATATTATCATGTTTATGATTTTGGAATGATAAATAAAACATAATAATAATTTTATTTAAATAAACAGAGACACTTTAACAACATAAAATAATAAAAAACAATTTTTTACTGATTAGGAACTATTTTATTGAATATAATAAACAATCAAAAACATATAATTATGGAATGATTTCAACCATATATTTTGGAACATATTTTTAAAAACAACCCCTATTAAAACACCTATTTGGGAAACATTCAAGGTGAGAGTGACCCCAAAATATTTCCTCCCATTGGCCTTAATTGTTTGATTCACACCATGGGTATAAAATTTCAATGTGAGAGGCATTAACTGCATAAATTCCCGAGTATAATAAAACAACCAGTCCAAACCAAAATTTAGAACCCATAAAATAAATACACACAATCCAAATGTCACGTATATGTCAGTTCCACAAAAGTAAATAAAAACATGAAATAAAGAGCTTAAAAAGTCTTAATCATCCATTAACTCTATCTAATACATTTGAACAACATCTCCAAACTCTGTCGGTTAATCTTGCATACCCAAAGAAAACTATGGTGGGGTGAGAACATGGGAGTACTCAGTAGGATCATCCATCTAAAAAAATAAACATTTGGGTGAAAAACTATACAAGGGAAAGAAATAGTGACATCAACTAAATAAATCATAATCATAGGTCTAATCAGAATTTATAAGAATTAAAAACTCAAACTCCATGTTCTACATAACTACCACTATTTCATCAATTTTTCATAATATCATCATCCATTCCCATTAAAAAAATCCCAACCAATTACAAAACTAAAATTGAGAAAAACTCATCAACCCCACACACATAATCAAAATTAATAAATAAAAATTGTTCAAAATTTCACCATCGCCCGCACCTATTCGTTCAAGGTCATCTCCAAGTTAATCTGATAGCGAGCTGGTGGAAAATCCCATCACTAACTTATTAGGGATTTATGAATGAAAATCATCAATAATACATCATGAATATCAATAAATTCTATATTTTACACAAAAACACATCCACCAATACAAAACCAAGACACATCTGATGTGGGTCAGACCATAGCCATACCCATGCCAACCTCATGTAAGGTTTAATATCTCATGTTGGCACCAATACATTTATCCATAACCATACCAACATCCATATACTTTAACATTATTCCCCATATATCACCCCACTACTACTTACTCTATCACCATGTATCCATAACCACAAACACAAAACACACACAATGTCACATCTAACATGGGACATACCATAACAATAAAAAACTACACCATATTTAAACCTTAAATATAATATTTATAATAAGGGTTTCACTTTCATACATTTCTAGGATATTTATAGCTTTTATTTTTAGAAAATTTGCTTAAAAAGTACATAAAAAGTATATATTTCCACACAATTTCCAATTTCCCACAAACAAAGTTCCTTATAAAGTCACACTTTATTCATCCAAGGTAACTACCATAACTGAAACCCTTACTATATTAACATTTATACTCATCCTTAATCCCTATGAAAAATAATTTGAAGAAGTGGGATGAGAGAAAGAGCTCAGTAAGGTACATAAAATATATTAATCCTGTTATTAAATTTTTAAACCTTAAAAATTCACAATAATGTTTTCATTTTTCATAATAAACATTTAACCACAAATATAAATTAACTTTTACATGAAATCAATTTAATTTTTATTATATTTCATGAATAATTTCATAATAAATCACAAAGGGAAAATAATAATCCAATGGTTTTCTTGGAAACCCTAAGAAAACTTGAATACATTTCCATGAAAACAATCCTATCAACATTATTTTTAAAAAATTCATTATATTTCCTTCCAAAAATTAGCTCATTTTATTACATGCTGAAATCAATATATTTTATTTATAAACCATTAGAGGAAAATAATGTAGCTACCTTGTGTCATTATCCTTATAATCACCATTATAACAACCCTTATAAGGGAATCTCTTAACTCTAGAATTCACCTATCTCTATAAATTAACCTATCCCTGGTAATCTTCACTACATTACCCAATGCATTGGAGAGCTATATCAGTATCACCTATCATTAGATATTTATCCGAATCACTTATAATTTATATAACATATATAAGAATCATATAATGAATAAAACAAAAATAAAATCTTCTTTAATAATAAAACCCATCTAAATTGACATTAAATCCTACAAAAAATAACACTTTTACTTATCTCTTAAATATGATAATTTTTTAGTTTCCACAGATTTTTTAGAACTATAGATTACTAGAACATTGAGAGAAGTATTTTCTTTGAAAATATACATCGAAAATTATTAAGGATTCCTAATAATTATTAATTACTATGATGGTGGGAGAGGGCGATCAAGGTGTATATATTAAAACAACATTCTCTTTCAAATTTTTTAAATATTAAAAAATAACACATATAGAAAATGATGACAAGATTAATTTTCCAATAATTATTAAATATAAGGAAAAATAATTTAAAATTGAATTTATCAACCTTTGTAAGATTATTAAAAAAATTATTTAATAATTTTAACGAACCTCAACATCGAAGAAAAATATTTATAATGAAAACTTAAAATAATATTCTTATGAGAAATACCCCGACCTTAAGTCTTGTCTAGATTCATACTTTATCTAAATATATAATAACAAAATTATATTATCTCTATACCTTCTTAATAAATTTTCTCATTTTTTTCATTATGATTACTCTTTTCTTTCATTAGTTGACATGAATAATTTCATTACTAAAATAGTTAAATTTATATTGAACATTTTGTGGTTGTTGGGTTTATAAACTCAAATCAACATCAGTGTATTTACTATGGTTAAAATGGTTATATTTACATCACCTATATAATCCATAAATATTTATAATTATTATATTTATAAATTCAATACACATTTAAAACCATCCATGTAATGTGGTATTGAAAAATGAATCGTGTTGTTTCATGGATACCATAATCCATACGTATACATAAATGATGATTCTATTTTATATATTGAGTGGATAAGAAATTATGTAGATAATATTTTACTTTTATATAATCACAAATATATTATAAATTTCATACTTATTGATCAGTTCTATCAAAATGACCACCCACATAAGGATGTATTGAAAAATGAATCACATCACTTCATGGGGGTGACATTACACATGTACACATGAGTGATGTTATCAATTTCTAAAATATGGAATGGTTAAGAAGGAAATTAATATATTATATTTTAAAAATATATAAATAATTATAAAAATATATTATATATTTATTTACTACATTTTTATAACTAGCTCTGTGAAGTGGTTATGGAAAATTAAACGCATCTCTTTGTGGAGGTGGTAGTCCACACATATACACGAGCAAAGTGTTCATTTACTATAAGATGTAAAAGTGATATAAAAGAGTTGTTACATCAATATAATGAAAATTTATTATAAAAATTATTTTGATTTAATTTTTTTATAGTGGATGTAAATAATTTAATGGAGTTAGAAGAAAAAATAAAATTGAAATAGATCTATTTGGACTTATACGTTCTTCTCAGATATATCCCACTGGATTTCACCTTAAGAATTATATTACTATCTTTTTGAGAATACCAATATCTCTAGGAAATTTGGTTTGATGTTTGGAAGGTATTATTATAGGACATGGTCAATCAAGATGGCTTATAGTGTGTGAATAAGTGAGGACATGAGGTGATATATTGTAATAGAGGGGAGAGGCACACGTGAAACATTTAATTTTTTTAAATAACACAAATTCATAATCATTGAATGTGGCTCCAAAAATTAAAAATTAAAAATATAAGGTGATAATGGTTGAAATACCATTATCCAATAATAATTAATATAATATTTTGTGTCTTTATCACTTAGTTGTTACATTAATTAACATGTTTTACCCTTTTAACCTTTAGTGGGGTTATATAGTTTTACCAAGGTTACTATTCATAATGACAAAAAATGAAATTAAAAGAATTAAAAAATATGAACCTTTTGAATCCAAATATGAAATTCATTTTTTAATATTCAATTTTTAGATGTTTTATAAATCAATTTTAATATAAAAATAAAAAACACAATCAAAACTGTTTTAAAAAAATGTTATTTTAAGACTAAATATGATCTTATAAGGAAAGATAATATAATATTGATAAATATGGTATTAATTAAATTATTTATGTTAAAATGGGAGTATTGAACCGTTAAAATGAATTAAAAATAAAAGAAGTCTTTTTAAATCATAGAAATGAAATAGTAGTTTGAATAAAAATCAGTATTTTTTACTATTCAGCACCAAAATAATATTTCAGAAAAATACCAAAAAACTATCCCTAAAATAAATATCATATGATGATATCCTAAATTTATTCCATTTTTTCAATTTATAATTTTGATAAAAATAAACATAACTTTTAAATAAAACCATATAATACATGGAAAAATAATTTAATTGAATAAAAGTTTTTCTTACTTGATTGATAAATAATATAATTTCATTTGTAAAAAAAACAATGAATAATATTCCATAAAATTAACAATTTTAATTAATATGATTTATTAATTTAAATGATTACCTAGGTTGTCACATTCTTCCCCTCTTTTTGAAATTGCATCATAATTTTATAGATTACTTATATATGTGAGATAATTTTCCAAACATAACTTTTTATGATTCCCACATTTCTTGTTCAATCGTGTGATTATTCCATAAAACCATAACTTGATGAATCACTATATTTCATAGTACCAGATCTCTATAATCTAAAATATAAATCTACTTTTCTTCACATGAAGGTTTCTATTCCAACTATACTACCTTAAGGCTTAAAACCAGTGATACATTAGGTATATACTTCCTTAGTAAAGAAGCATGAAATGCATTATGAACTTGAGATAAACCCAAATTTAATGTTAAATAGTAATAAATTAATCCAAATTTATTCTTAATTTCATAGTCTCCAATTAATCATGGGCGTAACTTTCCTTTTGTACCATTATACTTTACACCTTTCCAAGGAGATATTTTAAAAAAGTCATGATCACCTAACTCAAATAAAAGGTCATTCCTCCCATTATTTTCATAACCCTTTTTATTTCTCTATGATACTCTAATATGGTCCTTAATGATAATTAATTTTATAACAATCGCTTTTATAAATTCTAGTCTGAACAATTTCACTTCAACAACTTCATCATAAAAAGCTGGAGTCTGATAGAGTTTTACATATAATGCCTCAAGATGTTCCATATGCATACTAGAATGAACTCAAATATTACAAGAAAATTATATTAGAGTCATATTTTTATCCCCAATTCCTTTATCATTTAATGATAAATCTCAAAACATATCCTCTAAAGTCCGAATTCTATTCTATGATTTTCCATCATATAGAGGATGAAAATTTGTACTGAAATTTAATTAAGTACCTATTGACTTCTATGGTCCTTTAAAAAATTTCATATAAATATAGAACTATGATCAAATAAAATAGAGAGGGTAACACCATGTAAATTAAATATATTATTATGATAAAGTGTTGAAGGCAGATATAATGAAACAATAACTTTAATAGGTTACAAATACACCAATTTAGTCAAACAAATAATAATAAGCCAAATTACATTAATGAGTCAGGAATTATTTGGTAATATCACCATGAAATCCATGGATATGTTCTACCATTTACATTCTAGCACTGAAAAAAGGATGAAACACCCCCTTTGTTGTTTCTGTTCAACTTTAACCTTCCATCAAGTCAAATATTTCCTGGTAAAATTAGTTATATCCTTCTTCATACCTTCCCACTGAAAATATTCCCTGCGTTATCTATATATCTTAGTTCGACCATGATGATTAAGAAATATAATACAATGAGATTTATATAAAAATTACTTCTTCAACTAGGAATCCCTCAGAAAAGATTACCAGTTTCCAATTCTAATAAAACTTTCATTTTCAAAATTAAACTCAGAAAATATACCCTTTTGAAATATTATAATTTTTCTTGAAAACCATGGTATTCATTCTAAACTTTATAATTCTATTTTAACAATATTTATACACTGATACCTGAGTCAAAATTTAAGGAGTTTTTATATAAAAAATTTATAAATCAACATTTACTAAATCATTAACTAATGGATCCTGTCCAAGATATAACATAATTAATGATTCAATTTATTTCTGACTAAAGGCACAAACTACACTGTTTGATTTATTTGGATGATAGTGAATTGTTTAATCAAACTTCTTAATTAGTTCTAGTCAAATTCTTAGTCTCATGTTCAATTATGTTTTAGTGAATAAATACTTTAAACTTTCATAATCTGTATATATTTCAAATTCATCCCCATATAGATAATGCCTCAATATTTTAAAAGTAAAAAAAGCTACAACCAGCTCAAGGTGATGTTTATGATAATTATACTTGTGGGGTTTCAATTGATGAGATACATATAAGATAACCCAATCATTCTGTATCAACACACAACCAAGTCCCATAAAAAATAATTACTATGAATAAAAAATTCACTATTTTTTTTGGAAAGTCTAAGACTGGAGAATTAACCAATATTTTTATCAATTCATGGAATCATTCATCATATTCTTTAATACAAATGAATTTTACTTCATTTTGAATAAACTTATTTACTTGGATAGATAACTGTGAAATGTTTTCAAAAAACCACTTATTGTAATCCACTAATACAATATATCTTAATATATCTATTATATTTGTAGGTCCGGGAAACTATTACACCTCTTTAGTTTTTGAAATATCCATAATTATTCCATGTTTAGAAATAATATTTATAAATAATGAGATCATCTATAACCAAATTTCTCATTTATTGTATTTTACATAATACTAATTTTATTTTAATATCTATAAAACCAAAATTAAATGTTTCTCATGAACTACATAACATTTACAGTATACCCAATTGTCATCGATTATCTCAACAAAAAACTTATCAAAATACTCCTAGAACACTATATTCATGACTTCCATAAATATAATGGGTTTTCCCATTAAACCCAAATGAATAAACACAAACTAAAAATGACCATACCTATTCTGAAACTTCATCTCTGGAATTCCATATTCCATCAATTCAAGTAGATGTTACCAAAACTAAGATCAATCTTCAAAATATATTGCGTTCCCTAGACATAATCAAACAAGTCATCGATATAAGAAAAATATTTATTTTTTATTAATAATAATTTTATTAAGTGTTCTATAATAAATTAAAAGTTTCAAGGAACCATCCATATTTTTAACAAAAAAAGGAGAACCCTAAGTGGAAGTTCTAGATTGGATGAAATGATTATTAAGTAACCCCTATGACATCTTTTTCAATTATAACAACTCAACTGAAGCCATTTTCTAATGTGATTTTTATAATTGTTATAACATTAGCCACTATGTTAATAGTAATTTTACCTTTTCAATTATGAATTAAACTATTCAATTTAGCATTAAATACATCCATATATTCATTTACTACCATCACATCACTAATTTAAAAAGTTCATTTACTTTAAAAAAATACATGAAGGGTACCTTTCACTTATATACCTTATTAGTTTCCGAGCTTACTTATTTGTTATCAAAGGTATGAATTCATTCATATTTATATAAGTAAAATCTTTCAAAAAGATAAGTTCTCTAGCTCTAAAATCTATTTTAGCATCATATACTGTGATCCAATCCATACCCAAAAAAACATCAAAGTATACAATGGAAAAAATAAAAATATTTGTAGTAAAATTTACTTCATATTTGATAATCCGAATATTTCTATAAATTATTTTTACCTTTATTCTACACCAATATTTTTTTTAACAAAAGATATGAATTTATTTATTGAGATGGAATTTCCATTTTAATTGAAAATTTCTCAGATATAAAAGAATGCACATAATCTAAATAAAATACGATATTGTTATAGTCTAAATAAAATTTTAATTAACATATATATACTTTATTTAATTATTCTGAATCTATTGTAGTAAAAGAAAAAAACTGGTACGTCTACTACAATTTCCTTTTTCTTTTTAGTCATGTGGCATGTGTCTAGGATTTCCACGTTGGTAAAAATTCCAAGATCTTGTAAGACATTATCCGTAATGCTTCTTTACAAACTTATCATGATAGGGTTATTTAATTTTCATACCTTCATTTTTATTCAATTAATTCTTCCCGATTTTTTATTGATATGATTTATTCTTTGAAAAACCCTTGATTTCATATTTATTTACTTTGAAATATGACTTGGAGTATTCAATATCTTAGATTAAATTAAACACTCAGTCAATGTGATCTTCAATATAGTAAAAAATTATAACATAAATGTTAAATTTAATGTATGAATTATAATAATAAATTTTCAATAATTTTTATAAACATTTTTATTAATGGGAATTTATTGATTAATGAATAGTATTGTTATTCAATTATGAGTAAATTTATTTTACATTTGAAAAATATGTTTTCGTAAAAATGATTTTTATCAAATTTTTCAATTAAGAATTAATAATTAAAATTATGAATTTTTATAAATTTAATTTGATTAAATTAATATCATTTTTAAAATAAACATCTATATATTCTCTTAGAGTGTGTTTTTTGTATTTTTCTAAAAAGACATAATTTTCATTGAATATTTAAGAAAAATGATTTCTATAAAAATTATCTTTTGTATTCAAGAAAATATCCAATTATGTTTAGAATTTTATCTCAAAGTTAAATTACTCTCCTTCAATTATAAATAATTTACTTAATTACATAGTAATAATCATTATAACTGGTTTTGGAATAAGTAAATTTTTGGGTATAAAATGTATTTTTCTTAGAAATTTGTTTTATACAAGAAATGTGTGTTTATATTAATAAATTAAATTAATCTTTATTTATTAATGGTTTTAAATAAATTTAGATATTATATTTGAAATATATTATTTTATCATTGATTTTATGGTTTTTATAAGGTAATAAATGGAAGTAAATTATGTATTATGCTTAAAAGTTAATTTTTCAAATATTGATTTCTATAATAGATTTGATGCTCAATTAAAATTAAATTACAATAATTATAAATATCGAATAAGATAAAATGAAATAATTTTTTTTAATGATAATTCTTGATATAATTTAATTTGGTAAACCTAATTTTTTATCATAGTGAATTGTAAAAATTATGATATTATGTTAACATGGTTAAGTTTAAAACTAGTTTTCTATTGCAGTTAAACAATGCAATAAGGGTATTATTTCCACCCAAACCTGCAAAATTATTAATGGATGAATATATTTCAAGATTATATTTACTTAACTTATAATACAAATACATTTATAGACATTTTATCACAAATGTGACATTAAAATCATATAAATATTTTATAAAATTCTATACATGTCTCTCTAGTATTTTATAAAAGGGAAGCAATTCTCGTACCTTATTTACACAATTTGATCCCTATATATCAGAAAATACCTACCCATAAAAATTCATAGTATTATTCCCTTAATCCTAGAACTTTTTTTATTCTCATAATACCAAACCATTTTTCATAATGTGTTTTGTAAAGAAGGTCTCTCAAACAATTTGTATAATTCTTAACCAAGCTCTTTCAATATTATTTATTTTCATGCTTCTTCTAAATTTTTTTGTATCCTTAAAAATACGATAAATACATTAACATAAATATATTTATATGTTATTATGATGAGACCACAACCATTTACCTCCTATTATTAATCTAGTGTGAGGTGAAGGTATTTCTCATGCGTACGTGTGGACTGCCAGCTCCCCAGAGTGATACGACTCATTTTCCCCCACCATTATTCATGGTTGGTTATTATGATATATTTAATTGAAAGGTTATAAATATTTATATAATTAATATTTGTGATATTTAAATCATAATCATCATTATGGATATTAAGGAACCAAGATCAATGTGCAAGGACCATTAATTCCAAACGAAAACATACATGAAAAATAAAGTAGTAAGTACCTAAAATGATAAGGATTATAATATATTTTAAATAAATGATTATAGAATTTCATAATTGAAAAATATGTGAAATTATAGGTATGTTTATAGTTTTTTCATATAATTATAATAAATTTAAATTTATTATATTGGAGGTTAGAGTACTCATGATGTCTAGAAAACGTGAGGCAAGGATTTTATGTTACAATATCATTTTTATGGGATTGTTATGGTTAAATTTTATGTTGATGAAATTTTAAAATATTTCACTCACAAGTCTTATGTATTTTATTTTACTATATTTATTTCTATAGATTTTATGTTTTCCTTTTGTTTCTCTCCCTTTATGTACTCAAGATACTCAAAGAGTAATTTAATGGAAAAACATCCTTGTTTTCACTTCAGTTGGAAATATTTTCTTCAATGAACATATTTTATTAATTTTTTTTCAAATATTTTGTAATTGTTCTAAAAAAATTTAATAAATTCATTTTTACTCATTTTTAAATTTTTTATAAAATTATTTTAATGGAAATTTCTTATTGTTTTTTGAACTAGGTGCTTCGGACTTTTTACCGACAACATGAATGGAATTTTTGTTTTATCGCACACCAAATGAACGAATTTCTCCACCATCATGAATAATATTTTATCTATAGATTCATTTGTAAGTTTCCTTGATTTATTTAAAATATGTTTTCTTTAATATTATTGAAAACTTTAGATTCTAAATAAGAAATTTTAAATAAAAAGAGTATATCCCTTTTGAAACGTTATAATGATCTTGTAGATTTATTCTTTATATATAAAAGCATCCTTTGACATTTATTATTATTTTATATGGATGTTATCCTATAAAAATCTTTATTCGTTATGTATATGGTTTATGAGAATGATGATGAAGATTTTATAAAATAAGTATCCTATCCATAGGTTATGATATGATGATATGATGGATGTTTTATGATATTTTGACATACATATTTATGGTTTTCATTATTTTAAAGGTGGGACCAAAATTATATATAAATATAATGTATTGGGTAAATAAGGATATCCCATGAGACAATAAGGGCTAAAAAGGGGTGTAAACTCAGTTCAGTAAGATACTTTCTTCAATAAGATAATATTGGAATTGAACCTTGACTACAGAATGAAGGAATTTAGAGTGAATCCGATCTAGTAATATAGTCTTGGTATTGATCCTTGGATCAAAAATTATTTTATATGTTTTTTCTTATAGAAAAAATTGCAATCATTTAACTTATTTCGTTTCTTTTACAAAACCATATACCATGTTTCATGATTAAATATCTTTGATTGATTTGTTATGATTAATATAATTCTTTAAAATGTTCTCATACCATTATGCTTATCTTATTCTCAATTTTGGTCATTGGTTCATATCTTATGTATTTACATTTAATTAGAATCTGATATCACCCTTTATTATGTATCTTATCCTTAGATTATAAATAATGATTTAAGGTATGATATGTATAAGAAGGGTTCATGTTGTGAATAACTTAATCAGAAATGATATCAATGTTTTACATACCATTTATTTACATATCCCTGTTTCCAAAGGCACTTTAACTATAAGACCTTTAGTCATGTATTATTTTGAATTTTATTGAATATTCATCTAAAATGATGCAATATTTATATATTAAAGTTATGGGTTTCCATAGTTGGAATTTGAGGTAAGGTTTAGTAAATTTTAGAATCTTCTATAAGGAAACATTAGTGAGAACCCTTTGGATAGACATAAATATTAGAGAACATCATATGTTACGGTAAATAACATAGTGTGGTTCTCTTATATCCCTATAAAGATGTTACAAGTTGATACATTTTTGGAACATATGCATCTTGGGGTGATAACCCTGGAAGGATTTGGATGAGTATATCTCGACCATCATTCTGGCACATGGTGAATGATCCACTACTATGAACCTAGTTTGACACTCTTAAGGGATTTTATTATGTAAAATCACATTTTATTTAATATCTATTATAAACAATTTGGATGGATAATGACCACGGATGACCTATGTTAAACTTAAGGTGTCATATATTAAAAATAAGGTGTATTGATATATATATATATTTATATATCATATGTATGATTTTCCATGCTTACATGATTTTCTAGTATGATAATTATTTATGAAATTATGTTTTTGGGCTTTATTCAAAGGATATAACCAGAAGAAACCATTTTAGTACTATTTGTGAATGATAATGCAATAATTGTACTCTTGATGAATTGATTGAGATAAGATATAGAAGGTGGAAAATAATGACTATTCCTAATTTGATATCATGTTATATAATAAAAAACAAAAACATAGGTGAGTTTCCTAACATTTAAAATAAGATAATTTTTTTTATATATAATATTAGATGGAAAAGTTCATGTAGGAAAGAATGTTCAATTTCAATCATGTTGGGAATGTAGGTAGAATCACACTAGAGAATTTATCAATGGAAGGGAAAGATATTTTCTGTGTGGGAATATGGGGAATAAAGAAATGAAATTCCATGTAATTATATTTAATATATTTGGTAAGTTGGGTATTATTTGATTCAATTCCCAATTCCAATGGATGACTCCTTGAATAAGGAAGGATCTATGCCATTTAAATCACTATAGTGAATCATAATGGTTAAGGCATAATTATGTTATACTCCAGATATAGACATGTATTATAAAAGTTTTAAAGAATATACCCTTTAAAAATATTATTATTTTTCCTTTTTTGGAATTTGATGTGATATTGTTCTTTGATATATATCTCTCTATAAATCACTTATAAATTTATAGAAAAATAAAATGAAATTTGTTATCCTGAACCAAGATAAGATTTTTTATTAGTGAAAGGATAAATATGACCATCCAATGGAAATTAGATCCATTTAATGGGTCTTTATTCTATTAAGAGTGGACATTTATCTGATATGGTTTGGGAGAAAATCAATATCGATGATATGGATATTGTATGAGTGTTTGTTGATGTATTTTTGAAAGAGTTTCTTAATCTTCCAACAAATCATGATTTTGAGTTTTCAATAGATCTCATACCTAAAGATACATTTATTTCAAAGACTCTATATAGAACAACAATGATTGAGTTATAGGAATTGACGAAGAAACTACAAGTATATTTTAATAAGGGATTAATTCTTCTAAATATGTCACTATGGGTCATAGATATACCTACTATTAATAACAAAGATAGATTAATGAAAGTATGAATTGATTATTAGGTACTTAAAAATATAATGATAACGAAGAAGTATTTTTTCCCCACATTTATGATTTTTTTAATAAATTAAAAGGAAATCCAATACTTTTCAAAGAGTGATATTTGATCTGGAAACTATTAGTTGAGGGAAAAAAGTGAAGACATACCCAATATAAACTTCTATTAAAGGTTTGGACATTATGAATTTATATTCATTTCATCTGGTTGAATTAATTTCCCCACTATCTTCATGGATTTAATGAATGTAGTATTTATAGATTATCTTGATTAGTTTATGGCAGTATTCATAGATGATTTTCTTATATATTGCAAGATAATGGAAGAATAAGAATATCACTTGTGTATTGTATTGAAGTCCCTAAGGAAGGATAATTTGTATGAAAAATTTAAAAAGTATTTTTTTGGGAAATAGAAATTATCATTTTCAGGTCATACAATCTCAATTGAGGGTAAATCAATGGAATCATCATTGATGGATGTTATTGATCATTGGAAATAACAAACCAATGTGACTGTGATTAATATTTTTCTTGGATTGGATGGATGTTATCAGTGCTTTGTGAAGAATTTATCATGAATATCTAACCCACTCACTATGTTAACATGAAATGGAGTTAAGTTTATATGGATTCATGAATATATAAAAAATCAAGGAAATTGAATTTTGGTCAGTGCACCAATTCTCCCATAACCCTATAGTATATAAGTGTTTTTTATTTATAGTGATGGATAATAAAAGGACTTAGGGCGTGTTCTTTTATAGAATTATATCATGATAGAAAGTTCATCATGAAAATTGATGGTTTATGAAAAAATAACTTGACTCATGATTTGGTGCTTTTAGTGGGAATATTTATATTAATGATCTGGAGGCACTACCTTTCTGGATAAACATTGACATGTATACTAATAATAAATGATAATATTGTATATTGACCCAACAAGAGTTGAATTTTTGCAACATAATATGGTTTTTGTTGATTAATGATTATGAATACTTGGCACACTACCAACTTGGGAAGGTGAACAAAGTGGGTGATCACTATTACAAAACCAACACTTAATAGAGCTGATATTTATTAGTTATAGAAAAAATAACTCTTAAATGAAATATTTATTAGTGCTACAGAAAGTACTGATAAATTTAATCATTTATCAGTGTTTTTTTAGCATTGATAAAGGTACAATTTATCAATGCTCTATTTTTAAGACTGATGAAGGATACCCTTTACCCATGATTTATTTTTAGCACTACAAAATTGAACCCTTTATTAGAACTATATTTTTTGCACTCATAAAAGAGTTATTTATCAGTTCTTTTTAGTGCTTATAAAGACCTACCTTCATTAGCATTAAAAAATCATTGATAAATATGAATTTTATTAGCCCTTAAATAATAAGCACAATAAAAAATGTCCCTATATAATTAAAAACACTTAACCTGTTGTGATCCCTGCAAGATATTAGAATAATTATATGGAATCCACCCATTGTGGGAACCCCACCTTGGTGGATTGAAGATCGAATCCAAGAAACCCACTCGACTTACACAAACCCACTACCTCTATTTGATCGAAAATCATCCGTATAATAGACCATATTATGCATGTTGATAATAAATAAAAATTTAATAATATTTTTTAGGCAACATTAAAAAAACCACAAAAGGACAGTATATGTTAAGTGTCATTTGAAACTGGGAAACATAAATAAATGGTTCCTAAAACTTCTACATCGCCTCCTGCTTATTTCTTCAAAACCAAAATCCTTTTTGAAATATCATACACAATACCCTTATTCATGACCCAGGGAAAAGAAACATATGAGAGTGTTTACTCAAATTCTTAGCACCGGTAGACAAGGTAAATATCAATCATATCATAATCATAAGAACGTAACATTTGAATATCTTATCGTGTAAATAAAATATCAGAATATCATGTAATGGGATAAATCATAAAAGTGAAATGTAATCCCTGTAGTCATAACATAAGACATTAAATTTCGTGGAAAACACACATATGATTAGAAAATAATTTCATATTAGTCAAGGATCATTGTGAAGTCTATCACAACAGACAAAGTCCATTACTAAATTGAGTTCACTCCTCATCCAACCCTATATTACTAAACCATATTTACTTGTCATTCCAGTCATGTCTATATCATGAGATATTAATCTTTACCCAATTAATTGGATGGATATATAGGTCCCACCCATCTCATATTGAAATAATTCTTACATATTCCACAATAAAATAAATCATTTATCATAGCATAACCCAGGAAATAAACTGGGCTTCTTAAACATCATTCCATCATAATATAATCCATATAAAATATAATTCTATAATTAAAAAAATAAAATCATATAATTAAAATGGATATAAACATATCCATATTTAAATACCATCATCTTATATGTAAAATAATTTTGATAAAACACTTGAACATAATTCTTGAGGAAAATATCCTTTCTTCTTCAAAAAAATTATATTTTCAAAAAATACCATGAAATTTTAAAAGAAAATAATTTAGTTGAAAATAATCTTGAAATAATGTAGAGGAAGATTTATAGAAATAGAGTGTAATGAAACCATAAAAATACATTAATTCATTATAAGTAAAAAAACATTCACCTGGTACCTTTGACAAAAAATTTAAAACGTACCCCAAAATGACTGACAAAAACATAATTTTTTTTATTTTCAAACACTTTTAGGGAAAGTGAGAAACCATTGGACACAAAAAGAACCAGAACACAACCGAATCAAACCAATATCAAAGATCACCAAAACAAACAACAAGAACATACCAGCACAACCACTAATAATCATAATAACCATACTCATCAACACACCTGTCACATGAGTCCTCCTCCGCCATGGCTGATTCCCATTCAGAATCTGGTTTATATTGCCTCTAGAGATTATTCGCTTGGACCCAGCTCCTCATTTGATCTAGAGAGCGCTGCCCCTGACTCGATTGCATGGATATGCTGTCTTTTTTGAAAGCAAGGATCACCCTGCGATCTTGTTTAGAAGAAGCTTTCTTAATCGCCAGGCGTGTCAGATAAGAATAATCCTTCCTTGTTTTTCTTCTTGGGATAACTGACAATGTTCCAACATCCTCATTCATCCTCCTTTTCCCACCTTGAACTATATCACTAAATTATTGAGTGCCCAATTCACTCAGATTTTCTTACCCCCAGATGTATACCCCCTCTTGTCAAAATGAGTCTCAGACACAGGTTCCTTGAACCCCATGTACTTGCCCCTCCTCGGTCCAGGTGTGTTTCATTCAATCACCAAAAGGCACCTAATCGCAACTCCCTTGTCTTTAAGAGAATCCTTTCCCTTAGCCTCTACAACTATCCTAATATCCTATTCTTTGTCTTGTAAATTTCCAAAGTCCTGGCTAGGAAGCTCCTCCACCGGTAAAGAGATCACCTCGCGTCCCCACCCTTCATACATTCGATTCTCCTGGTAGCCCTCATCCACACCTTCGACTTCCACATGATCAGTGACCAAATATACTTCCGAGAGACTATCAAACCTGTTGCTCAGCTGAAGTAGAGGACTCACCAGTAGAGAAAGACCTGCATCTTCTCAGTTCCTGACTGAACTGGTGACCTCCATGGAAGTCACAACCCCTTCGCCTTCAGCCAGTTGTATAATCTCCTACGCATTTCCATTCCTTTGAGGTTCTTCGTGACTCTCTTCATGATTAGTATTGGCCTCCTCCCATGAAAATTGCCTAGAAGGCCCCTCCAAGTCCTACCTCATCTTTCTAGACACTTCGGACACCGTTGGGTTGGGAACCAAGACTTCCATCACCATAGGACCAAGAGCACAAGCATCAGGCTCCTTGCGAACTCCCTTTAAGGCATCCTTCTCCAACAGACGCAATGGCTGAACCCCACCGCAACTATCTAGACCATGCTCCCTCTGAATTGGAACCGCCCCCAAAAACTACAGGTTCATTACCTTTTGAACTTTCCTCCCTTATTTCCGAGATCTGGGTTAAAGGTCTCCTTCGGAAAACCCCCAAACTATGACACATACGGGTGCAAGACGAACAAAATTCAGTCCAATTTTCATAAATGAACCTTTGCTTCCTTCAATATTCCTCGCCAAGGGTAATCCAAACCAAATAAAAAGGAATATAGGAAGAATCAATTTCAACACAGACTCAGGGATTAACTTGGTGGAACACTGCCTCCGTTCGGCTATCTGCACATAAAAACCCCCCGACGAGTTTACCCAACATTCTGATAATAGATGGATTTTAAAAAGGTAATGGAAGGTTAGGAGAGCTTACCCAAACTGCCGCCGGGGGAGGATCACGATACATAAGAAAGTCGAATGACCAGAATAGGGCGAAGAATCAAATCCCAGTTTAGGTACGAGGGGCCGACGACCAGGCTTTGAAATGGTCCTCATCCGATTCAAACTGGATCATGATGTGGTGGCTACCCATTAAACCAACATCCACCCTTTCTTGGAGATCCCATAAGGAAAACAAGAATTTTTCAAAGGTGTCAATGGAAGGTCTCCTCTATTTAAAGCGGGAAATCAGGGTGAGGTTTAGAAGCACCAAGGATTCCATGAACTCAGAAGATGGAATCTGTAGGTTGGGGATTCCATCAGGGAGATCCAGGACTTTGGGAATTATAGACACTTTCAGAAAAGAGGGAAGGAAATTAGGTTTGGAGAAGGGCCGAAAAGGAAACCCTGCTCTCTAAATGGAAGACAGAGCTGCCTCCCCCACAAAGGGGGGAGGATCCGGAGGTTTGGACGCCATTGTCACCTCTTGGGAAGAAGCATCTCTAGTGTTTCACCGAAGAAGCCGCTCCCCTACAACAAATTCAATAACAAAAAAGATTCCTTTCATATCGTTTAATATAAAATTAAAAAAGGGTAAAATTAAGTTTAAAAGTTTATATATGAATAGAAATAATATTACATTATTAGGAAACATGGATGTGGATGATAAATATATCCAAGTAAATATTTACGTATTGACAATCTCAAATAAAAATGGGATTGTTAAATTATCCATTACCTAAGGTCTAATATCCTTCGTACGTATACAAAAATCCTGTATAATTATTTAAATAATGTTATTGTATTATTCCCAAATCATAATAATTTTTATGATATCATATATGATTATATTTTCATTTGTTTGTTAGTAACATTTCATTGTCACTCGTTATTCGGATATTAAGTGTGGTATGTTCTTATGCATGATTTTTCCGATATGTTCATGTGACACTTCTCATGATATAGTTAGATAATTTAAATAATGATATTATTATAATATATATCATATTTATTCATTCAATTCATATATGTAATCCTGGTTTAACGAAGATCATGTATAATGAATCACATCACATCGTGGAGACGGTAGGTCATACGTATGCACAAAAGATGATATATTTACCAAAATATTTGAATGATATTGAAGTAGATGACGTATAATATTTCATAATTTGTAAAATTTTATCATAATCATATATATTTATTATTTCCATCATTATACACATCCATGTATGGTGGTGGAGAAAAACAGATTACACCACGACATGGAGACGGTAAGCCGTACGTACGCACGCGTGGTGATTTTATTTTTCATAGGATGGAAAGAAAGTTAAATATGTTTGTTTCATATTTATAATAACATATCATTATATATGTGATAATGATGTTTTTACATTATAATGAAACAACTAATGAAGAGTTTGTAGAAGAATAAATAAGTTTGAAAGAATTAGTAGAAGAGATTACCTCTTCTTCGACATGCTTCCTCTAAATCTCTTATTAGAGAACTAGAGTTGGTATTTTAAGATGACCAAAAACTCTAGAATAAAAATAGGGAAGTTGAGAAGGAAACATTTCAGGGGATTGGCAAGCCTAAAGGCTCAAAATGAAGTTAATAGGTGAGGGAGGAGGTGCCATTTTTTAATTGAGGTGAGGGACACTTTTGGAAACACCATAAATAATAATTTATAATAAAATAAAACCCAACCGAAAAACATACAAAATGTACCAATTTAAATGATGTGATGAGATAGGATTGTAATCTCATTGACCAGTAATGTTTGGATATGTTATTTTGTTAATTTAAACCAATTATTTTTATTTGAAACTTTTTTATTCTATTTAATTTTTATTGTGGTAATAACATTATAAATATTTAATGGAAATAACTATTTTTTTTATATGGTGTTAGTTGGCCATAAATGAATGAATTATAAAATTTTAGAACATATAATCATAATTCTATAAATTTTAAATATTTTTATGATTTCTAAATAATTTAATACTTTTTTTATAAAATATCAATAGTGTCAGTTTTAACACTATTCATTTCTTTGACATTAAATAAAATCCACACTAAAGAAAAATCCGAAAAAAATATTTATTACACTTCCAACTGTCATATTCACCTAGAGAATTCGTGGAGCACATTAATTAGTTTATATGATATTTCTTGTAATATTTTTAAAACCATTTTTTGATGTTTATATTAATAAAAAATAATTTCCACATCACTATTGTGTAATCATTAATGGTAATAATTTAATATTTAAAAAATATAAATAATTTTTTATGTAGGTAATTCATTTATATTTACATATACTATATATTGTTGATATTATCTTCTATTTATACATATATTAAAATTAATATACTTATAAAAAATGAGATTGTGACATTTTTCCACATTCATTAATTTTTATACATTCATGTCATATTCACAGGTAAGTGGCCATAAAGTGATTACATTTAAAAAATAGATGATAAGGGGAGAATTTATCCATCCAAAAAGTTTTTTTACAGTTGTTAAGGTAATTTTATACTATTATTTTTAGCTTTAATTACTCGATTTACCTTTAACCGTGGTAATAAAATAATGACCAAAGTTAATATTAATATTTCCAAAAAATTAAAGTAGTATATTAACAGAATTTGGACCTACGAATTCCAAATATGGAATCAATTTTTCAAAATTCAAAATCTATACTTTTTAGTAATTAATTTAAAATAATTCCCGTTGTTGAAATGAGAAAACGAGTTTTAAACGTTAAAATATTTCAAAAGATTGAAATGTTTTTACATATGAATTTAACATAAAATTAATTCCAATGACATACATTATATTAACTGAAAAAAAATTCCATTTATACATTGAAACTATTCAATAATATAATTTAAACATATACATTATTTCAATGAAAAAAATATAATATCAATTAAAATTTAGCTTATTTTTACTATTCATCAAAACATGATAGTTATCAGAAAAATAACAGAAATTCATCCCAAGTAAACTTTTATATCCCACTTAAAAATAAAATGTTTATGTTTTCATTTAAAAATTATTAATGTGATAAAATCTTAATTTAAAAGGGTTTCTACATTTAAAGGTGTCAAATTAAACTTTAAAAAAATATGTTTTTATATATCAAATAGGGTTTTATTCTAACCCTATGAGTAAAATATCCATTGTATGAATATGAAAAATATTATATTAAGTATATAAATTATATATATCACATTAATTTCATTATAAAAAGTAATTCACTCAAAAATAAATATATCTAATTGATTTATATTTTTCATAAATAATTGATAGCCAATGAATTCACAATGCATTTTCATAAGTTAGCTATCATTATTTTCGCTAACTTAACGAATAGGATATAATGGTAATTTAATAATAAGGATGTCTAACAGTTTGTTTGAACTCATGATTACGTGTAATGAAAGCTACTGAAGAATAAAAATTAATTGAAGAAAATATTTCATAAAAACATTTAGGTGTTACATTTTACCACCCTTAAACTGAATTTCGCCCTTGAAATTTATCACTTGGAAACAATAAGATGAAGATACCTCTCCCTCCTTATATCATCAAGTTCCCACATTGATTTTTTAAATTTGTGGTTCCTCCATAAAACTTTAACCAAGTGAGAGGTCTTGTTCTGAATAATGTTTTTGCTACGATCTAGAATCTATATTGGTTGTTATTCATACGAAAGATCTTGCTCCAGCAGTACGACTTTAGAGCTTAGTATATGTGAAGGATCAGATATGTACTTTATCAGGAGAGATACATAGAAAAAATCATGAACTTGAGAGAGATTCAGTGGAAGTTTCAATTCGTATGCTAACTTCCCAACACGATCCATAATTCCAAAAGGACTGAGATACCTATGGATCAGCTTGAACTTATTTCAAAATCTCATTACGTTATTCTTGGGAGATATTTCTAATAACAAGTTATCCCCACCCTCAAAATCTAGGTCTTTTCCTTGATTTTCAATATATCTTTTTTCTCACTCCGAGATTCGCTTTTGTGTTTTTGAATAGATTGGAACTTTTCTTGCATTTCATCAACAAGATTAGGTCCTAATAGCTTTATTTCTACAACTTTATCCCTGCAAGTTGGAGTTACTCACTTTTTTCGATAAAGGGATTCATAAGGATCCATCTGAATAATGTAGTGAAAGCAATTATTGTAAGAAAATTCTACCAATGGTAGGTGTTGATCTCAAAAACATTTGAAATCCATAGATAAAGCTCTAAACATGTCTTCTAGAGTTTAAATTGTCCTCTTTGATTGACCGTCTGTACAAGGATGATATGAAGTTCTAAAACATAGCTCTATATCTAGAGCATGCTGAAGACTTCGCCATAACATCATGGTAAATGTCTGATCCCAATCAGATATAATGTGAAGTGGTATTCCAGGAAATCTTACCACTTCCTTTACATATATATTGGAAAGATGATCAAGAGATAAATCGTCTCTAATAGCAATGAAGTGTTCCATATTCTTAAGGTGACCAAATATAACCCATATAGCATTATGAAATTTATATTTTTTAGGAAGTCTGACAACATTGTCCATAGTGATGTTTTCCCCTTTCCACTACAATATGGGTATCGACTATAACATCATCTTAAACTTCTTTCTGTCAGCCTTAACTTGCTGAAAAACCATGCATCGAGAGACATATTCAGTGACATCTCTTTTGATGTCATCCCACCAGAAGTACTATTTTAGTTCCCTGTATATCTTTGTGCTTCCAGGATGAATAGATAATGAATAATTATGAGCCTCATCTAATTGATCCTTTCATAATTTTGGTATGGGAGGAATACAAACCCAGTTCCTAAACATTATTATTTTATCATAATCAGGGTTGAATTCAGGAACTTTTCTCACCTTCTTTTATAGCTCTGAATCTTTCTTCTCTGCTTACATAATATTCACTTGTATAGATGGTTGAATAGTCATTTGAAGTAGATAATATTTCTCCCCTTCTATTAAAATTTCCATACCCATCATTTGAAAGTTCATAAATATTGGATATTTCGTGATCCTCATCTTGGATAAGCTAGCTTGGTCTTTTCGACTCAAAAAAATATTCCACCTTGTTCCCTTTCCCAGGTTTGTAATGTATTGATAATTCATAATTTTTAATCAACTCCAGTCATCTTATGTGACACATATTCATCTCCTTTTATTTTAAAATAAACTTTAAACTTTTATGATCTTTATAAATATCACAGCTTTCACCATAAAGATAATGCCTCTATATCTTTAATTCAAAGATTACAGCAACTAAATCCAAAACCTGAGTTGGATTATTTTGATCATGAATTTATAGCTTCTGTGATGTATAAGCTATCACCATTTTATTATTCATGAGAACACATCCCAACCCCTTCTTGGATGCATCACTATAGATCACAAACCTTTCTCCACTCTAAGGCCGTGTGAGTACAGGTTCACTAGCTAACATTTTTTTAGCTCTTTGAAATTATATTCACATTCCTCCATCCAAACAAAGTTGACATATTTTTGATTTTTATTGGAATGTGTATTAGATAATCGTGAAAAATATTTCAGAAAATTTGATAATATCCAGCTAAACCTAGAAAACATCGGATCTTAGTTACCGTTGTTAGTCTCAACCATCTTTCAATAACCTCTATTTTTTATAGATCCATAGATTTCCCATATCCTGAGATTATGTGACCCAAAAATAAAACATTATGAATCCAAAACTTACACATAGAAAATCATCTATAAATACTACCATAGACTGATCAATATAGTATCTAATGACACTATTCATTATATCCATTAAGATAGAGGGGGCATTAGTATGACCAAAAATCATAACTATAAATTCATAGTTTCCATACCTTTTACAGAATGCTTCCTTTAGAATATCCCCCATTTTCAAACTTTATTGATCATATCATAAATGAAGATCAATCTTGGAATAGTATTGATCTCCACGTAGTTGGTCAAATAAATTTCCAATGTGAGGAAGAGGATATTTATTCTTGATAGATCTTGTTAAGTTCTCAGTAATCAATGCAGAGTCTCATTGATCCATCCTTCTTCTTAAAAAACAAAACATGTACTCCCAAAGCTGACTCACTAGGTCATATGAACCCCTTATGAGTATTTTCTTGTATTTGATTAGTCAATTCCAATAACTCAATTGGGGAAATTCTATAAGGTTTCTTTGAAATAGGTATAACACCTGATATGAGTTCTATTGAAAACTCAACTTCACGATTTGGTGGAAGACATGGGAATTCCTCCAGAAATACATCCTCAAAATCTCGTACAATGGGTTTATTATTAATCGTGAGTTTCTACCCATACAATTTTGATAAATAACCTTCATTTATAGGAATCAAGACCCATAATATGGAATAAATTTCTATTGGAAGGTTATATTCATCCCTTCATCGATAAGTGATCATAGATTGATCTTGAATATGAATTGTGACCACCCTTATTATAAACTGATATGAGATCTATATAAAGAAATAAAATCCATGCCTATAATCACATCAAATTCTACTATAGAATGGATCACAAGATTTATAGGAGTAACTTTCCCACAAACATCAACCAGAGAAGAATTATAAACTTTCGATATGATTGGTGTGCCATTATGAGTTGTTGCAGCAAACTCAAAATCTTATTGTTGAGGTAATACGATGATACTCTTAGAAAAGTATTCAAAAATAAAATAGTGGGTGGATCCAAAATCAAATAAAACATTTTATAATTTAGAGTGAATGGTACGTGTACCTTTCACCACTTAATTATCAAATTCCACATCACCGATAGTTATTGCATGTGAATTTATTTTTTCATTGTCCATAAAAGTTTGTTGATGTGAATCATCATCAATAACCCTTTTATTAGAGACTTTATTGGCATAATGCACCATTTTCTTGCACTTGTAGCATTGAAGTGTTGGAGGTTAATTCTATGAATCCTTTTCTTTGATCACATCATTATACATATTTTTTCTATCACATTAGAATTCAATTACCTGATGACCTTCTTTTCTACACATAAAACATTTACTAGACCCTTTATGTCAATTCTCTCTATGTTTATTTCCACACATTGATCATAAGGTAAGACTCATCTTATTTTCAGTGCGGTCTTTCTATTTTCCCTGGAATTCCTTTTTTATCTTCTTATCAAACCAATATGATGGATGAGGTACTCTAATATCAATCTCAACTTTTATAGCACATCAGACAATTTCCCTATAGCTATTTAAGTCCCTTATGGATAATTCCCTTCAGAGACTTGGTTTTAGGCCACTAATGCATCGATAAATTTTAGTCTTAGGATGGATAATATTTTAAAAGAGTACCTTGAAAGTCATGTAAAATTTTCATCATAGGTACCAATAGATTCATCATCCTTTTGATTAATTTCAAATAACTCCTTCACCATCTTTATTCATAGAATACAAGAAATTACTTATTGAAAAATAATTTCTTGAACTCGACCCATTCCATGGACTCAATTTCATCTCATTTACTCATGTTCTTGATATGATTCCACTTCACCTTCCAAATGATAGGCCACTAACATGAATTTATCATGTTTAGAACATTATAGATCTGAAAATAAATTTTCTGTATTTTTGATCCACCGTTCAACCACTAATAGATCATAAGTACCATTGAATGAAGGTTGGCGATGCCTCAAAAAGGATTCATGATAATGTTTATCCCTCCATTGGTTGTTTAAAAGTATGAAATGATTCATTTCTTGAGAATGTTGTGTGATAATGGATACATGATTTTCAATTCCATCTCCCATAATGTTCGGTTGCTCATGGGGACAATCAATACATTTACCATTACATTTAGCATTAACACAATTCCTTCAGGTTCCAACCATTGACTAATACTGAGAAACAATGTGTGAGAAACACTAATCATAATGGGAAAAACATATAATTCAAGAATAACATTAATAGTTTGGACACTTTAGGTTATATAATAGGTGATTCATGGACATATCTAAAAAACATGGATAATATTGTAACCTATACATAGACACATCCTTAGGGTTCTTACTAAGGTTCTCTCATCCATGTTTCAAAAGGATAACTATTAATTTCCTCTAATACCAACTATAACAACCCATATTATACATGTAGATATTATATAATTTTTTTAATATTTATTACTTAATATAACAAAATCCACACCAGGACCATATAGGTTTAGTGTCTTTAGAAATTGGGAAACATAAATAACTGGTTCATAAAACATCTACATCGCCTCTAACTAATTTTAAAAAAGTAGAATCCTTTTTGAAATTTTAAATTTAATACCTTTCTTCATGACCAGGGGAAAAGAAACATATCAAAGGTTGAGCTCAAATTTATAGTAAGGGTAAATAAGAGAAATATCAATCATATCATAATTATAATCACATAACATTTGAAAATATTATCCTATATATAAAAGATCAAAATATCATGTCATGGGATAAATCATAAAAGTGAAATGTAATCCCAATAGTCATCACACCAAACATGAAATTTTCCAGCATACACACAGAAGCATAGAAAATCATTTCAAATTTGTCAAGGTTCAATTATAAGACCATCATAATAGACAAAGTCCATTACTGAACCGAGTTCACTCCTTATTCCTGCCAAGTATTACTGAATCAGATTTAGTTTCTATTCCTATCATGTTTATATCATGATATAAAAATCCTTACCCAATGAATTTTATGGAGATATAGGTCCTACCCATCTCATTTTGAAATCATTCTTACATGTTCCACAAAAACAAAAATCAATCATCATAGCGTAACCCAAGAAATAAAATGGGATTCTTAAACATCATTCCCTCATAACATAATCCATATAAAATATCAATCCATAATTAAGATGACAGACTCATATTAATAATATGGATAGAAATAAAACCCTATTTATAGAGCATTATATTATATGAAAAGTAAATTTTATAAAATACTAGAGATTAATTCTTGAGTAAAATATCCATTCTTCTTCAAAAACATTTCCTTTTATAAAAATTCCATGAAATTTTAAAATAAAATAATTTACTTAAAAGTAATCTTGAAATTTTATAGAGGAAGTTTCAGGCACATAGGGTGTAATGAAACCATAAAAATCCATTCATTCCATTTATGTAAAAAACATTCTCCTCATACGTTTTTCCAAAAAATTTAAAAAGTACGTCAAATCGAATAACGACTGAAGATTTATTTCATACTATTTAATAAAAATTTTCCAAAGGGTAAAATTACCATTAATTTTATTTAAAAGAATAGAAATAATATTACATAATTAGGAAACATGTATGTGGATGATAAATACACCTCTTTAAATACTTATGTTTAAACAATCTCAAAAAAATGAGATTTTGAAATTATCCCTTACCATAGGTCCAATATCCTTCGTATGTATCTGAACCTCCTGTAGATTGATTTCAATAATGTTATTGACTTATTCCGGAATGATAATCATTTTAATACACTCCTAAAATTTCATAGTAACCTAGAAAATTCGTGTAGAACATTAATTATTTCATATGAAATTTCTTTTAATATTTTTAAACCATTTTTTATATTTCAATTAATAAAATAATTTTAACATCACTATTGTGTCATCATTAATGGTAATTATTTAATATTTAAAAATTATAAATAAATTTCAATGATATAGTTAATTATTTTAGATTTCTAGAGACTATCTATAGTTGATATTATCTCCTAGTTATAAATAAAGTAAAATTAATATACTTATAAAACATGAGATTGTGACATTTTTGTCCATTCATTTGTTTTTATTATATTCAAGTCATATTCATAGGTAAGCAGCCATCAAGTGATTCCATTTCTAACAATATATGATAAGGGTCAAATTTAGTCATCCAATTGGATATTTATGGGTGTTAAGTTAATTTTATTCTATTATTTGTATCTTTAATTACCCAATTTACCTTTAGCCATGGATATAAAACAATTTCCAAAGTTACTATTCATAATTCCCAAAAATAAATTTAGACTATCAACATAATTTGGACCAACTAATTCTTAATATGGACTCCATTTTTGAAAATTCAAAACACGGAATTTTCTGTCATTAATTTAAAATTATTCCGGTTGTTG
The DNA here is from genome assembly GCA_963277665.1 of Viscum album. Taxonomy (NCBI): domain Eukaryota; kingdom Viridiplantae; phylum Streptophyta; class Magnoliopsida; order Santalales; family Viscaceae; genus Viscum; species Viscum album. The sequence continues at coordinate 580,435,611 of OY728130.1, read as the reverse complement.
AAATGAGAAAACATGTTTTAAAAGTTAAAATATTGAAAAATATTGAAATGTTTTTACATCTAAATATAATGTAAAATTAATTATAATGACCTACATTATATTAAATGGTAAAAATATATTATATTCATACATTGAAACTATTCAATAATATAATATGACCATATAAATTATTTCTATGAAAAAAAGTTATTGTCAATTAAAATTTATCGTATTTTTACTATTCATAAAAAATTCAAAGTTAATAGAAAAATATTTGAAGTTCAACCAAAGTAAATTTTTATCCATCTTAAAAATAAATTTTTATTTTTTCACATAATAATTATTAATTTAAGAAATCTTAATTTAGAAGGTGTTCTCCATTCATAGGTGTTAAATTAAACTTTTTAAAAAATTGGTTTTTATAAATCAAATTGAGTTCTATTCATACCCTATGACTATAATATCCATTGGATTAATATAAAAATATTTTATTAAGTATATAAAACATATATATCACAATAATTTCATTACAAAAAGTAATTCAATCAAAAATAAAAATATCCAATTGATAAATATTTTATATAAATAATTGATAGCTAATAAATTCACAATGCATTTTCATAAGTTAGTTGTCATTATCCACAATAACCTAAAATCTAGGATATAATGGTAAATATATAATATGGGCATCTTTCGGTTCTTTTAAACTCATGATTACGTGTAATGCAAGAAATTGAAGAATAAAAATTATTTAAAGAAAGTATTTCATAAAAACATCCAGGTGTAACATTCTACCCCCTTACACTGAATGTTTCCATCAAAATTCATCACATGGGAACAAACAGATGAGGATACCTCATCCCCATCATATCCTGAAGTTCCTATGTAGCTTCTTCAAATTGTTAGTTCCTCCATAAAACTTTATTCAAGTGAGCGGTCTTGTTTCCTATAACTTTTTCAATACGATCAAGGATCTCTATCAGTTGTTGTTTATTATAATGATCCATCTCTAGCAGTATGAATTCTAAGCTTAGTACATGTGATGGATAAGGTATATAATTTCTCAGGATAGATACATGGAACACATCACGAACTTGAGAGAGATTTTGTGGAAGCTCGAATTAGTAAGATACCTTCCCAGTAGGATCTAAAATTTCAAAAGGACCGATATACCTGGGGATCGGCTTTCCCTTCATTCCAAATCTCATTAATCTATTCGAGGGAGATATTTTTTAGGACACCTTATCACCCACTTCAAAATCTAGGCCTATTTTTCAATTGTCAGCAAAATTTTTTTTTTGACTATGAGATTCTCGTATGTGTTGTTGAATAGATCTGATCATCTCTACCATTTCATCAACAAGATCAGGTCTTAATAGTTTTCTTTCCTAAAATTCAACCAAAGAAGTTGGTGTTCTTCACTTTTTTCCATAGTGGGATTTATAAGGAGCCATATGAATGCTGGAGTAAAAGATATTATTGTAAGAAAATTACACCAATGGTAGGTATTGATCCCAACCACCATTAAAATCCATAGAGCAATCTCTCAAGATGTCTTCAAGAGTTTGAATTGTCCTCTCAAACTGAAATTTCATCTGAGGATGATAAAAAGTGAGGAAACTTAACTGTATATTCAGAACATGATGAAGACTTTTCCATAACTTCTAGGTAAAACTCGGATCCTGATCGGATATAATGGAAAGCGGTACTCCATACAATCTTACCACTTTTTTTTTCATATATCATGGAAAGATGGTCAAGAGAGAAATCTTCCCTAATAGAAATGAAGTGTGATGACTTTGTAATGCAATCAACTATAACCCATATAGTATCAAGGCCTTTAGATGTTTTGGGAAGTCCGACAAAAAATCCATAGTGATGGTTTCCCATTTCCATTCCATTATGGGTAACAGTTGTAACATCCCCGTAAACTTCTGTTTCTCAGCCTGAAATTTCTGAAAAATCAAGAATCGAGAGACATATTTAGGAACATCTATTTTCATTCCATCCCAACAGAGGTACTCTTTTAGATCCCTGTACATCTTTGTTCTTCTAGGGTGAATAGATAATGAAGAACTATGAGCCTGACCTAATAACTCATTCGTTAATTTTGGTAAGAGAGGAATACAAACCTGGTTTCTAAACCTTATTATTTCCTCACAATCAAGGTTGAATTCAGAAACATTTCGAATATTCATTTGTAGATCTACATATTTCTTATATGATTCCTTAATCTTTACTTATATTGATGATTGGGAATTCATTTGAGAAATACATGATTTCCCCCCTTCCTTTAAAGTTTCTATATCCACCCTTTACAAGTCCATATATATTGGATCTTTTTTGATCCCCATCACAGATAAGCTAACGTGGTCTTTTCCACTCAAAGAATCTTCCACATTGTTCACCTTCTATAGTTGGCAATGTATTGAGTAGTCGTAATATTTAATCAACTCCAACCATCTTCTATGGCGCATATTTAGATCCTTTTGTTTGAAAATATAATTTATACTTTTATGATATGTATAAATATCACACCTTTCACCATAAAGATATTGCCTCTATATCTTTAATGAAAATATTAGAGCAATTTACTCCAAATCGTGAGTTGGGTAATTTTGCTCATGAATTTTCAACTATTGTCAGGAATAAACTATCTTTATATCATTTTGAATGAGAACACATACCATCCTCTTCTTGGAATCATCAGTATAGATCACAAACATTTCTCTACTACATGATAGTGTGAGCATAGGTTCACTAGCTAACCATCTTTTTATATCTTTGAAGTTATCTTCACATTTCTCGATCCAAATGAACATAACTCCTTTCTGAGTCAACTTGTTGAGCGTATTAGATAAATATTTCATAAAAAATTGATAATATCTATCCCAACCAAGAAAACACCATATCTTAGTTACCATTTTTGTTCTCGACCATATTTCAGTAACTTATATATTTTCGGGATCTGTAGATTTCCCTATATTGAGATAATGTGAACCAAAAATTTGATTCTCTGAAGCCAAAATTCATATTTGGTAAATTTGGAATAAATCATATCCTTTCTAAGTGTATTCATTACAATTCTCAAGTCATATTCTTGGTCTTCCTCTCCCTTTGAATAGATAACAAAATCACATATAATGACTACCAAAAAATGATCAAGATAGTCTATAAGGACTCTATTCATTAAATCCATGAAGATTGCATGGGAATTAGTAACACCACATAGAATCACTATAAATTCCTAATATCCATAACTTTTATAGAATGTTGTATTTGGTATATCCTCCTTTTTAATTATTAATTGATGATATCCTGAATGAAGATCAATATTATAAAACTATTGAACTCCTAATATTTGGTCAAATAAGAAATAAATGTAGGGAAAATGATATTTGTTTGATAGTGATCTTGTTAAGTTCCCAATAATCAATAAAATGTCTCATTTCTCATATTTCATCTTAACAAACAGAAAAGGTTCTCCCAAAGATAACACACTAGGGAACATGAATCCCTTATCAAAATTATCTTGGTGTTTCTTCTTCAGTTCTTGAAACTCCATTAGGTCAATTATATAAGGTTTCATTGAAATAGGCATAGCACCCAGTATGAGTTCTATAGAAAACTCAACTGCATGATTGGGTGGAAAAACTGGAAATTCCTTTAGAAAAACATCATCAAAATCTCATACAATGGGTGTATTCGTAATCGTGAGTTTGTCTACAACTATTTGAGATAAGTAACCTTCATTTATAGGAATCAAGACACATAATTGGGAAGAACATTCTACTAGAAGGTTATATTCATCCTTTCATCCATAGATGATAATATATTGATCTAGAATATAAAATGTGAGTTACCTTCCAAGGAAGTTGATATGAGCTTGATATAGAGAAATCCAATCCATGACAGTAATAACATCAAATTAAAATATAGAAAGGATCACAAGATTATAAGGAAGAACTTTCCCACAAACTTCAACCGAAGAAGATTTATAATCTTTTGATATGGCCGTTGTACCATTAAGAGTTTTCACAGCTAAATTGACATCAAAATATTGATGTAATACAATGATACCCATAAAAAATTCTTCTAAAACAAAATAGTGGGAAGATCCAAAATCAAATAAAAAAATTTCTACTTTAGAGTGGATGGTAAGTGTACTTTTCATCACTTCATTATCATACTCCTAATCACTGATAGTGACTGCGTGTCACTTTCCTTTGTCTTTGTCCTTAATAGTTTGTTGATGTCAATCATCATAAATAACCCTTGGATTAGGGAACTGATTTTAATAATTCCCCAGTTCGTTTTACTTATACCATTAATGTGTAGGAGGTGCATTCAGTGTAGCCTTTTATTTGTTCACATCATTAAACATCTGTTTTCCATCACTTTAGAATTCAACTACCCAAGGACCTTCATAAACACACATAAAACATTTACTAGTCCATTTCATACAATGCTATCTATATTTATTTCTACAAGTCGAGCATAAGGGAAAAATCATCTTCTTTTCAGTGTGGTCTTTATATTTTCCTTTGAATTCCATTTTTCTCTTCATATCAAACCCATATGATTAATGGGTTACTCTAATTTCCATCTCAAACTTGAGAGGACATCGATCAATTTACTCATAGCTATTAAAGTCCCTTATGTCTAATTCCCTTTGGAGACTTGGTTTTATTCCACTAATGAATTGATCAATTTTACTCTCAGGTTGGATAATAATTCTAGAAGTGTACCTTTCAAGTCTTGGAAAATTTTCTTCCTAGGTACCAATGGATTAATCATCTTTTTTTATGTTCGAGGAACTCCTTATCCATATTTGTTTGAATAATACAAGGAATGTACTTATTGAAAAATATGTTATTGAAATCATCCAATTCCATGGACCCAATTTTATATCTTTACCTCTTATTATTGATAAGATTCTGTGATTTAACAGCTTCTCATTCCAAATGATAGACTACTAAGATGAATTTATCATGTTCAAAACATTCTAAAACTGAAAATATCTCTTCAGTGGTATTGATCCTTTGTTCATCCATTAATGTATCAGAAGACCTGCTGAATGAAGGTGGATGCTGCCTCATAAAGGAATCAACAAAATGCTTCTCCATCCTTTGGTCATTTCGAAGTATGGAATGATTCATAGCTTGAGAAAGTGGTGTGAACATGGCTATACGATTTTTCATTCCATCTCACATAACATTTAGTTTCTCATGGGGATAATCATGACAATTCCCATCGTTTCAGCATTAACACAGTTTCTTTGGGTTCCAGCCATTGACTAAGACCAAGAAGAAAAGGGTGAAAGACAGTAATAATAATGAGAAAACCACATAATTCAAGACTAAAAGATCAATTTTGGACACTTTAGGTTTTTTTCTAGTTTATTCATGAACATCTCTAAAACACTAGGATAATATTGTAATATATAATTAGACATATCCTTTTGGTTCTTACTAAGGTTCTCGCATCCTTGTTTCCAAAGGCTAACTACACCTTTCCTCTAATACCATCTATAATGGCGCATAATATACATGTAGATATATCTTAAACATTTAAGAATATTTATTACATAATGTAACAAAAACCACACAAGGACCATATAGGTTTAGTGTCTTTAGAAACTAGGAAACATAACAATTTTTTCATAAAACATCTTTATTTCCTCCCACTTATTCATTAAAAATTAGACTCCTTTTTTTAAATTTCTTACTCAATAACCTTATTCATGACCTGGGGAAATGAAACATATGAAAATGTGGGATCAAATTCTCAGTAAGGGTAAACAAGGGAAACATCAATCATATTACAATTATAAGAACAAAAAATTCAAACATCTTTTCTTAAATATAAATGATCAGAATATCATGTCATGGAATAAATCATAAATGTAAAATTTAATCGCAATAGTAATAACATAAGACATGAAATTTCTTGGTATACACACATAAGCATAAAAAATCATTTCAAATTAGTCAAGGCTCAATTCCAAGACCATCATAGTAGAGAAAGTCCATTACTGAACCGAGTTCACTCATCATTGCAACCCTATATTACTGAACAAGATTTAATTTCCATTCTCGTCATGTCTATCTCATGAGACATAAATATTTACCCAATGAATTGGTGGGAGATATAGTTCCCACCCATCTCATAATGAAATCATTTTTACATGTTCTACAAAACATAAATCATTCATCATATCATAAACCATGAAATCAAATGGGATTCTTAAACATCATTCCATCATATCTTAATCCATATAAAATATCATTACACCATTAAAATAATAAAATCATAGTAATAATATCGATAGAAACATAACTATATTATATTGTGTCATATTAGATGGAAAATAATTTTGATAAAACACTTGCACTTAATTCTTGAGGAAAATATCATTTCTTCTTAAAAACGTTTTCTTTTATAAAAATACCATGAAATTTTAAAAGAAAATAATTATTTGAAACTTATCTTGAAATATTTCATAGATAGATTCATGAAAATATGGATTCATGAAACTGTAAAAATGAATTCATTTCTTATATGTAAAAAACATTCTCCTCACAGTTTTTCCAGAAAAGTCAAAAAGTGACTTAAATCGAATAACGACAAAAGATTACTTTCATACTATGTGATAAAAATTTACCAAAGGGTGAAATTAACTTTAAAAATTTTGAGAATTATATAAACAATATTACATAATTTTGAAACATGTATGTCGATGATAAATATACCCCAGTAAATACTTACGTATAAACAATCTTAGATAAAAATGAGATTGTAAAAGTATCCCTTATATTATGTAAATCATACTTCTTATGAATTCAAACCTCTTGTATAATTATTTAAATAGTTTTATTAAATTATTCTATAATTATAATTATTTTAATGATACCATATATGATTATATTATCATCTATTTTTTGTAACATTTCATTTTAACTTGTCATTCAGATATTAAATGATTTATGTTCTTATGTAAGGTTTTTCAGATAAGTTCATGTTTGAATTCTTTGTTTAGAGTTAAATAATTTATAGAATAATATTATTATATTATATATAATATTTAATCATTAAATACATTTATATAATCATGGTTTAATTAAGATCATGTAGAATGAATCATATCGCATCATGAAGATGGTAGGTAATATATACACACGAGCAATGATATCATTCCCAAAGTCATTGAATGATATTGAAGAGGATGGTGTATAATATTTCAAAATTATTAAATTGTTATAATAATATTATATAGTTATTATTCCCATCATTATACCGATCCATGTAATGTTTTGGTGAATAACAGATTACACCACAATGTGGTGACGGTATGTCGTACTTACGCAGGCGCGATGATTTCATTTTTCATATGACGGATTGAAGATGAATTATGGTTGTTTAATATTTATAATAACATATAATTATATGAATTATAATTATGTTATTAATTTATAATGAAACAAATAATTAATAGGATTTAGAAGAAGGAAAAAGTTTGGAAGAATCGGTAGAAGAGATTACCTCTTCCTCGACGTGCTTCCTCTAAATATCTTCTTAGAAAACTAGAGTTGGTCTTTGAATATGACCAGAAACTATATAATGAAATTAGGGATGTTTAGAAGGAAATAGTGAAGGGTATTTCTGAGATTTAAGGCTCAAAATAAAGTGAATATGTTGGGGAGGAGTTGCCCTTTTAAAATTGAGGTGAGCGACATTTATGGAAACACCATAAATAATAATTTATAACAAAATAAAACCCAACCCATAGACCTAAAAAATGTCTCAATTTAGATGATGAGATTAGCTGGGTTTTAATACCATCAAACAATAAATTTTTCACCAGTTATGTTGTCAATTTAAACCATATTTTTCAGTTGACACTTAGTTATTCTACTTAATTTTAGTTGTGGTAGTAAAATTCTAAATATTTAATGGTAATAAATATTTATTTATATGGTGTCAATTGACCATAAATTGATATATTTTTACATTGTAGACCATATAATAGTCACTATGTATTTTTAAATATTTTTATGATTTTTAAATAATTTAATATTTTTTTATAAAATATCAATAGTGTCAATTTTGACACTATTCATTTATTCGACTTTAAATAAAATCCAACTTGAAGATAAATATGAAAGAAATTTTTAATAGACTCATAAAATGTCAATGTAACATATAAAATTCATGTAGAACATTAATTAATTCATATGATGTTTATTTGAATGTTTTTAAAAACATTTATTTGTTATTTCTATTAATAAAATAATTTCTACATCACTATTGTGTCACAATTAATGGTGATTATTTAATCTCTAAAAATTATAAATAAATTTATATGTTGTAGGTAATTATTTTATATTTCCATATACTATCTATAATCAGTATTAACTTCTAGTTATTTATATATTAAAATTAATATACTTATAAAAAATGAGATTGTGACATTTTGTCATATTCCTTAGTTTTTATTACATTCATGTAATATTCATAAGTAAGGGGCCATAAAGTGATTTAGTTTAGAATAATACATGATAAGGGTCAAATATATTCATAAATTAAGATTTTTATCGGTGTTAAGGTAATTTTATACTGTTATTTTTACCTTTAATTACCCAATTTACCTTTAGCCATGGTAGTAGAATAATTACCAAAGTTAGTATTCATAATGAAAAAAAACGTATCCAATTAATATAATGTGGATATACTGATTATAAATATGTAATATATTTCTCAAAAATAAAAACACAAAATTTTCAATAATTAATTTAAAATTATTCCCGTTGTTGAAATGTGAAAACATGTTTTAAAAGTTAAAATATTGCAAAAGATTAAAATGTTTCTACTTCTAAATTTAACGTAAAATTAATTATAATGAATTAAATTATATTAAATCGTAAAATTATTATCTATTTATACTTTTAAACTATTCAATAATATAGTTTAACAATATATATTATTTTAATGTAGAAATTTATTTTCATTTAAAATTTTGTGTATTTATACTATTCATCAAAACATAAAAGTTATCAGAAAAATATCAGAAGTTCATCCAAATTAAATTTATATATCCCAATTCAAAATAAAATGTTTATGTTTTTATATTAAAATTATTAATGTGATAAAATATTAATTTAAAAAGGGTTGTCCATTCAAAGGTGTAGAAATAAAATTTTAAAAAATAGGGTTTTATACATCAAATAGGGTTTCTGTCAAACCCTATGACTAAAATATCCATTGGATGAATATAAAAAATATTTTATTAAGTATATAACACCTATATATCACATTTATTTCATTACTAGAAGTAATTCACTAAAAAATAAGAATATATAATTTATTTATATTTTTCATAAATAATTGATAGCCAATGAATTAACAATGTATTTTCATAAGTTAGTTATTATTATTATTCCCGCTAACCTAATGAATAGGATATAACATTAATTTTACAATCAGGCTATCTCATGGTTCAATTAAATTCATGATTATGTGCAATGTATGCTACTGAAGAATAAAATTTATTTAAAGAAAATATTTCATAAAAACATCCGGGTGTCACACTCTACCACCCTTAAACAGAATTCCGCCCTCAGAATGCATCACATGGAAACAAAAATATGGGGATACCTATACCTCATAATATCTTCAAGTTCCTATATAGCTTCTTTAAATTGGTGATTCTTCTATAAAACTCTAACCAAGCAGGTGGTCTTGTTTCGTATAATTTTTTCGCTATGATCCAAAATCTCTATTGGTTGGTCTTCATAATAATAATCTTTATCTAATGGTATTACTTTTGAGCTTATTACATGTGAAGGATCAGTTATGTACATTCTCAGGGGGACACATGGAACACATCATAAACTTGAGTGAGATTCATTAGAAGCGCCCATCGATAAGCTACCTTCCCAACATGATCCAAAATTTCAAAATGACTGATATAACTAGGGATCAACTTACCCTTCTTTCCAAATATCAATACTCTATTATAGGGAGATATTCATAATAACAAATTATCACCAAATTCCAACTCTAGTTCTTTTATTTTATTTCCAGTATAACTTTTTTTTCTACTCCGAGCTGATCTTATATGTTGTTGAATAGATCTGAGCTTTTCTACCATTTCATCAACAGGATCTGGTTCTAATAGCATTCTTTCCCAAAATTTATACTATCAAGTTGGAGTTCTTCACTTTTTACCATAGAGGGAATTATAGGGAGCCATATGAATACTGGAGTGAAAGTTATTATTATATAAAAATTCCACCAATGATAGGTGTTGATCCCAACCACCATTGAAAAACAAAGAGAAAACTCAAAACATATATTACAGAGTTTGAATTGTCCCCTCAGACTGACCGTCTATTTGAGGATGATAAGTAATAATGAGAGTTAACTTTGTATCTAGAGCATGCTGAAATGTTCTCTAGAACTTTGAGGAAAACATCGAATCCTGATTGGATTTAATGGAAAGTTGTACTACAAGAAATATTACCACTTCTTTTATATATATCCTAGCAATATGATCAAAATATAAATCCTGTCTAGTAGAAATGAAGTGTGATGACTTCATACGATGATCATCTATAACCCATATAGCATTATGGACTTTAGATTTTTTGGGAAGTCTGATAACAATGTCTATAGTGATGTTTTACCATTTCTAATTCAGTATGGGTATTGGTTGTAACATACCCTTAGACTTTTGTCTCTCCAGCATAACATGCTGAAAAACCAAGTGCCGAGAGATATATTAGAAGACATCTATTTTTATGCCATCCCACTAGAAGTTCTCATTTAGGTCCATATACATCTTTGTGCATCTAGGGTAAATAGATAATTAAGAACTATGAGCCACATCTAATAGCACCTTCTTTAATTCTGGTACGGGAGGAATAGAAAACCAGTTTCTAAACCTTATTATTTCATCACAATCAATGTTTCATTTAGGAAATTTTCTCACCTTCTTTTGTAACTTTACATCTTTCTTCGGCCCATCCTTAATAATCATTTGTATTGATGGTTTAACATTAATTTGATAAAGAAAATATTTCTCTGATTCCATTAAAATTTTTAGATCCATCCTTTTCAAGTCCATAAATATGGTATATTTTGTGATCCTCATCATGGATAACCTAACATGGTCTTTTCTACTCCAATCATCCACAACCGTTTTCGGTTTCACAGGGTGGTAATATATCGATCAGTTATAATCTTTAATCAAATCAAACTATCTTCTTTGGTTTATATTCAACAATGTTTGTGTGAAAACATACTTTAAACATTTATGATATGTATAAATATCACACCTTTCACCATAAATATAATGCCTTCATATCTATAATGAAAATGCTATCACAGCTAACTCCAAATCATGAGTTGGGTAATTTTGCTCATGATTTTTCTACTGTGTTGAGGCATAATCTATAAACATATCATTTTACATGAGAACACATCCCTACACCTTCTTGGATGCATCTCTATAGATCACAAACGTTTCACTAATACAAGTAAGTGTGAGAACATGTACATTAGCTAACCTTCTTTTTTGGTCTCTTTAAATTCTCTACACATTCCTTTATCCAAAAAAACATAAATCCTTTCAGAGTAAACTTGGTGAGTGGATTTAATAATCGAGAAAATATTTCAAAAAAACATTGATAACAAACAACCAAACTAATAAAACATCAGATCTCAGTTACCATTTTTGGCCTTGAACATCTTTCAGTAACATCTATTTTTCTAGATCCATAGATATCTCCTCTCTCAGGATTATGTGACAAAAAATGAAACTTTTTGAATACAAAATTCACACTTGGTAAATTTGGCATACAATTTCTTCTTTATCAGGGTCTTCGGTAAAATTCTTAAGTGATCTTAATGTTATTCATTGATCTTTCAATAGACCAGAAAATCATATGTAAACACTACAAAAAATGATTAAGAGACTCTCTAATAAATCTGTTCATTAGATCCATGAAGATAGTGGGGGGAATTAGTAAGGCCAAATGGAATCACAATAAATTTTGAGTGTTCAAAACTTTTACCGAATCATGTCTTTGGTATATCAACCTTTTTGACTCTTAATTCCTTACATCCTGAATGAAGATGAATCTTGGAAAATTATGGAGCACCACATAGTTGGACAAATAAGTCATTAAAGCATGAAAAATGATATTTTTTCTTGATATTGATCTCGTTAAGTTCTTGATAATCAATGGAGAGTCTCGTTAATTAATATTTCTTCTTAACAAACAAAACATGTGCTCCCAAAGGCGACACACATGGGATTATGAATCCATTATAAATATTATGTTGGAATTGTTTCTGTAATTACAAAAACTCAATTGGGACCGTTATATTTGGTATCTTTGAAATAGGCATAGCACCCAATATGAGTTCTATTGAAAACTCAACATCACAATTTGGTGGAGGACCTAGAAATTCCTCAATAAATTCATCATAAAACTCTCATACAACGTGTGTAATATTAATCATCATTTTCTCCATAACCATTTGAGATAAATAACCTTCATTTATAGGAATAAAGACCCATAAGATGGAATAAATTTCTATTAGAAGGTTATATTCATTATTGCATCGATAAGTGATCATAGATTGATCTGGAATATGAAATGTGACTTCCCTTACTTGGTAATTTATATAAGCTCCATATAGGGAAATATAATACATGCCGAGAATCGCATCAAATTCCATTTTAGAAAGGATCACAAGATTTTCAGGAAGCAGTTTACCACAAACATCAACCAGAGAAGAATTATAAGCTTTTGATGCACCCATTGTTCCATAAGGAGTTGCCACAGCTTACTCAACATATAATCATTGAGGTAATATGTCGATACCCATATAAAAGTTTTCAGAAATAAAATTTTTGGTAGATCCAAAATGAAATAAACCATTTTCATCTTTAGAGTGGATGGTAAGTGTACCTTTCACCACATCATTATCACACACAACATCACAGAAAGTGATTTCATGTGACTTTCCTTTGTCTTTGGCCTTAAGAGTTTGTTGACATCGATAATCATCAATAACCCTTAGATTAGGGCATTGATTATCAAAATGTCCCATTTATTTTCACTTATAGTATTGAAGTGTATGAGGTGAATTATGTGTAGCCTTTTATTTGTTCACATCATTAGGAATATTTGTGCCATCACTTCAGCATTCAACAACCCGATGAAATTCTTTTCCACACTTAAAACATTAAATAGTAACTTTAAGACAATTCCATCCATGTTTCTTTCCATAGTTTGAGAATAAGGGAAAACACATCTTCTTTTCAGTGTGGTCTTTATATTTTCCATTGAATTCAATTTTTCTATTCTTATCAATCCTATATGACTAATGGGTTACTTCAATATCCATCTCAACCTTGAGAGAACTTTAAAAACTTTTCCTCACATCTATTGAAGTCGCTTATGGTTAATGTCCATTAGAGACTTGGTTTTAAGCTAGTAAATTATCGATAAATTTTAATATCAGTTTGGATAATAATTCTAGAAGCGTACCTTACAAGTCTTTTAAAAAGTTTTTTATAGGTACAAAAAAATTCATAATACTTTTTCTTATGTACAAGGAACTCCTTATCAAAATTTTTTCGATGAATATGATGAAATTACTTATTGAAAAATAAGTTCTTGAACTTGAACCATTTCATGGGATCTATTTCATCTCTTTTCCTCATATTATTGATAATATTACACTAACGTAATTATTTTATTTTCCAAACACATTCAAGGGGAAAGTGAAAAACCTCAAAAATTACCAGTTTCAACACCAAAAGAAACAATAGATTTGTTAAAGAACAACTTGAGTTGATTGGAACCAATCTCCATAAACATTATCCAGGCAATGGAATTTACCTGAGTGTCCAGATAGGTCTTCAAGAAGTGTTTATACTGATTCACCATGTTATCCCAAGATTGTCTGAATTCCTCCTTACTAATCTTGCCCTTGTTGAGGTCTCTATGAAGAATACAACCCTGCTTATCAATCCACTATGCTTTCTCCTTTGTGATGATCACATGAATCGATTTTCTCAACTTCTTTGATTCCATTGTTTCTATATTTTCCTCCACCATTTCTTCATCCTAGTGTAAAAGGAGATCCATGTGTTCTAGTACCGAGGCTATCTGTTGCTGAAAGTCTTCCTTCGATCCTGACTCGTGCTGTTGCCCCGTGGCCCCTATTCAAGGTAAAGCAGGCTCGCATCCTGCACTTGTATAAGCCTTCGGGGGCATCTTAACCTTGCATACAGATCTCGTAACAGGAGGAATAGGCAGGGAGGAGTAATCCTTCTTGTGTCGCGCCCTCTGATTTTTCATAAGATCACACTATTTATCAGCTTCACCTTCAAAATGATAGACCGCTAAGATGACTTTATCATGTTCAGAACATTATAGAGATGAAAATATATTTTTAGTGGAAAAAACCCATTGTTCAGAATTATATTAGTACAATATATATCATATTTATTAATTCAATTCATGTATATAATCATGTTTTAATGAAGATCATGTAAAATGAATCACATCGTATCGTGGAGGCGGTGGGCCGTACATACGCACAAGCGATGCTATCATTCCCAAAATTGTTGAATGGTATTGAAGTGGATGGTGTATAATATTTTATAATTATTAAAAAGTTATAATAATAATACATAGTTATTATTTAAATCATTATACCTATCCAAGTACGGTGGTGGTGAAAAACAAGTTACACTACAACGTGGAGACAATAGGCCATACGTACCCACGTGCGGTGATTTCATTTTCCATAGGATAGATAGAAGGTGAAATATGGTTGTTTCATATTTATAATAATATATCAGTATATTATTGATACTTATGTTATTAATTTATAATTAAAAAAATAATGAGGATGAAGTAGAAGAAGAAAGAAGTTTTACAGAATCAGTAGAAGCGATCACCTCTTCCTCAACCTGCTTCCTCTAAATATCTTCATAGAGAACAAGAGTTGGTCATTAAAGATGAAAAAAACCTATAAAATGAAAATATGGAAGTTTATAAGGAAACGTGGTATGGTATGCTCGAGCTTGAATTCTAAAAATGAAGTGAAGAGTTGAGGGAGGAGGTGTCGTTTTATAATTTAGGGGAGAGACACTTTTGGAAACTCCATAAATAATAATTTATAATAAAATCCAACCCTACTAATTAACCTAAAAAATGTCCCAATATCAAATATGCGATGAGATATGATTTTAATATCATCAACTAATCAATTTTTGACAAGTTATTTTGTCAATTTAAACCATATATTTTTAATTGACACTCAGTTATTCTATTTGATTTTAATTGTTGTAATAACATTCTAAATATTTAGTTGTTATAAATAATTATTTATATGGTTTTAGTTTACTATAAATGGACATATAATGACATTTTATACCTTATGATAATCAATTTTTAATTGTTAAATATTTTTATGATTTTTAAATAATTAAACAAAATGTTATTTTTATAAAATATCAATAGTGTTAATTTTGACACTATTCATTTAGATGACTTTAAATAAAATTCAAACAGAAGATAAACTGAATTTTTTTTTTAATAAACTCATAACATGTAATAGTCACCTATAAATTTCTTGGATCACTTTAATTAGTTTATATGATACTTATTTTAATATTTTTTAAACCATTATTTTGATATTACTTAGTAAAATAATTTCTACATCATTATTGTGTCATCATTAATGGTAATTATTTAATCTCTAAAAATTATAAATAAATTTCTATAATGTAGGTAAATATTTTATATTTAAAGATACAATATATAGTTGATATTATCTTTTAGTAATACAAATATTAAAATTAATGTACTTGAAAAAGTGAGATTGTGACATTTTTCCACATTCATTACTTTTTATTACATTCATGACATATTTATAGTTATCTTGAAATCAAGTGATTAAATTTAGTAACATAGATGATAAGGGTCGAATATATTCATCTAATAGGATTTTTATAGGTGTTGAGGTAATTTTAGACTACTATATTTACCTTTAATTACCCAATTTACCTTTAACTATGGTAATAAAATAATTACCAAAGTTATTATTCATAATGACCTAAAATAAAATAACCCAATTAAATTAATTTGGAATTACTAATTAATAATATGGAATCAATTTATAAAAATTCAAAACACATAATTTACAGTAATTTATTTAAAATTAATCTCATTTTTTATATGAAAAAAATGATGTTTAGAAGATAAAATATTGCAAAAGATTGAAATGTTTTTACATCTGAATTTAACATAAAATTAATTCAAAGGAACTACAATATATTTAATGGTAAAAATATATTCTATTTATAATTTTAAAATATTCAATAATATAATTCAACAATATAAATTATTTCAATGAGAAAAAGTTATTTAAAATTAAAATTTAGCATATTTTACTATTCATCAAAATATGAAATTTATCAGAAAAATATGAGAAGTTCATCCTATGTAAATTTTTATATCCCCATTCAGAACTAAATGTTTATGTTGTGATATAAAAACTATTAATATAACCAAATTGTAATTTAAAAGGTGTTATCTATTCAAAGGTGTAAAGTTAATCTTTTAAAAAATTGGTTTTATACATCAAATAGTGTTTTATTCATACTATATGACTAAAATATCCATTGGTTGAATATAAAATATATTTTATTATGTATATAACATATATATATCACATCACTTTCATTACCCAATGTAATTCACTCAAAAATACAAATATCTAATTGATTTATATTTTTCATAAATAATTGATAGCCAATGAATTCACAATGTATTTTCATAAGTTAGTTATCATTATTCCTGCTAACCTAATGATCAGGATATGATGATAATTTTTTAATAAGGGCGTCTGGAAGTTTGTTTAAACTCATGATTGTGTGAAAATAAAGAAACTGAAGAATAAAAATTATTTAAAAAAATATTTCCTAAAAACATCCGGGTGTTACATTCAAACCCCCTTATACATAATTTCACTCTCAAAATTCATCACATGAAAAAAACAAATAAGGATATATCTCCCTCATCATATCCACGCGTTTCCACATAGATTCCTCAAATTGGCAGTTCCTCCATAAAACATTAACCAAGAAAGCGATGTTCTTTCATGGTATTTTTTTCACTGTGATCTGAAATCTCTATCTGTTGTTATTCATAAGAAAGATCTTTCTCCATTGGTAAGAATTCTGATCTTAGTACATGTGAAGGATCTGGTATGTACTTTATCAGGAGAGATATATGGAACACATCATGAACATGAGAGTGATTCAGTTAAATCACCAATCAATAATCTACCTTCACAACATGATCCAGAATTTCAAGAGGACTGATATACCTCGAGCTTAGCTTTTCATTCATTCCAAATCTCATCACTCTATTCTGGAGAGATATTCGTAAAAACTCCGTATCACCTACTTTAATCTCTCGGTCTTTTCATAAATTATCAACATAACAATTTTTTTGGACTCTTAGCGTCTCTTATGTGTTATTGAATAGATCTGGCCTATTTTGCCATTTCATCTACAAGATCAGGTCCTAATAGGTTTTTCCCCAACTTAATATCAGCAAGTTGGATTTATGTACTTTTTCGCATATAGGGCTTCATAAGGAGACATATGAATAGTATAGTGAAAGATATTATTGTAATAATATTCCACCAATGGTAGGTGTTCATTCCAACCACCTTTGAAATCTATAGAGAATTCTCTCAACAAGTTTTCAAGAGTTTAAATTGTCCCCTTAGATTGACTATCTATTTGGGGATGATAAGAAGTGCTGAAACATAACTCTTTATACAGAGCATGCTGAAGACTTTTCCAGAACATTGAGGTAAACCTCGGATCTCGATCGGAGTTAGTGGAAGGTGGTACTCCATGAAATCTTACCACTTCCTTTACATATATCCCGACAATCTTATCAAGAGAGAAATCATCTCTAATAGTAATGGGAGACATATTTGGTGACATATCTTTTCTTACCATCCCACCCGAAGTACTATTTTAGGTCCCTGTACATATTTTTTCTTCTAGGGTGAATAGAGAATGAAGAACTACGAGACACATCTAATTGCTCCTTCTTTAATTTTGGTATGTGAATAATGAAAATCTGGTTCCTAAACCTTATTATTTCATCACAATAAAGGTTGAATTTAGGAACATTTCACACTTCTTTTTTAGCTCTACATATTTATTTTGTGCTTCCTTAATCTTCACTTGTATTGATGGTTGAACATTCACTTGATAAATATATGATTTATACCCTTCCATTAAAATTTCCAGATCTATCCTTTACAAGTGCATAAATATTGGCTCTTCCATGAACCTCATCATTGATAATCTAGCATGGTCCTTTTGACTCAAAGCATCTTCCACCTTGTTAGATTTCCCTGGGTGGTAATGGATTGAGAAGTCATAATCATTAATCAACTCCATCCATCTTCTTTGGCACATATTTAGATACTTTTACGTTAAAATAAACTATAAACATTTATGATCTGTTTAGAAACACATATTTTTCAACAAAGATAATTCCTCTTTATATTTAATGAAATTATTACTGCAACTAACTCCAAATAATGAGTTGGTTAATTTTTCTAAGGAATTTTCAACTTTTGTTAGGCATAAGCTATCCCCATATCAGTTTTCAAGAGAACACATTCTGGAACCTTCTTGGAAGCATCATTATAGATCAAAATCATTTCTCCACTACAAGGCAGTGTGAGCATAGGTTCATTAACTAACCTTATTTTTATCTCATTGAAGTTTTATTCATGTTCCTCTGTCCAAATGAAAATAACTACATTATGATTCAATTTGATGAGTGGATTAGATAGGTGTAAAATATATATAAAAAAACATCGATAATATCCAACCAAACCAAGAAAACATCATATTCATTTACCGTTGTTGGTCTCGACCATATTTCAATAACCTCTATTTTTCTGGATCCATAGATATCCCCACTCTTGAGATTATGTAACCCAAACATGAATCTTTATGAATCTAAAATTCACACTTGGTAAATTTAGAATAAAGCTTCTGCTTTCTCAGGGTCTTTAGTACAATTCTCAAGTGATCTTCATGTTATTCATTTCTCATTAAATAGAAAATAATATTGTCAATAAATACTAAAAAAAACTGATCAAGATATCATCTAAAGACTCTATTCATTAGATCAATGAATATATCAGGGGAATTAGTAAGACCAAAATTCATTACTAAAAATTCCTAGTGCCCATGCCTTGTACATAATGTCGTCTTCGGTATATCCTTCTTATTGACCCTTAATTGATGAGATCCGAAACAAAGATAAATCCTAGAGAAGTATTGTGCTCCACATAGTTGGTCAAATAAGTCCTCAATATATGGAAGATGATATTTTTTTTGATAGTGATCTTTTTAAAGTTCTCAATAATCAATGTAGAGTCTCATTGATCCATATTTCATCTTAATAAATAGAATAAGATCTCCCAATGATTATGTACTAGGGAGTTTTAACCCCTTATCAACATTTTCTTGGCATTTCTTCTTCAATTCCAACAAATAATTTTGGGACATTATATAAGGTGTCTTTGAAACAGGCATAGCGCCTGGTATGAGTTGTATTGATAACAAAACCTAACAATTTTGTGAAAGACCTAAAAATTAATTTGTAAATACATCATAAAACTTTTATAAAATGGGTGTATTCTTAATTCTGTGTTTGTCCCCAAGCATTTTAGATAAAGAACCTTCATTTATAGGAATCAAAACCCATATGATGGAAGAAATTTATAATGGAAGATTATATTCATCCTTTCATCGATAGATGATCATAGATTGATCTTGAATATGAAATTTGACTTCCCTTACTTGGAAGTTGATTTGATTTCCATATAGAAGAAGCCAATAAATTCCACGAGTCACATCAAATTCCACTATAAGAAGGATCACAAGATTGGAAGGAATCACTTTCCCATAAATTTCAATTGAAGAAGAATTATAAACTTTTGATGCGACCATTGTGCCATTAGGAGTTATCATAGTTGGCTCAACATCGAATTGTTGAGGTTATATGATGATACCCCTAGAAAATTATTCCTAAAAAATAGTGCATGGATCCAAAATCAAATAAAACATTTCCTACTTTAGAGTGGATAGTAATTGTACCTTTCACCACTTCATTATTATACTCTATGTTGCCGATAGTGATTGCATGTGAATTTACTTTGTCTTTAGAATTATGAGTTTTTTGACATCAATAATCATCAATAACCCTTGGATTAGAGAAATGATTTTCATAATTCCCCATTTCCATTAACTTCTAGCATTGAAGTGTTGGAGGTACATTTTTTGTATACTTTTCTCTGTCCGCATCATTAGACAAATTTCCCCATCACTTCGGCATTAAACTACCCAACGACCTTTTTTTCCTCACTTAAAACATTACATAGTCCCTTGAAGTTAATTCCCTACATGTTTCTTTCCACACTTTGATAATAAGGGAAAGCTCATCTTCCTTTCAGTGTGGTCTTTAGATTTTCCTTTGAATTCTATTTTTCATTTATTTAAATTTAAATAAAATCCATCCAGAAGATAAATTTGAACCAAATATTTAATACACTCTTAACATATCATAGTCACCTATAAAATTGTGGATCCCGTTATTTATTTCAAATTATATTTCTTTTAATATTTTGAATTAATTTTTTTGATATTTTTATTAACAAAATAATTTATACATCACATTTATGTCATCCTTAATGGAAATTATTTAATATGTAAATATTATAAATAAATTTCTTTGATGTAGGAAATTCTTTTAGTTATTAATGTACTATCTATAGTCTATATTATATCTTATTTATCCATATATTAAATTTAATTTTCTTATAAAAAATTAGATTGTGACATTTTGTCACATTCATTAGTTTTTATTATATTCATGTCATATTCATAGGTTAGTGGCCATCATGTGATTCCATTTATAAACATAGATGATAAGGGTTGAATTTAGTCATGCAATAGAATTTTTACGATTGTTAAGAAAATTTTATACTATTATTTTTATGTTTAATTATCCGATTTACCTTTAACCATGATAATAAAATAATTACCAAAGTTACTATTCATAATGCCGAAAAATAAAAGTATCCAATTTACATAATTTGGATGTACTGATTCCAAATATAGAATCCATTTTTCAAAATTCAAAACCGTAGGATCAAAATAATGATGTAGATGCTCAATTTACATGAGGGGGGGGGGTGAATTGTATACTTTAAAAATTCCTTTGGAACCTTTAAAGTTAGTAACGATTAACTATGTTTTCCTTAAGCAAAGGAAAGGGCTAAGTTTAACAAAGTTAAACTAAGCAAATTCACAACACCTCTTACACCGACTCCAATCTTGGAAAGATATTTCAAAAGTAGGTTCCGGAAATATGGTTCCGGAAATTGAAACTTAACAAAAGTTACAATATGAGATTCTTCCTTAAAGCGTATAGAATCTAAATGAATCAGAGTATAATTAAGGAAGTATAAGAAAGTTATACTTTCCTTATAAAATGCAGCGGAAATTAAACAAGTAGTTAAACTACAAGTAACAAGATAATAGTCTTTTAACCCAAAGAGAAGGGTATCCAACAACCTTGGATAAAGGTCCCTTGATTTATACTTTCAAGCAAGTCTGTCTTACCCACACCAGGGTAAGCCCTCGATACGAAGATCAGAGTCTCTGTCTTGCTATCCCCGCAAGCCCTCAACTTCAAGGTAGTTGGCACCCTCTTTCTTCCTCAACAAGGAAGTCCTCGAACTTCAAGGTAGTTGACACCTCTATCTTCCTATCCCCGGAAGCCCTCGAATGTAGTCACCAACATTCGGAGTTGCACGAAGCTTTGAGAGTTAATAAGAGCCTCTCTCTCTAGAAATCACTTCAACAGCATGTAGGCACAAAACCAAGTTGTTCATATGTCATCAGTATCGAGCTCTTTCAAATGAGCTCCTATTTATAGGTAAGGTCGGCTCCTTCTCCAACGGTCATATTTTCCTTAAAGATCGGAGGGACCTGTACAAGTGTCACTTAGACAACGGTTAGTTTATAACAAAATAGACGACATCGTTTTATAACAAGTGAAATAGAAGGTACGACATCGTTTTAATTTTAACTCAAAAGATCGGAATGAATGCTTCAGAGTGAAGATTCGGAGTGTAATGGAAATAATAAATAGTAGATAGATTATAGAAATGTAATAAGAATAAAAGTTCGTAGTCTAACCAAAATATTTTTCGGAGTCTGAATTAATTGAGAGTGTATAAAACAAAGATAATCATATTCTGTTTGATAGAAGAATTCAGAATGATAATTCTGAATTAGCATTCATCATTATAATTCGTAATGAGAATTCGTCATCATAATTCATAATGAGAATTCGTCATTAGAATTCGTAATGAGAATTCATCATAAGAATTCGTAATGAGAATTCATCATCAGAATTCGTAATGAGAATTCATCATCAGAATTCGTAATGAGAATTCATCATAAGAATTCGTAATGAGAATTCATCATTAGAATTCGTAATGAGAATTCGTCATCAGAATTCCTAATGAGAATTCATCATTAGTATTCGTAATGAGAATTCGTCATTATAATTCGTAATGAGAATTCATCATTAGTATTCGTAATGAGAATTCGTCATTAGAATTCGTAATGAGAATTCGTCATAGAACTTCATAAGAATTCGTTATCCTGAATCTGGAGTAGAACTCAATCAGAGTTCGTATCCGGAATTCGGAATGAAATTTTATCACAGTTCTCATTCTGGATTTCGGAGTGAAACTTTATTACAGTTCTTGTCCAGAATTCGGATCCAAAAACAGAATACTTCATATCAAAGTTTCAAGTAATTTCGAGAAGATAAAAGTGAATCCGAATATCATAGTTAAGAAAAATATGGATGAAAATAAGATAAGGATAATTTTTCTTATAAAAGAGATTTTCCTTAAGAAAGCAATTTTCCTTATAAAAGCAATTTTCCTTATAAAAGCAATTTTCCTTAAGAAAGCAATTTTCCTTATAAGAGCAATTTTCCATAAGAAAGAAATTTTCCTAAAATTAAGGTGTTTGTGATTTTCAAAATAAGAAGGAATGGAAAAGTCATAAGGAAAACCTTATTGACTCAACAATCTCCCCCTTTTTGGAAAGCACAAAACATCCTTACGAAAAATAAATTCTAGGAAAAAATAAAAACAATAAAGCTTATCTCCTTTTTCTTTAAGGATATTGATGAATACGACTAACTCCCCCTTAGGCCTTGAAACTCTAAGGATCGTATTCAGATTTCCGGAGTGACATTTCGTTATGAATAAGAAAGTCTTCTTAAATGAAAAACTACCCCTTAAAAAAACTCTTATAAGAATTCTTTTTCCTTAGGGATATTTTCCTTCTCCCCTTTTGATAAACTCTTATTAGAGTTCTTCTTTTTCTTAAAGATCTTTTCCTTCTCCCCCTTTGTGATTTTCAAAAAGAAATTGAGGGAATGGAAAGAAAACAACAAGGTACCTGAAACATTAGTAGAAAAAAGAATGACAGGCATAAATTTCACTAAGTTTGAAATTCCAGGAACAAAGAAAATTAGATACAAAAAAGATCGGATTTAGTTATTTTGGATATTTTTCCTTCGACATGAGCCCCTTAAGAATAGTCTTGATCTTTTTCAGGTCTTTATGATCTTCTTCATCTTGCATCTCTAAGACCACTATTCTTGCACTTTGAGCTTCAATTCTTTCTTCCTGGGCTTGAAGTTTTTCTTCCTAGGCTTTGATCTTTTCTTCCTGAGCCTTCATCTTCTCTTCAAACTCAATCCGATGATCTCTTTCAAATTTCCAGTTCTGAGAAACAAAATTTAACTTCCCATTCAGATCTCTGACTTGTTGAATCCAGAAGTTCTTTTCATCTGTCAGCTTTTCTTCAAAGGATGAAGTTAGGTCATTTATCTTCCTGTCCTCAGTCTCGAAGGCATCTTTAACATTATCTTGAAACTCATCGAATAACCTCATCTCTTTAACAGTGTTTTTCGACCAGTTTGTCATCTTCTTGCAAGATTTTCTATGAGCTTCGTAACCAACAAAGAAGGTTTTGAACTGAGCCTCAATCTCAACACACTTGTCCATGACCATAGAGACGGAGTCAGTTTTCTGATTCAATGCATGTTGGAGCATCTGACACCTTGAGTCAATACTTGAGAAGGTCGGAATGGATCCCACCAACTTCTTTAAAGACTGGACAACAAAGTCATGCCCCACAGATGATGAATCCGAATCTGAAACTTTGCTTGGAAAATTTTCTTCTTCAATAAGGTCATGCTTTCTTTTCGAAGAAGTACCAAATTCCTTCCTCTTTCTCACTTCTGAGCTCGGAGTATCAGCAAGAATTGTCTTTCCCTTGACTTTTTCCGGAATTGAATCATGTTCTGGAGTTCTCTTCTCACTATCAGAAACTTGAACAACATTATCTTCCTCATCAGCAACTTCCTGAACAAGAACCCCTACGTTTTACTTCTGAGCAACATCAAGTAAAAGATGTTCTTCTTCTCCATGATAAATAACTACTTCTTCTCCTTTCTCTTCTTCCATTGCTGGAGTAACTAGCTTCGAAGATTCAGCTTCTAAAGTTCGGAGTAATAAATGTTCCGAAGGTGTCCCCTTGTAATCATCTACTTGTTTCAGCACATCTCCGGTTTCACCACTTCCTTCAGAACCATATTCTTCTTGTTCCACTTGCTCAACTTGCTCTACTTCCACACTATTCTTAGCAACAACTTCTTCCGGAGCAACGAAATTTCTTCCTGGAGTCTCAGGTAGAGATTCCAAGGAGAAAGATCTCGGAACATGAATAGTTGCTGAAACCATCTCATTGAATTTCAACAAAGTATGAGCAACCTCAGCCTCATACATCTTCTTCTTGAGCTTCTTTTCCTTTACTTGTTTTTCAAGCATATCAGCAGTTCTCTCCTTCAAGGCCTTAGCCTCCGCAGGGTCCAATCCGAACTGCGGATCCCCTTATTTCCTTTTCTCTTTATCTGCTGTCCACTTCGCAACAAATTCATCAGGATAGGCTTTCTTCTTCTTTGGTTTTGGAGGTGCGGAATGGACTTCCTTAGTCTTAGGATTCTCTGCTTCTACTTCCACTTCTTTCAGCTTTCTCTTCCTTACTGTCTTAGAGGATTCTGGATCAGCATCTTTCGGAACTTCTTCTCCTTGAGCAGGTAAATCAATAAACTGTCCAGACTCTTTGTCAAAAGCTACGAGCATTCTCTTAAGAGTACCATCGCTCACCAGCATAATCTTGCAAACCATTGGCTTAGATTTCCAAGCCTCCTTGAACGACTCTAGGCACCGAACTATCAACTTCGAGAGGATTGCTGGATACATGATAATATGAGCTCTCAGATTTCCTTTCTTCAAATTTTCAAGAGTGATAAGAATGTGCTTCATCAAGTTAAACTTCCTCATATTTATCAGAAAATCTAGGATGTAGATCTCACTCTTCTTCAAGTTGTCTTTATCACCTTTCCTTGGTACGATAAGACCTTGCACCCACAACTCTAGAATCCAGAAATTTGTGGATAAACTTGCAATCTTCGGAGCCTTGTCATCAGCAAGTCCGAGAGTTTCTAACGCTTTTTCCTTGTCGAAGCTACCTTTAAAATCCGGCAATACATGAGAAACAAACACAGCTTCACCTTCATTCTTTAGGCCTACCAAGGTGGCTGCCTTAGCATATGAAAGTTTATAAGTCTTCCCATAAGACTTAAAAGACAATTCGTCCTTACCATCTTTCTGAAGAAAAGAAACTGTCTCATAGAATTCAACAAGTAAATCTGAATACACTTCATCTTGGTTCCCGGGTTTTGACACCGCAACATCTTCCCAACCATTAAGCTTGATATTCTTAGAAATAAGAGAATCATACTTGTTGAAGAAATCCGGATGAACCAGCCTCTCTCTATAAACTAACCACTTCGAGATCGGCTTAGATGAAGACATATCTTGAGAAGCTACTTCCACAGACATTCGGATTTGAAAACCTTTGAGAAGATCGGAACAGAGAAAACTGAAGTTCGGAACGGCCTTAAAATAGAGAGGCAGAGATTCGAGACGTGAGAGCTTGAGAACCGATGTGGGACGAGTATTCGAGTCCCCTTTATATAGGCAATGAGATGACGGTTCAACTTCCTCGGTTGATCTAACGGTTGTGAGAAACTGAGATCAGATCTGACGGTTGAAAACTTGAATCCGATCTTTTTGAGGTTTTTATTAAAACAAGGAATTAAGAAAACTATAATCCGAAATCATAATACAAGAAAATGCCAGCAAGTAAAATATGACTACGAAAACTTGGGTAAGTTAATCATACCTTTCGGATTAACTTAGGAGGATTATTCGTTATGGGTAATATAAAGATGATTACGGAAAAAGATCTTTATTACGAGAAGACATATTTCGCAAATACTTTACTACGGAAAATATGCTTGGTATGAAAAACTTATTACAGAACACTTATTACGGAAAACTCAGTACGAAAAACAAAACTTAAAAAAAACATAAAAAGAATTTGAAAACGGGAAAAGAAAAAAAAACATATTATGGAAGATTCGGTACGAAAATCTCGTTATGAAATATCAGTATGAATTTTTCCATTCCGGAAATTTTCAACATGAATACTTCCATTCCAGAAGTGTTCTGTATGAAAATGTCCATTCTGGAAAATTGTAGTTCCAGAGATTCCATTCCGGAATTCTTCGTTCCGAAAAGTTTGAAAATAAACTTTGAAAAACTTTGTTAAACTAACAATCAAATGTACTCCCCCTATGAAAAGGAGTTTATTACTGTAAGGAGACTTTTTCAATAGAAAGTTAATTAAGAAATATTACCTTACGGTTATCATTCCTAACTTCTGTTTAATGTATACAAATCTATCAGAAGGCAACGATTTTGTGAAAATATCAGCAAGTTGATCTTGCGTTCCGATAAACTGAAGAATAATATTTCCTTTCAGTGTGTGATCCCTAAGAAAGTGATGCCTAATATCTATGTGTTTTGCACGAGAGTGATGTGCAGGGTTCTTACTATGGGCAATGGCACTTGTGTTATCACACAGAATTTGAGTTTTGGTAAAACTAAATCCATAGTCTGTGAGTGTGTGTTGCATCCACAACACTTGAGCACAACAACTTCCAGCTGCTACATATTCAGCTTCAGCAGTGGAGAGTGCTACAGAATGTTGCTTCGTGCAGGACCAAGAAACTAAAGAATCTCCTAAGAAATGACAAGTTCCGGATGTACTTTTTCTATCCATTCTACATCCACCAAAGTCAGCATCAGAAAAGCTTTTTAGTACAAAATCATTTCCAGATGTATAAAATAATCCTAGATCCATGGTTCCCTTAAGGTAGCGAAAAATTATTTTTACTACCTTTAAGTGAGATTCCTTAGGATTGGATTGATATCTTGCACATAAGAATACTGAAAACATTAAGTCTGGTCGACTAGCTGTCATGTAAAGTAAACTTCCTATCATACCTCTAAAATATGTTTGATCTACTGGTTTCACAGCTTCATCAAGATCCAAAGAGTTTGAGGTACCAATAGGAGTACTTATACTCTTAGTATTGTCATAACCATACTTTTTAAGAAGATCTTTAATATACTTATGTTGAGATATGTAGGTTCCTTCTAGTTTTTGAGAAATTTGAAAACCAAGGAAAAATGTTAACTCACCCATCATACTCATTTCAAACTCAGATTTCATTAGACTTGCAAAGGAGTCAGTCAAAGATTGCTGAGTTGAACCAAATATGATGTCATCAACATAAATTTTAACAATCACAACATTTTTCTTATCTTTCTTTATAAAAAGAGTTGGATCTGCATTTCCCTTAACATAGTTATTTTGAAGCAAAAATCCAGTGAGTCTATCATACCATGCTCGTGGGGCTTGTTTAAGGCCATACAAAGCTTTGGTAAGTCTAAAAACATGATCAGGATATTTTGTATCTTCAAAACCAGGAGGTTGTTCAACAAAGACTTCCTCTTGAACATAACCGTTAAGAAAAGCACATTTCACATCCATTTGGAAAAGTTTTAAATTAAAGAATTATGCAAAGGCAAGTAGAATATGGATAGATTCAAGTCTAGCTACTGGAGCATAGATTTCTTCATAGTCTATTCCTTCTTGGTGATTATATCCTTTAGCAACAAGTCTAGCTTTATTTCTTACTATGATTCCATTTTCATCACATTTATTTTTGAAAACCCATTTTACTCCAATAATAGAAGTTTCCATAAGTCTTTCAACCAAGGTCCAGACTTTATTCCTTTCGAATTCATTTAGTTCATCTTGCATGGCTTTAATCCAATCATCATCACCTAAATCTTCATCAGTGCCTTTAGGTTCTAATTGGGAATGAAATGCTAGATGATCTACTTCATTTCTTAAGGAACTTCTAGTCCTTACAGGTTGATTTACATCACCAATGATACTATCACTGGGATGATTCTTAAGAAACACCTGATTTGGGTTTTGTAAAACCTGTTCATCAACATAGGGTAGAAAGTCTTCTAGGGTAAATGTTTCAGAAGTATCTTCTTGAATAATTTCTTTATCAGAATGTTCTTCTATCAAAAGTTGATAATCAATTTTTGAAAACACATCCGAAGATGTAGGTTGGGATGGTTTGAAAACAAAATGATCTAACTCATCAAATTTTACATGTACTATTTCTTCAACAGTACAAGTATTTTTGTTAAAAACTCTATAAGCCTTAGAAGTTGTGGAATATCCTAAGAAAATCCCTTCATCAGATTTTGGTGTGAATTTATGTGAGTTATAATTAGTATTCAAAATGAATACTTTGCAACCAAAAACCTTGAAGTGGGATAGTCTAGGTTTTCTACCATTCCATAACTCATAAGGAGTTTTATTAAGAAAAGGTCTAATCAAAACTCGATTTATAGTATAACAAGCAGTACTTATAGCTTTAGCCCAAAAATGTCTAGCAATAGAATATTCACTCAACATGGTTCTAGTTATCTCTTGAAGAATTCTATTTCTTCTTTCATCTACACCATTCTGTTGAGGAGTTCTAGGTGCTGAAAAATTGTGAGTAATACCTTTCTTACTACAAAAAATTTCAAAATCTGAATTTTGAAATTCTCCTCCATGATCAGTATGAATAGTTTTCAATGGAAGGTTTTTCTCATTTTTAACTTGAGCTCTAAAACTTTTGAAGTATGAAAAAACTTCAGACTTCTTTGCTAGAAAATATACCCACGTAAATATAGTGTAATCATCAACTAGAACAAACACATAGTATTTGCCTCCAATACTTCCAGTTTGTGTTGGACCAAAAAGATCCATGTGCACTAACTGTAATGCATTGGTTGTTGAGACTTCACCGATTGACTTAAAACTAGATTTATGTTTCTTTCCATATTGATAAGGATCACAAACTTTAGAAGAATCAAATCTAAGCTCCGGTAGATCCTTAACTAGTTTCTTCTTAGAGAGTTTACATAGGTTCCTAAGATTACAGTGACCTAGTCTTCTATGCCATAACCAGGAGTGATCTTCCATTGAACTTAGGCAAGGTAAATCTTGGCTTCTGAGGTCTTCTATGTTTAAGGTGTAAACATTCTCTTTCCTGTTGGCTGAGAGAATAAATTCTTCCTTGGAATTGTGAACTAAACACTTATCATTCCTAAAATTCACAAGGTAACCTTCATCACATAACTGACTTATGCTAACGAGGTTGTGCTTAAGACCTTTAACAAAAAGAACATTTGAAATCAAGGTTTTACCAAGAAGAATAATATTACCAATACCAACAATCTCTCCCTTAGCATTATCTCCGAAATTTACCTTTCGTCCTTTCGTTTTGATAATCTTTTCAAAAAAGATTTTGTTACCAGTCATGTGCCGGGAACATCCACTATCCATGTACCATGTATTGTTGCTGGTACTCTTTTTATTTTCCTGAAATCAAGAAGAAAATTAGACTTTCAGAATCCAAACTTGTTTGGATCCGAGATTTCCAGATAATAAAATTTTAGGAACCCACATCTTCTTAGAGAAGTGTGCTTTGTGAAATCCTAAATATTGGGTTTTGTTTAAGGAACAATCCTTTGCCCAGTGACCACCACATTGACACTTGGTACAAAATTGGGAACTTTGAGGTACAAAATAATTGTTACTGAAAATCGGTTTTGCATGGGTATTACTAAATCCGGATTTATTTATTAAAGGTCATATTTGAGAATACATTTTATCAAAAATTTTCTTTACCATGGGTAAAGTTTGATAAACACTTCTTTAAGGAAAAAATTTCGGACTTGAGTTTTACAACCAAGTTTTTATCCTCAAAATCATTAGTTTTTGAACTTGAGTTAGGCTCGAAAACATTTTTCTTAGAAATTACTTTTTCTAACTCTTTAGAAAGTTTATTCTTCTCAGAATTTACTTCATCAAGATTTTTTGAAATACTTTCAAAATCAGCATTTTTCTTATTAAGATCTTTAGAAAGATCTGATATCTCTTTTGTAAGAATAGAATTGCTAGAGTTTGCCTTATCAAGTTTCTTATTGAGTTTGGAATTCTCAATCTCAAGAAGTTCAACAAACCTAGAGACGTCTTCATAAGTAGGTAAAGTATTTTTTTTCATCAGAAGAAGATTCTTCATCAGAAGAGTTATAATACTTACTATCATTAGAATTTAAAGAAACATTGGTCAATGATTCAGCATTTCGTACCTTATCCATGAAACAATGATTATCAATAGATAATCTGGATATAAGACCAAGATTCTTCTGTCCTGAAGATTCATAATCAGAAAATTCATCTGAAGAGTCACCACCACTGGCACTCCAGGTGTCATTAGCTTTCAGAACCTTCTTACTTTATCTTTATAAAACCTATTTCTTTTCTGGTCTGAATGCCTTTATTTTCTTTCTTTCTTTTTGAGCATAGGGCAATCTGGTCTAATATGACCAGATCTTTTTCATTCATAACAAGTAACTTCTCCATCTTTCTTATCTTTCCTGTCCTTTTTCTTATACTTGGATTGGAAATTTCTCTGGCCAGCAATCTTGTTCATCCTTCGAGCAAGATTTTCTAGTTCATTTTCTGAGATTTCACTCTCACTAGATTCGGATTGGAAAATAACTTTCTTAGACTTGGATCTAGTTACTCTCTCAGGAGTCTTAGCTTTCATCTGATTTGAAGTTGTATTAAAAGCAACAGTACCATTCCCATTCTTCTTCTTGATGTTGTTAGCATCTCTCTTCATTCTAGTCTCATGTTGTAAAAGAGTTCCAAAAAGATCATCAAGAGATATCTGAGTGACCTTCCTGTTCTCATCTATAGCTGTTCTTTTGGATTCCCACTCATTGGGCATAATATAAATTATTTTATCCACAAGAGCTTCATCATCTAATCCTTTCTCCCCCATAGATTGTAGACTGTTGACTATAGTCATGAATCTCCGTTGAACTTTACAGATAGGTTCTCCATAAGGAAAATTTAAGCCATGATATTCAGCTCTAAGCATAGCTCTTCTAGTCTCAATCACTTTAGAAGTCCCAAAGTGTGTAACCTCTAACTTCTTCTAGATACAGTTAGCTGCTTCACAAGAAGAAATTTGGCTATATATATTTCTAGTCATTGACCGTAGTAGAGTATTGCATACCTTATAATTGAGTTGATATTCTTGCTTTTCCTGGTTAGTGAAAGTTCTAACTTCCTTTTCAGGAATTTTATAATCACCAGTAAGCATAACAATGTTGTCTACTCCAGTGTTGATAAAAAATGTCTTCATTCGATCTCTCCAGTACTCATAGTCATTACCACAGAATATTGGTGGTCTTGTAGGATTTAGATTATCAATCGAACCAACGTTAATTCCTGCCATGCTAGAAACCTTCGATACACAAGCTTGTTAGTAACAAAAGATTTGTAATAACAAGGTCCGGAATGGACATGTTCAGAATGACAAAGTTCGGAACGAGAAAATGAGCAAGAAAGACTTATTCGTAAGTAAGTATTTCAGAGACCTCCTCTGATACCAATTGTAGGATCGAAATAATGATGTAGATGCTCAATTTACAAGAGGGAGGGGGGGTGAATTTTATACTTTTAAAATTCCTTTGGAACCTTTAAAGTTATTTACGATTAACTATGTTTTCCTTAAGAAAAGGAAAGGGCTAAGTTTAACAAAGTTAAACTAAGAAAATTCACAACACCTCTTACACCGAATCCAAACTTGGAAAGAGATTCTGAAAGTCGGTTCCGGAAATATGGTTCTGGAAATTGAAACTTAACAAAAGTTACAATATGATATTCTACCTTAAAGCGTATAGAATCTAAATGAATCAGAGTATAAGTAAGGAAGTATAAGAAAGTTATACTTTCCTTATAAAATGCAGCGGAAATTAAACAAGTAGTTAAACTACAAGTAACAAGATAATAGTCTTTTAACCCAAAGAGAAGGGTATCCAACAACCTTGGATAAAGGTCCCTTGATTTATACTTTCAAGCAAGTCTTTCTTACCCACACTAGGGTATGCCCTCGATACGAAGATCGGAGTCTCTGTCTTGCTATCCCCGCAAGCCCTCAACTTCAAGGTAGTTGGGAACCACTGTCTTCCTCAGCAAGGAAGTCCTCGAACTTCAAGGTAGTCGGCACCTCTGTCTTCCTATCCCCGGAAGCCCTCGAATGTAATCACCAACATTCGGAGTCGCACGAAGCTTTGAGAGTTAATAAGAGCCCCTCTCTCTAGAAATCACTTCAACAGCATGTAGGCACAAAACCAAGTTGTTCATCTGTCATCAGTATCGAGCTCTTTCAAATGAGCTCCTATTTATAGGTAAGGTCGGCTCCTTCTCCAACGGTCATATTTTCCTTAAAGATCGGAGGGACCTGTACACGTGGCACTTAGACAACGGTTAGTTTATAACAAAATAGACGACATCGTTTTATAACAAGTGAAACAGAAGGTATGACATCATTTTAATTTTAACTCAAAAGTTTGGAATGAAAGCTTCAGAGTGAAGATTCGGAGTGTAATGGAAATAATAAATAGTAGATAGATTATAGAAATGTAAGCAGAATAAAAGTTCGTAGTCTAACCAAAATATTTTTTGGAGTCTGAATTAATTCAGAGTGTATAAAACAAAGATAATCATATTCTGTTTGATAGGAGAATTCAGAATGAGAATTCGGAATTAGAATTCATCATTATAATTCATAATGAGAATTCGTCATCAAAATTCGTAATGAGAATTCATCATTAGAATTCGTAATGAGAATTCATCATAAGAATTCGTAATGAGAATTCATCTTCAGAATTCGTAATGAGAATTCTTCATCAGAATTCGTAATGAGAATTCATCATAAGAATTTGTAATGAGAATTCATCATTAGAATTTGTAATGAGAATTCGTCATCAGAATTCGTAATGAGAATTCATCATTAGTATTCGTAATGAGAATTCGTCATTAGAATTCGTAATGAGAATTCATCATTAGTATTCGTAATGAGAATTCGTCATTATAATTCATAATGAGAATTCGTCATCGAACTTCATAAGAATTCGTTATCTTGAATCTGGAGTAGAACTCAATCAGAGTTCGTATCTGGAATTCGGAATGAAATTTTATCACAGTTCTCATTCTGGATTTCGGAGTGAAACTTTATTACAGTTCTTGTCCAGAATTCGGATCCTAAAACAGAATACTTCATATCAAAGTTTCAAGTAATTCCGAGAAGATAAAAGTGAATCTGAATCTCATACTTAAGAAAAATATGGATGAAAATAAGATAAGGATAATTTTTCTTATAAAATCGATTTTCCTTAAGAAAGCAATTTTCCTTATAAAAGCAATTTTCCTTAAGAAAGCAATTTTCCTTATAAGAGCAATTTTCTTTAAGAAAGCAATTTTCCTAAAATTAAGGTGTTTGTGATTTTCAAAATAAGAAGGAATGGAAAAGTCATAAGGAAAACCTTATTGACTCAACAAAAACAAAGAAGTTCTGGTAATTAATTTAAAATTAATCTCATTGTTGAAATGAGAAAATGGGTTTTAAAAGATAAAATATTAAAAAATATCGAAATGTTTTTAAAAATGAATTTAACTTTAAATTAACTCCAATGAAATACATTATATTTAAATTTCAAAATATATTATATTTATACTTTTAAACTATTCAATAATATAATCTAACCATATTAATTATTTTAATAAAAAATGTTATTTTCAATTCAAGATTTTCATATTTTTTACTATTCATTAAAACATGAAAGTTATCAAAAAAATATAAAAAATTCAACCCAAGTAAATTTTTATATCTCAAATCTAAATAACATGTTTATGTTTTTATATAAAAATTATTAATGTGACAAAATATTAATTTAAAATGGGTTCTCTATTCAATGGTGTGAAATTAAACTTTGAAAATAATAGGTTTTTTATACATCAATTATGGATTTATTGGTACCCTATGACTAACATATCCATTGAATGAATTTCCAAAAAACTTATTAAGTATGTAACACATATATATCACATTAATTTCATTACCATAATTAATTCACTCAAAAACAAAATTCTAATTGATTTATATTTTTCATAAATAATTGATATCCAATGAATTCACAATGCATTCTTAAAAGTTAGTTATCATTATTCCCACTAACCTAATAAATTGGATATAATGATAATTTTATAATAATGGCATATATGGGTGTTTTTAAATTCATGATTGCATGAAAATCATGCTACTGAAGAATAAAAATTATTTAATGGAAATATTTCCTAAAAACATCCAGGTGTTACAGTCCGACAACCAGTGTTCAGTTGTAGTTAGGGTTTTCGAAGAAAACATCGAGTTTTAGATCCAAGGGTCTTATATTTTATTCATCCTAGAAATGTAAGACTTTGTTTTCTTTTATATTTTTTGATTTTCTTTTGGTATTTTTTGGTTTTAGATCAATATCTAAGGGTTTCAAATTTTCCTTTGTAGGTTCTGATTTTCTTTATGTTTTTATGCTATAGTTGTTGTGTACTATTTTTTTTGATCCATTGTTTTTCGCACTGTGAATTTGGATATCCCATTATTTCTTTTTTAAATTTTTGTTTTGAATCAATTTGCTTCAATTTCTATATCTATACCCTAGCTTGCTCTGTAATCTTATTTTTTGTTCACTATTTTGAAATCTTAGTGAATCCCCTATGGTTCATAGATAAACCAATTAAATAAATAGTTATACGACAATATAAATAGTGGAGGTTTTGGATATAAAAACCTTAAATGAACACACCAATTGATTTAATAAACCAATTCCCTGTTTGATGATGGTGCAGAGCTGCAAAAAAAGATGTTTTTATGCAATTCATGTAATGGAATTTATTTATTTAAAATTTGTTTTAATATAATGGTGTAAGGGTTTTCCATAAATTTTTTTCCTCAAAATTTTGTTATTCTTTAAGGGAAATCTTATTAAGGGTGATATCATATTTATTTATTTTCAATGGCTCTATATTTTTAAAATTAGTGTGGTGTTGTATTTATTTTACTATGTTGTGATATTCTGCTATGAGGTTAACATATGTTACTCAGAATTGTGTTGTTTTATTGATTTATACAATATCTTTACGGACGTCCCAAAAATCCCAAGGACGAGTCTATGCATATTATATGGCCTCTCTAGAATCTACAGGTTTCTACATCATTTGTTCCAAAAAATAGAATAGAATTAATTAAATTCTATATATTAGTAAATATTTTTAAAAATTCATCATATTAGGTTAATATAAACATTTTAGGCCTATATATAAATTTTATTGAAAATAAAATATTTTTTACTTAAATTAAAAATAAAATATTTTAATCTCGTGTTACTTTCCAAATAATAAAATTATTTAACTATATATACATTTTATTAATATTATTATACATCCCAAAATTTAATATTTTATATTTTATACACAATTACATAGAATAATAATTTTTTATAATTAATATAATTTAAAAAATATTCTTAATATCATTTTATAGTTTCATTAAGAAATATAATGTTTTATATATAATAAATAATATATTTTATATTTAAATAAATTTAAATGTGATAAATAATATGAATATATATATATATAATTATATTCAAATAAATTTAATAATTTATATATAACATATATATATATATATATAATATTTTGGTAGATTAACATTATTTATCTATGTATTGAATGAGGAGTGACCTCCATTATATAGTTTTTGATGGTGGAAGGCATGAACCCTGTTTAGGTATATTGCTTATCTTGGTAAGTGTAAATGAAGTATTTGCCTCCAACAATCTCTTTTTACAATAATATTAAGCACTATATTTTTTTTAAAAATAAAATATATTAAAAAACCATGTTTTATCGAACAAAATATTCTGAAAAAACCCTCAACCAATTATTTTATTAAGGCCCCATGGATGTGCATCACTACAACTGTGTTTTATAATTATACTTTCTCTAACCTCTCTATTTCTGTCCCACCATTCACTCTATCGTTTCTGTAGTTGGGTGGATATATTCTCTGGAAGGATCTGGTGTCATTGGATGAATCGAGTAAATAATTATTTCCAATAGTGTAATTCTCAGAAATGAGAGTCATTTTCCCATTTTAAAGAACATAATGAAGTTCAATTACCTTCCTCATCAACTTCATCTATCCAATATTTATTATTTCATTTGGTTTCATTTACACTCATTCCCTATGTAATTTATTTTTTATACTACTATGAGCATTAGTCATCCCATACATTACTAATAATTATATTATTTCAAGACAAATAGGTGCATGTACGCAAGAGATAGAGGATGTGCATCAAAAAACAAAATGGAATGATAAATAATTAGGTGATGATATGATGAGGATAAAAGTTGTATATAACATTAAAATTTGATTTAATTTAGACGATAACACCATCCAAAATGGATAAATTCTCTTCATCCTCCTCACACATGGATTGATTGTTTGGTGAGATGTATTTTCATTTTTATCACTATTCTTGCTTTACCATTAACATATCCCTATGGTTAATAATATTTAAATAGTAAAATAATTATCCATGAAATTAAATTATTGTTTAATTTTTATGTTTAATTTATTTCTTTTTAGTATTACTCATACAATAATTGTTATCTTGTACAAGTGGATTATTTTGTTTGTGCATACAACATAGATAATAACAATAAAGAAATGCATCAAGAATGTATACAACCATTAGGAAAAGGTGAGTTACTTATACTTATATAATTAAATTTGACATTATTTTATCTAATATTTGTATGTTAATTTCCTTATCATTTTTATATAATACTTTTTTAGTTTTTTTATAGATCTTTTGGGATTTCGTATTATCATTTCAACTCTATAAAATAAGCCACAAAAGTTATAAAATGTTTATTTCTTCCAATGGTTCCATTATTTCTATTTTATTGAGTTTTTTGTCAAATTTACAACCATTCATATTGACTTAATGTTGTTAGCCAAAAAATTTAGCATTGTTAAAAGACTCCTCTCTTCTGAATTTCAACAACGAGAGAAGTTTTTCTTCTAAAAATATTGAGTCAATATATAGTGTTGTAAGTTTGTAATAGAATGAGAATGTATGTGTGGTAAAATTGAAAGTTTGTATTTTTTTGAGACTTTTAAATGTGTAAGATCAAGCCACACATCAGTCTGGAACATGGTGTGATCGGTATGATACTCAATGATTTTTTTTAGTTTAAAATTGAAATTCATTTTGGCAAAAAGTAAAACAAGAATACTCAATAACCAAAAAAACATATTGTGATTATTTTTTTGCTTTAGGGAAATGATCTATAAGTCATTTGAGACATGTATAAATTATCCAAACCTCAATTCAATGTATAGTGTGGACACTGTGACTCAATCTGTCTGTTATTAGTTTAAAATTGACAGTTTAGTTCAAAAAATGTAACTCATTGAAAACGAAACAAATTATCTCAGATTTTTCTGATAATTTAGGAAATATATTCAAAATTACTTTTTAACATGTAGTAATTGATCTCATATCCATCTGATACATGATATGTTCATTATATGATAAAGTGCGTACTTTCAGTTTAAAATTATATTTGAGTAAAAAAACAAGTGACATAATAAAAAACAATAAAACACATTCATATTACTTTTATACATTAAGAAAATGATCTATCAGTCATTTGAGATGTGTAGGAATCAACCATACTTCAATCTGACTTTGGGTTTGATTGGTATGACTCCAAATGTGTCATTATTTTAAAATGACATCAATTTTATTAAAAAGGAAAAATTACCTACTCAAAACATAAAAAACATTTATATTATTTTGATACATTATGTAAATGGTAAATATGTAATTTTTAACATGTAGGAGTCATCCTCACCTAAATTCTGATGCACAGTGTACCCGATATGACTCAATGTTTCCGTTATTATTTTAAAATCGACAGTTTAGGTCAAAAAATGTCAATCCCTAAAAACCACACAAACACACTCATATGTTCTAGATAATTTATTAAATTGATTCATTAGTAAGTATGGATGTGTTGGAATTAATCTCACATAAAATTTATACACGATGTGATCTATATGAATCCGAGTGCATGACCCCAGTTTAAAATGATATTTTAGTAAAAAGTATAAGTGGTGTACTCAAAACTGAGTAAAAACATTTGGATTGCTTTTTTACTTTATGAAAATTATTTTTGAGACAATTGGGATGTGTATGAATTAAATGAACCTCAATCTGACACATGGTTTGACCGATATGTCTCAAATTGCGTCTTTTTATATAAAATTAACATCAATTTTGGTAAAAAGGAAAACTCACAAACTCAATACTGAGCAAACATATTTGGATTGTTTTTATACTTTATAAAAAGGATCTATAAGTCATTTTTAATATGTAGGAATTAGTTGCACTGTAATAGGATACATGATATGTCTAGTATGACTCCACCTGTCTGCTATCAGTTTAAAATCCATATTTTAGTTCAAAAAAGGTCTCTTACGGAAAAATTAGTAAACGTGCTCAGATTATCATTATAATTTATTACAAACATTCATAAGTAATTTTTGACATGTATAAATTATTATCACTTCAAACTAATACAAGATATGACCAGTCTTAGTCAAATTGTTTGTTTCTAGTTTAAAATGACATTTTAGTAAAAAAAATTAAGCAACGTACTTAAGTGGGTGAAATATTTACTATTTAGATAGAGTATTAGAACCCTTAAAGTTGGTGAAATACTGAATTTATTTGATTTCACAAGTATAATATACCAACCATGTACTTACATGGGTGAAATAAAGACTCCCAATTAGGATCCTTGCCCTAATGGATGAAATAATGAATCCACATAGGAATAATGAGGGGAAATCCATGTCTAACCAAATCACCCCCCATTAAGGGAAAGTACATGGAATATCCTAGTGGGTACATGACATGTTACCCGAAGTTTACAACCAACCCATGATCTTCTATTCAATATATCATGTAAATGACTCAATACACAGTGTGCAAGATAAGAGACATTCAATATAGTGCTGATTTTGACACATTTCATGTGTTCGACATCCTGAGTTGAGACCCACCTTAATTACATTAGGTTTAGCTCTTGGATACATAACATATAAGATACTCAGGTTCCTTTGGTGTGTACTCACAGTCCATGAAAAGCAATACTTCTAGGCTCAAATGGTGTGTGGGCTCAGGAACCTAAACATTTTATATTGAAGTTGGTTTATAAACCCTAGAATCACTCCAACGACACACATGACATGTGTTCTTCCAAACTAAAAATTGTGTTGTTGTGTTTTATCTAGAATTTTACCAACATTAACACATCTATTGAAATAGTTCCAACTCCATATATTTCATTTCGAATCGTGTATGAAAATCCCTAAAATTATGTAGACCATGCATGCAATGTAATTGGAGACCATATATTATCCAACATTCACCTAAAAAAAGTTCACCACCACCATTCAAATCGCATTCATGTACCCAACTCATAGAACTTCCATCCTCAATCATTCCTCATATTTTTTTCACCACCAAATATCATCTTATTACCATAATCTCAAATTCTAGGCTGACAATAATGATCCAAATTAAAATTACCAGATTGTATAAAAGATTCAATCTAGGGGTATAGTCGAATCACTAAATAAAATAAAATATTGTTGATGAACAAACATAAAATTGTGTGATAAAGATTAGAAATCACTAATGTGGGTTACAATGATGGAAGCACACAATAATCCATCATCTAAAATCACAATAATCAAATAAAATTAAGATAGAAAAACATCAATGTTCATTTATCTTCTAATCACTAAATTCCCCTAAAATTGTTAATTAATAGGGTGAATAAAATTCACGATCATGGGTTTAACCTTATATTATTAAATCCACATTCATGAATAAATAAAAGAAATATAAATCTAATAATAACAAATCCCTAACTTGATGTATTTTTTTGATGAATTTACCCACTTTAATTGTTATATATTCGTTCATCCTAGCCATTGTAATCCATATAACGTCATTACCGCAAATCAGATGAAGCTCCCAATTCCATCACCAACACCATTGCTAATCACTTTTTTCTACACAACTCCTCTTCAATAGGGATAAAGTCATTACAAATGGATCAAACTAGAGAAATCTCACAATGGGGTTAATATAGAGGAAGAACTAGTGTGTCTCAATGATGGAAGTAGTTAATTAAATAAATAGTCTACTTATTTGATCATCCTAGGAAAATAACTCCAAATAATCCATATAAAAACAAAAATCACATCGCACCTATTGTAATCACCACATTCTGGACTGAATGGGGGTCTTAATTTTTCTATATGAGGCCTCAATCAAGTGATATCATATTTTCATTAAAAATCATATGCACTCCTTAAAAATAATCTAATATTTTTATCATATTATTTTCAAAGCACCATGACACTCACTTTTGAATGATATCTCTATCTAGTGGTATACGTAATATTTTGGTTCCAATGGAACCATCATAAAATATTTTAGACAGCACCTTCTAGGTTAAATTTACTATTTCCTCCCCAGAGGGAAATAAATATAAAAAATTAATTATTTTAGCCATGTCAATCATGGAATGTTTTGGCATTCTCCACACCTTAAATATTCTCATTCTTTAAAAATAAAAAATTTAGATTCCCCAATAACTAATTTCATAGAGAAACCCGCATTTAAACAAACCATCACCAAAAAATCTACCTATACCTTTATAGGTTTGACATCTAGGTTGAACGTTTAAATCAATTACAGGGATAAAAGTATGTTCTTCATTCTGGTTGATTCTTACTTCGTTCTAAATATATGTGGAAACCAAATATATTTTAATAATCTTCCCTATGTGTGTCCTGAAAATAACTTACCCATATAACCTTACTTTAATCACCATCCGTACTATAATATGGGATGAATTATTTGCACACACCTCTATCATACATAATAGTGGGTTTATCAACAAATTTATCCCTGTTTAGAGAATACTACTCCCTACCTTTAGGGAGAGACCCATAGGGTCATAAAAATAGAATCCCTTAAGGTTGACTCATTACACCTCACATTTTTATGTGCTTCATGATATCATCAAAAAGGAATTATGGTCACATTATATTTTTAGTATACATAAAATCCTATAGAATCTATATTCTATGAGGCACAAAAACTATCATTTATAATTCATTTATCAAGAATAGAACAATTTTTCTTTCAACATTGGCACAAGCTTGTACGGGGATCCTCTATATGCACCTCAACCTCTAACCAATTTACACCCACTATTAAAGATAACCTGGAAGTCATTATGGTCATTAATTCAAGAAATATATTGAATATAACGTCAATAAAATCACCAAACACACCCAACTACTCAAAGATACCCCACCATTCATCCATCATACCACTCTAACACAATATGGAGTAAGCGGTAGAGGCTGTTTTGATAACCCCACTTTATCATCTTTAGACCAAAATATATTACCTGATCGAGTGAAAAACAACTATAACCACTCTATAATAAATTTAATTATCCACCACATCATAAGGGTTTTATTGTGGAGGAAAAATAAACAAGGGGGTTTTGGGAACCCTATATTGAGGGCCATGCTTTACTAGATAAGTCCTTGCTTGAGTATGCAAACAATGATAGTGAATAAGATAATCAAGATTAAAAACACTATTCATATAGGATAAATTATCATATACTCACAATGTAACCTCGAAACAAATTTCTCCACCCAAGAATAATCAATTATCCGACCACTTTTGTGCATTGATGATCTTTTCAACTACTGTGTACTTAACCTCATAAAAACCAACATCTCCACCTGAATCCAATTGACACCCCTTGAGATTTTATGAATCTTTATTGGTAAGAACATTTCAATAACCAAATTATTGATATCATTTATCATGAATATCTTTAAGGAGAGTTCTATTAATATTATTGTTATCCCCACAATTTACTCATCCTTATATGAAACAATACATGAACACCATCCCTA
Source organism: Viscum album (assembly GCA_963277665.1). NCBI lineage: Eukaryota > Viridiplantae > Streptophyta > Magnoliopsida > Santalales > Viscaceae > Viscum > Viscum album. The sequence continues at coordinate 580,392,913 of OY728130.1, read as the reverse complement.
AAATAAAACATGATGCATCCTTTCATTAGGGGTAAATCATTGGTCAAACTGTAAAATAATAATTGAATTCCAAAAAATTAAAAGGGGGTATATTACCTTCTCCGTGAACCCAAAATCCGATAACAAAATCACAAAATAATATGAAACTAGACTCAATATCCATAGGGTTGGCTTCACCTTCCATGCATAAGGGGTCTTGGTCACTATTTCAAATATAACCCACCTCATCAAAATAATTACCGTCACCCCTTGGAACCCCCAAAGGGTAACTAATTACACCAATGTGGGTTTAATCACAAAAAAGTTCTACCACATTAGAAAATATTGGAGTAGGCTTCTCTATCTCCATTCCAGTATAACACATTTCTTCAAAGGGAGTGAGTTCATGATGACCACCTTCAGTAGAAGGTATATTTCTAGTAAAGTCCTGATTCAAGGTTCCATTGGTATCAACATCATCCAAAAAAATAGAGCAAGATAACTAAATCCTACCATAGAGAACCCATATGAGGGTTTATAGAAAATGAATTAGAGTTTTACTCCTATAAGTACATACAACAGCCCAACCATAGGCATCTTCCACTTATGATATCTACATTCTCTACCTATCAGAACACCAATATAAAAAATGAGTGACCAAAGTTGGGGTTAGTGGGATAATATTAATATTTCATCCATATCCAACTATCCTCACACCATTTGATGTTTCACCTATAATTACCATGAAACACATATGGTCTTGATCTTAGAGGATACCATTCGATATCAACAACATGGAGGTTCCTCTGAAACACTACACTACCTATCATCATGTAAAATTATCATCCTCTCCCAATTAAAGGGTGAATATCCTCTAGTAATTTCTATTCCACTAATTCTCATTGAGGTTAATTTGAAAGGGGTAGTGTTTCTATATAGAACATCCAATGTTTATGCTATCCCCAAGAGTCTATTCCTGAATCACAGAGCTCAAAAAATCCACCTCAAGGCATGTCTAAAATTAACCCCACAATGATATGTGAGTCCCATAATGAATTCATACATGGTTTATTTTCCAAATGTAAGATGTTCAAAATTTCTCGGTAATACATCACTATAGATAAAATATGCTCAAAATCGAGCTATGATAGATCTTAAAAGATGATGGTTTGAGAAAGAAAATAGTATACCACTTGTGGACAGTGATTCCATATATAGTGATCAATGAAAAAAAATAAACTTATGGTTAGTACATTCCCAACATATATTGAAAAATCAGTTATTGAATCCATTTTATCCTATAAAAACCATGGATCAATTTCACCTCAAAGATTATAAAACATATAGTATACTAAACTAGTAGATGTTCATATAAAAACACTATAGAATACCATATACTCTAAAAAAATATTACACTATTTACTAAGGGGATACTAGTTTTCCCATAATCTTGGGTAAGGATATTTTTCAACCTAATCCCTTCAAATGCATCATTAAACACAAATGATGTTGGAAAGTCCTAAAAATAGGCAAAGGATCTTCATGTCCCTACCTACACTTGAAAGATGGATATTTGTGGGTAATATCCTTCATTAATAAGATGGTCTAATAAGGATTGGAAAATATATTGTTAAGACGACACAAGATAGTCAAGGAGTACAAACACTGATCACTATGTGATGCATGTACCAACCATAGTTGTACCTTTCAATTAAATCTTAGAGATAGAACTCTCTATCATTATATTAGTGTATTCTTGAATGGATATGTCAGATGAAACACCTACAAAAATCACAAAGGTCTTATAACAAAAATAAATACCACCATAACATCATTTCCCTATGTTCCCCAACTATTCCTCACATGAATATTATATCCAATCATTGTCTATATGAAATACCACATTGATACCACTCAGACATGTACCGAACAACTTGGACCCTGCATGAGCTGATGGAAATCCAAGAGTTACACCCCAATCCCATGTCATACAATCTAGGGGATGGTAACTATCACCAAGTAGGAATATGTCTTAATGTAAGAGGTTGAATCTTATAATAACCTACAACAGATACATCTACAATTCATATAATAACCAACAAAACTAGCAGGATATACAACAAAATCTATAAAAATATAAAAATTTCATGAATGAAACATCAATTACAAACAGAATAAGAAAAATGAAGATACAAGGGGAAATATACAACTGATGAGTCCCTGTAATAGGAGAACATAATACACTGGAAGCTGCACATCACTATGTGAGCTCCAAGGTTAATTACCTATTGTAACACCCACGAATATCCATAATAAGAATACCGTACACCACAGTGCTTCCCTAAGAATCATCAGGGATTAGCTAAGAATATGTAATTCTTTCTCCAAATCCATCAAGTCTATATCCATCATATGTAATGATTTCACATATGAAATATGTGTGTGTGAAGGAATAGTATGAGGTAATTATAAACAAACCTAATAGAAAAACTCAAACCAAAAAGAGAGAAATAAAGAAATGGGATCAACTAAATGATCCTTGTATGAGTAGATGTAATTTAATGTAAAAAAAGGATCCATATATGTTCTATAAAAAAAGATCCCATGGATAGAAGGTGTCTGATCATATCTCCTCCAACTCTCACAAGAATCCTCACATGTGAAACCAATGGTGCTTAGTATATTATAGGGTTGAAAAAGAGTGAAGTAAATTAATTATTACTTTCCATGTCCTAAAGGCCAACTAAGGTGTCCATGGTGGTAATATTCTCTATGAATATCACTATACTCTTCATTTTCTAACACCACATATTTATCACTATCCATAATAGTGACTCTTTTATCCTTTGGAGCGTGATTACCTACCTAAAGTGCACGACAAACTTTGGTCCTTAGTAAGTGGGGATTCAACACCATAACATAATTTTCATTAGTGGAATATTGAAACCAAACACCTATCTATGTTCTCATGTGAACGTTGTTGTAAAAAATTTGTCTTCGTTGCTTTAGCTTGGGAAAATCTGCCCGAAGTCTTGATTTCGAAAAGTCTCAAATAACCTATAAATTCCTTCCTTCAGATGATGATGGAAGATTTATTCCCCATGACTATGGTGAAATACCAACTCTAATGGTGGATACCTATACCATTTTATCTTCACATACAATAAAAATATTAACTTCTCATATTGAGTATCCTTACCCTGTAAAGTGGGTGAAATACTGCCTCTATTTGATTCTATAGGTAGAGGATCCCAACCCCATACTTACTTGGGTGAAATACTGTCTCCTAAAAATTATACATGTCCTAATAGACTAAATAATAAATATACTAGGGAATAATGGGGGAAAACCAACATGTAATTGTATCATAACATGTTAAGGAAAAGTAAATAGTGTGATCTAGGGGTACACGACGTGTTACCCCAAGTCAAAAAATAAGTCATGTTCATTTATTCATTATTATAGGACAATATATGAATACATGATATTTAAGATAAGATACATGGTGTGTAGGGATAAGTTCAACACTTAGCATGTGATCCAATTCTCAAGTCATGCACCCTCATAGTTACATGTGGTGTAGCTATGGGTCACACATCATATAGGTTACATGGGTTCATAGGGAATGTACTCCATATATATCCAAAGATTGCAGTTTAGGTCACACGATGTGTGAAACTATCCTCAGGGATGTGTGATATTTAAATTTGTCTGAAACCCTTTCTCTACATTAACACACAACATGTGTTATTTTTTAATACTTGCTGTGTAGTTTGGGTTTTGAAGAAAGTTCCCAAAATCAACACAACTCCAAAAATAACGTGAACTCCATATATGACATTGAAAATCACATATGAAGAACCCTCTTATTGTATTGATTGTTCTTGGAATACCAATGAAGACTAGATTATGGCCACCATTCATAAGGAAAAGATAACAATCGGTATCCTAATCACCCCATTCCTTAGGCTCTTGAATGCATCATCCATGATCTTTACTCTGATACCCATCACCAAATAAAACCTTATACCATTAGACAATATCAAATGTGGAACCCAAAATAATGATCTATCGAACCATTACGTTGTTCTGCAATGGATTTAGTTTATTGATATAGTCAAATCTATAGACAAAACTGAAAATAGATGATGAATGCATGTAGAATAAAGGGAGCATAGTGAGAAATAAAAAACAGGTTACAATGATGAATGTATGTGATCAATCATCATTTATGATAATAGAAATTGAATAAATGGAAGATAAATATATGTTTAAAGGCTAGTTATAGACTAATCAAGAAATCAGCGTAAAATTTTGAATTAATTAGGTATAGAAAACCACAAACATTGGATTTATTATTAGAGTATTAAATCTATGTTTGTGATTATATCAATTGGGGATAAATACAATAATATAAAATTCATACCTCAATGAAATATTTCAAATTCTTTAACCCACAATCATATCCATAGATTATTTTATTATCTCCATCATAACATGTCCATTGACATCACTATATATCCAATCATTCTCTCGGATCAATAGTTACTTGTATCGCCAATCCTCCCTCTCTCTACCACTCCTATCATGGGATCAATCCATTTCCAATATTTAGTACTAGATAAATATCATAATTTGGTTAATATAGAATAATTCCTATGGTTTATCCATGATTAAATATATTAATTAATTGACAATAAAATTTAGTTAATCTCCCTGTGATAACGAACACACATGAATCCATATACCGACTGAACTAACATCGTGTCTTGGGTATTCACCCCATTATAGACTAAAATTTAGTCTCAGTTTTTCCACTCTAGGTACAAATAAATATATATCATCATTTCATTAAAATAGACATGAACACCTTAAAAATTATATAGATATATATATATATTTGTTATATTATTTTCACAGCTCCGTGACACTCCCTTTTGCATGTTAGATCAACCCACGGGTAAACCCAATATTCTATATCCAAAATAACTAGGAATAATTTAGTGTCTACTCATTGGGAAAATTTACCTTTTCACCCCTAGGTATGTCCTCTGACCCAAAAAATAAATCATTTTTATGTATTTTCCACCATAAAAGTTCAAGTTATCACACTAGGTTCCAAAATGTCAATAATAGATTTCTAAAGAGAAAACATATTTTGAATGATATTTTTTACTCTTAAAATACATATATCATTGAGAAAATGGTTTCGTAAAATTTTAATTCATGTTTATATAAAATGAGGTCATAAAATTAGTAGCATTTATAAAAATGTAATTTTTACCATTCACCTAAAAAACAAATTTTTTGAAAAATAAAAAAATGTCGTACTATGAAAATTTTGACATGATGAATCCAAAAAATAATTTATTTTTATCAAATTAAAATTGTTGAATTCAAATATTTATCTTTTAAAAAATGTTATATAATACATAGAAGAACAATTTATTTAGAATAAAAACCATTTCCTTGGTAAGAGTGGTTACATGTGTATTAAACATATTAAAATAATTATTAAATGACTGATGATTAATTATTTATACATTTTAATAAGTTAAATTTTATTATATTATTAATCGAATTAAATAAATTTTATTAAATAGATAATAATGAAAACATTTTAGTGTAACAATCATTGTACACTATGTATTCAATTATTTGTCAATTACCATTTTTATTTTCTAAAAGCCATATTATCATGAGATTATATAGAAATTTTTTATAGTACGACGCTATAAAGAGGATTCATTTTGTTTTCAGATAAAAATAATAAATGATTCATAATTTTAGTTAATTATAAACTTGTTACTTACACCATTAAATTTTTTTAGAGTAATAAAAAATACAAACATAATTGGATAAAACCGTCTTGGAAATTAAATAAACTATACATAAAATTTATTTTAATGTAAATAATTTTGAATAGCTAAAATATATTTTTGAAAAAACATTTTAAAAAATTATTATTATACATAGAATTGAATTATTATTCTAATGAAAATATTGTATTCAGTAATGGAAACTATTAGGTGACAAATATGGGTGTAAATAATTATTTTATATTTTGTAAAAAGGAAGAAATTATTTTAACATTTATATTTATTATTTAAGAATTAAAATAGAAAAAGTGATCCGAGGAAATATTGGATGTTACATTCTAACACCATTAAAAAAATTATCTCCTTCAAATTTAAATTTGAATTATTATTGAAAATATATTATATTTTTCTTAATGTACTTTCAAATGGGAAATCAACATAAATTTTTTTATAAAACTAACACTATTTTTTCTATCATAATTAGAATATATTTTGATTTTTTTTTCTCAAACATTTTTTCAAAATATAATTCCTCAGTATGATATATGAAATGGGAATTTTTACATACATACCCTTCATAATACTGTTTTCACAATCCTTCTCGTAGAAAAATGCTAAAAAATATGGTTATAAAGGTATCCAATAAAATAAAAGAAACATAATCCTATTTTTTTATATACAATGAAATATTTTGAATGCATTTAATATTTATTTTTACTCCAACCATTCAAGAAATATAGAACACATTATTTGGTATTAGGGCCCATGTTAATGAAGTTTTTTCTAATGGATTTTCAAAATTATCCGGATATTGATATATGATAACACCGTGATTTGGTATATTAAATGATATTTTATTATCCTATAAATTTATATGAGATCTTATATGGGAGTGGAATTTTATTTCTAATATAAAATTGAATTATACTATGGGGTAAAGAGATAAACCAATAGGTAGTATCTTTCCACAATCCTCTATCTGATTAGTATTATATGCACTTCATGCAATTAATTCTTCACCATGTGTTTTCACCAATTGTTCAATATCGAATTTTGGTGGTGTTGAATCAACATTTTAAGAAAAATTGCATGATATGTATGACTATTATTAGACAAAATCAAATAATATATTCACAAGTCTATAGTGGATAATTAGTTTACCTTTACACACTTCATTATTATGATCCAATTAAATTGTAGGGATTTGAAATGATCTTCCTTGTTCCCATGGTCATAGATGTTTTCCTATCATTTTACTAGCTTTTGGACAGGGTAATTTATTTATATATTTTAATAACTCCCCACATTTTAAACATTTAATTTTTAGTGGTAACTTAGGATGAATTTAATTTCCCTCTATTGTGTTATTCAAAAATTTTCATTTTTCCTATATAGATTTTTCTTTATTCTATCTTTTTACACACTTCAAACAAGTTCCCAATCCTTTGAGACATTTTTCTAGGTGACTGTTATACAAATATTATAATATATTATGTTTATCCACTTCATAACATGGCATTTATCACCAAAATTTCTCTGAAACTCTATTTTTATATTATTTGGTGTGTTAAAAAATTTAGCTATGTTTAGGTTGTTGATCCTAACTTACGATTTCTAGTTAGGAATAACTATATGATTTTCACTCTATATATGATCCCTTTTATATGAAAATTTGGAAAATCAATACGTTGACCATCATATATTTATAAACATGGTTATTCTAGGTTCTAACAATTTAATAAAGAGAAAAAGGTTTTAAATGAGAATAAAACTATAATATCATAAGAAATAAGAGTAAAAAACTATATGAATTAAAAAATCTCATATTTTGATATCTTAGTATATAAAAAATTAATTTTATACCACGAATTTCTTGGTTTAACATCTATAAATTTTTTAACATAGGCTTCTTTATGATGGGTTCTCTTAACCTAATCCCCAAAAAATAACAAAATCCTACTCTGATACCCACAAAGATGACCTAAAAAAACATATATATTTTTTAAATAATTTTAATAATTTAATAATTACATTTCAAAAAGATTATCAAAATCCTAAAACCAAATGTTTAGTATTTTTGGAGATTTTCTACATAAATATGTTGTTATATATTTTTACTGCAACATCTTTTATGAGCATATCAATATAAAACTTCATTCTAAAAATAGTCAAACATATAATTTCATTGGTAAATAGAAGAAATATAAGGAATGTGATCTATTCATAATAAGGGAAAAAGTATTAGTATTTCAAAATGGGTTAGATCATAATCATGTGAGAAAAATTAATATGGGAGAAATATTTTATTAAACAGATCACAATATCTTGAGAAAATAAAAACAATATCATGAAAGATTAACAAATATACAATGGATTAAAAAATGTAACAATAATAAAAAACATAGTGGCCTAACATAGTAATGTGTCATATCGTGAAAGTGTATCACAATGAGAAGCATAAAAAATAATTACATTTTGATAAAAATAAATATTTTCCACACATTATATTTTGAATAAACTCAATCAGGTCTAAACATTATGTTGTAAAAAAACCCTATCATTTCCACACATTATTTTATAAAAACCCATATAAATTACATTAAATAAAATTATTATCTCTTTATATATAAATATTTAGAAATTAATTGGAATTATATAGAAACCCCACCTCTCACATATTTATTTACCATAAATATGTATCCCCCCAAAAAGAAATCATTAATCATATCTAGAAAAACATTTGGAAACAAATTGGGTTTCATATAATTTTCAAATGGTATAACATAAAATGAAATAAATTATAGATTAATTGATACCCATAATCCAATTTTCAAATATGATTATAAAATAATTTTGATAATATTCATGAACATTTCTCTATAAGTGATACAACTTTTGGAGACAAAGAGGAAAATAGGAACCAAAGAATTTTTATACGGATTTTGTAAACAAATTTGTAAAAAAAACTCATAAGTCACTTAAACATCAATTTTAAGTGAATTATAAATAAACATAGGAAATATTAATCTTGAAATATTTCCTAATACAAAAACATTGAAAATAAATTGACTGAAAGTAAAAAATTTAAGTGTAAAATAAACATATAAGTGAAATGAAATCCCTTTATTTTTTATTTTAAAAATGTACCTATTTTTTTAAAAGTCAAATAATAATGGTTATAATATTTTATTTGAAAAAAATTGAATCATTAATAAGAAAAATTATTATGAAAATTATTTACAAAATTTAAGAATATGTGTTAATTTTATAAACATATAAAATGAGACTCTTTTCATACATATTGTAAGGAATGTAAAAATTTTCCCATATGGAAAAAATAAAAAATATTATTAAAACCATTGTATAGAAAATAATGGATGATAAAATATGAACTAAATTAATATTTATTATAAAATAAGATTCATCAAACAATATAAATAATATTTAAATAGAGGAAAGATATTTCTGATGGTAAAGAAGAGATAATGCCAAGCCCTTATACAAGCACCCATTTGGTTGAATTGTAAAAAAAATAGAGGTAAAATGTTAATAAGACTTGTTAAACTATAAAACAAAGAGTTAAAAAAATATAATATAATAATAGGGTGTATGAAACCTAATATAGAAATATTATATCCAAGAATAAAATTTATAATTAATTGAAGGTAAATTAATTTAATAAAAATGTAATATATGAATTGGTGGACAAGGAAGAGACAGAGAGAGTAAATAATGATTAAAATTAATATATTAATAAATTATTTAAGTTATAATTAGTTATTAATATAGTATTTATATTATATAAAAATAAATTAGTATATAATAAGAACTATGTATCTAGGAATTGAAATTGAGACAAATAACCCTTACCACAGATTTCAACTTAGTCAATTATGCTATAGAATCCTACATAATATAATAAGAATCATTAATAATTTTTTTAGAATATATTTAATATTTATTACCTTTTATATTAATCTATTATTTTAATTTATTATATAGTTATTACTTATTTTCAGTTAATGTTAATCATAAGTGTTGGTAGTCTTAACCATTCCTTTTTTGTTCCCATGTAACCATTTCTGTTGTAATTCATTATTTTTGAGTTTATCATATCCATAATATTCGAGGTACATTAATTTAGGTCTCATATTAATTTAGGAAATTTATAGCCATTTATATGTGATTTTTGGGTATGATTTTTCAAAATGAAATCCATAACTTTTTTGTTTCCATAATTTTAAATGAATAAAAATATGGTAAGTAAATAATGAGTAAAATATTAATATTACCATCAGAGAACAAAAATTCAAAAATTATTTACCAATTAATATCATGTCATAATAGTTTCATCATGGTTATAAATATAAATACCCTTTTAAAATTATATATAAATTGTGAAATATGTCTCGGTATGCTCGTTTTACGATGTTAAAACTATTATGACAATTATTTATTGAAATTATTAATGTAATTAATAATTAATATTTATATAATATTAATAAAATAATCAATATTATATTTATTAAATAAATTCAATTATATAACCATTAATGTACAGAAATGATGAAAAATGAATTACGCCGTTTGTGGAGATAATGAACTCATTGTAACATGAAGAAGGTTTTCATTTATTAATAGATGGGGGGAATATAGAAAATAGTTATTCAATCAAAAAAATAAAATTTTAATATACTAATTATAATTATTTAATCATATTAGTATGGGTGTTATATATTTGGTGGTGGTGAAAGAAGAAGGAAACCTAAAAGAACTTAGTTATGATAATTACCACTTCCTTTTATATCCTCTTTTAAATCACTCATTAATCCATATTTGATTTATATTTTTGATATAATAGAACCTATAAGACATGTGAAATTGAATTCTAGAGTGTTGTTGTTAGGGTTTTTTTTGAGATAATAGGCTTTATTTGTGATGAGTTGTAGGGTGGTTAAGGGGTTCTATTATATGCGAGAGGTGTGACATTTTTTGTAAATATTAACTTCTTAATTTAAAAAGTGATGCCATAATTAAGAAAAGTGGAACTAAAATTTATTATTAGAGGGTGATATAGCATTTAATGTCAAAAAATAACTTATCCAACCATTTATATATGAGGTTTTTTATATTTTGTGTCATTACATCTTCACATAAAACTTTTACCTCATTTTACCTATACCGTGGTGATTACTTTTTACGTTTGTAATTTAATTTTATGGAAAAAAAATAAAATTTATCATATAAAATAATATTTATTATAATTATTAATAATATTAAATACTTTGAAGTTCATTCAATTATGGAATTTTGTAAATATTAAATTTAATATAAATACTCATAACACAACAAATTTTTGTTTTAGAAAACATGATTTTATGCATAAAAATAATATTCTTAATTATTTAGGAAAATAATTATGAATATTATTGTTTTCAATAGCATATATTTATTTATTACTAAAAAGGAGGGTTATTTATTTTAAAACAAATTTTGAACCCAATTATACCATGTGAAAACATAGTTTAAATAAAAGGACCAAATAATCATTTATTAGTATAAAATATAAAATAGTTTTTAAAAATTCAATAGTTTGTTAATATATTTCAAAATATTATTTTTCAGGAATTTATTTTTCTTATTATACTCATATTTGTTCAATAAAAAAGTTTTGATAAATTTTTATGTCATTATTATATCACGATGATTCCATCAAAGTTATAGTGTTTGTTAAATATGTATAATTACACTTTAATAAAAAAAACTTTTTAAAACAATTCAAAGAATACCACCTTATATAATTTTTATATGATTAATATAAAAATTTAATTGAATTTTACAAAATTAATGTTCAAAAATTCAAATATTTAACATTTAAATAAGTGCATGTTCTACATGGAAATCAATTTATTTAGATTAAAAAGTCTTTTTTTTATTATGAGTGGTTACATTAATGTTTTTTAAATTATTTTAATTATAAAATGACTGATATTTATTTATATAAATATATAAAACATATAAATTTTATTATATTCTTCTTCTAAATAATTGAAATCTACCTTATAATTACATATCCAACTAAATAATTTTAGTGTAACAGACTTTATACGCTATGCTTGAAATTGTATGTCAGTGTCCGTTTTTATTTTATAAAAAATATAGATGAAGATTTTATAGATATTTTGTTATAATAAGATATAATTCATTAGAGAAATTATGTTATTAAATTAAAATAATAACTTTTTCATAATTTTATTTTATTATAATAGATATTGTTTAATGACTTAAAATTAAATCATTAGAGTAATAAAAAATAATAAGAAAATTGGATAACAAAAATTTTATAAATTAAATGAACTTTAAATAAAGTATTATTTTAGTGTAATGAATTTTTAATAGAGAATATATATTTTTATAAAACCATTTTATAAATTTTTATTTTTTAATAATTGAATTTTTATTTTGATGAAAACATGTATTCCAAATATTAAACTACCAAGGTAATAAATACGTATTCAAATGACTATTTTATTCAATTAAAAAGAATAAAATTCATTTAACATTCATTTTTATAATTTAATAGAGACAATATACAAAAAAATTGGAAATATTGAATGTTACAGTATTCACAAGCTTACTTTGAGCCATCACAACATTTTGATATAAAAAAATAGAGATCTATTAAAGCTCATATTTTTCACCACATCACCCCCCATTTATTGACATCATTCTCCCCCAATCAGTTCCACAACTTCATCAAAAAATCGTAGAAAGCAAATAATAATGCAACAATTTGCACAAAAAATGTCATAATTAATATCAAAATAAATCATTGGGAAAAGAAAATACATAAGTGATGTAATTTCATTTATACATATTTCCCTTTCCCATTAAAAACAATTTGAAAACCTCAAGATATTTATTATTTCATTCATTCTCCCATGGAAAACCATTTATCAACCCACACCCCCTTTCATGCTATTTATTCATATTTTATCATATTTAGGTCAACCATTTTCTTTAATTTTAATCATAAATAGTTAATTAACATCATACCCCCCATTTATCATATTGAAAATTCTTTTCATATGATATTCCTTACTCCAATATTCATTTCATATAAAACATCTCTTATTACATTCATTTTATGTTTCATTAGATATCAATCACTTTATTTATAACAGATCTAATCGGTTTTCAACTTGCCTCATCAATCAATTACTGTTACATTTAAGCTTCATCCTTATTACTTTCTTAAACCCATAATCTAGTTTAATAATATTAAAATTAAGGAACACGAAAACATAGCTCATTAAAAAATATATTCCACTGTCATTTTAACAAAAACAATTCACCCCAAATCACAACAAGGAAAATATCAAGAATAACTCTCATTGAAAATGGTGGCCTCATATGTTGAAGATTTAATCATGTCTGTTTCTGATTACCATATTTATTTTTTTATCATTTTATTAATATAGAAAGGGTATCCAATTATTTTGACAATAATAAATCCAAAACAACAATAAAAAATCAATAAGACTCAATACAAAATAAGTAGCATGAGAATCCATAATGAACAAGGAACTCCCATTTCCCTTCAAATTTCAACTAAAATAGTTTAATATATTCATTTAATTTATTTCTTCATTGAAGAGTGTTTTTCATGTTTTATTTCCTCTCTCATAAACAAATATCACCCAATAAGAAACAATAAACAATATAAAAGAAGTATGTGATAGCACGTTTTGAATGCATCACAACTTTACAATTAAGTGCATATATATAATCAATAATATTTAAAACAAATTAGAAATAATTTACCTCAACTGATTCCTGACAAACACTACACCATTAAAGAGAAGAATAAAATGACCACAAGTCTGACCCCCCATGTGAGAAACCTTAAACCACAACATTCCTATAAATTCATGACCCATCTGGGGCCGCCCGACGGAAGATAAGATGAGCGTAACCACCCTAGGCTCACCTCATATAGGATAAGGGTTGAAAACTAGCACTGAGTAGGAAAATACCACATATGAGAGGAATTTCCATAATGTACCTACACACACACATCTCCATGTTCACACACTACTATGAAAGTAAAACAAAAGATACCATAAATGAGTGCATAACTTCAATCCTACTTCAGTGTTTGATAATAAATTATATAAAGTTATAAAGGGGACAAATAACAACCCAACCAAAACTGAAAAAGAGTCTAACCTACTCAGAAGGAGGGGAGTACTATCAAATGAAACATTGGTATATACTTTAGTTATTCTAGCCCATAACTACACTCCACCTACTTCCGGTTCTCCCAGCAGTCGATGAAATTGTTTCTCATATATATAAGACACAAAAATTGTGGGTAGAGCCTATACATGAGTGATTATAACAATAAATAGTAGGAAAACCTGAAATAACCAAACCCAAAGCATCAAGAGTAGTCATCTCATAACAAAAATAAAATAAATAAACCAATATATACTCATAATTGATAACCAATGCCATGTGGTCTCAACTAATAAATCCAGAAATAGGATACTATTTTTGGATTCTATGTAAAGATCATTCCAGGAGTACTCAGTCCCTGATCTATGCTATAACAGGTTATGCTCATCCATGAGGTCCTGATTTTCACTCCTCTTTTGAGAATTATTCCGTGGATCATTGAATATCACATCATATAGGTAGGGGATCACATCCAGGTCCATTTTAGGACACCATTAATGCTACTAAATTGTCCTAATAGATTTTGATTAATGAAATATTCATGTTGGTTAGGTAGATACCATGAACCCCTCATAGTAATGATATAGTATCCAACCCCAATACTATAGTGGGATGTACAAACCTCTATCCAAAATTTAACCTGTACAGGTGATCACAATACTTTTCAATAGATGTAATGTCCCATTATACCCTCAGGGGAAGGAACAAGGGTTTCACACTGAACGAATTATTATCTAAAATGGGGAAACTAAGGGTTCCAAACACCCTGATGTGGTGTTCATGGAGATTAATAGGGGTATATGATGTGTTATTCCAACCATTGGTCTGTCATGTATCACCGAATCACATGGAATGTAAGCCTAAAGATTGAAAATACTACTCTTTTGAGTACATTATGTATAGGGGTTGGTCAACAACTTGGTCATGCATGTGTATGTCGGTCCATTCCCATAAACATGTGGTCGTGTCTGAGTACATGGCTCAACAAGTGTACGCTGGCCGACCCCAAGTACACGTCTTATCCAGTGTTTCCTGACCACTACTGTGTACCCGAGGGTAAAAAAAGAGTCATCAGGTTTGGTCAAATGGAATGTCAAACATGTCACACAACATGTGATATTTTATTCTAAATTAAAACTCTAAAACCACAGTCAAGGGCCCACATGGTGGGTATAAGGGCTTTTCCAAAATCACGTGGTTCCTTCTCCGTGTATTCCAATTACTCCATTTCCTATAAATCTGATGCCAATATCACATAGGGACTGTATAATTTGTCTATCCAATTCTTTACATCCCCATAGATCTGATTCTTCTAATCTGATTTGTTTGGGAAAACATCACCATCGCTCATGCCACCACCACATTCCAAATCATGAAATAAGATCTGATCAAGAGGCTGGATCTACCTGTGTTATTCCTCCACTATCATCGATACTTGTTCATAGTGTTGATTTCAATATATAACCATGATATCAATCCTATGTTCCAAATAAAATTTGTGTAATGATTGAATACTTGGTACTTATAAAACCACATACCCAGTAAATTTACCTTAATCAACATGTGAAGAAACATGGGAGAAAAGAACAAACCAAAAGATATGGAATGAAACTTGGTCGTGATTAGGTTATCATCATTTGATTTTGATTTCAAAAAAATGAAGAGTCATAACAAATAATCCAAAAAATTACCAAAATACCAAGGTGAAATAATCATAAACTCGCAAGTATGATCGAACCACAAATCACCCCATTGGTGGTTTTGATTCTCTATCGACTGCTGGACAGTGGTACCAATAGTAGTGAGGTTATGGAATATCGCAGAAGAATGAGGGCCCCCTCTGTTTCTCAGTAGATATTTGCGGATGACACCTTCATCTTCACGAATGGAAGCATGTGGTGCATCAGAGGCCTAAACTGGGTTTTGCTGGAGTACTGCCTTTGGAGCGGGTAAGTTATCAACAAGTCCAAAAGCAATTTCTATATTTCCAATAGAGGCTCGGCCACCCGGATAGTTGCGATTCAGATCAGCCTAGAAATGCACAGGGGTATCTTCCCATTAGAGTACCTGGGTGCCCCTATTTTCCCAAGCAGACTACAGGTGGGTGACTTCGACGCTATTATCAACTGGGTTACCGACTGGATTCTGAACTGGAAGAATGTCGATCTTTCATTCGGGGGTCGGATAAAGATGGTTAACATCGTGATCCTTGCCACTCCTTTCCATGCTCTCTTGTCTATCAAAGTCCTGTCTAGTATTATTAACAAGATTGATAAGATTTTGGCAGGATTTATTTGGGACCCACATTCATAAGGAATGCAGCGCTGGGCTTCTTGGGATTGTGTTTCAAGACCAGCCTAGGAGGGCGGAATCAACGTGCATCGGCTCGATGAAACCCTCTTATTCATGCATACGAAGCTTGCATGGGGAGGTTTGGACCAACAGACGCTTTGGGGGACCAACATGCAAGCTCCCACCCTGGGATCGAGGCTTCATCTGCCAGCCAGGGTTCTCCATTCTTTTCTGTCATCTCCCTTCTCATCACTACCATGAAACCCCACTCCATGTGGCTAGTAGGGAGGTGGTACATTTCCTTCGGGCATCATACTTGGGTTGGAACTGTCCTCGACTTCCCTGGGTGTCTGGCCTTTTCGATCACCATCAAAGAGGATAGTCTCCATCCGACATTTATCAACGTGTTCTTGGACAGGGGATAACATGATATCTTCAACCTCATCGAGCTTAACTCCGAACCAGATAGATTCTATTTCACTCCATCCCCCTCGAGGTATATTTCTTCAAGTGATTTATGGCGTATGCTGGTCACCCAGGAACAGAGACACCCATGGGATGAAATTCTCTGGTCCAAATGTATCCCTGTCAAAATCAACTTTCTCACATGGAGGTTGCGTCACAAGGCCATGTCCACCGATGAAAACATCAAGCGGTGTGGAATTCCACTGGCTTCGTAGTGCCATTGTTTCTCGGTCCACCAGGAGGAGAGTGCGGGGCACCTTTTCTTCGATGGAGACTGGGCCAGAGCAGTGTAGTAGTATTTTGGGGAGTTTATAGGCATTCCTGATAGTCGCATGGCAGTCCAGAATTTTCTTGATCAATGGTTCCATGGAGTTGGGGAGAGAGGTCCAGAGCAAATGGCATGATCCATGGTTCTTCACGCAGGGTGCTGGTCAATTTGGAAGGCGAGGAATAAGGCCTGGCATGAAGGTATTACTACCTCCGGACATGGCGTCATCCACTGAACTATGCTCCTACACCTAGATATGGTTTGATCTTATGGGAGATGGAAGGAGGCACCCAACCTTAAAAAGATTCACGCCTGCAGTAATTCCACTTCTTTTGGATGCATGATGAATAAAGGTAATTGGGTTTGCTGGTCACCTCCCAATAGCATGCTTAAACTTAATACATATGGGTCATGCAAGATGGGGCTGATTCATGGAGGAGGGGTGGTTCAAAACTACATGGGGTTGGTCATCATGGAATTCTCCACATGTTTGGGGCACCGATCTTCACTCCTGGCGGAGGCCAAGGAGATGTTTTTTTGGATCCTCTTATGCTATCAAAAAGGGATCATCCTAACTGCGGTTGAAACCGATTCCCAAATACTTCACAACACCATGCAAGGCTGTGGCTCTATCCATTGGTATATCCTTTACATCATCAGGAAGTGCAGAGGCATGATTAGAAGCAACATGAGTATGCACCATACTTGGCGTGAGGGGAACAAAGTCGTAGACCATCTTACTTCTATTGACATTCCTATTCTGGATCCCATTCGCTTTCATATTGTGATTTCCATGATGCAAGATGGGTTATCCTGGTCAGAGGGGATGCCCTCGACCTCCATTACTTTCGGCCACCTTTGGGCTCCGTGTTGGTTTTGTTATTCACTTGTTCTTTGTCTTTTGTCTTCTTGAATAAAACTTTACATGATTATGGTATCATCTGATTTGTTTTATTTTGTAAATAACCTCATGCAAGCTCTCCCCTCGATTCTCAGAATTATTTGGACACCCTTAAAAATTTGATATAATAGGGTTTATGTTGGATATTACTAGGCCATTATGTCAAGAAATGAAAAAATAAATAAATTTAATTAATTAATTAATTAATTAATAATTTTATTTGGGCCCCCTAAAGGGACATCACCAAAAAATCCGATTTCAACAAATGTTAAATAACACATAGAGTTAAAACTATGTTTTTAATTCTACACCATCCTCAGATTTTTAATCCAAGGCTGTATTCTATATTTAATTACAATTTTCAGGATAACTGAGGACATGTGATATTAATAAATTTAATATTTTTAAAGTATTAATTTTAAGCTATCCATGCCATGAAATTGTGCACCGTCTCAGTTCTAGGATCTGAAAATATTACTAGATATATTTCAAAGATTTATGTGAAAAGGTGCTGTTAAATCTCCTTATATTTGGGATATTCATCTTGAAAAGTTAAAAGGGATACATAAAAAAGTGGATAATAATATCAAATCTAGGTCTCCAACTCCCATGTTATCTCCTGAAGACTCTAGTTCTGCCACTATAAATGCACCATGGGAATCCTTTCCCATGAAGGATCTTCTCCTACTGACCATCAATGTCTAATGAGTACTCCAAAAACGTTTCTCCATTATTTATTTCTATCTTTCCTCAACTGATTACATACAATAGGTTATGCATTATCTCTTTAGTCACAACACATGGAATACATTGTTTACCCAGTCTAACTATGGTGGTAAATCCAATATTTATATAACCTCACCAAATATAAATAGTATATGGAATTATCCAATGAATCTTAGAGATATTTTCCACCCCAAACAAATATCCACATATCACTTCGAGGTGAGACCTTTAGAAACACATGGTATCACTCCTCTAACTCCAAAGGACTTTCTCATTAATTTGGAGTGAAGATATGATGTCTATTTATATCCCACACATACTCTGGTTTTATCTTCACCTTCTCGATCATAGTTTGGCCCATCTCTAGTACAATGAGTTTCAAATCACATGGATCAGTCCAACAATGTTTTCACCTACAGGGTCACCCATACAAGCCCTTGAATTATGCCATAATGATAGTGAAATGGGAGTTGTTTTTGCATGAAAAATATACCATGATTAGGTTATCCTCCCAACTAAAAAAAGTCCATCATGAAAGCCCACCATAGGTTCTCTAGAACATTAATGGTTCACTTATTCTAGAATTTAGTCTGTGGGTGAAATGAAATGCTCAGACACAACATTTTACCAAAGGACTTCGGTAATAATCTCCATAATCATAACACAAATTGAGAATAATGGTCATAAGTGATCTTTTAGGGAACTATTTGGAAACATACTATCACCTATATGTAATGGAGTCCCGATATCTTTACTAAAATATACTATCAAATAGCTAAGAAGTGAGATGAAATGGGGAGTTGGTCTACGATCACACAGATGACATCATTTCCTATAGAAGTACATGGAAACCCTATCATGTATTCCATATATATCTCATCCCACTTCCACTTTTTCTAATAAATAGGTTTATCTAAACCTACTTGAACCTTTTTCTGATACATCACTTGCTGAAAAGTGAGGTTTTGAGAGAAAAAAATCCGCTAAAACTTTCTTCATTAATGGCCACCCAAATTGATGTCAGAGGTCTTGGTGTATCATTTTCACACTGGGATGTATCTACAGAGGGGATGTATTAAAATCAATCATCACCTCATCCTGAAATGTTTTTGGTACAACAGTACTTCTTATGAAAAAGATGTCATGCTCCCCACCTTTAGAAAATCCCTAAGAATCACATCCAGTGGATAACTAAGTATGTAAGTTATCACAGTAGGTATCCCTATACTAATCCTATCCTTCACATTGTAGAAGTAGTGGGGTATAAAACATCAACTGTAGATATGAATAACCATCCTTGTCTACTAAGGATAACAATAAGGAGGCTATCTTCTCCAAATCCTCATTCAATAACTGAAGCAAGATCTCCCAGTGATATCTTATACTATCACATTCCCCCTCTCAATATTCTGAACTACCATGAAGTCGTAATCATGGAGTAAATCTCGAAATCATATTTATCTCAAGTTAAGGTGCATATTAGAGATGATATACATGAGACTCATGTGTTTCAAATAGACATTAAACCACTCACCCATAAGGTAGGGTCACCACATAATTTGGGTGAAGACCACCACTCCCATCTCAAGATCATGGGTCACATAGTCCAACTCTTGTGGTCCCAACTACTGAGACCTTTATGTGTTCATAACATACCTCTACATTAGTACACACCCAATTATACTCCCTAAGCCAACCAAGAACACTATGTACTCGACACCCAACTCTAGAGATCTCAAGATGGGACATCTTTCAACCTCTACCTCAACTCCCGATAAGCCCACAGGCACCTCCCCATCCAAATGAAAGGATTCCCTTCTGGGTCAAATAAGTAATAGGTGATTATATTCTATAGAAATTGAGAATTCGTCTCTTACAGGATCCAATAAAACCAACAAGGCTATGTTCCTCTATCATGCTCTTGGGTGGATCCCAAGCTAACATAGCATCAACCTTTTCTAGGCCCACTACTATACCATCACTCGAGATGACATGTACTATAAAGTGGACCTCCAATATTCAGAAATAACAATATGAGATCTTCCCATAAATCTAAGGCCCTCATAGTACCTCTAGGACCATACAAAAGTGTCTCACAGAAATCTCATCAGTCATTGAGTACAATAGTACATCATCGATGAAGACCACTAAAAACTAGTCTAACAAATACTGAATGATCTGGTACAAGATCCCATGAAAACATAATGGGAGTTCATCATCATGAAAGGCATAAAACATTACTCATAGTGACCCTAGAGACCTCAAAATGTCATATTTTATATATCCTCATCCCATACTCACAGCTGGTGATAACATGATATTAGGTTAATCATTGAGAACAATCATACCCCACTAAACTAATATAAGAGTCGATATATCCTTGGTATGTTAAATGTATTCTTCTGGGATACCTGTTTCTGGTTCTGATAATCCACAAAAAAACTCTAGATCCCACCCATATTCTTTGGGAACAATATTGGGGCTACCCAGGGGGAAATAATGGGTCCCACAAATCCCTTCATTTATCTATCCTCCAATTATACCCTCAAATATATATTTTCTGTGGGGGAAGTATGATATTATAGAATAGATATTAGGGCCATATTGAGGTGCAATTGAATGTATAATCCCGTCACTCGGTGGGGATAAAATCCTAACATTTCAATAGGTTAGATGTAATAATAATCTACCACCGCTATAGGGAATTAAAGTCCATAACATCCACTTCTCCATGGGAAATTATAGAAAAATTGTGAGTAATTAGCTATATCCTCATATGAATGATCCCACCCGACACTGACTGGGGTTACTTCTCATTAATGAATGAAATTATTGATACATCCCCATGAATACAACACATTCTTTTCCTTAGACAGTTAATATGTGCATGAACTATAGATACCCAGTCCAAACCTATGAAGAATTAATAAGGCATTAACAATGAAATAAAGAAATCCAATATGAATCTAACACCTCCAAGATTTAATTCACATAATTGACATAAGTTTTCGATCATGTTTTCACCTATGGTAGGGTTCTATAAGCACAAGGTTTGATATAATTAGTCAACCATAATCTTCAATTCTCAAACCAGTGGAGTGGAAGGTAATGAATGGCTCGAAACAATTTCAATTAGTGATGTATCTATTGTAGAAAAGACAAAAACTGTATTTATTATCACTCTTAGTGCATCGGGGTCATATGCATTTAATACCTTTACATGCCCCCTCCCCTAACCACCTGATCCTTGAGCATGGTGCAGATCACCTGAGGGTGGTGGTGGTAGTAATTCAAACATTCTACAACCTCTTACAACTCTAACTACTCATTTTCCATGTCCATCAACATACATAACTACCTTATCCTACCCCATTTTCTATCTATGATGTACAAAAACTATCTACCTATCAACCATCTGATGTCTTAGAAAATATCTAGAAATGTGTCTTGACCATCACATGAGAAGCACCACCACTATCTAGGATTAATTTGGAAATACTAATAGACCTATCCCACCAATCCTCTATAATGGAATTATATCCTGAAGCATCTCACATGGACTGATCCTTGTGACTATCTTCGTATACCAGCTTCCAATGTCTCAATTCCAATATTCCTACTATCATCACCAGCTGTTAGTATTAGATCTACCAGGAATCTCTCCACAACATAATCCAACTCATGTAGTCCAAAATTGGTGGGAATGAATGTGATATCACTAAATCCATGATATCTCAACACAGGTATTGATTTATTGTTTATTCCGTGAAGAAAATATCTTACACCATATGGTTGGAGTGTCTGGATAGATCAATAAACCTCAATAAATACTCTTTTATCATCTCGCTTCCATGCTTTAAATGTTTAATCTCTTGTATAAAAACTAATCAAAATGTTTCTAAAAAACTAATCCCTAAAGAGGTTCTCAAATTAAAATCATGATAGAGAAGTATGGTTATGTTAATGAGTCACTAGATGCTACCATCTCCCATTGTAGCTCTAAAGAAGACTCTATATGAGGGAAAACATATGATCTCTGGGAATCATCACAAGGTACAAATCATGGGAAACTGCCTCTATCCAGGTTTTATTTACCTGAATATCTGGATATCCCAAAAACCCAGAGGTAATTGACTCTAAAATTCATGTAGCACACTCAGTTTGTGTGAATCCTTAGCTGGTACTTATGGAACTATCTTCTACACAATGGGTGGTGTAATAATCAGAAAACCACCAAAAGATACAATCTTATATACATGCCATTGTATTCAAGGCTCATGACTTGGTAGAACATACCCATCATCAAATATTATAGTCTTGACATCCTATCTTCATGGAGGCATCCTAAAATAAATTGGACACACAACATTCAATGAGTATATTCGGGGGCCTAACCCAATAAGGACAATAAAACCACAATCCATTCCTATATTTTTTACATACCAATGATTTTACAATAACCAATTCCTACATGTATTGAGTGAACCAAAAAGTTATTAGTGTCTCAATGAGAATATATGTAGGACACTTCACCAAAATTAGAGTCCATGACTTAAAAGATGAACCCAAAATACTTTAACACTATTTTCATAAATCCCCAACCAATCCTCACACCATGAAAATACTAAATCCAATACTATGGTAGAAACAACTATGTATGATACTGCTCTATCATGATGTAACCCACTGGTTCCCTCTTGACTGGCGGTAAGATGAGCGTGACCTCCATAGTCAATCCTTAAATAATCTTGGGTATAGTGACCAGCATTAAGTAGGAATATCCCATATATGGGAGGTATTATCCTTATGTACCTACACACATACATGCACATATCCAACTCATAAAATGATGTGAAATTAAAAACCACTCATTATGTAAATTTATTCATAACATCTATCCCACATCAGAGTATAGAAGTAAGCATTGTAAAGTGATAAAGGGAAAAAATTCAAGCACAACAAAACTAAAAGGACTCCAAAATTCTTAGAAGTAGGGGACTACATTCAAATGAAACATTAATATAAAACTCAATCTATATATCCCAAAACTATTCTCCCCCTTCTTTAGGTCCTCCCAGGACTCTATCAATAGGTCACTCGTCTGCATATGACATGAAACATGGGGTAAGATTCCATGCATGGGTGAGTGTAAAAATACGTATTAGGACACCCAAAAAGAAACAAACCTAAGGCTTCAGGTGTAGTAAGCTCATAATGGAAATACTATAAACAAACCCAAATATACTCATAACATAAAATTTATCACATGTGTTTTCAATGAAAATTTACATCCCCAAGATACTGGTTGAGGATTCTGTGTAACTCTATTTTTGTAAGTACTCAATCCATGAGCTGTGATATTAATATCAATGCTCATCCAAGAGGATATGATCATTTTTCCCCACCTAAGCATTACTCACTAGATCTTTATATATCCCATCATTCGAGAATGGGATCACACCCAAGGGCACTGGAGGGCACCCAAATCATTTTTTACAAGAGTTATATGTATTTGATCAATTATATGTGCATAATGGGCACAAACCCCACCCAAGAACAATAAATGATCTATCCCTGGTCCCACTAGGGGATTTTCATGACCTGTCCCCTGGGGCCCGTGTCGTGACTACCCCATGCCCACCTTCCGTAGGCCAAGGGCTGGAGACTAGCACCGAAATATTATTACCTAAAACTGGGAAGACATTTCGTTTATAACCAGTAAGCATAGGCAACAAAGCATACAACAAGATACGAACTCAAGTAAACTAAATAGTAAACAGAGTGAGTATATTAAGTAAAAAGGGGCCAGAATACAAGCCCAACTGGAAAGTACAAGAAACTGAAAGTACAAGTAAACTTGAACAGGAAGGAAGACAACTACTGGATCATCATACGAGGTTCCAACCTGAAGGGTAAGTACAGATCGACTCCTCAACATTCCATGTCCGTCTATCTCCTCAGTGTATCGACACATCGTACGCTCCACCTCTGGGCACCATCCAGTCCTGGTACTAATATTCTTAGTCACCACTATCCATAATATCTATCCAACACAACAAGGATCAGGCATAACCCATGTAGGGGTGAGTATAATGATACTCAGTAGGGACCCTGAGACCCTCATGGTCTCACAAAATCCACCATGGATAAACCACAAAGCATGAAATCAACAAATAACCATACATAGGTATATGTCCATACATATACCTAAGTTATCAAGTAATCAATCTCAATTATGAGGAAAAAATAGAAGTACTAACTCTGTTCACGCTAGGATTTATTCTTGGGGTAGTAACAAGTAACATCCCTAGTCACATTATTAAACACCTCGTATTCTAGAGAACCCTTGCTCTATCGGGTATAGTGGGCCTGCTGCGTCACCCAGAGATGCTTCCCACTAATCTTGGACTTCTAAGGTACTCCTCGGGTTGAGTACTGTGCGTCTGTTGAGTCACACTGAGGCGCTCCCCACCACAGGTCTGCCGAGTCACACATAGCCGCTCCCCCTCATGACTTGTAGAGGTACTCCTCCTATCAAGTACTGTGGGTCTACCGCATCACATAGAGGCGCTCTCCCTCGTGGACTACTGAGGTACTCTTCATGTAGAGTATTATGGGTCTGTCGTGTCACACAAAGGCTCTCCCCACCATTGGATTTCCTCTTCAAAAAGAGGTGCTCCCCACTAGGCCTGTCAAGTCACTCCGAGTTGAAATGGTCAGCAGTCATCATGTCTCACTGAGAAACTAGGTTCTCGCACTATGCTCGCATGTCTCTGGGAGGATCTGCTCCACAAGCTACTATTTGATACTTCAACTTCCATGAAGTCGAATGAAAAAGAATATAAAAGGTCTTCCCTGTCACATGTCTCTCAATGCAACAGACGACATGTCAATCAGATGACCAATCTCTGAGTTATTAGCCTTTTAGTTTTGGGGGCACGGTTTGATTCGTGCTCGATCCAACATGACCATTCCCCATCTTAATCCAAAACTCCAGTGAGGTAAACTCAAAAGGAATGTCTCGCTCCAAATTTCCAACACCACTGACGGTTCGTCAAAAGGACGTATGGTGCCAATGTTATGGCCAAAAGAATGTTAATGTGTCGTAGTGGTGCCGGGTCTGGCCCGACCCGGTCGGACCGACCCGGACTGCAGTGTAGCCCAGACCGTTTAGTTCGGCCCGTCCCTCTGGGTTTGGACCAGCCCATACTAGGTGGCCCAGCTCGCGGGGGGGGGGGGGTCCGGCAGGCCGCGAGGGGATGCAGGGGTTCGGCCATGGACGACATGAGGCCTTAGGGCAGCTAAGCCGGGGAGGCTCGGCCAGAATGGTGAATGTCGTGGGGTGGCTCGGCCTAGGAAGCACAGTGAGGCCGTGGCTGCAGTTCGGCCGGGGAAGCGTGGAAAGGCCGCGTTGGATGTTCGGCTGGGGCGATGCGGTGAGGCCGAGGCGGCGCGACGAGGCCTTGGTGGCAGTTCGGCTGGGGCAGGGCTACGAGGCCGCGACAATGGTTTTTCACGGGCGGCATCGCGAGGCCGCAACGGTGGTGCGATCGGGGTGGCGTGGTGAGGTCATGGGGGAGGTTCGGCCGGGGCGGCACGGTGGGGTCGCGACATCGGTTCGGCCGAGGCCGCCCGACAAGGCCGCAGTGGCGGTTCGGCCGGGGAAGCCCGGGGAGGCCGCAACAGTGGTGGTCGCGGAGCGGTGCCGTCTCCTTCATCGCAGCTGGGGTTGGTGTCGGCCGCCGTTCTGGTGCCCCTTCGTGGTTGGTCTCCATCCTCCTCCATTGCTAAGAACACCACGATTGATCATAAAAATTAGGGAGAGGATGGGCCATGTTAGTTTGGCCCACACTCTCCGCATTAGAGTGGTAGAAAGTGGCTCAACAAGAAAAAGAGTATCAAGAACGGGTAAAGAAAAATAATCAAACACCCTCCCTACAATCCTTGTCAATTAATATTCCTAATCCCACAAAATAATTAGAAGGGGGGAATAAGGAAAGTTTTAATCATATTGTAGTAAACCCCTACCTCGGGTTGATCGTTGATGTTGATGCGAGAAGGAAGTACGAAAGTCTATTCGTCATAGATGAAGACGTTCCACGTCAGAGGAAGTCGAAGATATCAGCATTCGTCGTGCCCGCCACACGCCTCTGATCCCAGGATCATTCGTTGGTTCTTCGTAGTCGAAGGAATTCTTCGTCATTGATACTGTTCATCATTGAAGAATGCATTCTTCAATGGAGATATTTCTCCCAAGAGCACCTTGCTCCCAATTCCACCAAAAATTCACATTAGCCAAAATGTGATATGTTTCCCCAATTAAATTGTTGGCATAATTTCAAACTGGGTTAATTAATCACATAGGTTGGCATAATTATGTTGGGAAAGGGTTGAAACAATTAATACTGGTGGAGTTTAAGAGGTTCTCCCACATTACATAGAGAGTTCAAGAGGTTTATTCCTCATTAAAGCGGTTTGGGTGGTCCTCGCCTCTTAAATCAAATTTGGGAGGTTTTGGGCTCGGGTGGTCCCCACCCCATAACCTCTCATGGGAGGTTTAGGTATGGTGTTCCCCACTTCTCAACATACACATGGAATAAAAATATAAATAAAACCTACACTATTTAATTTTTTATTTTATTCTTTCATTAGTATGTGAAAAGCTGACTTCCACCCTAGACCTACTATGTTCAAGGTGAATGTCTCAGCACTGTGAGTTCAATAGTGCCCTTAGATTTCAATTCTGAGAATTGTTTTAAAAGTTATAAAAACCCCACTCGTACGTTTACTGAACGTATCTGAAATAAAGTTTTGAAATTCATTCTGGGCACTCCGGGCCTTGGAATCACGCGCCGTCAAATTTCACGGACTTGAAAAATTCCCATTTATTTAAAAAAAATTACATGAAAATTTTGGGTCTTTACAGGGATTCAAAGAACTCTATCATAAAATGAACACGTTGAGGGGATCACAACACTATACCAAGGATATAAGGTCACACTTTACCATCATGGGAAGGGAATAAAAAATCCAAATCAATAAATACTTGTCTAAACTGAATAAATTAAGGGTTCTAAACCCCCTCATAGGGAGTGCATGATGTGTAATAGGGGTACACAACATGTCCTTTAGGGGTACACAATGTGTAGAGGTCGGACGATACCCTTCCCATGCTATCTTCCCATTACTGAGTGTCTTAGGCCATTCATGTTTACATGTGGTCATGTACGAGTACGCATCTCAGACCGTGTACCCTGGCAGAGTCCAAGTACATGACTGAGCCCATGTACTCTATCTGAAAAATCACCAGGTTAGGTCACACAGTGTGTGATCCTTAGTTAATTATAGAAACCTTGGTGCCACAGCCTGGTCTCCACAAGATGGTGTAACATCATATTACACATTGTGTAATACATGTTTTCTAGAAACACACCGTCCATTCTCCATGTATACGCATGCCATAATTTCCCATATATTCACTACTAATCATTATCAGGGACCACAAAACACATCTTTCCCATCATTTCTGTCACCCTTGATCAAATTCCATTTATATGATTCAATCCAGAAAAATCCACCATCACTCGTTCCACCACTGCGTGCTAAACTGGGGAATGAGGAACCTCTAAACTAGTCAAATATACCACCATTCGCCCTCTTCTATCATTTATACTTGGATGTAGGATTTATATCAAGTCATAACCTCAGTATCAATATTTTATACCAAATAATGGTAACATAATGATTGAATTCTAGGTATTCATCGAACCAGAGGCTATGGAATGTTCCTATGATAAACGTGTGAAGAAACTGGTGAGAAAATAATGAACCACTAGATGATGAAAAAACTCAGCCATGTTTATGTTGGTCTC
This sequence comes from Viscum album, assembly GCA_963277665.1. Taxonomy (NCBI): domain Eukaryota; kingdom Viridiplantae; phylum Streptophyta; class Magnoliopsida; order Santalales; family Viscaceae; genus Viscum; species Viscum album. The sequence goes on along the minus strand of OY728130.1, from coordinate 580,364,353 downwards.
TATTTTTGGATGTTATAATTATGATCAAATCTTAGTAATAATAAATTATAGAATTTCACAAATCCCAAGGATAAATTTCCCTGAACCCATAAGAATGATTGTCCCACAAATCACACCATTGGATGAATTGATTCATGTTCATAATGGGATAATCAATACTAAATATATATATATATATATATATATATAATAAAATCTTATGTCAAGTTCATATTAATCAGTAATGAAGAGTAATATTATTCCATAGTCAATGGAGAAATCCACAAACTCTGTTGGCATATATGATTCCCTTGGAATTGATCCAATCTGCTAATCCATTATCATTCACCATTGATTTCCTCAAAGATCTACTCTCAATTACAAGGGTTATTAGGCTAACTATATTAATTGGATATAATGGGGCTTAAATAGAAAATGGATAGGTTGCTATCCTAAATCCTAGAAAAATAAATAATTTTAATTAATTAAAAAATTAATTATATGATTTTATCTGGTGGTGAAACATTACCAAAATGTCTGATGTTAATAAAGGTTATGTATCACCTTGGGTAAAACCCATGCTCTGAATTCAATCAAAGCCTCATATTTCAAATCTGAGCCTCCATTACAGAGTTATTCCAATTTTAATGATATTTTCATGTCTTTAATATTGATATATTTAATATATTTAAAATATCATTTTTCTGAACAATGGGGATCAGAATCACGTGCCATCTAAGCTCTTAGATTATAAAATATGACTATATTTTTTTCATAGATTATCATGGGAAAATAGTGATGTCACAATTCCCCCATAAAAAAATACAACCCACTGCATAACCCCTCAATGATGAAAGTGCATGGAGAGGATGAATATGAACAATGAAGAAATCATCTCGAATTATAAGGGTCGAATCTCATAAATCATAGGGATACTGAAAACCAAGGGATGCTCAAAGGACCCTAAAACTACTTTTTGGTGTTTCGGAAGTAATTGGAGTAAAATAGAGAAAAACATAAAATAACAATATGAAGATCAATAATATAGAGATTTACATGGTTCATAAATTATCACAATATCCATGGAGAGGTAGAATGATTTCACTATACCCGGGAGAAAAATATGGGGTGGATTTTTTGAGTACAGAAAACCTAACTAAAAGGAGGCTCATAATGAAATGTGGTTTTATATTAAACCATATTACTACTATGAAAAATTTACATAGGAAGATAACTATTTTATACAAACTATCGTATGAATTTCAATGATCTATAGTAACCTATCATGGTCATCAGTCACATGATGTTAGAGAACCATATCAGAGTCCACTTTGCTATTGTTCCCTTTTGGTGTCATCAATCATATCTTTTATAGTGAGTAATACCATTAGAGATATGGGATGGTGTACAATATGAGATTCTAGTAGTTGGCCTGACCACATTATAGGGATCGGGATGTACCACTCCAGCAACTTCCAAGTTGGTTCTTGATCAATAAAATGACCAATTTTATGGATAGATCTTTGAAAAACATAATTAATATGATGTCCTCCTCTTTTTCACTCACTAATGGGAGATTTATCATCCAAATTTTAATTTCAATATAATGATTTAGGAAATTCCATATGATTTTCCTTTCATATTTCCATAGTGCTTTACCATATTCTACACCTCATTATCAATTTGACAATGAATACCAATAGAGTCACAAAAAGGACTAAAATTCTTAATCACCAAAATCTTTATGTCCATGTCTGCAAACATTTTGGTTCTATAAATATTTTTTAATGTCAATAACCCATCCTGTATTAATCCTATAAAAACATTTTACATAAAATAAATCTACTTTATCCTGGTATGAAAAATTGGTTTCTTTTCAATATGTATAACACTTTGACTATCATGATGCAATACATATTCATCTTAATTTCAATCCAAATACTTCAAGAAGTTCTTCATCCAAGCTATATGTTTCCCAAATTATGTTATATTAATTTACAGTAACTCTGTGGTTGATATTTCCACCACATTCGTTAATTAATATATCAAAATTATCATTATTCCTCAATAAGTAAACATATAATTGGTGTTACTCATCCCATTGTCAACATCATCTATAGGGTCATCATCAACATATCCCTACAATTAATTTCTATTCCCAAATCATATATATAATTCTTTTATTCCCTTAAAATAATATATCATCATCTTCATGGATTCCCAATTTTTCTTTCTATGGTTATCCATGTACTTTCTCACAACTCCCACTATATGAGAAATATCATGTCTTGTACAAACAATGGGATAAATCAAGATTTCACTAGGTAATGATTATAGAAACCTTTCCATGTAATCAACCCATTCTTTTGACTTTGGGGTCTTCCCAATTGATAATTTAAAAGTTCATTGAATAGGAATAAAAACTGGAATTTCATCCAATATGCTAAATTTTCTCAAAACAATTCAAATGTATTTAGCTTGTGAAAACATCTAGGTTACATCTGTTTGGTCTCTCTTGATCTTAATCATCAAAATTTTACCAACTCATCGAAGATATTTTATCTCTAATTCATTATCTAGATTCCCATTGTACAAATTAATCATCTATATAAGAAGAAATATAATGGATCTATCTCTAAAATACTATAAATAAAATCATTGATCCATGGAACATGATTTGTATTAATTGTTTTATAATGAATGAATAATTTTTTTATTCCACTACTTGGGTATCTGAATAACCCAAATATTATATTTTGGTTTTTATGGACCTTGTCTTCCTTTATTAGCTCAACATATCCCTTCGGATGCAGCATATTAATTTCCTTCATCACATATCTAGGAATAAAAATATTATTTACACAAATTTTCTGAATATGTAAATCCTCTGTGGAAAAAATACTAAGAACCACCTGAATAGAGGTAACCTTCACTATAGGTGAGGAAATTTTAGGGAAATACATACATTTCTTCCATTGAAATCCCTTCACCATAAACCTTTCCTTATACCCCATCTTACCATCATGTTATCCCATGACCCAATATAACCATTTTTTCTAAAATCTATTCTCTCCTTGTAAAAGAATGTTTCAACTCCCAATTATTGTTATCAAGCGATGAATGAATTTAATACTTCATAGAAAACCCTTACATTCTCAAATCCTTCTTATATATCAATTCATTAAATCATTGTTTTTACCTACCAATAGTCATGAAAAAGTGAATGGATGATGAATAACTTTACACTTTCTTTCTCACCCATGTTGATCTCCTCAAACCACTTGAGTAGTAAGCTCCATTGTTTTTAATGTAACATGTTTAGGTATACCCTAAGGATCCAATTTCTCATAGAGAAATAATTATTTACTCTCATCCATCGTTTTAGATACATGTTGTGTCTCATATATGAAATATTTATTAAATATCATGTTTTGGATTCTAATGATCATATTGTTCTTATCAACACAGAACTAATAATAAAACTTCTCAACATGATATCTAATAAATAAGCATGATCTGGAATTCAAATCAAGATTTTACCATGAATCTACATCTACATCTATATATTCCAAAAAATTAAAGGAACATAAATGGGAGAGTCTTATATACTTTCTAAATCATATCTCCTTAAGTATACATTCTTACACTAGTACAAATAAACTCTTCTTGATGAGATAAGGGACCATATTCACTGCCACTACTAAAAGTGACATGGGTAAACAATAGTTTAGCCTCATATTCACAGAAAATTCATTCAATGTCTTAGTCATACTTTAATCCACATTGTTCTACTATTGGGTTATTAAAAGATTCTTCTCCCACAAAATTACATTTTTGGCATAAAACACCCCAATTTGTTTATGAATTACACATCATATGACGATGATGGTGAAATTTTTGTCTTTTTTTTCAATTGATTGTGGAAATGTAAATGAGAGAGTGGAAGAAAAAATGATATTTCCTATGGGAGTTTTAGAACATTTTTTACCATATTTATATGCTATAGAAGATCCCAACATCAAAATTAAAAAACAAAAAATACAGGATCTATTTCTAGAAGATAACACTAATTAACATCCTGATAACATAATTAGAAGTTCGAAGGTTCACATCAACATAATTAATAGAGAAAAACAAATGTTACTAATAGATGGAGGATAAATACCGAGATACATTTATATATGGATGTAGAAACACAATTTATTATTTTGGAACAATTCCAAATGTTAAATACAATGTAATGAATGTGTATATTTCACTGTATATGACAATAAGATGGAATAAATGTGGAATTAGAGATTGTATAAATCCCATTAATTTTGAAGATGAAAAATGAGGATATAGAATAAAAATTGAATATATTTAACATCTAATTTAATGTTGGATGAAATGATTTGACCAAAAGTTAAAACAGGTTCATATGAAGAGACAAGAGTTTAAGAGATGCCATTCTGTAGTGTATTCCCAAGAAAAGTGCACTAGTTGTTGAACTATTAAAAGCTATAATATTTTTTGAAGGAATTAACAACAAAGGTAAAGTCATTGGAAGTCATTCAAGGATGAAATACTAGGGTGTCCAAAAGACAGATCTTGAAATGTATAGTATATCAAAGAATTTGAAAAGTCTAAATTAATCTAGTATGAGTTCTTAAAAATTAATCTAAGGATCATAATGATATTTCAACCTTGTTTCTGATGCTTTTATGCCAGGGCGCACGCGCGCATGTCTGCCACTCATGGGAGGACGCGCAGCTTGATGTCCCGTATTCCCACTGTCCAAAGGCGGGCAACATCCTTTCCTTGTTCAGGGACGTCTGCTCATTGATCGAAACCAGGATGATGGGATGTCAGTTCTTCCTTCTGTGGATTCCTCCTTAGAGCTCGTCACCTCGTCCGGGTCTCCATCATAGATTTAAGACGGGTTCGTGAAGCTCGTTCTCGGCGCCATAGCTTCTTGGACGCCAGTTAATTACACCACTTCCATCGAGATGCTCTAAGGGTTCTTATCGGGGAAGCAACATTCAGTGAGAAGAATGGTCACGTTGGGGTGTCGTTGGCATGTCATTCTTCTGTCCCTTATCGTAGGGATTCTTGAGGGCATGGAAGCCCGAGGCATCACACATCAAACGCGTGGGTTGGTTACCATCTGAGGTTTTCCTCATCTTCCCATGTTTAAAACGGGGTATGTCGTGAGTTTAAAGTCTTGCGAAGATGAATCGGACTGATCGGAACACTGAGAGTGGATCAGATTTAAGGACCCCTAGGGGGAGCACCAATGTTGGGGCCAACACGTGGGAGGCTTCTCGGATACTGTGGAGAGGAATGAGGTGTAATGATCTCACCGGGATGTGGAGACCTGGGTAAGGATTAGGATGGTTGATGGGGTGATGGGCTTGATCCTTGTGGAGGCTTCCTACATGTCCCCATGGTGGGGAATCAAAGTCCACATAGTTCAGGGCATACAGTTTAACGTCTTGCGGGACGAGATACAGTTTAATGTCATGCGGGACGGGATATAGTTTAACGTCGTGCGGGAAGAGATACAGTTTAATGTCATGCGGGACGAGATACAGTTTACGTCATGCGGGATGAGGGAATTTGGGGCTTACCCTCTGAGGCGGCCCATGGTGGTCTGGGAACTGACGTAGAGAGGTTGGAACGACCGAGTGGTGGGCTTGAACCTCGTGGAGGCTTCCTACGTACCATCCGTTAGCACAAATCAATTTCCACGTAGTTCACTGGTATGGGGCTTACACTCTGAGGCGGCCTATAGGAGGATGTCATGGCGATGCACGCTCTAAGCCCACGCGAGTCATGCTCGGTGTGAGAAACAAGAGGCAGTAGGGACCAGACGATCACGTCACAAAGGGTGCGTCCATGAGAAGCGGAAATGGGCTTACACGTTGAGCGGCCCAAAGAGGAAACATGGGCTTACACGTGGTTAGCGGCCCTTGGTGGCGGGTCTTACTCCAGGATGGAGGCACGTGGTGCGACAAAGTGCACTGTGAAAGGGACTCCACTGGCCATGGCAGTGGGGAAGTACAAAGGTGCATGGGTGCAACCTTATGCAAGAGAGGCTAGGGGCTTACGCTCTAAGGCAGCCCTTCCCCCATGGACAAACGTCACTCCAATAAATCACCCCCCTATGAGGGATGACCCTGACATCCACGTGGAGACGAGTGGGCGGAAGGCATATCTGAGCCGGGGGGACCCTGCGTGCGAAGCACGGGGTAAGACCACAATTTAACCTCATGTGTTAAGGACAAGGTGCTTAGCAGTTTAACGTCCTTCAGCTTGGATGAGGTGGGTTTTCTCTACACCCCTAAGGATTAAATGCCCAACACCCTCTACCCCATGTGGGAGGGAAGGCATCGGCAAGGCCGTAGTGAAGGGGGGCCACATGGTGAACCATCGAGGGGTCCATGTTAGCATGGCTATGGTGGATGGGGCTTATGCATGGAAGCTTCCCAAGTGCCACTAAGGAGTGGAAACGATGGATGGGGCTTATGCATGGAAGCCAGCCATAATGCCTTCCCCATGTCAGGCCATGAGGGAATCCCAACTCACTGATGGGTTGAGGTATGCACCTATGCACTAGTGAACAAGTGGGATAATGCCAAGGGCATTGGAATCGGACCGAAAAAAGGGATAGGAAAAGTTTGAATCACATGCCCATCATTCAGAATACAATGAGAGAGGCGCGGCGATAGAGGATAACTGCTGACCATGTTCGCAACACAACATCCTATCGCGTTAGCCTAAAATGGGGACAAACAAATGAGTGGTTGACTACGGACCGTGTTCAAAACACAGGACCTGACTCAAAGTGTTACTGAAAGTGTTCCGGGGCATTGGCCTAGGACAGCAGGCGGACCATAGGTCAATCATCCATACAGTGACAACAGGCAGACCAAAGGTCTATCATCCATATTGTTACAGCAGGTGGACCACAGGTCAATCATCCATACCGTTAGGGGGTCCCTTCAGACATGGAAGTGGATGCAGATCCGAATGAAGGACATGCAAACATGAAGTGGAGTGATGGGATGTTTGAACAGATTCCAACGCTCTTGAAACTATGCCACTGTAATCATGGCATTAGGAATCTTATGCTTGGCGCACAAGGCATCTCTTATTTGGAACAAGAGGCATCCTATGTTTGGAACATAGGGTTTACTATAGTTTATAGTCATGTAGATAGGACTATGTCATCTCATGCTTGGAGCATAAGGCATCTCTTATTTGGAACAAGAGGCATCCTATTATTGAATGATAGGGCATTCTTCTTAGGGGAATTGATGATGAAAATCTCAACTCATGACATAGGAAACAAACCAAGAGGAATATTTCAACTCAAGTTGTTTCATAGTGTGTGGAGGAATATCTCAAATCATGGTATTCCATAGGTGGAAAGTGGGTGCGCATAAGGGCGCAATAGAAAACCCTGACATCCCGACCCAAAAATTCGCGGTGTGACTCTCCATTTTTCATGGGTGTCTGTATACTATTGTGCATAATAGGAGCGACACACTTGATAGGCTACGCGCAATAAGTAAGGGTTGTGCGCAATTGAGGCTACTGCACGGAAAACACCAGGCCAGCGCGCAATTCAAGGATGCGTGCGAAAAAGTAAGGGTTGACGCACAAAGGAAGGGATTGCGCGCAAAATAAGGAATTGCGCACAAGGGAAGGGGTGTGCGCGCAATGGAAGGATTGCGCACAAGTTGGCTGGCCTGCGTGAAAACAAAGGAATTGCGCACAAGGGGCGAACCTCGAAGGGGTTGGAGTTTACTCTAAGCCATGGGGATATCGCGCAAAGGCGGATCCTGGGGTGACATGGCGCGGAAAATAACAATGAATCAAGACCATATTCCACGCACGGGAGCCGGTTCAAATTTCTCCCCTAAAATCGAAGGGGTCACCTTCTATTTATAGGTGCCTACCGGCGTGGCATCTAGGCGGCGCGCGAAATCTTACGCGCCGGGAACAGTCGGTGCGCAAGACTTCACCGCATGGAACCGGGTTTGCAAAATTGAGAGCACCACCAACTCGATTTCGCGAATCCTGGGGATGATTCGCACGCACAACATTATTTTGTGCCAGCCCTCCTTTATTTCGCACACCACTTCCAGGGCCTCTAGACCAGGCCTCTGATTCTGAATATGACTTTTCTTTGTCATTTCGAAACTTCCTCTGGGAGTTATGGTCTTTTTCGTCATCTATAATCCTTTTAAAGGTTGTTTTTATATGAATTTATAAAATGTACGAGGTTCGGTGTAAAATCTTCTACACTCGTGGTAGAAACATCATTAGAAGGTACAAAGAAATGATAAGTTGAAAAGAATCCCCAATATAGAATAATAAAAATGATATTGGTGGATCTAGAAGTAGTTGTCAAAGTGAAAGGAAGAAATATATGGTGAATCCAAATATTAGATGATACAATACCTTTTTTATCGAATAATATCACATTTGAGGAAAAATAATAAATCTCCAAACATAGATAAATTTAAAAATCTAAAATGATTTTAAAAAGGAATAGTCAACAGAAGTTAATTAATTATATAAAGTGTCTTGGAGTTTTGAGTTTACAGGAAGATATATCATTGACTGATGAGTTGATAAGGCATTGGATGATGGAGAGGTGGATAAAAACAATAAAGGATTATCGATCAGGAGTTAGAAAACTGATTATGATTCAATGCAGAAGAATATGAGATATCTGAAATGAGGAATGAATGAATAAAAAAATATTGTGTTTTATTAAGATGTATAAAAAAATTTAGAATCGTAATTTTTTGAGACAAAATTTATCGAAACGTATGAATATAGGAAAATGAGTTGATTGAAAAAATAATTTAAAGGATGAGTTTAATCTCTATGAAGATGAAACAGATGTAGAACACTAGAAGCACATGAATTATCCAAAAGGATGTTTAGAGTGTTAAAGGATTAAAAATATTGAGTTGAGTAAATGGTTAATTGAAAAGGTGCTTCTTGATTTCTATAAATGTTTTTTGATTAGATGATACTATTTAAAGTCTGTGAAAGTTTGAGAACAAGAAAAATCTAAGTGACTTCACATAAACAAGGTGACTTCACATAAACAAGGTGAATTCACATTGATTTTGACAATGTTGAGATGGATGATCAAAGATCCAAAATTCATGACATAAATGTCATTATTATAGTTGATTTTTAGGGATGAATTTGAAACTGTTGACATTAGGTTTTTCTGGACATTCAACATAGAAAAACTCTAATATCATTTGAAGATATTTATGGGGAAAAATGAAGTGATGAGAAGATAATATTTTCAAATTGAAGACCATGGATCCCACACATGTATCAGAGAATTTTTTTATATATAAACAGATAACATCATTTGAGTTAATGATATATAAAAATAGAGTGATGGTTGTTGACATTAATGGGAAGCACAAACAGAGAGGGAGAAACAAACCATGCACACTCCAAATGATTATTAGGGTCAAATAAGTGAGTATAATACAAAAGTGTTTTGATGAATTGAATGAGTTCTCCAGATTCAAGAGACCAGGAGTAGGTGAGCCAGAATGATGTCAATCATCTACCTATAGATGTGTCATATGTCATAGATTCGTACAGTGAGAGCCTTAAAATTCTAGTCTATTAGATGAGAAATATTAGAAAACATGAATACTAATTAAAATTAATGTTCACTTTGTAGTTTAAGTTCCATCAATGTGGATGTTCAATGAAAAACTATTGGGCATGTATTTTCTCAAAAATATATATAAATATTATTTATTTTTATGATCACAAATACCCCTGTTTGTTTTACTAATGATATTACCATAAGTGAGTTTCAATAAATTTAATATTATTTAATATATTTTTTAATTATATTTACATTTTCAATCTGAAAGTAATATTTATCAAAGTGTTCTAAAAGTGTTTTAGTGTTTCTAGAGACACTTTTTATACCCTACATCGCTATGTGTAACAATAGCAATAAACCCTTTGTATGTTTAATGAATGTATGGATCATCTTCCATTTTCTAAAATTAATATTTTTCTTATGGATCGTCATCCCTACACAAAATATTTTATGTATAGATCATCAACCCTATGTTTGGTGATCAATAAATGCATGGTATATTTACCCAACTTTTAATTCTGGAAAATCTATTCATACCCTATGTTTGAAAGTTTGATCATATGTATAATCCCCATGTCATTTGGAATCAATCTTGCTCTGAAAGGATTAACATATGGATCCTCATCCCTATTTTAATTTTAATCTATATTTTATGCACAAATGAAAGTATGTCCAAGGAACCATACATTGAAAGGAACCCTACATTACCTAAAGGTGCCATATTATACATAAAGGAACCCTACGCTATGCAAATCAACCCCATGTTATCACTACTGAAAAATAGCAATATACCCACGGTTTTGCCCAAAAACGTGGGTATAGGGCACCCCTATACCCATGGTTTTCAAAAGACATGGGTATAGGGGTAACATGGGATCCTATAACCATGTTTTTGGGAAAAACTATTGGTATTGTTTTTTTAAAGACCTATACCCACGGTTTTGGTAAAACTGTGGGTATATGATTTTTTTTCAAGGACCTATACCAATGGGTTTATAAAACCTAGGGTATATCTTTCCCGCGCTATGGTGGGAAAAACATTCTGTGGGACACAAAAAATATTTGGTGGGAAAACCTATCCCCACGGTTTTCCCACTTATATCCATGGTTATGATTAATATATTTGGGGAGATAAAAATATATTAACATATATGCTTCATATGTGAGTTGGTGAGTCGCTGTATATTGTTTGCTGCATCCTAGGATCAAAACATGATCTCATCTTTTTTTTACTAATACACATAGTAAAATTAATATATTATAATAAATGAAGTTATATTAATATAGAAACGGGCTAGCACAATTGGTTAGGCATTAAATGCATGAATATAAAGACCCAAGATAGAAACCCACATGATGTTGTTTTTCCAAATAGATATATCTATTAATATATTTATCTAAATATAGATAGGTATACTTATAAGTGACATAGCTTGAGTGGTGAGTGTCAATGATTTTGAAATGATGGTCGTGGGTTCAACTCTTGCTACTTGTTTTTTGTTAAAAATATATATACCCATGGTAAACCATGGGTATAATGTTTTGACAGTGTGACAATAGGGTATGAGGGTTTCAAATGGTGGAAGAAAAGTTATGCCCAAGGTTTGCAAAACCGTGGGTTTAGATTGGTGACCTATCCCAACACCTCGGTTGCCCATAGTTCCCAAAACCGTGGGTATAGCCTATACCCACGATTATGGAAGCTATACCCATGGTTCAAACTAGGGGTATAGGTCATTTTTTCAGTAGTGTATGCAAAGGAAACCTACTCTATGCAAAGGAACCCTAGACTACAGAAAGGAACCCTATGATATGAAAAGGAACCCTATGTTATTTAGTTAAACCCAATGTTCAACTTTTCAATAGTGGATTTTTAATGGCGTAATATAATATAATATTCATGAAACAACCTTCACAGTATAATGGTCTGATTTAATGATTCTCTACAACTGATTCAAAGGAACGTTTGGATCAATTCAAAGAACCATATTCATTAGAGAAAATCACTCTAGGAAGTTTCAACTGCTCTAAAAAATTTGAATTTGATTTTAAGTGTTCAATAAATCTATTTTCTTGGTTAAATAATACCAAAGAAAACCATCTTCTCTATATATTCTATCACAATTTAATTTGAAATACATAGATACACCTTTTAATTTATCTTTGTTCTTATGAATTTATATAATAATGTGACTACAAAGAACAATTAACTCTTTTTTTTGTGAAAGAGGCTACACTTTGGAGATATACATTTTCTACCTCGAAATTTTGTTTGTTTGTTGATACTTTTATTGAAGATCATTTTCAATAAAGATCACATCAAAGTTACTATTTTTTGAATAAATTATTATTTGAAGAAAGAGATCCATATACTACCATATGTTGCTGATGCGACCATGAATTTCAACCCGAATAATAATAAAATTAAAATATTTTTATTTATTAGTTTTTTGACTGCTTAGACTCATTTGTGGTGAAGTATGAGCTTCTCAGTCTATGATATGGATAACTGATTCTCTGTAAAATAATCAGAAGGCCCTGTTAAAACTTATTTCAAAGGTGTCAACAATCTGCACTTAGTTGTAGATTTATAGGTCTTATGATAATAGGATGTTTCTAGTGAAATTCACCATGATCATAGAGAGAGCGTTAGTACAGTGGACTAGATGATCTTCATGCCTTGAAACAATATAAAATTTTGGTGTTTATTCTTTCTATTTATCCATTTATCATATTTTGTATAGAAGAAAACATTGTATATCTTTATAAATAAAAAAGGTAGTCAAATTCTAGAATTAGAAAATATTATCGAAAAGAAACAATTCACCAACTTGTGTGTATATTTTTATTATCCCAACCTAAAAATTGGTATGAGAGGAGAGATTTTGGAATGAAGCTATAACAAGCATAAATGGAATAAGGTCTATAAAAAGAATATGGAAATGAATGGTCCAAAATAAGGTATTTATATAGTTAATACTCCATATTTACTAGTGAAAACTATAGATACAAAAAATTATGTATGATCATATATCTAAAAACCAGGGGCTTCAATTTCTATTCGCATATCACCCCTCATTATGTGTTTTATGAAAAACAAGAGACATGGAATGTGGAAAGAGAAGCTAAATATTACATCAAATAAAAAGTAATGAATGCTATTATCAATGGACTTAGACCTGATAAAATTAGTTATGTTTAACAATGACCTATTGCCTATGTATTGTTGAAAAATATTGTAGTTGCATATAAAGAAATAGACATCCTTAGTAAAATGAGGTCTGATATTGCTAAACTAATGTTTGAAACTTTTAGAATGTTTGATGGTGAAATAATCACACAATTGAATGGGTGGTTTACAGATATTGTCAACAATATTAATGATTTGGGAGATACCATAAGATAAATAGATCATGATCTAAAAGAATATAAAGTACTACTATCATAAAAGAATGTAATATCTTAAACAATTTGATAATAATCATCAATAAAGAATTTGAATATGAAGGAACTGATTGTAATATTGATGATGTATAAAGAAGAAATGAAAGATGACGACGAAGATCACAATAGTATAGTAAAATATGAAACACTACCCTAATGGTGAAATCTCATAAGTAAGAAAGAAACAAAAAATAATATATAAAAATAAAAAAATTATTCTCCTCAGATTATGAAATGGAACTGGCTCATCTAGTTTGAAAATTCAGATAATTCTATAAGAAAAATGGAGTCTTTATAAAATCATTTGTAAATGATGAAATATAACCTCATCAAGTATTATTCAATGAGTGAAAAAATTTGGGTTACATCAGACCTGATTTCCTTCAATTGAAACAGGAAATAAAGATGATAGAAATTAAATATCATAAGAATGTTGATTATGAGTATAAAAGAAATAGATCCATGAAAGCCACATGGAGTGTATTTAAAAACTCAAAAAAAAAATGATAAATCTGATTCATAAAATGAGCTACAAAATCAAAAATCAAATATGTCTTTTATGACTAAGGAAGAATAAGAGGTAAATACTTATTATTCTTCTGCATCTGACTTTGATAATGGTTCAAATGATAAATAGGCCACTTGTTGTTCTATACTAGAAGAAAAATATAATTCCTTAATAATGAAACATAAATCATAAAAAAAATATACATAATATTTTTTAGGTGAAAGATACACAATTCTTAAGAAACATAAAGATATAGTTTAAATGTTTAAATCTTCTACAACAAATTGTATTGATCATAAAAAGGGTAAAATAATTATAATATGAAGTAGAATCTTTTAAAATTACTGATATTGTTTTTAGAAAAGTAGAAAATACTCTAAATGATATTCTTGGAAATAATGTTATTCAAAGAGAAATATTTTAAATAAGAAGCAATGGTGATATATCTAAATTATTCCAAAATTATTTTTGTCCTATTTAACAAATATACCTTTTATCATTGTGGACTAAAATTTCATTAAATTAAAAAATATTACATAAGAAATCTTAAAATTAGTGGTATTAAAAAAAATTTATTTCCCAAAAATATTTCTAAAGCAGGTGATATGAATTTTGGGAAAATAGAGAATACCTAGATTCATAGATCATTACACAATGACACTGATGGGCCCGAGAAAATATGGGTTCCAAAATAAACAAATGTTTAATTGATTTTATAGGAAAAAAGACAAAAGAATAGAAAAGATATATGTTGTATGTACAGTGGATTTTCCAAACACATGAGTGGAGACTCATGAAATTTCTAAACAATAACACATTTTGATGGAGGTATAGTCTCTTTTGGTGACAATGCTATAGGAAAAATTGTTCGAGTTTGAATTATGGGGATCCAAATACTGTCTCAATCAAAAAAATACCATATGTACAAGGTTTAAAGAACAACATGATAAGTATATCTCAACTTTGTGATGATGTATTTTATGTTGATTTTTCTTATAATTCATTCTCTGTTTTTGAAGATAAACTTCATAAATTTAGAGCACAATGAACTAACAACGTTGATACTTTGGACATAAATTTCATGTGTAAGAAAACTGAATTTTTTAAGTTTTAAGACAATTGAGTCATTGATATGGAATAAAAGACCTGGATATTTCAATATATATGTTATACATAGATTATCTACGAAACCACTTGTTTTTGTTTTACAATGTCTTAAATTTGACAATGATAGATTCTATGATGAATGTCAAATTGGAAAAAATCACAAATCATCATTAAAGACAAAAAAAAAAATTGATACATCTAAACCATTAGAAATTATGCATATGGATTTATTTGGACCATATAGAGTAACAATTTTGGCTGTAAATAATTTGTTTATGTTTTAGTTGATGATTATTATTGATTTACTTTGGTTTAATTTCTAAATCTCAAATGTGAAGTATTCACTATTTTTGAATGTTTTTTTATAATTTTTCAAAATGAAATTTTTTTAGTCAATTTCATTAAGATGTGATCCTGGTAGAGAATTTGAGAATCAATAATTTAATTCTTTTTTCTCAAACATGGGTATTAAACACACCTTATCTTCACCAAGAACCCCTCACCAAAATTGAATTACTGAATCAAAAATAGAACTAATCTTGAATTGGCAAGGAATATGCTGAATGAATATAGTCTTCCTATGACCTTATGGGTAGATGATGTAACCATGTCTTTCTATATCTGGAATAGCGTTTTAGTCAGACCAATTATGAAAAATAAAACCTATAAAGTTTAGAATAATAGAAAACCAAATGTAAAGTACTTAAATGTTTTGGGATACAAGGTGTATATCTTGAATACTAAGGACAATCATGGAAAAATCAATTCAAAATTTGGTGACGAAATATTTTTATGATATTCTACTACTTCTAAATCATGTATAGTTTTTAATAAAAATTCATGGATTGTTGAAGAATCAGTTCATGTGAAGTTTGATGAAACAAACCATTTTAATAAGGATAAATATCAAATAGATGAAAATACCATATATTTTAAAAACATGAGATATGAGTCTATTAAAGATTATTTAAATAAAGTTCCTTCTAGTTTAGAAGAACATGAAACCGAATAACCTAAAGGTGTATTTCCTAGACAATCTAAAACCTTAATGAATCATCCTTTATAATGAATTATTGGATATCTAGACATTATAATTAAAACCAGATTAAATTTTGGAAACCTCGTTTAATTCTATGACTTTCTATCTCAGTTACAACCTAAATATATTGAATAATATTTAGAATATGAAATTTCTATGTTATCCATGAAAGAAAACTAAAGCAATTTAGAATAAATGATGTATGTGAATTAGTAGGAAGACCATCATATTATCTATTAATAGTATATAATGGATCTTTATAAACAATTAGGATGATAAAGAGATCATAACTAGAAAAACATATAGATTAGTAGGTAAAGTATATAATATGTAAGAAGTTATAGATTATGATGAAATTGTTTCAAATATAGCTAGATTAGAATCCATTAAAATACATTTAGCATGTGCATCTCTTATGATTCTGAAATCATATCACATGGATTATAAATATTATATTTTAAATGGATATTTAATTGGGGAAGTTTATATTTAATAACCCCTAGGTTTTGAAAACCCTCAAAAACAAAATTCAGTTTTAACTGTACTATAGTACATTATGGTCTTAAATATGAACTTAGGTCTTTGTATTAAAGATTAATAATTTTTAAAAAATGGATTTTATGTAGGATTAGTTAATCCTACTATTTTTAGTAAAATTATTTGTTATAATTTTTTATTGGTACAAATTTAGGTTGACAATGTTATCTTTGTTTCTATAAATAAAAATCACTATAATAATTTTCGAAATCTAACACAAAAATAATTTGAAATGAGTATGATGGGAGAAATTATTTTTTTGGATTCCAGATTTATCAAAAATATTATGAAAATGATTTAAATCAATGTAAATATATTTTTGATTTAATGAAAAATGTTGGAATGGAAAATAGTAATACCTTTACAATACCCATGTGTACAAAAATAAAACATGATTTGGATAAAGATGAAAACTAGTTGATAATAAGTTATATAGAGTTATGATTAGTATTTTATTATATCTTACTCCTATAAGACCATATATAAGGCTTTATTTACGTTTTTGTGCTAGATTAAATCAAAACAAAAAGAATCTCATCTTACCACTATTAAAGTTTTTTAGTTATTTTAAAGGAATTATTTTTCAATATATTCTTTATCACAAAACATCTCATTTTAGCTTTATTTCATATTCATATACTGATTTTAGAGGTTGTATATAATATTGAAAAAGAACCATTGGAACATTTCACTTTTAGGAAAATATTCAGTATCATGGTCAAGTAAGAAGCAAAACCGAGTTGTCATATCAATAGTTGAGGCATAATATGTGTCTGCTGACAGTTCCTGTGCAAATGTGTTATGGATGAAACACATTAAACTAGATATTGGAATAAATTTTAATAATATACATATTTTATGTGATAATACAAGTTCTATAAATATTTTAAAAAATAATATAAGTCATTATTGGACTAATCATATTGATATAATGTATCATTTTTAAAGAGATTATTTTAATAAAAAGTATATACCTTTAAAGTTTTTAAATATAAAATATCAATTAGTTGATGTTCTAACTAAACCACTTCCCACTTGATGTTTTGATTTTATTAATGGAGAGTTAGGGATATTTAATTTTAAATGAATTTTTATTAATTCATTTTTATTCTCTATAATTTTTTTGTAAAATTTATTTGTGGTATTTAATTATTTGAATTTATGTTTTTTTTATTCGGTTACGTATTGATTAGATTTAAAAATAATTTTATTTATATTTTTTTTCTTTTCAAATTAAAATGTAATGAGTAAATTGTCAATCAGTGTGAGAAAATTGTCTACCTTCTCTCACACTCCTCCCTACTCATTTACACCATTTTAGTTTATAGAGTTTCACACTTTCCAGTTTACCAAAACCCTAAACCTCTGAAACATCATACCCAAACCATTAGAAATTGAATCATTAGGAAGATTAGATAATGTTAGTCCAAACGAGCCTCTTCGTTAGTTGAAATATTGCTATGTTATTTAGGAAAAGGTAGTCGATTTTGATTTGCTGAAACATATAAATCTCTTGTTAGATATTTCTATAAGAATTCAAGGACTAGAATTCATTTTTAGCGACATAAATACACCTTATTTTGATATATAAGTAAATGAGTTTTGTCTAAATTATTCTTTTAATTTTTTAAATGATGAAGATTCAGTTGTGTATATGATTTATAAAGATGAAATTTTCATATTTTCTTTAAAAATTTCTAAGATCTTTAATTTTCCCAATGAGGGGGAGTTTCATTTTGATATGAGAAATGTAAGAGATGAGAGATATTGATTAGAAAATATGATGTTTTCTATTTTCAAAACAAGAACATATAAGAAAATTATGACAAGAGATCTCAATGCTAATAAACAAGTCTTGATGATGTTAATTGAGTCTGGAATTGTGAAAAGGATGGTAGAGTTAGTGAAAGTTGTTTATGAAGATATACATATACATATATTCTATTTTTTTCTTAAACAATATTAAGCTAAACTATAATAGATATATTATGGTATTTGAATCACTACAATCAGAATAATGAAAAGATGTGTTTTTACACTTATAGAAGGATTTCATCCCATATTTTTCTCTGATTGGGAAAGATAAGAGAAATATATTTTTGGTTATATATTTCCTCATACAAATATTCTGAATGTTGGAACTATCAAAAAACATTTATTTTTCTGCAGTGAATCTTGAAACAATCTTCTAGTTGTTGGTATATAAGGTAATTAAAGGTTGATGGATGGTTCTCAGGAGAGAAGATTTTTTATATTATTGGTTTTGTAAGACCATGACCCAAGGAAGAAGTTTAATCAAGAGTTTATGATGCTAGTATTTATCAAAGAAGGATAATTTTGATAAATATTTCTATGCCAGTGGCAGTTTCCTAATCAAGAGAAGAAAAAGTTAATGAGCAGGCGACTCAAGTAATAGAGAATGTTGATCAATTTTCTCAAGGGGTTAATCAAAATAGATAATGTTTTCCTAATACAGATCAAGATACTCCTGAAAATATCTATTTAGTTTTTGTAGACTCAGTTTATTCAGGAGTATCTACATTTAGAGAAAGAATAATTATTTCAGAAGAAGATATAGGTTTAGTTGTGGTTGAAGTTGGTCAAACTAGATCACAATCTAGAGAGTCTTTTGACTCATCAGAAAGAAATACAAAAGAGTTTTTTCAATGATTCAATCATGTGAATTCCCAAAATTTGACTCTAAGATGATAATTAGAGACTAAGAGGAATAATGTTGAAGAACTTATAAGTTCTATAGTGCCAAGAGATGATTTTTATCCACTTTAGGATCAATTAAGGCAAGTTTAGGGAACACTTATGTCAGTGGGAGATATTGAAAAATTAATTAGATATTTAACTAGAGAATTGACATCTTTAATGGATGATTATGTGAAGAAATAATATTTTTATGAGCTGAAACAAATGTTAAGAAGAGAATTTCAGTCTGTTTGAGATAATTATTAGGCATCAACCACTACATCTTAATAGAATCCTTATAAATTGATAAGAAAATTTTAATCTAAAACTGCTGTATTAGCTAATTTCAATAACTGATAGCACACTATTCAGTGTTCTAGTAATCCATTGAATGTTCATTGGGATAGTCAGAGTGATTTTACATGTCATATGAAATCTATGGAAAACAGGTTGCGACCTATCATTAATCATGTTAGATATAGATGAAGCACTTTCACTCAATATTAAGAAATAGTGAATGATTTTACTAAGTTGAATTTAATTGAAAACATAAAGGTTCGTCATTATTAAAAGAAGATGCTTCAGTTGGGGACAGATGTGTTAAACAATCATTTTTAAAACCTATTTGTGAATCTTACTAAAATACAAGGCCTTGTTCTGACCATTCTCCATCTTTATTCACCTTCTACTAATGGATATTCAGCTAATGGACACCAATCTAATTGAATCACTTCATTTTTAATATTATCGATTACAGTCATTACTTTCCAAACATTTTATATTCATTTTAAATTAGTTTCCTATACATTACATTACTTTTATATTTATGAGTTTTATATAATTTTATGATTTATCTAATGATTTATACTACCGTATAACATTTTTTTAATCAGTTGACTAACATTCATTTATTATTGTGGAAAACTTATATGAGTTTTTTCATCCAATTAAAATTAATTTGTCTTTGATATCACACAATGGGGAGAAAATTGGGAAAAGAAAATATTATAATCATTCATGAATTTTTTTCAAATATCTATTTTCTTTTAAATCAAAACAATACAATAAAATCAAAATAATTTTGTGAAGCATTAATATTTTCATTAAATGTTATTACGAAATCCTATATTTTCTATTAGTTATGATATTGGTTTTGTGATCATTAAAAATGGGGATATTGTTGGGAATGTATTGTGTCAATAAGACTTTATAAATATTATTGATTATTATTCTCAAAAATACAATTTTTTACTGATGATAATACATTAAGTGAGTTTTAGAACATTAAAATTCTTTTCAATATTTGTGAATTATATTTATATTTTAAATTCACAAGGAATATTTTTCAGAGTGTTCTGAATGTGTTTTAGTGTTTATGGAAGTACTTTTCATTCCCTACTTTAGTATGTGTAATGCAAGGAATGAATCCTTCAATTGTTTAGTAAACATATAGATCATCAACCATATGTTGCACTTAACACTTTTAATATGGATCGACATCCCTACATAGAATATTTTATGTAGGGATCATCAACTCTAGATTCATCTAAAAATAAACATATGGTATATCAAACAAAAGTTTATGTTTGAAATTATTGTTCATACCCTACATTCTAAAGTTTTAACATATGGTTAATCAACCTCAAATTTGAAATCAATATTTCTATGAAAGGATAAATGTATTGATTCTCATCCCGATATTATCTCTAATCTCTATATTATGGGTATATAAAAGTATAGTTAAAGAAACATATGTTGAAAGAAACCCTACTCTACGCAAAGGAACGCTTGGCTAAGCAATGGAACCCTACAATGCCCAAAATATCCTCTATGCTACATAGATAGACCCTACGATTTATTATTCAATAGTGGAGTTTTAATTCTATAATATTATTCAAGATTGATGCAACGGTCTTGATATTATTACATGGTGATTGAAAATCTCTCTATGAATTATTCAAAAGATAATTATTTTAGATTCAAAGAATCATTTTCATTTTATAAAATCACTCCTATTCTTAAGGGAAGTTATGAATCCTTTGGAGAATTTGAATTTGAATTTCCATGTCCTATATGGGGATTTTCTTAGATTTGCAATACCAAAGCAATCCATACAGTCTATATATTCAATCACAATTTCATTTGAAATTCATGGATACACATTTTCAATCAAAATAATTCTTGTGAATAACTATTAAAATGGTTTTACAATGAATGATCGATTATTTTTGTTAAAGAGGATACTCTTTGGAGATATATATTTTCCACCTCAAACTGTTGCCTGATTTTTCAACTTTTATTGAAGATCATTTGAAACTAGGATCATTTTAGAGTTACTCTTTCTTGAATAATTTCTTTTCTGAAGAATAAGATCCATATAATATCAGTTTTTACTACTGGAAATATGATGTTCAACATGAATCATCAAAAAATTAAACAATTTTGATTTATTGTATTTTTGGCTTCTCAGATTCAGTAAGGGTGGAGTATCAATTTTTCATTCTAAGCTATTAATGATCTGTTACATGAAAAAGAACCATAAGGCTATAGTTAACCTTGTTGTAAAGGTTGGAACTGCTAGCACTCAGTTTTTGGATTTAAAGGTCTTATCATAGGAGGACCTTTCTAGTTTAATTCACTAAGATCATAGAGGGAGTGTTATTGGTGTGTACAAGGGTATCTTTTTACCGCGAAGCACTATAAATTTTCTGTTTTCACTCTTTATATTTATCCAGTACTCATGTTTCATATTGAATAAAGCACTACATCTGTTCACATATCACAAAGGGATTCAAACCCAACAATTTGTGAATATTTTCAAAATGACACAATTCACCCGACTTGTTTTTATTTTATTATTTTAACCCAAGAAAATCCTTAAATACTAGTGGTTTCAGTATAAATAACACCAACATTCTGACTTGGTGGTAGAATGATCTTTTTAGTAGGTATCTCAACCACATGCATAATATTTTGGTTTCAAATGTTAGGTAGAATCATCTCTTAGGATAAAGGATAATTACTTGGCCAAATATATTTATTATGAGAAAGTAAATAACCCGGGACTTAGATATTCCAAGCATAATAAGGAGTTGGTTTGTCACACCAGGGTGTAAAAATACCTTTGTGTGTTTCCTTTACTCATTCTAGAATATATAAGGGAGTATGTTTTAAGGTTACATTTCAAATATACATGCATACTAACAGAATATAGTGGTTTGATTACAATAAAGGAATCAATGATTATGTTTAACTTAATCTGTTAACATTGGTCACCCCTGATTTATCCACTATTCGCAGGATGACAACATTATTCTATAGGACTAAAATTTTTCATCAAATTACTGGTTCCCTCTATTTATATTTACTATCATAGTCTCATTTTTCTTCCATAATTTACCTAAATTGATTTTTTGAAAGATAGAATGGTTCCTCTTCTAGATGACAATAAAGGTAACCCTAGGTTGAATAAATAATAAGATATTCCAAGTATGAAATAATTGGAGGTTTTTATCAAAACCATGAAACAAAAATAATAAAGAAGATCTAAAGTTTTGGAATTTATCCTCTCATATGAAATAGATGTAGTTTCATATGCTACTTTAAGGTAAGAATAATGTAATTCATAATGATAAATTTTTCAGTATTAATCTTTTTGATGATATGAGTATAAGCTATGATGAGTTTGAGTAAGTTTAACATATTTTTGTAAGATAAATAAAAGTCAAGTAATAATTTAATAAAGTACATATTAAGGTTTTCCATTATAAATATTCATTAATCAAGGGAATATATGAAGAAAAGTCATAGCTATAATAGGAAGTTAATGATATTGAGGATACATTGGATTAGAAGTTCAAAAATATGAAAAATCATCATATAATTTGATGAATAAATTGAACAATTTGTCTAAATATAGAATTAAATATTATTTATATTATAATAATAATTGGAAATAATACTATATTATATTAATATTGATCAATTTTTTTCATATTATGTGTATGCATTAAAATCTACAATCGATGTAATGAGATCTGAATTGAATGTTAAAACTAGAAAGACAAAAGCGATTAAAAAAATACCCATTGAGTGAGAGTAAAATTAATTAAAAAAAGATTCAAAAGGTACATAATGGTGAAATATTCACAAAATTAATTTAGACGTTAGTTCAATCAGTGATACTATATGAAGACAAGTTCACTCTTATGGAAGAATATTAGTACATGAGTTTGTGTAAAAAAGATGTGTTAACGAAATTTATTTTGGAAACACTCCTTAAATTAGGGGATACTGAAAATGAAATTTATAATGTTAATAATAATAAATTTTCGGTTAAGGAAAAATTATTAAAATAACATGTTCATTCCGTGAAGGATATGAGTAAGTTGAATGAGGAAACAATGCTGAAGTTATAATCTAAATGTGAAGATAATGTGATGTGTTTTTAAGATCAGAAGGACACATTATATTTGTTATTTCTTGAACTAAAATTGAAATTGAGAATCATGGATTCTAATAAACTTGAAATCTTACATGAATATAAAAAAAATTCACCCTGATAATTTCTAATGAAAGTATTACTTAATAAGATAATACTAAATTTAATGGCTGGAAGAATGCGTTCTCATCAACAGTTCCATCTTCCGATAAGCTAAAAAAAGGTAACCTCATGATATGATGAATCAATGAGGACTAATTATTATACTATAATTAGTGTATATTATAATTCTAGATAATTATTGGTTAAGAATAAAAAGACACCTACAACATCCTTGAAGGTGAAAGAAAGGAATAAGGTGAAATGGTTTTCCCCAGAAGGTGACTAGAAGGAAGAAGTTTTGGATGTTCCATCCAATAGAAAAAGTTAAACAAAACAAAAAAAATTAATATAAATATAGAGATTAATAATGGAATAAAAATTAGATAAAAATAAAGTTACAAACATTATTTAACCGAAAAAAATACAAAACAAATATGTCACACCAAATAAAATATTCTAGTTCTATTGAAGGAATGGGAACTGCATGGATAGTTGTAAAATACCAATGAATTATCTAGTCAAAAAAAAATAATATCCAGCAATAAAGTGAATATACATAAGAATGATAAAATAAAAATGGAATGGTGGAAGATAATTACGATGAAGATGTTGAGGTATACTAAAGTTACCACTAAAGGAAAACTCAACATAAGTAAAAAAGTTGTGTGGTATGTGTAAGAAGGATAGGCACACCTAAAAAAATTATATGAAATGGATAACTAAATATGTGAAAATTTAAAATAAAATAAGAATTTTTTGGAATATAAAATGTTTTCTTTCCAATAAAAATATCAGTAGAAGAAGAAATATGAAAATAATCCAATGGTTTTCATGGTTTTTTTGTTAGAACAATTGGAGGGAGAAAGGGGGATGGAATAAAAAGAAAATGAGGAAGATTATGAATTGTTTATATCTGTGATGAATAATTCCCCACACAAAGTGAAAGGATAAAAGAAGTGGAATAATTCAATTATAGACCTAAATATTGATACTTTGAGTGATATGGAAAATTTCATGAAGAAAAATGAATCTGAGATAAGGGAATCTTGTAGGTTGATGATGATTTTTGTACCTTGTTACAGACTCAAGTTTTTGACATGGGGAATTCCGAAAAAGTTATTATGTTGTTCGGTTTCCCAGTCATGTGTTTGTAGCATAAGATATTTTCTTCTTTTTACATTAGGCTCATATCTATGTATGTTCAGTAGTTGCGATTTCTTGCTAACAGTTCACTTCACACATCTCTGGTATTACTATTACACCTTATTTTCTTCTTGAGGGAGTGTTTTACATATTTATTAGTAGTAGCAGTAGGGAGAATATCTAGATAAGATTCTTCCTCATACTACAGATCATGACACTCTCTTAAATTATTTCTATCTAGGATTTAAAAGACAATTATTAATAATAAATATAGTTGTTAGAATAATGTTATTAAAAAACATATGTAAGAAAAATAATAGTGGTGGCTCAGTCTGGTGTTGTTTTGTTATAAAGGCTTCACAATGGAGGTATGACATTGGTGGTGTGACACTGGCTGTGTGAAACTGTTCATGTGACACTAACACTATTGTATAATTCTCCGAATTTCAACTATGCTGGTGGTATCTCAACCAACATTGTTTGATGTGACGATTTCTGGTTTAATGGTATGATGTATGATAGTGTCTCAGACATATCCAAATTTCTATTTTTGTGGCTTCACTTATGGATGTATCTCCTACAGAGCCAAATTTTAACTCTAGGGGCATGACATTCTTAGAGTGTCTCATAACTTTTCATTCTTCCCATCAAACGATATGACATTCTAATGGTTTGATATCCTGGCTATATCTCATAGAAAACAATGTCTCAAATTGGCGGTTCCAATCTCAATGATGTATTATACATAGATAATTTTATCACTTATATCAGAATACATATTTCTTATATAGAAACATGAAATTCAATAATAATATAAGAATCATGATTTTTTAATAATTAAAACTGGGATGTCAACATTATCTATATTAAACACACCAAAGTCCTATCTTATATGGTTTATACTATAATATTACCTACCCTAACCACATGTAGGGTTAAATATATTGTGTTATAATTATTCAATGCATACCATGAACACAATTGTAATTGTATAAAAAATACCCCCCTTCAAAACATTCCATTATTAAAGTAACCTAAATATAAGGGGAATCAACATCATCCCCCTTCCATTTTTCCCCCACCCATAATGACATATACCCACCATTTTCATTATATGAGGGTATCACTAACATTTAGGACATCAACCTCATTTCCCCTACCATTCAGAATAGCCACTATATATAATTATAATCACAACTTAATTAAGATAGTTGACATTTACCATTATTACACGATCAATACATTACCACCTATCTCTATGTTCCTACATTGATCCATAAAAACCCTTACATATAAATCAATTTAGGTCCATTAAAACATTTATAGTTCCAAAATGTGTATAAGATCCCATATTTTTCTAGGTATGTATCTCATGGAGTTATTCATTCTAGCCATGGTGGATGAGTCTTTTTTGGAGATGGAGATCCATTGTTTGAGAAAGAGACCTAATGTTTGGGTATGTATGATTATTTGAATTAATAGAGTATAGGTATGATGGATTAATGTTTCAAAGGGGTCATGGTGAGTTTAGAAGAACTAAAAGTGGTTTAGTTGGTGTAAATGAAAAATGGACTGAAAAATCAAATGCAGAACATTTACATGTCGTGTAAATGGATTACTTGATGTGTAATTATTCATTAGTATTAATAAAATAAATTTTAGGTGACATGTGTTTCATCCAATTCCATTACAAATAATTTCACTACATTTAACCACTTTACCAACATGTAAATTACATACATTCTCTTTGAAACATGTTGTTTAGATGATTTTCATTCTAATCAGCTACATCCCCTCTCCAATCAACCCCAGGAATCTCTCCTAGATATGTTGGGGTTTAAAATTCCCTTCTCGACATCTAATTTGTGTGATAAATCCAGAGTAGGTCATTTTGGTTTGGTTTCATCCTTATTTTCCTTCTTCACCAATCATTGTGGTGAAATCCTTTGATGAATCACATTTTTGGTATTTATTTTGATCAGTTTTGATATTGGATCCTCTTTCCAATCACCCACACCTTCTTCCTCATGGGATTTGGCCATTAGAATCAATGATGGATTGTCAGTTAATGTTAGGGCTCTAAATATCATTTCTATGGTTTAATAATTTCTATTGTTATGAAATATTGTGATTGCACTAATGAAATATGCACCAAAGTTTAATAAATAATAATTGGGATTATTCCTTGAATTCCTTTTTTTCCTATTGGCATCTATCATGGATTATGGCTACACATTGGGTGAAAGAACCTTTTAATATAATTTAATTGGATAATGGATTAAAGTATGTTTAGAAGGTAATTTGACCTAGGGTGATTTCTTGTTATTGAATCCATAAATTGTGGCTTTTTCTTATTGATCTAATTTTTAGTATAATGTGATCTAAAAAGAATGTGGAATATTAAATTGGAATGGTAATTCACATAATTAACCATTGAGAATCATGGTGTGATATTGTTATTTCCTTACTTTATGACAGGAAATGTTTTCTATGATGTAATGCTTTTATACCAGGCTTGACCCAAGAACTTTGAAACTTATATGCTGTAATGTTGTTACTGAGAGGGATCGGTCTAGTCCTATACTTTGATTCTTATAGTGAGCGGGATATTCCAAGTCCCATGCTATAATTATTATAGGGATTTGAACCGGAATACTGTAATTCTTATAGGACTTTTTTCTCGAATGTTTTAATACTTATAGGGATTTTTCATAGATTTCTTTGTTTATAACTTGGTTATACGTTTGTGATTGGCATGGTCATAAGACATGATCAGATATATTACAGCATGACACCAAAGTTAGTTATTTAACCTGGGTTATATGGTTAGGGTTGGCATGGTCATAAGTCAGGCTCATAGATATTTCATCCTGGAACTGAAGTAGGTTATTTTACTGTTCTTAAATAGTTGTGGTTTTCATGGTTGAAAGAAATTATTAAAGATATTATAGACTAGAGTTTACGTAAGTCATGGTTCTATTTTATTAATTTTCGAATTAATTAAAACACTTGTTTATTAGGTTATTTAATACACTTCTTATGAGGATGGTTTATTTTTGACATGATGGTTTCAACCTACAGTGTTATACTCACACACAATTTGGGCCACTGTTTGGGACCTGAAAATATTTTTTGGATATAGGTTTAAACAAGGGAAAATGACCTTAAATTTGATTTATTATTTTCTTTTAGAATGATGTAAATGGATGGGAAAGATGTGGGGTTCGAGTCCTAGGGCTTTGAGTACTTTATTTTTGTCTACTAATATTTTTCTTATATTCTTATAGAATTAAATTTAGATACATTCCATCATATCATGACATTATTCCTTATTTATTTGTTGGGTTATTCAATTATATTTTATTTTTGTCTTTATAAAATGTCTTTAGATAATTTTTTCAATTTTATTATGAATTTTTTATACTTCGATGACACTTCATACCAGGGGGTATTGTATTGCCACTATTCTATTCCCAACCCTGCTAATAGTCAGCAACCTATGGAATATGGGGAGGAGCACTTTAAGTCTCATAACCAATTCTTTCTGGCCATGTGAGAGAATCCTAGATTTTTGGTCATTATAATGTGGTATCAGATCCATTAAGGTTTTCTATTTTCTTTTTCATTACAGTTTTGGAAAGGTAGAAAGGAGACTAGGTGTTGCTTGAATTGTGTGAGGTTATTGTTTTATGATCTTACTATTTCTTTAGAATTGTACTCATGGACCAACATGGAAGGATATAAGGATACATGAATCATTATAGTATCATAGGGATATATTTACATGTATTTTTTATGATAGGGACATATATATGTTTGAATATTAAATATCATTTCCTATAGAATTGTAATATGAGAAATCTGTTTCACTGGACAAATGAAATGAGTTTTATGGTCATAAAAAATAATTGTAATCCATGTCCATAGAGACCAATAGTTATTGGATTTCGATTGTTTTTACCTATTTCAGTTTACCTTGTTGCAATACAGTTATCTAAGGTGTGTGTTTACATTGTCTATAAAATGCCTCCTCCTCATCTTGGACTTAAGCATAAAAAAAGTGGCAAACCATATGCTCATAATTCAGCTAAAATGGAACTACTTGAATTTCAGGAGGAGCATATGGATATTGATATTTAGAAAATCTTACTAAAGGTCATGTGGTCCATGGAAAGGAATAATGTTCTTACCATTCCAACAAAGTATAAGTTAACAGAGAGTTTTAGTATCAGCATCAAACTATGTTTACTGGGGAAGGGGGATCCAAGGTACCCAAGTTATAGATTAAGCCAGTCCATACAATCTTTATGAATCTCATCACACCCACATATAAGATGGTGAATATTGATGTGTATATGATTTTGGACCTTCCAAGCATTGGCGGGATATTCTAGAAGAATCCAGAAAGAAAGAGGAGCTATCTTGTATGGATTTAGAGATGACATTCCAGATCCATTTCTATCATGAGACCTTGAGTGATGAAAAATCTCATGAGTTTATGTAGCTGACACAAGAGGGTTTGTCAGTGTTGGACTATGTTGGATGTTTTACCAACCTTTAGCACATTGAGCCATCTTTGGAAACTGATGAGATATCCAAGGTGAGATGTTTCCAGGACAATATTCATTATTATTTAGGTCATAGGTATATATTTTCCATTTAATAAACTTTATAGATGTGATGAATTTGGCACACATCAAAAAATGGAATTTGAGAGAGGATCTGATCAGCAACTAGGCTATTTCAACAGGATGATTTGGGAGTTCTTATTTGGGTGGTAAGAAGTGTCATTATGATAGTTTCATCCAATGAAATAGTGGGGAAAAAAGTCTGGGTGGTGGGAAACCATCTCAAGACCATGTTCTATTACATTCCTTGTCGTGTGTCATGTTTGGCCATAAGCACCCACAGTTTACTTAACCTGTAGTTGAGTGTATAATATATGGTATATTGGGCCATATTTAGAGGTTTTGTGTGAACCTTCTTTAAAAATACAATAGTATAAGATCATGACATGTACCAGAATCAATAAGGGGCTCATCTACCCCTTAGCAGGCAGTTAGTTAGAGTTCCGCATGCCGTTCAGGATGAGTTAGGGGATGTGGAACCCCAGTGCATGAGAAATTGTAGAAGGTTGTGGAAATAGCTTAGGGTTGTTAAAATAAATCCCATGGTAGACCAACATGTTATTTTCACATTATGTAGACTACTACAAATAACATGGATGCAAGGTCGTTTACTATCAGAGGTATGATTCTGGTATCGTCAACCTTATCTTCTATTTTTTGTATAAATGAGAATCATATTATATTAAATCTGAAATTTTTATTCAAATGGTATTGTATTATATGTGGGAATATTATATGGAGTATTAACCATTGACCCAACATTTGGAGTTCAGTCAGAGAATATCAAATGACACAAGGTGTGTTCTTTAGAGATTGTTGGCTATCATTTCTTTTGGGAACTGTTTATACTAGAAATTATAGGATTAAAATTGATTCTGGGAATGGTTGGTTTAGTTTTATACCAAGATTACATAAAATTTTATAGGAGGAGTGTTACTTTCCTATCTATTGAAGGACGGATCCATTCTCACTAGAGTGATTGGGAACTTTAGGTCGGTCATGTGGGACCAATTCAAAGAATATTGAACTGTATATTGGATCAAATCACCAATATTTCCCTAGATAATGGTGGAATGTAGTAGGATTCTATTCCTCTAGTGGTAGACCATTTTTAGGATGTTTTCCTAGATTATTACTTTGTCTTACCACCCAAGTGAGAGGTCATGTTCATGATATAGATGGTGCTAGGAGTATATCCATTTTCTCTCTCACCTTACAGGATGGAACTAGTAGAGCTTTGGGAGTTGAATGTTTAGTTGTAAGATCTATAATCTAAAGTCTTTATATAGTTGAGTACATCTCATTTGGGTTCTCCATTTATATTTGATAAGGAGGCTAATGGATCTTTTCATTTATGTTTGGATTATTAGAGGCTAAAGCAGATGATGGTCAAGAACTGGTATCCTCTTCCATGCATTGAAAATATTTTTTACTAGTTGAGAGTCTATAAGATATTATACAATATTTATTTGAGATCATGATATCCTTAGATAATGGTGAGGTCACCGAACATAACTCAGAATACTTTTAGAATTAGGTATGTATTTTATGAATTCATAGTGATGCCTTTTGGGTTAACTAATGCACATGCGGTATTCATCATATAAATGAATATGGTCTCTAATTATTTTCTTAATTAGTTTTAGTGGTTTTCATCACCAATATCTTAGTCTTCTTCCAGTATGAAGATAATCATGCCAATCAAATTGACTTCATCTTGTGTGCATTGAAGGAGAACCAACATTACATTAGGATAGCCAAATGAATTTTCTAGATTAATGAAGTGCACTTCTTGGGCCATATCATTGTAGATTCAGAAGTGTCAGTGGACATAGATAAATTCACAGTCATGATATATTGGGAATATCCCAATAATGTCTTCGAAATTCAGAGCTTTCAAGGAATAATAGTTTATTACTGACATAGTTTCCATGATTTCTCCCATTTGATAGGACCAATGTGTGGTCTAACCATGAAAGGGGTGAAGTTTGTTTGGGCTCATGCTTGTGATAGATATTATTAAGAGATGAAATGAATCTTGAACTCAACCACTATTACTACTTCATCTATTCTAGTTAAGGAATATACTATGTACTATGCCGCATATAGACCTGGACTCAGAGTAGTTATAATGCAGGAGGATCATGTGGTTTTTTATGGATCTAGGTTTCTAGGACCACATGTTAGGAATTACCCTACACATGATCTAGAGTTAGCAGTAGTTTAACATACCCTGAGATATTGGAGATAATATCCCATGTGTGGGAGGTTTGTGGTATATACAGAACACAAGACTAGAAAGTACATATTTGCCTAGCAGTACCTAAACCTTCAAGAGAGTAGGTGGGTAAAGTAACTTTATTCTTATATATTTTAATTATATTATAAATTAGGAAAGGGAAACATCTTTGCTGATGCTTTGAGTTTAAAGAAATAGATATAGGTAGTACGGGAGTATTTTGATTAGTGGGGGATAATATCCCTCTTTGAAAACAAGCAACTGGATGTTCCAGAATTAAAGGGGTGATTAGTTCTAACATTAACATCTATTATACCTGTGATGTTAGACCATATTAAGATCACATATTTGTATGATATGAAGGGTTAAATTCTGAGAGAAATATTATATGGTGAAGAGATTCCATCAGAATGATATATCGACAATGATAATTATCTTCCTTTCTGTAGCCGAGTATGGGATCCTATGAGCTTGAGCAAGGTGTTATTGAGGGAGTTTCATGATTCAATATGGGAGGTTCATACTTTTTTAACAAATATATACCATGATCTCTGTAAATAGTTATATTGTTCAGGAATGAACATGTAGGTGGAAGGATTCATGGCTGGATGCTTCACTAGTCAGTAGGTGAAAGATGAGAATCATAAGACAACTGTGATTTTAAGGCATTTTTCCATTCATGAGTGTATATGGGATGGTGTCAAGATGTATTTTGTGATTGGACTACCTAGGATGTCCCACAAGAATAATGATATATGTGGTTTTTGTGTATTGACTGACAAAGGTTTCCCAATTATTACATATTAGCAAAACCATTGTAGTTAATGATCTAAGAAATCTTTACATGCATGAGGTGGTTCAGTGTCACAGTGTTTCTAAGAGTATCATTTTAGACATGAATCCTTATTTCACATCACTTTTTTGGAAGGGTCTTCAAAAATACATGGTATCATGATTTATTTTAAGCACAACCTATCATCCCAATATTGATGGTGAATCTAAGTGGACTGTTCATATTCTAGAGGATATATTACAGGGCTGTGTTTTAGATTTTGGTGGTTCATGGGAATAACATATACACCCATGGATTTGGTAAATATTAATATCTTCTAGGAATATGTCCAAATGACACCTTTTGAGGATTTTTATGGAAGGCCATCAGGATGACCTCTTTGTTTCATGGGGAGAAGTGAGTCATCACTTTTTGGTCCTATTTTCATGCATGAGATGTACGAATACGATCAGTTGATAAGAAAAAATTTGGTAACCGTAGAGAGTAGGCAGAAGTCATATGCTGACCAATGGAGTTGACCCCTAGAATTTGAATTTTTTCATCATGATTTCCTTCGGGTGTCTCCTAGGTTATGGCAGAGCCATGTCAGGAAATAGGGAAAGATAGTTCCCAGGATTGTCAGGCCATTTCAAGTAGTGGGAAAGGTCGGTCTAGTGGCATACTGTTTAGCCCTTTGATAGTGCTACAACGACATGCATGTTGAATTACAGATGTCACAACTACAAATATATCATTCATAACCTTCCCATGTGATTGATGTAACATGCGTCATGATTTGTGCTGATTCACCCTTTTAGGATAATTCAATATAGGTTTTGGATCATAGTGAGAAATATATGTTGGCTTGGACTATACCGTTGATTCTAGTGAAGTTGAACCATGGGATTGTTTAGGAGGAGACATGGTAGACATGGTATTATAGGTGAATACAATTTCTAGAAATTTTCATTGAGACCTCACAGTGATTCATGGAGAAGTTTGGGGATGAGATTTTATATAGTAGGGGGTTTTATGATCCTGTATTTTTTCAGATATGCCTCTCTCGAAATTTTTTATTTTAGACTTAGTGGGATGGTCTTGTTCGAAGACAGAGAGCCTTTGTTAAAGAAAATGACCTAATGTTCAGGGATGTATTATTGTTTGAATTCATGGATTTTTTGTATGATGGGTTATGTGTTTCATGGGTTCTTTGTGAGTTGAGAATCTGTAAAAGATGTTTGGTTTTTATAAAAGGAAAATATGCTGAAAATCAACTGAAAATAATTTACACACTGTGTAAAGGGATTACATTTCATGTAATTGTTTGTGGGTTATAATAAAATAAATATAAGTTGATGGATTTTCCATATAATTACATTAAAAATATTTACACAACATGTAAACATAGTACACACCATGTAAATTCCCAACCAAGCTTTCAAAACTTCTTTTGTAGAAGAATTTATTTATAATCAGCTGTAGGTTTTCATCTCATAATCCTTGGGCTCTCTCTAAGTTATTTTGGGTTTTCAAATTCTCTTCTAGATGTCCCTTTTGTGTGATAAATATTCTGAAATTACTTTTGGTTATATTTCTTCCATATTTTCCTTCTTCTCCAACTATTTCGATGAAATACTTGGACCAATTGCATTTTTGGGCTTGATATTGACTTTTTTTGATCTTGGAACCTATTTATAATCATCCACACCATCTTTCTCAAGGGAGTTGGATAATGGAATCATTTTTGGATCGTCTGTTAAATGTTGGAGGTCTCAATTATAACCCTATGGTTTGATAATTTTCAAGTTTATGCAATATTGTGATTACACGAACAAAATGTGTGCCCAAATTGAATTATTAATAAACGTGGTTATTCCTTAAATTCCTTTGTTTACAATTTACATAAGACCTAGATTATTTATACCCATTGGGTGATTTTTTTAATATAATTGAATTGGATAATGTCTTCATGCATCTTTCTTATAACATGTTACCTAGGGTGACATGTTGGTACAGAATCCAAAAATTGTGGCTTATTTATCAATGATATAATTGAAAATAGATATTGAATTAAACTTCAAGTGGCATCTGAAATTGGAAGGGAAATTTCTATAATTATACATTGATAATTGTGATGTTTTTTTATATCCATGCTGTATAACAGGAAATGTGTTCCAAGTTGTAATGCCTATATATTAGGCTCAACTATGGAACTTTCAAAAATATATGTTGTAATGCTAATATTGAAAAAGATCAGCCCAGTCCCTTACTATAATGATTATAGAGAGTGGGATATTCTCCATCCCATGCTATAATGCTTATAGGGAGTTGACCCTGAATGTTGTAATGCTTATAGGGCTTTGTCATCAATGCTATAATTATTATAGGGGTTTAACCTGAATTGTTCTGGCTATACCATGGTTATAAGGTTGTGGTTAGAGTGATCATAATACATGATTAGATATATTATTATGTAGCACCAAATAACGCTATTTTACCTTGGTTGTATAGTTTTGGTTGGAAGGGTCATAAGACATGCTTAGAATTTTTTCAACATGGCACTAAAGATGGCTATTTTACTTTGGTTATATGGTTGTTGTGGAATAACTCTAACACATTATCAGAGATATTCTAACATGGAGCTGAAGTAGGTTTTTTTTGTGTTTTATTAATTTTTGAATTAATTTATACCCCAATTTATCACATTATTGCATATAATTCCTATTAGACTGGTTTATTTTAGACATTGTGATGTCAACCTACATTTTAATACTCACATCCTATTCGGGACATCGTTTGGAACAAGAGAAGATTTTGTGGATACAAGATTGGAAATGGGAAAATAACCTTGAATTTCATTGCGTGATTGCTATTGGGCTGGAGTTTTGAGATGGGACCGATGTGGGGTTCGAGACCCGGGACATATATTATTTTATTTGATTTTGATTGTCATTTTCTTGTATCATTTTAGATTGTCATTTAACTAATTTCCAACACATCAGTACATAACACATTATTTATTTATTGGATTGTTGAGTTGGATTTTATTTTAGTCATCCAGAATTTCTTCACTCGAATTATCATTTTTATTATTACGAATTTTTTCTACTACTATGACACTTTATACCAAGGGGTATAATAACCCCACTATACTAAATACACACATACTACTAGTCATAATCTTCTATAGTATGGGGAGGCATTCTTGAAGTCTTGTAACCATCAATTTTTATAAAAACTAGAGAGTACCAGATTAGGGAACATTGTAACATGATCCCTCCTTTTCACACATTTTTTCCACAACAACTTACAAAAATTCGTCAAAACAGAAAATAAACCACATAATAAAGAACAATATTTACAAATAAAACATCATGATAAATAACATAGACCATGATTAAAAAAGGAAACCATATAATCAATGAAATTACATATAAAAATCATTATTTCCCCAACCAATTAAATTTACCATGATAATTTGATTTATCAAATTGTACTTTCACCAATGTCAATCCATTCATCCACCCAAACCCCCTTACAATCTACTCATTCCCCATTCATCATATTTGTTTCATCCATGTTCATTCATTTCCATTGTAAACAGCTTATTAACATCCCAATACCCCTTTACAATATTCATCATTCATTTAATATTCTGTTCGTCACTCATACGTTAATGTCAAATGAACCATACCTTATTTCATTTATTTCATGTTTCACTAACAATCATTAAATTTATTAATAATAGATTCATTTTTTATAAGCATTACTATTTGATCTATTATTCTAACATTTATTACCCATAACCATTATCCTGTAACACCCAAAATCCAATTTTACAATATTCATAACAAAGTAGAACAAAACATAGAACATTAATACCTAGTTTCACATTATTATCTAAACCCAAAAAATTTCACCCAAAATCAAGAAAGAGCTCACATCAATCATATGATTAATTATGAATAGTGGCCTCACAAGATCCGTATTTCAATATTCCCTTTCCTATTACCATAAATAAATAGTTACCCTGTTATGAGGGTTAAAATTTGTCTAAATATTTGAACAACATGAAATCAACAATATTAAGTATCAACCAATAATATTCAATACATAAAAATTGGAATGATAATTCATAAGGAACATGAAAATACTATTTCAATTACAAATTTCCCATATGCCAGTTTTTATCTATATTTAATTTCATTCTTCTTTGATGAGTGTTTAACATGTGTTAGAATTTATCCTATAAACTAGGACCCCCAAATAAATCACATAAAACAATATAAAAAAAGAAACTATTATAATATTTGTATTTTATCCATATAGAATAATGACATATATATATTTTTTAAAAGACAAAACATTATTTTATAAATAACCAACCTCAAAAACATCATTACAACCACTTCACAATAAAGGATAATAAGAAAATGGATAGAAGAGAAAACCACATGGGAGAAACCATAAATCACAATAATCCCAATTAAAATGGAATCCAACCAACTACATATCCCTTGATGAATAAACTAAGAGAGGAAGAATAATAAAAATGAATATACTCACCTCATATGAAAAGGGTTCAATATCATAATCTCAAGGGATAAGGAAAACCAAATATACTAAACAACCTATAAAATGACAGATGGGATTTCCTGATGTTTGAGTAGAAAAAAAGGAAATTTATTGAATTACATGTGATTAATTTATACTAATCCGTCAAAGATATTTTTTCATGGTTTCACATACCTTGATCACACTAAGATGTTGTAATTATACTAAATTCAAATAAATCATGTCATGATCCATATATATATTTGTATTAAAAACTATGTTAAACATTCCAATCTAATACCCCAAAAGATGGGTAACACTATATCCCTAGGCACCACACCGTGATTCTACTCTTGGAATAACCAGTGAATCTTAGACATAAGCTACATACCATGAAAAAAATTGATACCGCATGAATATTATCTATTGAAAAATTCACAAGCTACCAAGAATAACATCATGGTGTGAATTATGACTACATGCCAAAATCAAATAATTGGAAACGGAAAACATTACAAGAATCATGGGGGCATTATAAGAGTCACCCCTCTTCATATGAATCATTAATTTTCACAAAGAAATATTCAAATCCATCATATCATGATGCACACAACCATGTTATGAAAAATAATGTCACAACCCCAAATATTTTACAACAAAACCTCTCATTCCATAACTCAAAGGAATAGGCCCCAACTTCATATTCCTAACCGATATTTTAGCTCCAAAATGACCTCTACTCCGCCAAACTCCTAACAACATCTCTAACAACTTAATTAACTTGTGTAACAAAATGATTAGGTTTTTTGTGACATTTCAAGTTCTTATGAAACCATTATATAGTGATATTCAACCATTACAACGACATATACTAGATTTGGAATCATGAACCCAACAACCTTAAAATGACCGACGGAAACCAAAATAACTAAATAAATGAATAATAAATGATAAAAATGAATAAAATGTAATAATAATGGTGAAATAGACATAATTTGTTTTTTAAATTAGTATGTAATAAATAAAAAATTAATTACTCAGGATGTTTCCAGTCATACGATGTGATACAAGACTATAGGTATGGTTTTATATTCAAAATCTCTATACATTAATAAATTATTTCTATATTAACTATCCACACTTCCATATAATTTATTAAATGGTTTTACTAAATAAATTTAATATTTTTCATTTTTAGATATTATTTTGTTGTTACCTATATTTTTTATTTATAGGAAAAATATTATATTTTTATAAGGGATCTATCCACATCATTTTTCATTTTATGTGGTAATTTTATCTATCAATATATATATCTCTATACTGAATTCATGATTTATTTCATGATTATTTTATTTATCTCATATATGTATTCTTTAAATATTACAATATTTATATGGTTTTTCTATTATTAACTTGACCATATACCCTTTAATATAATCGTTGTGAACAATCAATAATACATACTCAGGACTAAATGGTGTTTACCTTGAGAGTTATTACTTTTATTTGAAAGATGAAATATTGAAAATCCACATATATAAAACATTAATATACATAATTATATATTACATAACAATGTTTATGTAAGATATTCCTTATGGAACAATAAATTTTATATTATTTCTTTATTACTTTTAAATTATTAATTACTTAGAACTGTAAAGTGGTGTGGGGGATTATATAGAGGTTCAATGAATCGTTAGATCTAATGAGATAAATTATCTTGTGAATTGAGTGTATTTCTACCATTTTTATATATGATGTCCTAAAATGAGTCCATGATAACATGGATATTGTTAGGACAAATAGGGGCCTATATACCTTGAGAGGGGGGGGGGGTGAATTAGGGTATGGATATTCTTTCATAAAGTTCTTCCTGCCCCACTGGATCTTGACCACTTTATTATAAGGGTCACTTTGTTTTCACTCGTGTGATTATTATGACCACTTCATTTCTTCTTTATCTGATGATGATACTTTGAATGTAATGCAAGGAAGAAAACAGGAAGACATAAATATTTTTACTTAGTTCACCCTCACTGGGCTACGTCCAAGGAGCATACACTGACAAGTTGCCAGTCATACCAAATTCCACTATTCTTCACTAGATGTGGATACAAAGTTCGGTCTAGATCACTTCTATGCCCAGGCTCACTGCCTTTAAAAAATTTAGGGTTAGCTCACTAGTTTCCCAAGGGTCACTCCATATTTCTCTCTCTCTGGCTCACTGCCTGTGGAAAGGATCACCTTCTTCCTTTTCCTAAGCTCACTGCACTGGAGGGGAATCCACTCACAGTTTATAGACCTGTAGGTCTCTTCATTATCACTAAAGAATGCATCCTCAACTGTTGATAGATGCTCTGTTAAATTCCAACTTTCATCCACTGATGAATACCACTTTGCCTCTTAACCACTAGGAAATTCACTTTGGAAACACCTTCGTAAAGCACCCTACTTCGCGAGGCTCCCAATTTCACGAAGCTCAAACAAGCCTTCGCGAAGCTCCTGACATTTTTCAAAGCACTATCGTGAAGCACTATCACGAAGCTCCTGAAATTTCGCAAAGCTCAAGTCATTGCAGAGCAACTTCCCTCGCGAAGATCACTAAGTCAGCGCGGAGCGCACAACTTTCGCGGAGCTGCAATAGCCGCCGCAAAACTCTTCTTTCACGAAGCACACAGGCTATGAGAACCTGCTTCGCAAAACGAGAGTAAAGGATTTTCTTTGAGAACTCTCTCTTCTTCTCTCGAGGGGGTCAGACTCTATTTATAGTCAATTCCAACAACCCTTGAACTTTCCGTGTGAAGTCAATGCCATGTCATCTCCAATCGCGAAGCTCCGATGTTTCTGACTGAATTTTGTCTAAATCACGAAGCACCATGGGAATGTTCTGATCGTGGAGCTCATCGTAATCACGGAGCATTACCGTCAACATTCCTTCACTCCTTCTCCGTGAAGCTCCCTCACAAAGCCTTTCATCACTGCGAAGCTCCCTTGCAAAGCCCTTCACTGCCGCGATGCACTTCGGCCTCTGTCGTTCGCAAAGCTTGTCATAATCGCGAATAATCACCGCCTCCATTCATCAAGTCTTCGCAAAATCCAATCCATGAAACTTTTCTTTGCGAAATTAATGCCTTTTCCATATTAAAATATGATCTTCATGGAAATCCACTTTTCAGGACGCCACCTTGTACTGCGCTTTTGGTACCGCCTCTAGATCATCCGTTCCTTTGTCATTGTTCTTTGTCAACATTGATTGTCAACAAATTCTCTAGAACTCGACAATTTCTTCAAAAAAACCTGTTTTGTCAACAAAAACAATCAACCGAAAAATACTACAATGTTACCTTGAGTTATTTTTTCCCAACAGATATTGTGTCCAAAATTATATATTATATGATTATGATATCTATAACTATTATATATGTGATTATATTTTTTATTATTATTACTAATATGGTATATTTTGAATTTAGTTTTATGGAATTTATTAATTTATTTACTCCACCCATGTTTTATTTGTCACATCTATTCTATATTATATTACATTTTGTGTTGTCCCATATAGAGCATCTGAGATCACTCATTATATTCTTCCCACTTTCTCTAGAAAAACCATGAATATGGCTATGTGTAATCGAATGAAAATAAATAAAGGAATAGTAAGAAGTTATTTTTTTATGATGTAATTAAATTTCACATGTAATATAATGATGAAGTATTTATCTTCTATTATGAAGCTACTCAATAATTATTCTCGAAGTATAAAATGTAATAAATGGGCACAAACTAAAGGTAGTTGGGTCTTGATTATTATAAAATGTTACTTTCTCCTCTCTAATACTGAATATTAGTTATTCATGATTCACATAAATAATAGATTTCATTATTTATATAAAATACTGACTAAGGAGGATATCTACATCTTATTCCTCTTCCACATTTATGTGGTGATAATTATTGGAAAAGATAAAATTACATAAATTTAAGAATACATCCTCTAGGATTACAATTAGGTACTTGGTGGATAGATCTAATAGTTTAAGGGAAGCTGTCATGGGTATAAGATTACTTATCCTAACATTTTTTGAAATTTTAAATGACTCATTATTAACATGTGGACCTTAATAAAAATGGTAATTTTTAAAATTTCATGATTTGATAGTACATGGAAAAAATAATCTTACAACATATTGAATTTTAGGTTGAACAATTCTTTAAAATTTAACTTATTTTTCTTATCTTATTGAAATGACTCTATGGATTTGAATTTTCATATTATAATAAATGATCTCATTAATTTACATGGCACATTATAGAATCTTTGAAGTTTCCTCTTCAGATAGAATATTTTTGGGTAGATAATTGGAAATTACCATGAAAATTTAATATTATGATACTACATTACTCAGGTGTATCATTTTTTAATGGAACTGGGAGACCAACAAGGATTCTCTTTGGGTATGTTAAAAGTGTTTTCTAATCCTTTTACTTTTATTTTAACTCTTTGATAAATAATTTTAGATTACCGTTTTTCATTATTAATTCCTAACCTTTTATTTTTTAATCCATTTATTTTTAGTTGTTTAATTCTTCTTCAAATCCATTATACTCTTCATGGATTCAACCTTTACATCCTAACTTCAAACCTTCATCGTACCAATTATGATACTAATGGGTACATTAATTTTTTTCTATAAATCTATCTGAACAGATGCACATTTTTCAGAAGAGTGGATTTATGATTTGTAAAATTTATTTTGTTATTATACATCGTTTTCATAAATTTAACAATATATTGATCATTTTAATTATGTATTGTGAAACTGTTTATTGAAATGGAGTTTAAGACTCTTGGATATATAGGTGAAACTATTATAATTATGGCTACTATTCTTAAATCATTTCTTTTATTACGGATTTGGATTTTTTTAAAATGTGTCAGGA
Organism: Viscum album; assembly: GCA_963277665.1. Taxonomy (NCBI): domain Eukaryota; kingdom Viridiplantae; phylum Streptophyta; class Magnoliopsida; order Santalales; family Viscaceae; genus Viscum; species Viscum album. Next base: position 580,322,573 of record OY728130.1, on the reverse strand, counting down.
AACATTTTTTCCTTAGGGATCAACATATAAACCAATGTAATGATATATTTTTTCCAAACATTATATTATTTTTAACCATGGTTTTTGTTCAAAAAACTAAATTTCTATCAAAATGGAAATTTAATATATACTAAGGATAGTCAAACCCTACAAAAATGACTAATTATATTTCGTTCTACTCATTGTTGGTTTTTAAAATACTATAATAAGTATTCGCATAAACTTATTTTATGTAAAATCATTTATTATTTATTGAGTGGTTCTTTGTTATTTAGAATGGATAACAATGCCTCCAATTGTCTAGAAATTACAACCACATGACATGTAATCTTTCTACTTTATTCAATATGGTGAATACCACTCCTTAAAGGGAACCTCTCTCCATTCTACCAGAATAAATTTCATAAAACAATCATCCATGATTTCTTATATAATTAAAGGATTCCTCCTCCATCTCTTGCATCAATAATAGCGTAAGAATATAGTTTCAAACCAAAGTAATGGATTTTTAAACACATCCAATGGTTTTCCCAAGGACATGTCAATTTTCTAACCACCACCTTAAAGTGTTTCCATACCTCAATGGTGTATTTTCCGTCATTATATATATAATTTTTATTGCCACTTAGACGTTTTATCATTTTTGAGTGTGGTAAATTATTCTATAAAAATTTTCTTGAAATGATATCTAATGTATTATTCAAACCATATCATAGTATTTTAAATTAATATTTACCATTCTCTAGTAGTAAAAATATAGAAGTTTATAAAGCTTATTGTATAATTAGATACCACTTTTATTGGAAATATATATTAAATTAAAGGGGTTTCCATGAGTGTATTTAGTTTTTAATCCACCGAACTGTTATTTTTGTTGAATAATCTATAGTATATTTGTATTTATATTAATTATTTTTCTTTTATTGGTGGTCTTATGGTTCTAGGAGTATATCCATAAATTTATTGAATCACATAGTAATTAATTATCTGTTCATGATGTATTCTTAAGGGGTCATCATTGATCTATCATATTTCTTGCTCTTTCACTCTTGAGAAGTTTCATTCTATAAATACATATCATTATTGATGTTATTTAGATATCTAAAAATTAGAATTTTAATTCAAAAGATAAAAAATAGCATCCCTCCTTGATCACATCACAGTTTTTCGACTCTTATATCTAAAACCATTAATAGTAAAAGAATACACACAATTTCTTGTGAAAATGGAGAAAACGTTTAAATAAAAAATGAAAAAGAAAATAATTTATTTCTATGATTCAAATAATGAGTTACAACATTATCTAGTTTTATTATTTGTTTAGTATCCCTGATAATAGAATAAAAAATTACCCACCCTTAGGTGCTTTTAATTCTCATTATTTAATGTTAATGTATATAATTTACAATATTCCATTCTATTTACTAAACCAAATTATGAATTATATTGATAGAGTATGAGGTAAAACCACTAAGAACACAAAACCTCAAACCAATAAAACCATAACAAATATCAATCACTTACTCTTATATTTTAGAATTTAATGTAAAACTAAATTCAAATAAATAAAAAATAATCGATGGATATTTTTTCTATAAAAATTATATATTATTAAATAATTTTAAAAGTTTATTTTCCCACAAATATGATTTCATTTACTCAGGGATTAGATTGAACAAACTAGTTGATGGATTCCTAATGTAACTGGATTACATTCAAATAATTTCATTCATTTCTATCTTAACACATTAAAATACTTATGACCAAATGAATATATTAAAACCTATAGGTATTAAGTTACAATATCTAGTGTAAAGTAAGTTTCAAATTTATTTTAGTAGATAACAACCCCCCCCCCCCCATCATATTAGTTTTTAACCCTTATTCATTATTTTTCACAAGAAATAATCATTTAATAAGACATATATATTTAATATATGGTACAAAATCATAAAATATCATCCTCAAGAAAAAAAAATCAACCATAAAAAATCCCATAAATATAATCTTAAATTAAATTACTTTAACATACCACTCAATTATATTTAAGAGGGAATTGTTAATATGGGTATATTCTATCTCAAGTATGAGAAATAAAGAAAAAATGAAAGAAATTATAGAAGAGAATCAAATGAATTAAATCATTATACAATCATTAAATTGATATATCTAAATAAATGAATTTGATATTATAGATCTTGCTAAAATATATTTATTTTTGAATAAATTATTTTAGTTATCATAATAATGTAAAAGTATAAAAAATATATATAATTTAGAAAATCATTGAATATATTTATTCATTGAATCGTATTAGATGTGCCAGTAAATCTAGGATTTATTTTATCCACTAACTACCGTAATACTTTAATTTTAAATTTATGCATTCAAATATTTGTTCATAATGGATTTATATTTTGTTATAATATTTAGTTATATTAATTTTGGTATGGAAATCTTCATAAATTATGTTGTAATCCTTTGAAATTTTTAACCACGATTTGAATTTTATAATTCTCAATCAAACAATTTTTCATTTAAGGGAGGTGCATGTTCTGAATAAGTGGGAAGTGGGGGAGTTAGGTGAATATGGTTATAGGATTCATAAAAATGAGTAATATTACTCTAATTATTCATTCTTCATCATTTAATATCATATTCCCCACCAACATATCAATCTTAATTACATCTTTGTTCACCTAAAATAACTCAAATAGTTGTGATTTATCTCTCACTAAAATGCATTAAAAAAATAATGATTTAGAGATCTACCCTATTATACACATTTCATATTGGTAAATTATTACTCATACATTTATTTTTCCAAGTTTAACCTTGTGAATTATTATTTGGGAAGATTCAAGGCTCATCAAATTCTTACCAAGTGTATCATTACTTATCTTTTTCACTCTAATATTGACTTGTATTATCAAGAAATAGGATTTCCATATTATGATCCTTTTGATCCTTCATAGAAAATGACCCAAAATGTTGGTCAATATAGCATGGATAAGGGGATTTACATTTTCAATATTAAAACAATGATCAGGATGAAAATTAAAAAATAAAATAATAACAAATAATTAAAGAGTATATGTAGCAGATATATAATATTAAGTAATTATAAAGAGATTAAGGAAATCAAATGATGAATGAAATAAAATATTAATTAGGTATTATGTGGAATGAAACATAATAATTATAAAAAAATCAAATAAGTATCAAGATAGTTTTTATATGATAATTTCAATTTAAATTATGTGAAAATGATATAAAAATTAAGGGTATTAAAATAATGTGATATGCATTTCGATATTTTTGTGCAATATAAAAATTAAATAAAGGAGAGAGAGAGAGAGATGTAATGGTTGGTTTAAAAACATCCCTTCTCTTTACTTATAAAAAGGTAACGTTTCCACCATATCAAGACTCACTTATTCCTCAAAATAATTGTATAATTAAAAATATGGATCCTACTAGAACTTTATAACATGCCCATTATATTATTCTCTTTTTTATCTCCCTTAAGGCCTTCAATTCCAATGATATTCTAAGAGAAAACTCGTACTTCCCAAGTGAGTTTTACTTTCACCTACACTTTTATTCTAATATAATAATAATGTAATAATATCTTATATTATTATTATAATTAAAAATTTATCATTATTATAATGGAATTTTTTTATATTAATAAAAAATAACCATTATTTACTTTCTCTCGATTAAGAGAGACCAAAACATCGATCGTGCATACTTGCAGACTACAGACTCCACAATGTGATGATGTCTGTTTTTCATCGCCACATATATAGAATGGTATCCAGGATGGATTTTATAAATAAATTTTTTTCTATTTCACAAAATAAAATTATTAAATGATCATTTTTTATATACCTTCATTATATCCATTCACCGAGAAATGGGGTATTTAATCTGGCATATGAAGGGTTATCACTTCCACGAACAATGAATTTTTTTTGTCATAACCAACCATATTGACCGGATTTAATAATGGATTTAATGAGAATATATGATAATTATGAAAATTTTAACTTTATGAATATTTCATATTATCATTATCTAAATATGTTCTATTACTCATGAAATCATTATAACACATTACCTTTTACGTTGATTTAATAGTTTATATTAAAAATGTTATAATAATTAATTAATAAATTATTATGGTATTTTATAAATTGAAAATGTCACTAAATAATTATGTATTTTATATAAATTAATTATTTGTTGAAAGTATTTTTTAAATATTAAAATATTTAATAACATATGACAAATCAATCATTAAACACGTTAAAATAAGTTTCATCACAATTTCCTTTTTCACAATTCTTATTCATGTATTTCGCCAAATGAAAATAGGAAATTAGTTATGATTAAAAAAATGATTATTATGTATTGAAGGATCTGGTAATTATTAACTTGAAGCCTCTTAGTGATAATAAATCACATATTCATTATGCTTGTACGAATTTTGAAACTGAATGTTTTAACACCCCTAATAATGAAAAAAATATAATCGATTAAAATATTTTTAATATATAGTTTTAAAATAATTATATAAGCAGTATTAGGTTTATATTACTATTCACAGAACATCGATTAATAATATTTTGTTCATTATCGATGAGGTTATAGCATGGCCGGGTTAGAAGAAATGCAAGGTAAGGGTTTCATCTCAAAATTTTCTTCCTAGAGTTACATTTTATTTTATAAACCTAATTACATTAAAATGGTGTGTATACTACTAATTGGATATATAATATCCTGATATATTTTTATTTAGGGTTTTTAAAATCAAATTCATGCTCTCTCTCTTAAAAATATATTTTATTACAATGTTTCTTATGTCTTATGTTTTTTCCTCACATTCACCCTTTACTAAGGCATGTTTTGATACTATGCATAAAAATTAATTTTGATGATGTAACTACAATGAATTTACTGATTATATCATAAATTAATTTTTAAATTTTGAAATTATTTCCTTTAACTTTTTTCTTTTATATAAGATATTATTAAATATTCTGTAAAATATATGGGTTTTCCATAACTCAATATGCCTTTATAAGTTATTTTTTACCACAAAGAAGTGTCTTTAATTTAATGTGGTCTACTATATTTATATATCAATAGATAAATTTTAATTCGTGTCTTTGTTATTGATGAGTTTTATTCCTTCTGTAAAATATAATTAGATGATGAATAATTCCAGTCCTCTTAAATGAAAATTTATCTTCTAGGTCTGTAATTTTACTTCCCGCTAACGTTCAAATATATAATTAGAAAAATAATTATGTATTGTCTCATATGACCTTGATTAATATATTTTCCACTTTTTAAGAGTATATTTATTACTATTTTATGGTTTGGTGTTTCAAAAAAGATATTTCAAGTGCCTAAATAGTTTTTTCCATCATTTCAAAATAAAAGGATGTATCTTCCACACTAATTATTTGATTACCTTTATATATTTTTTGATCTATATTGAATATTATTTCTCTAAATTAAAAATATTCATGGTGTAATCACATAATATTTTTTAAAAAATTTCTTTTCTACGTTCCCATAATTTTTTTAAACTCTTTTGTGTGGACGACTAGTGTTTCACTATGGTATTTGTTTGGTCCATGTCCATTGGGAATTGATTTGTTGGGTTTTTTTGTTTTGAACTGTGTTTTTCAAGACTTTTGTCTCTTTAACCTATGGTTGTTTTCCTTTGGCCTTCGAGCATGTAATGGGTTACATCTCCCATTTAAAAGGGTAATTTTCTTTTCTTTTAATAAATAGTGCTATGCCCTAAGCTTTCCGAGTATTTATTTATATGTACATTTTTAGTGAATCACCTTAAAAATGATCTTGTGAAATAATTTATTGGGGTATTTAATATTTGGTATCAAACATTAATATGCTTGAGGAAAATTTTATTGAACTCAAATATAAGTGTTGTGAAACCAATTATTAATTTCCATGGTCTCTTCATGAAGTGATGAATAAAACCCATTTACCTTCCCATAAGTATTCATAAAATGTTGTATGAATGATGTCTTATAGTGCTCAAATTATGAAAGATGATGTGTGGGTTCCCTATCACCCTATAATGTATTAATTTTTGTTTATGTCTCATGAGCCTCAAATGGTACATGAGTGGATTTATCATAATCCAAAGGATACCAAATATGAAATATCTAAATACAAAGGTTACTTGGGATTATTTATCCCAAGTCAAATGGAATATGGGAGGATTTATCCCAAGTCAAAGGGTATATATTTTGATTTATTTCATGCTAAAGGGTACATGAGAAGATTTATACCAATCCAAAATGTTTACAGAAAGATTTATCCCAAACTTAAGAAGGTAAATGTGTGATTATCCCAAGCTTAATATGTGATTAATTTATTGGTGGTTATCTTTGAAATAATGTTTTATAATTATTTTTATATCTACCTCTCATATTGAGCATATGATTATGCTCATTGACTCATGTTTAATATCTCATGATTAAGAAATATTATTCCTAGGTATGTGTTTTCTCTTTTTAGATTTCATATCCCCATACCATGAATTATGGACAACTATTATTATTCTATTTTTTATTTACAAGAAATTTATTCCTTTCCAATGTTTTCTCATATGATTATGATCTAAACTTTGTTCACATTTTTATATGTATTTTGTTACATTGAATTTAAGCTCACCCATTTAATTTGTTTTTCATTACCTTGGTTATGAATATATGTATCAATGATAGTAAAACTTATGTTCTCTATTCTGTGTGATTTTTTTGATATGGAATGATTATTTATCGGAAATTATGAAATAAATGTATATTTTTAGGTTGGGCCATTATAGTTCTTATTAAAAGAGTGTTGATTTACTATTTGTGATTAGTTTAGTTATTTTTTGGGAATAACATAAAAGAACGTTATTGAAAACCCTTGATATTAGTCTAAGGGATATGTCAAAGTATATGATAAGATTTTGAAGTTTTAGTACATATTTATTATGTTGTTCTCCTAAAAATCACATTCCAATCTTTATAATTAAAGTGGATGATTTCTCTAACATAGATGTAACTTGGGGTAATTACCTAAAAGGGCATGATTAGTAGTAACTACATTTTTACCAGATACACATCGACATGGAATTAATATACATATGGTTTGAATATTTTGGAGGATATTATTTGGTTAATAAAATTATCTATATAATACATTATGAATTATTTATTAGGTAATAAAATTAGGATACAAAGTATGATAGAACCTAGCTTAAAGAAACCTCGATTATACCAAGCGTGTTTTCTTCAATACTAAAATATAATGCGATAGTTTGAAAGAGTAACACATTTGAAGGTTGAATTTTTTATAATTAACTATGATGAAAATGTCTATCATTAATGATTAATTTTTTTTAGAAATGTTTGGATTAAGGAGAAAAAATATAAATAAAGGATGTTACTGAAAATACAACAATTTTAAAATGAGAATCCACACAGGTTAGAAGATGGTGTTGAATTACTTGTTTTTATGGCCACCAAACCATATAGAGTTATGACTAATAACTTGAGTCTTTACAAACATCCAAACATTCCAAATAAGATAATGATTTGATTTTAGATAAGATTAGTTTGTAAAAATTATGAAGGAAGGATGATTCCACATTATACATACCTAAAATGTGGTAAGAATCACCTAAGGGACCATATTAGATGAACAAGGAAGTGTTTCAAGTATAAATGGATTGGAAATTGACCTTATGATTATCGATGTGGGATAAAAAATATGATCAATTAAATAGAGGTGAAAATTTTATAATGCCTCAAATGTATGTAGTTTGGGTTATGAAAAAATATTCCCTAACCTAATACATAACGATGATAAAAATATCACCAACCTTCTAAACCAAGGAAAAGGGAGATCCTATGTTATCCCAACCTATGAATGAAGTTCATGAAAAAGGAGAGTATGATACACACCCACTTCACTATATATTTGTGGATATCCAATTGGAATTTAGTTCTATCCACCCCAGTAGTTTTAGGATGTTTTTAAGAAGAATAAAATCAACACCAAACATATTGATATTACCTCATATTATTATTATATCCCAATTTTAGTTTTATTGAATATAAATCATGAAAGTCTTGTTATCCTTCATTTGGATGAAATCAATATGTATTTGGAAATTTAGTTTCCATCGCCACATAGAAACAATAATAGTCTATACTATTTGGAAATAAAATATCATATTTAAATCCTAATTATGAACATATCTTAATGAAATGATAAATATGATCTCTATTTGAAAACTAATTAAATTACTAGAGTTTTGATACCTAATAATGATGGATGGTTATCTCAAATGGTTGGAAAAACTATATTTTAGGATTGAATAATTCTTAGGGAGAATAATATATTTCCAACATTTTCTGACAACTCTATATAAATTATATCATGGGTTATTTTTATCTCTTAGATACCCTCACCTAGTGTCACAAGTAAGTAAAAATTAAAACTAGGATGATTCAATTTTTTTAATGGGGGATAAGATGCAATAAACCAAATACTATACCTTATAAAATCGATTTCTTGTTCAATAACATCAATTAAATGATACACCCAACGTAAACTAACCAAAACCCATTCGAATAAAATTATTAATAAATATATAATAAAAAATAATATGTTAGGTCATTTAATTTTATTACCTTTAAAATATAAATAATTAAAATGAGATAATATCTAAAATGTAACATTTTCAATAAAATTTGTTTTCATTATATTATGAATTTTCTTTTAAACAGATAAATTTATAGTTTTTAGAATTTAAATTTGAAAAAATAAAATTTAATTTTTTTAATTTCTTACATTAATATTTTATTAGTATGAATATTTAAGGGGTTTTAAAACAATTTTTTCTTAGAAAAATATATTTTTTGAAAATAATAATTATTATGATTTTATCATCATGTAAGAATATCAAACGATGATTACTTGACATTTAAAAAAATATTTATTTAGTAATAAAATTATGCATTTTAAAATAGTATTTGTAGTTATGAATCTGATGATCAAAATATTAAGAAATATATTAAAATGTTACTTTATTAAAAAAACTATTTTTTTCATTTCTTCTAATTAAGTGTTTTGATGGGAAAATTTAATTTTACAAAGCCTATAAATCCACCGATTTTTTTTAATAAATTGATTTTTTTAATAAACCGATGTTTTTCATAAAAATGAGTATATATGATAATATTAGAGTGAAATAAGCCTTTAACAAATATTATTACATTATTTTTAATATAGATATCTTTTAAATACAATTAAAGGATCAAAGGGAAAAGTTTCTTTTGCAGACCTAGTTCATAATTCATTTAAGTAAAATTATATTATAATGAATATATTTTAATCTCCATAATGATCTCCTAAGTCCATTTTAGCTCCTAAAACATTATAATATATCCTAGATAATACATAATGAAATATGTTTTGATTAAAATACCGGCAAGGGAATAAATATGATAATGAATCATAACACATGAGTCAAAATACATAAGATGATATCATAAATGAGAAGGCTCCTGAATAATCCCATGGGAGTATAACAAAATAAACATGGTATCATATGATCCTGGCAGAATAAAAATATTTTTAGCAACATAAAATATGATATAAAATTAAGTCAAGGTTAATATCCAATATAACATCAAATGTGGGAAAAAGTCCAATCATGGATTAGTTTTAATTTCTAATCACATTCAAAACACCTCATGAGACATAAAAATAACCAATACATTGAATCATAATATGGGTTTAACTATCATATCATGTACGTTATTATGTGTGGAACAAAAGGAAATAAATCATTAGGCATGAACATGAGAATTTCCCATGGAATGAAATGGGATTCATTATATTGCCTCATATCACAATCAAAGACATTACATAAAGAAGGCCTTTGAGAAATGAACTTAAGGAATGTATTAGTCTATTAAGTAAAGGGAGAATAATCTAGGTATCTCAGTTATAAAAATCTATACACAATTTAAGAGAATTACATTATATTAGAGAGAGATATAATTTTATTTATATAGAGAAAAAAAAATAACACAAAGAAAAATGTGGTTCAGAGAGGTTGTTGGAGCCAAAATTTGGGAAGAACAAGAACAAATAGAAAACATTAGGAGCTGCCTCACGAAGCCTATTCATGGAGCCCCCATATCCCCATGGCAGGCGTAAAGCGCCCCCTTCGTGAAGCTGATACAGAGCAAGGATGCATGATGCTCAACGAACCCATTTAACGTTCATGAACCATCCATGGGTCAAGGAGGCAGGATGCTCCACGAACCCATTTGACGTTCACGAAGCTGCCACAGAGCAAGGAGGTGGGAGGCTCTGCGAGCCGATTCTAAGTTCATGAAGTCACCTCATGGTTTCAATAATATTGCATACGTATTTGCGCTGAGTGAGCTCTGCTTCGCAACGCTCCTTCCCTATAAATAACGGGCTCCCCTCAAGCCCACAGTGCGAATCCTCTAACCTTTTTCCTTATTAGATCCTGAATCATGAAGGAATTTATGCATTGCAAACCATTATATTTTCAAGGTACTTTTGCATCGCGAAGGGCCTCCCCCTTTGTAAGAATTCATCCCCTCTTCAATGAAGTATTCCCTTCACGTAGACCGTGGGCCTCCGTGATGGAAGGGGATCCCCCAAGGGACTCAAGTCTTTGAGGAGCACTAATTCTTCATGAAATACCCTCCATGCACATGTGACCCACATGCTAAGGCAGGGTCATTGTTATTTATGAAGAACATTTCTTCGTAATTCTATTCTTCACATGGTACCCTTGATTCACAAAGCACTTCTCTGTGAATGCCTTTCTACTTCACGAAGCACCTTCTATATGCACCTATGATTTATTCCAAGGCTAGGTAACTTTACATAATGAAGCACACCCCTACACTACATGGAGAACCAGATCTTTATGAGGCTTCTTCATATGAACCACTTTGCTCCACAACTCCTTTTCCCATGCGACCCTCCAGGTTTGCACAAAGTCATTTCAAAGTCCCCTGGGCGGTGGCTCCCGTTGCATTGCTTCACCTCATGCTTCTTCGCATAGGCATGCTAACTAATATTGCTTCATTGCACAACCATGCTAATGTGGTCCCCTCAATGGATCACTCCATAACACCCCCACCATGACATTGCTGATTCATTTCATCCCTTAAGTTGGGGGAGGGGGGTATCAGTAATGTAAGTCCTAAAGGATGTGGAGTGAACCCACCTCATACGAGTTGAAGGACGTTAAACTTCCAAGCACAATCATCCTCAACAGATGACATTAAACTGTGACCTCACCCCGTGCATCATTGGCGGGGTTCCCCACCTTGGACATTCTACACACCCACTAGTCTCCATGGGAGTGAAATCGTTCCACACATGGAATGAGATCCTCCTGATTAGAGCAGCGTTTGTCTGCGGGGAAAGTGAATCCACCTTGGTGTAAACCCCTAACCTTTCTTGTGAGAGGAAGCATCCCTGCTCCTCCTATCTTCTTCCTGGCCAAAGACTAGAGAGGGGGGGGGGGGGATGGGCACCGAATCCCTCCTTTCTTTGGTTCCAAATCCCTCTACCTTTGGGCTTTATCACCACTGGTCCTCCCTCCTAGGTTATGTTCTAATCTCCATCTTCCTAGGCTCCTAACCACGCGTGAGCCCTTGTTTCCCCATTAGGTTTCTACCACGTGTAAGCCCCATTCCACTACCCACTGACACAACATCCACGATGTGATATTCTAGCCTTTTCTATCTCTTGTTTCTCACACCGAGCATGACACACGTGGGCTTAGAGTAAGCATCGACGATGAAATCCTCCCAAGGCATCCTAGAGTGTAATACCCAAATACCACCCAAACTACGTGGACTTTGATCCTTGCCAAGGAAGCATACTACTGAATCCTCCCCGAGGTTCAATCCCACCATCTATTAGTCCCAACTCCATTCACATCGGTTCACAAACCCCATCCCGAACTACGTGGAATTTCATCCTTTCCAAGGAAGGGTACATAGGAAGCCTCCATAAGGGTCAATCCCACCATCTATTGGTCCCAACTCCCTTCTCATCATCTCACCAACCTCTTCCGAACTATGTGGACATTGATCCTTTCCCAGGAAAGGTACATAAGAAGAATCCATGAGGTTCAAGAACAACAAACATTAGCACTAATCCCTTTCACGTCGGTCTACCCCCATCCTGCATGACTTTAAACTATACGTCCCCTTTTTGTCCCACATGACGCTAAACTGTACCCACTCGAACTATGTGGGATTTGATCCCTGTCCCCTAGACAGGGTACGTAGGAAGCCTCCATGAGGTTCAACCCTAATCAGCAGTAAGACATTGGGACCCCATCCAGTGGTAAGCCATTGTGACCCCATCCAGCAGTAAGCCTTTGTGACCCCATCCAGCAGTAAGCCGTTGTGACCCCATCTAGAGGGAAGCTGTTGTGACCCCAACTAGTGGTAAGCTGTTGTGACCCCATCCAATGGTATGCCTTTGTGACCCCATCCAGCGGTAAGCTATTGTGACCCCATCTAGTGGTAAGCCATTGTCCACCCAACCGATGTTAATCTGTTGTGTTGATCGACATTAATCCATTTCTATTCCAAACCATCAGTAAGCTGTTGTGTTTCCATTCAAGCAGTAAGCCATTGTAGTCCCCTCTGTTTAGACTATCATCCCTTGTCGTACTTGAATAATTAGATCGACCCGGGATACTAACCACACGTAAGCCCCAGTATATCATCGATTCGTTGTCCTCTGCGCACACCCTGATTCTATGCCCCCATCCCAAACTACGTGGAATTTGATCCTTTCCAAGTCAAGATACGTAGGAAGCCTCCATGAGCTTTAAGCCCATAAACCATGTCTCATCCTAGTATTTCCCTCAAGCCTATGTGCTTCGTGAAGGTCATTCCTTCTTCCTACAGGTTCCACTTCCTTCAGATCCCATCCATGTGTCCATTCCTATGGGGCGCCTCCTCAGGTGTTCCATCCCCCACCGAACTATACAGACTTTGATTCCCTAACATGTGGATACATAGGAAGTCTCTTCAAGGAACATGCCCAATGTCACCATCTCCCTTGAGTAGACCTCATCTCATTCTCCATCCACTTCACTTAACCATCCATCACCCATCCTGATTATTACCCGGGCCACCACATCCCTATAGGATCAGTCCAATTCACCTATTCACTACACGAGGATGTAACTAGGTAACTAACCACGTATTTTCCCCGACATCAGTGTTCCCTTCAGGGGTTACACCCATCTGATCCACTCTAGTCAGTGTTCCGATCAGCCCGATCTATCTTTGCTAGAAGATAAACATGCAACATACCTTGTTAAACATGGGAAGCTAAGGAAAACCTCAGAGAGATGCCTATGACATATAATTGCACATATTCTATGTGGGATTTCTTGGGAATACGCGCCCTTGAGAATCCCTATAATAAAGGGATGAAGCCTAGACATGCTAGTGTTCTAGTATCCAGACACGCCAGTGATGTCCAATGTGACTACTCCCCTGACTGAAGGTTTCTGCCCTGGATAGAACCCTTGGAATGCCCCAACTAATGCATAGTAATTAACCAGTGTCCATGAAGGTGTGCCATTGGGAAGAGTTTCATGAAAAACGTGTTAATATATAAGGGCAACCCAGTCTAGGTGATGAGTTTCGAGGAGGAATCCATAGAATATGGAAGGAAAATCCCATAACCCTGTTTCAATCAAAGAGCAAACGTCCCTAAATAAGCGATAGATGCCACCCTCCTTTAGAAAGAGGGAATGCGGGGAAATAACCAGTTCATCCTCTTCATCCTCAAATAGATGGATGTTCACACCATGATGAATGTGTCGGAAAAATAAATGGTGAACCCGACATGAATATCTTCTTCTAAAAGTGAGGGTTAGTAGCGTTCAAGACATTAGTGGACTAGAATGTCACCAGATCCTGTTATCTGGTGCCGAGTCCTACCATGCAAATAGAAGGCCTTGTGTGAAACTGATCATAAGATGGGGTAGTAAAAACGTTAGACATCCTGATCGATAACGCTGTCAGCGTGGATCCTTCTTACCAGCCCTGAGAGACGGAATGGCACTGGGGCACTAGAAATCAATTTATTTGTTTCAACACTAATGGTTTAATATCCTTGCTTTCAGGAACCAAGCTGCTACACAAGGAATCTAATCGCCACCCGCCCACCGACGCTGGGGAAGGGGAAATCCCAAATCAACAATCCCGCATGGTTCAACTGCTTCTACAATGGCTTCTACACCCACAGTTTCTAGGTACCCACGTCCTATCTCCCCTTATGAATTTGTACAATGAAGGGTGATAAGCGAGATCGTATGCCGATACGAGGAGGAGGGGATTATCCAGACTCAAGATATGTCCCACCAGGATTTAGAAGAATTCGTGCCACATTACCACTGCCGCCCCCAAGGAACGCACATAGATCCACTGCTCCTCACTCCAATGTACCATCGTTTTGGGAGCCTCTCCCCAGAACACCTTGATGACTCCCTCCCCTACGCTGACAAGGTGGGGGATGTCTAGGCCAACCTAGCTGGGATCCTATTTCAGGGCCCCCAAAGGAAGGCTCCCACTTGGTCGCGCTAGCACCACCATCCAGTCCCATGAGATGAAGAGTAGGTAACCTATGTACCTACACCATCGGACCTAGGCTATCTAACCTGATGCCTACGTCGGGCACATGCCGAGGAGGATGCCCGCCAAGGGTCATCGACGTCAGCAACTACTATGGCTTCGGCCACCACCGATGTGTATCATCTTCCCCATGAGTACACTGAGGATGGGAACTTATATACCCATCCCAGATCGAGGCCCCAACTTCCCCGCATAAAGGATTGGTTGACTCTTTAGGTAGATGGAGTAGGGAGAAACCACCGCGGACCGAGCCACGGCAGCGACACACTGTACGGAGGCCCTCCCCGTACCACCACCAGGGAGAATGCGCATCCTCCCCACTTCCAATCTCAACATGGAGGTCCACCCCGTGCAACCTTCTATCTGAACGAGGGTCCTCCCCATGACTGTGAAACTTAGTACAGAAGCCTGTCCAGTGCTCATTATATTGCGTATGTGGTCATTCCTCCTGCCACGAACCGCCAATATAGAGATGTTACACATCTGATCAATATCCATTATAGGGGTAATCCCCATGTCTTTACAATTACCTTTTAAGGACCTCCACCCCTCAAAAATTAGAGGGGTGAAGTTCTGCTTCACTTCATTGGCACCCAGCACGGAGGTCCTACCCATGTTTGGCTAGACCTATGTGAGGACCCTCCTTGTGCTGATGCTACAAGGGGAAGCAAGCATGGGGGTCCCAACCATTCTCCTATAAGCTCCAAAGGAGGTACTAATCGCTTCAACATTTCCAGAGGAGGTCCCCTACGCACACTATCTAGTGGGCATGAAGTTCCTCCTCGTGTTCCCTTTGATATCTATCCAGGTCCTCCTCGCACCCTATCTCACTCAGGAGGATGTCCTATCCTCCCCAACACCAGTACGAACGAAGGAAATCCTCTTTCCAGAAATCTACCCTATCCCGAAGAACCAACCAGGGGTAGGAGGGAGGTTCGTCACCACCTTAAAAAAGAATACTGAGAAGATTCAGACTAGAATTAAACCAGTCTGCTTGTCATATTCTGAGGTGGAATATGAACCAGTGATGGAACCCTCACCAATATCCTCCATGTCCAGGTTTGGGGCAAACACAAGGTGTATCAGCCCCATACTTTCAGAATGCATGGTCAATCAGATTCCCGCCTCCTTCCGCAGGTATATCTAGGAGGACGAAAGTTTGGAAAATCCACAGGTTCCAACTGTGAAATCACTACCATTATCAGGAAAAGTACTCTCTACCTCGATTAGAGATCACAGAGAGCTATTTTAGGGACCAATGGTGGATGAATAGTAATGTGGACAATCGAAAGTACCTGTAGTCCCTGCCCCAAAAATAGCAGTCTCCCGCCCATCTTACCATGATGTGGTGGCTAAGTCACTACACTTTTCAGAGGATATCCTAAGATGCAGTGGTTTTTCAGCTCGCTCACCATATTTTTTGACGGACACCCCACTGTCCCAACAGTCTGCCTCAGTACCACAACTGGTTACCCAACCGCCTCCAGTTGACAGGTGGGGAAATGAAGGGCCAGACCCCGATTCAGAGCCAAGGTTCTTGAGGTCCATTCTTGTAATAGACCATTTCCTTGAGTTGTTTTGGCTAATTGCCGCACCAAATTTCAGTGCGTTGGAATTTCTCATCCAGGAAGAGGTCATGTGTTTATGCCAGACCCTCTGGGTGTCTCATTTCCACCTTCTTCATTGACAACAGGCCTATCCCAAGATTCAAGCGCACATCGAAGACATCGACCAATAGTGTCTTTTGGTCGATTTGGCTGCCCTTTCTGTGGCCAAGCACCCTGTTTCACCAGGATTCCATAGGTCCTCCAACAATGATGCATCCAAATCATTAAAGTGAACTATATTATAATCAAGGAGTCTTCTCCCCATGTTAGAATCTATGGATGGGGTAGTACGCAACCCTCCAATTTTGTTCCATCCTGCGCTAGCCCAATTTTCCAAACGACATAAAATATATGCCTCTAGGTAGGGTCGCAATTAGAATTATTGACCTATCAGAGAGAGAGAGAATGAGATGGAGCTCCTTGATGGGAACTTACCCCCTAATGGAGTGCCACAACTCTTGGATCTGTTGGGAATAGTCACTTTCCAGCAGTGAAATCTACAGGGTCCTTCCGTGCCCACTGAGGCACTAGTCCTCAGCCAGAATCCCAACAAGGGAAAGGAACACCTTAGAGCCATTAAACCATCCAGTCCGTCTAGATAAATGTAGAAGGTGGAAGAAAATACTGAAAAAACCAAGTTCTGCCAGCAACTCACCGAACACAAGAAGATGGTCGATGACCTCTTTGCAGAACAAGCTATGGAGCAACAGTAGGACTACAATGATCCTCAACCTGGACAACAGGGGCAGGCACAACTTCCCCTCGGCGAACTACACTCAGGTGACCCTGACCATCCTGCCCATGCAGATAGGGTTGAGCCTGGACTTTATGGAAAGAGGTAGCAATATGTGTCATCAAATCCTTCTGAACTGCATGACAATACTTAGTACCCAACTCAGGTTCTCCCAGCTGCTCCACAGGCCATTCCACTAGCTGCTTCATGAGCCACTTGGCCTGTTTATCTTGTTGATGAACCCACAAATGCGCTGTGGGTTAAGGAAACTTGTCAAGACCAGAATCCCATCCCAGATGATCTAATGGAGGCACCCATCTCCCACCTTGAAGATTTAGAGACTCGACAGGTGGCAATCATGGCTGATGGAAAGCCATATCCGACACTAGTGGATGACATACCAGCACCCCCGACATTAAGAAATCACACATTCTCCACATTCAACAGGACATTTTACCCACTGCAGCACCTGACCCACTTTATCTGAAGGTGGGGACACATGTTGGGAACTCGAGTGCAGTAGGAAGCCACCAAAATCTAGGGTTTCGTACAGACATTGGATGCGCCGACATTCGTAGGGAACAACAAACTCCCCATCAGATCACTATCTGGCTGGGAAGACCTTTGTATGAAATTACATTAACAGTTCAGTTCCACCACTTGGAAGATGAGTATCATGGACCACTTCAAGTGCAATTAATGGCCTGATTAGCACGTTACAGACTTTGTCACCCGGTGTGAATGGATCACATACTCTCTTAACATGCCACTGACTTTGGAGAAATTAATGATGATGTGTGTAGGGAATGCCAAGATAGAACTAATTCCATATTTGATCACCCAGAACTACCCATGTGATTCTGAGACATCTCTGATAAGGCCCATCTCCTAGAAAAAGCTTTGCAACATGACATCTAGGAATGCTCGTTGCCTCCTACAATCCTCGTGAGAAGGGATGCCATGGCCGAGCACGCTGTAGTGGATCAAATAGCGGCCCCTAGGAAACTATATTTGTTACCCATGGAGAAACCTCCACAGTCTCGTAGAGGACCTAAACCTCAGGCAGAACCTCTATCCCAACAAAAACCACCTCAGAATCAGTATGTTCCCCCACACAATGTGCCACCGCCGCCCATACAAGATAACTAGTATCGACCTCCTAGAAAGGCACCTATATCCCCTTAGTAAGGGCATGTTGCAAGGCCCCCTTTTCAGATAGGAGGAACCAGAACTACTCTTTTAATGATGATCGAGTCCCCTGTTATTTCTGAAGTGACCTGGAGTAGGGGATTGTACGTTTTCCTTAATACAGGAGGACAGAAGAGGCGAACCTCACTAATGTCCTTAATTACTACCCCAATCGCCAGATCCTGGGGAACACCCTCAAATACTGCAATCTGTTTAAAGACTGTATTCAAGACTAGGTGGATAACAAAATTGTACGGTTAGGCTCAGCCCTGGCACAAGTGGAATGTGTCTTCGTGAGGCTAGTCATCAATTGTTACAGCGAAGGTTAGTGGAATCAGGTTTCTAACCACGGGTCCCAGAAGTATGATCATTTGATGGCTCGTAAAGCAGTCACCCATTCCAATGGTGTTATCTGTGGAGGTCTGAATCGGACAAAGCCTTTAGAATCCGCATCTACAAATTCCGTATCATCATCTCAGGAGTCCCCTTCTTAGAAGAGGATTCACCAACAGTGAAAGTGAAAACAAATTCACCTCTAATTTCATCGTCATCTTGTACTATTGGTGACATCATGCCCCCTTAGATAGTGATTACTCCCAGAATCCGTCTAGTTTTGGATGACTCTTTGAGTGATGTTCAAGGGTATGCCTCACTTAATACTGTAGAGATGGTAAACCCGTACATAATTTCGGACAATGAAGAGCACCAGACTGATCTTTCCAATGTCCCCAACCGTCATGAGCATCGACATAGCCGTGAAAATATGGGTTTTCAGAGTTCCTTAGGAAATAATTTCATCCAGGCTATGGACGTGACCAAAACCAGGTAGCATGACCAGCGTAGTGCTCAGCACACACATCCTTCTCATCTGGTGACCTCAAGTCTGCCTTCGCTACCATTCATGTTTTTAGATCATCCAGATCCAACTTGACTGCATCATGATCATCCACGCTTTTCTCCAGACTAGCCCCGGTCATCAGACCCTCATCCAGTAGTCACTCCTCAGGCTCTGACTAGTGAGCAGTAGAATATTCCTAGAACCAGCCAGCCACCGGCCCTACAGGTAGGGCCCACCATACCTCTGGTCATAGAGCGACCTTCTGTAAAAATATGTTCATGATTTGAATGAAATTATGATGTTCTCAAACATCTTTCCAGTATTCCAGAAAAGCTATCAATCCTTGAGGCCCTCCGCCTATCATCAGATATGCGTGAGGGCCTCACTGAGGATTTAAGAATCCCCCTCCAGTTTGAGACAGAGGTAGCAACCACAAAATCCTTTTATGCTGAGGTGGTTGAGTATGATTAATGTCAGTTCATCATCTTATTTTTTTGGAGAAGATGTAGGCTCTCCCATGCATGGGGTACATTCACTGACTGTACATCACCATCCAGTTCAATGGCATGGTGGTTCGTCACTATCTTTTCGACACGGGCTCTGGAATCAACTGAATCCTGAATCGGACACTACAAAATATGGGGTTGTCTAAGGATGATCTAATTCCCTATGACATAAGAATCAAAGGTTATGATAGGACGGAGTAGGTATCAATCGATAAGATCCTCTTGAAGTCCATGTTTGGTGGCCTAGTTACCAGTACCGAGTTCGTTTTTATCTCGCAAGGCACTGCTTACAACGCATTGATTGGTAGGCCATGACTCCACCTACATGCAACATATCCTTTATCATATCACTAGTGACTTATGTACTCCCTTAAAGGTCGAGTGTGTGTTCTTCAAGGTGACGAATCCCCCTTTTCCTCTTGTGAAGCCAACTATCTAGATGCCAACTATTATAAGATAAAAGACAAGAAGATTAAGCTAATGAGGTTGAGCATTCCAGGACCGTGACCGGACCATGGATAGAGCTAGATGATTCCTCCATTTTTCCAATCCATCGATTTGGTACCACAACTCTAGACATGGGACAATGATTCATTTTTTCTGGAATGAGGGGGGAACACATTCTCAAGTCTATGTGATGCTGGAATGTCACCTCATAATCATACAAAAACCAAGATAAGGTGAGTCTAGAGCCTCCTAATCCCATAAGGTATTGGGATGTCCACTCCATGGAAACAACAATACGTCGTACTTGCTTATTTCTCCAGGCCATAACTAGTCGTCTCAAGCCGATGCGCCACTATTGTTTTGATATCATCAAACATGGTCCCTTGGGCTGAAGACTAGATGTGATTATATCAACAACCTTCATCGCTATGGTTGCGGCAGCACGTGAGTACCCCTATGCAATGGCCACGACCACTCAGGCTGGTACCAGCCTCCCATCAGGAGATATCGATTCATAGGAAACTCCTCTCGCTGAAGATCCCCCCTCCATAAGTGATGAAGAGGATTTAATGGATGCTCCCACACCATGGAAGAGGGAGTGTCTGCCACAATCAATGAATTGGTAAATGTGAACCTCGGTAGTGAGGTAGACCCGAAACCCACACTGATCATTGTCGTTATGCCCCATGACTAGAAACAACAGTACATAGAATTTCTTGAAAAACACTGTGATGTATTCGTCAGGAGTTATGAGGAGATTCCAGGACTAGATCCCTAGGTAGCCATCCAATGCCTCAGTCTCCTAGAAAATCATCATGGGTTCAAGAGGTCTCCCAAAAAGATACACCCTTCTCATGGTGCCATGGTTGAGGCAGAAGTTGATAAGCTCATTAGAGAAAATTTCGTTAAGGAAGTCTAGTACCCCAAATGGCTAGCCATCATTGTACTAGTCAGAATGTAGAATAGACAGATCAGAGTCTTCATTGATTTCTAAGATATTAACGGTCACATTCTGAAGGATGATTTTTCACTTCCTGTGATGGAATTGTTGATCGATGCTACAGCTGGGTTCCAAGTCCTCTCCTTCATGGATGGGTACTCTGGGTATAACCAGATCTAAATGGCCCCCAAGGATGAGGATTCAATAACATTCAGGGCACCAAAAGGTACTTTTTTTACCAAGTCATGCCATTTGGTTTAAAAAATCTAAGTGCCGCCTATCAGCAGGTTATGCATCACGTATTTAAGCCGATCCTTGGAATTTCGGTGGGAGGTTACGTGGATGACCTGGTGGTCAAATCTCACAAGATTTAGGACCATCTCAAATACTTTTAGAAAGTGTTCTACTTCCTCTATTTCCATCACCTGAAGATTAACCCATTGATGTGTTCATATGGTGTCACCTATGGAAAGTTTCTCAGCTTCATCTTTAGATTTAGAGTCATTGAGATACACCCAGAGAAGATTTAATCCATTATCCAGATGTCTTCCCTAAGAAACATTCATGAGCTTATAGTATTCCAATGAAACTTATCCCACATACGCTGATTCATCGCCAATTTGGATGGCAAGTGTAAGCCCTTTTCTCAGCTCATGAAGAAAGGCACCATCTATGAGTGGGGCAAAGAGTTCCTGACTACTTTTGAGGAAATAAAGTAGTATCTGCTCCAGCCTCTCTTCTTAATGCCACTCATCTCTAGAAAGCCGCTAGTCCTTTATTTGACCTCCCTAGAGAGATATCTCGGTGCCCTTCTCGACTAGAAGAACAACAAGGGAATGAAGAATAGCCCCTACAACCTCAACTGCTTTCTCCTCGAAACGGAGATCATATACTCTCCTATCGAGAAAATATACC
This sequence comes from Viscum album, assembly GCA_963277665.1. Lineage (NCBI taxonomy): Eukaryota > Viridiplantae > Streptophyta > Magnoliopsida > Santalales > Viscaceae > Viscum > Viscum album. The sequence continues at coordinate 580,300,640 of OY728130.1, read as the reverse complement.
TTGCACATGTATTCGCAGTACATAAATTCAGACATTACTTGCAGTGCCATAAGGTATAGTTGGTAACCTGAGTAGATCCTCTAAAGTGCATTCTGAACCTCCCCATTTTTAAAGGCCGTCTAGCTCGGTGGGATGTAATACTTCAGCAGTCTCACATCAGGTTTGTCCCTAAAAAAGCTATTAAGGGGGAACCTTTGGCGGATTTCCTCGCTACTCATCCAGCTCCCAAAGACCAGTATCTGGACATTGACTTTCCAGATGAGGCAATCATCTCAGTTGACAAGGCCATCCAATGCAGGAAACTTCACTTTGATGGTGCTTCCCGGAGCCCCACCGATAAAAGGCTCAATGACCCTAGGATCAATAGAGTAGGTCTGGTAAATATGTTCATTACCCTAGAACAAGTTGTTTTCCCATATTCATTTCTATTTTCAGAAGGATGCACCAGCAATGAGGCACAACATCAGGCTCTCATTATTGACCTTGAGCTAACCCTTGAGATAGACATTCCCCATTTTCATGTGAAAGGGGACTCCAAACTAGTCATCAAGCAGATCAATGGTGACTATGTCATCAGAATTCCAGAGCTCATTCCATTGTTGGAATGCACTCTCTAGATAATGGCCCGATTCCCATCTCGTCCAAAAGTTACTCATGTCCCTTGGTCTAAGAATGGTCAAGCTGACACCCTAGCCAGCCTTGCTGCATCACATGCAGTGCCCGAATAGGATGATATGATTATCCACATGGCACACCAGAGAATCATTGCTCCTGTCACTCTAGATGATGATGAAAGCCTATAGGTAAGACACCTTACCACAGACGCCTCCACATTCGGACCCCCAAGTCCCTTGGATATAGTGATTTAAGTGACTCCCAACTGGAGAACCTCCTATGTTTTTTATCTCCAGAATTGTAATCTCCTGACGGCTCGGGCCGAGCGCGAGTGAATCTGATGCCACATGCTACATTCCACCCTCCAGGATGACCCTAGCTGTGAGTAGATACTCTACAAGAATAGGTTTGGTGGGGTCCTCCTCTATTTCATTCAAGGAACTAATTTTTACCAAGTCATGCCAGAGGTTCATGCCGGTTCCTGCATGGCACATGAGACTAGGCTGAAGCTATCTCACCAGATCAAGAGACTAGGGTACTTTTGGCCCTCCCTGATCCATGACTGCATTGAGTTTTCCAAAAGGATCCACACATGAAAATTCATGGAAAATTCAGGAATCGACCGCTAGAACCTCTCCACTCTACCAAGTACTCTTGGCCATTTGCAGTATGGGGTCTCGATGTTGTGGGACCATGTCCACCTGCGACAACTCGCCAGTGCAAGTTCGTCCTAACCGCTACGAATTTCTTCTCCATGTGGGCATAGGAAGTTCCAATCAAGAAGATTAATGCCCATTCCATCATTGAATTTGTGATCTCCAATATCATCTATCGATTTGAATTCCCTCACTCCATCTGCACCCATAACGGCACAGACAACTGGGAAGTTGAGGTGATGAAACTGTACGCTAAGTAAAACATCCGTTATAACCATACCTTCCATTACCATGCACAACAAAATAGATAGATTGAGGAATTCAACAAAAAACTCTCTAACATTCTACAAAAAATGGTTGGTCATAACAAGAAGAGTTTGCTAGACAAGGTCCGCAATGCCCTCTGGTATTATCAGACGATGACTCATAATTCTACCTAGGAGACCCCATATTCCATGGTGTACAGAACAGAGGCCATCTTTCCCATAAATATTCAATTTACCTCATTGTGCACAACTTTCTATGATCAGCAAGCTCCATATAAAGTAGCTAAAATCCGTCTGGATGAGTTGGAAGCGATCGACTAGAATATGCTTCATGCCCTGTATAATCTGGAAAGGCATCAGAATAAGATATCTAGAGATTCCAACAAGAAAGTTTACCTCTAATCCTTCTTCCAAGGTGACATTGTGTTGGCCCTAAGAACACCGATGATACCTTGCAAGAAACCACCCATGTTGGAGCCCAAATAGGAAGGACCTTACACAATTCACAAGCTTTACTCCAATGACGCATACTCATTTGTTACCATGGATGGTGAGCGTATAACTATTCCCACCAATGCATAGTTCCTCAAGAAATACTTTTCTTGAGTCCCTATGGTCCTGCACGACCTTACATGATACGGTCCTGCACAACCAAAAACTGCATTGTGGTCCTACATGACCCTAAATTGTTGGGTCATACATGACCTTAAACTGTCGATTCCTACATGACCTTAAACAATAAAATGTCCTTCATGACATTAAATTGCATGTCATCCCACATGATGCTAAACTGTGTGTCACCTGGAAAGATGTTAAACCATCATAACTACGTGTGTCTTGATTCCCGTCCTCATGGGATATGTAAGAATGCTCAATCACTTCAGTTTGGGTCCAGCCCCAATTTTCTCTTTGACTATCCCCTTCGGGGTAAATTTATTTTGGAGAATACCATATGGTGTTGCATAGGCTACTTTGGCCCCACTCATGTCAGGATTACGATGATTGATCCATGTATCCTCTCTCCTTCTCTCATGCCACGTCTTCACTTCATGACTCTAAACAACATGGCCAGTAGAACTATGTGTGGCTTGATTCCCATCCATATGGGATATGTAGGAATTCCCAAATAGTTTTTCTATAGGACCACCCCCAATACTTGGGATCTCCCATTGAGACAAAACACATGGTGTGGTGCAGGATTGTTCCCTCATTCACGTTGTGTTCATCATAACTGTACAATGTATACCTCCTCCCTGGAGATCCCCACCTCTTCTACTACCCAGCTTGACATTATTTTTCTTGGGAACATGTCACACGATATGGAAGTTGTGTTTCTAATTGGTTCAACAACAACCCTTTGTCTTTGTCACCACCCCCATATGTCCAAAACATGGAGTTTGGTGGTTCATTCTGCCCCTCCTTCTCTCCAAACCTCGGTCTGCCTCGAGAAGGAGTGTAATTTTAGCTGTCAGACCCTTATGTGATGGGGAGAGCCTTGTACTACTCCTTGTTACCAACACCGAGCATTTCTCACATGGGATGAGGATCTATGATGAGGTATTTCCAACGTGATAGGTAATATGGCTAGCGTTGGATGGGACGACCATTCTTAGGTCCATTAACCCCTTCGACCCCTTGGACCGAGTTCTCATTTGGGATTGTTCAGTGTGGTATGGACTCACATCCTTTTTAACGTCAGGCTATTTTTCCATGCCACACATATCCCCTTGAAAAATCCCACCCTTCATTTATCATCCGTCTCGCGAGCACCGGCCTTACCATGCTTTGCAAGCCACATCATTTGGGTTTCCATCACCTTACCCCTGAATGGCATGGATTCTTAGCCCAAGGGCACTCCTACAATTATGGGAAAACTCACTCAAGGTTTGAGAAAGAAAAATCGATACATGTACCATATGGTGAATGTGATCAAGGGTTGAACCTAAGTCGTTTTACCCGCGAACTCTGGTCACACGGAAACGAATATTGTGTTGCAAACATGGTCAATAGCTATCCTGTATTGTTTTTTTCATTTCGTTGTCTTCCACAGGTGCAATGGTTCACCCTCTCCACATGGTATTACCATGAATATAACATTAAACTAGGAATATATGGTCCGAGCTCTATGAGCATAAACTAAGACCATTCTATTTCCTTTCTTAAATACATTTAACTGCACATCATCTTCTAAAACTATGTGTGGATTGGTTCCCATCCTTATGGGATTTGTAGGTCTGTCCCAAATTCTAGTCTTCGGGTCCAGCCCCATCTGTTAGAAACCACCCTATCATCTAGGCCCCTTGGTCTGTTTTCTTATAGGAGAGGGGTATATGGTGTGATATGGACATATGTCTGCATTCACATCATGTTAATAACAACCATGCCGTGTACCTCTCTCTCCTGAGCGCCCTTCTCTCCCTTTCCCTATACTCATCTTTTTGAGTCGACTCCTCTTATGTTGTGTCCCTCGACACACTTTGGTGATTTTCCAGTGTGCCCAAGAGTACTCAGGTTCAGATCTTGGAGTGTCGGATTCTACCTGGACATGCTTTCACCCATTTTTCAGGCTTCGTGTTCCCCTTTATTTGGGTTTCAATTATCTTTCACATCTGAAGGGTCACCCAAATGGCATGGATGCTCAGCCTAAGGGCACTCCTACCATTACAGGCCAATATCCTCGAGGGTTTCATACAATAAATTGAAACAAGTCCCACATTGTGAATATGGTCAGTGGTCGTCGCTCATTTTTTGTTCCCATTTGAGGTCACAAGATATGGATACTGTGTTTCGAACATTGTCAATAATTATCCTCCATCTCCATGCCAACCCCTTCAAGCCTTAAATGTCGGTTACATGATTCACATCATTTTTTACCCCATCATGTCCAAGTGGAATTTCAACACCCCTGGTACTATCCCCCAGTGCGCATTTGGACGTTATGAGGACAAAGCTACGATAAGGCATCATTCGGAGCTCCACACCGACTTCCCCTTTGTGTGTATTACATTTTTTGCAAATACCGCTTCTACCCTAGATTCCAACAACGAGTTTGACTCACATGGGAATAGGGACTGGATCGAGGTCCACACTCACTTGGAAGAGTTTCTCATCTCCATTGGTCTGAGATCTAAGACCATAAAATAATATCCCCTTATACCTCATCTTCTAGAACTACGTCTGGCTTGATTCTCATTATCATGGGATATGTAGGAATTCCCAAACATCTCGTTTGTGGGTCCATCTCAACTGAGAGATAGTCTCTCCTACCCCATATTCTAAACCTTTTCTGGCCCCCTCAGCCTGAGGTTTCTTTCATGTAATCATGCACGGTGTGATGTGGACCTCGTCCTCATTCATGTCGGGTATACATTATCATGTCTTCCACATTCCCTTTTTATTACCTCAACTCTTGTGTATATGTCTGAGGTAGATGACTCTAAACTATGATGCCTAGTTCCACATGACTTTAAACTATTACGTCTATACTGCATGATGTTAAAGTGCATGGTTGGTCCCATCACATGACCATAAACTTTGGAATTATCGTCCTGGCCGCACAATAAAAAATGGCACTGCATCATGGTGTCCTCACTAGAGGGGACATCATTATTGGTATCAGTCACACACCATACACTTTTTCAACACCTGCATATAGATTTATTCTTGTGGTGATGCAAGGACTCTCTATCGTAGGTCCATCGCTTCACAGAAAAAACATACATACATTCATCCTAAGGGACAAACAGGATCTATCAAATGCCGCTTCATTAGGTGTGAGGGCCAGACCCACATGACCATATCATCCCTGAAACTAGTACCTTATAATTCCATCCCAAGAACTATGTATGGCTTGATTCCCATTCTTATGGGGTATGTAGGAATTCCCACACACTCTGCTTCAGGCCCAGCCTAAATTTTTTTTCGGTCCCTCAACCTAAAAACTCACCAAGAAACACATGGTGGTCCAGACTCTAGGTCCTCATTTACATCAAGTTTTTTTAATTAACTCACCATGTGTCTCCCACATTCCCAACCATCTCTAGTCCAAGCTCTATAACCATAAACTAAGACAACTTTGTGTCCTATCTGCATGATGTTAAACTACACTACATCTTCCACAACTATGTATATATTAATTCCCATTCTCATGGGTTATGTAGGAACTCCCATGAATATTGTCCTCGGGTCCAGCCCTAAAAATCTAAAATCATTTCCCTTATCTTTAGGCCTCTATGCCGGAACCCTTTAGAGAAAATGTGTTGTGGAGAGTACGTCATGGGTTCTCATTCACGTTGGGTTTTGAAATATCTTCATAATGTGACTCCAATGTATTTTTACCAACTTTGTCTAAGTTATATTACCCTATACTAATATCTCCATATTGGAACTACGCATCATGTTTGGATACTTCTCCACCCTGCACACAGTCCATTAAATCAGGTCCTCCTTAATGGATAATCCTACAACCATTAAATTGGATGTGTGAAACCTCATGACCCTTTTCCATGGAGGGGGACTCAACTCCCTCTATCTGACACATCTTATAGTCTTACTCAGATGTGTTTTGACAAAGATACCGAAGTGTGGAATTTTCATGGGGACATTCCCCTCATTCTAGGTCCATGATTCGTGAGCCCATTATTTGGATCCTCATCCACTTTTACTTTTGAAGGGACCCCATTTATGGCCTATTCTATTGCCACATTATCTTACATACCGTCTTGGGCCAACGACACTGAAGACCTCAGACGACATTTGCGATAGGTCCCTTGTTTCAAACATGTTCAGCAGTTGACCCTTATCTGTCTGTCCCCATATCAGGCTAGCATGATATGGATATTGTGTTTTGAACATGGTCAACATCTATCCCCTATCATCACTCCACCATCATTTTGGTCGAAATCTTGATCATCACGATTCACATATTTCCAGTTCCTTATGTTCAAGTGGAATTCCAACATACTCGGCTTTACTCCTTCGTGCATCTAGGTGTGTTATATAGGCGGATCAACATCAATGGGATGTCATTAACCTAGAATCCCATCACCCCTAACATGTTCCTTACTGTGTTAGGAATGTACCATCACTACTCCTTATTTCCCACATCGTGCACGACTCACATGGGATTAGTAATTTTGGTAGGATGTGTACTGGCGCAGCCATGCCACACATGTCTTCCATTATCCCACATGATGTTAAACTGCTCTATCAGAACTAGGCATGTCTTGACTCCCATCCCCATGGGGTACATAGGAACACCCAACCGCTTTTCATTAGGCCTAGCCTAACTTTCACTTTTATTCCCTTGACCTAAGGAACGTCCTTCGGGGATATGTGATGTGATATGGACTCTTACCGTTCCCATTCACATCGGGTTTATAGCTACCACATAACGTACTCACATTGGGATCTTCCTTTATACTCCCCATCCTACCATATGATGTTAAACTAAATGAGTCCATGTGTCCTCAATGCATTACACTAAACTACGGTTTTACCCTGAACAAGTTCATGATGCCCCATGTTAGTCACGGGATGCACCAAATCCATTGCTAGAATGGATTCTCCCTACCAGCGTTGGTCTCTGACCTCGCTATTCTTCAAGAACTAAATGTGTCTTGATTCTCATCCTTATGGGATATGTAGAAATTCCTAGTCATTTCACCTTGGCCCCAGCCTTAGGGACATTAAGCTTCTCGGACCCTCGGGCCCGATCCCGGTCTAGGAAGTAGGTCCCTTAAACAATGTGCATCGTTCTCACCGTACAACATTTAAACAACATGTTTGTTGTACTAATTGGAATAAAATAAATCTACAGATATTTACAAGTCCTTACTAGATAGGTATTGTTCATAAGTATGTTTGACCCCTGATCAGACAGATACTCCCACCTAATGTGTTTCCACCATGGTGGCATGATTTCAAGGGTGTTGGAATCCATTCGAACAGCACCTCACTCCACATTCCATGATTTGTGTGCCCTTTATTTGGACCCTCACACTCTTTCATGTCTAAAATAACCCCCTAAAAGTATGGATGCTTTGAAAATGGATCGCCTAATATCCTGGGCCAATTTTCTGGAAGACAAATGGATGACATTTCGATTCAGGCCCCATGTTTCAAACACGATCAGCCGTCAGACCTCATTTATTATCCATTTTTTAGGCTAACTCAATAAGAATACCGTGTTTTGAACATCTAAAAGAGGTATTCATCATTTTCATGCCATCCCTATGGTGTTCCAAATTTTGGGTATCATGATTCACACCTTCCACTCCCCTATGTTCGGATTAATTCCAACTCCCCTAGCATTAGCCTGATTGTGCACTAGAGCACACATGGAAAGTGATGATTCAACTATTCTAAGAGCTTCATCCTCCAGTAGGGACTCTCCCTTACTTCTCATAAATCCAGGTGGGTTGTTCACACCCCAAATTCCCTGAGCTTGGTTTGCACTCTTATATTTGGGTGGAATGATAAGGTGGTCATCCCTTATTTCTCGCATCAGGCCCGACCCATATGAGCCTAGGGACTGATCACTAGATGTTCCATGAATATAAAAAAATGGAATTGAACAAAAAACGAATAACAGAACTCATGCATGAATCTAGAATAAATAGTCAAAGTCTAATATTGTGCTCAAAAGTTACATGCATCACAGTACCCGAGGATCGATCCCTCCCATGGACGGGTTGACCCCGTCAAAAGAGCATTGCAGCTCAGCCCCCTTCTGGCTTGTGGTGTCCAGGACTCACTATCACCTGTTCAGTTCTCATTCCTCTTTGGTAGTGAGGGGGCGCAGTTCATCAGCTGTGATCTGGGCCCACTCCCCATTGGTTTTCATAACAGTTATATCCTCGGAGGCCTTCCTCATGTGCTATTTTCCCTCCTCTAATTGGGCCTTTAGCCACTCTATAATCTCTGACTGCTCATTGAGGGAAGTAGAATGTTCATCTGCTCAGATGTGCAGTCATTGAATATCGTTTTCAGCCTCCTGGAGCCTATTGATGTTCACCTCTTTTCTCCACTGCCAACCCACACCAAGGCCACATTCATACTCCCAAATATTATCTGCCATGAGATCTTGGACGAGTATGTGGGGATGTTGGGCGTTCACCCCCTCGCCCCAACACATAGTTCACGCAGTCGCGAACGAAGTCTATCTATATGGTCTATCCACTATGCTTTAGGGGTGTCATCAATGAAGTGCTTGAATAGATTCCCTGACCAGTGACAGACTATCTTTCTATCCTCTTCATTAGAGGCCATTTCGTCCTATTTCGTGGGGTTGGATGGCTCATACATAGGGAATTCCCCCAGGAACTCATCAGAAGGGTCCGCATCTGGTGTCTGATCGGGTATGGAAAGACTTGTTCTGTCCAATAGAAATTCATCATCTTATACCACCTCAACAATCTCAGGCTCAGCCCTGCCAATGGCCCTATCAGTGATTGGAAGCACTCCCTATTGGACATTTTGGATATCTTCCTCCATGACCTTTGACATTCCCCTGGGAATGGTGCCGCCATAAGTAACAACCAATCTCACCAAGGAAACCCACACCATTTGAAGAACTTTTCATTCCAAGAAGTGAACAGATGTCAGTTAACATGATCGATGGGTGGAAATTGTGAATTAAGTAGAGGATACATATAGATATCTAATTTTTAGTCTCGTTCTTGGGTTGTTTCCATTAGGACCCCAAGGCGTGACCCTCCGTATATTGTCGAAAGGTCTGAGAAATATGGAGGATCCACCTTGGGTGTATGGGCCCCACTGGACACGATAATCGCCGTAGCTGTGAGCGCGGATCCCGAAGGACCCACATCTGCATCCACTATCGGACGTGAATGGGTTCTATGAACAAGGCTCTCCTGCACAGATTAAACATCGGTGAGGGGTCCAAAGTAGATTGAAAGCAGATCATTGTGAAGGGACTTGATATTTTACCACGAGAGCCACTACAAATTCCTCCTGTTCTAGGTCCGAATATAAAACTTCACCCTCCTCAAATTGGATTTTTGTACTGGCCTCCTCCCCCCAGGAGGACTCGTCTAATTCCTCCAGCAAAAGGAAGTGCTCTATCAGTTCTGCAGCTGACAACTAAGGAGGGGTCGTACAATCTAGAAACACTATTACCCAATAATTCATTTGACGTGGAACACCCCAAGAGTTCAATAAGTCCTCCTAATTGGCTAGGTATTTCTCCACCTCCTCCTAGGATACTACAAAGCTAGCCCTGACGGGGCCGATTCCCAGCAAATCCATCCTGAGGTGGTTCATGTCTTGCCACATCTCGGACGGGATGAGGATTTTCCTGCTGGAATCCTAGATGTCCCACACCTCCAAGAAGGTAGCATTCTCCGACATGTATATATGGCAATTCCACATCCCAATATCCTGAGTGGATATTCTGTGGAATCCTCTTGGTGTCCTCTCCTCTAGATAACTCTACTCTTCTAGGACCGCCGGGTCCGCTGCCACTACTGGATCTACTGCCACTGCCTCTCCCTCCACCGGTACTAGCCTTGCCTCCATGGTAGCCTTTCTACTGTAGAATGTGCTTGCCGCCTTCTGAACCCGACCTCAAGATTGGGGAGGCACTCCATCACTAGCCCAAATAGTTGGCTGCTTCAGCATCTCCCCCAGGTAGGCCGCCTCCCAGCATTTGGCATACTCCACCAATCAGAAGATGGCTATGGGAAGATGAAGCTCATTCCGCATCTTCCCATCTTTCCATGTGAACATGAGATAAAGTTGTCTTATCTTTCATGGGTGCTCCTCATAGAACACCCCCAAATAGAACTGTGGGGTCAGACACTGTATGCATCAAAATCGCCTTGCAAATCAGTGTGGGGTGTACGAATAACAGAGGGGCTCAGAGTTCACCCATGAAACCAGGAATCCACTTCAAATGGCCATGAGGAAGGACCTATTATCTTCCATTCCCTGGCCATCGTTAGTGAATACACCTATTGGAAACAGGAACATGTGAAAGTTGAACTCCTCTACCTTCCAGACCGAGTACTATACTAACTACACGGTCAGCTTTGATGGAAATCTCCCTGCAGGATTTAGAATGGATGGGTGGAAGTTTGATCCTGGAGGGAAGATGGAGTTCAAATATTTATAGACCCCCCCCCCTAATGTGTGCCGCTATCCAACCATATAGGAGGGGGAATTGACCACATATTCTTTTGTGGCTTCTTCCCCTCACTGATATTCCATAGCATCTTTTACAACTTGGCATGCATCAGGATCCCAAGGTTGACCCGACCTCCTATCGCTAGCATGGAACCCTTGATAAACGTTCTAGGTTGCATGCCCATGTTTGTGTCCCTCACCAGCCAGATCCAGCCGCAATTGAGCACTACAATAAAGGAAGCCAACTTAACTACCGATTGCTACTCAGTACTGACACTATATCCCCACATCTTTCCATGGAAATCCTACGGGAGCCACCAGTATGAGTGCTCCTTGACTCGTTGATCCCACTTTGAGAAAGTTCAAGGCCTCAACAGAAACTACCTATGTTCCCATAAGTTCAAGAACTACTTGAACCATCATCTGAAATAGACGTCCCTCACTACTTTCTTATTTTCTATAGACACCGAGTTTATTAATGCCATCGCTAGTGGTGTAATATGCTTTGGGTCTTCCCATACACTCATAACTGGAAGGAACACATCATACATAGCCCTAATATTGGGACCCCAGATATTTGATGCAGATCCCATAGACTGATGTCGACCTCTCCATAGTGCAATTGGAAGGTATTGGTCCTCGACAACCATCTGCTTAGAAAATCCAGCATAAGCTGCTTCGTCCATTAAATATAGAACCGGGATGCCAAAACTACCTCATACAGATCCACTCTCCTCATCTCTACCCCAAATTATACACATAAATCACATAGCCATTAGATCGAGGCCCAGTCATCTGTGAAGTTTCCGCCCTGGTGCATATCCCACTCATCAGACCACCCCTTCCCCGAATTCCACAGGTCTGCCTTCAAGATAGTCTAGTACAACGGGGGATACGTCTCCAGATTTAGTTTATTCCTGTCAATGTCGTTCAAATGATTATACATAAAATAAGTATTGATGGGCGTGAAGTCCTCCCAGGCATGTCTTTTAGTCATCCTGAACCACTGGCGTTGACACATCGTGCTCGTGAACCAGTTGGCTAGCTTGTCCCTTCTCACTTCAGGGATGAAGACATCATCCCTTAAGCTGAAGATGTATATAAGAATCCACTTGAAAAATAGATAGTTTTTATAGATTTCTGAAAATAGATCCACTTGAGAATTATGGTCAGAATGTCTTCAAACGGACTCCCCTAGACCTAAGCTATTCGCCATCTTTTCCCTCCGTGCAGCATCCGCAAGGACCCCCTTGCAACCTCTTAGTGAGCCATTTAGTTTTTGAGATTTGGATGTTTTTTAGTTCTGGATTGCAAAGCCTTTATGAAGATCTCATTCTTGAAGGTAGTTCACGGAGCCCTGCACCGACCTTATGATGCAAGTCGTAGAGTGCACCGACATGAATTCCAAGACTTGTTGTGCGCCGTGAAGTAGAAGGCCTGATTCGCAGAGATAAATCACGTAGTATGCAGTGCTTCATGAGTCGAGAGTGCTAAATGCGAAAAATGTGGAGAAGAGAAAATACAAAAGAGATGTCATATCCCCTATTTATAGGTGAGGTCCCCTGGCACTTCGTGGCGCATCCAACCGCGGTGAGCATTGCGTCGCACTCAGCCAACACATCGCCACTCCGCTTCGCAAACCTCCTCCACGAGTCAGCTTCGGGCTGGACCAAGGGATTTTGGAGATTGAACCTCAGACATTGACCCCCCACTTTTTCCTTGGCTCCCAGTGTGAGGGGGGGGGGATATTGTTTGGCACCAAAATTTGGGAAGAACAAGATCCACTGAAAAGCACTAGGATCTGCCTCACGAAGCCTGTTCGCGGAACCCCCGTGGCCCCGCAACAAGTGCAAAGCTCCCCCTACACAAACCCTCTACAGAGCAAGGAGGTGGAATGCTCCACAAACCCATTTTATGTTCGCAAAACTGCCATGGATCAAGGAGGCGGGATTCTCCGTGAACCCATTTTACATTCATGAAGCGTCCACAGAGCAAGGAGGCGGGAGACTCCATAAGCCGATTTGACGTCCGTGAAGCTGCCCCCCGGTTAAGACAAAATGCCGTGTGTATTTGTGCTGAGCGAGCTCTGATTCATGGAGGCCCTTTCCTATAAATACTGGACTCCCCTTGAGCCCAAAAGAAGGATCCTCTGACCTTTCACCTTTGAGCTCTAGAATCATGAAGCAATTTCTACTCTGCAAAGCATGAGCTTTTCAAGGTACCTTTAAATTGTGAAGTGCCTCCCCCATTTCATGAATTCAACCCCTCATTAAAGAGTGATTCCTTTCGCAGATCCCATGGGCCTTCGTGAAGGAAGGGATTCCCCAAAGGGACTTGGGTCATCCCATAGCACTTATGCTTCACGAAATACCCTCCGTGCACATGTGACCCACATGCTAAGGTAGGGTCATTGTGCTTCGCGAAGCACATTGCTTCGCAAGGATCCCCTGCTTCATGAAGCACTACTCTACGAATTACTTTCCACTTCGCGAAGCACCTTCCATATGCACCTCTTCCCTACACCTAGGCTAGGTCACTTCACATCGTTAAGCACACCCCTTCATGAAGCCCCTCCACTACAAGGAGCACTAGAACTTCACAAGGCTTCTATCTATGATCACCTTTGCTCCACAACTCATTTTCCCATGAGACCCTCCAGGTCTGCATGACGTGATTTCGAAGTCCCCTGTTTTGTGCTTCTCATTGTGTTGCTTCACATCATGCTTCTTCACAAAGGCATGATAATGACTATTTCTTCTTCTCATAGCCACGCTAACTTGGAACCCTTAATGGATCACTCTATAAAACCCCCTCACCATGAAATTTCTTATAATTACATCCCTCAAAGGGGTGGGGGATGTGGGGAGGTATTAGTTATGTAATTCCTAAGGGATGCGGAGTGAACCCACCTCGTCTGAACTGCATAACGTTAAACTGCCAAGCACCATCGTCCTTAGCACATGACATTAAATGGTGACCTCACCCCATGCGTCATAGGTGGGGTTCCCCTACTTGGACATTATGCATTCCCACTAGTCTCCATAAGAGTGAAATCATCCCTCACATGGAATGAGATCATCTTTATTAGAGTGACGTCTATCCGTGGGGAATGGGTAACCACCTTTGTGTAATCCCCTAGGCTTTCTTACAGGAGGCAGCATCCCTACTCCTTCTATCTTGTCCCTGGCCGAAGACCAATGAGGGGGGATGGGCACCAGATCCCTCCTTTATTTGGTGCCAAATCTTTCTCCCTTTGGGCTTTGTCACCACTAGGTCACCCTCCTAATGTAAGTCCTAGTCTCTATCCCCCTTGGGCTGCTAACCACATATGAGCCCATGTTTCCTCTTTATGCTGCTAATCGAGTGTATGCCCCATTCCACTTCCCACGAATGCACCTTCCATGACATGATCATCAGGACTTTTCTTTCTCTTTTTTGTCACACCAAACATGACTCACATGGGCTTAGATTAAGCATCAACCATGACACCCTCTCAGGGAGGCCAAGAGTGTAAGCCCCAAACACCACCAGAATTATGTAGACTTTGATCAATGCAAAGGAAGGGTACTTGGTAAGGCTCCTGAGGTTCAATACCACCATCTATTGGTCCCGGATCCCTTCACGTTGGTTCACCAACCCCATCTCAAACTACGTGGAATTTGATACTTACCAAAGCAGGGTAAATAGGAAGCTTTCCAAAGGTTCAAGCCCTCCATTTTTGGTCCCAAATCCCTCCACATCGGCTCGCCAACCCCTTACGAAGTACATGGACTTTGATCCTTGCCATGGAAAGGATTGTAGGAAGCCTCCCAGAGGTTCAAGCCCAACAACCATTGGTCCCAATATGCTTCACGTCGGTCCATCCCCATACTAAACGATGTTAAACTATACACCCTCTTTTCGTCCCACACATCATTAAACTCTACCCGATCGAACTATGTGAGATTTGATTCCTATCTCTTAGACAGTGTATGTAGAAAGCCTCCATGAGGTTAGACCCCAACCAATATTATGCCGTTGTGACCCCATCCAGCAGTAAGACATTGTGAACCCATCTAGCAGTAAGCCATTGTGACCCCAGCCAGCGGTAATCCATTGTGAACCCATACAGCGGTAAGCCGTTGTGACCCCATCCAGTGGTAAGCCACTGTAACCCCATCCATTGGTAAGCTAATGTGACCCAATATAGTTGTACGCCATTGTCAACCCCAACAAAAGATAATCCATTTTATACCCCAATCGACGGTATGACTTTTTTAGTCCCAATCAGTGGTAAGTTGTTGTGTTTCCAATCAAGCAGTAAGATAATGTAGTACCCTTTTTTGGGACCCACATCCATGGTCCACCCTCTGGCATCAGATCAATTGGGCTATTAACCACGTGTAAGCCACAATATATCATCAGGTCGTTATCCTCTACGCACACCCCAATTCAATGCCCCTATCCCAAACTATGTGGACTTTGATCCTTTCCAAGGAAAGATATTTAGGAAGACTCCATGAGGTTCAATCCCAAAACCTATGTCTCTTCCTTCTCTTTCCCTTGAGCCAATGTGCTTCAAGAAGGTCATTCCACTAACCCGGAGGTTCCACTTTCTTTGGATCCCATACATGAGTCCATTCCTACGGGCCACCTCTTCAGGTGTCCCATCACCCCACCGAACTACACGGACATTGATTTCCTACCACTGGGATATGTAGGAAGTCTCTTCGAGGCTCAATCCCAACGTCATTGTTGCCCTCGAGTCGACTCCATATCATTCTCCATCCACTTCACTTAACTATCCATCACCCACCCTGATTCTTACCGAAGCTTCCACATCCCGGTGAGATCTAGCCAATTAAACTCTTCAATGATCCTATCCCTAACCAGGTAATTAACCACATATTATCCCTGACATCAATGTTCCCTCCAAGGGTTTCACTGATCTGATCCACTCTAGTAAGTGTTTCGATTAGTCTGATCCATCTTTTCTAGACGTTAAACGTGCGAAATACCCTGTGTTAAAAAAGGGGAGCTATGGAAAACCTCAGAGGCATTCTTATGTAATATAATTCCTCGCATTCGATGTGGGATACCTCGGGCTTTCGTGACCTTGAGAATCCCCATAATAAGGAAAAGAATCCCCGACGCGCTAGTGTTCCAGTGTCCAGTCACGCCAGTGATGTCCAATGTGACTACTCCCCAGACCGAAGGTTGCTACCCTAGCTGGACCCCTTGGAATGTCCTAACATAAGAAGTGTAATTAACCAACATCCATCAAGATATGGAACTAGTAAGAGTTTCACGAAGAACATCTTAATCTATAAGGGAGACCCGGACTAGGTGATGAGTTCTGGGGAGGAACCCACAAAATGAGGAACATACATCCCATCATCCAGTTTCGATCAAGGAGAAAACGTCCCAGAATAAGTGATGGATGTCGCCCTCCTTTGGAAAGTGGGAATGCGGGGAAACAACCAACACATCCTCATCTTCCTCAAATAGATGGATATACGCACCTCAGCGAAAGCGTCAGAAATAGAGGCCCTTTACCCCATGTTCATATTTGTTATTCCTGTACAATTAAAATCATAAATAAATAAATTATAATAAATTATTTTTTTAATTAAGAAGATTTTACATCTATATTATATATATTATATTTTTATTATGTCTATTTATAACAATTTCTATGAGATATAATTTTAATTTTATTATGCCGGGAGCGTTCGTTTTATGTTTTCAAGGTGAGATCACTCATGGATAATTATTGAACTTCATTTATGATGGTACTAAAAATATATAAGTGAGATTTAATGGTATTAAAGACATTATATAAACATAAATATGTCCGATTATCCATATTAGATTTTATATGTGGAAACCCATTAAGTATGAACCTTATCATTATCCGGTTAGTTCATTTAGGCATTTTACGAACTATCACAAACAATATTTTATTTTATTAATATTGTGGAAAAATATTCATTATAAAACATGAAATATGGTATAGTATACTTATTATACTATTAATTAATAATAATAATAATTTTATTACCAGCCTAGAATGTGGAGGGGTAGAGAAATTACATTGTTTATGGAGGTGGTGAACCAACAATATTATAAACAATGGGTTTGTTTTAGAAAAAAAATAATAGTGGGTTTAAGATGTATATTAAAATATAACAATAAAATATTATTATAATTTGGGTACATAATTTACTATGTTTATGTGGATGTATATTATATAGGGGGTATACGATGAATAAAATTGAATGAGATTAGTCATGAATCATACATTTTCCTTTAGTCACATCTTATTAAGCTTAAACTAAAGTCATCTTAAAATTGTATTTTAAAGACTTCGTAAACAATATAATGTGGGTATGAGGTTTGGTAATATATTTGATCATAAAATTAGAAATATTCAACGATTATATGTTTTGAGGAGAAAGGGTGGTGAGGGGTGACATATATAATGGGAGGAGAGGGTTGTTTATGAATATAATACTCATAAATTTATTATTTTGTTCAATAGTACCAAAAGTAATTATTCTGGTGAATAAATAATGTAAATTTTTCTTTTTTATTTCTAACTAATGGGTTCTTACATCTTCCTTGACTAAAAAATTCTTGTATTTATCTTATAATTCCAAAAATTGTATTTTACATTATTTCATTATTTACAAAAAAATTATACTATTTCTAGAAAAATATCATAAATTAAAAAAAATTGACGTTTAGATTCCAAAAATATAATCCTATTTATGAAAATAATTTTCTAATTATTATAAGTTTAATTTTTAAATTAAATTTTTATTTATTTGAAAAAATAAAATTTTCAATATTATTAACAATATTTCGACCCATCCAAAAATTAATTATGGTATCATAAAATCACATTTTAATTACAATAAATACCAATATTAATATATATAAAAAATTCATGAAAATAATTTTTATATTAAATCATTATATATTTTATAAAAGGTAGATAAAAATATTTATGTTTTACAAAATACAAATAAGAAATTTATCATTTTTAAAAAATATATTTACTTCTACCATGTCTTATATATATGTATATATATATATCATATTTTCATTTTATAGGATACGTAAATATTATTTTAAAATTATAATGGAGATGTTTCAATCCAAATGGCTGGGTTACTATTCGTAATGGTCAAACTACTATCACAACAATTAGGTTTCATTTCCAATCATTAGATTAATAGTCAAACAATCAGATTTGTAACAGTCATATCAGTTACCACTTCTTATAAATATCACATATTGTATTCATTCCTAATTGACATCATTTTTCTCTCAAGGTTATACATATTTTCATTTTTAAGATGAATATTGTATTACGAATATTTATCTCATTTGTACAATGTTGTTCTTTAGTTTAGTTATTCTAGGAGATCGAGTATTTTTAAATGATCATATTTTAGTTATCTTATTTTGTTTTATTTATCCCATTGTAATACTATCAATTATTATTTACGTTTTGTTATCAAAATTTAATTTTCAAATTATTATAATAATATTTAGCTGAGTTTACTATTTGAATCATGTGAATTATAAATCAATAATAAATAAGATATAATTATTAATAGGGAAATTCCTTTGAAAAAATTCTAGGTCGTTACATTCTTCCCCCTTATGAAATTTTTCCCTTAAAATTTCATTTTACATACTAAGGGAAAAAAGGTTTGGGTATATATGTTTCATGGAAACCTTTTGTCAGTATTGAACCTCCTGGTAATTATGGTTTTACCAAAGTATTTTGTCTAACTATGTTTTCTTATTACTTATAACTTTATCTCTATGGTACGAGAATATCAATGGGTACTCATCATAAGAGTTACCATTTTCTAGATTTACCACCATTGAATTTAGAACATGGGACGGATCTAGTATCTTCAACTTCAAGATGGATACATGGAATAGTTCATGTCTTTGAGAAAGGGTTTGTGGGAGCTCTAGTTAATATACCACAACTCAGATGGGATCGAGGACATCAAAAGGGAATATGTAATAGTGACTTAGATCTCACTTCTTATAAAAACCCATGACTCTCTTCCATAGAGATATATAGTGGAACATATTATATCCATTATTGAAATAAGTGTATAACTAATTATGGTTAGAATAACTTTTATATTAACTTTGAGAAGACCTGATATTCTATTAAATGATCATGAACTTTTTTACTATTTTTTGTACCATTTTAGATCCCAAAAATTTTCATTCTCCAGCTTCACCCATTCACATGGATGTTCTATATCTCTGCCCCTAAAGGTATTCATAATGAGGAATTTGTTTTATTTAGTGGAATATATTATTTTATAATAAATTGACCATAGAATATTATTGATCCCATCATAGTTTGAAGTCCATAAATCATTCTCCCACCATGTCCTGTAATGTCCATATAGTCCACTATAATTTTCCATCAGTCTGGTGGTCATAATCCATACCGAAGTTCCAATCAGTGTTTAGATCATGTTGATTATTTTTTTAGAAATTGGAGAAAAATATCATAACATGATCATATATAATAAATAATGGTGTTCCACGAAACCCAACAACTTCTTTATTGTATATCCTTTCAATTTGATCAAGTGATAATTCCTCTAGAATTTTAATGAAGTAAGCAGTATGTGTAGGGTGGTTCACCATAACCCATATAAAATTATTTAAAATGTATGTATTTGGAAGACATGTAAAAAATTACATAGTGATTTTTTCTCATTTCCATATATATTTTTTGTAATTATTTCAACATCCCCTCAGAATACTTCCTTTCATAATTTACATGCTGGTATAATAGGCATACTGATGTATAATCCATGATCTACTTCTTCATATTGTCCCATAAATAATGCTATTATAGATTTTGGTACATCTTCATCCTCCTTAGATGTTTGGAAAATATTGCTCTATGTGTATTATTTAATAGGTCTTTCTATTTGTAATAATTTTATAGCACACATATTCATGAACCAAATCTTACAAATACTTCTTCATCAATTTCAAACTTCTAATATTTACCTTTTCTTAATTCTTTTACCCTCTTTTATATTTCCAAATAATCTATTGACTATCCATTATCTTCCCCAAATGGGATCATTAAGAAATAATTTGATAAAGGAATTATGATGTTCCTTTTTGATACCCATGTCCATCCTTTTGAAGTCTAAAATTATTGGATCCTACTCAATTCTCATCGTTGATAATGTTTCTAGATACTTTCTACTTAGAAAATCTTCCACTTTATTTATTTTCCTCTAATAGTATTGATTACTGTAGTTACAGTCCTTTATTAGCTCTAACCATCTTCACAGGAAGATATAAGGATCCTTCTAGGAAAATATATAACCAAGGCTCTAATAATACATATATATTTAACACTTTACCCCTAGATATAATGACCCAAGATTTTCAACATGAAGATAACTGTATCAAACTATTGATCACCTATTGGACAGTTATTCTCGTGAAAATTTAAAAAACATGAGGCATAGGATAACAATCTATAATTATGTAAAAATACACATCCCAATCAAATATTTTAAGCATCCTTATATACCAAAAAAGTTACCAATTTAGGGAAGCATGAGAACTGGTTTAGCGGTAAAGCTCCTTTTCAATTCCCTGAATCTATCTTCACATTAACTAGTTAGGATAAACATAAACCACTTCTATGTTATCTTGGTAAATGGGTTTCAAAGTGATGAAATGTTTTTTACTACTCATCTGTAACACAAATCAACTATAAGGAAACTATATATATCTATTATAGTTGTTGGTTTGGGAAACTCCCCCATTGCGATCTCTTGGAGGGGTCCATATATATCCATTTTCAAATGATATAATTCTCCAAGATGATAAATCCTCCCTCTAAAATCATATTTAATGTAATTTTTATATAGATTCTTCTGTCTAAAAGAATTTTTAATAGTATTAAAATTCTCTTCAAGATCATCCTTACTCTTAGTGAATATATGAACATCATATATAAATACCACCAAAAATCAGTAAAGTTAATCTATAAATACTCTAATCACTAATTCCATAAATATTTCTATAGAATTATTGAGTCCTATGGACATCACTATTAAATTATAGTGTCCATACCTAATTAGAAGGGTTTTCTTAGGGATATCTTTATTCTTCACCATTAATTGGTTATATCTTGAATGAAGGTCCAAATTTCAGAAATAATTCCCGCTATTGTTGATCATAAAATTAATCCATCCGTGGTATTGGATACTTTTTCATTATCATGATTATTTTTAGTTACTAATATTCATTTAAAATGATAATTGAACCACACTTATTTTTTTTATAAAGAGGACTATAACACCCTATGGTGAAGCACATATGAGTATAAAAACCTTGTACATATTCTCATGTAACTACTTATGTAGTTCTTATAACTCAATGGTTTCCATTATACATGGAATCTTAGATCTGTGATAATATTATATTATAATTTTTATTGTGAACTCAAACTCTCATTCAAGAGGAAGGCCATGAAACTATATAGAAAATATAACAGTATAATCCCCCACAATGGGCATGTATTTAATCTTTATTATATCTTTGGTCTCTTTCAATTGAGATATGTATACTTTATTATCAGGAAATAATATCCAAAAATGAGATAAAGTTTCCAATTTAGATTCATCCTCCTCCTTACACTTGTATAAAATTGGTAAAGCACTCAACATGCAAAGAACGATCTCCCTATCCAGAAATTTGATGTTGGATTATTAGAAGGAAAGTAATACATTAGAATTATAGCACAAAACTACACTAAAATAAGTAGTAAAATATTTTATTAAAGTTTTAGTCTACAAGAGATGATAGAGGAGGAGTTATATACTTGGAATGCAATAATTTCCCCATTTTCTATTTTCACGAAACAGACCAACCCCCATGTTTTTTATGGTGTTTGAATATTTCTACTAAATTTTTATGAAATGAAATAATTTGTGTAATGGGAATTAGAAATCACATTAACTATTATTCATTGAATAATCAATTTTCCCATTTAGATATCATTGTCCAGATCCACCTCATTTGTAGTGATATTAGATACACATATTTTTCACTTTTTATTGGGGATTTTGTTCATTGATTATATTCCAAAAACCATAGATTATGACATTAGTTGATATAATTTCATTTTCGTTACATTTGGAACACTGAACCATAGACAAAGAATTTATTAGAGCCTTTATTTCTTCTATCACATTACTAGTTTTCCTCATATCCATTAAGTATTAATTGGCATAGTTCCTATATATTCAATACTTTATACATATTCATGTTCCATTTAAAAAGTATATGGGATTTTTATTCCCACACATTTAACATGTGGGAATTTTGGTCTCCATTCCACCTTCATATTTATCCATAGATCCTTCGGAAGGGAAATACTTCTTATTATTTTAATATCCAAGAACAAGATACAACTAAGAGTCTCCAATATTCTTCTTGAACATTGAAACACACAGCCGATTGTCGCTTATTGACCGGTCAAAGTTCTGGTGCTCTGCTGATGTGTATAACAACACTCAGGTCGAATCCTCTGCGATGATACTTTGTTATAGTTGTTTGATTTTAGTAGATTTTATTTTGATTAGGGGGGTTTCTTTGTATATTTTAATTGAAATTATTTATTGACTATAATTGATTTGAAAAATTTATAATGATTGGGGCAATTTCATTTTTAGGGAGTTAAGCTTCTGATATAATAGATATTTTCTTTATATTGCATTTAAATTAACACCCACTCCACAAGAAAACGTTGATTGGAATTCATAAGTTTTAAGGATTTAATCTAGGAGTTAACTTATCATAGGGTTCTAATCGTTACCATTAATTGTATATGGTATTGTATTTATGGTTCCAATAATCCCTAGAAACCACATGTTAAACAAAACATCTCATTAATCCATGACATGTTAAGTCCAACATACACAATGTTAAATTAACGAATACTCATCGAGAAAATACTCTCAATCACTTAACATCCATAAATTTTGACTCACCCCAATGAGATATTTACTCATCCATTTGGGTGTTTAATATTTTGGTTATAATGATTATGATGATAAATTAATAATAGAATAAAAATAAAGGGATTAGAAGAAGAGTGGTGCGTCAAACACACACACATGAACAATGATGGGAATTAAAAAAAACATACTTTTGATTGAGTGATGAAGAAAAAGAAGTGAAAGAGATTCAACTGTATTTAAACTATTTTATGAAAATTAATATTAATCTACAGAAGTTGGGTAAGAATAAGAGATATTGAAGAAGAAAATTTCATTAAATCTGAATTACAAAACACAAACTTACAAGATTATAAACGAAGAACAACACAAAAGTGAAAGGAAACAAAGAGAGGAGGAAAGGTATCTCAAGTAAAATCCTGACTATGTAAGGTCCTCCCAAGCATTGGGAAAGGATTTGGTCGTGCCAATTAATGCTTCTTGTCTTCTAAAATTCCAACCCCTTTGAAGGAGAGGAGGGGGATGCATATATAGCCCATGGAAGTGGACTGTTTTCATTCCCAATCCGTCCCTCCACTTGCATCGCCAAGTTTCCTATTTAGACAGACGAATGTCGAGATATATCCTTCTTCAAAGTTGTATATAATAACTTTAGATGACCTCTCTTAAATGGTGGAGTCATTTAGACCTATGGAGCCAAAGTTATGGCTGGCTGCTTAAACAATGTTAATTTGGCCATTTCAATCCAATATTTTTGAAGTCTAAAATCTGAAAGGGTTTTTGAATAGGAAGATGATTTCAAAGACAAATTATTTCTTCAACCAAGTCGTTCGCCTATATCTCCTATTTCACACAACAAAATCTCAGCTCTATTTAATGATTAGAGCATGTGATATGTAATGAATAGTGTATGGATTTTAATTCTAGGCAAGAATGGTGGGATAGAATTAAAGGCATTAGTTGGACCCCTTGTTCTGGGATCTGGGCCTTGAAATTTATATCCATGATGGTTTTGGATAATCATAAACATATGGTAGAGTATCATAAAATTTGGGCTTTGGGATTTACACCAGTAGCTCAATCATCATGGATGGTCTAGTTTCTTTAAAAATTATTTGGGTATTCTTGTGTTGACTATATGAGCCTACAAATTGAATAACATTAATAAAATAGTAAACTGACTCAATTGGACCACTTCTAAAAATGCTCAAAACAATACTTAGTATTAAAACATTAATATTTCATACAAATTTTGCACATTTCATATAAAATATGTAAAGGGAGTATATAATAAGTAATTAAAATATAAATAACATCAAATCTCCCACACATAGTCTTGTTCATGTCCTCATGTGAAACAAATATAAAAACATAACAAAATCATTTTCACTCACCAACAAATATTAAAATTTTATTTTCTCCAATCAGCGGAGGTTTAGACTATTTCAATCATCCATTTTGAATTCCACCACAAGTTTTTATAGAAAAAATGTTACAAAACTAATCCATTTTTTCATGCTCAAATTTAGAAATGGAAAATGTGGACGCTCAAAACTCACGCCTCTCAAGATGTTAAAATTCATTTGTGTAGGTTCACTCTTTCACCAAACAAAAGTGAAAATATTAGAGTTTGAAAGAGCTCTTAGCTTCCAATACCTATCCAAAGTGCACAATAATCAAGAGGTATTTTTAAGGGGTTTTTCTATTTCTATAATGTGGTAGGAATATAATGTCTAATAGAGAGAAGATAAGGGGTAAAACACCAACATAGAAAAATAAATGCACAATTTTTTTGAAAAAAACATGGAAGGAAATGGAAACACATATTATACAAGGGAATTATTATGTGAAGAAAGACACAATAGAGGATGAAAATTTGATGGGGATGAGAAGATGAAATATTTACAAACCACAAAACATCTCCCAATGACATAAGAATATTACACAAGTGTTATTTTTTTATTTTTTTTATTTATTTTAGAAAGATGAACCTCGAAAATATCTCACACTCATATCACAACCCCTGATTGATCTCCTCATAACACTAATTGTAATAGTTATAAAAAGATAAAAGGCTGAGGAATAGTGATTTTTGACCTACCCAAGAAATAACCCAATATTTTTTGTTCTTTTTTTATTTTATTTTATTTTTTGAACACTTTTCAATAAAATTTACAAAATTTTATAAATAAAAGTACATTACATTATTCAATACACACTAAATGAAATCCTCTCCCCCACAGTGAAATGGATTTTTTCCCTCAAGCATATAATAAAATGGGGAAATCAACAAAGGGTACCCAGAATGAAATCCTTCCCCCCTACACATTAATTTCAACAAATTATGCAATGAAAATACATGTTGATATTGGGTGTGAAAAGGTATTGGGCTTGTAATGTGGATATCAAAGAAAATGTTTTCATAGGCTCGAAGGGGCTTTCAAAAGGATGATTAATTTAAGTGAAATGAGAGGGTATTTGGCTAATGTGATTCTCATGTGGTTCAGAAAATGCCTCTATCATATTAATGTACACTAAAGTAGGAAATTCAGCTCGAAGGTCCACAAACTCAAGAATCACAAATGGGGGTTAAATCACACATTTTTGAAAAGATGGATATAGGTAACCCTATCATGAAATCCAATGTTGTTCCTCACGGGTGGGGAAAATCATTTTCAAATCAATAACTGAGCATTCAAATTGTATTATTCTTGACACAAAATTATTTATACAAATATATCATGAAAACATAAATTTTTTGAGATGAAACCATGTCTTGTGAATCCCCAAAATGGTTGGACAAAATTTGAAAATTGAAGGTGAGTAAGTATGACTCTTGGTTTATTTATATATATATATATATATATATATATATTTGTTAGGATGCTATTTTTTGTTTTGTTTTTTAGGTTGTATTTAGTTTTTAATAATGATACAACCACACAAAATAGAAAGTGAAAAATAATGGTTTTGATAATGAAAGGGGTAAAAAATTAAAGGGAGAGGAAGAAGAAGAAAGAGGTAGAGAGAGGAAGAGATAAAGAGAGAGTTCAAGGGAAAAAGGTTCCCCTGGTTTGGATTGGGAGAGTTGCTATATCCATCTAGTGGTAGATCAACTGGAGAAGTTGGGGATCCATTGGAAGTCAATGTTGATCTAGGATTGTGCATCCTCTCATGGTGATTCTTTAACCGATGTCCATTAACCGTGAATGTCCTTTTGGAAGACGAGTCTTGGAATTGTACTACACCAAATGGGTAAACATTAGTAATAACAAAAGGACCTTCCCAACGAGAATTAAGCATACCTGGGTAAAGTCGAAATTGTGAACTGATGAGCATTACCTTTTCACCTTCATGAAATTACTTTATCAGGATGTGTTTTTTCAGGGGGTACCTTAGCCTTTTCTTTGTACAGATTGGAATTCTCACAGGATTCTAGTCGATGCTCCTCCAGTTCAGACAATTGGCACAATATTTCTTCACCAGATTTTTCACAATCAAAATTACACGTTTTTACAGCCCAAAATGACTTATGTTGGATTTCAACTGTAAAATTACTTTCTATAAAGAAAACTATCCTAAAAAAGATATCTCATTGGGTGTTTTATAGGCATTTCGATAAGCCCAATGTACTTCACCAAGTCTTTTAGGCCAGTATTTTCTGGTGGGTTTTACAATTCTCTCAAGAACTCTTTTCACTTATCTATTAGAAAGTTCAACCATGACATTTGTTTGGGGGTGAAATGCAGTTGAAGTTTTATGTACAACCCCGATCTTTTTCAAAAGTGATTAATTGGTTCTATTACAAAAATGGGTTCCTAAGTCACTGATCATGGAAGGAGGCTTGCCAAATCTGTGGATGATGTGTGTCTTTAGGAACTCACTAATAGTATGTGAATCATCCTTTCTAGTGGATTTGGCCTCGACCCACCTAGAAACATAATCAACCATAAGAAGGATGTATGAGAATCCATTGGAAGGGGGAAATAGTCCCATGAAATCGATTCCCCAAGCATCAAATATCTCACAGAACTCATGTGAGTCCTTAAAGAGTGAAGTCTAGAAGAATTCAGAGTCTAGGACATTTTGGGTGGTCCTTTGTGGTCCAAAGTGGCCACCTCCAGGAAATGGGTGACAAAATTCTAAGATGGAGGAATGTTTATCTTAATCAACACATCTCTTAATTTCCATGTCTACCCCAGTTTTTCAAAGTTTAATTTCTTCCCAAAAATATTATTTTGAATCCCTTTTCAACTTCATTTTTTGTTCTTTTGAAAACTTTTCATGAAAATACCAGAAACCAAGTAATTTACCATTGGGGCATACCATGGTAACTTTGGAGTGAGAGATGAATGGTGCTCATTGGGGAATTAAGGATCAATGATTTCTGAATGAGAATAATTATAAATTATACTCAAGTGATAAGAAAAAGAGTTTTCTTTTCTTGGTCTATCTTTGATTTCAAGGTCAAAATATTGGAGAAATAGGATCCATCTTATTATCCTCGGTTTGGAATCACTTTTCTTGAGTAAGAACTTTATAGAAGAATTGTCTGTGAAGATGATGATTTTGGCACCTAAGAGATTGGTCCGGAATTTATCTATGGCAAAAACCACTGCTAAAATTTTATTTTCAGTGACAGTGTAGTGATATTGAGTTTCATCCAATTTTTTTGAGGCATAATAGATGACATGAGGAATATTTTCTCTTCATTGAACAAGAATATCCCCAATGACTCTATCAGAAGCATAAAAAACCAACTCAAATGGTAAGGACCAATCTGGGGGATGTATTATTGGGGAAGATGTTAGAGTAGTTTTGAGTTCAACAAAGGATCTCTTTCAAACCTCATTGAAATGGAAAGTGAAATAACTTTGGAGCCACCGAGTGAGTGGTAGGGAAATCCTACTGAAGTTATGGATGAATCTTCGATAGAAACCATCATGACCGGGAAATGAACGGATGCCTCGAACAAAAGTGTGTTGAGAAAGTTATTGGATCACTTCAATTTTGGCAGGATCAACTTCAATACCATCTTCTGAAACTATGTGCCCAAGAAAAATCCCATTTACAACCATGAAGTTTCATTTCTTAAAATTTAACACTAGGTTTCATTTGACACACTTTTGGAAGACTAGAGAGAGTGAATTCAAACAAGATTCAAAGGACTCACCATAAATGGTGAAGTCATCCATGAAGACTTCCATGTAATGTTCAATGAATTTGAAAAAGGTGCTCATCATACACCTATGAAATGTTTCAAGATAATTTCAACGGCCAAAATGCATTCTTTTATATGCATATGTTTCAAATGGTCATGTGAAATTAGTATTTTCTTAGTCCTGAGGTGCGATTGGGATTTGGAAGTAGCCGTTGTATCCATCAAGAAAGCAATATTGTGACTTTCCGGCTAATCGTTCCATCATTTGATCATGGAATGGAAGAGGGTGAGGATCTTTTTGTGTTTCAACAGTGAATTTCTTATAGTCGATGCACACACACTGTTTGTTCTTCACTCGAGTTGTGACTACCTCTCCATGTTCATTTGTAACAACAGTTATCCCACCCTTCTTAGGTACAACTTTAATTGGATTAATCCATTCACTATCAGAAATTGGGTAGATAATAACAACTTAAAAATCTTGGTGATCTAATCCCCAACTGCCTCAATTATGAGTGGATTGAGTCTTCTTTGGGGCTGTCTAATTAGTTTGGATGACTCCTCAAGATGGATGTGATGCTTGAAAAGGGAAGGGTTGATTCCTGCTATGTCATCTAGGGTCCAACCTAAGGCCTTTTTGTTTTCCTCTAACACTTGAGCAAGTTTGGACTCCTCAGTTTCGGTAATTGAATATGAGATAATGACAAGATAAGAGTGATCATGGAATAGGAATGCATATTATAGGTGTTTAGGTAGAGGTTTCAGATCAGTCTCATATTTCATTTGTGGGTTAGACCACTCAAGAATGGATGAAGGGACTTCAGTTTCTTCAGATTCATTTTTCTTAATACTGTCCAAGGTGGAGCAGTAGAGATAAGGGTTTAAGTAGGATTCAAGAAAGTTTTCATGTTCCTCTAGATTGTTAGAGTCTATGAATGAGAGGTCCACATAAACATCACCATTTAGGACTTGGTTAATCGTGGTGAAGATTTCACAAGATCATTTTTCATTAAAACATGAAGAACATGGTGGATTATGGTTCGATTGACTCTTAGAAGTGTCCTTAGAAGCATGGATTGAGAATGAAGAGTGATCTTCATATGGGTATCACATGGCTTGGATAATGTTGAAATTGAACAGTTGGTTATCAAATTCCATGGATAAAATGCCTGGATGGACATAAATATTGGTTCTCACAGTCATGAGGAATGGGCTTCCTAGAATTAGGGGAGATCGAGAAGCATTCATCTCACTTTCCAGGTCAAAGACATAGAAATCAGAATGGAAGATAAGATCATTGACTCAGACAAGGACATCCTCAATTATTACCTCAAGACAGGTTGTGCTTCTATTGGCCAATTGAATTACAACACACGTTGGATGTAAGGGACCTAGACCAAGTTAGGAGAATATGGATTTTGGCATGATATTAATTGAGGCTCCTTGGTCAATGAGTGAATCATCTATGTTAGAACTTCCAATTTGGCATGTAACTGTAAAGGTTCCTGGATCTTTTCACTTTATGGGAATATGCTGTTGGGTGGAAACATTTTCGAAGTTCCTAAGTTACCTCTTGTGGGTAAAAAACTCCTTGAGAAACATAGCATACTTAGTAATTTGTTTTATGGAATCTAAGAGGGGAATGTTGACTTCAACACTTCTAAACATGTTGAGCATTTTAGGATCGGGTTCAAATGACTTCTTTGGCTTCGAAATGGCTTGAGAAAAAGGAATTGGGTTCCTAAGTGGAATTGAAGGAGGTGAGGGAATGGTTTCAGGTTCCTTTTCAAGTTTCTATTTCTTTTCATTTTCTAGGTAAACATTTAAATGTGGTTTATATGAATTATCTTGTGGTATAACAAGTTTCTTTACTAATCTAAGTGACATTTCACTTACATTACCCTTGGGTTTGGGTAATGGATGAGCTGGAATTTGGGATGAATTGGTTGGTTACTGCTGACTAAGGTGAGATACAAGTTGACCAATTTGGGTTTCAATGTTCTTGAGGCTGGAACAGGTGAAGGAGCTAAGATCTTCCATTGCTCTTTCCCATGGTCTCTTGGAAGAAGAGGCTTTTCCCAGATGGGATTACCTAGATTATGGTTCTTGGGAATGCAATTGTATAGGTTTTGGAATTTGGAAGGCTCACTAGGATAATGGAATCTTGGAGGATGATTCTTACATTGAGGTTGAGGAATAAAAGGATAAGGTTGTTGGAAGTTACCAACCCCTTGACCATATTGAAACTGGATTGGGTTTTGAGGAGGTAATTGAGGGGGATGAATGATGTTATTAACAAACCTCAGGCCTTGGTTATAGGAAGAAGAGAAAGGCTTTGAGTGAGGTTGGTTGAAGTTTCTAACAAACTGACCTGATAGTTGAGGGTTGGTGTTCTACTGAGTATATGCTGCATTGAGCTCCATTGGTCCAGATGAATCAGATTGATCCTCTTGATGTTGTGGACATGTGTCAGTCAGATGAGATGAAGAGTTTTAGATTCCACAGTTTTGACCGGTCCATGAAACATTGATTGCGGGGAAGATGTGGTTGGGGATTTGGTAGCCACAACTAGTTGTCGCACAAGACCTGTATGTTCACTCATCCAATCAGTCATCTTATTTGGCTCAATTTATTGATTATCTTGGGCTTGTTTGAGATGATCATGTGATCGATTATGGAATTTTTGTGTGTTTTTAGCCATGTTACTTATGATATCTCTTGTAGTTGTAGGAGTTTTATCAACAAGAGAAACGCCACTTGCAGCATCAATGAGAGTTCTCTCCATAGCCAATAACCCTCGTAGAAAGATTGGATCAATAGTTAGTCAAGAATTTGGTGATGTGGGCAGGTTACAACAAGCTTTTTGAACCTCTCCCAGTACTCATGGAGTGATTCACTAGGGATCTGACAGATACCACTTATTTCCTTTCGGATCGACGTAGTACAAGAATCAGGAAATAATTTTTCTAAGAAAAGTCATTCATGTCATTACATGTGGTTATGGAACCAGGATGGTGGTAGTAAAGACATGACTTGGCAGTGTCAGTTAGGGAGAAATAGAATGCTCAGAGTTTGATTTTTTCCTCAAGAACCCCCTATGGCTTCATGGTAGAGCACACTACTAGAAACTCTCCAAGGTGGAGGTGTGGATCCTCACCAGCTAGCCCATAGAAATGAGGGAGAAATGAAACAAACCCAATTAGAGTTCAATGTCACCCTCTATGTTTGTATATTGAATACCAATAGGTTGGTAATTCATATCAGGGGTAGCATGTTCTTTAAGTGTTTTTTCCCTAGGATTGGCCATATCTAATTCAATTGGTTGGACAAGGACTGGTTCATGAATTATTTGATTATCTCTTATGTTCCTCCTATGTTGGTGAAGTGTTTGCAAAATTTTAGGGTCAAAAAAATCCAAGGGATTGTTTGGGAGGATATGGGGCATTCAAAAAAAATTGGAAGAAAGATAAAGACATTTTTGTGTATTTTTTCAGTTTATGATTTTATGAGAAGATGAGTTTTTCTTTGTGTTTTTTTTTTCAATTTTTTTTTAAATTTCGTTTTTTTTTCTTTTTTTACAATATCCAGATACTAATAACTACTTAATGTACTATCCCCAGAAACATTAACATTTGAAATGCATGGCCGACTGTCTCATATCGACTGGTCAATGTTCCGGTGCTCTGCTATTGTGTATAGCAGTACTCGGGTTGAATCCTCGGCGATTATACTTTGTAATAGTCTTTTGTTTTTAGTTGATGGTATTTTGATTAGGGGGTTTGTTTGCAGAGTTTAATTTACATGATTGATTTACTATAATTTATTTATTAAATTTAGAATGATTGGGTTGAGTTCATTATTATGGAGTTATGCTTGTGATATCCTTGATCTTTTCTTTATATTGTATTTAAATTAACGCCCACTTCACAAGATAACGTTGATTGGAATTCCTAAGTGTTAAGGATTTAATCCAAGACTTAACTTAACTTAGGGTTCTAATAATTACCATTAATTTTTTATGGTAGTGTATTTATGGTTCCAATAATCCATGGAAACCACATTTTAAACAAAATATGTCATTAATCCATGACATGTTATGTCCAACATACACAATGTTAAATTAACGAATACTCATTGAGAAAATAATCTCAATAACTTAACATCCCTAAATTTTGACTCACCCCAATGATATATTTACTCAGACATTTGGGTTTTTTATAGTCTGGTTATAATGATTATTATGATAAATTAATAATAGATGAAAAATAATGGGATACGAAAACGAGTGGTGCGTCGAACACAACCACACGAACAATTATGAGAATTAAAAAAACAGACTTTTGATTGAATGAGGAAGAAAAAGAAGGGAAGGGGAATCAACTGTATGTAAACTATTTTAATAACATTAATATTAATCTACATAATGTGGATTAGAATAAGGGATATTGAAGAAGAAACATGCATTAAAACAGAATTACAAAACACAAACTTACAAGATTATAAACGATGAACAACACAAAAGTGAAAGGAAACAAAGAGAGGATGAAAGGAAACTCATGTAAAAAATTGATTATGTAAGGTCCTAACAAGACTTTTTAAAGGCTTTGGTCGTGCCAATTGATTCTTCTATATTATGAAATTCCCACCCCTATGAAGAAGAAGAGGGGGATACATTTATAGCCCAAGGAAGTGGATTGTTTTCATTCCCAATCTTTCCCTCCACTTGAATCTCCATGTTGGCTATTCAGATATCCTAATCTAGAGATATCTCATTCTTCCAAGTTGTAGACAATAGAGTTGGATGACCTCTCTCAAAATTTGGAGTCATTTGGACCTATGGAGCCAGTGTTATGGCCGGTTTATTAAACAAATTTAA
This sequence comes from Viscum album, assembly GCA_963277665.1. Classification (NCBI taxonomy): domain Eukaryota; kingdom Viridiplantae; phylum Streptophyta; class Magnoliopsida; order Santalales; family Viscaceae; genus Viscum; species Viscum album. Next base: position 580,267,905 of record OY728130.1, on the reverse strand, counting down.
TCTGTCCATTTAAATCAAATATTTTTAAAGTATAAAATCTGAAAGGGTTTTTGAAAAGTAATATGCATTGAAATAAAAATTATTTATTCAAAAAATTCGGCTTCCTATATCCCCTATTTCACACTGCAAAACCTCAGCTCTATTTAATGATTATATCATGAGATATGTCCTGAATCATGTCCGTATTTCAATTCTCGGCTAGAATGGTGGTCTGGACTTCAAGGCATTAGTTGGGACCACTGTTCTTGGAGTTGGGCCCTTATATTTTTATCCATAATTATTTTGGATAATAAGGAGCATATGGTATATGTTCATAAAATTTGGGCTTCGGGATTTAGACCAGTAACTCAATCATTATGGCTGGTCCAGTTTCATCAAATATTCTATGGGTCTTCCTGTGTTGACAATATGAGCCTTCAAATGGAATAATTGGCCCATTATTCTTTCTAATTATATGTGGGAAATTTAATAAGGAATCATAAAAATCAATAAACACACAATTTGAATCAGTAGGGTGAGATTTATTAATAAAATAGTAAACTTACTCAGTTGGAATACTTCTAAAAATGCTGAAAAATTATACTTAGTATTAAAACGTTAATATTTCACACAAATTATGCACATTTAATAAAAAATCAATAAATAGAGTATATAATATGTAATTAAAATATTAATAACCTCAACCATCAGGGAATAACTAAAAATATTTTCATATTTTTTATGTTATGAATCAATTTATCTTTTCATAGGATAAAATTTAATATACTAAATAATCCATAAACCATGATTTTAGTGTTCATGAAAAAGATGGATTTATTCCATACAATCCCTATGATGTATTCCTTATACACCCTAATATACTGATCTACATTTTTCATTAGTCCACTAAACTATCTCTCTATTTTAAGATTGAGATTTTTGGGAATTTTTTTATTGAAAAATATTTTCTTGCATTATTCCAATTATATGGAATCAATTTTCACTTTGGATATTGTGTTGTTGATCAGAATCCAACACTAATTGTCTTATTATCAAAACAATATACAACCACCATGAATTTATCTTGTTTTGAGAATTAGAGGAAAAATAATATATTTTCTATGGAGTTAATTTATTTTTATTTGATGAGGGGACCATTAGATATCATAAGGGATGGAAGACTTTTTCTCCTAAATGAGTCAACAAAATTATTTTATTTCTTAGGATAAGCATGATGATTTACATGATTCATATTACTATTCATAATATGGGTGAACTGGGTCATTACTTCCATGAAGATCCCAGAACTCAATATTATAAAGTTATGAATATCATTAGGTAAATCATCACATTTCATACCATATTGTTTATTGGAATAATTCATCCAATTTCCTTCCATTAAATGGGTTAATGGAAAACCGAATGATAATACATTAACTAATAAACATATAAAATTACTTCTACGAAGTCAGAAAAAATGATATAAATGATACAAAAATATCATTTTATGAGTCTCTAGGTTTTGAATATAGGTCATCAATGGTAATTTACATATGAATATTTCTATAAAATAATATGTTTATGTCCTTCATAATTTTTCATAAAGAGATTTTGAATTTTACAATTCATATCCCCGAGAGTGTCAGATTACGTGTGCAATATGGGATTTTTTTTCATGAAATTGTTGAAGACCATTTCAATGAATAATGAAACCTTTTCTAGGTTATTCCTCCTAGGTATAGTTGTGTTTAAGATGTATCCACCTATAGTATCCAGAGAGGGATGTAATTTCTTGTAAACTACTCACTCTATACTTAACCAAAATACCAAAATATTTTCCCATACATAGCATTATCATGGGATTCTCAAAAATGTATTTTATGCCAAATACCAAAAGTAACTAGACCATCCTTTGATACCAAATATACCAGATCAATGCTTTTATATATATTATTACCTTATTTTTAACATAAATATCCATTAAATACAACCATTGTATAGAAAGAACTGGTGTCCTTTGAAGAATAAATTCATAATACATCAAAGTGAAACGAAAATAAAAAGAATTTATCTTCATATATATAATGAGATTTTAAATCATTTTGAGTTGATAAAAATATATAGGAAAACCTCAGTAATGCATAAAATTAAGGTTTCATTTCAAAAAATATAGTAATGGAAGAACCGTGATAATGAATCATAACATGTGAGTAAAATTACCTAAGCTGAAATCATAAAATCAAAGGTTCAGGAATAATCCCCTAGGAGTATAACATAATAGACATGGAATAATATTATCATGGAAACATAGAAATATATTGAAAATATAAAGCATGTCAAAATCATAATTCATGGTTGAAAACCATGACAACATCACACGGTGAATAGTTTACCATCAATTATTTGGTTCACTCTATAATACCATTAATTACATCACGTGAGACAAAAAACAATCCAATCCATTAAAGTGATATTTAGGAACACACATAATGACATGTAAATTCTTGTGTGTAAAATAAAAGTAAATTAATAATTAGTCTTAAATAAATAATTTCCCATGGGAAGAAATGGGATCCAAAATATTTCCGCATATCATAAAGAATGTATTTTAGAAATAAACTTAAGGCATGTATAATCCATTAAAAGGGAAGGAGAATAAGATAAGTATATATGTGAGAACTCAATACACATAATTTATAATAATTAAATAATATTAAGTAGATATAGAAATTGAGATAGTGAGGGGAATATCATAAACTAAATAAAACGCGTTGTTCTGAAAGATCCCTTACCTTAGGCCTGAATTCGTTATGCAATTACAATTTATGTTCTGGATAATAAATTTTGATTCATTAATTACTTAATTAAGAATATATTCATTATATAATTGATTTATTATAATTTTATTATGTTCATTTATTCTTTTTTCAATGAGATACAACTTTTAACATTGTTGTTCATTGAGTGTTTGTTTCACGGTTCCATGGTTAATCTTTGATGTTCAAATAAAATGATATTGAAAATATAGAAGTGATATGAAGTGGAATTAGTGAGCATCCAAAAGTACAAATAGTATAAATGACCTATATGTTTTCTTATATAGAGATTAAAGATTGACTACAAACATTAACGTTACATGGTTAATTTATTTAGGAGGTTTTCTATAAATATCACAAACATGCTTCATTTTAGTTACTATAATGGAAAAATATTCATCAGGGAACAAGAAATAAGTTATAATATACTAATTATAATCTTATTTTACCATAATAAAACTTTTATGACTAGTCTGTAATGTTGTGCAGGAAATCGAAGTGTGTTGTTCATGGTGTAGGTGAACCAACCTTATTATAAACAACTCTTTCATTTTAGAAACAAAAGAATGGAGGGTTTAAGAAATATATTCATCTATAATAATAATAATAATAATAATAATATATAATTATATTTTAGATACTGATGTTACTATGTTTAGGTGGATAGAGACTTTATGGGTGGTAGAAGATTAAGAAAACTAATAGAGATTAGTCAAGAATCTTACATTTTCCTTTAGTTACCTCCTCATAAGATATTCTTCATGGATCATTAAAGTGGTATTTAGATGACAACAATAGAAATAGGACATGGGAAGATATTTTTGAACATTTTTGGTATGAAATTTGGTAGGATCCATGGATTAGAAGTTGTGACGAGAAGAGGCGGTGAGGGGTGTTATTAATAGGTGATGAAGATGGGTGTTTTGAATATTATATTTATTAGTTTACAATTTTTCATCATGAATACTAAAAATATTGATTATTATTACTATATTAAGTAAATGGTACATATTATTTATAACTAATGGGAGCTTCCATCATCCATGACTAAAAAATTCATGTTTGTATATTATAATGTAAAATATAATATTTTACCATATTTCACTATTAACAACGATTTAAACTATTTAATAAAAATAAAAAATATTATCTACTCATTTTTTGACATATAGAATCAAAAAATTAATTAAGTTTTATGAAATTAATTTTCTAAATAATACAAATATAATTTTAAAATAGTAACCTCATTTATTTAATATAATACAAAATCTAATATTATGATCAATTTTTTGATCCATTGAAAAATTACTTATGGCCACATAAAATTACCCTATAATTATTATAAATATTAATATGAATTTATATATATATATTTTTTAAATATAAAATGTATTTTAAATAATTTTATTTAATATTAATGTCCAATTAAATGTTTTAGGTTTTACAAAATACAAATCCAAAATTCATTTTATTTAAAACATTTATTTACTTGTTAAATGGTTTCAATATATAATATTTTTACTTTATAGGATACTTAAAAATAATTTTACACTTCCAAATGTGATGTTACTATTCTAAATATCAGGTTATTATTCTTAATAGTCAAATTATTATCCAAAAGCTACGTTACAATTCCAATTGTTATATTTCTATTCCAAGAGTTAGATTTATAATAGTCATATGGGTTACTAGTTTTTATAATTATATCATATTTCATTGATTATTAATTCAATTATATCTTATATCAGGGTTATATATATTATAAATTTCCAAATTAATATTATATTAAAAATATTTTCTCTAATATATAGAGTGTTTTTTACGAGTTCTGCTATTTTGGTGGATCGGGATGATCCAAATTTTCATATTTTAGTTATATTTGTTTTTCTATTTTTTATAGTAGTGTAATATTTTCAATTCTTATGGAAATTTTTATTATATAAATTTAATGTTCAAATTATTATAATATAATGTAGTTTGTTTTATCATGAAATGTGTGGGAATTATGCTACATTAATAAATATGAAACAATTAAAAGAAGGTGAATAAATTTGATAAAAATTTTATTTTCTAGAAATATTATCTTGTACATAATTTTTCAAATTTAACAATATTATTTTCTTAATATAGTGTTGTTACAAGTTATGTACATTTTTTGAAAATTAATATTTTAGAACCTTAAAATTTTTATTTGTAAAAATTACATTAAAATTTAGAATGCAAATGTTCAAATTAGGTATAAGGTATAATGTTAATTTTTCTCAATAATATTAGTTAATAAGGTTAATAATTAATTCCTAGGTAAAAATAAATTAGGTAAATAGTTAAAAGTTAAAATATAGAGACTAGAAATAATTTAGGTTGTATATAAAATGAGTGGATGAGGAGAATATATAACCAAATGCAGTTCCCCAACATTGTTTCCTTTTTGAACCCACTAACCTTTGAATAGTAATATTATTTTTTTGAAAATTTAATGGTTTCTTCCAAAACTACCCTTTCATTAACTTAAAAAAAAATATAACACCAAAACCACTTCAATAATTAAATATCCTTAAAATTAATTATTTAAACTCTAAAAATTGTGTAATTCTTGAACCATATCCCATTTCCATTAGCTTCTTGTCAACTTTCATTTTCTGAAGACCATTATTTCTGACTAATTTTCCAAAAGAAAACATAATCTTCCAACATGAGTATTAATTTCATTAAATTTTTTTATTTACTCTATTGATTCATAAAATTTATCTTAAAATAATTAATATATTTAATATTATTATGATTAGTATAATAAAATTTCATTATAATAATTCAAGGATAATTATTTATAAATTTCGATGCACTAAGAGAGACCAAAACATGTATCATTTGTTCATGAAGACTACCTCATTCATGATGTGATGAGGTTAATTTCTCATCACCACCCCTCGATGATGTTATCAATAAAATATTTGATGAAAATCAACATTTTAATATAAAAAATAAAATTTTTAATTGATCAATTTTCATATACCATCATTTAGTTTATTCATTGTGAAATGAGATCTTTAATCATGAGTATAGAAGATTACTATCTCCATGGATGAAAAATTCCATTTTCCATCACCATAAATATTTAATGTTTATAGGAATGTATTTATTAAGGTTATATGATAAGTATTAAATTTTTATACATCTAAATGTTTCATATTATCATTATATAAATATATTTACCTTCTCATGAAAACATCATAACACATTATCATATAAGTTAATTTAACTGTCTATGTAAATGATGATAAAATGATTATGTAAAAAATGATTGGGGGATGTAATATGATAGTAATATCATGTATCAATGATATAATTATTATGATTTATGGATTCTGGAATAGTTTTGTCGGTATTTAAAATATTTATTAATATATCATATTTCAATCATTAAATATATTGACAACCAGTTTATTGCGATTTATATTTTCACAATACCAACACATATATTTCACCTAATGAAAACTGTAATTAAGTATTTATTTAAAAAAAATTATTACTCTATATTTAATTATGTTGGTATTATGAACTTTAAAACCGTTAATGAGAATCAATCTATTCTTTATAAAGAATGAATAAAACAAAAAATTGAAAATTGTAACAGCCGATAATGAAAATAAATTATAATCGGTTAATATTTTATTATAAAAATATTATTAGTATTATTTAACGTTTATTATATAAGGGATTAATCAGGTTATTATCATTATAAAAGATGTTATAGCATGGTTGAGTAAGAAGGAATACAATGTAAGAGTTTTGTCTCAAAATTTCTTTCTATGAGACAAAATTTTGTATGCACCTAATTTCTTTTAAATGGTGTGTATGCTACTAATTGGATTTATAATATCATAAATTGTATTTATTCATATAATTATAACTTAAAATATTATCCCTCTCTCTTTAAATGGGGTTTTATAAGAATTTTTCTTAATCCTTTAGGTTTTTCATCTGAATCACCATTCACTTAGGCATTCTTTGATATTATGAAAACATATTCATTTTTATGGTGTAATTAATTCCCCTTGAATTATAATCTCATAAACTATTTTTGAAAATTTAAATTATGTTACATTCATGAAATTCCATTCCATGGTCTTTTATTGATATATTCCCTAAAATATAAGTGTTTTTAATAACTCAATATTCTTGCCTAAGTTGTAATGTTTCCCCTTGAGAATCATCATTCATTTTATATTGTATACCCTTATTATATATTATGAGATCTCTTTCAATTAAATTCTTCTTTATTTATTATTTCCATTTAGTCTTGAAGAAGCTCTATGTTAAGAATAATCCCTATATTCTTAAATGACGGTTCCCCCTCCTTGTCCATAATTTTCCTTCCCACCAATGATGTGATTTATAATTGGAAACCTAATTATGTGTTATCTCACATGAACATAAAATTTAATTTTTCAAAATTCTGAAAGGATTTTTTATTAATATTTTATAAAGTGGGGTTTTTAACAAGGTTATTACCAATATTTAAATTTATTATCACCCTTCCAAACAAAAATATTTCATCTTCTACTCTTCATTACTTTTTGATAACTTTTTTTTATTAAAATGATCTATAATTGATGATTATTTTTAAAAAACAATTTTTTTAAAAATGAATTCACTGAACCATCTTTAAAAAAATTAAAGTGAAGGAAAATTATTCTTTTATGAAAAATATAAAAGAGGTTTCTAGAAAAATATTTTATGATTTCACCACAACTTTACTATTTATATATAAATGTATTATTTATTAAGAAATTATTTTTGATAAAACACCATTTACATGTTAATATAAAAAACTACATTATGGTGATATAATTTTTGGTTTCAACCATTTACATGCAGGGATCCAATTTCAGTGATATCATCTTAATGTTTTGTGAAATACATATTACTTTTTTGTGGATTATTTATGACATAATTAATGAAAATAATTTTATTTCCATTGATTTTTCATGTTATGGTGAATTATTGTAATCTTATATCAATGATATGTAGAAATGATGATGGTTGGGGTCATATATCACCCTTTAAGGCATTGATTTAATTTTACATATCATGAAATCAGAATGGTATGAATGTGGATTTATCACAAAACAAATTTTATACAAGAGGATTTATATAAATAAAATGGGTAAATGAGATGATTCATCCCAATCCAAATGGTATATAAGATTATTTATCCCAAGTTGAAGTGTACACATGGGGATTTATTCTAAGAAAAAGGGTGAATGTGAAGATTTATCCCATGTCAAAGGGCACATGATAGGTTGTATCGCAAGGCAATGGGTATATGAGAGGATTTATTCCAAGCCGAAGGGTAAACAAGAGGATTTTCCCAATTCCAAAAAATTTAAATAGGTCTTTAACCCTAGCCTACTATGTGATGAATATATTTTTGGGTATCAATTACATATGATAACATATTTTATGTTTATTCCACAATTCTATCTTGTGAATAATATTTTGCTCCTTGAATCATGTTTAAGGTCTCATGATTCTGCACACTTTTCCCATGGTATATGGTTTCTCATTTGATATTACTGGTCCTTATATTGTTAATTATGGAAATATATTATTGTTACTTGTTATTTTTTGTAATAAATTTCCTCTATTTCCTTGTTCTCTAATATTATTATGATCTTACCATTGATGAAAAGTGGATAAATTTTTTTTATTGAGCATTTAAGCTCATCTATTTCTTATGTTTTCATTTACCCATGTTTTGAAGATATGTATAACTTTTGGAAAGTCTATAAGGGAGTCTAGAAGAGCTAAATTTTAGAAAATGATGAAGGATTATGATTATTTTATAGCTAATATAGAAGATACTAAACATTCAATTATCTAGTTTTTGAGGATATTTTAAAGATAGAATGATTATTATTATTAGATAACGAAATAAATTTGGAAGATTATGTTGGTTTTATATATTATTAGAGAGAAGAAAAAATTTATTATTTACATTTTTACATATGTTATGAGAAACCAGTCTCCCATAATTCAACAGTAGGGATCACACGTCTCCCATGCATTTCCTTGATTATAGAGAAAAACCCATTTTCAATGGTTGGTAATAGGAGGAGTGATTTTATTTGAATATATATATTATAAATAGTTTATCATATCACTCATTGGACTGATTAAGAAGAGATATATATAGAGTGATAGATGTAGATATGAATTTATATTGGAGTTAAAGAGATTTGGGAAATGAAATTGACTCTTAACAGGACTTTTAGATTTGAGATAAGTCACTAGAGGTCTACTGATTACTCAAGCATTAATATCAATCCTCCAATCTCATCCCTCTGTATCCTAAAAAACCTCAAGGTACATTATTTTATTCATCTCGATCATCAAGAAACATAAAACACCATTTATGTGTTTTAGGTTCCACCAGAAGTTTGAATCTTTGTCATAATGGATCAGTTCCATTAGATAGCTAGATGATACCATCATTTTGATAATGGGACTATTAAAGTACTCCTAGATTTTTCCTATACCATAGTCTGGCTGGGGGTTATCTATCGAGTTGTTGAGAGATTGATATTGTATGGGTTGGTTTTGGCTATGAACTCTGGTTGGATCAGGGCTCTATACTGGTGAGCCTATTCTACTTTTTGTTTCCATAATCAATCAAGTAACTTATATATTCCATAAAAAACATTAACTGATTCTTTAATCTTCCTTCCATGTAAAAAATAAATCCATTAAGTATTCAATTGAAACTTTAAGCATCTTTAAGAAAGATACTCTAATGCCTGTGAATTCCACCACATGGTCCATTAAAACTAATAATTTCTATTCTATTTTAATAATTTATTGTCACTTAAATTAAGTAATCATTTAAAAATATGAGTACTTTTTTTCCTGAAAAAAGTAAGCGTGCAAGATAGGTACAATAATATTCCCCATTTTTATGATAAGAGATAACTAATATAAAAATATATATCAAGACTAAAGCATGATTGAATCCTGAATTCAATGTAATTTTATGTGTTTAATGTTCAAGATATTTCAAAAAAGATATTAAATATTATAGGAAAGATAAAATTCCACCCTTTAACCAAAAACCTTATCTAAAATATTTTAGAAACTCTCCCCCTTTATAATTATCAGAAATAAAACAAGGAAGGGAAAGTGGAAGAATATATCAAGAGTATAATTCTATATAATGAAACAAATAACAACATGTAATAATATCCCCCTTAATGATTTTCAAGATATAAAAAATTAAGATTATAGAATAGTGTAATAAAAAAATAGACAATTAATATGGTATGAAGAAGTAAATTGCAGAAGATTAATTATAGATATAACATTAAAATTTTAAAAACTCATAATATTAAAAAATAATGATATTAAAAAAAATCCAACAGAGTTTATTTAATTCATAAGAAAGTGATAAAATTGATTCTTTATATTTTAAAAACATAAAAGATAATATTTGAAAAGGAAATATGATTTTTTGTAAAATATGATGAATCACATAAATTAAAATGGTAGAAATATATTTATTTTAAATCCATATAAAGAGAAGAAACAAGAATAATAAATTCTAAAAACTAACTTATCCTCTTTATTAAACATTTTAAAAAGAAAACACACATTTTCCTTATATCTGATTCAAGGAGGTAAATAAAAAAAGAGATAGAGAGGAGAAATATCAACATAAAGAGAAAGAGGTGTGAATTTGTAACCAATAATCACTATACCACCAAAAGATATTGATCCATCAAAATATCAATGTATTTTTAGTTCCCTCAATTGGTTCATTTAAAAACTATTAATTTCAAGGATAAAAGAGATTTTTGAGATTTTTTTTCAAAATTAATCAAGGGGAAATTGAAATATCTAATTATCAGAACCTTCCAATTTAAATCAATGATAATTATATTTTTAAAATAATGGTGAAGTCACCTTTTAAAAAATACTTATAAAAATGATTCATGAAAAAATTTGGAAAGAAACATCAAGATGGTAATATTTTGAATATTTTCCATTATGTAAATCATTTAATTAAATGCTAAATAAATAAATAGTAAAGATGATATTATGAGGATGCACATGATATTTGATTATCCAAAGAAAATAATTACAAATAGAACAAGGAAATAAGATGGGGAAGATATATAATAAGTTTAGTCATCTACCTAGCATAAAATAGTTTGTACCCATCAATAAATTTTAAAAATAAAATTATAAAGGAAAACATTTTGAGAATAATGGATTATTATTTTAGGTTTAGATAGATTTTTTTCTTTTTAAATAAACCTTATGATTTATTAATAAGGTCTTCTTGCATTGTCCTCCAATAGCTCAATTATGAGTGCCTTTTGGTACTTAGATTTTGGGTCCAACAATTTTTGAAAAAATAGATTTAGTTACCTAAATTTTTTTGGATTAATATTTTATATAATACATATGGGAATAAATATGAATAAATTTAATTCTACAATGTTTTAAAATTTTTGAAATCTCACTCATAAATCAGATGCCCAAATATTTGAAAATAATTATATAATATGAATTTGGAAAATACATTTACAATAATTGTTTTTTAAGAATGATTATTTGAATTAGAAAATAAAATTTAGGAAATTATTTTAATTTTTTTAGATCCCAAAATAATATCCATATATTGATAACTATCGTTGAACTGAGGGGGAGCATTTTTAATCTCTTTTATTTGAGATTATAAATTATCAGTGGTGTCTTGTTATTTTAATTTAAAAAAAAAATCATTTATTCATTATAAGGTAGATTATTTCTCATTAATATGTTGGTATTTTTCACTAAGAACATATTTATATCTCTTATAGATATATATGTATTTTGAAAAAAGTTCATCAATAAAATTACCATTTTAATTTTTATCATCATTTAGTTCTTCATTGTTGACATGGTTGTATGAGGAAGAGAAAGAGAAATAATGAGGTGAAAAAAAATAAGTGTGATAACTAACCTTACCACCTACCTCCATATTTTCTATGAGTCATTTTATTCTTGATTCACATAAGGCATTTGATGATGTTGAGCTTGTGGGATCATAACTTTCCCTCATGTTTTAGAATTTAATATATTTATTACCTTTTTTTTCTTTTCATTCAAATTATTTTTATTGATGGGAAAATTTGGTCTCATATTTACCTTTTGAATGGATTATTAACATTTTACATTTGGTGATTAAATTTGATTTATCTTTTTGAAAATGTCGGATGTTTTCTTGTTTGTTATCAATTTTTTCAATCTCATGGACAAGTATTCAATATCAGATTCACTATCAGATTAATCATCATCATTAACATATTTTAATTTTTTTATTTTATCCTATTTTCCATTCATTTATACTTTATCTTATTTACATGATTGATAATTTATTGTTATTTTATATGACATGATCAAGCCAATTACATTTCAAGATGCATGTTTTGGAAGTATTTTGATTCTTGTATAACCGTTACTTTAAGAGGCCATGATCTTGGTAAAACTTAATGAACCTTATTTTATAATGTTTTTATAGATTAAAAATCACCAAGATGATTTAAACCATTGTATTGTTATTATATCTTTAAATAATATCACTAATAAATTAATTTTAGTGCATAAAAAATTTCAAAATATTTTCTATATAGATCAATCATAGTATCTTTATATTTTTTGTTTTCTAATTGAGTAACCACTAGAAATTTATACATTTTAGTAGATGAGTTTTATGTTGAAATTTCATTATATTTTTTTCTAGAATGCAAGGCCATAATATCTACCATCTAATTCAAAAAAATAAATTTTAGTTGGATTCCTTTTTCCTTTTCTCAATAGTAACAATGTAACCTTGCATTAAATTATTTCATATGGGATGACCAATGGATATAAGAAACATCAAAATATGTTTCTTAATATAATTATAACCAAAACACTAAAAATAAGGTGTAGGACTCATAAATGTTTATTATGGATCATCATGGGTGTTTTGAAATTATAAAATTTTAAAATTTCATAATTTGAATTCGGTTAAAATTAAAATAATTATTAAATTGTTTGAAAACAAGGATATTTTTAGAGAAACATAAAGATATAAAAAGATAACAAATGTTGGTCTACATGGTATGAAAAGTGGGGGGATTTCCCATAATTTTTTTTTTCAAAATTGAGTATGAAGAGAATTAAAATATAATACAACCACATAGAAATAAAGAGTGAGTGTATCTGAAAAATAATATTAATTAATTCCAAAGTGGTCAAGGAAATTAATTCATGAATGTTTTCAAATATCAATTAGAGATTATGAAGAACATAATCACAGAGTAATAAGGTAATGAGAAACAAAATATCATTATAATATTGATTTGATAATTTAAAATTAAATTGAGATATAATACAATAGGGATTTTAGGTATCAAAATTATGTGATATGTCATTTGAATCAAGAATAAAATGCATAATTCAAATAAATAATAGAGATAGATATGATAATACAGTTTCATAATAGCTTGGTGTTAGACCTTATGTATCCTCCACTTTGGTTGAGATTTTCTATCATTATTTAATTAATCTTAATATAGATTAAGAAAAAATTCACCCCTTGTAGTTTTCATTAGAAACCCACCTCCCTTAGGTCAACAGTAGTAATCACCATTCTCTCTAACTTTTCATTGGTTGTATCAAGAAACCCATTATATAATTCTATTGATAATAAGGGATATTTTATTAACCCAAATCTTTTACAAAGACAATCATGGACTTTTGCAAAACAAGAGGATGGCAGACCTAGAGCTTGGCTATGACAATTCTCAGATTTTCAGGTCTCTTATTTGATTTCTTCAATGGAATCTTATAATCCTGAATTGGAATTATATTTCAATGTTGAAAAATCCTTATTAAAGGATCATATAAATTCATTAGATTGTTTGGAGCCATCAATTTTGAAAAAGAAGGTATTATCCTTTGTAGAGGTTCTTTCTGGATCTGGTTCATCATAGCCATTGAAAGAGAATTCTTCAAGATCCTCCAATGTTACCAGACTTGATAATGGTGGATTATCAGTGGTGGATAATCTGGAGGCTTTACAAAAATGAATTACTCTCAAAAAAATCTCGATCCCAGGCCATGTTATTTACTCAAAAGGTCATTGTCCTTGGATTTATGCAGATCTAAAAAGCAGGGTGTCTCATTGTTAATGAAACCGAGACTGGTGACTCATTCCTGCTGGGTGAGGGTATTTCCATATCCTTGTCCATTGAAAAGAAGCTCTGAATGTATCTTGAAGTTTTTGTAATTTGTAGTTAAAACCTCTAGTTCTGAAATTATCTGAATAGAATGTGAATTTCAATCCATTCAACCTCAAGCAATCCAATGCCCAAATTTGGATTAAGATTCATGGGTTTAATTGGGTATATTGGCCACTGAGGATCCTCAATGATATTGACTCATTCCATGGTACTCCCATTAGACTAGATTATATGACCCTAGATGGAGAGATGGACTTTTTTTCTATGATTCTTGTGGATTTTAATTTGGAATTGAAAAGGCCGACCTATATATCCTTTATTGCTAATAGCATCACATCTGATATTTGAGTTGAATATGAAAATGTGCCATCATTTTTTGATGAATTCAAGATTGTAGGCCACTCTGTTTTTAATTATAAGGTGATACATAAGAAGGTAATTTCTGATCCTAATGTCTCTGAATGGATCAAGGCTTGCTGAAATAGAAGGGGACAGAATGCTATGAATGATAAAAAAAGGAGCCACCTGGAAGCTAGTCGAGGAATCAAAACCTTTTACGTCTCAGCATGTGATCTCATCCTCCAAGGCTCCTACTATATCTCAGGTCAGACCATCCCCTGACCTAAGGAATTCATGGGTATACTTAGTGGATTAAGAGGAGAAGGACAATGCGACCTTGATTGACTCCACAACTAATATGTTCATTCCTGATGATCCAGACCTATTTTCTAACATGTCAAATGATGTTTTTGTTATAGTTTTAGATATTAAATCTGGAGTGGAGGAAGGTCTCATGATTCATGAGATATCCAATGATACTGCTTCTTTGGTTACCAGTATGCAAGAAGGGCATTTCCCTCCTCCAGATGACTTTGGCAACCTTCCCTTTGTTTGTGCACAAACTAACGATAGTCTGCTAATTCTAGTATATCGAAGTGAGAATATGTTTAAAAATAGTGCAACCATTGATCCTAGTTTTCAGATTCCTATTAGTGTTTTAGGTAGTAGGTATGTGGTTATCACAGCCCCTGTTATGAGTAATTCAATCACAGTTAATTCAGACTCTACCTGTGAAGAAATCGGGGGAAAATCAACCTCTTCATGTTTAGTATTTTTGCATCCTCCTGAAATTCTGCTCAATTATGAAATCTTCAAGAGCCATGATAATCTAGAATGCATTGTATATCCATATGATGACATATTATAGAAGGGATATATTGATCCTCCAAAAGATCCTTTTGATAATATTGTGTAAGTAAATATTGGTTGTGTGGATGATACTGGTTCTCTTCGGTTCAGAACTGGTAATGGTGATAGAGGGCTGCCTCTTAAGACATGAATGTGAGAAAAGACCAACCGTGATATTAGTGATCTTCTTCAGGATAGTTCCATCCCCATAAAGAATGTTGGGAGACCCCCAAAGCTGGAAAGAAAAAAATTTCAGTATCTAAAAAAGGGGATCACATCCCCAATATCATGTTAAATGAAGATTATATTCTGGAATTGATACAGAATGGATAATAGAAAAACATTAAGGTCTCTATGTAGATTTCTTTAGATTCATAATCCTCTCCTTATTGGAATATCCAAACCTAAAATAACCTTTTCCTCTAGCATTGCTAATTTGGAAAATTTGGGTTTTCAGTTGACTAGCTCAAACAACTGTCTGTCTGAGGTCAAAAGGTTAGGGTTTTTTGCTCATTACACCATTTTAGATATTTCCACTGTAGTTAATACCGAGAATCATGTCAATTGTTCATTTAGGTACATAGGTTCTCAGTATTTATGAACCTTTGGGTATTATTTTAAAAACTATCCTAATCATAGAATATTATGGCATGATATTGAGAACCTCAAATGAACTATTTCTGGTCCATGGTTAGTCCTGGGATATTTCAATGCCATCATGAATCTAGATGAAAAAGTGGTGACCATATCCAATTCCACATCATCCATGGAGTTTGAAGATTGTATTGAATCTAAAGGGATGTTTGAGGTCAAGCTTGTTGGAGCCAAATATACTTGTTATAGGATGTTTTTTAACAGGTTTCTTCGTAGTCGAATTGAAAGGGATTTGTCAATGAAGAATGTCTTGACTCCTAGGATTCCATTTCTTGAACAACTTTATCCAGATTTAATTCAGATCATCATCACATTTTTGTTGATTTTGTGGATAAGGATCCTCGACCTCCTTTACCTTTTAGGTTCAACAATTCCTGGATCAATCTCCCAGAGTGTAGAACCATTGCTGAACCATTATAGAGCTCTTTGAATTATAAGAAGGATGAGTTTTCTTTTTTCATCAAGATAAAAATCCTTAACGTGCTCTTAAAACATGGAACAATGTGGTTTCAGATCTCTTGACCAGGAAATATCATCTATTGAATATTATCTCCAGAATTTACAGGAACAATGTACCTTGTTTGAATTCTCAGGTGATGTTTAGGGGGAATCAATGTGTATTTCAAAGCTGAATAATCATTTAAATTTTAAAGATTCCTTAAAAAGAGATATTTTCATGGAAATATAGTTGAAGGATAGTGATAGGAACTCCAATTTATTTAATTCTCCTTAGAAGATAAGTAAATCTTCCAGACCACTTCATTTATTCAAAAATGGGGACAAGATTTTTGACAATATGGGGGATCTCTCAAGTCACGTGATTTATTATTTCAGGGATATTTTTAATGGGTCCTCCCTTAGTAATGATAATTTAGAAGGAATCATTCCCAAACTTGTGGATCATCAAGACAACATCAGTATCACTGCTATTCTATTGCATCTTGAGATTAAAGAAGTGGTATTCAGTCTCAAATCTAAATGTTAGCTGGGCCTGTATGGTTTTGGTAATATTTTATTTCAATAATACTAGGACATTGTTCAATATAATGTTTGTAGGATTGTCATTCATTTCTTTAAAGGGGTTCCCTTCTTCATGGTTGGAGTGATCAATTTTTGGATCTGATTCCAAAGGTGGAGAATTCTAATGAAATACATCTCTTTATGCCGGTTGGTTTAATTAATTCTATCTACTTGATCATTTCTATAATTTTGGCTATAATGTTTTCTTATATTGTTGGCATGATTGTTTCTACAAATTAGTTTGGTTTTATAAAAGGGGGATTAATTCAGGAATGTATTATCACTTCTTATGAATGTGTTAATATGGTAAAGAAATTCACGAGGGGTGGAAACATTTCTCCCAATATTTATGTCAGAAAAGCCTTTGACATAATGGACTGGAGATTCATTTGAAAGGTTCTGGAAATTTTGAGGTTTAATGGTGTATTTTGTGATTTGTTTCATTCCATTTTCAGATCTACACATATCTCTATCCTTATCAATGGATCCCTCGAGGGGTTTTTGATTATTCCAGAGGGTTCAAAAAAGGTGGCCCCCTTTCTACTATTATTTTCTCAATTGTGGAGGTTAACTTTAGCAGACTTCTCTCCATCATGGCAGGTAATGGGATAATAAAGGTGATTAATGCAGGTCGGGGTTTGTTTGCTCCTACTTACTTGTTATTTTATGATGACATTATTCTTTTCAACAAGGGGGATATGAGAAATATCAGGAATATCAAAAGTTCCCTTTCTCACTACTCCTCTTTCCATGATCAGGAAATAAGTTGGTACAAATCTTTCGTTTACTCTGGTAGAAACATATATATTCTCAAGAAGAATGATATTGATAGAGAGTTCTGAATTCAAGAGGGAGTTCTTCCCATTAATAATTTGGGTGTTCCTTTGTTTTGCAGAAGGCCTAAGGCCTGTTATTTCTCAGAGATTCTCAGCAAGGTCAGAAGACAGCTTGCTTTTTAGAAAGGAAAAACTCTCTCTAGGGCTGGTAGGGATTTCTTGGTTAATTCTATTATTATATCAATGTTTTTTATTCTTTTATGGTGTAAAAATGGCTTATTTCTCTCATAATTAATATCAATGTTTCTCTCTAGAACTTCATCTTGAGTGGGAACATTCTTGAGAGGTAACTGGTTATGGTTTCTAGGAGAAACTATTGTAAACCCTATGATGATGGGGGTTTTAAATATTAAAAATCTTGAG
Organism: Viscum album; assembly: GCA_963277665.1. Lineage (NCBI taxonomy): Eukaryota > Viridiplantae > Streptophyta > Magnoliopsida > Santalales > Viscaceae > Viscum > Viscum album. The sequence goes on along the minus strand of OY728130.1, from coordinate 580,249,782 downwards.
ATATTCAATGATTCTCTGCAAGCTTAATTTTTGTGGAGACTCTTTAATAACATCTCTGATGTGCTTTCTTTCCTTCGGGCTAAATTTATGAACATGATTATGAAGGGTTCTTTTAATCTTCTTGATTCTTCTGTTTGGTATGCCTTCAATTTTTTTTACTCAATTGATCATAATTCAAGATGTATTGTTTCTAAAGATTCCTCTCTTTATTTTTGGAAGTAAAATTGGTGTGAAAATCCTCTTTTTAATTTGGTGGGGGTGTAGACACTAACTGGGATTTGAATATTTCTATTAGGAACTAGCTAGTTGACACGGAGGACCTTCTGATGTAAATTGTGAATCATGTTAACGAGTATTGTTTCTCTCACAGGGTGGATTTCTGGGCTTGGAAACCTACTGATAATGGTTTGATTTATTCTATGTTATTTTATAGGCTCTTAATGAATTGCAAAGTGGAATAACGGTGGATTAAGGGGCTACACAATAATTTCATTAGACCATCCTGATCTATATTGGTTTGGAGAGTTTCTCATTGGAAAATCCCAATAGACTTTTATTTTCAATAATGTGGCATATCTTTATGTTCCTCATGTTCTATTTTCCATCAACATAGGGATGATGCCGATCATCATTTCCTTAGATGTGTTTCCACTGATTAACTTCGGAAATCCATTGGAATTTTTTTTAAAATATCATTTCCATAGAAAACTCTCATTAGAGATTTCATTTAGTGTTGGGGGTCCCTCTCTATTTCCATACAGCTGTTCGATTTATTCTTGGTTGCTACATCAGAATTGAAACATTATATATGGTATATCAGCAACCAGATTCTACATTTTGGTGTGACCTTCTCGGCCCGCAATGCTCTCGCTCGAATTCTTGCTGCTATTCGGGAGGCCGACATTCCATGTAAACACTTCTGCTCCAATTTAATTCATGACTTGACTATTATTAATAATCTTGGAGTTAAGGGTTCTTTTAGGCCTTCGTATGTTACTTTGGATGTTTTATGGCAGCAATATCTTTTTGGTTGGATTAAATTCAACTATGATGGGGCTTTTCATGGCAACTCGGGTCCCTCTGGTTGTGGTTCTATCTTCAGAGATCACCAAGGTATTGTTCTTTGTTGTTTTCATGGTTCTTTTTCCATCGCATATTCAAATAAATCTGAGATTATTACTATTATTGTTGTAGTGGAACAAGCTAGGACACATGGGTGGAATAATCTCAGGCTTGAGAGTGATTCTACGACTATTGTTTCAGCGATCAGGTTAGGATCTCTTCACATATCTTGGACGCTCACTGATCATTGGATCAATTTCATGGACTCTTTTTACTCAATGAATCACATCATCACTCTCACTTATCGAGTAGAAAACTTGGTGGAAGATGGACATTCAAGGAAATGAGTTGGCAGTGTGTATTTTCATTGGTACGATCATCTTCCGGGTGAGTTTCTATCTCTTCTTGAGAGAGACTGTGATAGGACTCATGTTTTTAGACTGGAGTAAGTTGTATATTTTTGTTCAATAAAAGAGCCTTTATTTTTTGGTCAATGTATCATCTATTTAAAAAAAATACAATCATGAATCTCTCATTGTATATAAAAACAATAGAGAGAAATGTAGAGATAAAGGTATGTTTTAGATGAACAGGTTTTTCCTAATGCTTGATTATAAGGGGTTGAATCTTGTGCACTCACTCATGTTAGGATCATTAGTTTTTAATGGATTCCCACATGTTTTTTGTGGATTTATAAACACCCAATGGTTCTATGTCCATGAGGTATCTTCTTTCCAAATTTAGGCACTCACTGTAAAGTTTGGACAATGATACTTATGAACTCACATTCACCGAGAGGATGGGAGGTTAGTCTCATCCTACCTTTTGAGGGGAATTATTGAATACTCCAGTACTCAATTATAGATTTAATATATGTTCATGAATACTTAATTAAACATGATGTATTTCATGGGTCACCCTTTAATTATAGATCAATTATTATCATTTATCGAATTTAGAATCTTCTTTATATATCTATGGTTCTTCATTAATGGACATATCTGTATGTATATGAGGTTGTAAGAACCCAGTTTTTCACCTAGGTATGGATCCTTCAGCTTTCATTATATTCTTATATTTTGTACCTAATATGGATTTATAATGGGCTAGTGAAGGACTTAGGAGTTTTTGATGAATTATTTGTTGCCCAGAACATATCTTTTTGGGAAAAATAGGACAGGCGCAATGTTTAGAGTAAACCGTGCAGGAATTCTGCACAGTTTTTAGAACCATAAATATTTTGTTTTTTTATAGACCCACCTCACATGATTGTTTCACGACCATGCGGCCTTACCAAGTGAGTGCCCCTTCTTCCTAGATAACCGTGTGGGCAAAAAATGCACATGCCATTTTTCTCAGTAATCATACAATTTTACCCTTAATGATCTAATTCTCACCTCTATCTTACATAATGTATAAATCTGATGTATTTACATAAATTTTTTCATTCTAGAGGTTTTTGAAGATTTAAGGTAGGGATAAAGAGATATCCTTTATCCAGGGTCTGATCGAGCTTTCGTTCATCATGTTGGATGCACAATAGTAACTACTCGAGTCCGGTTAATCCTTTCTCCTCTTGTTCTCTCAACATAGTTATCGAGGTATTAGAATTTTTATTTATATCATAAATCTACTCCAATATGATCCAAATAAAGGGGAAATACCAGAGTCGGATAATCATACAAGCCTAAAGTGGGTGGTCTAGAACTCATCCCTTAGGTTTGTTGATGTTGGATTTGTCATGTGGGGTCCACTGACTTCATCAGGTGCCAGTTATAGAATTTATATGGAATGTTTTTAATCAATATAATGATATGGATATTCTCTTTCCATATCCATGATTTATTTTTTGTGGTTATGACCACAACTCTCTCTATACCTATTAGGATTTTATGCTATAATTGGGTTTTTAGTATTTGACATGTTTGAGCCATCGTTTGGGTGTAACATATCTTGATCTTCCTAAGGGTAATATTTTCAATATTAAATGGATTTTTTATAATGATAATTTCTTAATTTAATGTACCATTTATGTTCACCACTTGACCCACCTAATGTGAATGCTTCAGTTTGACCATAAAATGTGAAATTTGAATTGGCAAGTATACTAAGTATATGACTTGGCCTTAAATGTAAATGAATGGTAGGTTGAATATTCGAAGCACCCCTTACCAAATATATGAAAGGTAGTGGAATGAAAATTGAATATGGAATGTTCTTAAAAAGGATTAAATGAATTGTTGCGTGATACATGGCCTTGTGACACTAATGAAAGGCAAGGCTTGAACGAAATTACGCGATTAAAAGGTTTACTAATACTTTTCCTTGTCACACTAATGAAAGTAATGTCTTGAACCAAATGACTTGATTTAAATTTTGGATACTACATTATCTTATCACACTAATGAAAGGTAGGGATTGAACCAAATTAAATATTACATGACTTGATAATTAAATATGAATTTCCTAACTTGAGCTCACCATGGATTATGAAAGTGGTATTCCATGAGCACACACGAATCCCATGTCGATTCAAGGATACAGCTTGCCGAAGTTGAGACCAAATCAGATCATGATCCTTTTACATTATTTGGATGACTGGAATTACATTGGAGGACCCCTTACATATTTTTAATGGATTCCATGAATACATACCTATGATCCAACATTGTCAAGTAGGTTCCATGGTTACAGCCCTAGGGTACGGTCCCTACATAGCCCAATTTTACATTGGATGATCACCTTGGATTTTATAGGAATATTACTTTGCAATTACTTGGGATATGATCCTTGGATTACACTCTAATATTTTACTAGGCTATAATTGTGACTGAGTTGGTGACCCTTGAGGTCTATGGTGCCTTGTTAATTACCTTGAAACATCGTTATTAAATATTATTATAGGTTTCCCTATTACATTATGTAACCATTTGAATCCCTTAAAAGTGACTAATTTTGTAAACTGGTAACAATCAAATAATCAATTGTAGACATGCTCCGACACTAGCTGAGGGTTGAAGAAGGTACTTGTATATTTAGTTACATTTTACTGATTTACATTATATGTGAGTGCTTGAACACTGTTACATTTACAATACATATGTTAGATATTATACCACTGTGATTTATCTCAAACCCTATCTAGGTTCCATTTGGTACCCAAAATAGATTACATGGTTTCAGGTGTTGACAAAGGAAATCTTGGGGATTCAAACACTTGATTTCTTGTTGTTTAGAATGGATATTGAAAGCATATGACTGAGTCAGAACTCGTGATTCCTGGTATTGTCTTTGATATCCTTTATAATTATGTGAAACATTTTATTCCTACTATCGTGTATCCATATTTTCCCCTTTTCTAGTGACATACCTTATTAGTGGTTGTTTAATTCTATTCCAGTTGTTTCATTTATTTTCACTGTTGTATACATTTTATATTATACGTTATGTTTACTTATATTACATCTTCTATTTAACCCTATTAAAAACCATCTGTTTCACTATACTTTAGTAAGGAGGTCATAGTCTCTCCATGGATAGACCCTATGACCCTCTTTCTAGTGAGGAGCCTCTGGCTATAATGACCCATACGTTGCATACATTGTTATTACTTCTTAATTGAAGCATACTTATTACAACATATAACAAAACCAAAATAGGACTGTATAGGTATAATGTTTTTAGAAACTTGGAAACATAAACAAATGGTTCATAAATCATCTACATTGTCTCCCATTAATTTCATCATATCTAGAATCCCTTTTTGGAATATCATACTTAATACCCTTCTTCCTGGCATGGGGAAAAGAAAACATACAAAAGGGTGAGCTCAAATGCTCAGTAAGGGTAAACAAAAGAAATATCAATCACATCATATTCATAAGATCATAACATTTTTGAAATCTTAACCTGCAAAGGAGATCATAACTTCATAACATGGGATAAATCATAGTAGTGAAATGTAATCCCAATAATCATAACTTGAAAATTTGTGGCATACACACATAATCATATAGAATCATTTATTATTAGTAAAAACTCATTTCCAAGACTATCTTAGTGGAAAAAGTCCATTTTTGAATTGAGTTCACTCCTCGTTTCTGTCCTGTATCACTGAACCGGATTAACCTAGCATTACAGTGATGTATATCTCATGAGATATAAATCTTTACCCAATGAATTGGAGGGATATATAGGTCCCACCCATCTCATAATGAAACCATTCTTATGTGTGCCACAAAATCATAAATCATACATCATAGCATAACCCATGTAGTAAAAATGGGATTCTGAAACATCATTCCATCATAACATAATCCATATAAGATAAAAGGACATCATCAAAATAATTCCATCATAACATAATAAAATAAATATAAAAATTGGTATATAAAGAGAACCCCATATTATCTTATATATAAAATAATTGTGATAAAACACTTGAACTCCATTCTTGAGGAAAATATCATTTCTACTTCAAAAACATTTTTTACTTTCATAAAATGTCATAAAATTTTAAACTAAAAGAAGTTTATTAAAAATAAACTTGAAAAATTGTAAAGGAAGCTTCATGGAAATAATGTTCTAAAAATCCATTCATGCCGTTTAAGTTAAATAAAAAAAATCTTCTCGTACTTTGCCAGGAAAAGTCAAAAAAGTACATTGTACTGAAAAAGACATAATATTCCTTTCATATCTTTTACGAAAAAACTAACCAATGAGTAATATTTGATTCAAACAACTATCGAAGGATATAAATAATATTACATATTGTGGAAACATGGAAGTGGTTGATAAATACACCCCAGTAAATACCAATGTATAAACAATCTCGGATAAAAATGAGATTGTGAGATTTTCCCTTACCTTAGGTCTGATTTGCTTCGTACGTGTCCGAAAATCCTTTATAATGATTTAAATAATGTTATTGAATTATTCTATAATCTTACGAATTGTTATTATATCATATATGTTCATATTATAAGCTTCTTATTAGTAATATTTCATTGTTACTTGTTATTCAGGTGTTTATTGCTTTTTGTTCTTATGAGTGTTCTGTCGAATAAATTATTATTCTTCTTTTTAGGTTATAGATACCTCATTTAAATAATGGTATTAGTGTAATATATATCATATTTATTCCTTAAATTAATTTATATAATCCTTATGCAATGAAGATCACGTAGAACAAGTCGCATCACATCGTGGAGACGGTAGGCCGTACGTACGCACGTGCGATGATATCATTCCCATGATCGTGGAACAGTATTGAAGTGTATGTATACTATTTCAGAATAAATATCACCTTACAATAATCATATATAGTTATTATTTACACCATTATACCCATCCAATTATGTTGGTGGTGGAATACATATTACACCACGGCGTGGAGACGGTATTCCGTACCTACGCACGCGCGGTGATTTCATTTTCCATAGGATGGATAGAAGGTGAAATAGGGTTGTTTCATATTTATAATAACATATCAGTATATTAGGGATACTGATGTTATTAATTCATAATGAAACTACTAATGAAGAAGAAGTAGAAGAAGAAATAAAGTTGGAAGAATCGGTAAGGGACATTACCTCTTCTTTGAAGCGCCTCTTCTTAACCTCCTCTTAGGGCACTAAAGATGGTCTTTGAAGACAACCAGGACCTCTAGGATGTTTCTAGGGAATTTTAGAAGAGACATTGGCAGGAGTTGACCGAGCTTTAAGTTTCAATGTGGCGTGAGGAGGATAGGGAGGATGTGCTGTTTTATAAGGGAGGAGAGGGGCACCTTAAGAAAAACTTAAAATATTATTTTATAATAAAGTCATATTCGGTTTTTAATAGCTCCAAATTGATTTATTTTAAAGCTAATGTGGGTATGGGTCGAAATCCGCTCAACCAATAGATTTTAGACATTCTTAGGTTACTATTTAAACCTTATCTTTTAGATTTAACTCTAAGTTAAATAATTTACCTTTTACAGTGTCTTCTTGTTTTCTTACACTATATGGTTAATAGACTTACTATAACAATCCAAACGAACCCCACGTGGTTCATTATTAATATATAACCTCATCTAAGTCATTTGAAAAAATGTTATAATTTTAAGAATAAAATAACAATTAATAATATAATATTTGTTTTAAAAACTATTTTATGTCAATTTTAACACTATTTGGTAATTGATTTTTGCGAAGCTTATAAAAACATTATTAGTTCGCAAAAAGTTAATTAAATCAATACTAATATGTCATATTAACCTATAAAATTAGTTTAATTCTTATGAAGTCTCAAATTACATTTATTTGGGTATTTATAATATCGATTATGTTAATATTTCTTTAATAAGGTAATTAATACATCATCATTGAGTCATAAATAAAATAAATTATCTAAAGTCTAAAAATTATACATAAATTACCATTATGTAGGAAATCCTTTTAGCTTTCTAATAAATGTTTATAGTCTAATTTATCATATGTTTAAGTCTATATTAAAAATGTTTTAGTTATTAAACTTTGATTTTAACTATTTTAACTCTTCTTTAAATAAAATAATATTAAATGTCCTAATCTAATCCAAGTGGACTTAAATAGTCATATTTTATTCCTAAGGTTGTTTTTGGTTGAATTAAACTTATCCAATAGAATTTGGACATGTGTTAGGTAAATTATAATTCCATTTTTACCCTTAATTACACTATTTACTTTTAACCGTGGTAAATAAAAGTAAAAAGTTACTATTCAAAAAAAATTATTTTTATCTTATTGAACCAGATTTTACTCCTTGATACTAACCATGTCTCTTGGATTTTTGGAATTCTACTCACAGAAGTGGTTAAATTTTTCTTTATATAAATTTTCATACTCTCCTAAGAGATGGGTAAAAGACGGTGAAAAGTTGAATAAAATTTTTATATATCTAAAATTATTATAAAATGACTCCAATGAATTAATCTGAACTTATATAAGTATTATGTATCAATTTTGACCTAAAATAAATTTAAATAAATAATTATTTTAATAAAAAGTCGGTTTTTAAATAGTAACCCAGTGTTTTCACTATTCATCAAAAATTGAATGTTTTCAGAAAAATACCAAAAATTCACCCTGGGCTAATTTTGATATTACGAATTCAAAAATTAAGTCCATTTTGAATGATAAATTTTTTGAAATTTAAAAAAGTGGGTATTACTATGCATAACAGCTAGTTTTAATAATATTTTAATAGCATATCGTTGTTTAGTGGAACTCAGTATTGCATAGAACGCAAGCTATCGAGGATGGTCGTGATTGCATGTAAAGCAAGCCATGCTAGTGTTGTGTGTAGTGAAAGATTCCTTTAATGATGTATATAACATAAAAATAAAATATTTCTCATAAAAATCTCGGGTGTTACATTCTACCCCCCTTAAAATTAATTTCTCCCTCGAAATTCATCACTTTGTAACAAACAGATGAGGATACCTCTTCCTCATCATTTCCTCAAGCTCCCATGTAGATTCTTCTAATTGGTGGTTCCTCCATAAAACTTTCACCAAGTGAGTGGTCTTGTTTCGTAGGACTTTTTCGCTACGATCCAGAATCTATATCGGCTGTTATTCATAAGAAAGATCTTTCCCCAACGATACAAATTCTGAGATGAGTACATGTGAAGGATAAGGTATGTACTTTCTCAGGAGAGATACATGGAACACATCGTGAACTTGAGAGAGATTCGGTGGAAGCATGAATCGGTAAGCTACCTTCCCAACACGATACTATATTTCAAAAGGACCGATATACATAGGGCTCAGCTTTCCCTTCCTTCTAAATCTCTTTACTCTCTTACAAGGAGATATTCGAAAGAACACTTTATCACCCACTTAAAACTCTAGGTATTTTCTTTGGTTTTCGGCATAAATTTTTTGTTGACTCTGAGCTCCTCTTATGTTTTGTTGAATATATTGGAACTCTTCTATCATCTCATCAACAAGATCAGGTCCTAATAGCTTTCATTCCCCAACTTCATCCCAGAAAGTTGGTGTTTAGCATTTCTTTCCATAGAGGGCTTAATAATGAGTCATCTTAATACTAGAGAGAAATCTATTGTTATAATAAAATTCCACCAAAGGTAGTTGTTGATCCCAACCACATTTGAAAGCTATAGAGAAAGCTCTTAACATATCTTCTAGAGGTTGAATTGTTCTCTCAGACTGAGCATCTATCTGAGGATGATAAGTAGTGCTGAAACTGAACTCTATATCTAAAGTATGCTAAAGACTTCACCAAAACTTTGAGTTAAACCTCGGATCCTGATCAGATAGAATGTAAAGTGGCACTCCATGCAATCTTACCACTTACTTTACATATATCCTGGAAAGCTGATCCAGAGAGAAATCTTCTCTAATAGCAATGAAATGTGCCGACTTTGTAAGAGGATCGACTATGACCCAGATAGCATTATTGCCTTTGGATGTTTTAGGAAGTTCGGGGACAATGTCCATATTGATGTTTTCCCATTTCCATTCGGGTATGGATAATGGTTCTATGATCCCCTTAGACTTCTGTCTCTCAACTATAACTTGCTGACAAACCAAGCATCGAGGGACACCTTTAGCAACATCCCTTTTCATGCCATCCCACCAAAAGTACTCTTTCAGGTCCCTATACATCTTCGTGCTTCCATGAAGAATAAAGAATAAAGAACTATGAGCTTCATCCAATATTTCCTTCTATAATTCTGGGATGGGAGAAACACAAACCCGATTCCTGAACCTTATTATTTCAACAAAATAAAAGTGAAATTCAGGAACATTTCTCACCTTCTTTTATAACTCTACATCTTCTTTATGTGCCTCTTTAATGTTCACATATATAGATGGTTGAACATTCATTCGAGGAAGATAATATTTTTCCCCTTAAATTATAATTCCAAGATCTATCCATTATAAATCCATAAATATTTTATCTTTTGTGATCCTTATCATGGATAAGCTAGCCTGGTCTTGTCAACTTAATGCATATGCCACCTTGTTTTCTTTCCCAGGGTGATAATGAATAGAGCATTCGTAATCCTTAATCATCTCCAACCATCTTCTTTGGCGCAAATTCAACTCCTTTTTAGTGAAAATATACTTTAAACATTTATGATCAGTATAAATATCACACCTTTCCCCATAAATATAATGCCTCCATATTTTTAATGCAAAGATTACTGCAGTTAACTCCAAATCATGAGTTGGGTAATTTTTCTCATGGATTTTCAAGTGTCGTGAGGCATAAGCTATCACCATATCGTTTTTCATGAGAACACACCCCAATCCCTTCTTGGACTCATCACTATAGATCAAAAACTCTTCTCAACTATAAGGCAGTGTGAGAACAGGTGCACTGGATAACTTTATTTTTAATTCCTTGAAATTCTCCTCACAATCCTCTATCCAAGCGAACTTAACTTCTTTTCGAGTCAACCTGTGAGTGGATTAGATAATCGTGAAAAATCATTCACAAAACGTCGATAATATCCAGCCAAACCAAGATAACTTCGGATCTTAGTTACTGTTGTTGGTCTCGACTATCTTTCAATAACCTCTATTTTTTCTGGATCCACAAATATCCCCTATTTTGAGATTATGTGACCCAAAGTGCAATTTTTTGAAGCTAAAATTCACACTTGGTAAATTTGGCATAAAGATTCTCCTTTCTCAGGGTCTTCAATACAATTCTCAAGTGATCTTCATTTTCTTCCTTGATATTTGAATAGACAAGAATATAATTTATAATGACTACCAAAAACTGATCAAGATATTCTCTAAAGACTCTACTCATTAGATCCATGAAGATAGCAGGGGAATTATTAAGAACAAATGGCATCACTATATATTCATACTGTCCATACCTTGTACGGAAAGACAGATTTGGTATATCCTCTTTTTATACCCTTAATTGATGATACCCTGAATGAAGATCAATCATGGAAAAGTATTGATCTCCGTGTAGTTGGTCAAATAAGTCATCAATGCGTGGGAGATGTTATTTTTTCTAGATAGCAATCTTGTCAAGTTCTTGATAATCAATGCAGAGTCTCATTGATCCATATTTTTTCTTAACAAATAGAACATGTTCTCCCCAAGGTGATGCACTAGGGCATATGAATCCCTTATCAAGATTCTCTTGGAGTTGATTCTTTAATTCTTGCAACTCAATTGGGGCCATTCTATAAGGTGTCTTTGAAATAGGTAAAGCACCCGATAAGAGTTGTATTGAAAATTCAACTTCACGATTTGGTGGAAGGCCAGGAAATTCCTCTGGAAAGACATCATCAAATTCTCGTACAATGGGAATATTCTTAATCGTGAGTTTCTCTCCATCCATTTGAGATAAATAACCTTCATTTAGTGGAATCAAGACCCATAGGATGGATGAAATTTCCACTAGAAGGTTATGTTCATCCTTGCATCGATAGACGATCATAGATTGATTTGGATTATGAAATGTGACTTCCCTTCTTTGGAAATTTATATGATATCCCTATAAAGACATCCAATTCATGCCATGAATCACATCAAATTCTACTATAGGAAGGATCACAAGATTTGCAGGAAGTACTTTCCCACAAACTTTAATCAGAGAAGAATTGTAAACTTTTGTTGCGACTGTTGTGCCATTGGGGGTTGTCACAGCTAACTCAGTATCTAACTGCTAATGTAATATGGTGATAGACTTACAAAATTATTCAGAAATAAAAGAGTGGGTGGATCCAGAATCAAATAAAACATTTTCTAATTTAGAGTGGATAATAAGTGTTCCTTTCACCACTTCGTTATCATACTCCACATCACTGATAGAAATTTCATGTGACTTTCCTTTGTCTTTAGACATAAGAGTTTTTTGACATCGATCATCATCATCAACCCTTGGATTACGGCATTGATTGGCATAATACCCCATTTCCTTGCACTTGTAACTTTGAAGTGTAGGAGGTTCACTCTGTGTAGCCTTTTCTTTGTTCGCTTCACCAGGCATCTTCTCCTCATCATTGCGGCATTAAAATGCCCGATGACCTTCCTTTCCACATTTTAAACATTTACTTGTCTCTTTAAGACAACTCCCTCCATGTTTCTATCCACACTTTGAGAATAAGGGAAAACTCATCTTCTTTTCAGTGTGGTCTTTAGATTTCCCTTTGAATTCCATATTCCTCTTCATATCAAACGCATATGACTGATGGGTTACTCCAATATACATCTCAACCTTGAGAGCACATCGAAAAATTTCCTCATTTCTATTGAAGTCCCTTATGGCTAACGCCCTTTGATGACATGGTTTTAAGACGGTAAAGAATCGATCGATCTTACTCTCAGGTTGGATAATAATCCCAGAAGTGTACCTTTCAAGTCTTGTAAAAAAAATCATAGGTACCAACAGATTCATCATCCTTTTTCTTTAGTTCAAGAAACTATTTTTCCATCTTTTTTCGAAGAATACGAGGGATGTACTTATGGAAAAACAACTTCTTGAACTCATCCCATTCCATGGACTTAATTTCTTCTCTAGGCCTCATATTCTTGATAAGATTCCACCATTGATCAGCTTCACCTTCCAAATTATATACTGCAAATATGAATTTATCATTTTGAGAACATTAAAGTACTGAAAAAATATCTTTTCAGTGGTACTGATCCATTGTTCAGCGACTAATGGATCAGTAGACCCACTGAATGAAGGTGGACGCTTCCTCGTGAAGGATTCAACAGAATGTTTCTACTTCTTTTTCACTTTTAGAAGTCCTGCATGATTCATAACTTGAGAAAGCTATGTGAGAATGGCTACAAGATTTTTCATTCCTACTCCCATAATGTTTGGATACTCAGGGGGATAATCATTGCATTGCCCGTCGCATTCCGCATTAACACGGTTCTTTCGGGTTCCAGCAATTCACTAAATCCAAGAATAATAGTGTGAGAAACAATAATTACAAAACGAAAGCCACATAATCAAGAATAAAATTTAACACTTTAGGTCTTATCATAGGGTGTTCATATCCATTTCTAAAACACTAAGATTGTTCTATGCTTAGATATATCCTTAGGGTTCTTACTAAGGCGTTCACATCCTAGTTTCCAAAGGTTGATTATACCTTTCCTCTGATACCAACTATAATGACACATACTTTACATACATTGTTATTACTTCATAATTGAAGCATACTTATTACAACATATAACAAAACCACAATAAGAGCGTATAGGTATAATGTCTTTAGAAACTGGGAAACATAAACAACTGGTTCATAAAGCATCTACATTGTCTTCCATTTATTTCATCATATCTAGAATACTTTTTGGCATATCCTACTTAATAACCTTATTCCAAACCTGGGGAAAAGAAAACATAAAAAAGGGTGAGCTGAAATGCTCATTAACAGTAAACAAAAGAAATACCAATCACATCATATTCATTAGAACATAACATTTTGGAAATCTTAACCTACAAAAGAGATCATAATTTCATAACATGGGATAAATCATAGTAGTGAAATGTAATCCCAATAATCATAACTTGAAACATTTTGGCATACACACATAATCATAGAGAATCATTTCTTAGTAGTCAAGACTCATTTCCAAGACTATCTTAGCGGACAAAGTCCATTTCTGAACTGAGCTCACTCCTCGTTTCAGTCCTGTATCACTGAACCAGATTAACCTGCCATTCCAACCATGCATATCTCATGAGATATAAATCTTTACCCAATGAATTGGAGGGAGATATAGGTCCCAACCATCTCATAATGAAACCATTATTATATGTTCCACAAAATCATAAATCATACATCATATCATAACACATGTACTAAAAATGGGATTCTTAAACATCAAGTCATCATAACATAATCCATATAAGATAAAAGGACATCATAAAAATAATTCCATCATAACATAACAAAATCAATGTATAAATAGGGATAGAAACATATCCTCATATTATCATAGATGGAAAATAATATTGATAAAACCCTTGAACTCCATTATTGAGGAAAATATCCTTCTACTTCAAAAACATTTTTTCCTTTCTTAAAATTTCATAAAATTTTAAACTAAAGAAGTTGATTAAAAATAAACTTTAAAATATGTAAAGTAAGCTTCATGGAAATAATTTTCTAAAAATTCATTCATGCTGTATATGTTAAAGAAAAACATTCTTCTCGTACTTTGGACGGAAAAGTCAAAAAAGTACCTCGTACTAAAAACGACAAAAGATTCATTTCATATCTTTTACTAAAAACTCACCAAAGAGTAATATTGGATTTAAAAAATTGTAGGAGGATATAAATAATATTACATATTGAGGAAACCTGGATGTGGATGATAAATACACCTCAGTAAATACCAAAATATAAACAATCTCGGATAAAAATGAGATTGTGAGATTTTCCATTACCTTAGGTCCGATTTGCTTCATACGTGTCTGAAACTCCTGTATATTAATTTAAATAATGTTATTGGCTTATTCTATAATCTTACTCATTGTTTTGATATCATATATGGTCATATTCTTATCTTCTTATTAGTAATATTTCATTGCTACTTATTATTCGGGTGTTTATTGGTTTTTGTTTTTATGTGTGTTCTGTCGAATAAAATCTTATTATTCATTCTAGGTTATAGATACTCAATTTCCATAATTGTATTAGTGTAATATATATCATATTTATTCATTAAATTCATTTATATAATCATTATGAAATGAATATCATGTATAACGAGTCGCATCACATTGTGGAGACGGTAGGCCGTACGTACGCACGAGCGATGATATCGTTCCCATGATCATGGAATTGTATTGAAGTGAATGTATACTATTTAAAGATCAATATAAACTTAAAATAATCATATATAGTTATTATTTACACCATTATACCCATCCAATTAAGGTGGTGGTGAAAAACAGATTACACCACGGCATGGAGACGGTATTCCGTACGTACACACGTGCGGTGATTTTGTTTTCTATAGGATGGATAGAATGTGAAAAAGGGATGTTGAATATTTATAATAACATATCATTATATGAGTAATACTGATCTTATTAATTCATAATGAAACAACTAAAGAAGAATAAGTAGAAGGAGAAATAAAGTTGAAAGAATCGGTAACGGACATTACCTCTTCTTTGAAGCACCTCTTCTTAACCTCCTCTTAGGGCACTAAAGATGGTATTTGAAGACAACCAGGACCTCTAGGATGTTTCTAGGGAATTGGATAAGAGACATTGGCAGGATTTGTCCGAGCTTTAAGTTTCAATGTGGTGTGAGGAGGATAGGGAGGAGGTGTTGTTTTATAAGGGAGGAGAGGGGCACCTTCGAAAAAACTTAAAATATTATTTTATAATAAAGTAATATTCGGTTTTTAATGGCACAAAATTGATTTATTTAGAATATAAGGTGGGTTTGGGTCGAAATACTCTCAACCAATAGATTTTAGACAACTTTATTTTACTATTTTAACCTTATTATTTAGATTTAACTCTAAGTTAAATAATTTAACTTTTACAGTGTCTTCATGTTTTCTTAAACTATATGGTTAATAAACTTACTATAACAAGCCAAACGAACCCCAAGTGGTTCCTTATTAATATATATAACCTTATATAAGTCATTTTTCCGAGTCTTAGATTTTTAGGAATAAAATAACAATTAATAATATAATATTGGTTTTAAAAAATATTTTATGTCATTTTTGACACTATTTTGTAATTGATTTTTATGAAAATAATAACAGATTTATTAGTTCTAAAATAGTTAATTAAATATTTAATAATATGTCATATTAACCTATAAAATTATTTTAATTATTAAAAATTCTCAAATTACATTTATTTGGGTATTTATAATATCAATTATGTTAATATTTCATTAATAAGGTAATTACTGTATCATCATTGTGTCATAAATAAATTAAATTATCTAAAGTCTAAAAATTATAAATAAAATACCATTATGTAGGAAATAGTTTTATATTTCTGAAGAATATTTATAGTTTAATTTATCTTATTTATAACCCTATATTAAAATTTTTTAGTTATTAAACACTGATTTTAACTATTTTAACTCTTCTTTAAATAAAATAATATTAAAAGTCCTAATCTAATTCACATGAACCTAAATGGTCATATTTTATTCCTAAGTTTTTTTGGGTCGAATTAAACTTACAAAATAGAATTAGGACATGTGTTAGGGTAATAATAATACCATTTTTACCCTTAATTACCCTATTTACTTTTAACCGTGGTAAATAAAAGTAAAACGTTATTATTCACCAAAAATTATTTTTATCTTATTGAACCACATTTTAATCCTTGATATTTACCGTGTCTCTCAGATTTTCGAAATTCCACTCACATAAGAAGTAAAATGAAGTTTTATGTAAATTTTCAAACTCTCCTAAGAGGTGGGTAAAAGACGGTGAAAAGTTCAATAAAATTTTTATATATCTAAAATTATTATAAAATGACACCAATGAATTAATTTGAACTTATATAGTTACTACATATCAATTTGGACCTAAAATAAATTTAAATAAATAATTATTTAAATAAAAAGACATTTTGTAAATAGTATCCCAGTGTTTTCACTATTCATCAAAAATTGAAAGTTTTCAGAAAAATACCAAAAATTCACCCTAGGCAAATTTCGATATTTCAATTTCAAAAATGAATTCCATTTTGAAGGATAAAATTTATGACATTTCAAAATTTGGGTATTATTATTCACAAAGGCTATTTTTAATAATATTATAATAGCATGTCGTTGTTTAGTGAAACTCAGTATTGCGTACAACACAAGTTTTCGAGGAAGGTTTTGGTTGCATGTAAAGCAAGCCAAGCTAGTGTTTTGTGTAGTGAAATATTCCTTTGATGATGTATATAACATAAAAACAAAATATTTCTCATAAAAATCTCGGGTGTGTCATTTGAATTTGGGGTGACGCACTTCAGGGCATGTGGCACACTTGGCATGGGGTACCCATTAAGTGTCATGCTGGTCTGGGACATTACAAAGTGGTATTAGAGGTGATTTATATTTTTTCATTACTATTTTGTGAAAATATTTTGGTGATTAGGAAATATTGAGACATGATCATATGTCATTCTTGGGCATTGGAAACCCATGTTCGGGGTAATAACAATGTTTCCAGAATTATAATTGTTGTTATTTTTTACCTATTATAGTTGATATTATTTCACCATTGGGTGAAAAAACTATTGTGTGGTGTTGTTGATTATTACTCTGTTGGAGGATTTTCTTTCACCAATTACCTAGTGATATGAGGGAAATGATCATTGGTACATGCATTATTATAGGAACCTATAATTCCAGTTTTATGTATATTTCCATGCCATATAGGTGCATTTTACTTCTTGTCATTGAATGATATTCCTGTGATTACTGATTGATGATGTGATAGTTAGCTCATGCTTGTATTAATCTTGGTTGTGATTGAGTGATTTCCTGTCTCAATTCATGAGGTGTGGGGGCCCTCATGGGTTATGAAGTGTAATTTTCCAAGTCAAGCTATTATTCTATAAATAAATTGGGGTCATTTCCAGCGATAATTTGTATGGGCACTAATTGACAAGAAATAGATATCCATTATAAAGTGAATAATGACATATAAAATGAATTGGTTGCACATAATTATCCTACCTTGTCATGTTTAGGAAAGGTAAATGATTGGACCTGGTAATTTAATGTAAAATAAAATGAAACTTATACCTGAGCACTTACTTATACTTGGCCATCTAAGTAGGTAGTTTGGTAGTATTCCTTTGGTAGTGGGTTTTCCTACATTCAGCTTCCACTAGTGGTTCTATCTTTATGCTTCAAATTGTGTTATGAAGAACGTGCTTGGAAATTGTAGTTCTATGACACCACAACATCCTTTGGTCATATTCTATGAGGCTAGTGACAACCATGGTCCAGACATGGTGGGCCTTGAGCTTGCAGTCATTCCTCTAGGATTACCGCTCAAGGCACCACCTATTGTACCTGATTTGGGCCCTAATTCCCATGTTCGAAATAGTTTCCTATCAATGAAGAATTCCTGGAATGGGGCTCCATGAATTGTACCTATGATGGGTTTTCAAGAACATCCTCCTACATTTTCAAGGGATGACACTTCTCAGGTTGCTGAGTCTTAGCTAGAATCCACCTTATCTATCTTTTAGAATCCGAAGATGCCTCTAGAGTTGATGGTCAATCATGCCACATACATGCTTTGAGATTCGCACAAGTTTTGGTGGGATGTGATTACCAAGGTCAATTGTCATTAGTGAATGTTAGGGGCGATTTCTATACTGCCTACTATGATCAGTTCATTCCTCATAGGTTTAGAGATAACAAATAAAGAGTGATCATGCATCTCGAGTAGTGTTCTATGTCTGTTATGGAATATTCAACATGATTCATAGATTTACAATTCTTTTCACCTCTTCTATCTAGTGACGTGATTTCACATGGTAGGTTCTCTAGGGATGGTCTCTTGTATTCCATCTAAACATAGGTTAATGTCTTTCACCTTCCTACAATTTCCACAACAGTCAATCAGGCTCTTATCACTAAGTGAAACTAGAGGGATGACAATAGTATTGGAAAAATGGATCAATATTGAGGCATTACAGTAGTTATTATAGTTGAAATGAATGTTAAATCAAGGTTTCTCATTAGGGAAGTAAAAAAGAAGAGTTTCTGTTTACAAAACTCTATAGAGTGTCATCAGTATGGATGATGGGGGAACAAGAAGCCTCATTTTGATAGAGACCCGATAGAGTGTTGGGATTACTTCTGTATGGGGAATATCTAGTATTTATATAGGATATTTCTACTAGTATGGAGTTGAAAAGGATCCCCACAATCTCCACCTTCAGGACTAAGTTCTTTTATGCCAGGTCGGGCGGGGAGTTTGAATAGAAATGCCAGCTCTTGTCGAGGAGGTGGTTGTGGCCATGGTTTCTAGACCCCTAATCACTTCAGTTCCAACAGTGTACCTATGATCATGGTAGTCCATCTATTTAAAAGGGTCATGGATCAGGCCAATTGAATGCATTATATTCGATACCTAATGATCTGGCTACGGGAACATCTACCGTATGAGGTACTATTCTTGTGGAATCTACAATAGTATCTTTTTTATTAGATACAAGTCTTTGAACTCTTTTATCTTTGTATCTATCGTGGAAAGTCTCAGATTGGAAATATAGTATTATAGTGGTGTAATGAAACTCAATATACCTTTAGGGTTACGAATAGTGGGTATACGTTAGTGTATGGACTTCCCCTTTGAGGCAGGCAGTTAACCTATCTTATGAATCTTCATTGTTCTCGAGTTTTTGGGATATGATTTTTTACTCAGGATGGGTAGGGTGGTTTTCTATCATGCTTTTGTAGACTTCTATCACGGTAGGGTATCTTTTAAATCACATGAAGGTAGAAATTATTTACATAATATTGGGATGTCTAGGCTACTAGAGCTGGACTAGAGCATCATGGGCTAGGACGAGTGACCACCCAGATTGAAAATCTCTTCATAGAGGATTAGAGTTTATGACAAGATCACTTACCTCTAGTAGTGGATCATTTCTGGGATGAATTTATAGAATATATTTCTTTCTTACCTCATGAGAGAGAGGTAAAGTTTATAATAGAGCTTGTTTTGGGAGAAAATATATTTTCTATTCCTCTGTATATGATGGAACCAAGAGAGCTTCAAGATCTCAAGTGGAAGTTAGTGGATTTAGTGAACAATTGTTTTATACATCCATGTACATCCTCTTGGGGTTCTCCCATTATTTTTTGTCAAGAATGTGGATAGAACCTTACGTACATGCGTGGATTATAGAAGGATAAACAATATTATAGGAAAGAACTAATATCCACTTCCTCAAATAGATTATCTATTTGACCAGCTCCAAGGAGAAAAGTTCCTATTGAAGATCGACTTGAGATAAAGTTCTCATCAGGTGCGAGTTAGGCCATTAGACATACCTTTTAAAAATTTCTATAGCAGGTATGGTCTGTATGAGTACATTTTTTTGACATTCATTCTTACAAACACACCCACTATTTCCATGGATTTGATGAATAGGGTTCTACACCCCTATTGGGACATCTTTTTCATAGTCTTTGTGGATGAAATCTTGGTGTATTCTCACACTCATAGCGACCATGCCAAAAATTTTGAGATCATTATGAGTTCCCTGAGAGAGCATCATATTTACGCAAAGCTTTCTAAGTGACACTAATTTATTGAAAAGGTTCACGTTATGGGTCACATAATATTAGAATTGGGAGTATATGTTGACCCTAAAAAAGTTAGTGTTGAAATTTCCTTGGAGTATCACAAGAATGTGTTTTATATATAGAGTTTCTTGGGGATGGTTGGATATTCTGATAATTTCATAAGGTAGTTTTTTTGGCCTCTATGCACCTCTTATTGGTCTTATAATTAAGTGTTTCAAGTTAATGTTGTCAAGATATTTTGATAAATCATTTCAAGAGTTGAAAGGGAGGCTTGTATCAACAACTATTCTGGATCTTCTAGAGCCATGGAAAGGTTATACTATCTTCTTTGATGCATCAGGCATCGGCATAGGAGTAGTGTTGATGTTGGAGGGCAATGTCATTACATATAAATATCTATTGTTGAGGCCTCATGAGAGAAACTACCCAACACATGACCTTATGATTGATGCAGTTGTCTATTAATTACGTTTCTTGAGAGATTACATATTTTTTGAGAGATTTATGGTGTACATAGACCACAAGAACATAAAATATATCTTTCATCATCATTACGCGAACCTCAGCCATCAAATACTATTCATGTATCTATAATCCTTCAATATTGATATTTTCTTTATTCCTGGGAAGGGGATTTTTTTAAGATGCACTGAGTTCGAAAACACAAACACAGGGTGTACTGGAAGCCATTGACGAATTGAAGTTAATGGAACTATTTTCTGAGGTGCATCTGGAGTTTCAGGACAGTCATGATCAATATTATCTCTTATCATTTAATGTTACCTATTATCACTATAAAATGTTAAGGGGAGATAACCTGCCTCCAGATTGGTTTGTGGATAGAGGTAGTGTCCTATATCTATGTGGACATATTTGTGCTCCTACAGATATGAGAGAGTATTTTCTGAATGAATCCCATGTTACTCATTATGAAGATCATTTTGGCATCTCAAATATGTATCCAGATATGAGACATTATTATTTGTGGCATAGGATGAAATTTTAGATATCATGCTTTATCACAAGGTGTTCCACCTATTAGTAGGTGAAAGAAAACAACTAGAGACATGCGAGCTTGTTACATCCACTTCCAGTCCCATAATGGAAATAAAAACATGTTTTAATGGATTTTCTATTAGTATTAACAAGGTATCAGAGTGGTAGAGATGCTATTTGGGTAGTAATTGACTGAATAAATAAATTAGACCACTTAATTTCCTATTCAGGAGACATTCTCAATTGATGAGATGGTAATACTGTATGTTCGTGAGATCATATGTCTACATGGGGTCCCTCATACTATTGTTTCAGATAGGGTTTCTTTTTTCTCATCAAGGTTCTGGTAGGGATTATAGAAGGCTATGAGAACATAAGTGTATCTTATCATAGCTTATCATGCTCAGACTGATTGAAAATCAGAACGGACCATACATGTTCTACAGGATATTCTCTGAGAAAGTGTTATTGATTTTAACAGTTCATGGGAGAAACAAATCCCTCATGTCATGTTTTTATATAATATCAACATTCTAGATAAATTTCAGATGGATCATTTTGATCCCTTGTATGGTAGGCCATTCTGTACACCCTTGTGCTGGCTAGAGGTAGGTGAGGTAACCCTACTAGGCCCTCATCTCCTTCATGAGATTTTTGAATAGAAATAGCTGATCAACAGTCGTATGAATTATGCTTAGTCTATATAGAAATCTTATGCCAACTCCATAGAATTCCTCTAGAGTTTTAGGTTGGGAATCATGTTTTTATAAAAGTATCGCCTTGGCTGGGAAATAGATGGTTACAAAATTAGGGAAAGATGACACCTCATTATCTGGGGCCTTTTGAAATTCTAGAGAGAGTTAGGCCGGTAGCCTATCGTTTTATGGTACCTCATTGGTACCATGGCATGAATTATTTCCTTCATGTCTTAGAACTTCTCTAGTATCATGTCAATCCATCCCATACTTTTTATCATGAGGAAGTTGAGTTATATGTTGATTATACATTTGGGGACTATGCTGTATGCATCGCTGACAAAAGCATGAATGTTCTAGGAGGCCAGTCTATCCCTCTAGTATGGGTTCTTTGGAAGTACATCAATGTACATGATGAGGCTTGGTAGAGGGAAACCAATAAACATACTCAGTGACTAGAATTTTTCTCGGACATTGTTTCACCAACCTTGGATGGTGAACTTGGGGATGAGTTCTTTTAAGCTGGAAGACTATAAGAACCCAGTCTTTCACTCATGTATGGATCCTATAAATTGTTTTTTAATATTTTATATTGGACCTAATTTGGATGCATCATGGGTTAGGGAATTCCTTAAGGTTGTTCAAGTCTTATTCAGATCCTAAAACCCATCATTTTTGGAAACACAGGCATGGTGAATAGTTTAGAGTAAACCTTGCTGGAATTCATAATGATTTGTCAAAACATACAGATTTTGGTTATTTGGAAAGATCCACCTCGCATGGTTGGGACATGGAAGTGCGGCCTAACCATGTGAGACCCCCTTTTTCTAAGGTAACCAAGCACATTTTTTCACGTTTGTTTGACACAGTGGAGACAAACCGTGTAAATGATATATTTCTGTTAAATTTTAAAAAAATTCTCTTAATGATCTAATTACCCCTCCATATTCCATAATCCATAAAAAATAGTATAATCCTCCATTTATCTCATTTTGGAGTTTATTTAAGGCCTAAGGTAGGGATCAAGAGATCTCCTTCATCCGTGGTCTGATCAAGCTTATCTTCTTCACTTTGGATGAACAACAACAGGTACTCGAGTCCATTTAAGCCTTAGTCCTTTTCTTTTTCCTTCAACCTATTTATTAGGGGTATGGCCATTTTCCCTATTTATTTGATTTACTATCATTTGATTCAAATCAAGGGATAATATAGGAGGACAAGAGTCATACAATCATAAGGTGGGTGGTCTATAACTCTTCCATCAAGTTCATTGATTTTGGATTTGTCATATGGGCCCCACCAATTTCATCGACCGTAAGTTATAGAATTTATAGGTCATTCTTAAAGTCAGTAGAACCTTCGGGATATTCTCCTTCTATATTTTTGATTAATTGTATGAGGTTACGACCACAACTCCACCCATCCCTCGTAGAATGTTATGACATAATTGGGTTTTTAGTAGTTGAAATGTTTGAGCCATCATTCGGGTGTAACATGGCTTGAACATCCAAAGAGTAAGAATATATATATTATATTCCTTGTTTATAATGATAATTATATAATGGTAAGTACCATGCATGCTCACCACTTGACCCTCCTTTGGTATGTTATTCATTTTGAAAATAAAATGGGAAATGTGAATAGGCAAGTATACTAAGTATATGAATTGGCCTTAAATATAAATGAATGTTATGTTGAATATCTGTATAACCCCATTAAAAATTAATGGAGGAAAGTGGAATGAACCTTGAATATGGAATATTCTTAAAAACTATTAAATGAATGGTTCAATGATACTTGGCCTTGTCACATTAATTTTTTAACTCCTGAAATCCATTTTTTCATTTTCTAAAAAGCCGGTTTATGGGTAACCGGTAACCATGCAAACAAGACCCAACATCATCAACAACAACACAAAAAGAAGACAGTCAAGAAGAAACAACAAGAGAAAAAACATGATTTCTAAGTTGGAAACCCTTGAGGTATACACTTCCTTGGTTATTACCTAGGACATCATGATTAAATATCCTTGCAGGTTTCTTTGTTACATCATGGAACCAAATGACTTGATTAAAAGTTTTCTTTCTACTTGGCCTTGTCACACTAATGAAATGTAAGGCTTAAACCAATTTAATTGATTAGAATGTTTCATGCTACATGGAATTATTGCACAAATGAATGATAAGGATGGAACCAAATGAAATATTACACGACTTCATAATTAAATAGGAATCGCCTGACATGAGGTTGCCTTGGATTTAGATCGGAGAGTGCCATGAGCACTCTGAAACCCCATTCCAATACAATGATACATATTTCTTAGGTTGATACCCATCTAGATACATATCCTTGCATATTATTTGGATGCCCAGTATAAAACCATATGATCCCTCACATATTATGAAAGGATCCCTTTCATACACAACTTTGATCCAGCATTTCGAAGTATCTTCCATGGTTACAGCTCATATGGTCCTATCTCTTCTTATCCCCCATTTTACCTTGGACGATCACCTTGGATTCAGTAGGCATATTATTTTGGACTTCCATGTAATATTCTCCTTTGATTACACTCCTATCCTACACCGGGAAAGATTTATTTCTAAGTTGGAAACCCTTGTGGTCTACACTTCCTTGGTTATTACCTAGGGACATCATGATTAAATATCCTTGTAGGTTTCTTTGTTACATCGTGGAACCACTGAAATCCCAAACATGTGACTTATTTATAAAGTGATAATAATCAAATAGTGAACTTTTGACATGTTGAGACATGAGTCGAGGGCTGAAGTAGGTACATGGGTATTTAGATACACCGTACTACTTTAATTTATATGTGCATGATTGCACACTATTAAATTTCCATTACATGGGATGGAATTTATAGACACCGTTGGAGGTGGACCACTGATATTATCTCACAACCCCACTCTCCACTATTTGGTACCCGAAGTACATCACATGGTGGTAAATGTTGTCAAAGGGAAGCATACATATTCAAACAATTTATTTATTAGTTTTTAGTATGGATCATGATAATATATGAACAAGTCAAGTTTCTAGATTCTTGGGATAGTCTTTGACTACCTTATACTTATTTGAAACATGTTATGACGTCTATCTTGTTTTCATGTATTCCAATTTTCTAGTGACATGACATATCATCAGTTATTGAATTCTATTCTAGTTGTTTTTGTTATTGTAACTATTGTATCAATTTTCCACTATACCTCCTATTTTCATATATTAATTATAATATTTATCCCTGTTAATAATCGTCTATTGTGCTACACTTTGGTAATGAGTGTACTTTCTCCCCATTATCATGCCCTAGGCCTTCGCTGCTAGTCGGTAGCCTCTAGCGTTCGAGGAGATGTTCTAGACTTCATGTGGCCCGATGAGCTCAGAGCACCCATTAAATTTCATCTAGGTCTGCGATGTCACATAGGTTCTCCATCGATGTTATACTCCTACATTATGATTAGAGATTCATTGGTCATTATTATGACAATGTTGGGTTTCAGCCCTACAGTGGCGATTTATGATGTGTTTCATCATATAGGGAGACAATAGTTGTTTTGAAGCTAGGATTGGACTCATGGATGAGCATCCTATGTGTCATAAGGAAAGGAATCATAATCAATGTAGTTTGATGCCAGTTAATGAGACACTTAATAAATTTTATGGTCTTGTGATTAGGATGAAACCATGCAGTTTAATTTCATGTGGTGAGGTAATGTGGGATGAAGGTGACTAGTAAAAGTTCTTTGTGGGACATACCCTAAAGTGGTCTAGAGAACCATAACGGGATATTGATTCCTAGGTTGAATAAGAATCTACAAAGAATGTAGACCAAAGGGAATTAGGTTCGGTTCTGGTGTTGGGATTGGACATCGAAGATGATTCTTATATATCCCATTTGGATGGGAGTCAAACCCCACATAGTAATATGTTGAAGACCCGCACCTATGGAGGATCTCAAAATG
This sequence comes from Viscum album, assembly GCA_963277665.1. Lineage (NCBI taxonomy): Eukaryota > Viridiplantae > Streptophyta > Magnoliopsida > Santalales > Viscaceae > Viscum > Viscum album. The sequence continues at coordinate 580,223,765 of OY728130.1, read as the reverse complement.
TTTTTCTCACAAGGAAGTACGGCCCTTTGATAGGATTAAGTTAGGGCTTAGTTCTAAAGATTATCTCTTAATTAGGTTTGGTGTAATGATAAGTGACTTGAATCATTGATTTTTGGGGGTTTGGTTTAGGGATTACATTGGAGGAGGATGCCCTTTTTTAAAAGGTTGGGGCTTATAGTAGTTAGGAGGACCATAGATTGAGTGGGTCTTAAACTTATAATAATTCCAAAAAGGTTTGGTATCATGTGGATTTCATGACAACCATAAACTTCTAAGACAATGTGAGTAATGCTAGATGTGAGAAACAGAAGGAGACGAAAGATTTTGAATACAAAAAATACTCTTTTCCCTGATGTTGGATACATGGTCTTAAGGATAAAATCTTTTGGAAACCCTCTAAAGGAAGGTGAAATGATTATTTTGGATAATATTATCTTTCAAAATATGCATCCGACTGTGTGGATTTCATGATCGTATCTATCATCTAATCCCACATGAGTAGAGATACATCATTCTTTAATGTGAGAAAAAAATGAACCCAATCATCTAGAAAACCACACAATCCTTTTTCCACTAGCAGAAGAGACCAAGTATACTTGAGAAGAATAAAGGGGTCTGATGCACCAGTTTCCTCTCTTGTTTCGTATCCAATATATTAACATTATACTACACATCATGAAATGACCCATGATAACAGAGAGGGAGGAAATAGTGAAGTAGTAGAGGTACCAAAAGAAAGGCTAGGGGCTTACTCCATGAGGGATCCCCTAAAATTGGATCTATAAGAGGAAGGGGATATCATTTTCCCTACTGATTTGAAGGGAAAGCATGATCCTCACCCTCCCTACATAGAACATGAGGCCCCAAATTTTATAGAAAAATAGGGAAGGAGATGGTACTAAACATAGTAACCAAGACTAGGAGCAACATGACACTACCCATAGGATCAAGTTCCCCATGAATGAGGGAATTCATTCCCACAAAGACCCTGATGACCCTACCCATCATATTGGAAAAGAATGGAGAACCTCAGACCAATGTAATACATACACAAATGGTTGAAACACTATTGTTCCCCTTTCTGTGGTTTTGTATGTTTTGAGGATTTGGTGGAGGTTCAAATTTGGATCCCCTCATATGAGCGATCAGAAGAATGGGAGCCATTCCATTGGTGTCTTAGAGGAGGGATTAAGAACTGGATCTCATAGGGTAGAGGTTGTGTGAGAAAAGGGGATATTGCATAGGATTGGCATGTATGGATTGAAATATTTATGTATGTAGGCCTACATGAGATAAAAATGTTTTGGGAAACATACCACATAAGAAGAAATAATTGGGTGATACTTTATTCAAGGATTCAAGGGATTCCTCTGGTCTTCCTAGACGTGTCTTGTGTAGTTCCAAGGTTAGGGAAGGGTACCTCACACTAGTGTTCATCAATCGTGGTTGGAAGGGTTTCTCATATATGTCTTTTTTATTTTAGACTATGGGAGGAATTTGTTTCCACTATGCCCTTGATAATTTATTCTTTTGGTCTTGGAGTGCTACCTTGATGGTTTTTAAGGGCTAGGGAGAATAACTAGGGAGAGAAGATCATTGTAAATTCTTTTGGATTTTCCTCCATGAAAATGAAGAGCCCTGGGGTCTATTTATATGAAAATATGGGACCCTAGGAGAAGGGATTGGATCACATATGTATTTCACTCATACTGATGTGCTGGTCAGCCATGTGGGATGATGCGATGGTCCATCACATAGGCTGATGTGTAGGTACCATGCATGTCGACGCTACTTGGGAGTACCTACATGGATGGCCTTTTTTGAAGTGGTGCATAATTTGGCCTTCTTTTCTCCTGCTTAAGCATAAAATGTTTTCATCCAAGTGAAAAATTGGTGTGTCAACAAAGCCTCCACCCCAAATCAAGAATGGAATTGATCAAATAAGGATGCTCTTTTCCTGAGCTAAAGGCATGAAAAGGGAACATGGATTGAAAAGGTTATCCACGTAGGTCTCCCAATTAGACAAACCACATGGGTTGGTTGCATTGGAGGGACACACATGAAGTCCATGAACAAGGTCTCCAACATCTATAAATAGATTCACTTGATTCAGCAAATGGTCCTCAGGCTTATGTACCTCTGGTCTCACCTGACTAATGTTTCACACTGTCCTTATTATTATGATTATTTTATAAAGAACCATTTTTTCATACATTGTACAAGCCTACTTATGAAATGCATGCATCTAGGAGAGTGACCTATGCAAGGACTCTTGTGAAAGAGACCTGTGCGAGGCCATTGGCCCTGAAACCCTATGTGAGCTCATTTCTTTTCCATATTTCCAAATGTAAATAATTTTTTCAAAATCAATACTTATTTCTAATGAAAATCTTGGTGTTTATTTATGTAAAAGCCCAAGATTTTATGATATATATTATTTTTAATTTCTTTGATGCCTTTTATTATACACTACAAGATTAGCTTCTACTATAGGCAACACCGTATTAGCTTGCAGTATACGCAACACTATTCTTGGCTTTTGTTACACACAATTGCAATTTCGTTTTGTGGAAATTATTCTACACAACATTAAGTATAGATTTTGTTTAATGTATAAATTAAGTATGTTATGATTATGTTATACGCAACACCAAATAGAGCTTTCACTACACACATCCCTAACTTGTCTTGCATTACACGCAATCAGTACCTTCCTCAATAGCGTGTGTAGTACGCAATACCGAGTTTCACTAAACGAGATTTTATTATAATATTATTATGAACTAGCCGTTATGAATAGTAATACCAACGTTTTGAAATTTTATAAATTTTATCTTTCAAAATGGACTTCATTTTTGGATTCGGAATATCGAAATTAGCGTAGGGTTAATTTTTGGTATTTTTTTGAAAACTTTCAATTTTTGATGAACAGTGAAAACACTACGTCACTATTTAAAAACTGAATTTTTATTAAAATAAGTATTTAATTTACTTAAATTTATTTTAGGTCAAAATTGAAACATAATACCTATATATGTTCAATTTAGTTCATTTTATTCATTTTATAATAATTTTAGATATATTAAATATATATTGAACTTTTCATCGTCTTTTACCCACCTCCTTGGAGAATTTGAAAATTTACATAAAACTTAATTTTACCGCTTCTGTGAGTGGAATTTCAGAAATCTAAGAGACATGTTTATTATCAAAGAGTAAAATGTGGTTCAATAAGATGAAAATAATTTTTTGTGAATAGTAACTTTTTACTTTTATTTACCATAGTTAAAAGTAAATAGGGTAATTAAGGGTAAAGATGATATTAATATTTCCATAACACATGTCCAAATTCTATTGTATAAGTGTAATTCTACCACAAACAACCTTAGGAATAAAATTTTACCATTTAGGTCCACTTTTATTAGATTAGGACATTTATTATTATTTTATTTAAAAAAGAGTTAAAATAGTTAAAATCAAACTTTACTAACTAAAACATATTAAATATAGAGTTAAACATAAGATAAATTTGAATATAAATATTCATTCGAAATTTAAAACGATTTCTTACCTAATTTTATTTTATTTATAATTTTTAGACATTAAATAGTTTAATTTATTTATGACACAATGGTGATGTAGTAATTACATAAATAATGAAATATTAATATATTTGATATTATAAATACCAATGTAAATGTAATTTGAGACTTTTTAAGAATTACACTAATTTTCTAGGTTAATATGACATGTTATTATTGATTTAATTAACTTTTTTATTACTAATCATTCCGTTATGATTTTAAAAAAAAATCAATTACCAAATAGAGTCAAAATTGAAATAAAATAGTTTTTAAAACAAGTATTATATTATTAATTGTTTTTATATTCCTAAAAATCTAATCTTCGGCCAAATGACTTAGATAAGGTCATATATATTAATAATGAACCACTTGGGGTTCGTTTGTCTTATTATAGTAAGTTTATTAACAATATAGTGTAAGAAAAAAAGATTACACTATTAAAGTTAAATTATTTAACTTAGAGTTAAATCTAAATGATTAGGTTAAAATAATGACCTAAACTTGTATAAAACCTATTGGATGATAGTCCTTCGACCCATATCCACTTTATCTTTTAAATAAATCAAGTTTTATCTATTATAAACCGAATATGACTTTATTATAAAATAATATTTTAAGTTTTTCCAAAGGTTCCCCTCTCCTCCCTTATTAAAAGGGCACCCCTTACCTCTTCTCTCCACCCCCTTTTGAGCCTTGAAGATTGGCCAAACCCTGCCAATTACTCTTATCATCCATTATAGTTATATCATATAGATTCTGGTCTTATCAAAAGTCCAACTCTTGTGCCCTAAGAATAATTTTAAAGGAGGTGCGTCGAGGAAGACGTAATCTCTTCTACTGACTCTTTCAAGTTTCATTCTTCTTCTACATCCTCATCATTAGTTTTTTAATTATAAATTAATAACATAAGTATTACTTATATACTGATATTTTATTATAAATCATAAGAAACCCTATTTCACCTTCTATCCATCCTATGGAAAATGAAATCACCGCGCATGCGTACATACGGAATATCGTCTCCACGCTGTCGTGTAATCAGTTTTCCCACCACCACCTTACTTGGATGGGTATGATGGTGTAAAGAAAAAATATATATGATTATTATAACATCATACCAATTATAAGATATTATATTATCCAATCTATTTCCATTCAATAAATATGGGAACGATATCATCGCTCGTGCGTATGTACAGATTACCATCTCCACGACGCCATGAGATTCATTTTCCATGTTAACAATTCAAGAATGATTATATAGTTTATATAATAGGTAATCATGAAATATATGACATAATAATGCTATCAGATGTATGTATATATATATATATATGTAATTCACCTACTTAATTCCATTCAATTTAATAAGGAAACGAAAAACTGCGTTCATGCGTACGTACGGCCTACCATCTCTAGGAATGGTGTATTTCTTTACATTTATAGATCTATTATATATATGTATATTAGGAATATATATTATATATAAATCATTTTTTATATTTTAGAATTAATTAATCATGATATATGTAATGATATTAATAATTACATGCCAAAACATGAATGATAAATGAAACGATTTTACCCAAAACATTGCTTTAACATGGAATTGACAAATGGAAGGATAATATAAGGTCGTAAGTGAATCATATATGATATCATAAATATTATTATGGTTCTGTTACAAGTTAATAATATGTATAAACCCACTATACAAGAGTCTCAGACAGATATGGAAGAAAATGGACATAAGGTAAGGGATAGTTTTTCAATCTCATTTTTATTCGAGATTTCTTATACGGAAGTATTTAATTCGGTTATATTTTTCATCCATGTCTATAAAAATCTATTTAATAAAGTGTTTAATATTATTTCATGTATGTTTAAATTCATGTTTACCCCTCTTTGACTTTTACTTTGTGTTATGGAAGGAATATTTCTTTTGTTTACCATACGTGGTACTTTTTGACTTTTCCAACAAAAGTACGAGGAGAAGGTTTTTTCAACTTATACAGAATGAACGGAATTTTACGGTCTCATTATGAATTATTTCAATGAAGCTTATTATAAAAAATGTCATGATTATTTTCAAAAAAATACTTTTCTTTGAAATTTTCATGGAATTTTGTGAAAATAAAATGATTTGGAAGAAGAAAGGATATTCTCCTCAAAAATTAATTTCAAGTGCTTTACCAAAACTATTTTACATCTAAGATGACATCATTAAGTAAGTTAATGTTTCAAGAATAATGTATCTATTATTTACATGGTTTCAATTTTCTTATGATGAAATATCCATTTTCTATATGGATTATGTGATGATGGGATGATGTTTATGTAACCCATTTTATTCTTTGGGTTATGATGAATGTTTTAAGTTTATTTTGTTGAAAAAGTAAGACTGATTTCATTATGAGATGGGTGGGACCTATATATCCCACCAATTTGTTAGGGAAATATTTATATCTCATGAGATAGACATGGATGGAATGGTACGTTAATTCAGTTCAGTGATACAGGACTGGAACGAGGAGTGAACTCAATTCAGAAAATGACTTTGTCCACTAAGATGGTCTTGGCAGCAATGCCATGGCTACTATGGATATCATAACATATGCTTAATGGTTTCCAGAATTAAATGTTTTGTTCCCATGCTATTTTATCATGACTAATGTTTCTTTATGATCTATTCCTTACATACTTCCATGTTTTATGTCATTGCTCAAGATTTTGAGGTTTAAATATTCTGTTCATGTTTTGAAGTTAAATGTATATGGGTTGTTTTATTTTATCCATGCTTACCCTTACTGAGTATTTGAGCTCACCCTTTATATGTTTTCTTGGTTCCATGATATAAAGAAATGTTTTAGGTAATAAAAAAAGGAAGATCTTTATGGGAGATGTTGAAGATCTTTCACCAGGATTAGAAGATTATATCCCGAGTTCCCAAAGACACTAAACTGTTATGGTCCTTTGGTGTCTATTTTTGTTATGTATTAAGTATTCTGCAAAAGTAATGTAATTTCCACATACATCAAGCTTTGGGTCTCAACATTTGGTATCAGAGGAAAGCTTTAGTCAACATTTGGAAACTAGGATGTGAAAACTTTAGTGATATCCCTAGATATATTACTAAGGTATGTATAGGGATATCCCTAAGGATAAGTATAAGTATAGGTTATAGTCATAGAATTAAGGCAACAATCTTATAATTAACCCTAAGATGTTATATATTGAAGGTACTCCCCCTTTATTATGTTGTTTTCCCTTTCATGATTTCTGCCTCTCACACTGTTATTTTTTGGGTTTTAGACGAAGGATGGAACCCGAATGTACCGTGTTGATCAATGTAATGGACAATGCAATGGTTGTCCTCCCGATCAACCAAATGTGATGGGAGATGGAGTGAAAAATCTTATTGCTATATTTACAGAAGCTATGAATCATTCTGGATTTCCAAATGATCAGAGAAGGGAACAATAATCTATTGAGTCCTTCATGAGGCAACTTCCACCATCTTTCAATGGGTCTTCTGATCCACTTGTTGCTGAAAAATGGATCAGTACCATTGAAAAGATATTTTCCACACTTCACAGTTCAGAACATGAAAAATTCATTTTAGTTGTTTACCGCATAGAAGGTGAAGCAGACCAGTGGTGGACTCTAATTAAGAATACAAAGACCCAAGATGAAATTGAATCCATGGAATGGGACGAGTTCAAGAACTTGTTTTTTAGTAAGTACTTCTCTCGTATTATTCGAACAAAGAGGGAAAAAGAGTTCCTTGAGCTTAATCAGAAGGATGATGAATCTGTTGATATATACGAAGTGAATTTTACAAGACTTTCAAGGTATGCATATGGATTTATCATCCAACCTGAAAGTAAAGTTGATTGATTCTTCACTTGATGAAAAACAAGTCTTCGAAGGGAATTAGCTATAAGAGACTTCAGTAGCTATGAAGAAATTGTGTGTTGTGCTATCAAGGTAGAACTGGAATTTGGTGTAACATATCCATCTCATGGTTTTGGCAATAAACTAAAAATGGAGTTCAAGGAGAAATCTCAGAATAATGGTGAAAAGAAGATGAATGTTTCCTTATGTTCAAAGTGTGGAGAGAAGCATGGTGGAGATTGTCTTAAAAGGAATAGAAAATGTTTTACGTGTGGAAAAGATGGTCATCGAGTAGCTGAGTGTCGAAGTAATGGAAAAAGGGTTTCTAATGATGTGAATAAATAAAATACTACAGATAACGCACCACCAACACTTCAATGCTTCATGTGCAATGAAATGGGGCATTATTCTAATCAATACCCTATTCCAAGGGTTAATGATGATCAACATGAGTAACCACTTAAGGAAAAGGATAATGGGAAGTCACATGTGATCACTATTTGTGATGTTGAGTATGACAATGATGTTGTGTAATCATTAAGTGTTTATGCAATGGGATTTCAAAATAGTATCATGGAATCTCATTTATGGTATCGTGGAATTTTGGAATATCTATGTATTGGTTTTCAATAATTATATGGTGCCGGTAACCATGAAAAGTGATTAAAATATTTTTGGAAGGAAGATGATATGCGCATAATGATTTTATAAAGAAAAAAATGAAATGAGCTCATGACTGATATAATGACAAAGTTATATCATTTTTTGAGTGTATAAAATTTTTGGGATTTTGGTATGTGGAATGTGTTAAATTTTGATAGCATTCATGTTTTCTCTAAGGTTCAATGGGTTTTCATTTTTTCAAGAGAATACATGATTAAGGTATTCACATTTTTGGAATGTGACCAACAAGATATATCGTATGGGGGATAAATGATGGTATTCAAATGCTCGACAAATGACATTTCTAGTAATTGATATCTTTATACTATGAGCTTGGACAGAAGTATTCTAGATAAGCCTAAAGATTGGAATGGATTATGTTACACATAAGTCAGTATTATTTAAGGATAGAACCTTTTTCGATATTATTGATGAAATGTTATAATAATATAGTTTTAAAAAAAGGACAACCTTCAGGACGAGAGACAACCCGTTGCGTCGGACAAGGCTGTGGGAATCGAACCCACAACTGAAGTGCGACAGGCCTTTATCTCCTACGACTGGCCTACATAAAGTCCCTGGTTAGTAGAAACTAGTTTTATTATATTAAGCGGTATGATATATGAAGTATAAGTCCATTTTAAGAACCATATACGATTAATCTCACTATAGATGGACTTATGTATATTTATTAACTTTTGCTATCATTTTGTTTGAGACAAATTGAATGACCTATAATTCCATCACATGATCTGCTAACATTTCAATAAAGAAAAATTCAACTTCATTTCATTAATAAATGAAGGGTAAATTGTTCAAGGCACAAAAAATAGTATGATTGTACCAAAATCAAGTAAATATTTTTATTTTAATTCAACAATTCTTCAAATTTAGGGAAATGATCTTGATAACAAAAAATGTTGTCCTAGTGTTATTATATCAGATGAATCAGTTGGAACCTTAAATCAAAAAAAAAATTATGGCTTTGGGATTGTTGGATTTTTCATATCCATGTCCACTACCACTCTCCATCAGAACTTGATGGTTATATTTTTCTTCCATATCCATATTTCCACCTATGTTCTCCTATGTGGAAACCCAGTGAGGAGTTAATCTCAGTAACCATTAAATTTCTTACTTTACTTTTTAAAATAAGTTTTAGTATTCCTTTTATGATGTAGGTTTTTACGAATGAAATTTTCAAGGAGTAAATGATTTATAACCTCGACAAATTTCGAGGGAGAAATTCCTTTTAAGGGGGGTAGAATGTAACACCCATAGATTTTATTCGATATATTATTTTTAATTTCTTTGATGTCTTCTATTATACACTAAATCAAGATTATCTTGTACTATAAGCAAAACCGTATTAGATTGCAGTATATGCAACACTATTCTTGGCTCATGTTACACACAATTTCAAGTTCGTTTTGTGGAAATTATTCTACACAACATTAAGTATAGATTTTCTTTAATGTATAAATTAAATAAATTTTTATTATGTTATACGAGACACCAAACAGAGCTTTCACTACACACTGCCCTGACTTGGCTTGCATTACATGCAATCAAGACCTTTTTCGATAGCGTGTGTAGTACGCAATTCCGAGTTTCACGAAACGAGATATTATTATAATATTATTATGAACTAGTCCTTATGAATAGTAATACCCACTTTTTGAAATTTTATAAATTTTATCTTCCAAAATGGACTGCATTTTTGGATTTGGAATATTGAAATTATCCTAGGTTGAATTTTTTGTATTTTTCTGAAAACTTACAAATTTTGATGAATAGTGAAAACCCTGGATTACTGTTTAAAAACCGACTTTTTATTTAAATAATTATTTATTTTATTTAAATGTATTTTATGTAAAAATTGATACATAATACCTATATATGTTTAATGTAATTAATTTGATTCATTTTATAATAATTTTAGATACATAAAAATTTTATTGAACTTTTAACCATCTTTTACCCACCTCCTATGAGAATTTGAAAATTTACATAAAACATAATTTTACCGCTTCAGTCAGTGGAATTTTGAAATTAAAAGAGACATGGTTAATATCAAGAGGTAAAATGTGGTTAAATAAGATGAAAATAATTTGTTGTGAATAGTAACTTTTTACTTTTATTTACCACGGTTAAAAGTAAATAGGGTAATTAAGGGTAAATATAATATTAATATTACCCTAACATATGTCCTAATTCTATTGGATAAGTGTAATTAGACCAAAAACAACCTTAGGAATAAAATATTTCCCTTTAGGTCCACTTGGATTAGATTAGGACATTTATTATTATTTTATTTTAAAAAGAGTTAAAATAGTTCAAATCAATGTTTAATAACTAAAACATTTTTAATATAGGGTTAAACATAAGATAAATTTGACTATAAATATTAATTATTAAGATAAAACGATTTTTTACCTAATGGTATTTTATTTATAATTTTTAGACATTAAATAATTTATTTTATTTATGACACAATGGTGATGCAGTAATTACCTAAATAATGAAATATTAACATAATTGATATTATAAATACCCAAGTAAATGTAATTTGAGGATTTTTATGAATTCCAATAATTTTATAGGTTAATAAGACATGTTATTGTTGATTTAATTAACTTTTTTCGAACTAATAATTCTGTTAGGATTTTCAAAACAATCAATTACCAAATAGTGTCAAAATTGAAATAAAATGGTTTTTAAAACAAATATAATATTATTAATTGTTATTATATTCCTAAAAATCTAATGTTCGGACAAATGACTTAGATAAGGTCATATACATTAATAATGAACCACTTGGGGTTCGTTTGTCTTGTTATAGTAAGTTTATTAACAATATATTGTAAGAAAACAAGATGACACTATTAAAGTTAAATTATTTAACTTAGAGTTAAATCTAAATGATAAGGTAAAACTAGTAACCTAAACTAGCCTAAATCCTATTGGTTGAGATTATTTCGACCCATATCTACTTTAACTTTGAAATAATCCAATTTGGAGCTATTATAAACCAAATATGACTTTATTATAAAATACAATTTTTTGTTTTTCCAAAGGTTCCCCTCTTCTCCCTTATAAAAAGGGCACCCCTCCCCTCTTCTCTCGACACCCTTTTGAGCCTTGAAGGTCCTCCAAAACCTTCCAATTACTCTTCTAAACCTCTCTAGTTATATCATATATATAATGGTGTTCTCAAAAGTCCAAATCTAGTGCCCTAAGAATAATTTTAAAGGAGGTGTGTCGAGGAAGAGGTAATCTCTTCTACCGACTCTTTCAAGTTTCTTGCTTCTTCTACTTCCTCTTCTGTAGTTGTTTAATTATAAAGTAATAACATCATTATTACTTATATACTGATATTTTATTATAAATCAGAAGAAACCCTATTTCACCTTCTATCCATCCTAAGGAAAATGAAATTACCGCGCGTGTGTACATACGGAATACCGTCTCCACACTGTGGTGTAATCAGTTTTCCCTCCACCACATTACTTGGATGGGTATGATGGGGTAAATAATAACTATATATAATTATTATAACATCATACCTATTATAAGATATTATTTCATCCACTCCAATTCCATTCAATAAATATGGTAATGATATCATCTCTCGTGCGTACGTACGGATTGTCGTCTCCCCGATGCCATGAGATTCAGTTTCCATGTTAACAATTCAAGAATGATTATAAAGTATATATAATAGGTAATCATGAAATATATGACATAATAATTCTATCGGATATATATATATATATATAAATATATGTATGTCATCTACTTAATTCCATTCAATTCAATAAGGAAACGAAAAACAACGTTCATGCGTACGTACGGCCTACCGTCTCCATGAATGGTGTATTTATTTCCATTTACAGATCTATTATATATATATATATATTATGAATATATATTATATATAAATCCTGTTTTATATTTTGGAATTAAGCAATCATGGTCTATGTAATCATATTAATAATTACGTGCCAAAAGACGAATGATAAATGAAACAATTTTACCCAAAACACTACTTTAACATGGGATTGACAAATGAACGGATAATATAAAGTCATTAGTTAATCATATATGATATCATAAATATGATTATGGTTTTATTACATGTTAATAATATGTATAAACCCACTATACAGGTGTCTGAGACACATACAGAAGAAAATGGACATAAGGTAAGGGATAATTTTTCAATCTCATTTTTATTCGAGATTGCTTATACGGATGTATTTACTGGGGTTATATTTTTAATCCATGTCCATAAAAATGTCTTCAATAAAGTGTTTAATATTCTTTCATGTATGTTTAAATTCATGTTTACCCCTCTTTTAGTTTTACTTTGTGTTATGGAAGGAATATTAATTTTGTTTACCATACGAGTTACTTTTTGACGTTTCCTACAAATGTACGAGGAGAAGGTTTTCTTAACTTATACAGAATGAAAGGAATTTTACAGTTTCATTATGACTCATTTCAATGAATTTTATCCTACAAAATTTCATGATTATTTTCAAAAAAATCATTTTCTTTAAAAATTTCATGGAATTTTTAGAAAATAAACTGATTTTGAAGAAGAAAGGATATTCTCCTCAAAACATCATTTCAAGTGTTTTATCAGAACTATTTTACAACTAAGATACCATTATTAAGTATGGTAATTTTTCAAGTATAATGTATCTATTATTTAAATGGTTTCACTTTTCTTATGATGAAATATACATTTTTTATATGGATTATGTGATGAGGGGATGATGTTTATGAAACCCATTTTATTCGTTGGGTTATGATGAATGTTTTAAGTTTATCTTGTAGAAAAAGTAATACTGATTTCATTATGAGATGGGTGGGACCTATATCTACCTCCAATTCATTGGGTAATGATTTATATCTCATGAGATAGACACAGCTGGAATGGTAAGTTAATCCAGTTCAGTGATACATGACTGCAACGAGGAGTGAACTTGATTCAGAAAAGGGCTTTATCCACTAAGATGGTCTTAGAAGCAATGCCATGGATAATATGGATATCATAACATCTTCTTAATGGTTTCCACAATTACATGTTTTATTCCCATGTTATTTTATCATTATTAATGTTTCTTTATGATCTATGCCTTACGTACTTCCATGTTTTATGTCATTGCTCAAGATTTTGATGTTTAAATATTATGTGCATGTTTTGAAGTTCAAATGTATATGATTTGTTTTATTTTCTACATGCTTACCCTTACTGAGAGTTTGAGCTCACCCTTTATATGTCTTCTTTTCCCCATGATATAAAGAAATGTTTAGGTAATAAAAAAAGGAAGATCTTTATGGGAGAAGTTGAAGATCTTTCATCAAGATTAGAAGATTATATTCTGAGTTTCTAGAGACAGTAAACTATTATGGTCCTTTGGTGTCTGTTTTTGTTATGTATTATGTATTTCAAAAAAGTAATGTAATGTCCACATACAACAAGCTTTGGGTCTCTATAGTTGGTATCAGAGGAAAGGTTTAGCTAACCTTTGGAAACTAGGATGCAAAAACTTTAGTGAGATCCCAATATATATTTCTAAGGTATGTCTAGGGATATCCCTAATGATAAGTGTAAGTATAGGTTATAATCCTAGAAATATAGTAACAATCAAAGAATTATCCCTAATATTTTATATATTAAAGGTACTCCCCCTTTATAATGTTGTTTTCCCTAGCATGATTTTTTCCTCTCACACTATTATTTCTTGGGTTTTAGAAGATGGATGGAACCCGAATGAACCGTGTTGATAAATATAATGGACAATGCAATTATTGTCCTCCCGAGCAACAAAATGTGATGGGAGATGGAGTGAAAAATCTTATTGCTATATTTACACAAGCTATGAATCATTCTGGATTTTAAAAATGATCAGAGAAGGGAACAATATTATATTTAGTCCTTCATGAGGAAACTTCCACGGTCTTTAAATGGGTCTTCTGATCCACATGTTACTGAACAATGGATCAGTACCATTGAAAATATACTTTCCACACTTCGCTGTTCAGAAGATGAAAAATTCATTTTAGTTGTTTATCGTTTAGAATGTGAAGCAGACCAGTGATGGACTCTAATTAAGAATACAAAGCCCCAAAATGAAATTGAATCCATGGAATGGGACGAGTTCAAGAACTTGTTTTTCAGTAAGTACTTCTCTCATATTCTTTGAACAAATATTGAAAAGGAGTTCCTTGAGCTTAATCAGAAGGATGATGAATCTGTTGGTATATACGAAGTGAATTTTAGAAGACTTGCAAGGTATGCATATGGCTTTATCATCCATCCTGAAAGTAAAGTTGATAGATTCTTCACTAGATTAAAACCAAGTCTTTGAAGGACATTAGATATAACAGACTTTAGTAGCTATGATGGAATTGTGCGTTGTGCTATCAAGGTAGAACGGGAAGTTGGTGTAACATATCAATCTCATGGTTTTGGTAAGAAACTAAAGATGGAGTTCAAGGAGAAATCTCAGAATAATGGTGAAAAGAATATTAATGTTTCTTTATGCTCAAAGTGTGTAAAGAAGCATGGTGGAGATTGTATTAAAGGGAATAGAAAATGTTATAAGTGTGAAAAAGAAGGTCATCGAGTAGCTGAGTGTCGATGTAATGGAAAAAGGGTTGCTAATGATGTAAATAAAGAAAATACTACAGAGAATGCACCACCAACACTTCAATGCTTCAAGTGAAATGAAATGGGGCATTTGTCTAATCAATGCCCTATTCCAAGGGTTAATGATGATCAACATGAGAAAACACTTAATGAAAAGGATAAAGGGAGGTCACATGTGATCACTATTTGTGATTTTTAGTATGACAATGTTGTTGTGTAATGATTAAGTGTTTATGCAATGGGATTTCAAAACAGTATCATGGAATCTCATTTATGGTATCCTGGAATTTTGGAATATCTATGTATTGGTTTTCAATAATTATATGGTACCGGTAACCATGAAAAGGGATTGAAATATTTTTGGAAGGAAGATGATATGCACATAATGAAGCGATAAAGAAAAAAATGAAATGAGCTCATGACTGATATAAGGACAATGTTATATCATGGTTTGAGTATATAAAAGTTTGGGATTTTGGTATGTCGAAAGTGTTAAATTTTTATTGAATTAATGTTTTCTCTAAGGTCCAATGGGTATTCATTTTTTTCAAGAGAATACAAGATTATGGTATTCACATTTTTGGAATGTTACCAACTAGATATATCGTATGGGGGATAAATGATGGTATTCAAATTCTCAACAGATGAAATTTCTAGTAATTGTTTTCTTTATACTATGAGCTTGGACAGAAGTATTTTGGATAAGCCTAAATATTGGACTAGATTATGTTAGACCTAAGTATTGTTTAAGGCTAGAACGTTTTTCTATATTATAAATGGAATGTTATAATAATGTAATTTTAGAAAAAGGACAACCTACAGGATGAGAGGCAACCTGTTGCGTCGAACAAGGCTGTGGGAATCGAACCCACAACCGAAGTGACACATGCCTTTATCGCCTACGACTGGCCTACAAGAAGTCTCTGGTTAGTAGAAACTAGTTTTATTATATTAAGCGGTATTATATATAAAGTATAAGTCCATTTTAGGAACCATATACGATTAATCTCACTATAGATGGACTTATGTATATTTAATAACTTTTGCTATCCTTTTGTTTGAGACAAATGGAATGACCTATAATTCTATCGAATGATCTGCTAACACTTCACGAAAGACAAATTCAACTTCATTTCTTTAGTAAATGAAGTGGAAATTGTTTAAGGCACAAACAATAGTAAGATTGTACCAAAATCATGTAAGTATATCTTTTAATTCAACAATTCTTCAAATTTAGTGAAATGATCTTGAAAACAAATTTTTTTTGTCCTAGTGTCCTTATATCCGATGAATCAGATCACACCTTAAATCATCACAAATTTATGGCTTTGTGATTGTTGGCTTTTTCATAGCCATGTCCTCAACCAGTCTTTATCAGAACTTGATGGTTAGATTTTTCTTCCATATCCATATTTCCACCTATGTTCTCCTATGTAGAAACCCAGTGATGAGTTAATCTGGGTAACCATTACATTTATTACTTTAATTTTTAAAATTATCTCTTAGTATTCCTTTTATGGTGTAGGTTTTTACGAATGAAATTTTCAAGTAGTAAATGATTTATAACCTCGGCGAATTTTGAGGGACAAATTCATTTAGAGGGGGGTAGAATGTAACACCCTGAGATTTTATGAGATATATTATTTTTAATTTCTTTGATGTCTTCTATTATACACTACACCAAGAGTAGCTTGTACTATACACAACACTGTATTAGATTGGAGTATACACAACACTATTATTGGATCCTGTTACACAAAATTTCAAATTCGTTTTGTGTAAATTATTCTACACAACATTATGTATAGATTTTGTTTAATATATAAAATAAATATGTTTGGATTGTGTTATACGCAACACCAAATAGAGCTTTCACTACATGTAGCCCTGACTTGGCATGCATTACACGCAATCAAGACCTTCCTCGATAGCGTGTGTAGTACGCAATACCTAGTTTCACTAAATGAGATTATTATAATATTATTACAAACTAGTCCTTATGAATAGTAATAGCTACTTTTTGAAATTTTATAAATTTAATCTTTCAAAATGGACTTCATTTTTGGATTCGGAATATCGAAATTATCCTATGGTGAATTTTTGGTATTTTTCTGAAAACTTACAATTTTTTATGAATAATGAAAACACTGGGCTAGTATTTAAAAACTGACTTTTTATTTAAATAATTATTTATTTTATTTAAATTTATTTTAGGTCATAATTGATACATAATATCTATATATGTTCAATGTAATTAATTTGATTCATTTTATAATAATTTTAGATATATAATTTTTTTTTGAACTTTTCACCGTCTTTTACCCACCTCCTAGGAGAATTTGAAAATTTACATAAAACATAATTTTTCCGCTTTAGTGAGTGGAATTTAGAAATCCCAAGAGACATGGTTAATATAAAGGAGTAAAATTTTGTTAAATAAGATGAAAATAATTTTTTTGTGAATAGTATCTTTTTACTTTTATTTACCACGGTTAAAAGTAAATAGGGTAATTAAGGGTAAAAATTATATTAATATTTCCATAAAACATGTACTAATTCTATTGGATAAGTGTAATTCGACCAAAAACAACCTTAGGAATAAATTATTACCCTTTAGGTCCACTTGGATTAGATTAGGACATTTATTATTATTTTATTAAAAAAAGCGTTAAAATATTTAAAATGAAAGGCTAAAAACTAAAAAAAATTTAATATGGGGTTATACATTAGATAAATTAGACTATAAATATTAATTATAAAGATAAAATATTTCATAACTAATTTTATTTTATTTGTAATTTTTAAACATTAAATAATTTAATTTATTTATGACACAATGATGATGCAGTAATTACCAAAATAATGAAATATAAAAATAATTGATATTATAAATACCCAAATAAATGTAATTTGAGACTTTTTATGAATTAAACTAATTTTATAGGTTAATATAAGATGTTTTTATTTATTTAATTAAATGTTTTCGAACTAATCATGCTGTTATGAGATTCACAAAAATCATTTACCTAATAGTGTCAAAATTGACATAAAATTGTTTTTAAAAAAAAATTATATTATTAATTGTTATTATATTCCTAAAAATCTAATTTTTGGAAACATGACTTAGATAAGGTCATATATATTAATAATGAACCACTTGGGGTTATTTTGGCTTGTTAGAGTATGTTTATTAACCATATAGGGTAAGAAAACAAAAAGACACTGTAAAAGTTAAATAATTTAACTTAGAGTTAATTCTAAATGATAAGGTTAAAATAGTGACAGAAACTTGTCTAAAACCTGTTGGTTGAAATTATTTAGACCAATACCCACTTTATCATCGAAATAAATCAATTTAAAGCTATTATAAAACGAATATAACATTATTATAAAATAATATTTTATGTTTTTCCAAAGGTGCCCCTCTCCTCCCTTATAAAAAGGGCACCCCTTCCCTCTTCTCTTCACACCCTTTTGAGCCTTGAATGTAACAGCCCAAGATTTTATAAAAAATATTATTTTTAATTTTATTAAAGTCTTGTGTTGTACAACACGCATCCTTGACTTTCCTTGCATTACACGCAATCACGACCTTCCTCGATAGCGTGTGTAATACGCAATACCGAGTTTCACTAAACAACGATATGCTATTAAAATATTATTAAAACTAGCCGTTATGAATAGTAATAACCACTTTTTAAAACTCTGTAAATCTTATTTTTCAAAATGAACTTCATTCTTGGATTCGGAGTATCGAATTTAGCCTAAGGTGAAATTTTGGCACTTTTCGGATAACTTTCATATTCTGATGAATAGTGAAAAATTACTAAATTATAATTAAAAACAACTTTTTTAATCGAAATAATTAATAGTGATAAATTATTAATTTGAGTGGTTTTAAAGTATATTTAGAATATATTTTTACAATTTAATACAATGTTGGTCATTGGATGTAATTTCACATTTAAACCAGACATAATCAAGTGTCAATCTTTTGATATATATTGTTTCCTAAAAACACGCTATTTATTTTAACAGCGGGATTTAATTATAAAATTAATTAATGCAACTTCTATGTTATGAATTTGGTAAAATATATTTCATTTTTGAATTCGGAATATGAAATATAGCTTAGGATGAAATTTTGGCATTGTTCTGAAAACATCAATTTTTGATGAATAGTGAAACTACTAAGTGGTAGTTAAAAAACTGAATTTTTCATAAAACTTAATTTTGCCGCTTCTGTGAATGGAATTTCGAAAATCCGAGAGACACGGTTAATATCAAGGACTAAAATGTGGTTCAATGAGATGAAAATAATTTTTTGGTGAATAGTAACTTTTTACTTTTTTACCGCGGTTAATAGTAAATAGGGTAACTAAGGGTAAATATGATATTACTGTTACCCTAACACATGTCCTAATTCAATTGGACAAGTGTAATTCGACCAAAAACAAACTTAGGAATAAAATATGACCATTTAGGCCCACATGGATTAGATTAGGACATTTATTATTAATTTATTTAAAGAAAGGTTAAAATAGTTAAAATCAAAGTTTAATAAGTAAACCATTTTTAATATGGGGTTATAAATAAGATAAATTCGATTGTAAATATTAATTAGAAATCTAAAAAGATTCCCTACATGATGGTATTTTATTTGTAATTTTTAGACATAAAATAATTTAATTTATTTATGACACAATGATGATGCAGTAATTATCTTATTAATGAAATATTGACATAATTGATGTTATAAACACCAAAATAAATGTAATTTGAGATTTTTTATGAATTACACTAATTTTCTAGGTTACTATGATATATTAATGTTTATTTAATCAACTTGGTTCGAACATTTAATTCTGTTATGACTTTCACAAAAATCATATATCAAATAGTGTCAAAATTGACACAAAGTAGTTTTTAAATCAAATATTATATTATTAATTGTTATTGTATTCCTAAAAATCTAAGGTTAGGCCAAATGACTTAGATAAGGATATATATATTAATAATAAACAATTTGGGGTTCGTTTGGCATGTTATAGTAAGTTTATTAACCATATAGTGAAAGAAAACAAAAAGACATGGTAAAAGTTAAATTATTTAACTTAGAGTTAAATTTAACTGATAAGGTTAAAATAATATCCTAAACTTGTCTAAATTCTATTGGTTGATAGGATTTAGACCCCTACCCACCTTATCTTCGAAATAAGACCCTTTGGAACCATTATAAACTGATTTTGACTTTAATATAAAATAATATTTTGAGATATTCCTAAGGTGCCCCTCTCCTCCCTTATAAAAGGACACCTCCTCCCCCTCCTCCTCACACCAATTTGAGCACTCAAGCTCGGCCAGCCCCTGCCAATTTCTCCTCTCCACTTCCCTAGCAACATCCTAGAGGTTCTGGTCTTCCTCCAAGACCAATTTTAGTGCCCTAAGAGGAGGTCTCAAAGAGGCACTTCAAAGAAGAGGTAACTACCGTTACCAATTCTTTCATCTTTATTTCTTCTTCCACTTCTTCTTCTTAGGTTGTTTCATTATGAAGTAATAACATCAGTATCACTCATATACTGATATGTTATTATAAGTATGAAACAACCATATTTCACCATCTATCCATCCTACGGAAAAAGAAATCACTGCGCGTGCGTACGTACGGAATACCGTCTCCACGCCGTGGTGTAATCTATTTTCCACCACCACCTTACATGGATGGGTATAATGGTGTAAAGAATAACTATACATAGTTATTAAAACATCATATTGATTCTGATATATTGTATAATCCACTCCAATTCAATTCAATATTTATAGAAATGATATCATCGCTCGTGCGTACGTACGGAATACCGTCTCCACGGCGCGATGAGATTCATTCTCCATGTTAACCATTTAAGAATGATTATAATGTATATATAAGAAATAATAATGAAATATATGACATTATAAAGCTACTGGATTTATGTATATATATACATATGTATGTCATCTACTTACTTCCATTTCAATACAATAAGGAAAGAAAAACAGCGTTCATGCGTACGTACGGACTACCGTCTCCATGAACGGTGTTTTTCATTTTATTCATCTATCTATTATATATATATATATATACTGAATATATATGATACTTTATATTCTGGAAGTAAGTAAATCATGATATAAGTAATAATGATGTCAAGAACAACAAGTCAAAACACCTACGATAAATGAAACGATTTTACCCAAAACGCTTCTTTAACATGGAATTTACAAAAGAACGGGTAATATAATGTCATAAGTGAACCATATATGATATCATAACAATGAATATGATTCTGTAATAAGTCAATGACATTATTTAAATCATTATAAAGGAGGTTCAGACACTTACAAAGCAAGTCGGACCTAAGGTAAGGGAAATATCACAATCTCATTTTTATCTGAGATTGTTTATTCGTAAGTATTTACTGGGGTGTATTTTATCATACACATCCATGTTTACTCAATATGTAATATTATTTCCATCCACCTAAAATTGTTTAAATCCATTTTTACCCTTCGGTGAGTTTTTAGTAATACGTATGAAAGGAATCTTTTGTCGTTTTTCGTACGAGGTACTTTTTGACTTTTCCGACAAAAGTACGAAGAATGTTTTTTTTAACTTATACGGCATGAATGGATTTTTAAAACATTATTTCCAAGAAGCTTCCTTTACAAGTTTCAAGTTTATTTTTAATCAACTTCTTTTATTTTAAAGTCGTATGACATGTTATGAAAGGAAAAATGTTTTTTGAAGAAGAAAGGATATTTTCCTCAAGAATGGAGTTCAAGTGTTTTATCAAAATTATTTTCCATCTAAGATAATAAAGGGTTCTGTTTTTATCCCTATTATTAAATTGATTTGATCATGTTGTGATGGAATTATTTTTTATGAATTCCTTTATCTTATATGAATTGATTTATGATGTCATGATGTTTCAAGAATCCCATTTTTGTTACATGTGTTATGCGATGATGTATGTTTTATGATTATGTGGCACACATAAGAAAGGATTCATTATAAGATGGGTGGGACCTATATCTCCCTCCAATGCATTGGGTAAAGACTTTATATCTCATGAGATAGACATGGCTGGAACGGAAGGTTATTTCGGTTCAGTGATACAGGACTGAAACGAGGAGTGAACTCGGTTCAGAAAGAGACTTTGTCCACTAAGATAGTCTTGGCAATGAGTCATGACTAACAAGAAATGATTTTCCATGATTATGTGTGCATGCCACAAAGTTTCAAGTTTTATGTTATGATTATGGGGATCTCATTTTCACTTCTATGAATTATTCCATGATAAGATATTATGATCTCTTTTGCAGGTTTTGATTTTCAAAAAGATATGATATGATTTTTATTTCCTTTATTTGCCCTTGCTGAGCATTTGAGCTCACCCTTTTATGTTTTCTTTTCCCTAGGATATAAAGAAAGGTTTTAGGTAAAAAAAAGAAGGGAAGATCTTTATGGGAGATATTGAAGATATTTCACCACGATTAGAAGATTACGTTCCGAGTTTCCAAAGACACTAAACTATTACGATCCTTGTGTGTGTGTGTTTTTGTTATGTACTAAGTATTCCACAAAAGTAATGTAATGTCCATGTACGTCAGGCTTCGGGTCTCTATAGTTGGTATCAGAGGAAAGGTTTAGTCAACCTTCGAAACTAGGATGCGAGAACTTTAGTGAGATCCCTAGAGATATTTATAAGGTATGTCTAGGGATGTCCCTAGGGATAAGTATACATATAGGTTATAGTAATAGAATTACGCTAACGATCATAGAATTAAACCTAAGATGTTGGATATTGAAGGTACTCCCCCTTTATTATGTTGTTTTCCCTAGCATGATTTTTGCCTCTCACACTATTCTTTTTGGGTTTTAGACGATGGCTGGAACCCGAAGGAACCGTGTTGATCAATGCAATGGACAATGCAATGATTGCCCTCCTGAACAAACAAATGTTATGGGAGATGGAGTGCAAAATCTTATTGCTATACTTACACAAGCTATGAATCATTCTGGACTTCCAAATGAGCAGAGAAGGGAACAATATTCTATTGAGTCCTTCATTAGGCAACGTCCACCTTCTTTCAGTGGGTCTACTGATCCATTAGTTGCTGAACAATGGATTAGTACTACTGAAAAGATATTTTCAGTTCTTCAATGTTCTGAACATGATAAAGTCATCTTAGCAGTATATCGTTTGGAAGGTGAAGCTGATCAATGGTGGAATCTTATCAAGAATACGAGGCCAAGAGATGAAATTGAGTCCATGGAATGGGACGAGTTCAAGAACTTGTTTTCAGTAAGTACTTCCCTCGTATTCTTCGAACAAAGATGGAGAAAGAGTTTCTTGAACTGAAGCAAAGGGACGATGAATCTGTTGGTACCTATGAAGCAAATTTTACAAGACTTGCAAGGTATGCTTCTGGAATTATCATCCAACCTGAAAGTAAAGTTGATCGATTTTTCAGTGGCTTAAAACCAAGTCTTCGAAGGGCATTAGCTATAAGAGAATTCAGTAGCTATGAAGAAATTGTGCGTTGTGCTATCAAGGTAGAAATGGAAGTTGGTGTTACATATCCATCTCATGGTTTTGACAAGAAACGAAAGATGGAGTTCAAGGAGAAATCTCAGAATAATGATGAAAAGAAGATGAATGTTTCCTTATGCACAAAGTGTGGGAAGAAGCATGGTGGAGATTGTCTTAAAGGGACAAGAAAATGTTTTAAGTGTGGAAAAGAAGGTCATCGAGCAGCTGAGTGTCGAAGTAATGGAAAAAGGGTTTCTAATGATGTGAATAAAGAAAACACTGCAGAGAACGCACCGCCAACACTTCAATGCTTCAAGTGCAAGGAAATGGGGCATTATGCTAATAATTGCCCTAATCCAAGGGTTAGTGATGATCAACATGAGCAACCACTGAAGGCAAAGAACAATGGGAAATCACATGCGATCACTATTGGCAATGTTGAATATGACAACGATGTGGTGGAATGATTAAGTGTTTATGTAATGGGATTCCAAAATAATGTTGTATCATTGAGTATTGCAATATTTATTGATGTGGTATTCAAAGTGATTGAGATATTTTGTTTGGAAATAAGATGATATGCACATAATGAAGACGAGAAAATGAAATGTTTAATAGTATTCATGAGCTCATGATTGAAATAAGGACTAAGTGATATCATGGTTTGAGTATATAGAATTTTGAGGATTTTGGTATGTGGAAAGTGTTAACTTTTAACTGCACTCATGTTTTCACTAAGGTATTCAAGAGAATACACGATTAAGGACTTTGAATGTTTGTAATGTGACCAACAAGACATATCTTATGATATGTGGGGATCAACGATAGTATTAAATCTCTGGTAATTGTTTTCACTATATTATGAGAGTGGACTGCAGTATTATGTATAAGCCTAAAGATTAGACTGGATTATGTTGGACATAAGTTAGTTTAAGGATAGAAATTTTTTCGATATTATTGATGGGATGTTATAGTAATATAGTTTTAGAAAAAGGACAACCTGCAGGACGGGCGACAGCCCATCGCTTCGGACAAGGCTGTGGGAATCGAACCCACAACCGAAGTGCGACTGGCCTTTATCGCCTACCAGTGACCTATAAGAGGTCCCTGTTTAGTAGAAACTAGTTTTATTATATTAAGCAGTATGATATATGAAGTATAAGTCCATTTTAGGAACCATATATGATTAATCTCACTATAGATGGATTTATGTATTTTTTGATAACTTTTCTAACCTTTTGTTTGAGACAGATGGAATGACCCATCATTCTATCACATGATCTGCTAACACATCGCGAATGATAAATTCAACTTCATTTCTTTAAGAGATGATGTGGAAATTGTTAAAGGCACGGACAACAGTGATATTGTACCAAAATAAAGTAAGTATTTATTCTAATTCAAATTTTCAACTTTGAGGAAATGATCTTGAAAACAAAAAATGTTGTCCTAGTGATCTTATACCTGATGAATCAGATGGTACCTTATATCATCACAAATCTATGGATTTGTGATTACTGGCTTTTCCATAGCCATGTTCTCTACCACTCTCCATCAGAACATGATGGTTAGATTTTTCTTCCATATCCATATTTTCACCTATGTGGAAACCCAATGATTAGCTTATTTGGGTAACCGTTACGTTTCATACTTTTGTTTTTAAAGATTGGTTTTGATATTCCTTTTTACGATGTGGGTTTCTATTAAAGAAACTTTCAAATAGTAAACCATTTATAACCCCGACGAATTTCGAGGGCGAAATTCATTTTATGGGGGGTAGAATGTAACAGCCCAAGATTTTATAAAAAATATTCTTTTTAATTTTATTAAAGTCTTGTGTTGTACAACACGCATCCTTGACTTGCCTTGCATTACACGCAATCACGACCTTCCTCGATAGCGTGTGTAATACGCAATACCGAGTTTTACTAAACAACGATATGCTATTAAAATATTATTAAAACTAGCCGTTATGAATAGTAATAACCACTTTTTAAAACTCTGTAAATCTTATTTTTCAAAATGAACTTCATTCTTGGATTCGGAGTATCGAATTTAGCCTAAGGTGAAATTTTGGTACTTTTCGGATAACTTTCATATTCTGATGAATAGTGAAAAATTACTAAATTATAATAAAAAAAAACTTTTTTAATCGAAATAATTAATAGTGATAAATTATTAATTTGAGTGGTTTTAAAGTATATTTAGAATATATTTTTACAATTTAATACAATGTTGGTCATTGGATGTAATTTCACATTTAAACCAGACATAATCAAGTGTCAATCTTTTGATATATATTGTTTCCTAAAAACACGCTATTTATTTTAACAGCGGGATTTAATTATAAAATTAATTAATGCAACTTCTATGTTATGAATTTGGTAAAATAGATTTCATTTTTGAATTCGGAATATGAAATATAGCTTAGGATGAAATTTTGGCATTGTTCTGAAAAACATCGATTTTTGATGAATAGTGAAACTACTAAGTGGTAGTTAAAAAAACTGAATTTTTCATAAAACTTAATTTTGCCGCTTCTGTGAATGGAATTTCAAAAATCCGAGAGACATGGTTAATATCAAGGACTAAAATGTGGTTCAATGAGATGAAAATAATTTTTTGGTGAATAGTAACTTTTTACTTTTTTACCGCGGTTAATAGTAAATAGGGTAACTAAGGGTAAATATGATATTACTGTTACCCTAACACATGTCCTAATTCAATTGGACAAGTTTAATTCGACCAAAAACAAACTTCGGAATAAAATATGACCATTTAGACCCACTTGGATTAGATTAGGACATTTATTATTAATTTATTTAAAGAAAGGTTAAAATAGTTAAAATCAATGTTTAATAAGTAAATCATTTTTAATATGGGGTTATACATAAGATAAATTCGATTGTAAATATTCATTAGAAAGCTAAAAAGATTCCCTACATGATGGTATTTTATTTGTAATTTTTAGACATAAAATAATTTAATTTATTTATGACACAATGATGATGCAGTAATTATCTTATTAATGAAATATTGACATAATTGATGTTATAAACACCAAAATAAATGTAATTTGAGATTTTTTATGAATTCCACTAATTTTCTAGGTTACTATGATATATTAATGTTGATTTAATCAACTTGGTTCTAACATTTAATTCTGTTATGACTTTCACAAAAATCATATATCAAATAGTGTCAAAATTGACACAAAATAGTTTTTAAATCAAATATTATATTATTAATTGTTATTGTATTCCTAAAAATATAAGGTTCGGCCAAATGACTTAGATAAGGATATATATATTAATAATAAAAACTTTGGGGTTCATTTGGCATGTTATAGTAAGTTTATTAACCATATAGTGAAAGAAAACAAAAAGACATGGTAAAAGTTAAATTATTTAACTTAGAGTTAAATTTAATTGATAAGGTTAAAATAATATCCTAAACTTGTCTAAATTATATTGGTTGATAGGATTTCGACCCCTACCCACCTTATCTTAGAAATAAGACCCTTTGGAACCATTGTAAACCGATTTTGACTTTAATATAAAATAATATTTTGAGATATTCCTAAGGTGCCCCTCTCCTCCCTTATAAAAGGACACCTCCTCCCCCTCCTCCTCACACCAATTTGAGCACTCAAGATCGGCCAACCCCTGCCAATTTCTCCTCTCCACTTCCCTAGCAACATCCTAGAGGTTCGGGTCTTCCTCCAAGACCAATTTTAGTGCCCTAAGAGGAGGTCTCAAAGAGGCACTTCAAAGAAGAGGTAATTACCGTTACCAATTCTTTCATCTTTATTTCTTCTTCCACTTATTCTTCTTAGGTTGTTTCATTATGAAGTAATAACATCAGTATCACTAATATACTGATATGTTATTATAAGTATGAAACAACCCTATTTCACCATCTATCCATCCTACGGAAAAAGAAATCACCGCGCGTGCGTACGTACGGAATACCGTCTCCACGCCGTGGTGTAATCTATTTTCCACCACCACCTTACATGGATGGGTATAATGGTGTAAAGAATAACTATACATAGTTATTAAAACATCATATTGATTCTGATATATTGTATAATCCACTCCAATTCAATTCAATATTTATAGAAATGATATCATCGCTCGTGCGTACGTACGGAATACCGTCTCCACGACGCGATGAGATTCATTCTCCATGTTAACCATTTAAGAATGATTATAATGTATATATAAGAAATAATAATGAAATATATGACATTATAAAGCTACTGGATTTATGTATATATATACATATGTATGTCATCTACTTACTTCCATTTCAAGACAATATGGAAAGAAAAACAGCGTTCATGCGTACGTACGGACTACCGTCTCCATGAACGGTGTTTTTCATTTTATTTATCTATCTATTATATATATATATACTGAATATATATGATATTTTATATTCTGGAAGTAAGTAAATCATGATATAAGTAATAATGATGTCAAGAACAACAAGTCAAAACACCTACGATAAATGAAACGATTTTACCCAAAACGCTTCTTTAACATGGAATTTACAAAAGAACGGGTAATATAATGTCATAAGTGAACCATATATGATATCATAACAATGAATATGATTCTGTAATAAGTCAATGACATTATTTAAATCATTATCCAGGAGGTTTGGACACTTACAAAGCAAGTCGGACCTAAGGTAAGGGAAATATCACAATCTCATTTTTATCTGAGATTGTTTATTCGTAAGTATTTACTGGGGTGTATTTTATCATACACATCCATGTTTACTCAATATGTAATATTATTTCCATCCACCTAAAATTGTTTAAATCCATTTTTACCCTTAGGTGAGTTTTTAGTAATACGTATGAAAGGAATCTTTTGTCGTTTTTCGTACGAGGTACTTTTTGACTTTTCCGACAAAAGTACGAAGAATGTTTTTTTTAACTTATACGGCATGAATGGATTTTTAAAACATTATTTCCAAGAAGCTTCCTTTACAAGTTTCAAGTTTATTTTTAATCAACTTCTTTTATTTTAAAGTCGTATGACATGTTATGAAAGGAAAAATGTTTTTTGAAGAAGAAAGGATATTTTCCTCAAGAATGGAGTTCAAGTGTTTTATCAAAATTATTTTCCATCTAAGATAATAAAGGGTTCTGTTTTTATCCCTATTATTAAATTGATTTGATCATGTTGTGATGGAATTATTTTTTATGAATTCCTTTATCTTATATGAATTGATTTATGATGTCATGATGTTTCAAGAATCCCATTTTTGTTACATGTGTTATGCGATGATGTATGTTTTATGATTATGTGGCACACATAAGAAAGGATTCATTATAAGATGGGTGGGACCTATATCTCCCTCCAATTCATTGGGTAAAGACTTTATATCTCATGAGATAGACATGGCTGGAACGGGAGGTTATTTCGGTTCAGTGATACAGGACTGAAACGAGGAGTGAACTCGGTTCAGAAAGGGACTTTGTCCACTAAGATAGTCTTGGCAATGAGTCATGACTAACAAGAAATGATTTTCCATGATTATGTGTGCATGCCACAAAGTTTCAAGTTTTATGTTATGATTATGGGGATCTCATTTTCACTTCTATGAATTATTCCATGATAAGATATTATGATCTCTTTTGCAGGTTTTGATTTTCAAAAAGATATGATATGATTTTTATTTCCTTTATTTGCCCTTGCTGAGCATTTGAGCTCACCCTTTTATGTTTTCTTTTCCCCAAGATATAAATAAAGATTTTAGGTAAAAAAAAAAGAAGGGAAGATCTTTATGGGAGATATTGAAGATCTTTCAGCACGATTAGAAGATTACGTTCCGAGTTTCCAAAGACACTAAACTATTACGATCCTTGTGTGTGTGTGTTTTTGTTATGTACTAAGTATTCCGCAAAATTAATGTAATGTCCATGTACGTCAGGCTTCGGGTCTCTACATTGAAGCTCAGAAAAACCCTGAAAATTCCTCTTATCAATCACTATAGTTATATCATAGAGATTCTGGTCTTCTCAAAATACCATCTCCAGTGACCTAAGAAAAATTTTAAAGGAGGTGCGTCGAGGAAGAGGTAATATCCTCTACCGACTCTTTCAAGATTATTTTTCTTCTTCTACTTCCTACTATTTAGTTGTTTAATTATAAAGTAATAACATCAGTATTACTTATATACTTATATGTTGTTATAAATATCAAACAACCCTATTTCACCTTCTATCCATCCTATGGAAAACGAAATCACAGCGCGTGCGTACGTACGGAATACAGTCTCCACGTCGTGGTGTAATCAATTTTTCCACCCCCACCTTACGTGGATGGGTGCGATGGTGTAAAGAATAACTATATATGATTATTATAACATCATACTGATTCTAAGATATTATTTCATCCACTCCAATTCCATTCAATAAATATGGGAATGATATCATCGCTCGTGCGTACGTACAGATTACCGTCTCCACGACGCGATGAGATTCATTTTCTGTGTTAACAATTAAAGAATGATTATAAAGTATATATAATAGGTAATCATGAAATATATTATATAATAATTCTACTGGATTTATGTATATATATATATGTTTTCCATCTACTTAATTCCATTCAATTCTATAAGGAAACGAAAAACATTGTTCATGCGCACGTATGACCTACCGACTCCATGAACGATGTATTTATTTCCATTTATAGATCTATTATATATATGAATATTCTGAATATATATTATATATAAATCAGGTTTTATATTCTATAATTAATTAATCATGATCTAAGTAATCATATTAATAATTACAAGTCAAAACATGGACGATAAATGAAACGATTTTACCCAAAACGCTGCTTTAACATGGGCTTGACAAATGAAAAGATAATATAATGTCATAAGTGAATCATATATGATATCCTAAATATTATTATGGTTCTATTACAAGTTAATAATATGTTTAAACCCACTATACAAGAGTCTTGGACACATAGGGAAGAAATTGGACATAAGGTAAAGGATAATTTTTCAATCTCATTTTTATTCGAGATTTCTTATACGTAAGTATTTACTGGGGTGATATTTTGCATCCATGTCCATAAATATGTCTTTAATAAAGTGTTTAATATTATTACACGTATTTTTAAAGTCATTTTTACCCCTATTTGACTTTTAATTTGTGTTATGGAAGGGATATTTCTTTTGTTTACCATACGGGGTACTTTTTAACTTTTCCGACAAAAGTATGGGGAGAATGTTTTTTTAACTTATACGGAATGAATGGAATTTTATGGTTTCATTATGAGTTATTTAAATGAAGATTATTCTAAAATATTTCATTATTATTTTCAACAAAATCATTTTCTTTTAAAATTTCATGGCATCTTGAGAAAAGAAAATGATTTTGAAGAAGAAAGGATATTCTCTTCAAAAATTCATTTCATGTGTTTTATATAAAATATTGTCCATTTAAGATGAAATTATTAAGTATGTTAATGTTTCAAGTATAATTTATCTATTATTTACATGGTTTAACTTTTCTTTTGATGAAATATCCATTTGTTTTATATGGATTATGTGATGATGGGATGATATTTATGAAATCAATTTTATTCTTTGGGTTATGATGAATGTTTTAAGTTTATTTTGTGGCCCAAGTAAGAATTATTTCACTATGAGATGGGTGGGACCTATATATACCTCCAATTAATTGGTTAAAGATTTATATCTCATGAGATAGACATGTCTGTAATGGTATGTTAATCCTGTTTAGTGATACCGGACTGGAACGAGGAGTGAACTCGATTTAGAAAGGGACTTTGTCCACCAATATGGTCTTGGAAGCAATGCCTTGGCGACTATTGAAATCATAACATGTTCTTAATGGATTCCTCAATTACATGTTTTATTCCCATGCTATTTTATCACGATTAATGTTTCTTTAGGATCTATGCCTTACGTACTTCAATATTTTATGTCATTGCTAAAGATTTTGATGTTTAAATATTATGTTCATGTTTTGAAGTTCAAATGTATATGGTTTGTTTTATTTTATCCATGAATACCCATACTGAGGATTTTTTCTCACCCTTTATATGTTTTCTTTTCCCCAGGATATAGAAAAAAAATTTAGGTAAAAAAGGAAGATCTTTATGGGAGATATTGAAGATCTTTCACCAAGATTAGAAGATTATATTCTTAGTTTCCAAAGACACTAAACTATTATGGTCCTTTAGTTTCTGTTTTTGTTTTGTATAATGTAGTCTACAAAAGTAATGTAATGTCCATGTACAATAGGCTTTGGGTCTCTATAATTTATTGGTTAAATGGAGGATTGAAATACTAGATTTTATGATGAACAATATGGAAATCACATCGAGGAGATTGTAAACTATGTAGGGAATGAATACTATAACATACATGATACTACTCTACTGGATTTGGTGGGAGCATCTGAAGAAGCATCATCAAGAATTTCATTGAAAGTAACAATCTTTTTCTTTATAAACTTGATCATTTTAAAGTGGTATTCCAACTAGAGTCAAATAATTATATTTCTCATTCATGGTTTCAAGACTATAGGAACTCTAATACTACTATCATCTCAAGTGTGGGTACATGTATTAAATATAGGACATCAATAATGACCTCTGTTATGCATCATTTCCAATGTGCTCTAGAGTTGAATTAAAAGATTACAAAATAAAAAATACATAGTTACCCATATAACTTCCATGATTCAAAGATTTACCAATATAAGGTCTATAAGAAAGACTCATATATCAACTATGGAGGAGGTGTGCCACATCCAATTTTCTGTATTTATCCTTTGTTCAGAAGTACCTTTTCCCTATTGGGTTTTCTCCAAGGTTCTGGCTATTCCAGATTTAAATTTTATGTTTTGGAGGTTTTTGTAACTTTTATTCAGGCCAATAATTTGTTTGAGTGAAATTTATGAGTAGGAGTTGGCTTGGAAAATGAGTTTTAACACCCATAGTGGCACCTTTTTATGGGTAATTCTTGTTGGAAAGTTTATCCGCTGTGTTAGATGAGTTTTGAGGTGAAAAGGGTGATTTTTGGGGACTTTTTGCATGGTGAATGGTTAAGTCTCCAAATTAGTTTAATCACACATGTTAGTATGTAGGTAATAACTTGGTTTGTTCATAGTTTAAATAACCAATTATCCTAGGTGTCTAACCCTTGTAGCAAAAAAAAGTTAATAATTACACAGTTTGCGTATTGTTTGCAAAACTGTGTGAGATAACCATGAACCCCACATTAGAAAGGGTATTTTGGGATTTTATTCTTCTTTTTAATTGGGTTTTCTTACCTTGTAAACCCCAACCGAACTCCCTCTACATGGATGCCTCCCATGGATCATTTTGGATCCTCTAAGCTCCTCCAAGGGTATTTTAAAGTGGTTTCTTTGTGAATCTTCACTCAGTTTGAACGGTTTGGGGGCCCTTATTTTTATCGTTTGTTATTCTTCCGCTTTCCCTTTCTCTTATAAACATAGTGGCCTTGTTTATATAATTTTCATACATTGGGTGGTGCCAAAATGGATGTCTTGTTGGTTTAGGGTTCATCTGGATATATCTTGGACCATGGAACCCTAGTGGTGCATTTTGGGCTGTGCAACCTCGATGCTCAATGTATTTGAGGTAGGTTTCCACTGCACATTCCTTTTTTATTTAAGATTCATTGATTTCATGCATTTAATACCTTCCATAAATATTAAATATTGATATATAATCCTTATATTAAAATTTGGGTGTGAAAAATAGCAATTTGTTCCTTATGCTGTGATAAATAGCATTGTTTTGGTTATATTTTGGACACCAAGTGTTTGAAAAAAATTCCAATTGGAATTTATGAGATATTATTGATATATAAATTATGTTTTGGATTTCTAAATAAAATTATAATTTGTGAAATGATGTTTTAGGTTCCTTTTACTGGTTCCCCAAGTGGTTTTGGTTTTAAAAATGAATGTTTATTGGATTTCAAATGTGGCATGGCATGTGTTTTCGATTAGTGGCCCATTTGGCATTTTGACAAAAATGGGTTTGGCTTAAAAATGGAATGTGGGTACATTTAAGGTATTGTTTTCTAAATTTTTGTAAAATATAAAAGGATTTTTATCCCATTTTTGGGGAAATGTACTTGGTTATTTTAAAGTAATGGTTTTGTGAAGAATGATTAAAGGCCCGTTTACTATGTTTGTGAAAATAATCAATGTGTTTTTCATGAAAACATCCATTGTATGAATCCTATTCCATTTTTATGTTTAATATATGGGATATTCTCACTTTTTAATCCCCTTGATCCGCTATTATAATTGGATATCATAGATACATACTCCATTGTGATCAATTTCTTCCATGGCATGATATAAATCCTTTGGGTGGATTGAGGTAATGCCTATTGTTTATTTTTTTATTATATATATACATGTGATTGGTTTCTTAGATGGAATCAGTTGGCTCACCCCATTTATATGCAAGATATGGGAACCTAGAATTGTGAGAGAATTTTATGGGAATGATTTCTATACCAGCTAGGGTACGCACTAGCTATTAGTCCATAACATGGGGATATATTGAGATTTTTTAATATGAGATTTTCCCCATGACCTATATTTAGTAAGGGTGTCTAGGAGTCTTTTGGGTGCTTTTATTTCACCATTTGAGGCATACGTTTTGGGACGGATCTGAGGTATTAGTATGTTCTGGATTATTCACAATCTCCTTGGTTAACCCATGTCTATTAGAACATATTTTATGATAGTGAAACATTATGATACATTTTTTACTAGTTTCCCTGGTATGTTAGTTTACATTTTACTTGTCATATGATTTTTGTGGTTACTTATTGAGTAGTGTGGAATTATTCCTAATATTAAAAAAATATTTTCAAGTGCTTGTGGAAAAAGTTTCAGAAAGTTTTTTTCATACTCTTCTCCCATTTATAAATTAAATGTCACCATACTCTCTTAAATACAGATGGTTCCTCTTTGTAACTAAGGTTTGGTTTTAATTGTTAAAAAGGGAAATGGATCGTGATTTATTTTAGAATGGAAAATTCGTTAAAAATAACAATTTTTATACTTTATTTCAAACCTGATGTTGATGTATATTTAATTTTAAAGTAAGTGCATTGGGAATATATTTTTTCAGGCTTACCTACTTAATATTAATACTCACACATATAGTTTATTTTTTTATCTTGTGGTGTAGGTTCCATATTGAATTAGATCTTCATGTGAAATTTTTTTTGATGTCAGAGATTGACAGTCGGGGACATAAGGAGGTGTTTTGTTGTCTGGATTCTGTTAGGTGTAACCATACTATTTTTTTATTTTATATCTTTGTGTAAAATATGTTCAGTTGGATATTCATATATACATTGATTAATTTCATTTATCTTTATGTTTTATAGTTTAATTAATTTATTTATTGGAGGAATCATTCCCTTTGTGTACTCTTTTGATGCCCGACACTAGTTTTCATCCCATGGGGATCCTGAATCCCTTTCGGGCCATGCCACAGACTGGATATGGTGGTTGGTTTGGGGTCAACCTGAGATGGTTCATAAAAAATGATATATGTGAAGGTCAGATCTTTAGAAAAACATTCTTTTCACAGCACCCTTTTCTACTTAGAGATATCAAGGAAGATGGATTTGGATTTTCAGTACTCGAGAGGATGAAATGGGAGGGACATCACGAACCCTTGCTCATTCTGAACCTCAAGATTTCTTGAGATGTCTGGTTTTGTTGGTTTCTGGGGTCATTAGGGAATTTATGGTGTTTCAGGTGCAAAAGGGTGTTGTGGTAGTGACAATCGTGAGAACTCAGGGTTTGGAAATCCATGTTGAGAAAGGGTAATGGTAGTATAGGGATCTCTGTGATGGTGGTGTGTTTGGCATCTGGGTGCCAACCATATGGCCAAGTCACCAATAGAAACTAGTTTCCCCCTTTTCAGTTTCTTTATGTCTTATTTTTTTTTTGAAAACCCTTATGTAGAAATTGTGAAAATGGGGTTTTAGTTGTAATGGTTGGAATTTCGAAAGTAGGAAAAATCATTTTCAGAATTAAACATTTGGAAAAATTTTGAAACATGATTTTTTATAAAATGACATATTGGGGTAAAATGGAAAGGATTTAATGATATTTCACTTTTATTATGAAAAATTTGGGTTTATGAAAAATGGTTAGTTTAAAGTAGATATATGTTTTAAATGAAAAGGAGTGGGTTTTTAATCAAATTGTTCGGATGGAATGAGATTTTTTTGGAGCTACTGAAAAATTTATTAAATGAAACTTATGGAATTTTTGTATATAAATTTACAGGATTTTATTTTCGTGCACAGTGAAATGGATTAAAACATGTAATCTGAAAAGTTGTTTTGACTAGGTGGTTAGTGAGCCATTGAATGGTTTCATGAAATTTGAATGGGGTTGAATAATTTATTTTGGAAAATGAGATTTCTTTTTTTTGACCTTAGGTGGATTCCATGAGTACTCACATGAATGGATATATTTTTAATTTCATTATAAAGTTATCAGATTTTCATGGGTTGTTGTATTACTTGGGTGGAATTTAATGTGCATGTGTCAGGCTCCATGGAACACCATCGGTGAGTCTAAAAATCTATCACGTTTTTTTTAATGTGTTTTAAGCTAAAAATTTATGTGTATTTGTAAGCTATTGGTTATGTGGATTGTTTTTAAATGTTTTGGAAGTCTTTTTTATTGATAGACATTATCATGAATTGGAATTGATTCTCATGTTATGTATTTAGTTGAATTCTTGACGGTGAATTAGATTTGAAGTATAGTTTAGCAGTTTTCTATAATGGGTTTGTTAATAATTGAGAAGGTTTATCTTTTTGTTAGTGTTTATTATATATGAGTTTTAGTTGAGGAGATAGTTTTGATGGAGCTCTTTGTTTTCGAGTTGCCAAGTGTTAAACCACAAGGGGATTTGATGAACATTTTTGGCAGGATATGGGTTGTTACCCATTAGAACTATTTCCATTTGATTTACCTAAGGATTTCATTTTCATGTTTCAAAAGTAAAATCAACCTACCTGAAGGATACCCTAACCTGTTTACTAAAGTAGATGGATTTTTGGACTCAAACTAAAATGCATTCCTATTGTAGTGTTTCTATCGGTTATAGTAATTATTCTCATTGGTGTTTTGTGTGTTTATTCAGGTTCCTTGTTCATTCCATTCCTTGTTCGGAGTGAGAAAGAATAGTCTGTGCATCTTGCAAGTCCCTATTTGGGTAAATTTTTGTTGTTTTAGAAATTGAGTTTCTTGGTGTGTCTTATTATTCTATTTTTGGTTGGAGTGTCATGTAGAGGCTTGTGGAACCAAAATAAGGAGTCATGATTTGGGATTAAAAACTCTTAAATGTGAGGCAGTGGATGTTTCAAACATCATGGCTCTATCCAAAGGCCTCAGATTGAAGATGTATTAGAGTTATAAATCCCAAGGGTGTGTGTGTGTGGGGGGGGGGGGGTTATCTATGCTCATGCCTCCACCATTGTGGTGAGTAATTTCCTATATTTCTATTGAGGTATCTATGTCACAACAAATTTCCTAATGTTGTAAAGAGTTTTATGGAATTATCCACCACCCAATGTCTATGATTTAACCATCTTAGATGCATGTTTTTGACCATTTGCCTTGCATAGACCACCCGTGGGAATCAGTTAAATCCTGGTTTGTTTCTATCTAGAGATGATGAGTTATGGGTAGTTGTTGGTTATTGTTTCAGTGTTCCCATAATTGGTACATTTTCCCTCCCTCCCCTTTGTATTGGGGTTTTTGGTTAATACAGGGAAGTTTTCAAGTTTGTTTAGTCTCCATAGTTATTAATGTTTGGGACACCCACCATGGGTTTTGTTGAAAATTCATCTGTGAGAAATCATTACATGGTTGTATCAAATGGTGGGGAGTCATTTTGGGCCTCCCACTATAGGGATCTATTTCGGTTTGGATTTGGTGTTATTCTGGTTGAAGTGGATTTATTTTTAAGAAGTTTGATTTCTATGTTTCCTTTTTAGTTTGGGTAAATATTGAGATTTTTGGAGTACTCCCCACGGTTTTGTTTGAAGTATGGGTGTGAAGGTTGAGAATCTAATTTCTCGTTTATTCTTGAGAATTGGTTCCAGTTTGTTGGTCTATTTTTAGAGAGAGTCATATGTTCTATTTGACTATGTTGGGTTGTTTTTAGATCATGGGGTATATTGTGATTTTTAGAATCCTTAGTCATTGATCGATCAACTAGAATATGTTTTTCCTTTCTCGGGATAGAACGATTTATGGCGGGGAGAATTGTTACCCCATTATTTTTTTAACCCTTTTTTCTGGAGTATCTTTTGGTTCTTGTTTTTTCACCCTTGTTCAAAGTGTTCCATATTTAAATTTTATGATTTGGAGGTTTTTGGTGATTTTGTTACAACCTATTATTGGTTATCATGAAATGAATGAGGAGGATGTGGATTGGAAAATGAGTTTTTAACACCCCTAGAAGCACCTTTTTAAGGGGTATGTTTGTATAATGGTTTATCCCATTGATTTGGATGAGTTTTGGGGTGAAAATGGTGATTTTTGGGGAATTTTTCTAGATCACATGATTATGGTGCACATTGTGTTTAATCAGGCAGGTATGTGTGCATGGAGTCACACAATTTGACCAAGGTTTAAAAACATATTTAGGATATGTTTGCAGCCTAGGTAGCACTAGATGGTGGGTAATTTCATGATCTGTGTAAAGTTTTTTAAATTATGTGAGCTATTGGTGTTACCCACTCGGGATATGGTATTTTAGTATTTTATGCTTCTTAATTTTGGTTTCTTCCCTTGGACACCCCACTCGATCTCCGAAAACCTATATTCCAACCATAGAGAATTTTTTATCTTATATGGTTCTCTAGGTGGGTTTTAATGTATTTTCATAGTGAATATTCACCCAGTTTGAATGGCTTGGGATCCCCTCTCGTTATCAATTTTTTCTTTCACTTTCCATTTCTCCTCTAATCCTTGTGTCCATGTTTGTGGTATTTTCATACATAGTGGGGTGAACAAATTGGAGGTTTTTTCTTTTAGGGTTCCTCTTGGTAGATAATGGATCTTGGAACCCTAGTGGTGCATTTTGGGGTGTGCACCGTCAATGCACCATAGATTTGAGGTAGGTTTCTCATTCCCATTCTGTTTTAATTTAAGAATCATTGATTTAATTCCTTTATCACTTTCCATAAATATTAAATATTTATATATAATCCTTGAAATAATTTTTGGTTTTGAAAAATGGTTATTGTTTCCTAGTTTTGTTATAAATGGTATTTTTTTTGGTTATATTATGAACACCAACTGTTTTATCAAATTACTGGTTGTATTTTATAAATGATTTTTGAAATAAAAATTATGGTTTGGATTTGTAAATATATTATTTATGTGTTAAATGATGTTTTTTTAACTTGTATATTTTTCCTAAGTGAGATTTGTATTAAAAAATGAATGTCTATTGGTTTTCTTTTGTGTCATGGCATCTTTTTTCGATTTGTGGTCTGTTTTGCATTTTGATAAAAATGGTTTTGGATTTAAAATTAAATTCAAGTACATTAAAGGTATTTTTTCTAAATGGTTTTCAAGGGAAAAAGGATTATTTTAAATTTTTGAGGAAATATACTTGGTTCTTTTAAAGTAATTGTTTTGTGGTGAATGTTTAAAGGCCTGTTTGGAAATGTTTTGAAAATAATGAATGTTTTTATAATAAAAAACTCTATTGGATGATTCTTTTACCTTATTTATGTTTAATTAATGGGTTTCCCACATTGTGGATTCCTCATGATCGATTATGATAATTGGATATCCTCGATATAGACTCCTTTGAGATCTATTTGTTCCGTGGGAGGAGATTAATCATTGGGGTGGCTCAAGGTGATTCATGTTGTTGAATTTTGATTGTATATATACATGTGATTGGATAATCGGTTGGAATATGTTGTCTCACTCCCTTTTTATATGTGACACGCAAACATGGCATAGTAAGATAGTTTTCTAAGAATGATTTCTACACCTGCTAGGTTATGCACTAGGTGGTGGCCCATAACACGACAATATATTGAGTCTTATTGTTTTGGGATTTTCCCTTCTATCTATTCTAATTTAGGGTGACCAAGATTAGTTAGGGTTCTTTTATTTCTTCGTGTGAGACATGCTTCTAAGGATGGGTCTCATAGATCATTATGTTCTAGATTTTTCATGATATTATAGGGTCACCCATGGTTGCTTGCACTTAGTAGCTTGCATTTAATGATTTTGATACATTGATGACTAGTTACCATTGTAAATTTATTTCCATTTCCCTTTTCATGTGATTTTTTTTCATACTTATTTAGTAGCATGTCATTATTCCTAAGAATATAATATTTTTTCAGGTGTTTATGGAAATATTTTTGGAAAGCTTGTTTCATACTCTTCACTGATTAATTAATGAAATGTCACCTTCCTATGTAAAATGTATATGGTTAGTCTTTGTTAATAAAGTGTGGTTTTAAATGTTAAAAATTTAAATGGGACATGATTTAAAATAAAATTTAAAATGAAAGAAAAAAATTACATTGTATATTGTATTTCAGACTAGTGGATGATGATTATTTTACTTTAATTGAAGTGAATTTGGAATATATTTGTTGTAGAATACTAAAAGTGTTTTAATAATCACACCTATAGATTCTTCTTGTTATTATATGGTTGTGAAGGTTCACTATTTTCGTAGATATTCATTAGATATGTTTGGTTTTGGTGCCAGAGAGTGACCCTCGATGTCACATGAAGGTGTTGTGTTGTCAGGTTTTAGTTTGGGCTTATTTATAAAGTTTGTTGTCTTTTATAGCTTCATAAAAAAGATTTTCAGTTAGATATTGTTATATACATTGGCCTATTTCATTTATCTGTTCTATTTCATGTTTAATTAATTAATTAATTGGAGAAATCATTCCCTTTTTGTACTCTATTGAAGTATAACACTAGTTTTAGCCAATGGGGATCAAGGTTGTTCTTCAGGCATTGCAAATGATTAGATTAGGTGACAGGTTTGACGTTGAACTGGGTTGGTTTTTGACGGGGTGTTTAGTTCCTATGATTGTGGGTGTATTGGGTGTGTCAAAATATTTTTTACTTTTCAACTGATTTAATAGTAGTGGTTTTCTGTGAAGCCATTTTCATGGCCTAGATATATGTATACAAGAACTCAGAATTCATCTTAGAGCTTCTAAGATGATGGATACCACATAAAATTTTTTTCCATTCGATATATGGAGAGGATGGTATCATTCTATTGGATATCAAAAATATATTTGGGGCTATTATCCTTGGAGGCATGGATGATGATTTAATCCCAAAGAGAGAGACATGGGATGAAACTGAATGGACGACAAATCTGGCCAATGAGATATTGAAGATATCTTAAATCATTAAGAATTAAGATCCCCACCTAAGGTGGATATAAATTATAAAGTATGGATTTAATGGAGCATAAGGGGACATGAACCTCTTGAAAATGTCATATAGGGTATCCCATGATGGAAAATTGGGGAGCTACTGGTAAATTATGGACCACTTTAGAAATGGGGGAGTATAACCATAGGGGGTAAAAACCCAAGTTCAGCATACCTGTAAAGGAATATCTCGGGGAATTTTTAGCCATGTTTATAAGAGTCTACCTACTACCATCCCATGAATCCAACATTGGAGTGAGATAATTTAAATTAATCAATAAATAATAGCTAGCATACCATAAGCATGTGAGGTAGGAAATTCCAATCCCAGTGAAGATTAACCTATGCCTGCTGCATATTGTTATAGAAAAGGCCCCTTTCAGAATGGTAGGTCAATTAGAGGTGCTATAGGGATATATTAATGTACAATTTAGATCATTTTCCATGTTTTGTGGGGTTAATATAAATAGGGTAAATCTTTGACCATTTGTTTAGATCATTTCTAGTGTTCAACTCTTTACCTGAAAAGCACAGCAAAACCCTAATAAGGATGAAACTATTAATAGAGTTCAATTTATTCCCATATAGAGAACCACATAGTAGGAGTTCTGTAACGATGGAAAGGTGTGTGACAAGCTAAGACCAGACATGATTTCTTTTAGGGTTAACATGCTATAAACTGTATTGATAGCGATTTTATATGTGAGTCATATGCTCCATATAGGTTCACAACCCATTCAAGTTCTTGAAAAAAAACAACCTTATCTAATCTAGTGCATGTCATGCTTTATAAGAACCCCATGGTAGCCTAATAGTTATGGATTATTACTTTTATGGAGCTCACTTGAGCATTAATAAACCATCCTCTAGTAGGCACATCCCTTGGATTAACCTATTGGTAAATCGATGTTTGGATTTCATAATATCATGAGGGAGTGTTAGCAGAATGTTTTTCCTTGATTCTATGTTGTAACAATAGCCGGGCATATAAATAAAGGAAGAAAGGCCCCCACCAGAAGGTGTTTCGGCTCCCTCAGAGGGTGCTTTTACCCCTTTAGAGGGCGTAAATGATGAGGTCTCGATTAAACCCAAATGCCCTTATATAGAGTTTATTCCACAAGTTTTTGTCAAAAGGGATGGAACAACTGAGGTTGTGATTAAGTGGTATAGCCACAATCATTAAGAGGAGACCAGGGTTTCATTTTCCCATCATTTTTTATGATAGGGAGTTACTATAAGACCTTGGTACTAAAGGTTATGAATGTTCTACATAGTCGGTGAAGAAGACCTCTAAATACCTATAAATATAGGTATTCCAAATTTGGAAGGACATTTCTTTTGATTGTGAAGACATGTGGTCACATTTTGATGCTGGGTTATGGATTCCAAGAATAAGAGATGATTGAGCCCGAACCAATCTTCTCTTTGGGAGATAATTCCCCCCTCCCCCGAGGTGTAGGTTTAGTTTTACGAACTAGATATTCTTATTTAAGAAATTAGATACCAGAACCCTTACACTAGATAGGTGAAGGAAAAGCCAAGATAGGGTGTTGCAGAAGGTGTTGACCAGCCTTATTCTGAGGAATGTATTGACTATGTCGACCTTGAGGATGTATCTTATTCTTTTCTTATTTTTTTATTCCTTTCCATTTCCTCAAACAAAGCACTATTGATGAGTGGAAGATAATCTTGATTTGTAGTGGTCTAGGTAAAAAACAAATGGGATTCCATTACTGAAATGTGTCTCGAATGAAACTCCACTAAAAACTAATGAATCATATCCGGAAAATGCTGAGATATCTCCATAATAGTATACAATGGAGGCCGATATCGTGGGATAAACTCTACCACCTCCTTTGATTCCTATTTTTGAAGAGTCTAGTGATTTTTATCATCTATAAAAAACATCAGATAATACAATAATTGTCTAAGCACCTCATTAGTGATCATTTGAAATAACCCTATATTCTATCATTATAAATTTCCTTCTTATAATTATCTTATATATTTTTAATCACATAAAATCACTTAAAGAACATAATAAAAACATTAATGAAGAATGAATGAAAGAATAATTATTTAATGAAATTAGGGAACCCAAATTAATGGAGTAGTAACCTGACCTTTGGTATAGTAATATGACCATTAAGAATAGTTAATCAACCAATAGAAAATTATCCTCACCTATCAATGGAATAGTAGCATGAACTTCAAAACCCAAACCAATATTTATTTCTCTGAGTTCATTAATAGTGTTGGTGACATCTTCCTCAAATGATTGGGATGATCCAAGAGGTATTCCTTCTCTTTTTCTTCCTCATGATTTACCTTTTTTCCTCTTACTGGGAAGTAGGTGATGAAGTAATTTTCTCAGATTTAAGAGCGGATTTGACATTTGGACATTCAGAAGATGAATCAACCATTTTTGGATCAACTTCTAATGCGAATAATTTTTGGAGATCTGAAGGGGAGATGAGGGAATGTAAATAATAATCTTTATTTTATCCAATTTTCATGATAATTTATTCCGGAATAGCTAAAATAATATGGATTTATTGATGCTCTTGGGATTAAATGAAGATATGATCATTCAAGTTTTCATTACTGGTCAGAGATTTGAAATCTTATCAATAGTTTTCGAGCATAGTTTTCACAA
This sequence comes from Viscum album, assembly GCA_963277665.1. NCBI lineage: Eukaryota > Viridiplantae > Streptophyta > Magnoliopsida > Santalales > Viscaceae > Viscum > Viscum album. Next base: position 580,180,211 of record OY728130.1, on the reverse strand, counting down.
CTAAAATTATGTAATTCACTGAACATGTGAATGAATACTGATTTTCCTTTTTTATTTTATTGATTGTAAGCATATAATGAACACTATATTGCTTGAAAGGATTATCCGAGATCAACTCCATAGCATTCACGACTTTAATTCGAGCATTAATGTTATTCACGAACTATTTCCCTTCCCTATGACAGAATTTCACATAAATGTACTAAGATTTAAAGTATTTGAATGGGGCTTTGTCACTATTCAATGTACTAATTTTAACATTGGTACAACACTTTAGATATTGGTGGTATGATGAGGAATAACCACATACTGATGTAGCTAATGTATTACCAGTATAATATTGAAGAACATATCCTGCCAAACAACCATGACTTCTGAGTCAGACATGATATTCTCAAACTCTGATATGGGTTTTATTTCTCCATGAGGTTTTTTCTTGTTCTTGTCATAACCTAGTAACATTAACGTGTATATGGTCAAGTGAGATTCATTGAAACCTAGTTGATGAAGTGTTCATAATGGAATGATGATGAATCCTGACAAATTGATAATAATGGCTCATCAGATATCATGTTAATTTATTGTACCAAATATATACAAGGAGTTTACATATCACTAAATGATAGATGCTTCATCTGATTCTGTGAAAGATATGATTGGGTATAATTCCATAGGATCATTCTATACACGATATTCTTCGGTAGAAACCACCTAAAGTTTAAATTCTTGATGGATTGACAAGGCTTATATGAGTGCTTCTTAGAAGTTTTTGATAGAATTAGAGCATCTGTGATTAACAACAAGGGAAAAATAGGATTAATTGCTTCAAAAAATCATAATCATGGTCCAAATTTCTATGCATCCAAACATGTATATTCTCTTTTGAGGTAGATTGGCGAGTTTAAGTACTTGATGTGGATATATAATCTCTTAGAATAGAAGATGGAGGTGCTTCTAATCTTGATGGATTTGGTCGACTTGGTTTTACAACACGCTGAGGTGGAATATGTGATGAAGTATACTCTAATTGATATTCTAGGATTACCATTATAGGGTAGACCCTTCCATGCATGAGGGAACTCCAATTCTCTTACTGAGCTGGCTGGAGAGCTCTCTTGTGACGTTAAGCCACATAAGCAGTTGGAGCAGGGATGCGGTTAGAGTAGTGACTCCTAGCATGACCGTGTCTTCCCCAATATCCTCGACACAGATGGCCAGTTACCCTAGTTCCCCAATCAATTGTACAAAATTCAGGTTCATATTCACACTCACTATCTAACAATTGATCCATTAAGTGAATAACATTAATGTAACTGATGATCAACTCCTTGTATGATTAATATTTTTTTGGTTGGTTTACCATTTTTGTACAGTTTGGAGGGGTAGTTCACATGATTCCATGACTGTATACATGAAGTGTGGTAAATTAAAACCCAATGTTGTCCTTATCATAGGTTTATCTTCATGTGTTTTTTCTCTTTTAGTTAATTCATTTCCTTGAATAGAAGCTATCAGAGGACTAATCTTTCAGTGGAGCCAGTTGTTTTGTTGAGAAAGTAGTAGGGGATACAATCGGCTATTACAACTATGCTTAGAGGATATCTTGAGTTCAGATGATCATTTTTATGTCTATCTATTCACTGGAATTCTATGTGCTCTTGATATTAACTTCATTACAATAATTCTTCTCTACCAGATTAGTGGTAGAAACACATGTCACTTGATTTGGAATCCTTCCCAACTTCACATTCCCAAATCCACAATCTTTTTTGGGATTTAATTGATAACAAAACACTCTTGGGTGTTGTGACCCAATAATTTATGAGTGGGTAAATAGTTTAGGGATTCTTCTTCACTATCCTTTCTAGGTTTTTAGGGATTTGGAAACATTATCATGTTCTATTCCAATGATATGATAGCATATCTTGGGACTTAGAATTTAAAAAAGAATAGACCCTATTTATCATCTCCTATTTTTTCCTGACTTTACCCTATTTGATCATCCTGATGAGGAGCTCATGGTTTTTAATTCATAGGAGGTTCCATTTCATGATATTGTGTAAGATGTGGAGCAATAACGGTTACATGATCCATCTTATGTGTGACAATGTCATCCTTAGTTTCCTAATTCTATTTTCATGAGATGATGGAATTACATTGGTAAATGATTTAGTCTGTGCGGTGGAGACTTATAGTATTTTAGCGGCCATGGACATGCATCAAAACCTACTTATATATTTAACAAGGATCATTAGAAAGAAAAAATCATTATGAAGATTTATTATATAGATGGGAAAAAATCATCTTAAGGGAGTAGTAGGTTTAAGAAATATATAAATCCATTCAACTGAGTAATGAAGTATAGAACCATTTCATTCTCCATCTATTTTCAATTTACGAGATCAAGTACTGTTGTCTTTTGTTGAATCGAGCTGAACTTGAATAAAATAATTTGGCATATGTATTCCCAACCATTAGTTGACCGAGTACGAAACCTAGTGTACCATTGAAAGGTTGGTCCCTGTAGTGATTGAATGGAACACATGAATTTCACAACATCCTTTTTCTTAGGGCCACCCATCATGGGATAAAACAGAGAGTTGAAATGCTCAAAATTTTTTATGGGTCTCTAGAAACATTAATAATTATACATGTAGGGTTTCAAAAGTTTGGATGGGGTAAAATCAGATCAACCCCATAAGAGTAGGGATTTGTTTTTGTTGTATTAGTGTGCACTATTCTTCCATGTATACCAACAAATCCTCCTCCAACTCAGTATTTTTCATGTTCCCATATAGATTTTCTAGTTAAGATAGAGTTTGAAGAGGCGTAGTGGCTAGAGGGGACATCTATGGAGGCCCCATTAGTATTTTTATAGGGTAGGCTATAGGGGTAGACCTGTAAGGATGTGCCTATTCCTGTTCTTTTTATGAACCAAACGTAGGGAATTTTAGGTCATCAGATGTGGTATCCTTGTATACTAGTGTTTGGTATCACATGTTGAGAAGATGTTCTGGATCCAATTAAGTCTCTACAAAGAACCCTCTCTCCTGATGTATAATAGATGGGAGTGGGAGTTGAGAATCCACATGCTGAACATATCTAATAAGAAGGTTGTATCTATAGTTCTTAATTTATTCTCCTCAATTATTTCATTTATTCTGATTATTGAAAAAATATTTCCTCTAATGAAATTGGATCAACCTCTCTAAGAGTTAGGTGAGACAAAATATTATACATACCCTTTTCCTTGTAGGATTCCATTTAATGTGGTAATTGTAGAATGATTCTGGGAACAATCAAATTTATGGAGAATATCTAGTTCCGGGTATGTATAACTCTTTAAATAATTTTAGTATATATCATATTTTGAACTGAAACTTCCTCCTCTGAGTTCGCCTCTTGTTATATAGGGTCTATAGGGGCAGTGTTGAAGACATTCACTAATTCAAAATTCATTACTAGCATTCTATCAGTGTCTTTAATGGAATTCCTTTTTCTAAACCCTTCATTATACCTTATCCCATCCTTTTCTAATTGTCAAGGATCTATTTGGAGGATGTTAATCTAAATGGAATCTTCATAATGCTTAATTGTCTGAATCCCTAACACGGTTACATTATCATGGAATGGGATAAACTTGGATAATCAATTATGTGGTTTTTTCCCTAATCGGGAGAATACATAGCTCTATTATGTAAGAGTTTTCTGATGTGAAAAAGACCCTAGACCTAGGGGCCAGGTCTCTCCACTTTCCACTTTCATGAATCTTCAGAAATGGTTTTTTATGTTTGATGGTTTTGTTGAAAAATCCCCCTACCTGTGGGATGTTGTTTCTCTTGAACTATCATGGATTATTATACCCTGACTACAATTATGGTTTTACAGAGTTTTTTTAAGATGTTGGGTGAATAATTTTTTATGCACTTCAATCACCCTCTCCTAATGATCATTGAACTATTTATGATATTTGGTCTAACTAAGAACTATCTTCCCCTATGTAAAAGGATTTATCATTATTTTCAGATGCCTGGCAGAAAATTATTTTAATAGCCTTTTTTGTTCTGAAAGGATGTCAGTGTGGGTTGGTCGGGGCCTATTTTTGTTGATCATATCTTCAATTGAAAATAGATTTCATTTGTTGATGTAGAACTAAAGCTATGACATTACATGACACCACCATTGAAAGTATTTTCTTGTGGGGAAGTGCACTGAAATGTAATGTTAAATGTTCACACCATCCTCTTATATGAAAAAAATGGGGAATCTATAGTTATAATTCACAATATTTCTATTGTGTTGAGGCATACACGTTGATGGGATCGATACTATTTATCTAACATTGGATGTCACACAGGTAGGAGATCTTCCAATTCAATTTCGTACTACATCTATTCTATTAACTTTATATGAATTTGATACTTATCATAGGGTAATACCATTTCTCTCATGTGATTATGTGATTTACATACATTTAGGAGGATGTCGTGAAAATAATTTTCAGACAACACTTCTGGAATACTTCATTGAGGGGTGGCTAAAAACATGAACATGACTGGTATATATTTTTTAGCCACATGTTTCCTCATGTATAGCAGGCCATCTTTATCTTTTTCTATAGGTTCCTCAACCTGGTCTGACCAGAGAGGTTTAATTCCTACCGCTTTATCATAACCAGTGATATTGGTGGTGAGTTCCTCTATTATAGTGGATGAAATTATATTCAAGGGGGGTTTAGAGAATTACCATCTCCTTGGGATGTCTTCCAGCTGAGAAATAATGTAACTTGTCAATGACCAGGCATCTGGCATGACTGATTTTTTTCTGAAGTGGCTCATGATTAGAGGGATTTTTACTCATTAAATCGCCAAATAGAATAACTTTTTGATAAAATTAAAGACTACTTTGGAGGGAAATTACACAAATAACACCATCATTGGGAGGAATACCATGATTGATTACATAAATTGGAATATCCCCTTACTCTATAATCTTCTGGCTAAACAAAGGGATGTCAAACCTCCCATTTAGGGATAGGCAATGGAGACCGATCAACTTATTGTCATGAAGCGATTATTCATGATGAATCTTCTATGGAGGACCATCAGAATTAATTTTACTACTCTTATAATTAGGAAACTATAAATTATAATCTTGACTTGAAAAAGAAAATAATATGGATGCTTCAAGAACTCCAACATTTATTAGATAGAGATCATTGATCATCTCTTCATTCTATAGTACAATCCATTGAGGCTTTTTTTCAACTCCTTCTAATGAGTGATCATATAAACATTCTGTATGGAGTGTTTTTAGTTCATATAATATTATTTTACTAGCTCTAGTATTGCTTCAGAAATATTTCTTATGCTCCTAAAAAGTTGGAAGGTGTTTGTGTTTGCCTTGTGGTGACCATTATAATAGTCTTATTTCCTCTTGTTGGAACATGTGCATGTTACTGATCCTATATTCCATATATCACGAGGGATTATTCTCTCTGACCTTCTAGGATGAGAGTAGAGGTATGTTTCTGATCCGGGGTGAGATGCTGTTGAACCACCCCATTTGTGGGGATGAAGCTATGTGTCTACCCCACTTTCAATACTGGTTTCACCGTTATAATTTCTTAGAATTTATGTTCGATATTTATAGGAATTTTCATATTCCATTTCACTATTTTTAGGATATTTTAGGTTACTTAAACAACTAAAACATGGAAATATTCCCATTTCGAATTTGTAGACGGAGTATGTGTCTACTTCTGTCCTCCAATAACAGCTAGTTGATACCAACAATACACATGTGTGGGGATTGGGGGTTGATTCTACCTATATTCATCATTATAAAATTTCAATCGATCTCCCTAAATAGTGATAGATGAAACTATTTGAAGGATTGAGGAATACATGAAGGTTTATATTCCTACTTGTGGTTTGCTGCCAAAATTGGATAGCGGGATTCTTTGAACACTACTAGGCAAGGATGATGGTTGGGTTGATGGATGTGGGTTGGGATTTGTTCCTTCTCTTGGATTTTCATCAAAATCAATTGGAGGTATTTTTTGTTATGGGATGATTTTTGTTCCCTCTCTCTATGTGCCACCATTTTAGGAAAGAAGGCTTCTCTGGGTTCTTTTAAATGTGTGTTCTATAAGTATTTATTAGTGCATGTAGGTGTATGTTTTGGATTTCTATGTTCTACAAGATTTGATTGGAAGGCTTCCTTGGATGCTTCTAGGAAGTTTTACTGGTTAGATGAATTAGGGAGGGAAGGTGTACGTGATCACTCATAGTTTTATACCAAATTTGTCTAGTGGTATTCTTTAGAGGGGACATAGGTTATTACCCTACTATCTATTGGCTAGTTTCTCCCCCCCAGTAATCCAACATTCATGCCTGAGATTGGATGACCTATGAATGACCGCTGAGGCTCAAACATTCAGAATGATGAGGGTTCACTTCCTCACTACATTGGAAGTAGTGATTTCTAGAAATACCCCCTTGTAATGTCCCATGCATATTCTGCACAAGGATTTGGATGGACTCTTGATAAACCTTCATAAGATATGGTAGGGACTTATTATTTCATTCTGGGAAAAAGATCCTGAAACGGTTGATGATGGTGAAAGGTTTCGTCTACTTAAAGATTATTTTCCATCAATGGTTGGAGGATCTATGGTGTATTATGAGCTAGAGGCCCAATCAAATGGCCTCCAGGGTCAGTATGGCATCATTATGATGATACTCCAGAACCAATGAGTTTAAGGCACTATGTTAAATATGTTGGGTTGGTAATGACATCCTCATCTGGGATGAGGACCCGAGAAGAATAATATATAGGTAATATGTTTAAAAGTGTTGGATTGATTCCATTTGGATTTAAGGGATATCCTATTGGATGTTCCAAGATATATATTACAAAAAAAAACAAGAAAACCACATCACGAAATCATCTCATTTGAACAAACACATGTATGATTGATTTCCAATTTGGACCCCTTTCATTGTTGGAGAGAAAGGGGCATCACATATAGGTGACACCATCATATTGGATGAGTATTCACATTATGTTCAATATATTTTATTTGATAGGAATTTTTTCCATGATTATTGATTTTATTGGGTTCAATCATGTGCACTCCCACATGTCTGGCTCTCTATTTTTTGAATGGCTACTAATGTGTTTTTTTGTGAAGCCAGAAATAATCAATGGTTCTATGTCCATGAGGGACTTATATTCCAAAAGCAGCCTCTCATTGGAATGTTTGGAAAATGATGCTTAATAACTCACATTGGTCAATAGGATGGGAGGATGAGCTCATCACACCTTTTTTAGGGTAATTATTTCTTACTTAGGGAATCTCTTATATATTTTTTATATAATCAAGAATCATTCATTAAATCCAACATCTAACATGGGTCACCCATGAATTTACAATCCAATACTAGCATGTAAGGAATTTAGAATATTCTATATGTATTAAAGGTTCTTAATTAATATAGATATCTGTATTTATTTTAGTTTCTCCATCGATGGTATGCTCTTATATACATTCCAGATATTTATTGGTCATTATTCTGATGATCTTGGTCTTTAGCAACAGGGTGGGGAACTCTAAAGTGTATCATCTTCATGGGAGACATGATTTGTTTGGATGTTAGGATTAGATCTATTGTGGGCTTCCATTGTAACATTATGAATGGAATCAAAACCCATGTAGTTCGATGCTACTCAATAGGAAACATGATTCCTTTTAAAGTCATGAGATTGAGACCAAATGATGAAGTTTAACACCATGTGGTGAGGTCATGTAGGAGGAAGGTTCCCATTCAATGTTTTGTGTGGGAATTATGGAGAAGTATCCCAAGGAACCTTAAAGTGTTTCGGATTCCCGGGTTTAATAATACTATAATTGTAATTTAGACCACATAGAATTAGGGTTGGTATGGGGTGTTGGGTTTTCATCATATGGGGCCTTCCTATGTATCCCATTTGGGTGGGAATCAAGTCCCACAAAGTTCAATTGTGAGGAACCGTGCATATAGAGGATATATAAAGGGTTTTATCATAGGAGAGTATGGCCTATTTCATGGATTATGTTGGGACTTACAACTAAAGAGAAATCCCATGTTAGGTTTGGGGCTATGAGAAAATACATGAAACATGGAGATTTGAGAGTTTGGTTTCAGGCATACACTTGAGGAGGATTCCCTGTTGTGAATGGTTCGGGATTATACCCTATAGAAGGCCCATGGATTTATTTTGGATTATGCATAGAAAGATACCCAAAAGGTTTTGGACCATGTGAATGTCATGACTACCATCAACCTCTAATCCCACAAGAGTCATGCTCGGTGTGAGAAACAAGAGGAAATAAAAAAGCTGGGTAACCACACAATCCACTTTCCCCTAAAGTTGGATACATATCCCTGCATATCCACACTCATGGATATCCTATTAATGATTGTGAGAGGAGGATCCATACTAATATTACCGACCAAAACATAAATCTAACTGTTTTGATTCCATGACGTCAACTATCCTAGAATCTCACAAAAATCATGAGTATTCTTGATTGAATGTGATAAACAAGTGGAATCAAATAATTAAGAAAATATATATAATCCACCATATATTGGTAGAATAGACCTGTGATATGGTAGAAGAAGAAATGGATTTGATGTTCTCGTTTCCTCTACTGTTTTGTGTCTAGGATAGTCATATTAGACTACATATCTCATCACAATCAACAACAATGGAGAAGGAGGAATGAGTTGTGAATGAGTGATACTTTATGAAATTTCATGGGATTACCCTATGTGGGATTTCCTCCAATTGGTTCTATGGTAGGAGAGAGGGATCTCATTCCCTGTCGAAGGTAAAGGAAAGCATAATCCTCCCCTTCACTACCAAGAATTGAATGCCTCATGTCTTATAGAAAACATGGGAATGAAATGGTCCTGACCCTAGTACCTAAGACCAAGAGTTCCCTAAAACGTACCCCTAGATATAGGTCCTTGTGGATGATTTAATTCATACCCACAAGCAACCATAAGACACTAGTCGTCGAGTAGGACAAGTGTGGGAAACCTCTGACCAAATGAATTCTACCCAAATGGGAGAAATGCTTGGGTTAATATTTCTATGGTTTTTGGTGATCAGATGATTAGGTGGAGATTCAAATATCTTATAACTCAGATTAAGGATTAAAATTAAAGGGATCCTTGACATTATTCCGTTGAAATATGGCTTAATAAGTGGCTCTCAAAGGGTAGAGCCTTGGTGAGAAAAGGGGATCTTGTGGAAGGATGTTCTACGAACATTAGAATATTTGTTCAAGTAATCCTGCAGGATTTGAAGAAATTTTGGCCGATGAACCAGCTGGGTAAAAAAAGGGTGATAATTTGTACATGAATTCAAGGGTTTCCTTGGGTGTTCTAGTAAGTATCTCATGTTGTTCCCTAGATAGACATGTGGAACACACGGTAGTGTTTGTCAACCAAATGTGAAAAGATTCATCAACCAGGTGTTATGTATTTTAGACACTAGAAGGATTCTGGTTACACTAAGCCCCTTAATTTCATGTTTTTAATGTTATGGAGTGTTACTTAGATGGTTTCTGAGGGCCCAGGCAAAGGACATGGGTGACAAAGATTTTGGAGTTCATTGGTATTTTTCATCTGTAAAACTGAAGATCCCTAAGGTCCTATTTATCAGAAAATAATGGACCCTCAGTGAAAGTATTGGATCATGCTAGTCTATCACATAGGATGATGAGAATGTCCATTGTGTAGGAAAATGTACAGGTCCATCACGCATGATGATGTTCAGGTACCCAATGTGCCAATACAGTTTGGGGGTACGTAACTGAAAGTCCTTTTTTGAAGAGGTGTGACCTCTGTCCTTATTATATTCTATTATATTATTACAATGAATCTTAAAAACATTTAATACATGAGTAACATGGAGTTTCCACAAGGTATTAGAGATTAAAAGTGATTTGAGAAATGCAATTGGCACTTGAGAAGACATTAAAATGGGTGAGATTCGCTAGAGATTCATCATTGGAGCATTTCAAGTCCACTAGTTATTCAACTATTAGTGTACAATAATTCATGTTCCTATATATATATATATCCACTAAATATTCATGGATAATTATGGATTTATTCTCAGTCATTAAGCCATATCAAACTCCATTTAAGAGTTTAAGGTCAACTAAATGTTTGGATATTTAACATGATGGATCATCTCCCCCAGATAGTTGGAAGATCCAACCAGCTTGTGGGTGAGAATTATAGATTAAGCTTGGATCTATCATCTACCACAAACTATATTTTATACTCCAATTGGTTGATGGATTCATGCTGTATGGGGTGGTTCATTTTATCCATTCCTTCTTGTTGGTGGCTTCACACCAAATATACATTCCTACCTTCAAGTTAAATATTCAACTAAGGCAGTTGAAGATTTTCTAAACATATTTTACTGATCATTTAAACATTATTCCATGAAAACACCTCATCCATTAAGACATAAATTGATACTTAAATTTCCATCATTAAGTATTATACAATCCCTTTGAATTCTATCACTTTGTACCTTGAAACCATTAACTATTATACAGTTGTAATAACTGAGACTAACTTATATGAAACAGAGAGATTAAATGATGAGTGTTTGTGATATTGAAAACATTATGAGTGGGATAGGTGTTCAGACAGTGTTGGAAGATGTTTTTTTGGATTGTTGGATGATTGATATTTGCTGATGGTGTTATTTTTTGTTTCCATTAATGGAAAACCACTTCACATTGTAAGAACCTATTGATAAGACTGGGGAGGTGTACCAAAAATAAAATATTAGAAGATATGTTCAACACAAGAATTAATAATATGATTTGTAGGTCCCATGTTCTAAACATCATGAAATAACTCTTGATAATTGATATTTCTAATGAGTTTTTGAAGGTGTTGGGAAATATGATTCCCAAATACTAAATAATGGACACGAAATTATGGATTCATTGTTTTGTATAGATACCATCTAACAGAATTTGGTGATGATGTTATTATGTTCTCAAAATCACGTGTCTTATAAAAGATTCATGATCCAAACATTTTTTAAGAATGAGAGAAACATGATTGGGAATACAATTATTTCTCTCAGAAGTTATGTAAATGTCTTTTAGACATAAAAAATGGATAGATTGTTGGCTAACAAATTTAGTTCTTAATTTCTAACAAGTTTGTGAAGTTGATGAGATTTGATGTTGTAAGATTTGATAAATATAATAATGCTAAAAAATTGTTGGATAATTAATTTTGATAAAAATTAATGTCGAACAATGTATTTGGAAAAATATTTTATTGATGGTCAGAGTTTTTGAATTTTTTTGGGTTTTTGATAAGTGCTAATGATACTAGTTAGACCAGTTGGTAAGGGGATTAATATCTTTAAAATATAAAAATTGATATAACAAATGTTGTAGAATTATATTTCAAGATAGAGTGTTTTTTATGATTTTTAATGTAGTATATAGAAATACATATGGATACAGAATTTATTGAAAGAGATAGAAGCATGTCCCTGTTATTGGTCTCACGATATTGGACAGAAAAAATCAGAATAAAGTATAAGGAAAATTAATCTGAACAAATAAATATTACAAAGGTATAGTTAAACATATTTTATAGGTAAATGATCAATGATGAAACTGTTTATATAAAGAAGAAATTTATGATGATGTTTTTTTAATGTTTATATATGGATCTCATAGGGTAGAAACCTATTTGGAGGTTTCAATTTGAGGGGGATATTTGGTTTTTTAAATACCTTGACTGGGGAATCTATCTCGAGTTCTCTACATAACTATTTCATGTGAACTTATAGAAATGGGTGAATGTAAAATTCACTAGCATAATATTAATGTGAATAAAAAGTGAGATCACTGATGTTTCGGTTTGAATAGAGTTACCATACAAAATATCTGAAGGATGGTTTCTAGATAGAAGAAGTGGCTAGAGAAGTGGTTTTTAGGGTCCAATATATGAATTTTCACAAAGATCTCATCATAAATACAAGATTAGAATGAACAGTTAGACCAAAAAATTCATGAAAATGAATGTAGATGGAATGAAAAAGGACCTGTTTCTCTATAGAAAACCAGATAGATATGTTATCAGATAGACTTGATTATTGATAGATTAATTTCTAGATAGATGAATTAGATAGAGGAATCAGACTGAGTGGTCAGAATGAGTTATACCAAATGTTCCAGATAATATATTTTTGTCTAATTATAGGTTAGAAAGTGAAGAGCTAATTTTTGAAGATTAAAAAATGGATGTTTATTGAATAAGAAAAGTTACAACGTTTTGAACCTATTAGATAAGGGTTGTAAACTTGTTATAAAATCTTATTCACATATTTCGTGATAGAATAATCACATGCACTATTGTATTTATCTTAGTGCTATGATGGTGTTAGGATATTTACTACATATTATATTCACATTAAAATGATTTCATTCTTGTAGATTGTGTGGTATTATATTATTTTCAAACCATGCTGAGGATTGTATACTCTTGTTGAGTATTGAACCTTGTAAATTCATAGGTTCCTTTAGATGAATTTGAATGTTTAGTATTTGGAAATATTATTTATATTTAATAGGATGTTAAGGTTATTAAATAATAAAGATAACATAAAAGAAAAAGATATTATGGATGCGAGCACACCCTCTATTAGTGTTTACATGTATCCTTTATAAGCCTTTTAAATTGGAATTAGAGATAAGGTCCCTTCATTTTTTCTTTACTCGAGTTTGAATATAAGTTGATATGCGTAATTGTACTTGTGTAAAAAACAGGGGGGATATCAATATTTAATGAAAATAACTATCATACATGGAATGAAAAAAATTTCAATATAATATTTTCTATGGTTATGATGTTGTGGATGTTTCTCTATATGGATTTTCAACACATTCTATGAATTTCACTCTTGTATATAATCAAAAAGATTTACATAATGATGGTAGGGATAAAAATGATTTACTTTTTTCACTCTTTGAATGTTTGTTTTTTATATTAATGGGAGTTGGAATTTCCAAATTTAGTTGGGAAAAGTTAAAAAAATATATATGAAGGAAATAATAAATTATATAAGGAAAAGTTACAAATGTAGAAGCCAAAGTATAAAGTTCTCAAAATGGGTGACTATGAAACAATTGGAGACATCATAAGAAGGGTGAATGATATTGTTACATCTCAAATATATCTGAGTAAAAATATTTATGATTCACTATTTATTAGAAGATATAACGAATTCTTAATGAAATGTTTGATGCCAATGTTTCACATTTGGATACTAGATATCCCAAAAATCGTTATTTGGATGAATTACATATCAATCCCATTATATAATAAGTGAGAATATAGAATATTATTAAAAGTAAATAAAAAAGGTTTCTCCAGAAATTTAATTCAAAGCAACTAAGAAAAGAAAATATAAGAAGATTCTCAAAGATGAGAAATTCGATGACACTAATATAGAATTAGAGTTTAGTAAATTTTTTGATGATTTTCCCTCCTAATTTTATAAAAATTGGAAAATAGGCACAAGAATGTACAATGGGAAGTTACCAACAAAATTATTTGGCCATGGATCTATTAGGAAGTTTTCTTCAAATATCCATTGAATAAAGGATGCATAAGAATGTGATGAATATGATATAAATAAAAGAAGAAAATATAATAAATATGATGATAAATATAAATCTTATTCAAAGGGAAGGAAAAAGATTTATCTCAATTCAAAAGGGGATGTTTGTTTTCTAATGATAATTAAGATAATGACAGCGAAGTTGAAATTGAAAAATTCACTAATGTTACTGATGAGAAAACATTTATTGAAAAAGTAAATGATTAAAAGTTTTGTTGAAAGTAGTTCTATAGAATATAAAAAACTAGAATATGAATTGAAATCAGAGTTGGAATAATGTATTCAAAAAATTGAAAGACTTTAAATAGAAATGAAGATGTTGAAAAAGAGAATCCCTACAACAAATAAGCATAAATCCTTTTTTGAATAGAAATAAAAGTTATTATAAGATATTGGTTATTTGAAGAAATATATGGGAAATTAAAATAATATAAATTGAAATATTTAAGTATAGAAAAATGTGAAGGAGTAAGTTTTAGAACATTTTCATCAAATGTTCTCTAGAACTGAGTAGGGAGTTACGAGTTTCAAAAACTCTGTTTTTGAAATTGGTGAACTTTTTGAGAATGGTGACCCTAAGAGAGATCAAAAAAACGTTATCTTCAGTGTCTTGATAGAAAAATGAAGATTTTAATAATATTATAAAAGTTGGTAAAAGAATTCATATAACCAAAAAAACAAAATTTTCAAAATTCATATATTTCAAAAATTTCTATGTCTGAATAAGATGTTTCTACTGTTGGGGATTCCATTGATGATTTGAATAAATCATTTTTAAAGAATATTTTTTAAAATGGATGAAATTATAAGAACAAACATTTCAATAATTTGGAAGGTATATAAATTTTTAAATAACTCCAAGTTTTGTGGATGTTATAGAAGAAAATATTCTTACTATGGAGATTACTGGTATTATGGTGTATTTTTTCATGAAAAATAATGTGCTGGTTTAATAAAGGAAACTTAAATAGTCCCAAGAGAAATTGAAAGAAAAGTTTGATGGGGATTTAATCCAATAAAAAATATGTTCTTGAGAAACATGGTTTCAAGAGTGAAACTATATTTGAACCTTTTAAAGAACATTGTGAAAGATGATAATAATTGGGAACTATTTGATAATGAAGTCTTGTTATGTTACAAAAATTAATTTTTTTTAACAAAAATTCTCAAAAGGCACATGTGAAGAATGGTAAAGGGAAAGAAAAATCTCATGATACTGAATCATCTCTCAAAGATACAAAATGATAATAACCCTAGGTTTTGGAAAGTGGTTTCTCTTCACATATGATAAGATTACATAAACTATTAAAGATAATGAATGATTATAAATAAGGAATAGTGACCTTTGTCTATGATGAATATATCATAATCAAAATTTGTTGGATCCTTTATTATTGTGGAATGAAAAATGAAATCTAAAAAGGCATATTTTTTGATGGGTTGAAAAATGATTTTTTATGTGTTTTAATACTGTTTTTTGATGGTAATAAATTTTTTTTCAGGAAATATTTATTTGTTGTAAAATATTAGAGGATAGAAAATTTTTTATGAGAGACCAAAATATAATGTGGAACTTGTTTCATGTTGGTATGCATTGAGATAGAAAAAGAATTGTGGAATTAATGTTTGGGACATATGTGTAAACAAAATATGATCAAGTTAACAATGTGATATTGTGTTTGTGATATTCCAAACAAGACATGAAGAATACATTAGTGTTGTTCCATTTTTTAGATAGGTAAAATTACAAAAAACAGAGCATAAGAAAGATGAACTTTGTTCAACTCATCAATTAGAACTAATTCATTTTGATATTTGTGGGTCAATTATAAAAAGTTCAACTTTCAGAGACAAGAAACTTATCTCCCTCATTGAGGATTTTACTCATATTACATGTTCTATGTATTTGAAACATAAACCACAAGCCGAAAATATGAGAAAAGGAATAATAATGTTATTTAATTAGTGAGATGATAATAATGGTGAATACAAAAATACATTTTTTAGAAATCATATTTAAAAACATGGTATTTAGCATGAGTTCTGTTCAGCTTACACACCTCTAAAAAACTGTGTTTCTGAAAGAATGAAGAGAATAATAATAGATATGGGATATATGTTTTGATTGGACATGTTATTTATCACTAATTATTGAGGAAAATTATGAGTACATCAGTTGATATTCAGAATTAGTGTTTTTATATACCATGTTCAAATATAAATTTTTATGAAAGATTCTACAATGAAATTCCATGTTTGAAAATTGTAATATTTTTTTGGGAGTCCCTACATAATAAGAGTAAAAAGTGGAAATCATAGTCAATTTTATCATTGAGGTTTTGAATGAATTTTTTTGATATGCTATTAATGGTTTAGAATATTTATGATTTAATAAAGAAACAAGGAATATAGTTGGTTCTACTGATGTAAAAGTTCTTGAAAAAGATAAAGAATAAGTTTTATAGACCCATGAAGATATGGAAAATATGTTTCTTGAACTAGTTATTGATGAGTAACATGAAAACATTCCTAACAAGTGTGATGTTATGAAAAATTAAAATTCTAAATCACTTATTTTTAGTGATGAGAAAGAACTTATTACATCTCATCCTTGGCTGGGGAAAGTGATGGAAGTACAAATCATAATTGGTGATCAACAAAAAAAGCTCAAATGATAAGAATATCAATGTTTTTCTTGGGTATTCTTGTATTCTAATGTTTGTCGAATGTTTTTTATAAATCATTTGATAGTCCGGAGTGGATTCAGGATATAAATCATAAGTTGGTCAAGATTTATGAGAATAATTGTTGTGAACATTTTCCTAAACCGAATAATAAAAATTTTATTTTTACAAAGTGGGAATTATGAAACAAGTTGAATGATGATAGTTATGTGATAAGAAAAAAATGTAGAATTGGTTTTATAAGGTTACTCACAAATTGACAATATTGATTTTTATGAGAAATTATCTCCTGTATAAAGGTTAGAAACAATCTAACCCTTTCTTGAAATAACTACAAAATGTATTTATAATTTTTTAGATGGATGTTATATATGATTCTCTAAATGGATATGTTGATGAAGATGTTTATATTGAAAATAGTTTATGTTATTAATTGGAAATTTTTTATATTATGTGTGCACTATAAAGAAATAATTTTTTGTGTTAAATTACTCTCGAAGAACTTGGTATTACAAATTGGATGCCTGTTTAAGGATGTGGCTCATTAATAAAAGAAGAGTTAATAATTATATATACCTCAATGAAAATAGATATATCTTTCTAACATTAATTGTATCTATTGAATATATTATTTTTAATTGTAATGAAGTAAATTTTGATATTTTTAATACATAAATATTTTATTTTAGTTTTCAATGCTTGGGGAAATGAAATATTTTATTCGATTAAAATTATTACAAAATAAAAAATGAAATTTGTATACGAAAAAATTTATTTCGTGACTTCTTAAAAAGTTTAAATTGGGAACGTGAAAATCTATTTACACACCAATTATGATGGTAACACTGTTTTGTAAATGTATTTTAGGAAAGAAAGTAGATTCCATGTAAATTTAGGAAGATGATTAGATGATTGTTATATCAGACTACATTAAGTACATTTATTGTATATGTTTTTTCCTTATATGAAAGATTTCAATGTTCTCCAAATTATCTCATCTATAATTTGGAAAATTAATTCTCTGATATATCAATGAAACATATTATTTTCTAATAAAATGTGAAGGCTTAAGAAAAATTTATTTGTTTGGTTATACGGATGTTGTTTGGGTAGGAAGTGTAGATGATAGATGATCTACATCGAGTAGAGTTTTCTTTCAAGGGGAATGTTTTTTAGTTAGAATAATGAAAATGAAAATAAAATAACACCTTACATGGAAAATGGAAAATACTTTTCCACCACTCAAGATGCAATAAAACATATGTGGATGGAATCCGAGATCGCTGTTTTTCTAGTTTAAGTGAAGTTACATCCTCTATTGGGTTGTGATAATCATAGTTCTATAAATATCACTAAAAATATAGTGAAAAATTTTCATTCACTTTATATTCATACATAATATCTCGACATTAAAGATCATGTAGAGAATAACGAACTGATGTTGTAATATGTTTCTATAACAGAACAATTTGCTGACATATTCCCAAAACCTTTACCAAAGGATGTTTTTTATAGTCTAAGTTTAAACATAGAAATCCTACCTATTTCACTCTAATGTTGCATTATTTATTTTTACCCTATATCTCAGCTTTTCTTTGGATTTTTTTTTCTTGGGGGATAAAAATTATGTTCCATACGTTTAGCCACTTGAATTTTCTAATCCTTTTAAGAAAAGCATGTATTTAGTGGGATTTTATAAAATGGGTAATCTGTGATCCCAACATCTGATTTTTTGAATATACGAACTAAATTAGTAGTATTTTAAAATGAATATATTAAAGCTATAATGTTCTATAGAAATGATATGTTGAAAATTTCTAAAGAGAAGATGACGAGTTTGAATTTCAAGTAGATGTCTCCAATGTCACTACATTTGGACAACATGGTTTTTCTATTTAATTATTATTGTGTCCTAAAATGAGTTCTGTAATTTATTCTTAGAATATTTGATATCTAATCCAATGATTTAGTTATAAAATTTAGTGATTTATAATTCATTGTTGTTAACAAATCAAATGTGGAGATTATTGGGACCATGTTGTTTGATGTTTGTTTTTTGAATTGTTTGATCTATGATGTTTAATAATGGTTTCAGTTATTGTGATCTTTAATGAAAAATAAAATCACTTTGTAATATCCCTATGATCAAACACATGATGTGTAATGGTAACATAATATTTAAGGAGATTTCTGACATAAGTAATTAGATGATTATTTTTAGATCTAAAGTTCAAAACAACATGGAAGATATCATGATAATTATGTTTTCATAATGAGAATTTGAAGCTGTTGAGACATAAGATTTCTTAATACAAAATTCCAGAAAAAGAACTATGAATCTAGAGTTTCAGATAGAGATCAACCAATTAAATTTTCTGATTATATTATATTATTATTTTTCTAATATCATCAGTCATATGCAAAAGTTGTGATCAAAATATTTTTTTAAGAACGATAGAAACAATTTTCAACTTGCAATGTTTTCTCTCAAATTTTGTGTGAATGTTTTCCGAACTGAAGACCATAAATATTTTTGTACAGGAAATTTTTATGAAATTTTTCACAAGTCTATCAATTTGAAAATTTATGAAGTTATAGGATTTGAGAAAGATCACTTCTACAAAACCTGCCTATAATAGCGCTTTAATTTATCAACGCTCGAAAGATTCATAGATAAAGTTTATCATTATAATCTCTAAAAGAAGAAATTAAAATAGAATCCCTTTATTAGTGCTAATTTTTTTTGATAAAATTCACCATTTTGCACTGATAAAATATAAACTTTATAAGCACTTTATTTCAGGGCTGATAAAGGAAACCTATATATGTACTTCATTTATAACACTAAAAAAGGATTCCTTTATCTGTATGTTTTTATTACTGATAAAAGTTTCCCTCCATCAGTTCTTTTCTTAGCACTGATAAATAACCAAAATAAATGGAAAAATTAATTAAATAAAAATAAAACGAGTAAATTAAGAAAAATATCCAACATTTTATTAATTAAATAATTTTAGATTGAAATTAATAAATTTAATATACATATATATTATAAATATTAATAAATTGTATATATTAAATATATATATAATATTAATAAGTATAATATATATAAAATGTTAATTAAAAACCTATTAATGTCATATTCATTTTTAATATTGTTTGATTTTCCAATTTGACATATATAAAATGTCGTGTGTTTCATTTATTTAATGTATATATTTATATACACACACACACTAATTAATTTGTATACACTAACACACACACACACACTAATATTTCTATGAAATACATAAAAACACATAGACATAATATTTCTTGTAATTTATTCAAATTTTAGAATATTATATAATTTTATTACAACATGATACATTTAATATATATTATGTTTTTAATCGATCAAATTTTTTAATACTCTAATGAGGGTATTCAATTCTAATGTGTTTTATTTATTATTTTTTATCAATTCGATCATATTTTATTATTTAATTGAATATATTTATTTATTATGTTTTATTATTTTCATTATGTATTAATCCACTTCAATATAAATATACATATTTTTTAATAACATATATTTAATTAATAAAGAATATACATTTTTTCAATATTTGTAACCTATACTCATTTTGAAATATTCAATTTCACTCATTTTTAAATTTCAGGTATTTTAGATTATAATTCCATTAATAATGTTAAAAATAAAATTGTAAATAAATATTTAGAAATAAATACTAAATTTATATTTACAATATTAAAAAATTATTATAAATAAATTATAATTATTTTTTAAATATGTATTTATATAATTATCAATACATAATTATACGTTTTTGAATAAGTATAAAATTACAATAATGTTATTTAAGTATTTATAATTAAAAAACTTTTAACAACACTTTTATAGCACTAATAAAGATAAATCTTTATTGGTGCCAATTAAGAGGTGTTAAAATATATATTTATCTGCACTGAAACTTTAGTACTTTTCAAAATTTCCTTTATCAGTGCTTGATTATTACTGATAATGATTGAGATTTATCAGCTCTAAAAAAGAGTTTATAAAATAAATATTTTCCAAAATTTAGACGTTTGGCTCGGATTAAAGGGATATTTTTCAGCGCTTTTTTGAAACCGATATTAAAAGTGTCCATGATATATTTAAATAACTATGACTATGACTCAGTCACTCGTGATTCTATAGATGTAAAAAAACTCCTCTACTAATGGTGCGACTCCCCTAATTTCCATTATATTAATCAAGGATAGAATCCAATATATTTTATTTTATAGTCTTCCCCTCTCGTTGATTGTTGTTTTTGGTTCCGATTTTATCATATTTTCATTGTTTTTAAACATGAAGAACTCTTCATATCTTCTAATCGCTACTGAAATACAATGAGTGTTGTTCTATTTCATCATTTATCTCCTTTCATATGTATTTTATGGTCAAACCCATTTTTTCCTATAGACACACATAGATGGTTTATTTGAATTTCGACATTAACAAGGAGACCTCTCATACCGCCTCAGTTTTCACTTCATTTGAATAATACAGGGTTCCAAAATCAAGGTAGTTTATCAAATTTAAATCATCTTATATACTATAATACAGATTCAAATTTATTAATTATTAGGGTTTTTAAATATTACGAGATACTAAGTTGTGGCCATCATTTATGGGAGGTGAACATATAGGGACCACGGAAGGTGTATAAACCATTAAAACATGTTTTTTGGATTTTGGTTATTCATTTAAATTATTAAAACATGTATTATATTATTTAGTTTTATGATTTTTATGAATAATTTTTAATTCAATTAAAAAATTAATTAATTAGTCATGTTAAAAAAATTATTTTAGTGATTCATACTATGAGAGTTTTATATTTAATAGTTAATTCAATATTATTATTATACATTAACCATGGGTTACAAAGAGCAATGGGGGATTTCATTGGTGTGAAATTTATGCTCAATTTTTTAAAAAATTACTTATATTGCATAGAGTTGATAAATAATTAGGTAAATGGACTTAGAAATACACAACAACATAGAAAGACTGTATTTCCCCAAATTAAGTCTATTATTAGTGGTTTAATGGTTGATGATGAAATCTATGATATGTGATTTGATAACATATTTACTAATCAAAATAGAGGGAAATAATTTTTATCCTAAAAAATAATTTGAAAATCCATCTAACATTGTGAATAACCGTAGAGTGAACAAAAATGGAAAAACATACTTTATATGGTCTGGATGTTTATGTCCGATAATTCATAATAATTTTTTCCATTTCCAAGATGCACAAAAATTGAGATACAATCCCCATATTGTAATTAACCTTTTGTAGCATTCCATTTCCAAACCACACATGTTCTTTGATCACAGTTTACCACTATATTAAAAAGCGAGAACTCCTTTGTTGTTCAAGGGCCCTAAAGAATAATTCTATGATCGAAGGCTAGTGTAATATCCTCAAAAGCTATAAAACTTCGTTTACTACATCAGTTTTATAAATAAAAAATATTCCATTGAAGCATAAAGGTGGATTTCACTGAATCAATATTACAAGTATGCCATAGTTTTTTTTTCCTTTGTTTCCAATCACATTTATCTTTGTAATAAATCGACAATTTTAAGGGTTTTTATCACTCTAATGATCATATGATGATACCCTAAAACTCAAAAGTGTTATCAAAGTCTCTTTATTCACGAACACAATGTTTTAATCTTTTTGTTGTTGGAATAAATAAATTTCATATTGTATTATTTCAATATCAAATATTAAGATATGAAGGATTTATTTTTTCATTCACGTAATATAGCTACTATATATCAGTTGAAGAGGCATTTTGAATGATTTAATTAGTGTGTTCTCAAGATACTTTACTCCTTAGACAATTGATTGTCTTCCACCTCGTGGTGATGGATTGGGCTCCTACTTTCAAACTATCTTTCATCCCATCATCAAGATATGGAATTCAATCATGCATCATAGGATGGATTAAATAATGGTAGTGGAGGTTAATTGTAATGTAGTATTGAAGTCTTATATCTCTATTAAATATTTCATGCAAGATGAATGATATTCTAGACTCTTATGCATGATGTGTATTTAAATTTTTTTATACAATAAAAATTAAATTATTGACTACTAATGTAGACAATGTTTTATAAACATGTTGATATTTCCAATCCTAAGCAAGAACAGATTTTTGATGATGAAACTGTGGAATTATTTTGGGATAAACAATACGTTGATGAAAAAATTGAAGAAAAACTAGAACGACGCATCATCATATTTTTTAACAAAATTATCAAGTTAAGAAGTCATGGTATGAAATTTGTGTTTGGTTGGAATCTTTGCTTCCAACCTATTGACCCCAACTAGTCACCATTCATTAGTTATCGTAGGGTCACAATAAGGATGAATGTGTCGATTGATGTTGAATCATGGAAACTGTCCAACCTGTAATGAAGTAAATCATTTGGAAAGATATAATGGTAATGTTAAAATATATATTATCTATTTTACTAAAAATATATATAATGAATTTTTTATTTAATTTTCATTATTCCTTACAATCTATATATTTTTTATAATATTTCTTAAAGAAATTTGTCCAAATGGCCACCGGAAAAACCCATTGAGGCTTCCAATTTCTTCTGATGAATTTACATCTTATTTATGCTAAGGGGAAAATAAATCCCCCACCACATTGTTATTCACACATTATAAAGCATGAAACATAGATTTATTTTAGTAATTGTTGCAATGATAAATCATTTTAGGTGAATTGTGTTTGATAATTTTTATTTTATAATAATTATTTTATCCAACTTTATTCAAAATTGTTAATTTATGAAACATGAAAAGGGTGCTTAAAATATAGAACATGCAGAAAAACTAGAATACCCCTATAAAAGAAGAAGGAGATGGTTCACATCATTACATAAGAAATTGTTATGTTTTTTAAATCGACAATGAATGTTAAATTATGTGATATAAAACTACATATGTTCCTTTTTTAAGTATATTGATGAATCAAAATCTGAAGCCACTTCCATCCCACATCATGTGCTATGGAAGGAGGCTTATGTAAATAAGGATGATATATTAGTTGATGAAAATAGAAAATAAATAGGGGAAGCATGTGTAAGTATGAAAATAATTTTAATTTGTTACAATTTATATCAATATTCCTTAGTGTAAATATATTCATATTTTTTATGTTGTTTATATAGAAGATTCAGCAATGGCCATACCATAAGAAAAATGAGTTTTAATATATTTGAAGTGGCTCAAACAATATGATCACATTTTAGGATTATGTTTTGGAGTCTCTCCTCGAACATATTTTGGGATGATAAAACTACACCAGGATACATATAATATGATGAGACCAATGAAAACACAAATAGACTCATTATAAGATATTATTTTGCGATATGGTTTTGTTGAACAGTGTATAAGAAATTATCAAAGCAAACTAGTTGTGGAGAAAAGATTAATAGATGTTCCAAATGATCCCACTAGATTTGAGGCCAGTCATTCCCCCCAAACCTTACCCCGACTAATCATTTTCTTACTCTTTCTCATAAATGTAACTCAAACAACTTCTGAAAACATTATATTACTAAAATTCTATAGGTTGTAATTTTATGTGAGTTTTTTATCAACACCCATGTATCACCGTGTTTCAAGGGGTGAAATGTATAAATTCTTTGGAAACCATCTACATAATAAAACCTTCCCAAAAGAACACATGAGAGTGGGTATTGAGGTAGCTTATGAGCTGAATGCTGAGTTTATTGTTCCCCTTGATGATCCTGAAATCACAATGGTCCATGGTGCCATTAGAGCTTTCAAAGCATGTCTATCTAATATTATAATGATACATGATGTATGTATTTAACAAATTCTTTCATATGAAAAAATTTTTACAGTTGATGATAATATTTTTTATGAGTGGTATGAAATTACATATAGGAAATGTGGTAGATAAACCAAATGTAGAATCAAAATAATATTGATAATTGACTAATAAAGAAAAATGAACTTCCAATAGTACCTTATCTATGCTAGTTCCAAATCCAAATTTAAAAATCATGAAAACTTTTTTGTAGAGACCACATTTAATAAAAATGCTATGGATTACATTCACTATAAAGAAAAAATATTTGGATCTTCCATTATAGGAAAAATTATTCTCAAGTCTCTAGATGATATTATCATGAAGGAATGGATGATCATATTAATTGTGAATACATACATAACGTACATTTTAATAATACATCTGTTCAAATAGTGAGCTAAATATGTTTAATAAAGTTAATAACTATTCATATTTTTATAGGAATTTAAATGAAAAATATATAATGGGATGATCGTGCGAATCGTGATTTGAATTCATTAATCCCAGTATCATTTCCATAGTAGAAATTACATTCGAAAATAATGAAATAGAGATGAAAAAATAAAAGTTACTCAAAGAGTTTAATAAAAAATCATCAGACGACAGTCTGTATTTGGTGCATACAATGCAAGTGTAAAAAACTATGAACTAGTGATATAAAATATATTTTTAGTTTTTTCATTACATATTGTTTTTTGTTTTCTGGGAAGCATTGGATACTGATTACAATCAACATAGAAACCCAAAATATTTATTTTTTAGATTCAATATGTGTATTCATAACCAATCGACCACACATGTTGTGTATTTTAAAAATTTAACAAACTCCAATCAATATTTTATATATAAAATAAGAATTATATTTTTAGTTTACATTTTAATATTAAATTTTCTTGATTGGATTATAGATAAATACATACAAAATTATCGAATGAGGTTAGTTTATAACAAGCTAATGCATGTGGATTACTACAAATTGGAAAAAATTAAAGTATATAAACAAATATTTATCAATAAAAACATTTCAATACAATTTACTTATTTTTTTCATTGTTTCTACAGTGTCTAAAAAAATGTAATGAAATTTATTGTCGATACTATGTTTCAAAATTTATGATATAAATCATATAGCATAAAAATAATAGCATCCCCCAATAGGTAATTTCCAAAGGTTACTAAAATTTCATGAAATATATTTCGACAATATTTTATTGGTTATATTTTATTAGTACTATCAATATTGCTGAAAAAGGGTTACTCAAAATAAGAAATCAATTTTTTTAGAGATGGTAGGGTAGCAAACATTTTGTTAAAATGTATGTGGACAAAAAATTTAGGTGATTACATTATATGATTCTGATCTTGTATGAGTTATGACCATTGAAAAAATATTTGGGTGTGAATAATTAGTGTCAGAATGACTATATATTATTTTTGATCTCCTTCTCAAGGAGACGATTGATAGTGGAAATCAAATTGGATAGAAGTTCTGACCTAATAACAATAAAATTGTTGGGAAAATGTGGAGGTAGAGGATGATACAGAGGAAAAGATAGAGGATGTGGTGCAGGTATATTCAAAGTCAAAGACCAGTGTAGTGGAGGGGGTGAAGTGAATACTGAGGTGGAGTCCAAGGTGGATGATGATTAGATTTTACGACTTTCAAACATTTTTTTTGGACAATGAAGTAGAATAAGGATCCTACCATGATTGTGTTTCAAAAAAATTGTTTAAAAGTTCAC
Source organism: Viscum album (assembly GCA_963277665.1). Taxonomy (NCBI): domain Eukaryota; kingdom Viridiplantae; phylum Streptophyta; class Magnoliopsida; order Santalales; family Viscaceae; genus Viscum; species Viscum album. Next base: position 580,154,135 of record OY728130.1, on the reverse strand, counting down.
AAAACACTTTTCTCTTAAGATAAGATCTATTGTGTGTCTTTATAGTTTCAAATGAAATTATAGTAAAAAAACACACGTGGAATACTGAAAAATGAGAAAACTCATTATGATTATTTTGTTACTTTATGAAAATAATGCTTACATAATTTTTGTAATGTAGTGATTAAATGTATCTCAATCTGATGTAAGGTACTATTGGAATGACTCCAAGTGAATGTTTTTATTCAAAAGGGACATTAATATTAGTAAAAAAACAATTCGATACAGAAATCAGATCAAACACATTCCTATTTTTTGTTACATTATTAAAATGATTATAAACTCATAAGTGATGCGTAGTGATGAACCACAACTAAATTTGATGCATGGCATGACCGATATGACTCCATGGGTTTCTTTTAATTAAAACCTAACATTAATTTTAATAAAAAATCAACTGAGACACTCAGAACTGAGAAAAGTCATTATGATTGTAATTATACATTAGGAAAACAATAATAAGTCCTTTGGGATGTGTATCATTCTGTTGCACCTCAATCTGAAAAATAGTGTGACTCAAATTGCTAATTTTTTAATCAAAATTGAAATTAATTTTGGTAAAACAACAACTAACGTAATAAAAATAGAGAAAAAACATTAATATTGTATTGTTATATTAAGAAAATGATCTATACATAATTTTTAACATGTAGGGAACAACCTCACCTCTATCTGATGCATGGTGTGACCGGTATGACTCCAAGTTATTATTTTATTCCAAAGTGACATAAATGTGATTAAAAAATAGATTACATACTACAAACTAAGAAACAAAATCCAATTTTTTTGATAGGTTTGAAAAATGATCCAGGTGTCATTTGGAACATCTGGCATTCAGCCGCACCTCAATCCGACTCACGGTGTGACCAGTATGACTCAAAGTGTGTCTTTTTTATTCCAAATTGACATTAATTTTAGTAAAAAAATTGACATTCTCAAAACTAATAAAACAAATTATAATTTTTGTTGTTATAGTAATAAAATGATCCATACAATACTTTTCGACTTATAGGTATCATCCTCCCTTCAATACAAAGCACGATGTGACCTGTATGACTCCAGTGCATCTTATTATTCAAAAATATGATTAATTTTAACAAATTAAACAACTGACACACTCAAAAAAAAAAACACATTTTTATTGTTTTGGGACATTAGGAAAATGATCTAAATGCCATTTTTTGATGTTTAGGGATCATCATCACCTCTATCTGACACACAGTGTGACCGGTATGACTCAAAGTGCATATTTTGTATATAAAGGTTACATTAATGTCAATAAAGAAACTAACATACTCAAAACAGAGAAAACACATTCCCATTATTTTAATACATTAATAAACTAATCAATGACTCATTTTGGATGTGTATCATTCATCTGTTCCCCAATCTATTGAACAATGTGACCGATATGAATCCATGTGCATCCTTTTTTTCCAAAACTGACATTAAATTTAATTAAAAAAACAACTGAAATGCCCTATAATAGAATTTGTTTCTTTTATTTGTGTTAGAAATTTTATTTCATTTATATTCAGTAGTTTTATATTTTTTGGTAATTTTTGTTGCTGATTCTATAAATGTAGTGTGTTGATGCATAACACTACATCGGTTTTGGGTGATGCAGTTAGCTACAACATCCACATGTAGTTTTCACCCATACCAGTTCAATTAAATACACTGATAAATATTCCTATTATCATCACTTTTAGATGTGTTAATAAACTACTTCTTTTCATCTGCTTATACAGACACTAGTAAAGTCTATCTATATGAGCGTGTTAAAATAAACTGAGAAATCATTCCTTTATTAGTGAAAATAAAAGTAGTGATAAATAATACTTTAATTAGGGAAAAATAAAATCACTCATAAGAGACACCATTTATCAATTCATTTTAAAGTAATGATAAAGGTACTATTTATTAGCGCTAAATAAACATGTTAATAAATGGTGTCTTTTATCCGCCCTTTTAAAACCTCTTATAAAAGTATAATTTATCAATGCTTGTATTTGTGCTGAAAAATATACCCTTTATCAGCATTAATAAAAGTGATGGAATTTTTACTACGATAAGAATATATATTCTTTTTAATCCCTGTTAAAGGCTGATGATAGCACTGTTAAAAGAAAAAAAATTGTAGTGGATTATGATGCTAAAAAATTAATGAGGAATACATTTTGATATATATATATATATATAATAATTAAATTCATTTTCTGATTGTTTGGTTTTTTGAAAGATGTTGGGTTGACTCCAAGTAAAAAATGATACTAGTCAAGACTCTTGATGAGAGGGTCAATTTATTTGTAATCATAAAAGTGAGAGAATTAATTTTCCAGACTCCGATTTCATAATATATTGTTTATGATGTTTTTTTATATAGCAGACAGAAAGACATATGGATGAAGAAGTTTTAAAAAGATAAAATATCTTAATGTGGTTATCTTTCTTAGTCTTTCAGACTGAAAAAAATAAGATAGAGGTGAGCCGATAGTGAATATGGAAAAATAAATCTTATAAAGATTTAAAAATTATATTCTACATGAAAAAGTTCAATGAGGAAAATTATTCTATAAAAAAGAAAGTTTCACTATTGATTTTGTTGATCTTTATAGAATATAATATAAGGATATAGATTTTTTCAGAGGTTTCAATTTTAGTTTGAGTTTTGAATTTTGAAAATTCAATGAGTGGGAAATCTATTTCAAGTTCCTGTGATTTGTGTGTTGTGTGAACCTCTATAAAGCAGTGAAATTACAACCTACTGGCATATTGTTTAGATGCACAAAAAAGAATAGCATTGTAGCTTTTCTTTTAAACAGAGGTTCTGGAGAAAATTTCAAGAGAAATATTTCTAGATAGAAAAATTGGTCATGGTTTATCGGATGAATGTTTTAGATGAACTAATCAGATGGGTAGTATTGGTCCAAAAAACCAGGTAAAAAAATTCAATGAAAAGGAAAGTATAGGAAAATTAATAAGTTCATATACTTTGTAGAAAACAATAGAGACACATTATTGGAATTAATCTCTTCCAAAAAGTACAATTTCCTCATAAACATAATAGATAGAGAAATCAGACAGAGTGGTAAGAGTAGGTTATTTACAAAGTCCATATTTTAAGCCCTTATTTTTTATTGGGTAAGAAAGTGAAGAACTATTTTTTCTTGTATAAAAAAAATGTATTGTGCTGGATAAATTAAATTAAAATTGTTTTTAACTATTTGATAATGTTTATAGAATTTGTATTAAATCTTATTCGCAGATTTGGTTCCAAAATAATTACATGAATTGTTCTTTTGATCATATTTCTATGAAAATGTTAGGATTTTTCATACTTTAATTCTTCACATAAAGATATTGTTTCCTAGTGAATTGTGTGGCATTAGATTATTTCCAAACCATGAAAAGTACTATCTAATTTTTTTGAGTTGTGAAGTTCATAAATTATTGTATATATTTGATGTGTCTGAATGTTTAGTTTTCATAAAATTGATAAATATTTAACAAGAGGTGAAATTTGTTACGATATAAAGATAACATAAATGAAATAGAAAAAACAGATTCCTCCCTCCCACTATCAGTGATTACATTGATCTTACATGGAGCTTTTCAAGAGGAAGAATAATTAATGGACATACGTTACAAATATATATCCCATCATTTTATATTTGGTTAAATTGATTTCCATGTTTCTTCTTTATGTTTGAATCAATGTTTAATTTGATGAATATAATTTTTCAACACATAATTTATAAAAATATGATGGTAGTTATATATTTCCCATTGAATATTGGTTTAAAAGTGGAAAATATAATAGAAAACATTGCTTAATAGACGAGATATATGGTCTTAATGATGGTAAATATTGTCATATACTGACACTATATTATGTATGGACCGTCAAACTCATTCATGTTCACATACATCCGTTAGTGGGAAACTAATTCTCTTCCTTACGAATGATATACATGACATAAATGTCCATCCAAGAGAAACCGTAATTGAATTCGATTATCTTTATGAGTTCATAGATAAATTTCAGTTCACTTTATTATTCATGTTTTTACAAGCTCATTAATTTTGTTATCACCTACACGCAAACGTCAACATAATTTTCCTTGATTAATTTAATGAATTTCTATATGATTTAGGGATATTTAATTCCATTTCATACACAATAATTTGAAATAATGGTATGGATTTAATAAATTTGGTTTCATTAAAATTTTATTTTTAGTAATAATGGGTGTGGTAGTGCGATATAAAAAACCAGTGCTCCTCTATAAATTCACCCCCATGGTTATTATTTAATAAAAATTAAAAAATATTAGATCATAATTCACTAAATTTGATAGTTAAAATTTTAAATGTTATACATAGAGTAATTTAATAAATCATGTAATTTTTTTTCTTTTTAAATCTTCCAAAGGTTCAACCATTCATAGACAAAAAATCATGATATTAAATAGTAAAACCATAATGAGATCAAAATTTATAGTTTTAACTTCTTCCAAGTAACCATAACATTATATAACTAATTGAATATTGTTTTTCTTATTATATAAAAACAAACAAATAATCTATTATTTATCTAAAATTATATGTTAAGAAAAAAATATAAAATAGAATAGTTATTCATTATTAAGTCCAACTGAAATGTAAAATCCTAGAAAAAAGAGAATATAAAAACAAGGTTATAAGTTAACTACTCGAATAAAGTCTTCTAATACTATATATAAATTTTAAATATATGTAAAAGATTATATAAAGGGATGAAACCATAATTTATATTTGTTCCTAGTAGAAATAATGATGGTCTCTACAAAGGTAGATGATATGGAATTAATATGGATATAGTTGTGTATATTAATATAGTGTTGAATCTATACAATGACATGGATTTTGATATTATTGGGAAATATATATGGCTATGGATTTCGATGTACAATTATTTTATCATGTGGTCAGCGTGATTGACTCAAATTTTGGATGATTTTTAATAATTATATCAATACATTATTAATGTTATACCAATTTATTTATTTATGGTTTTGAAAATTAATTACTAATGGAATATCTAGTTAAATAATTATGTTTATTATATTTTATTTTATTTTGGAATTTCATTGTAATTATTAATAATGTTTTGTGATTAAATTTTGAGTACTTACCTATAGTGTCACTGGGTAATAATAAAAAATACTAATTCTAAACAGTAATGAATCAGAATAGTTTTTGATTATGGAGAGTTGGGAGACGAGATTTTTTGTGATCCATGACCTGTAGTGTTAGAGGAAATATATCATTCTAGGTTTAAACTAATCAGTTTCATGGGTAATTTTTTCTATTGAAATTATAAATTAAATTATAATGTTGGGTTATAAAATTAGGGGTATTTTTTTATATATTTAGTGTGTTTTGGTGGTTTTGTAAAGGTTGAGAGTGGTGTCATATAGAACTTTTTTATGAAGATGGCACCATGTAACTTCTTGTGGCTCGCTTATTACATGGTGAGGGTAGCAAAAAGATAAAAGGATTTGAAGGTCTACAATATGTCTGATAAAATTTCATTGTATATATTGTGCTCCCTTTTTTAATATTCAATATATATTAAATTTGTTTTAATATAAAAACATAACACACTCTCTCCCTCACACTAATTAATCATGAACTGGCTAGCGGTGACACCCAAATTCCCTATTTATCCCTCTTCTTCTCTCCCATCAATTCTATATACTTGTAGTTACTTTACTAACCTATCTTTTACTTTGACTGATTTTTGGGATTATGTCACTTTTCACAACCCACATCTAAAGGATTCATTAACATTCTTAACTAATTTACTCTAAAATCCCTAGTTTGGGGGTGTTTGATAGATTTTGTTATTTTAGGAACTTGAGGGTGATACAACTTGTGATTATTAACATGTATTACATTTTTAGTATATGGAATGTAGTGAAGGATATTATTACAATTTTATATTGACATGTAATATACTAGGGCTATGTCATATGATAAGATAAATCATATTATAAGGGAATGATATAACATTTCAAGCATACTACCTCTTCAAGTTATATTTTCATACTTTTTATATAGTAATGCTTTCAATATGGGAGTGATATAACTAATTCAGGAAAAAATGTTAAATTTTAACAGTTGAATAAACATTTAACAAATGAAATCATTAATAATAGTCATTTAATAAGATGAAATCATTGATAGGTCAGCCAGACCAAGAGATTATAAAGAACTTGTTACTATAGAAATTTACTCTTCCTTGTATTAAACACAAGAGTAAATGCTTAAAAAACTATTTGGTTTTCCAATACCCTATATAACGTGATGATGCCCATTTTTTTAGGATAAATGGTACTCTTGCATGTATCCGGATGAAACTATATCATACAGATGCTCTATTACTCTTTCAATCGTTCTCACCTATGTAATTAACATATACTGATAAAAGCATGATACTATATAAACATTGGGTGACTTTGGTCTATCTCATTGACACACCACTAAGAAGGAATTTCATTTGGTTGTGTCATAGTTTTATCAACAGCCACATGGTAGAAAATATTTGTATATTCTTTATGTTGTTGGGTACATTTGGTGTATCTTTATTTTTATAAAAATGTTATTATGTGTTTTAATAAATGAAAATATTTTATTTATGTTTCTTAATTATTTTTTATATGATTAAAAATGGGTTTTTGTCCTAAAAATCATAAAAATTGTATTAGATCCATTCCATTCCAATTTTATCATGAAATCAAATTTAAAATGTAAGATAATTGTATTGTCCATATAGGTGTTATCCAAACAATATCACAAAATTTTATTCCCCAGAATTGAAGGATTTAATCCAATATGGGCCAAGTAAAAATCTTATATGGATTGAAATTATGCTGATTTTGACTATGTGTGTTTAATCTCAAGAAAGACATCCATGTGAGGTATTAACCGTAGAAAATATTGTATCCTGTGGATTATTCCTACTCAATCAATTTTAGTTCATTGTGATTTATTCATGAGGAACTCACATTGAATTCAACCTTATGAATTCTATTCGATGACTACATTAAAAATTTAAATCAGATTATTGTATAATACAATTTCCATATTTAGTAAACATATAATGGTTATAACAATTTTATTGATCCTCTATAGACCAACACTATGATTTTAATATTATGTAGGAACCATAATATTAATCGTCTACAAGACACCAGACCAAAATGTTAATCCCACAAAGAGGATAATCAAATGTAGTGATTGCCAACCGGGCTATATTATTCTTATATAATCCAATTAGAGGTTACTCCAACATAGTTTGTAGGGGTTCTAGATCACCTTATATAGATTCTCCGGTACTGGGTTATTCTTATGTGACTCTTATCAAATTCTATAATATCCTCATGCTGGTCTCACGAAATGCAAGTTACATTATCAATATTATGGAATGATTGATAACCACAATAGATATCATTAAAGATGATTCAGATTGAGGAATTTTTATTTTCTATATTTTAATTATAAATTTATACAATTAATTAATAACATGTTTATACAGTATGGAAAATGAATTTTGGGATGTTAATTTATTTATATATGTGTTTATAAGTTAATTAATTATAATTTATTTGCAATTAATTAATTAAATGTTTTTGATACATGTAATAAATATATTTCAATAATATTAAATGGTAATATTGAAATACCATTTTCAACTTATATGGAATGACTAATAATTTGGGTATAAAATTTTTATATGGAAATAATAATTGTTATTTATAAATTTCTTATAATTTAAAAAATATGGCATACTTTCAATTTTAATATACAATTATTTATAATTACTTAATTTGAATTTGTCAAAATAGAATCTTTTTTTGGAGAAATAATTTAAACCATGTCAAAAAACAGATTTTATATTTTATTTTAACATGGTTTAAATAAATATTCAATATGTGGTATTTAGATTATCTAAATTATCATACATTATAGGTCTAGAATATAAAATGTTTATATTTCATATAATGTCATTTTTTATTGTAAATGTTGTTTGGTTTGATAAGGTGATGGTAGATGGTCTAGGGGTTGAATATATTAGATTAAAATACTTAATCAAATAAATTGATTATTTAAAATAATATGCTGGTTAATTAGTAGTGTTAATTAGTTGTGGAAATAAAATAACAAATATGTGAATTTTTATACAGGATCAGTCCATAGTAGACCTAGTACAGTCTTACACCTCATTATTCATGGGTAGATCAAATTTTCACTACTTTATTTATTAGGGTGAATCATATCATGATTACAACCTAGTTTTTATAATTGAATATTAATAAGATTTTATAATATTTATATGGAAAGTCACAAACCAATTCCAATACCTATGGTAGACTATGATAGTCACAAATTGATTGATCCTAAAATTATCATTTAGAAGTCAGAACCAAAAAATGATTGGTAGAAATGATATTTTAAGTAAAATAATAAATAGAATACATAAGTATGAAAAAGATATGAAGAATTGTTTAATAATTAGGAAACAAGATGAAGTAGGTGAAAGAAGAATAACACACATGTACTGGTTCTCAAATATTGGATCATATTGTCTCTTAAAGGTATCCGAAGTTGAATAATATGTATTAAAATAATAGGGATATCATCCAAATTATGAAATAGGGTATCATGAAGGTCATTACTGATTGTACAACACTTGATAATTTGATAAATTTATTATCAAGGGAAAAAGAGTATTGAATAATTTATCTAGTGTCATATCATTTAACTTCATCCAAAAACTATCAAGTAAAAACTATGAAACAAAACTAATAAAACCAATCTCAAGGAAAATTAATTTAAATTAGAACTAAATAACAATCTAAGAAGGAAAAAATTTTACATCTAGGTTAATTATACCAAATACCGATTGATTTGAAAACATGAATTCCTATTAAAACCAATTTTAATTACCTTATATATATTTTATAGATCCTCTATAATAATACATCATGTCAATCATAAAAATATTGTAAGATAATTCAACTATTAAAAAAATATTAAATAAATTCCAATTTAATATAGTAAAAAATTGTAAAAATATTTATACTACTAGAAAAAAGAAATTGTGTTTGAATAAATTTCATGCCATTAAATATTAATTTATAAAAGAATACTTTCAAGAAAATAAATCAATATATTAAAACATAAATATTCTAGAAATATGTTGTATGTGAAAACATAAATAAAGAGTTAATTAAAACATTTGTTAATTTTTTTAAAAAATATTCAAAACACACCATTTGGATTAATTATAATATATATTAATTTTGGGAATCAATAATAAACTTAAAATAATTAAAATAAATGGATAATTAATCAAAATAATAATCATTAGAAAAATAGAGGATGAATTTTATTCTTCATAATTTAGAAAAAAATTAATTAAAAAAGCAGTAATATTAATTGAAAATCACATAAAACATACATTCCAATAGTAATAGGCTACTACTGTCATGCTTCATTGTGGTACTACCATCACAAGGTTTCTAGCAGTGGTGCCATCATGCGTTTTTATAATATATGATTGATGTGTGAGCTAATATATCATTAAGTTGTGCAGTAGTTGGTGACACTAAACTAGAATAAGATTTACTGTTGTGAATTCCTGCTACTTTTGAATGGGTGCTACCGATTTCGAGCTGATATAACCATTAGATTAAGAAAATCATTCTACCATCACACTAAATGGATCTACCTTCCCATGAATGGTACTACCATTAGAGTAAATATGTAGGTACTATTACCATTTTGGACTCCGACAGTTGAGCTAAAGTGGAGTTCTTCCAACGATAATGTTTCTACCATTAATGGAGATACCATTATACTTCATATAAGATACACTATAGAGAGGGGAAATACCACAATTGGATTCATAGTTACTTTGGAGTACAACTTCTACCATTTTGTGGAGTGATGTAACTATTATTTTTGTGGAGGAGATACAGATGAGCTGCTACAATAGGTAGATGGAGACCAAGTGTGGAAGAAAGAAAAACTGATACTTCTACCATGAGTGGTTAATGAGGGTAGTGCTATTTATTAATGTGGTAGATGATGGAATTTCATAATGTTGGAGCTATTTGTGTCTATTCACAATAGAGGTATGGTTTGGCAAGAATATGGACATATGAAGAGGGGTCATGGATGATATTTCCATTACAATGCTATTACAAATATATAAAGGTGATGAAAGAAGATAACACTCTTTGAGTTAATGTGCTGGTATTTATGTAATGAATTATTAAATTATTAGGTTCTGGTGAAGAGTTATTTTAACCATAACGATTTGGGGATGAAAATCATGATGAAATATGAATAATCTAATGCTCAATATTATCACAAAAACTTCAGGGAATTTGTATCCAATTTGAATGATAGAATTAGATGTTGGTGTAGAATACTGAAATGAATATAATTTCAATACCCTTCCAAAGAATAAAAAAGTTCTTTAATACACTATATATATCAAGATATATGTTCAAAAAATAGTGAAATCATAAAATAAAATCTTATAAAAGTTAATTGAAATGTTGTATAATGTAGTCAATTTTGATGGAAAGTAAATGTATTTCTTTAGATTTTAATATAATTGAATTAAATTTAAAAACTTATTACTTTTCCAACATTAAAAAATTCAAGAAATTATAATTTATATCTAATGATATATCATTGAAATAAACAATATTTTAAATTTTTTTAAATTCTATAATTCTATAATTATCGCATAAAATTATGGAATTTTTTCCACATAAATAATAATTACATAATTGCATTTACTTTATTGAAATTGAGATAAATATATTAGAAATATAATTTAAAATTTTTTCATTATAATTAGATTTATATAATTGAAGTTTTAATTAAATAATGAAATAAATTTAGGAATCTGTTTAAACTGATAAGTATTCTTAAAGATTGAATGATGATACAAATTTAGGGAAATTTTTTTTACCAAAGATAGATATTTATTTAGACTTTGACTCTATTTAATAATATTTAGAGAAAATTGTTATCTTTTATATGAAATATGAATTATAAAATTCATATGACTATAGATAAAGATACAATAAAAATAAGAAACAATTTTCAGAAAATATTTTTATATAAATTAATGAAATAATTTGTAATATTCAAAATATAATCTAACAGGAAATCGAAAAGCAAAAAAAAAGTGAATGTATGAACATTCCAAAAAAATCCCCTTCTTTTTTGTTCAATTAAAAAACCTTAACATTTAATATAGAAAAAAATTTATTATCTCTTCATTTTTTTAAATATTTAAAAAGATAAAACATAACCTCCCCCTATACCCATGAAAAGATAAAAAACAATATTCTAGAATACTAAGATCAAATTTATGTTTTTCAAACATAGTAGAGTGTAATGTCTTATTAAAGATGGATGCAAGATGGCTTTCAGAAGGGATAAATTGTAAAAAAAATATCACCCTTATTCACATGATCTCTAACAAAATGAAATCTATGATAAACAATATTTCACTAAAATATTGTAAGGGATTATTAGAAATAGATGTTGTAGATGTGTAATCACAATAAATAGGAAATTTTTCAAGATAAATTCCAGAAGAAGATAATATTTTCTTAATACCTATGCTATGAGAACAAATAATAGTGGTAGTGTTTTGATATACATTTCTAGTAGATAGAGAAAAATATTATTATTTTTAAAAGGAAAATAACATAATATTTTTCCATAAAAATGAAACATATCTTAAATTTTTTTAAATTCCCAAACCATGAAAATCAAACATAGAATAAGATATTAAATCAAAGTAGTTATATTTATTGTAAAACAAACCAGAGTTAACAGTAATTTTATGATATCTAAATAATATATTCATATATTTATTATGAATCTTTTTTGGATCATCTTGAAATCTATTACATATAAATAAAATAAATATTACACTGGGTTTAATGAAAATAAATAAATCAATATAACTATCATGTATCTATAAATGTACTATCTACAAATTTATGAAATGATTCAACATCTAATTTACAATGAGTTAAAATAGATGTTTTTATATATTTATAATATCATAAGGGAGGAATGTAAACTTTTTTGGATGAAGTACCCTCTTTTAATGATATTGTGTTTTTTGCCTTCTTCTACCATGTCATCCATAGTTCACTAGGGATTCATCTGTATTGTAGTCTCACACATCGGTATGGTTTTATTTCATATTTCATTTTATTCCTAACCATTTTTGGTTTTCACTCCTTTATATAAATTGTAGTATGTCTCAACGATATATGTTTTCTACCATCCTGTTTGATTTATTCACGCCATTAACAACATTATTGTTTTCCTATTTATTGCACTCCAATACGGAGTTCAAGTTATTTTTTTTATTTTTTGTGGGATATTCCATGGCCCTTCTTGTCCCCTAATTTTTTTTTCAATCACTCTTTTACCTTTCCCACTGAGGAAAACCCCATCTTGAATTGTTACGAAGGTGCTCTGATGAATTAGGATTTTGGTATTTGTGTCCCCAAGAGGATCTTTCTCACTGAAATGTTTTCCATCCTTTACACTGCTACCCCTCCCTGTATAGGTTGACCATTCCTTGGTTTGGTATAAAAAAAATTGTGTGGTTTAGGATGTAGTTGGGGGATGTGTTTGGTGATGAGTGTTTATCTCCCTTGGTGTCATCCTTATGTTAGGATTCCTATTGAATTAGATGGCTTGATGATGTTTTGGTATTCCTTGAAAATGTCATTAGAGGCTATATTTTATTGATAGAGAAGAGCTTGATTCCCAATTTATACACACTATGTTTCCTTGTGTCAATGGTTTATGTCTCTCATTGGTGGTGATGATGGATGGGGATGTTGTTTCTTTTTATCATCACAACCTCCTGCCTTGAACATGTATTTTCTAAAAAATGCACTAGCTTCCTTGTTCTATCTCTCCAAATTGATGATGGTCTAGTGTGGTGGATACTAAGGATGTTTTGCGAACTATTGTTTGACTGGTCATTAGTGATGTAGGAGGTGCGACCTTACAGTTGGTGTTTGTTTAATTCCTATTTTTGTGGATATGGTATTCCTTATCTGACATTTATAATGGTTCTAGTTTACCTCATTTATGTTCTATTAGTAGAGATCATTGATGTTCAGTTATATTTAGTGTTTTGGGTTAATTCATGGTGGTGATGATGGATTTTAGTGGATTATTTTCAGGGATTTATTAATTTTCACATTATTGTTTTCTATTTTTTGATGATAATGGGGTTCCAATGAGTCTATGCTGACACCATGGGCATGGGAATTTATGGAATTGTCTTCAATTTTGTTTTTACATCATTCGGTAGCTCACCACTTGAGAATACGTGGTGTGATATTTTTTTTTACTTTTTAATTTTAAGTGGTTGATTGTATTTCCATGGGGTTGTGTTTGTTATAGGATTATTTTTTTCATTTGATTAAATATATATATAGTTTCCGCTCACCAAAAATTGGCTTTATTCCGAAAATATAAAAATAGACTAATAAATATATTTACAAGAATCAAGGCTGAACCTTTTAAACAAATAATTAGCATGCATACATATATGAATAAAAATACAATAGTTTATTTTAGGAATTTGAAATCCAAGAGAGAATTTTATTTCACGAATTAAACCCATGTCAAATGAAGTTGAAATCAAAGTAGAAAAATAGATATAAAGCCTCTCACTATAAGTACTAAAAATAGAGACACAATATTTAGTTTTAATAATGTAGATAGAATATTTTAAAGAATAATAATTACTGTTTTTAAAATAAGAAATAAAAGAATAATTGGCACAAAATTTTAGTATAAAAATATTATTTTAATACACAAATCATTATAATCAAAAACATTTTCAGACGAATGATCTTTTTGAATATTCCATGATATTTCATCACATTGAGAAAGAATATTATCCCACTAAATTGAGTCATTATAAACCGGAGGTTTTTCTTTTAAAAAAATTAAAATATATAATCTCACTATCAAAAACCATAAAATCAGAACGAAAATTTAATATAACTATTTTTATCAAACATGACATGAATATATTCTTCAAAAACTAATATTCATTTATTATAAAATCAATAAGAATTACTATTATTAGAATAACCAAGAAAAATACCTAGATCACTTTTTTTATCAAATGTATCTAAATCTTCCATTTAATTTAAGATAATAACATTACAACCAAAAACTATAAATTTAAAAAAATTAGTTTTTATATTTTTATATAATTCAAAATTATTCTTCGATAAAAATTGTCTAACAATAATTGTATTTGAAATATAACAAGTACAAAAAATAGCCTCTAACCAAACAATATATAAGAAAGTCATAATCACTAATCATAGTGATGACCATTCTAATAAAATCTCTATTTTTTAGTTCCACAACACCATTTTGTTGACGTGTTCTAAAAAAAGATAAATTATGAAAATAACTATTCTTTTCAATTTTTTTCAAAATCTAAATTATTAAATTCACATCTTTCATCAATATGAATAGAAAATATCATACAAAATTTTTCATTTTTAAATAAATTATAAAAATAAATAAGTCTTGAAAATAATAATTTTTAGAGAAAGAATGTAAAACCATGTAAATTAATTATAACCAAAAATAGTAAAAAATGTATCATTATTTTCCTAAAAGATATAAATTTTAATAGGATCAAATAGATCATGATTTACTAACTATAAATGTCTATCAATACTTGTCATATTAAGAGGCCTGAAATAGATTCAGTGGTGTTTCCTGTTCAGGAAATCATCACAAACATGGATATTTGTTTTTTGTTTAAGAAATGTAATAATAACATATTCTAATGTTTAGAATGTTTATGTGAAATAATGAAATTAACATGACCTAATAATTGATGTTAGGGGATTATATCACTCTAAACATCATTCAAAAACATAACATGATGATCATTTAGTCCAGAAAATTAAATTGTATAAACATTTTACATTTGATTAGCACATAATAAAACAGAATCATCATTAAAAACTAAACACTTATCATTATAGAATTCCCATCTATTCCATCATCAAATAATTGGGATAAAATAATGCAATTATGTGATAATAATTCCATAAAAAACATTATAAATAAAAGTAGAATTATAAATAAACAATTTACCAAAACTATTTACTTTTCCATATGAATTGTCTCCAAATATGAATGTGATTCCATTACATTTTTTGTAAGGGGTAAAAATTTATGGTTATCCAATATTAATCCTACAAAACCCACTATCCATGCAACATATGTTGTTCTTGATACTTCCAAGTTGTTTTTACTATTAACATAAATTACTTGACAATTTTCGTACCCAAGATACTTTTGATCCAATTGGATTAGTAATAAAATTTTTAGGCACACACAATTAATTAAAAATGTATTGTATGATACATCATTATATAAATATCTATAAATATGACTTTTAGTCAATCCTAAATAATAATTTAATCTAATAGTAAAATAATTTCTATAGTGAACTTTAATTCTATATTTAAAACAAGTTATATTGGATGTACACTCATTTTTGTACATTAAAATAATATTTTTAAACATTTGAGGTAATATCCTATCATATCCTACACCGAGTATATTTTCACTTTGTTTATTCAAAGACACCATCTTATGATATTTTTCATGGAATCGAATAAAATATGATAAAATTTTCTTAAGACTACAAACAACCTTTTTCAAAATTTAATTCCAATATTTAACATATTTGAAATTATCATAAATAGTAGAATATGAAATGGAGGATTTATTTATTTGTTTGTCCTCTAATAAAAAAACGTTATTATCAAAAACTTATTCTCATGCATTTATCAATTTTTTATATACATTATATATTTGAGAAAATATTTTCATATCATTTCAAATTTTCATTTAACTAAAACCATTCATATTTTCATAATTAGAAATACACACAATGTATTAAGGGTAAAATATAGCATCACAAACCCTTTAATAGGGAAGACACAAAGCATAAGTTAACATTTTTTTTCTCTTTTCTATATTTTTCACATAAATCATTTTGTTATATTGAACTCTAAATAGCTATCAAATCATATTTATATTTTTTTTACTTTCAGTTATTATTTTTTTTGAAAGGTAAATCCTAATATTCCCTTTATTTATGCACTCAATACAAGTAACATAATAAGTATTGTAATTCATAATTCCTTTCTTATCCCCTTTAATTTCTAGTTTTTAGAGTTTCTTCTAAAATAGTTCTTAAATCCTTTAATTTTCATTCATTTATAAAATACAATCACAATATAATCCATATATTCTTTTTCATTATCATATAAATTAAAATCATAAATTTTAGTAGGAACAATATTCTAATATTTAAAATTGAAACCTTTTTATTTTTATATATCCACTTCTTCAATGTTATTCAGTTGTAGTTCATACCAAATTTGTGATCCAATAAATTCATCGAGTGTATACTATTTAATGTTTTTTATTTTATCAATGGTGACTTTGTTTACCTTCCATTTCTTTGATGCTACTTTTAATACTCATTGAATAAGTAACTATTTTATAGAGCTTCTTTATGGTAATCCATTCAATTAAAAATTCTTGTAATTTGATGGAATGTTTAATTATTTATTTTTTATTCTCCCATATGGTAGCCATGGTACTCTGCACATAGTATTCCAAGATTATTCTGAATTATTTTCTCAAAACCAAGGAAATTAACTTGTAGAGTATTTTTAATTTCATGGGCTATTTCATTAGAATACACATGACTAAACACAGTTTTGTTAATAGTAAAATATTATATATTATAGACTTTCAAATTTGAAACATAAATAGAATCATTGTTTCAAATAAGTGTATCTGTGCTAGATTCTTATAGTTTTTACTATTTTACAATGATAACCAAGAATTATTTACTAAACTATTTTATATATTCTTCCATTAGGTATCTCTAGTAGAAATAGTTTTCTCCATATAAGTGAGTGACTTATAAGTAATCCAAGCATCATTGGTATTCATTCACACCATAATAAATATTTTTTCCCTGCACTTGGAATCATAGTAATAGGTTAATAGAATAAAATAAAAATAGAAAACTCTATAGAATGATTGGATTTTTTTTCAAATGGAGTAACATTTGATACTAATTTTTGGTTGGACAAGGTAATGGAATATTGTATAGATGGGGGTGAATAGACCTGATAAAAAACATTAGTCAAATAAATTGATTATTTCAATTAATTATGATGTTTAATTATTTGATCTAGTTTCTAGTGGGAAAAAAATCTGGACATAGGGATTTTTGTACAGGTTCCGTCAAAAGTGGTCATAGTCTAGAGTTATACCTATCTGCTCGACGAGAGATACATTGTGCAATGCCTGATTTTTAATGGGTAATCATAACCAGTTTACAAACTAATTTCTCAAGTGGAAGAATAACTAGACACCTAATATTTCTATAAGGAGTCCAAACCCAATCAAAAACATGAATTTAGACTACGAGATTCACAACCTAAATATTCATGAATTTTGAATCTTAATGTTTAAACCTGAGGAAAAGAAGAAGAAATTTGTTTGTATGTAAAATCATAAATAGAAAATACAGTGTACGTGAAGGATATGAAGAAGTGATACAAAATCATGATACCAAATGATGTAGTTGAAAGAATAATAAAAATAGGTTCTAGTTCTTAAGTATTAGATCATTTTGCCTCAACATAGTAGTAGAACTCTATAAAGATGTAATCCATCACTTGAGAGATCATCCAAATGATGAAACAAGGTATCAAAAATAAATTTGTAGACTGTATAGCAATTTAAGATTTAATAGGTTTATTATTAAGGGGAAACATAGTATTTATGAAGTTATCCTATTTGGTATCCTTTATTTGTTTTATAGATCCTTCAAATTTTATATGTAAAAAAACAAACAAACCAATATTTGGGTAAAGAAATTCAAATTAAATCTTGAGAATTATCTAGGAGAGATAAAAATTATCCTTCACAATAATTATAGAAAATATCATTTAAAATTAATACATAAATACAATTTCAATAAAATTTTAAGTACCCATTATATATATCATAGAGACCCCATAATAATAGGTCAAGACACTCACATTAATATCGTAAGATAATTATACTATTAAAAAAATATTATATACATTATAATTCAATTCATTGTTTAATTCAAAATTTAGTTGTAGTAATTTAAATACCATAAAATGAGATTTAATAAAACCAATTCCGTTAAATGTTAACATACAAAAAAAATGTGCCAAAGAAATTAGATTAAAATATTTAAACATAAATGTTACATAAATATAATATACGTTTATGCATGAATAAAGAGATGATTAAAATATTTTTCAAAATAGTTTAAAAAATATTTAAGACACTTCACATGACTGAAATATAATATATAATAGAATATTATATCAATAAAACAATAAAAATAATTAATATAAACATGAATAAAATCAAAATACTAAAATTTAGAAAAATAGAGCATGAAAAAATTGAAACTGTAGAGAAAACAAATTAAACCTTTGGTGCTATTAACTGATAGTTATAAAAAATACATGCTAGTAGAAAGATGATTATATCATTGTGTTGCAATGTGGTATGACTAGTTCATGGTGTACAATGGTGAAACCTTCATGTATTGCTATAATATACTATCTTTTCCATGTTAAACTACCAATACGTTGAGCGGTATGTTGTGTAGTAATGAAAAGGATGTGTTGCCATTTGAAATCCATGCTTCTGGTGATAGGGTGCTAAAAGTGTCAGTCCACTATTATAATTATATAAACATCAATAATCTACCATCAAATGATCAGGATCGACCATCACATGTTGGGTACTATCATTAGAGTAAAGCTACAGGAGCTACCATCATAATGGGTTGCTACCGTTGCATTTAATTAGAGAGATAATGGTAATATTGGAGCTACCATTGACAAAGATACAATTTAATTGAAGAGAATATCTTCCATGTAGATATGAAACACCGATGTTGCATCAACTATTTCTATATAAGAGATGCATATGAGATGAAACTACCGATAGAAGGAGACCAAGCATAGAAGAAGGAAAAAAAGTTTATACTACCACAAGTTGTTCATTAATGTAGTGATATTCCTATGAGTGGTAAATGGGGGTAGTTCATGGAATCCATCCTTCTAGTGTCTATGTGTTGTATATGGATGAGTTGATGGTAAGGTGAATAGAGGATGTAGAAGCATGTGTATTGTCACCATTAAAATACTGGTTCTGGACTATAACTGTGAAAGAATAAGATTCCATTATTAGAGTCATTGAACTGTTGTTTCTCCTATGAAATAGTAATTTTATGTTGACGGTGAAGATCTGCTTCATCCATGAGGCTTTGGGGTTGAAGAAGATGATGAATAGTTTACCCTATTGTACACAATCCTATCACAAAAACATCAGCGAACATTTATCCCTTCAAAATGATATAATCATATATTGGTTCGGAATACTTAAATAGATATAATTTAAATATCATTATACTGGATGAAAAGACTCTTCAATATGATATGTATATCATTAGACATGATTGAATTTTTTTGAAAACATAAAATAGAATTTTTAAAATAGTAATTGAAATATTGTAGAAATTTTTAATTTTTTTAAGGAATATATATGTAATTTTTATATTTTTATTCAGTTGAATAAAATTTGTCTTTAAAAATCAATAGAAGAAGTGTGATTCGGTTGTATACCATAAGTAATATCATATAAGTAAAAACATTTGAATTCTATAAATTCCATAAATCTAGAACTATTTCATATTCTTTGGAAATTTTTTGAACCACATTAAAAAAAATTAAACAAAAATTTAATTTAATTATATGTAGATAAATCTATTGAAAATACATAGGAATTATTTTCATGAGAATATGATCTATATTCCTCATTTTATAATTAATTATTTAATGAAAATTATAATGTAATTTAAAAATAAAATTATTATTTAAAGGATAAGCTTGAAACAAGTTCAAGAATTCTTTAAACATAATATATTTCTTATGAAATTGTAATTATAAAATTCATATCACTATATATTAAGATACCATAAAAATATTGATATTTTGTTAAAATTGATTTTCATATAAAAAATTAAAGAATTTATAATAATCAAAAATACAAACTATCATGTAATAATACAAATACACACATTCATATGAAAAAAATATCATATAATAAATAATATGAATGATTAAATATTTTAAATTAATAGAAATGGTTTTTATTTGATTAGTTATGGAATATCCAAAATTTTTGGATAAATTAGAAAATACTTATAATTGTCTTTTTTATGAAATTTTCATAAATATTTTATCACATCATTAATTTTGTTAATTGTTAACTTATTTGGTTTATTTGTTTTTTATTAATCATGAATAAAATTGTTATACTATGAATGGTTTTATGGTTTATTCTTATAGTTTAGGTTGTTTCAATGTTTTCATACATGTATATAAGGAGTTATATATTTGGTATGATAAAAAATTTAGTTATCTAATACCTTGAATAAATTCCTCATTAGATTATGAGAATTAATTATGTCATTAATTATAATTAATAAAAATAATGTGTTATAATTCCCATGGAATTAATATATCTCTTGATTATTGTATCATATGGTAGATGGACTTTTAGTTGAACTACTAATTTTCCTGAAGGGTTTTGTCTTTTATAGAAAAGTGATGGATGACTATTTGTAGCCATGGACGTACTCATATAATGATTGTTTATTTCATATAATTAAGTTTCTTTTCATGAATTGGTTTGATTTACCACATTTAAAGAATTCCCATGGATATGTATAGATATATTTGGCTTTTTATTAGGGTCAGTAACACAATCTACATTTTTGGTAAAGTGTTACAATTGAATATTATGTGAACATTTGGATTTGGTTGAAGGTATTAGATTCTAAAAAAAGAATTATAATCATGAATACATGTAAATTGAATATGAAGAGTTAATATGGGGAGATTAAATTCCTTCAAAAAATATGACGTGTTTGATTTATTCAAAAGAAGATACTTTTCAAGACTGTGATCATCCAACTGGGAAGGTCATGTAAAAGATGGGATCCCCTGGATTATATTGTGTATTTAAATTAAGTAATGGGTGACACCAATAATATTTATTTCCCATTTTTTAAATTTTTTCCATTATTAACTAATCTAGAATACCCAAAAAATATATTAGGTTATTGAAGTAATATTGTAGTGTTTATCCATTTTATGTATTTATAAAGGAGTTATCCGCTTAACCGTCTTAGAAAAAATATATAATATGATTGATATGATGTATTACCTATGTATCTAAGTAATGGGATAAATACTTAAGGGATCCAGATCATAGTGAAATATGTCCATTGGACAAGTATGTGATATATATTATTATAAAAGAAATCATTATTTTAGTGGGAGAAAATTTTAAAAAATTCCATTATTGAATTTATATAAAACATTTTACTCATCAAATGAAAGATTAATTTTTATATAAAATATAATAATCAACATCAAAATAATATTTGAGGTCAATATTTATATTGGAGGATCTAAATGTAAGAAACTTGTAAGACCAATTATTTAAGAATTTTTCATAACAATGAAAAACTATACGTGCTTGGGTAATTATCACCTTGAGTGACCAAGAATTTAAGTAGTGTATGATATGAATAAATGATTATGATTAGAATAAAATAATTCCCTAAAATGTTCATTAAGGTTTTTTGTAATTACAAAATTCATTCTTTTGTCATTAAACTAAAATATTTTACAATACAATTCAGTTCAAGAATATTTTACCAAACATTTAAATGTGATGAGGATGGTTGAAATATGACATGTGATGCCTACTTTTTGCTTCTATTTAGATTGTAAAAGTGGGTAACCTTTCAAAAAAATACGAAATGTTAGTTATAGAGTCCAAAAATGTTTCCTCAAGTAGTCATTCATGTTAATTGAAAATTAAAGGAGTTACCATGAAGGTTATGAATTGTTTCCATTAAATGGAATTATTCAAGACAAATAAAGTGGTTTGTGAAACTCAATATAATTTATATAGAATATAAATGTAATAGAAATTATATCTTGGGGTTTGATGGTTAAGATAACATGATGGATCATCTCCCCTGACTTGTTGTAAGATCCTACCAGCGTTTGGGTGAGAATTATAGAGTATGCTTAGATCTATCAGATACCACTAACTGTTTTTTCTACTCCACTAGGTTGATGGATTCATGCTGTATGGGGTGGTTCTTTTTATCCATTCCTTCTAGTTGGTGTCTTTACACCAACTATCCATTTCTACCTTCAAGTTAAATATTCAAATGAGGAAATTAAATATTTTGTAATCATATTTTATTGATCATTTAAACATTATTTCATGAAAATAACACATTCACTAAGACATCAATTGATACATTAATTTCACTCAATAAGGATTGTACAAACCCTTTGAATTCTATTACTTTGTACATTGAAACCTAGAACTGTTATTTAGTTTTAATAACTGAGACTAACTTATATGAAACAATGAGATTCAAAGATGAGTATTTGTGATATAGAAAAAATTATGAGTTGGATAGGTGTTAAGACAGTGTTGGAAGATGTTTTTTGGATTATTGGATGTTTGATATTTTCTGATGGTGTTAGTTTTTGTTTCCATCAATGGAAAACCACTTGATATTGTAAAAACCTAGAAATATGACTAGGGAGGTGTATCAAACATAGAATATAAAATGATATGTTCAACATAAGAATTTTGAAGATGATTTGTAGGTCCAATTTTCTAAAGATATTGAAAGAACACATGATAATTGATATGTTTAATGAGTTGTTGAAGGTGTTAGATTGTTGGCTAAACAATTTTGTTTATAATTTTTAACAAGTTTGTGAAGTTTATAAGTTCTGATGTTGTATGATTTGATAAATTTGATAAAGCTAAAAAAGTATTGAATTATAAATTTTGATAAAAATTAATGTCAAACAATGTATTTGGAAATATATTTTATTGATGGTCAGATTTTTTGAAATTTGTTGTGTTGTCACTAAGTGCTAATGATAATAGTCAGACCAGTTGGTGAGGGGATTAATTTCATTCAAAGATTAAATGTGAGATAATAAATGTTGCAAAATTATATTTCCAGACAGAGTGTTTTTTATAATGTTTAATGTAGTAGATAGAAATATGTATGGATGAAGAAGTTATTGAAAGTGTGAAGAGCATGTGCTAGTTATTTGTCTCACGATTTTAAACTGAAAAAATCATACAACACTATATGGAAAATTAATCCGAACAAATATATATTATAAATGTTTATTTAAATTTATTTTACATTGAAATGATCAGTAATGAAATTTTTTATTTAAAGATGAAATTTATGATGAAGTTTTTTTAATGCTTATATATGGGTCTCAAAGGGTAGATAAGTTTTTGGAGGTTTCAATTCGAGGGGGGGGGGATTGTTTTTTGAAAATACATTGGGTGGGGAATCTATCTCGAGTTGTCAATATAACTATTTGAAGTTAACTTATAGAAATTGATGAATGTACAATTCACTAGCATAATGTTAATTTGAATAAAAAGTGATATAACTAATGTTTTAGTTTTGAATAGAGTTAACATACATAATATCTGTAGGAAGGTTTCCAGATAGAAGAAATTGCCATAGTAGTTGTTGTTAGTGCCCAACATATGAATTTTCACAAAGATCTCATCATAAATACAAGATCAAACTGAACAATCAGACCAGAAAATTCAGAAAAATGAATGTAGATGGAATGAACAAGGACCTGTTTCTCTGTATAAAACCAGAGAGATATGTTATCAGATATACATGATTATAGATAGATTCATTTCTAGATAGATGAATTAGATATAGACATCAAACTGAGTTGTCTAAATTAGTTATAGCCAATGTTACAGATTATATGATCTTATTGAATTCTAGGTTAGAAAGAGTAGATTTATTTTTTTCAAGATTAAAAAAGGTATGTTTATTGAATAAGAAAAGTTATAATGTTTTAAACCTATTTGCGAACGGTTGTAGACTTGTTACAAAATCTTATTCACATATTTCATGATAGAATAACCACATGCAATATTTTTTTATCTTAGTGTTATGATGGTGTTTGGATGTTTCCTACACATTATATTGACATTAAAAGGATTTAATTATTGTATATTGTGTGGTATTATATTATTTTTAAACCATGATCAGGATTGGATACTTTTGTTGAGTATAGAACCTTGTAAATTCTTAGGTTCCTTTAAGTGTATTTGAATTTTGGTTTTTGGAAATATTATAAATATTTAATAGGATGTTAAGGTTATTACATAAGAAATATAACATTAAAAGAAAAAGATATCATGGATTCAACCACACCCTCTATTAGTGCTTAAATTTATCCTTCATAAGCCTTTTCAATTGGAATTAGATGTAAGGTCCCATTATTTTTTCTTTACTCGAGTTTTAATATAAAATGATATGGGTAATTTTACTTATGTAAAAAATATGGGATATAAATATTTAATGAAAATAACTATCATATATGGAAGTATACAACATTTCAATACAATATTGTCCATGGTTATGAATTTGTGGATGTTTCTCTATATGGATTTATAAATCATGATATGAATTTTCTTCTTACATATACTTATTTTTTTTTGATAATGATGAAAAGGATAAAAATGATTTACATTCTTCACTTTTTGAAAGATTATTTTTTACATTAAGGGGAGTTGGAATATCCAAATGTATTTGGGTAAAGATAAAAAAACATCTATAATGGAAATAAAAAAATGTAAAAGTTACATATGTAGAAGCCAATGTATAAAGATATCAAAATTGGTGACTATGAAACTATTAGAGACTTTATCACAAGGGTGAATGATATTGTTACAACTCTAATATATCTAAGTGAATTTCTATATGATTCACTATGTATTAGAAGATATAAAACATTCTTAATGAAATATATGATGCCAATGATTCACATTTGGATACTAGAGATCCCAAAAATTGTTATTTGGATGAATTACATGTCATTCCCATTATATAATAAGTGAGAATAAGGAATGTTAGGAAAAATAAATAAAAAGGTTTATTTAGAAATTTATTATAAAGCATCCAGGAAAAGAAAATCTACGAAGACTCTCAAAGATGAGAAATTCAGCGACTCTTATATAGAATAATAGTTTAGTAAAAAATTTGATGATTTTTTCCCCTAATTTTAAAATTTTTTGAAAATAGGCACAATAAAGTACAAATAGATAGTTACCAACAAAATTATTTGTCCTTGGATCTATTAGGAATTTTTCTTCAAATTTCCATCTAATAAAGGATGCATACGAACATGACGAAGATGACAGAAACCAAAGAACAGATTTCAATAAATATGATGAGAAATATAAATCCTATTCTAATGGAAGGAATAAAATTTTTCTCAATTCAAAAGGGGAACTTTTTTTCTAATGATAAATAAGATGATGACAATGATGTTGAAATTTAAAAATTCACTAATGTTGCTAAAGAAAAAATATTTATTGAAAAATTAAATGATAAAGAGTTCGTTGAAAGTAGTTTTGAATAAGATAAACAAAAAGAATATACACTAAAATAAGAGTTATAAGAATGTATTAAAAAAATTTAAGACTTTAAATAGAAATCAAGAAGTTGAAAAGGATAATCACTACAACAAATAAGTGTGTATCCTTTATTGATAGAAATAAAATTTATTAGAAGAGATTACTTGTTTAAAGAAATATATGGGAAATGAAAATAATCAAAATTTAAATCATGAAGTATAGAAAAATGTGAAGGAGGAAGTTTTAGAACTTAATCATCAAATATTCTCTAGAACTGATTATAGAGTTACGAATTTCAAAAACTCTGTTTATGAAATTGGTGAACATTCTGAGAATGGTGACCCTGAGAGAGATGAAAAAACATTATCTTCAGTGTTTTGATAGAAAAATAATGATGTTCATAATATTAGAAAAGTTGGTAAAATAAGGCATATAAGAAAATACAAAAATGTTTAAAACTCATATATTTCAAAAATTTCTATGATGGAATAAGATATTGCCACTTTTGGGGATTATATAGATGATGGGAATAAATCCTTTTTAAAGAATTTTTTTTTAAAAAAATATATGAAATTATATGGCTAAAAATTTAATAATTTGGAAGGTATATAAATTTTTTAATAACTACAAGTTGTGTGGATGTTATAGAATAAAATATTATTTCTTTGGAGATTGTTGGTATTATGGAAAAAATTTTCATGAAAAACAATGTGCTTGTTTAATCAACAACACTTAAACAATCCCAAGAGAAATTGAAAAAAAATTTTATGGTTATTTAATCCACTGAAAAATATGTTCTTGAGAAATTTTGTTTGAAGAGTGAAAATATATTTGAACCTTTTAAAAAACATTGTGAAATATTGTAAAAACTGGGAACTATTTCACAATAATGCCTAGTCATGTTACTGAGATTAATTTTTTTACAACAATTATCAAAAGTCATATGTAAAGAATGATAAAGGGAATGAAAAATATCCTCATATTGAAAATTCTTTAAAATATACAAAAGGATAATAACCCTAGATTTTGGATAGTGGGTTCTTTTCACATATGATAAGAGTACTTAAACTATTAAAGATTATTAATGATTATAAATAAGGAAAAATTACCTTTATCAATGACGAATCTATCAGAATAAAAAGTTATAGGATCCTTTGTTATTGGGGAATAAAAAATGAAATATAAAAATGCATATTTGTTAATGGGTTGAAAAATATTTTGTTTTGTGTTTCAATACTTTTTGTTGATGTTAATAGTTTTTTTTTAGAAAATATGTATTTGTTGTAAAATATTAGAGGATGGAAAAGTTGTTATGAGAGACCATCATATAAAGGGGAACTTGTTTCATATTTTTATGCATTGAGGTGGAAAAATCCTTGTGGAATTAATGGTTGGGAAATATGTGTCATAGGAATATGACCAAGTTAACAATGTGATATAGTGTTTGTGATATTCCGGACATGACATGAAGAAGACATTGGTGTTGTTCCATTTTTCAGATAGGTAAAATTACAAAACCAGTACATAAGGAAGATGAACATTGTTCGACTTGTCAGTTTGTGCTAATTCATTTGGATAGTTGTTGGTCAATTATTAAAAAATTCAACATTCTGAGATAAGAAATGTATCTCCATACTTGATTATTTCACTCATATTACATGTTCTATGTATTTGAAACATAAAACAGAAAATGAAAATATGAGAAAAGGAATAAGAATATCATTGAATTAGTGAGATGATAATAATGGTGAATAAAAAATACATTTTTTTAGAAATTATATTAAAAAACATGGTATTTAGCATAAGTTCAGTTCACATTACGTACCTCTAAAAAATGGTGTTTCTGAAAGAATGAATAGAATATTAATGGATATGGTAGTTAATGTTTTGACTGGTCATGTTATTTATCACTATTTATAAAGGCAGATGATGAGTACATCAGTTCATATTCAGAATTAGTGTTTTTAAATACCATGTTTAGATATGATTTTTTACGAAATATTCTACAATGAAATTCCTTTTTTGAAAATTTTAAAATATTTTTGTAAGTCCCTACATAATAAGAATAATAAATGGAAGTTAGAGTAAATTTTATCAATGAGGTCTTGATTGAATTTTATTGATATGCTATTAATAGTAGAGAATATTTATGATTTAACAAAGAAACAAGGAAGATAGTTGGTTCTAATGATGTAAAAGTATTTGAAAAAAGATAAAGAATAAGTTTTATAGACCGATGAAGATATAGAAGATATGTTTCATAAAATATTTATTGACGAGAAAAATGAAAACATTTCCAATAAGGACGATGTTATGAAAAATAAAGATTCTGACTCATCTATTTTTTAGTGATTAGAAAGAACTTATTATATCTCATCCTTGGCTGAGGAAAGTGATGGAAGTACAAATCATAACTGGTTATCAACAATAAAAAGTTCAAATGAGATGAAAATCAATGTTTTTTTGTGATAACTTGTATTCTAATGTTTATCTAATGTTTTTATATAAATAATTTGATCTTCAAGAGTGGATTCCGGATATAAATTATAAGTTAATCAAGACTGATTAGAATAATAGTTGTGAACATTTAACCAAACCAAATAATAAGAGATTTATTTTTACAAAGTGGGTATTATGAAACATGATGAATGATGATAGTTTTGTGATGAGAATAAAAATGTAAAATTGGTTTAATAAGGTTACTCACAAATTTTCTGTATTTATTTTTATGATAAATTATCTCCTATAGAAAGGTTAGAATAAATCTGAATCTTTCTTTTAATTACTGCAAAATGTGTTTATAATTTTTTCAGATGGATGTCATGTATGATTTTCTTAATGGATAGCTTGATGAAGAAGTTTATATTGAAAATATTTTAGGTTATTAATTGTAAATTTTGTATCTTATGTGTGCACTACAAAGAAATAATTTTTTGTGTTAAAGAATTCCCAAAGGGCTTGGTATTACAAATTGGATGCCTGCTTAAGGATGTTGCACATTAATAAAGGAGGAGTTGATAATTATCTATACCTCAATGAAAATAAAGAGATCTTTTTAATTTTAATTGTATATATTGATTATATTATATTTAATTAGAATGAAATAAATTTTTATTTTGTTAACAGATAAAGATGTTATTTTAGTTATCAATT
The DNA here is from genome assembly GCA_963277665.1 of Viscum album. NCBI lineage: Eukaryota > Viridiplantae > Streptophyta > Magnoliopsida > Santalales > Viscaceae > Viscum > Viscum album. The sequence goes on along the minus strand of OY728130.1, from coordinate 580,125,203 downwards.
CTTGGTGAAATGAAAAATTTTATTCGATTAAAAGTATTACAAAAATTAAAAAAATAAAATTTTAATATAAAAAAATTTATTTCATGTAACTTCTTAAAAAATTTAAATTGGAAACATAAAAATATATTTACCCACCAATTACGATGGGAACCATGTTGACTAAATGTATATCAGGAAAGAAAGTAGATTCCACGTAATTTAGGAAGATGATTTGAAGCTTGGTATATCTGACTACTTTGAGGCCAGTTATTGTTTACGTTTTTACATTATGTGAATGATTTAAATGTTCTCCAAATACTCTCATCTCTTATTAGGAAAATTAATTCTCCTATATATCAAAGAAACATCTGATTTTCTAATAAAATCTGAAGGCTAAAGAAAAATTTATTTGTTTGGTTATACAAATGTTGTTTGGGTAGGAAGGGTAGATGATAGAATATCTATATATACTAGAGTTAAAGGGAATGTATTTTTTGAGTTGCAATACTGAAAAGTAAAATTCAACAACACCTTACATGGAAAAAGTAAAATACTTTTCCGCCACTCAAGATGTATAAAACATATGTTGATGGAATCCCAGATGGATGATTTTCTAGTTTAGGTGAAGTTACCTCCTCTCATGGATTGTGATAATCAATGTTCTATAAATATAACTAAAAATATAGTGAAACATATTCATTCAATGTATATTCATACATAAAATCTCGACATCAAAGATCTTATAGCGAATTATCAACTCAAGTTGGAGTATGATTCTACAACAGAACAAGTTGCTAACATATTCCCAAAACCTTTACCAAAGTATGTTTTTTTATAATATAAGGTTAAACATGGGTAACCTAACTCTTTCTCTCCAATGATTCAGTATTTATTTCTACCCCATATCTCAGATTTTCTTTTGATAGTTTTTTCAAGGGGGAGAAAAATTATGTTCCATAAATTTAGGCACTGGTATTTTCTAAACTTTTTAAGAAAACCATGCATTTTGAGGGATTTTCTAAAAGTGGTATGATGTGATCCTATAATTTAATTATTTGAATATATGAACTAAATTAATTGTTTGTTAAAATTAATATAGTAAAGTTAGAATGTTTTATAGAAATGATATGTTGAAAATTTGTAAATAGAAGTTGACGAGTTTGAATTTAAAGTAGATGTCTCCAATGTTACGACATTTGGACAACACGTTTTTTCTATTTAATGAATCCTGTGTCCTATGATGAGTTCTGTCATGTATTATTAGAATATTTTATATCTAATACAATGATTTAGTTATAAAGTTTTAGTGATTTATAATTCTTTGTTGTTAAAAAAAATCTAAAGGGGATATTTTCAGGACCATGTTGTTTGATGTTTGTTTTTTGAATTGATTGATGTTTGGTGTTTAATAATGGTTTCAGTTATTGTCATCTTTAATAAAGAATCAAATCACTTTCTAATATCTCAATGATCAAACCCATGAGGTGTAATGGTCACAGAATATTGAAGGAGATGATTAACATATGTAATTAGATAATTATTTATAGATCTAAAGTTCTAAACAACATGGAAGATATCATGAAAATTATTTTTTGATAATGAGAATTTGAAGATATTAAGACATAAGATTTATTAATACAGGATTCCAGACAATGAATTATGAATGTAGAGTTTCAGATAGAGATAAACTAATTAAATTTGTTGATTATATTATATTATTATGTTTCTAATATCATTTGTCATATGAAAAAATTGTGATCCAAATATTTTTTAAAGAATGATAGAAACTCTTTTTGGCTTGAAATGTTTTATCTCAAAATTTATGTGAATATTTTCTTAACTGAAGACCATAAATATTTTTGGATATGAAATGCATTTGAAAATTTTCACAAGTCTATTAATTTGAAAATTTTTGAGGTTATAGGATTTTAGAAAGATCACTACTACAAAACCCACATATAATAGCCCTCTAATTTATCAGCGCTTGAAAAATTCACAGATAAAGTTAATCGTTATCATCACTAAAATAATAAATGAAAATAGAATCCCTTTTTAGTGATAATTGTTTTTAAAAAATGCACCATTTTGCACTGATAAAATTTAACCATTATCAGCAATTTATTTTAGTCCGGATAAAGGAAACCTATATCTTTGCTTCATTAATAACTCTAATTTTTTTCCTTTATCGGTAGGTTTTTATTTATGATAAAAGATTCCCTCCATCAGTTATTTTCATAGCACTAATAATGGACCAAAATAAAATTAAAAATTAAACAAATAAAAATAAAAGGAGTAAATTAAGAAAAATATCCAGCACTTTATGAATTAAATAATTTTATATAGAAACTAATAAATTCAGTATAAATATATATGTTATAAATATTAATAAATAGTATATATATTAAATATATATATAATATTCATAATTATAATATATATAAAATGTTAATTAAAAACATATTAATGTCTTATTCATTGTTAATATTTTTTTATTTTTCAATTTACCCTATATTAAATGTCATGTGTTTCAATTATTTAATGAATATATATTAACACAGGCACACACACATAGTAATACATTTGTATACACAAATACAAACATAGGCACAAATATATTTATGCAATATATAAAAACACATACACATAATATTTTTTGTAATTTATCCAAATTTTTGAATATTTTATAATTTTCTTAAGACATGATACATTTAATATATATTCTGTTTTTAATCGATCATTTTTTTAATACTATAACCAGGGTATTCATTTGTAATGTTTTTTATTTTTTGTTTTATTTATTAATTTGATCATATTTTTTATTTATTTGTATATATTTATTTATTATGTTTTATAATTTTCAATACTTTTTCATCCAATTCTTTATAAATATACATATTTTTTAATAACTTGTATTTAATTAATAAAGATTATCCATTTTTTCAATATTTTAACCTATAATAATTTTTAATTATTCAATTTCACTCATTTTTAAATTTCATGTATTTAAGATTATATTTCCATTAATAATGTTAAAAATATATTTGTAAATAAATATTTAGAAATAAATACTAAATGTATATTTACAATATTAATAATTGTCATAAATAAATAAAATTTATTTTTTAAATAACTATTTATATAATTATCAATAAATAATTATACATTTTTAAATAAGTATAATATTACAATAATATTATTTAAATATTTATAATTACAAAACTTTTAACAACACTTTTGTAGCACTAATAAAGATCAATCATTATTGGTGCTAATTAAGAGGTGTTAAAAGAAATTTTTATCATCACTGAAACTTTAGTGCTTGTCAATATTTCTTTTATCAGTGCTCTATTAGCTCTGATAATGATTGATATTTATCAGTGATAAAATAGTGTTGATAAATGAAATATTTACCAATATTTATAAATTTGGCTCTGATTAAAGGGATATTTATTAGTGCTTTTTTTGGAAGTTCTATTAAAAGTTTCCCTGATATATTTAAATAACCTTTACCATGACTCTGTCATTCATGATTCTCAAGATCTCACGAAACTCATCCGTTGCAGCTGTGACTCCCCTAATTCCATTAGATTAATGAAGGATATAATCTAATATATTTTATTATTTACTCTTTCCCTATCATTGATTGATGTTTTTGGTTCCAATTGTCTCATTTTTTCGAAGTTTTTAAACATGTAGATCCCTTCATGTCTTCTCGTCGCTACTGAAATACAACGAGTGTTGTTCTATTTCATCATTTATCTCCTTTCATATGTATTTCATTGCGAAACCCATTGGCTCCTAGAGACACACCTAGATAGTTTACTTGACTCTCAACATTAACAATGATACCTCTCATGCTGCCTCAGTTTTCTCTTCATTTGAATAATCTAGGGTTCCAGAATCAAATTATTTTATCAAATTTAAATCATTTTATATACTAGAATACAGATTAAAATGTATTAATTATGAGGGTGTTTAAATATTACGAGATACCAAGTTGTGGATGTCATTAATGGCTGGTGTACATATAGGGACTACAGTAGGTGTAGAAACCATTAAAACATGTTTTGTGGATTTTGGTTATTCATTTAAATTGTAAAAACATGAAATAGATTATTTAGTTTTATGATTTTGATGAATAATTTTTTATTCAATTCAAAAAAATATTGAATTAATTAGCCATGTAAAAAAATTATTTTAGTGTTGTATACTAGGAGAGTTTTATATTTTTTTAGTTAATTTAATATTTTTATTAGACTTTAACCATGGGTTACAATGAGTGATGGGGAATTTCTTTAGGGATAAATGTATGCTCAAATTTTTTTTATAAAAACATTACTTAGATTGGACAGAGTTGATAAATCATTAGCTAAATTGACTTAGATATACACAACAACAAAGAAAGATTGTATTTTCCAAAATTATATCTGTTATCCGTTGTAGGATTGTCGATGACGAAATCTATGAGATGTGATTTATTAACATATTTACTAATGAAAATACAGAGATAAATAATTTATATCTTAAAAAATAATTTGAAAATCCATCTAACATTGGGAATAACCATAGAGAGAACAGAAATTTAAAAAAATATACTTTATATGATTTGTATGTTTATGTTCTATAATTCTTAATAATATTTTCCTTGTCCAAAATGAAAAAAATAGAGATATGATCCCCATATTGTAATTAACCTTTTGTAGCATTCCATATCCAAACCTCACATCTTCTATGATCACTTTTTATCACTAGGTTTAGAATTTAGCACTCCTTTGGTGATCAAGGGCCCTCAGGAATATTTCTATGATTGAAGGCTAGTGTAATCTCCTCAAAATCTATAAAACATGGTTTTATACATCAGTTTTATTAATCAAACATATTCCATTGAAGCTTAATGGTGGATTTTAATGAATCAATATTAAAAGTATTCCACAACTGTTTATTTCATTATTTCCTGTCCCATTTATCTTTGTAATAAATCGACAATTTTTAAGGGTTTTTATCAATTTAATGATCTTATGATGATACCCTAAAACTCATAAGTGGTATCAAAGTTTCTTTCATTAAGAACAAAATGTATTAATCTATTAGTTGTTCGAATAAATAAATTTCATATTGTATTATTTCAATATCATATAATAAGATATGAAGGATTTTTTTTTCATTCACATAATATAGCTATTATATATCTATTGAAGAGGATTCTTGAATGACTCAATTAGTGTAGGTTCTCAAGACACTTTAATCCTTAGACACTTGATTATCTTCCACCTCGTGATGATCGATTGGGCTCCCCCTTTCAAACTAGCCTTCCTCCCATCATCAGGATATGGAATTCAATCAAGCATCATAGGATGGATTAAATAAATTTAGTGGACATTAATTGTAATTTAGTATTAATATATTATATATATATTAAATATTTCATGCAAGATGACTAAACATGTTGTTTTTTACAATCCTGAGCAAGAAAAGACTGTTGATGATGAAATTGTGGAATTATTTTGGGATAAAATACATGTTGATGAAAAAAATGAAAAAAACAAGAATGATGCATCATCATAGTTTCGAATAAAATTATCATGTCAAAAAGTAATGTTATGAAATTTGAGTTTTGTTAGAATTTTCACTTCCAACCTATTGACCCCAAAAAGTCAACATTCGTTAGTTATTTTAGGTTCACAATAAGGATGAAAGTGGCGATTGATGTTGAATAATTGCAACTGTCAAACCTGTAATGAAGGAAATCATTTGGAAATATATAATGGTAATGTTAATATATATTATCTATTTTAATAAAAATTTATATAATGAAATTTTGATATAATTTTCATTATTCCTTACAATCTTTATTTATTTTATATGATTTCCAAAAGAAATTTATCCAAATGGAAACCGAAAAAACTAATTGGGGATTCCAATTTCTTTCAATGATGTTTCATTTAAGGTATGCTATAGGGAAAATAATCCCCCCCCCAACATTGTTATTCACACATGAAAAATCATGAAAAATAGATTTATTTTAGTAATTGTTCCAATGATAAATCAATTTAGGTGCATTATGTTCGATAATTTTTATTTCACATTGTTTATTTTATCCAAATTTATTAAAAATTGTTACTTTTTGAAACAGGAAAAGGATGATTAAAATATAGAACATGAATCAAAACTAGAATAACCCTATAAAAGAAGAAGGATGTGGTTCACATAATTATATAAAAAACTGGTATGTATTTTAAGTCAACAATAAGTGTTAAATTATGTGATATGAAACTACATATGTTCCTTTTTTTATATGTATATTGATGAATGAAAATCTGAAGCCACTTGTATCCCACATCATGTGCTATGTCGTACCATAAGAAAAATGACTATTAATAGATTTGAAGTCGCTTGAAAAAAAAGATCGCATTATAGGATTTGGTTTTGGAGTCTCTCCTAGAACATATTTTGGGATGATAAACCCACATCAGGATACATATAATATGATGAGACCAATGAAGACACAAATAGACTCATTATAAGATATTATTTTGTAGTATAGTTTGGTTGACCAATTTATAAAAAATGATCAAAGAAAAGCAGTGGTGGTGAAAATATTCACATAGGATCCAAATGATCTCACTATATTCGAGGCTAGTCATTTCCCCAAACCATTCCCTGGGTGATTATATTTTTATTACTCTTTCTCATAAACGTGACTCAAAAAACTTCCAATAACATTATATTACTAAAATTTTGTATGGTGTAATTGTATTGGAGTTTTTTAAGAACACTCATGTTCCTCGTTTTTGTGAGGGGTAAAATGTATAATATCATGGTAAACCATATAAACAATAAACACTTCCCAAAATAACACATGAGAGTGGGTATTGAGGTCTCTAATGAGATGACTATTGAGTTTCTTGTTCCATATGATGATCTAGAAATTACAATGGTCCATGATGCTATTAGATATTTCCTAGTATGGCTGTCTAATGTTATAATGATACATGATACATGTATTTAACAAATTTTTTTATTGAAAAATATTTAACAGTTTATGATAATATCTTTTAAGAGAGGTATGATTTTAGATATAGAAAATGTGGTAGATAAAAAAATGTAGAATCAAGATAATATTGTGAATTGACTAATAAAAAATGAACTTCTAAGAGTACCGTATCTATGCTAGTTCCTTATCAAAATTTAATAACATGAAAAACACTTTGTAGAGACCGCATTTAATGAAACTTCTATGGATTACATTCACTAGAAAGATAAAATATTTGGATCTTCCATTAAAGGAACAATTATTCTTGAGTATCTAGATGATATTCTCATGAATGAATGGATGATCATATTAATTGCAAATACATACATAAGATAAATTTTCATTATATGTTTGTCCAAATAGTGAGCTAAATATGTGAAACAAAGATAATAACTATTCATATTTTTATAGGCTTCTAAATGGCATATATAAAGGGGAGATCATGAAAATCATGATTTGAATTCATTAATACAAGTATCATTTCTATGATAGAAATTACATTCGGAAACAAAGAAATAGAGAAAACAAATATGAGTTACTTGAAGAGTTTAATAAAAAATCATCAGGCGATATTCTCTTTTTGATGCATAAAATGCAAGGGTAAAACCCTATGAACTAGTCACATAAAATTTATATTTGGTTTTTTAATTACATATTTTTTTTTTGTTTTTTAAGAAGCACTGGATACTGATTACAGTCAACATAGACACCTGAAATATTTCTTTTTTGTATTCAATACATTGATTCATAACCAACCGATCACACATGTTGTTAATTTTGAAAATTTAACACACTCCAATCAACATTTTTTAGAAAAAATAAGATATATATGTTCAGTCTACGTTTTAATGATAATTTTGGTTTGATAGGAGGATAGCTAAATACATACAAAATTATGGCATGAGGTTTTTTTGTAACAAGATAAAGCCTGTGGATTACTACAAATGGGAAAAAATTAAAGTATATCAAGAATGATTTAACAATAAAAACATTTCAATAAAATTTACTTATTTTTTTCATTGTTTCTGCAGTGTCTAAAAAAAGTTAATGAAATTGATTGTGGATACTATGTTGGAAAATTTATGATAGAAATCATATATCTTGAATATAATAGCATCCCCCAATAGGTAATTTCCAAAGGTAACTAAAATTTCATTAAATATATTTCATCAATATTTATTTTGTTTATATTTTATTAGTACTATCAAGATTGCTGAAAAAATTGTTACTCAAAATATGAAATCAATTTTTTTAGAGATGGTAGGGTAGTGAAAAGTTTTTCAGAATGTATTTCGACAACAAATATATGTGATAACATGATATGGTTATGATCTAGTATGAGTTATGACCATTGAAATGAAATTTGGGTGTTAATAATAAGTGTCAGAATGCTTATATAGTATTTTTGATCTCCTTCTCAAGGAGAAGATTGATGGAGGAAATCAATTTTGATATAATTTATGAACTAATAACAATAAAATTGTTGGGAAAATGGGGAGGTAGAGGTTTATGTATATGAAAAGTCAGAGGATGTGGTGCATGTATATTCAGAGTCGATGACCAGTGTGGTGGAGGGGGACGAAGTGAATAATGAAGTGGAGACCGAGGTGGAAGAGGATAAGATGTTATGACATTCAAATTTTTTTGGACAATGAAGTATAATAATGATCCTACCATGATGGTGTTTGAGAAAAATTGTTTAAAAGTGCACAAAACACATTTCACATAAGATAAGATCCATTGTGTGTCTCTCTAGTTTCAAATGACATTTTAGTAAAAAACACACATGGAATACTAAAAACTAGAGAAAACATGTTATTATTGTTTTGTTACTTTAATAAATCAATACTTACATATAATTTGTAATGTAGGGATCAAACACATCTTTATATGATTCAAGGTGTGACTCGTATGACTCCAAGTGAATTTTTTTATTCAAAAGTGACATTAATATTAGTAAAAAAATAACTCAATACACAAAACCGATCAAACACATTCCTATTGTTTCTGGTAAATTTTTAAAATGATACCAAAATCATATATGATGTGTAGGGATCAACCATACCTCAATCTGATGCATTTCATGACTGGTATGACTCCAAGTGACTCTTTTAATTAAAAGCTAACATTAATTTTAATAAAAAAAATCAAATTAGACACTCAAAACTGAGAGAAGTAATTATTATTATTTTTATACATTAGGAAAAAATACATAAGTCATTTGGGGTGTGTATCATTCAGATGCACCTCAATCTGACAGATAGTGTGACTAAAAATGCTTATTTTTTTTATTCAAAATTGAAATTAATTTTTATAAAAAACAACTAAAATACTCAAACTAGAGAAAACACATTCAAATTGTGTTGGTAAATTAACAAAATGATCCATACATCATTTTTGATGTATAGGGATCAAACTCACCTGTATCTGATGCATGGTGTGACTGGTATGACTCCAAGTAATTTTTTTCATTCAAAAGTGACATTAATGTTATTAAAAAATAGATGACATACTAAAAACTGAGAAAAAAATCCAATTGTTTGGATTGGTTGAGAAAATTATCCTTGTGTCATTTGGAACATCTGGAATTCCTCCACATCTCAATCCGACTCACGGTGTGGCCAGTATGACTCCAAGTGTGTCTTTTGTATTCAAAATTTATATTAATTTTAGTAAAAATACAACTGACATACTCAAAACTAAGAACACACATTATAAATGTTTTGATAATTTAATAAAATGATATATACAAAATTTCTTACATGTAGGTATCATCCTCACTTCAATATGATGCACGATGTGACCAGTATGACTCCAGTGCATCTTATTGTTCAAAACTATGATTAATTTTAATGAAATAAACAACTAACACACTAAAAAAACACATTTTTATTGTTTTGGTACATTAGGAAAATGATCTATAAGCCACATGATGTGTAGGGATTATCCTCACCTCTATCTGACACACAATGTGACCAGTATGACTCCAAGTGCATCTTTTGTATATAAGAGTTACATTAATGTCAATAAAAAATATAACGTACTCAAAACATAGGAAACGAATTCCCATTATTTTAATACATTATAAAAATTATCAATGACTCATTTTGGATGTGAATCATTCAGCCGCGCCTTAATCTGATTCACAATGTGACCGATATGACTCAAAGTGCATATTTTTAATTCAATACTGACATTAAATTTTATCAACAAAACAACAAAAATACTCTATAATAGAATTTGTTTTTTGTTTAATTTGTGTAAAAAAATTTATTTCATTTATATTAAGTAGTTTTATATTGTTTTGGTAATTTTTTTTCTGATTCTAATGATGTAGTGTGTGGATGCAGCACACTACACCGGTTTCGGGTGACACAGTGTGCTACAAAATCAACATGTAGTTTTTACCCGTATTACTGCTATTAAATACACTGATAAATCTACCCTTTATCAGCTCTTTTAGATGTGTTTATAAACTAATCCTTTTCATGTGCTTATACAGACACTGGTAAAGTCTATCTATATCAATGCGTTAAAAGCACTGAGAAATCATACTTTTATTAGTGAAAATAAAAGCAGTGATAAATCATACCTTTATTAGGGAAAATAAAATCACTCATAAAAGACACCATTTATCAATTCTTTGAAAAGCGATGATAAAGGTACTATTTATTAGAGATTAATAAACATGTTAAAAAATGGTGTATTTTATCATCCATTTTTAAAGCACTAATAAAAGTATAATTTATCAACATTTTTATTTGTGTTGATAAATATTACCTTTATCAGCACTAACAAAAGCGATGGAATTTTTTCTAAGATAAGATTATCTGTTCTTTTTTAGCACTTTAAAGGCCAATTATAACACTTTTAAATGTTAATTTTTTTAGGTAGGATTCATCTGCTCAAAAATTATTGAAAAAAGGATTTTGATAAAAATATATATTTTAAAAAAAATTATCAGAAAAATAATTTTTTGAATGTTAGACTTTTTGAAAGGTGTGGGGTTGTCTGTAAGTAAAAATGATACTATTCAAGACTCTTGATGAGAGGGTCAATTTATTTGCAATCATAAAAGTGAGAGAATTAATTCTCCATACTCATGTTTCTCGATAGATTGTTTATGATGTTGTTTTATGTAGGAGAATGAAAGGCATATGGATGATGAAGTTGTATGAAGATAAAATATCTTAATGTGGTTATAGGTCTTAGTCTTTCAGACTGAAAGAAATAAGACAGAGATGAGCCAATAGAGAATCTGGAAAAATAATTCCTATCAAGGATTACAAAATATATTTTACATGAAAAAGTTCAATGATAAAAATACTTCTATAAATAAGAAAGTTTCACTAATTTTTGTTGTTGTTGTTTATAGAAGATACTATAAGGATATAAATGTTTTCAGATGTTTCAATTTGAGTGTGAATTTTGAATTTTGAAAATTCATTGAGCTGGAAATCTATTTCAAGTACCTATGATTTTTGTTTTATGTGAACCTCTATAAAGCAGTGAAATTACAACCTACTGGCATATTGTTCAGATGCACCAAAAGGTATAAAATTGTAGCTTTGGTTTTGAACAGAGGTGCGGGATAACATTTCAAGAGGATGATTTCTAGATATAAAATGTGGTCAAGGCTTATCAGATGAATGTTTTAGACGATCTAATGAGATGGATAATATTGTGCCAAAAAATCAGATAAAAATATTCAATGAAAAGGAAATTAGAGGCAGATAAATATGTTCATATACTCAATAGAAAACAAGAGAGACACATTATTGCAAATTATCTATTCCAAAAAGTATCATTTCTGCATAAACATAATAGACAGAGAAATCAGACAGAGTGGTAACAGGAGGATATTTACAAAGTCCAGATAATAAGTCATTATTTTTTATTGGGTAAGAACGTGAAGAACTATATTTTCTTTTATAAAAAATTTAATTTTGCCGAACCAATGAGATTAAATTTTTTTATAACTATTTTTGAATGTTTCTAGAATTTTTACTAAATCTTATTCACTTATTTATTACCAAAATAAGAACATGCATTGTTCTTTTGATCATAGTTCTATGAAAATGTTAGGATATTTCATACTTGAATTATTTAACAAAAAATATTGTTTCCTTGTGAATTGTATGGAATTATATTATTTCCAAACCATGAGAAGGACTATCTAATTTTGTTGAGTAGTGAGTTTTATAAATTATTTTATTCCATTGATGTGTTAGAATGTTTTGTTTTCATAAAATTGATTAACATTTAACAGGAGGTGAAATGTGTTACATAAGAAACATAACATAAAAGAAAAAGAAAAAACAGATTCATCCCTCCCACTATCAGTGATTAAATTGAACCTACGTGGCCCTTTTCAGGAGGAATAATAATTAATGGACATATGATACAAATATATATCCCATCATTGTATGTTTGATTAAATTTATTTCTATGTTTCTTCTTTATGTTAGAATCCATGTTGAATTCGACGAAAATAATTTTTCAACACATAATTAATTAAAATATTATGGTAATTATATATTTCACATTTAATATTGGTTTTAAAGTTGAGAATATTACAGAAAACATTGTTTAATTGAAGAGATATATGGTCTTGATGATGATAAATATTGTCATATACTGACCCTATATTATATATGGACCATCAAACTCATTCATGTTCACATACATCCGTTAGTGGGAAACTAATTCTCCAGCTTATGAATTATATACATGACATAAATATCCATCCTACAGAATCCCTAATTGAATTATAACATCTTCAATGAGTTCAAGGATAAATTTTAGTTCACTTTATTATTCATGTTTTTATAAGCCCATTAATTTTGGTGGCACCTACAGAGAAACATCACCCTAATTTTTCTTGATTAATTTAATGGATTTTTATCTGATATAGGGATGTTTCATTCCATTTCATACATAAAAATTTGAAATAATGAGATGTTTGTAACAAATTAGGTTTAATTAAAATTTTATTTTCAGTAATAATGGGTGTTGCAGTGCGATATAAAAAACCAGTGATCCTCTATTGATTCTCCCCCCCCCCCCATGGTTGTGATTTAATTAACTTTTAAAAATATTAGATCTTAATTCACTAAATTTTTAAGTTAAAATATGAAGTGTTATTCATAGAGTAATTTAATAAAGCATGTGATTTTTTACTTTTTCAAATCCTTAAAATGTTCGACCATTCATAGACAAAAAAACATAATTATAAATAATAAAACCATAATGAGATCAAAATTTATAGTTTTAACTTCTTCAAAGTAACCAAAAACATAATATAACTAATTGGATATATTTTTTCTTATTATCTACAAACAAAAAAATTATCTATTATTTTTCTAAAATTCTATCTCATGAAAAAAATATAAAATAGAATAATTATTCATTATTAAGTTGAGCTAAAAAGTAAAATCCTAGGAAAAAGAGAATAAAAAACAACTTTATTAGTTAACTACTCAGATAAATTCATCTAATATTATATATAAATTTTAAATATTCATAAAAGAATATATATCGATGAAACCATAATTTTAATTAGTTCCTAGTAGAATTAATAATGGTCCCTAACTAGGTAGATGATATGGAGAAAATATGGATATAGTTGTGTATATGAATATAGTGTTGAATATATGCAATGGCATAGATTTGGATATGATTGGAAAATATATATGGTTATGGATTTCGATGTACAATTATTTTATCATATGGTTAGAGTGACTGACTCAAATTTTAGATAATTATTAATAATTATATCAATACATTATTAATGGTATGGCAATTATTTTATTTGTGGTTTTTAAAATTAATTACTAATGGAATCTATATTTAATTAATTATTGTGATTAAATTGTAATTAATGGTGAAATTTCTTTTATTTATTAAAAATGTTTTGTCATTAAATTTAGAGTACTTACCAATAGTGCCACTGGTTAAAAATAGACAATACTAATTATAAACACTCATGATTAAGAATAGTGTTTCATTATGGAGAGGTGGGACACGGTATTTTTGTGATCCATGACATGTAGTGTCAGAGGCAACAGATCATTCTATGTTTAAAGTAATCATTTTCATTGGTAATTATTCATATTGATGTTTTAAATTAAATTATAATGTTGGGTTATAAAATAAAGGGATTTTTTTATACATTTAGTGTGTTTTATTGGTTTTTTAATGGTTGAGAGTGGTGTCATATGGAATTGTTTTATGTAGATGGCACTGAGTAACTTCTTATGGCTCGCCAAGTACATGGTGAGGGTATCAAGGAGATAAAAGGATTTGAAGGTCTATAATACATCTGATAAAATTTCACTGGATATATCATGCTCCCTTTTTTAATATTCAATATAAGTTAAATTTGTATGAAATTAAAAACATAACACACTCCCTACCTCACACTAATTAAACATGAACTAGATAGGGGTGACACATAAATTATCTATTTATCCCTCTTCTTCTCTCCAATTAATTCTATCTACTTGCAGTTCCTCTACTAACTTATCTAGTACATGGACAATTGTTTTGTGATTTTATCACTTTTTACAACCCATATCTAAAGGATTCATTCAAATTATTATCTAATTTACTCTAAAATCCCTAGTTTAGGGTCGTTTGACTAATTTCATTATTTTAGGCACTTTAGGGTGATTCAACTTGTTATTATTAACAGGTACTACATTTTTAGTATATGGAAGGTACTGAAGGATATTTTTACAATGTTCTACTGACATGTAATATACTAAGGGTATAACATATCATAAGATAAATCATATTATAATGGAATGATATAATATTTCAAGCATACTACCTCTTCAATATATATTTTCTTACTTGTTATATTGTAATTCTTTCAATATGGGAGTGATATAACTAATTCCTAAAAAAATGTTAAATTTTAAAAATTGAATTAACATTCAATATATGAAATCTTTACTAATAGTCATTTAATAAGATGAAATGATTGGGAGGTCAGCCTGCCCAAGAGAGTATAAAGAACTTGTTACTATAGAAATTTACTCTTCCTTTAATGAAACACATGAGTAAATGCTTAAAAAACAATTGAGATTTCCCATACCCTATATATCGTGATGATGCCCATTTTATGGAATAAATGATACTATTGCATGAATCCTGATGAAAATATATCATACCAATGCTCTCTTACTCTTTCACTCTTTATCACCCATGTAATTAACATATCGTGAGAAAAAGAGTGATACTATATAAACATAGGGTGACTTGGGTCTAACTCATTGACACACCACTAAGGAGGGATGTCATTTGGTTGTCTCATAGTTTTTTCATCAACTACAAGGTAGAAAATATTTGTAGATATTTTATGTTGTAAGGTATTTATGGTGTATATTCATTTTAATACAAAATTTATTATGTGTTTTAATAAATAAAAATACTTAATTTGAGTTACTTATTTATTTTTGATATGATTAAAAATTCATTTTAGTCTTAATAATCCTAAAAATTGTATTATATCAATTCTATTCCAATTTTATCACGAAATTACATTTAAAATGAAGGAAAATAGTATTGTTCATATTGTTGTTACAAAAAATATATCACAAAATTTTATTCCCAAGAATTGAAGGATTTAATCTAATATGATCCATTTAATACTTCTATATGGATTTATATTATACTGGTTTTGACTATGTGTGTTTAATCTCAGGAAAGACTTCCCTATGTGGTATTAATCGTAGAAAATATTGTATCATGTGGATTATTCCTACACAATAAATTGTAGTTCTTTGTGATTTATTCATGAGGAACACATATTGAATTCAATCTTATGAATTCTCTTGGATAACTGTATTAATAATTTAAATCAGATTATTGTATAATGTGTTTTCCAAATGTAGTAAACTTATAATGGTCAAAAACGTTTTATTGATCCTCTATAGACCCAACACCATGAGATTAATATTATGTGGGAACTAAAATATTAATCTTCTAGAAGTCACCAGACTATCATGTTAATCCCACATAGAGGATATTCAAATGTAGTGGATTCCAACCAGGCTAGATTGTTCTTATATGATCCAATTAACGTTTAGTCTTAAATAGGTTGTAGGGGTGCTAAATCACCTTATATAGATTCTCTAATATTGGGTTATTCTTAAGTGACCCTTATCAAATTCCATAATATCCTCATGTTGGTCTCACGAAATGCGGGTTACATAATCAATATTATGGAATGATTGATGACCCCAATAGATATCATTAATGATGATTCACATTGAGGAATATTTATTTTATATATTTCAATTATAAATTTATATAATTAATTAATAATATGTTTATATATTATGGAAAAGGAATTTTGGGATATTAATTAATTTATATATGTGTTTATAAATTAATTAATTACAATTCATTTGTAATTAATTAATTAAATATTTTTGGTACATGTAATAAATATATTTCAATATTATTAAATGGTAATATTGAAATACCATTTTCAAATTATATAGCATGACTAATAAATTGGATATAAATTTTTTATATTGAAATAATATGTGTGATTTAAATTTTTTTTATAATTTAAAAAATACAACATAATTTCAATTTAAATATTCAATTATTCCAAATTAATTAATTTGATTTTTTCAAAATAGAAGCCTTTTTGAGGAAATAATTTAAACCATGTCCAATAATAATTTTATATTTTATTTTATCATGGTTTAAATAAATATTAAATAGGTGGTATTTAGATTATCTAAAATATCATACATTATAGAAGTAGAATATAAAATGTTTATATTTCATATAATGTCATTTATTTATTGTAAATGGTGTTCGGTTCAATAAGATTAAGGTAGATGGTCTAGGGGTTGAATAGATCATATTAAAATACTTAATCAAATAAATTGATTATTTACAATAATATACTGGTTAATTAGTAGTGTTAATTAGTTGTGGAAATAAAATTTCAAAGGCATGGATTTTTATACAAGATTAGTCCATAGTGGACCTAGTACGATCTTACACCTCTTTTTTCTGGGCTAGATCCTTTTTCACTACTTTATTTATTGAGGGGAATCATAACATGATTACAACCTACTTTTTCTAATTGAATAATAATAAGATGCTAGAATTTTTGTATGGAGAGTCACAAACCAATTACAATCCCTACGGTAGACTATGAGAGTCACAAATTGATTGATCCTAAAATTATTATTGAGAAGTAAAAACCAAAAAATGATTGGGAGAAATGATATTTTATGTAAAATCACAAATATAATACACAGTGTATTAGAAAGATATGAATAATTGTCAAATAATCATGAAACAAGATGAAGTAGGTGAAAGAAGAATAAAACACATGTACTAGTTCACAAATATTGGATCATATTGTCTCTTCATGGTATCAGAAGTTGAATAATTTGTAATCTAATAATAGGGATAATATCTAGATTAAGAAATAGATTATCATGAAGGTCATTAAAGATTGTGCAACAATTGAAAATTTGATAGATTTATTATTTAGGGAAAAATAGTATTGATGAATTTAACTAGTTTCATATCATTTAACTATATCCAAAAACCTTCATGTAAGAACTGTGAAACAAAAAAATAAAACCAATCTCAAGAAAAATTAATTTATATTAAACCAAAATAACTATCTAGGAGGGAAATCAATTATCCTCTTGGTTAATTTTACCAAATACCGATTGATTTGAAAACGTGAATTCCTATTAAAAACAATTTTAGTTACTGGGTAAATATTTCATAGAGCCTCCATAATAATACATCTTGTCAATTGTAATAATATTGTAAGATAATTCAACTATTAAAAAAAATATTAAATAAATTCCAATTTAATATAGTACATAATTTCAAAAATATTTCTACTACCTGAAAAAAGAAAATGTGTGTGAATAAATTTTATATCATTAAATATAAATTTATAAAGGAATAATTTCATGAAAACAACTCAATATATTATAACAAAAATATTCTAGAAATATGTTGTAATTGAAAACATGAATAAAGAGTTAATTAAAACATTTATTAAAATATTTTAAAAAGTATTCAAAACACATCTTTTGGATTACGTATAATATATAGTCATTTTGGGAATCAATAAGACACTTAAAATAATTAAAATAAATTGATAATTAATCAAAATAATAATCATCTGAAAAATAGAGAATGAATATTATTTTTGATAATTTAGATAAAACAAAATAAAAAAGTAGTACTATTAATTGAAAATCACATAAAACATACCTTCCAATAGTAATAAGCTAATACTATCATGTTTCATAGTGGTACTACCATCACAGGGTTTTCACCAATGGTACCATCATGCGTTTATATAATATATGATTGATGTGTGAGCTAATATACCATTATGTTGTGCGGTAGATGGTGACCCTAAACTAGAGGATGATTTACTTATGTGAATTCCTACTACTGGTGAATGGGTTCTACTGATTTCGGGCTGATATAACCGTTATATTATCCAAAGCAGTCTACAATCGCACTAAATGGATATACCTTCATGTGAATGGTACTTCCATTTGAATAAATATGTAGGTAAAATTATTGAAGTGGATTCCGACAGTTGATCTAAAGTGATGTTCTTCCACCAAAAATGCTTCTACAATTAATGGAGATACCATTGAACTTCATATAAGAAACACCATAGAGAGGGGAACCACCACAATTGGATTCATAGTTACTTTGGAGTACAACTTCTACCATTTTTGTAGAGTGATGTAACTATTATTTCTATGGAGGAGATACAGATGAGCTGCTACAACGGGTAAATAGAGACCATGTGTGGAAGAAGGAAAACCACTACATCTACCATGAGAGGTTCTTGAGGGTAGTTTTGTTTATTAATGTGGTAGAAGATGGAATTTCATAATTTTGGAGCAATTTGTGTTTATGAACAGTTGAGTGTTTGGTTGGCAACAATGTGGACATATAAAGAGGAGTCATGGATGATGTCTCCATTACAATGCTAGTAAAAATATTTAAATGTGATGATATAAGATTACACTCTTAGAGTTGATGTGTTGGTATTTCTGTAACGAATTAAGAAATTTTTAGCTATTGGTGAAGAGTTATTGAAATCATAAATATTTGGGGAGGAAAATAAAGATGAACAATGAATCATATAATGCTCAAGATTGTCACAAAAACATCAGGAAATTTTTATCCCATCTGAATGATAGAATTAGATGTTGGTACATAATATTGAAATGAATATAATTTCAACACCCTTCCATAGAATAAAAAATTTCTACAGTAACTATATATATTAAGATATTTGTTCAAAAAATAGTGAAATCATAAAATAAAATTATAGAAAAATTAATTAGAATATAGTATAACATTGTCCATTTTTAAGGAAAGTAAATGGATTTTTTAATATTTTAATATAATTGAATTAAATTTAAAAACGTATTACTTTCCCAACATTAAAAAATTCAAGAAATTATAATGTATATCTAAGGATATATCATTGAAATAAAAAATATTTTGAATTTTTGAAATTCCATAATTCTAGAATTATTGCATAAAATATGGAATTTGTTTGCCACAAAAATAATAAATTCATACATTATTTTACTTTATTTAAATTGAGTTAAATATATTAGAAATATAATTTAAAATTTTTCATTAGAATGAGATCTATATTACTAAAGTTTTATTTAAATAATGAAATAAATTTATGAATCTATTTAAACTGAAAATTACATTTTATGACAAAAGCATGATACGAGTTTAGTGAAAAAATTTAACATGCAAGATATTTATTTAGACATTGAATTTGTTTAATAAAATTTAGAAAAAATTATTATCTTTTAGAAGAAATATGAATTATAAAATTCAGATCACTATAGATAAAGATTCAATAAAAATAGAAAAAAATTAGAAAATATTTTTACATAAAATAATTAAATAATTTCTAATATTCAGAATATAAACTAACATGAACTCAAAAAAAAAAAAACAAAAAGTAAATGTATAAAGAAGAAAATAAAATCGCCCTCTTTTTTGTTCGATTTAAGAACCTTAACATTTTATATATCAAAACTTTATTATCTCATACAATTTGTAAATATTTAAAAATATAAAACAAACCCCCCCCCATACCTATGAAAATATAAAAAAACAATATTCATGAAAACTAAGATAAAATTTTTGTTTTTCAAACATAGTTGAGTATAATGTCTTATTAAAGGTGGATACAAGCTAAATTTCAGAAGGGGTCAATTATAAACAAATATCACCCTTATTCACATGATCTCTAACAAAATGAATTCAATGATAAAAAATATTTCTCTATAATATTGTAAGGTTTTATAAGAAATAGAAATTTTAGTTTTTTTAACACAATAAATAGAATATTTATCAATATAAATTCCAGAATAACATTATATTTTCTTAATACTTATTCTTTGAGAACAAATAATAGTTTTAGTGTTTTGATATTCTTTTTCAGTAGACAGAGATAAATATTATTATTTTTTAAAAGGAAAATAAATTAATATGATTCCATAAAAATGAAACATAACTTCTATTTTTTAAAATTCTCCAACCATTAAAATCAAACATAGAATAAGATATTAAATAAAAATAGTTATATTTATGGTAAAACAAACCAATGTTAACATTAATTTCAAGATATTCTAATAATATATTCACATATTTAATATGAATCTATTTTGAATCATTTTGAAATTCATTACATAGAAATAAAATAATTATTATATTGGGTCTAATGAAAATAAATAAATTAAGATAACTATCATGTCTCTATAAATTTACTATATATAGATTTACCAAATGCTTCAACATCTAATTTATAACTAGTACAAATAAAATTTTTTATATAATTATAATATGATAAGGGAGGTATGTAAACTTTTTTGGATGAATTACTCTCTTTTAATAATCTTGGGTTTCTTTTTTTACTTATTCTACCATGCCATCCATGGTGCACTAGTGATTCATCTCTATTGTAGTCTCTCTCATCGGTATGGTTTTATTTCTTATTTACTTTTTATTCTTAATAATTTTAGGTTCTCAATTCTTTCTATCTGTTGTAGTCTGTCTCAACGATATAGTTTTTCTACCATCCCATCTATTTTATCCATGCCATCAGCAATACTATTGTTTTCCTCTTTATTACACCCCACTACGGAGTTCTAGTTTTTTTTGTTATTTTTGGTTGGATATTCCATGAACCTTCTTATCCCTGGAACATTTATTATATCTCTTGGTGACATCCACATGATAGGTTTCCGGATGAATTAGATGGCTTGATGGTGTTTTGGTATTCCTTGAAAATGTTGTTAGATGCTGGATATCGGTCATATTGATGAGGTTGATTCCCTAATTATAGGAACTATGTTTCTTTATGTCGATGGTATATGTATCTTGTTGGTTGTCACAATGGATGGGGATGTTGGTCCTTTTAATCATCACAACCTACTGCCTTGACCATGTATTCTACAAACAATGCACTAGCTTCCTTGTTCTATCTCTCCAAATCGATGTTGGTCTAGTGTAGTGGATCTCAAGTATGTTTTGGGAAATGATGTTTGACTGGTCATTAGTGACGTAGGAGGTACGACCTTGCAGTTGGTGTTTGTTATATTTCTATTTTTGTGGTTATGGCATTCCTTATATGACATTGTTAATGGTTCTAGTTTACCTCGTTTCTATTCTGTTAGTAGAGATCCATGACGTTCTATGATCTTTATTTCTTTGGGTGAATTCATGGTGGTGATGGTGGTTTTAAGTGGATTTTTTTCAGTTATTTTTTAATTTTCAGGTTATCTTTTTCTATTTATTGATGATAATGGGCTTCCAATGAGTCTATGCTGACACCATTGGCATGGGCATTGATGGAATTGTCTTTTATTTTGGTTTTACATCATTAGTTAGCTCACAACTTGAGAATACGTGGTCTGATATTTTTTTACCTTTTAATTTTAAGGGGTGGATTCTATTTCCATAAGGTTGTGTTTGTTTTTTATTTCGCATGGAGGTTTAATTTTTTTATTTCACTAATTATATATATTTTTCCGCTCACCAAAAATCAGGTTTTTCAGAAAATAAAAAAATGGAATAAAAAATATATTTACATGAATCAAGGCTAAACCTTTTAAACAAATAATTAGCATGCATACATTTATGAATAAAAATACAATATTTTATTTTATGAATTTGAATTCCAAGAGAGAATTTTATTTCACTAATTATACCCTTGTCAAATGTAGATGAAATCAAAGTAGAAACATAGTTATAAAGCCTCTCACTATAAGAACTAAAAACATAGACATAGTATTTAGTTTTAATAATCTAGTTATAATATTTTATAGAATCATTATTATTATTATTATTAAAATATGAAATAAAAGAAGAATTTGCAGAAAAAGTTAGTGTATAAATCTTGTTTTAATACAAAAATCAATATTATCCAAAACATTTTATAGAAGAATGAAAATTTTGAATCTTCCATGATATTGCATTACATTGAGAAAGAATATTATCCCACTAAATTTAGCGATTCTTAACCAGAGGTTTTTATTTTTAAAAAATAAAATATCTAGTCTTATCATCAAAAACCATAAAATGAGAATCAAAATTTAATTTAATAATTTTTATCACACATAACATTAATATATTCTTCAAAAACTATTCTTCATTTATTATAAAATCAATTATTATTATTATTATTAGAATAACCAAGAGAAATACTTAGATCACTTTTTTATCAAATGTATCTAATTTTCCCTTTGAATTTAAGATAATAACATTACAACCAAAACTATAAATTAACAAAATTTAGGTTTTATATTTTTATATAATTCAGAAGTAGTCTTCGATAAAAAATGTCTAACAATAATTTTATTGAAATATAACATGCATAAAAATATCCTCTACCCAAAAAATATTTAGGAAAATCATAACCACTAAACATAGTGATTCCATTATAATAAAAGCTATATTTTTTAGTTTTACAACACCATTTTGTGGCCGTGTTATAAAAAAAGATAAATAATGAAAATAACTATACTTTTCAATTTTTGTTTCAAAATCTAAATTATTAAATTCATATCCTTTATATATATGAATAGAAACAATCATACAACATTTTTCATTTTTGAATATATTATAAAAAGAATTAAGTCTTGAAAATAATCATTTTTAGAGCAAGAAAGTAAAACCATGTAAATCAATTATAACCGCTAATAATAACAAATGTATGTTTATTTTCTTAAAAGATATAAATTTTAATAGGACCAAATAGGTCATTATTTACTATCTATAATTTTTTATCAGTACTTGCCATATTAATAGGCCTGAAAGAGATTCAGTTTTGTTTCTTGTTCGCGTAATCATCACAAACATGGATATGGCTTTTCTTTAAGAAATTTAATTACAACATATTATTATATTTAGATAATTTATGTGAAATTATGAAATTAACATGACCTACTAATTGATGTGAGAGGATTATATCACTCTACAAATCATTCAAAAACATAACATGATGATCATTTAGTCCAAAAAATTAAACAGTATAAATATTTTCCATTTTAAGAGCACATAATAAAAAAGAATCATCATTAAAAATAAATAATTATCATCATAAAATTTATCTTCCATTCCATCATTAAATAATTGGTATAAAATAATTTAATTATGTTATAATACTTTAATAAAAAACTTTCTAAATAAAAATAGATTTACAAATAAACAATTTAACAAAACTATTTACTTTGACATTGTAATTGTCTCCAAATATAAAAGTGCTTCCATAACATTTTTTAAGGGGTAAACATTGATGGGTATCCTATATTAATCCTATGGAACCCACTATCCATGTAACATATGTTATTATTGATACTTCGAAATTATTTTTACTATAAACATAAATCACTTGACAATTTCTGTACCCAAGATACATTTGATCCAAAAGGATTAATAATTAAAAATTTAGGCACACATAATGAATTAAAAAAGTAGTGTACGAAACATCATTTTACAAATATTTAGAAATATTAATTTTAGTAAATCCTAAATAATAATTTAATCTAATAGTAAAATCATTTCCATAGTGACCATTAATTCCATATTTAAAACAAGTTATATTTGATTTACACTCATTTTTTTACATTCAGAAACGTTTTTTTAAACATTTGAGGTAATATGCTATCATATCCAACACTGAGTATGTTTTTATTTAATTTATTCAAAGACACTATCTTATGATATTTTTCATGAAATTGAATAAAATTTGATAATTTTTTTTAAGACTCCAAACATCCTTTTTCAAAATTTTATTCCAATATTTAACATATTTGATATTACAATAAATAAAGGAATGAGAAATATAAGAATTTTTTTATTTTTTTATTCACTAATAAAAGAACTTTGTTTTCAGAAAATTATTATCATGACTTTCTCTATTTTTTATATGCATTTTATATTTGAGAAAATATTTTCTTAGTATTTCAAATTTTCATTTAATTCAAAACATTCATATTTTCATAATTAGAAATAGACTCAATTCTTTAAGGGTAAAATCTAGAATAACAAACCTAAACCAGGGAAGCTCCAAAGCATAAGTTAACATATTTTTTCTCTTTTCTATATTGTTCACTTAAATCATTTTCTTATATTTAACTCTAACTAGCTATCAAATCATTTTTATATATATTATACATTCATTTGTTATTTTGTTTTGAAAGGTCAAACCTAATATTCCCTTTATTTATGAACTCAAAACAAGTAAAATAATAATTATTTTAATTCATAATTCTTTTCTTATCCACTTTAATTTCGAGTTTTTAGTGTTTCTTCTAAAATAGTTCTTAAATACTTTATTTTTGATTCATTTATAAAATAAATTCACAATATAATCCATATATTCTTTTTCATTATAATATAAATCCAAATCATAAAATTTAGTGGAAACAAAATTCAAATATTTAAAATCAAAACCTTTTCAATTTTATGTATCCACTTCTTCAATTTTATTCAGTTTTAGTTCACACAAAATTTTTGATCAAATAAATTCATCAGGAGTATACTCTTTAATGTTATTTATTTCATCAATGGTGACTTTTATTACATTCTATTTCTTTGATGATGCTTTCAAGACTTATTCAACAAGTGTTGTGTTTTCTAGAGCTTCTCTAAGGTAATAAATTCAATTCTAAATTCTTGTAAATTGATGGAATGTTTAATTTTTTAGTTTTTATTCACCCAAATGTTATCCCTGGTACTCCGCACATAGTATTCCAAGCTTAGTCCAAATTATTTTCTCAAAACCGGGGTAATTACCTTGTAGATTCTTGTTAATTTAATGGGTTATTTCATTATAATACACATGACTAAACATAGTTCTATTTATAGTAAAATATTATATATTATATAATTGTAAATTTAAAACATAAATAGCATCATTATTTCATATAAGTGTATCTAGGTTTTATTATTATTATTTTTACTATTTTCCAATGATAAACAAGAATTATTTACCAAACTTATTTATATATTCCTCCATTAGGGATCTCTAGTAGAAATAATTTTTTCCATCTAAGTGAGTGACTTATAAGGAATCCAAGCATCATTATTATTTATTCGCACCATAATCAAACTTTTTTCCTTACACTTTGAATCCTAGTAATAGGTTAATATAATAAAATATAAATAGAAAACTCTATAGAATGATTGGATTTTTTCAAAAGGAATAACATTTGATAGTGATATTTTGGTTGGACAGGGTAATAAAAGATTGTATAGATGGGGGTGAATAGAACTAATAAATAAGATTAATCAAATAAACTGATAATCTAAATTAATTATGATGTCTATGTATAAGAGCTAGTTTTTAGTGGATAAAATTCTAAACATAAGTATTTTTGTACATGTTCAGTCAAAAGTGATCATAGTCTAGGCTTATATCTATCAGTTTGACGAGAGATACATTGTGGGATGCTTGATTTTTAAAGGGTAATCATAACCAATTAACAAAATAATTTCTCTAGTTGAAGAATAAACAGACACCTGATTATTCTATTAGGTGTGAAAACCCAATCACAAACTTGAATTTAAACTATGAGAGTCAAAACCCAAACATTCATGAATTTTGAATCTAGAAGTTAAAACCTGAGAAAAAAAGGAAGAAATTCTTTTGTATGTAAAATAATAAAAACAAAATAGATTGTACGTGAAGGATATGAAGAAGTGACATAAAATCATGAAAACAGATGATGTAGTTGAAGGAATAATAAAAACAGTCTCTAGTTCTTAAGTATTAGATCATTATGCCTCAACATGGTAGTAGAAGTCTATGAAGATGTAATCCATCACTTGAGAGATCATCCGGATGATGAAACAGGGTATCAAAAATAAATTTCTAGATTTTACATCACTTTAAAATTTAGTAGATTTATTCTTAATGGTAAATATAGTATTTAGGAAGTTATCCTATTTAGTATCCTTTATGTGTTTGATAGATCCTTTAAGTTTTATATTTAAGAAAAAACTGACAAAACTAATCTTTCTGTAAAGAAATTAAAATTCAAACTTTATAATTATCCTAGAGAGATAAAAATTATCCTTCACAAAAATTATAGCAAATATCATTTAAATTTAATACATAGATACCATTTCAAGAAAATTTTAATTACCCAATAAATCAAAGAATGATATTATGAAGTGAATATAGAGTTTAAGTGTCTAGTGGGAGTACATATGGTATGGGATAATTTAAAATTAACAAATAAAAGATTATAATAGGAAAATTTTAATGTGATTTCACATAATATTAGAAATCTATTTCTGGGTTTATATGTAAATATAATGGTATATGGTTACATTTAGATAGCATAATAATGTGAGTGTAAATTTCTATCCTAAAATTGATTTGTAATTTCTATGAAATATTAATCTAAATAATTAAAATTGGATCCTTAATGTTTTATATAATGAATTTGTTGGAAAGATGTCCAATAATGATAAAACATGACATTAAAAAAGTTCAATGTGTATACCATATTCTATTAACATCATAATATTTGAATTAATAATGATAATTAGTTTGAATATGTTCATGGACTAAACCAATTTGAATATGATTCCTATGTATGACCATTATTCTAATGGGATTGATTTGTATATATTACCCACTAAAAAGTTTTTTATGTAGGTTTATTATTTAGATGGCTATATAGAGATGTGATTGGAATTATATCGTGATTTAACGAGTTTTAATAAAACCCTAGAAAGTGATACCAACATAAGTCTGATCTAGAATTTTATCATTTATGATATGATAAGAAAATAACTTATGTTTGGTTTTGCTTAATTTATCAAATGATTTAAATAATATGAAATGTATCATGTAAAAAAGGTACTCTCAAAATTATTATTATTTTAATTTGTTTGCATATATATATTTTTAGGTTTAATGATAATTATCCCCCAAAGTATTACTTTTAATTATCGAGAATAATTTTTCACAAAGGATTATTATAGGTTATATTGTAATTATAAGGTTAGAGTGGGTAAGATTCTTATATTGGGCTACAGAATATACCCATGAGGCATAATACATGGGTTTTCACTACACAACTCATTAATTACATACACTATAGAGAGTCATACATAATATTATTTGTTAACTAGTGGTTTATGGATCATAATTGTAGTCCTTAATAAATGGTAATGAAGAGATACCTAGAATTAATACCTTCATGATATCAAAACATTCTTACATAAGCCTTGAAGCTTAAAAAATTAGGGTGGTTTTGGGTATGTTACATATCATTTCATTTGTTATAGCTCACCCAAGATGGTATTTTGCTTCTCATTCTATGAGTATGGCATCAATAATTTCAATAGAGATTTATTGAGAATGTTCCAAATTTTACCTTGATTATACATATAAATTAATTTTGTTCCATATAAGGTCAAAGTGTTGTTATTTTCATAATGGTGAATGAATTTTTATGTTTTCATCGATATGGTCACTCTATACATGGATAATCCAGGTTGTATTAATTTGATATTTGGGATTGATTTTCTTTATTTTCTATTTCCACTGTACGTTTTGGAAAAAGAGATCACATGAAAAGGAATGATTTTATACGATATAGATGTTGGATACATTTATAGAGATACATGTAATTGATAAATATCACACAAGATCCTTTTATACCATTTCATTTATTTATGTTTTTCTATAAGATTCTATTTTATTATATCATCCAATTCGATAATTTATCATTATTTTTAATTATAAAATACCCATGGGACCATGATTTATGGATGATTTTTTTGGGGATTTAATTTTAATAAGAGAGATACTATTGTTTTAATTTTTTTATCAAAAGGAGTTTGGGACGAGTATTCACAAGGTATTTCATATGATGTGATACAAGGTAAAGTTGATTAAAGATTTCAAAATTTGTTTCAAAATATATCCAATTTTTTTTTAAATGGTTTAATAAGTTATTTTATACGATAAGTATAATGTAAAATGGAACATTTTCTATGATGATTTAGTTAAAGTGGGATATTACAAGATATTTTACCTAAATCCTAAATTCAATTGATTTAATATAAATATAATTTGTGGTACAATAGTTAATTAGACAAGGGTGTGATGTAAGATATCATGCACATTTCATATGAAATCATTTTTATATGAGTAATGAAATCATAATTCCATCCAAATGGAAATTATAAAATTCATTTAGGTAAATGAATGTTAATATTGTTACAAACATGAATGATATGGTATCTATAATAGGCGAGGGGGATAAATTATATTAACAAATCAAACTAATTGTTTTATTCCGATCATGAACAAAGACTAATAAAAAGTTACAATTTATTATCAATTACAATATTTTAAATTATCAATGTACATAAGAATTATATGCATAGTGGAAAATAAAATACTCTGGAGTTAATATCATAACCAAAATAAAATTAAGTCAATCTGAATATATAAATTGAATAAGAAACAAAATAAATATTATTTAATAATTATTTAATTACTCTTACAATTTATATTAACTTACAAAATTTCTCTAGTAATAAGAAGAATGTTCATTTAAATAAAAGTTGCTGGATGACTATTAGAATAGACCCAAGGCATTAACTGTTCTAAACACTGTTTAATATTAGACTAATCGATTCAGAGTAGAAAGTACCATATCATTAAAATATTCATTATTACTGTTGAAAATAGTTAGATCTATCCCTAAGAGATTATTTAATCTCTTTGATATATATAATTAACATGTACCATAGACTTTATAAAACTATATGGTTTTGATGTTTTTCCGTCATAGCCCCAAAAAGTATTTCATCATAGTGATCAGAAACAATAAATTCCTCCTTGGATTCTGTTGAATCCTGAAGATTGGAAGTAGGGTTATTATAATGTAAAATTGATATATTTATAATGAAACCTCAATAAATGAAATATAATTGTAAAAAATATTGGAAATACAATATAAACCAACGTTCTCTAAGAAAAGATTCTATAAAAAATTTAATAAAATTTAAAGAGTGCTAGTAATATTTATTTCCTCTAATACATGGGTGAATTTATAGATGATAGTGTAACAAACACCAAGAGTTGTATTTTTGAGATAATTTCTTTGGATAAAATGTAATAATAATATTAATATCATTCTAAGGAATATATAAATAACGTATGATGAATTTGTTTATCATTCCATCGTAAATAGTTTAGTATTATGGGAAAAGTAGATACATAGAAGAATATTACATCACATTTTAAAACATAACACACCATAGTATTTTATTTGAGTTCATCTTTATTTCCTTTATAATATCTCTTTATATTAGTCATAATAAACATACTGTCACTGTAGAAAAAATAAACATAATAAAAGGGTGAGATCTGATTCTTAGTAACGGTATGTGTACAGAAGAAGCTAAAATGAATAAATAAGGCATAAATAATGCGTTGAGTTAAATATATGACCACACATTCCATTTAATAAATATCATAATATTAAAGAATAATATGGTAGGAATAAATGATTAAACAATAATGACATATAATGACATGATCTTGAAACATAGCCCTCAATACAAAAAATAATAAAATAATCATATGGTAATCAAATAACTAACAAAATAATGAAGAAATAAATAAATCCACACATCATAAACATATCACCAAGGCCTATTTCCATGACATCATACATAAATGGGTATGGCTACAATAAAAACCCAAACATGTTTTTCTTTTGAGGTCCACTGATGCATCAAAGGGATATAGTGGGCCCATCCCATGACATACTAATTCCACTCCTTTCCTAATATTACAGGTTTTAAAGGTAATAAAATTAAATATTTGTATTAAACTAGCATAAATAATTTTAATAATTAATGAACTAAATAAACATAATCATAAACCATCTATAGTAATTTGAATAATGGTATAAAAATAGTATACCCCTAGTCAAACTGATCATAGACTATAGACTAAAATATGTTATATGGTATCATAAGAGAATAACCATTTTAAATAACAATATTGAAATAATAATGTTGATATATATTTAAATAATATAAAAAATATTATTGAATAATTCTTAAGGAAAATACCATTTTCAATTGAAATAACTTATTTTAGAAAAATAGTTCTATTATAAAGGAAATAGTTTTCACGTATTTTTTTTGTAAAAATGTAAACAATATTTCAATGATAAAATTATTCATGATTGTGGGAAAATCAGTTCCTGTAGTATAAGGTAAAAACCCTTCCTTTTACACTGTTGTACAATGGTAGAAATGTACCTTATTTGGAAAACGACATAAGATTAATTTCAAACCATTTTTTAAAAAGTCAAAAAGGGTTAAAAAATTAATTAATAAATCTTTTTAGTGTAATAAGAATACTATTTAAATTATTTTAAATATAATATGGATATGGATTTAAAATATTCCCTTAGTGAAGACTTAAAAATTACAAATCTTGAATAATGATTAGAAAACAATACATACATCTACCTTAGGTCTTGTTTCCATTGTACCCATTTGAACATACTTTATAATAAATCCATATTGATTATCAATCTATTATAGAACCATAATAATATATATTATAATATTTATTACTAACTTATATTCATTTGTCACCTATTTGTTAACAATTTCCAGTTAAATCACTATTTCGGGTAACAACTGCTTCATTTTTCATGTTTTTTGGTTCGGTAGAATCAATCCTTTTACATTTTTTATAGTATAATAATATCCAAAATTTTAATAATTATATAAATAAAATATATGTTCCTGATATATTTATTTATCATAATCCATAAAATATAGATATAAAAAATGAATTACACCATTCACGGAGACGGTAGGTCATACATATACATGAATGAAATTGTCGCAATTTGATGGAAGGAATGAAAGTGAATAAAATAATAATTTACCATTAAATAATATTTAATATATCATATAAATTATAAAAAATCCAACATCATTACCATCTAAGTAATATATAAATGAAAACCAACTAACATCGCTTCATGGATGTGGTTTTCCACACGTATGCACAAGCAATATTTTCATTTCCAAACGGATTGAAAGGTAAAAAGTAAGAAATGATTTTATAAATAGTTGGTATTATAATATAATAATTATCATATAAAAATACTAAACATATCATAATTCTCATCCATAAAATATGGTAATGAAAAATCAATTGTATATCTATGTGCAGATGGTAAGCGGTACATTTGCACGAGCTATTCTTTCACACTCCATTTGACAGGAATGAGGTTGGATGATTGTGTTTTCATAATAATAAAAACATTTAAATATACTGATTATAATTATTCTATTAGTGTAGGATATATTAAATAAATTTATAATAGTTATAAGAATATACATTTCAAAAGATGTCGGGTAAGATAATTACCACTTCTTCAGGATACATTTGTTAGATCCTTTCTTAAGGCACTTAAGGATGTCATTTTAGGGGGACCCAAAACATAAAAACAAGTGTAAACATGTTTTAAATGCTTAATGGATAGGTAATAGTTGAGTTATTTTTCATGATGTGGTTATATATGTGAAATAATGTGAGTAAGTTTATAATTTAGGTGAGGGACACATTTAGAATTTCCTAAAAGATAAAATTTTAATTAAGTGATTCTCATGACCAAATTCCAAAAAATGGCCAGACACTAACATAGGTTATTATATGGGTTATATATAATTAACCAATAAAACATGGATATATATTTTTTCTATTGTAAACCTTATATTTTGGTTCAACCCTTTAGATAACTTATTTTAACATTAATCGCAACGAAATATTTTTCGTTCTTAAAGGGTTGTAATTTTATATATAAGGTAAATATTAAGTCATTAATTGAAAATGTATGAAATTTTGGAACATATAATTCCCCCTTTCCCCTTTAAATATTTTAAGGATTTAAATAATTTAATAAAATATTATATTTATGAATTCTCATTACTAATAAATTTGACACTATTTATTTAATTTGACATCAAATACATAAAAAATGGGTAATATGAATATAATTATTTAAGAAAAACATATTTTTTCACATTCATAAATAAAATACATGGTACAAAATTAGTCTTTCAAATTATATCAATTTTAATATTATTTAATTATTTAATTTATTTGTCTATTATGTAAATAAATAATAAATTATCATTAGAAACATAGTTAAGGTAATTATATAAATTATAAAAATTACAAATAAGTTATTTTTATGAATATAATTTTAATTTTCACATATATTTTAATTTTTATCAATTCATAACTTACATCTTACCTTTGTAAAAACATAATAGATATTTAAAACTATAAGAGTGACATTTTGCAACATTCATTGGCTAAAATATTATATTGAAATTTTTAATCAAAATGTTTCCATTAAAAATATCAATTTTGATCTCAAGGTGATATTAATAAAATTATATTCATCCAATTATAATTATGATGAAAACTTATTTCCTTATCTCTTTTTTACCAAGGATTAACTTGATTTACCCTTTACTGATGTGATAGATTTTACCAGATTTACTCTTTATAGTGTCTAAAAATAAAATGATATCTTTACCAAGTTTGAGACTCCTAATTTAAAATATGAAATCCATAATAAAAAATTCTATACCTATAATATGAATAAATTAATTTTTTAATAAGTTTAAGAAACATGATCAAAATTTCTTATTAGAAAAATACAATTTTTAAATATAAAAAAGGATTTATTCTTGTCATATTCTTAGTAAAACACTTCTAGATATTTATTATATACCAACTATTTAAATCCATTGGTAAAGTCTATATAACTGTTGATAAAACTTATACGAATGGATTATCCAACTATTAGAAGGAAAGCTATGGGGATAGGGTTATACCAGTAGGTTATAAATTACCAATGGTATAAGACACTAGAAATAATTTTATATTCCCCAATGGTTTCGAAACCATTGAAATAGATTTTTACCAACGGTTTTTGAAAACCATTGGTATAGATTGAGAATATTTGTCCATTAAAATGGTTGCTGAAACTGTTGTTAAATATTGAACAAATATATTTACCAACGGTTGTAAACCATTGGTAAAGAGTGGGTTTTTTAATTATATACCAATGATTTTGGAAACCATTGGTATAGATTCGAAAATTTGTCCAAAATCAAGTAGCTTCCCTGTACATTTACCTCCAGAATAACACATCGTTCAGAATACAAAATACCTTATCATTCTATACCATAAATGCACTTCAGGTTTATAATGATCTCCCTCATTCAAAACCATAAAATAACATATTATATCTTAATCTTGAATTTTGTAATCTATGTGTTAATTTGAGTGTATACTATAACTTTATGAGGGATCTATTATACAACCCCTAATTTGAGTTATTTCAAAATGGAATCACATGTTCAGTTTATTAATGTACATCCTTTATTTCATGGTTAATTATCTCTTATTTTATATGTTATCCCATATATATATAAATTAGATTAACCGAAGTCTCTTAGCTAAGTATTCAGTGAAACATTAATTCTCTCCAAACATGATTCATAAGGTAATTCTGAGTAAAATGGGAAAAATATTTTTATTTCTAGAGATGTTAAATGAAAAGAGAAGATCCCAAGATATCATTTTTATTCAATGTCAATAATGTTGAAAAATATACAAACATAATGTTATAAGAGTTGTTTGTTGGTATTGTGAAATAAATAAAAAGGGGGACATTGATGTTTTTTATTGATTGGATTGTATATTTTATCAATGATTTTGGCTAGAGATAGTGTTGAGGAGTTAAAGAAGCTACTGATGTCCGGGGGGTGTACAAGGGTTTGGGGGTGTTGTCCAAGGGGGTAGGGGATGTCTAGGGGTGGGGGCTATCCAAGGGGGTGGTGGTTGTTCAGGGGGTTGGGGTGGGATTCCAAGGGAGTGGGGTGGCATCCAGAGGGTTGGGGGCTGTCCAGTGGGGTAAGGGGATGTCCCTGGGAGAGGGGGTGCCCGAGGGGGGGGGGAATATCCATGGGGTGGGGGCTGTCCAGGGGGTAGGGGTGTCCAGGGGGTGGGTGGCCTATCCACAGGGGTCGGGGGTGTCCATGGGGTTGGGGGATTGTCCAGGGGTTGGGGGTGGGGGTAGTACTGGGGTTTGGGGGTTGTCCAAGGGGTTTAGGGGTTTCCAGGTGGTGGGGTGTCTGGGGGATAGTGGGGGGTGTCCAGGGGGAGGGCTGTCAACGGGGGGGGGGGGGGTGGTATTTCTAGGGGTATACGAGGTGTCTTGGTTGGTGGGCTATCCACGGTGGTGGCAGGGCTGCCCAGGTGGTACGGGGTGTCCAGGGGGTCGGTGGGCTATACCCAGGGGTGGCGGGGCTGTCCAGGTTGCAGGGGTTGTTTGGCGGGGTGGGATATCCATGGGGGGGGGGGGGGTTCAGGGTTTTAGGGGTATCCATGACGGTGGGGGCCTCTCCACAGGGGTGGTGGGGCTGTCCACGGGGGTAGGGGTGTCCAGGTGGTGGGTGGGCTGTCCACGGGGTTGGGGGATGTCCATGGGGTAGTGGTGTGTCCACGTGGGTGGCAGGACTGTCTAGGGGTAGGGGGTGTCTAGGGGGTGGGCGGGCATTCCACGAGGGGGGGGGTGTCCAGGGGGTGGGCAGGCTGTCCATGGGGGTGGGGGGATACCGAGGGGTATGGGGAGTCCACGGGGGTGGTGGGGATGTCTTTGGGGGTAGGGGTGTCCACGGGGGATGGAGATCTACCCACGAGGGTGGGCGGGCTGTCCAGGGGGTGGGCGGGTGGTCCATGGGGGTGGACGGGCTATCCAAGGGGGTGGGTTGGCTATCCACGGGGGTGGAAGGGCTGTCCAGGCGGGTGGGGCAGGCTATCCACGGGGGGTGGCAGGGCTATCCAGGGGGTAGGGGTGTCTACGGGGTGGGGGCAGGATGTCCACGGGGGGTGGGGGGGGGGGGGGGGGGGGGGCTGTTTGGGAGGGGGTGAGAGGTGTCCATGGGGGTGGGAGGGCTTTTCATGGGGGTAGTAGGGCTATCCATGGGGTACGGGGTGTCTAGGGTGGTGGGAGGGCTTTCCAAGGGTGTGGTGAGGCATTCTAGGGGGTACGAGGTGTCCTGGGGGTGGGAGCGCTTTCCACGTGAGTGGCGGGGCTCTCTAGGGGGTAGGGTTGTCTAGGGGGTGGCTAGGCTTTTCACGGGGGTGGAGGGGCTATACAGGGGGGTTGTCTACGTGGGTGGGGGGGGGGGCTATTCAGGTTGTAAGGGGTGTCCATGGTGTGGGTAGGCTGTATAGGGGGGTGGCGGGGCTGTCGAAGGGGGTATGAGGTGTGAAGGGGATGGGTGGGATGTCTACAGGGGGCTGGGGTGGTTGTCTAGGGTGGTACGGGGTGTCCACTGGGGTGGACGGGCTGTCCATGGGGGGTGGCGATGGTGTCCATGGGGTACAAGTTTTCCAGGGGTGGGCTGGCTATCCACGGGTGTGACGAGGCTGTCCAGGGTGGTACGGGGTGTCCAAGTGGTGGGAAAGATGTCCACAGGGGTGGTGGTGCTACCTGGGGGATAGGGGTGTCTAGGGGGTGGGTGGGCTCTCCATGGGGGTGTGTGGGGGGGGGGGGGGCTGTCCAGGGGGTTAGGGATGTCCAGGGGTGGGAGTGCTGTCCACGGGGGGGGGGGGGGGGGGGGGGTTGTTCAGGTGGTACGGGGTGTCCAAGGGGTGGGAGGGATGTCCACGGGGGTGGCGGGACTGTCCAGGGGGTAGGGGTGACCAGGGGGCAGATGGGATATCCAAAGGGGTAGTGGGTTTCCATGGGGTGGGGGCTATCCGGGGGTAGGGGGTGTCCATGGGGGTGGTTGGGCTATCCACGGGGTGGGGGTGGGGTGACCAGGGGGTACGGAGTGTCCAGGGGGTGGTTGGGCTATCCACGGGGTGGGGGTGGGGTGTCCAGGGGGTACGGAGTGTCCAGGGGGTGGGTGGGCTATCCACGGGGGTGGCTAGGCTATCCACGAGGGTGGTAGGGCTGTCCAGGGGGTACAGGGTGTCCTCGTGGGTTGGAGGTCTATCCACAGGGGTTGGGGGTGTTCACGGGGGTGGGGGTGTCCTTGGCGGTGGGTGCTCTCTAGGGGGGATGTCAATGGGGGTGGGGGCTGTCTAGGGGGTATGGGGTGTCCGGGGGTGGGAGTTGTCCATGGGGGTGGCATGGCTATCCAGGGGGTACATGGTGCCCAAAGGAGTGGGAGAGCTATTCATGGGGGTTGGGTGATATCCAGTGGGTGGGCGAGCTGTCCACGAGGGGGGGGGGGGGGTCCAGGGTGTTGGTGCATTAAGGGGGGGGGGTTGTTTTTTCCACGGGGGTGGCAGGACTGTACAGGGGGTAGGGGTGTCCGTGGGGGGGGGGGGTGCGCGGGCTGTCTACGGAGAGGGGGGTGTTGTGTAGTGGGTAGGGTAGTCTAGGGGGTGGGCGGGCTATCCCCGGGGTGGCGGGGCTGTCCAGGGGGTATGGGGTTTCCAGGGTTGGGAGAGCTATCCACATGGGTGGCATGGCTATCCAGGGGGTACGGGGTGTCCTGGGTTGAGAGAGATGTCCAAGGTGGTGGTGGGACAATCCAGAGGGTACGGGGTGTCCAGGGGGTGGGTGAGCTATCAATGGGGGTGGCAGGGCTATTTTGGGGGTAGGGGTGTCTTGGGGGGTGGGCAGGGTGTCCAAAAGGGTGGGGGGGGGGGGCTATCCAGTGGGGTAGATGGTGTCTAGGTGGTGGGAGGGTTGTCCACAAGGTTGGAGGGGTTGTCCAGGGGTAGTGGTGTCTGAGGGGGGGGGGGGTATCCATGGGGGTGGGGGGTTGTCCAGGGGGTATGGGTCTCTATAGGGGCGTGGGTGGGCTATCCACAGGGGTGGCAGGGTAGTCCTAGGGGTAGGGGGTGTCCAGGTGGTGGGTGAGCTATCCATGGCAGAGGAAGGGCTATCCGGGGAGATAAGTGGTGTCTAGGGGGTGGGCGGGCTGTCCACAGGGTTCTGGTGGGGGGGGGGGGGGTTATCTAGGGGTACAAGATGTCTATGGGGGTGGGATGGGTATACATGGTCGGTGTAGGGGTTTTCTATGGGGTAGGGGGTGTCCAGGGGGTGCAGGCTGTCCATAGGGGGGTGTCCAGGGGGTACGGAGTGTCCAAGGGGGAGGGGGGGGGGGGGGGGGGTGGCGGGCTGTCCACGAGGGTGGCGGGGTAGTCCAGGGGGGACGGGTTGTCCAGGGGTTGGGAAGGCTGTCCTCGGGGGTGGTGGGGCTATCCATGGGGTGGGCGGGCTGTCCATAGGCGTGGGTGGGCTGTCTAGGGGGTGGAGGGGCTGTCCGGGGGGTAGGGGTGCCCATGGGGGGGTGGTCAGGCTATCCATAGGGGTGGGGGCTATCCAGGGGTAGGGGTGTCCACAGGGGTGGATGGGATGTTTAAGGTGGAACAAGGTGTCCAAGGGTGGGAGGGATCTCCATGGGTGTGTGTGTGGAGGGGGGGCGGGAATCCAGGGGGTGGGAGGGCTGTCCACCGGGGTGGCAGGGTTGCCCTGGGGGGCATAGGCTGTCTAGGGGGGACGATAAGCTAGCCATATATTATTTAACTCTCCATTGTTTTAGGTGTGCTAGAATAGGTAAATAACAAATTCAATAAATCATACATGATGTAATAAAAAAATTTATTTTTTAGTTGGATTGTTATTTACTAAGTGTCATTAGTCTATTAAAATCATGAAACACTGATTTTGCGGTTTTATTTCCCTCAACAACCAAGAGAGAGAACATCCTCAATTATGCCTCTAAGAAATTATGCAATGTATATATGGGCATCAAGAGTGAGAGGCCAATCACATTTCAATGATATCATGATAGCTGTTGTTACATTTTGAGCATGTGACTATTGTTTTTAGTTTCTAATTATGGTAATTGGTGCGTGAGGTGTATGCGTGATAAGTGAATTAACAAAGTGTGGCTAATATATAGGTATCAAGAGTGTTGCATGACTTTTATGAGCATTGAGATTGATGTTGTTTTTTATAGTCATCATGTATGATGTGATTATGAAAGGAGATTATGATGGGATGTGGGAAATGATGTTGTATGATGCTTCTAATATAGGAGTTATGGGATGATGATTTCTATGGAACCACCAGGATATTGATACGTTTGGTTGGGAAGTGATGAGGTAGGTAATTCCTAGGGGGGGAGTTCCCACAAAGGGAATGATTAATTATATTGAGGAGTTGGGGTATTTTCGGCATGTGGGAATGATACATCTACATTCAATGTCATATCAAATTTTGGGACAATGACGATCGGGCACTTGATAAGGAGGAGAGTTTGTGTCTGTGTATAGCCAAAATAGCATAAGGATGAGCTATTATATGTTTGGGATATGACAAGGCACATGTATTTTTTAGGGATTTAAAGGATTTGAGGGATGAGAGAGTAAACCCCCCCCCCCAATCCTACAACACACCCCCCCTACATCCCCCACCTCCTACTACATATCCCCACCCCCCATAGCCACCCCTCCAACTACCCAACCCCTGCCCATAACCCCATCCCACTACACACCCCCCAATAGACAACCCCCCCCCCCCCACCGCATGCTGACCCCACCCCCAACCCCCAACCCCCCACTGCCCCTCACCCCCTACAACCCCCACCCTGAAAAACCCCCCTACATCCCCCAACTGCACACCCCCTATAGCCAACCCCTACCACTACATACCCCCTCCCACTTCACACCCCTTATAACCCCCATAGCCAACCCATCCCACTACACAGCCCCCCTACAGCCAACCCCCCATACAACCACCCCCCTACAACCCCATGCAGTCTCCTCCCCCCACCTCCCTCTGTAGCCCCCACACCCCATATTGCACTCCCCCCACTCCCACTGCAAAACCCCTACAACCCCCTCCGACTACACAACCACCCAACTGCTCCCTCCCACTAGACACCCCCACCCTCCCACTGCCAAACACCCATGTCGCCCAGCCAACCCCTCCCACTACACAACCCCCTACCACCCTACATCCCCTTACAACCCCCCTCCCCCACCTCCCCCCTGCCGCCCCACCCCCACACTACACAACCCCTTTCACCCCTTGCAGTCCCCACCCTGCTCAACCACCCCCTACATCCCCCCAATATCCTCATCCCCCCACTGCACATTCCCCTATAGTCAACCACCTCCCATTGCAGAACCCGCCCCCCATAGCCAACCCCTCCCACTGCACAACCCCCACCCTCCCACTGCACAACCGCCCTCCCATTGCCTCCAAAACTAAATTATGAAATAGAGACCCATAGTAGGTCTCCCTACCATTCAAGAACTCACTATCATATTGAATCAATATAAAAGTACATCACCATAATGTCACTATAAGACTTTACTATGATTCTAATCAAAAGGGTCTCAATATAACACCTAAAAGGAACTCTATGCAGTGGAAGAATGCTCAAAGGATCTGTATGCAAGGACATAACATTCCATAGATACAAATTTCTAAATTAGAGATATCATCATTTGAATAGATATTATACTATACGATTCATCTATTATGTTGGGGGAAATATGCTACACAGTGTTATCATCAATTTTTTTGGGAAGAAAAAACACTTACTTGAATCAATGATGGATCAGAGGTTGGGAAGAAGGGTTCAAAAAGAATAGCGGAGCTGTCATTTAGGGATAATCAAATCATAAAACAAAAACAACCTTGTCTTCAAATAATTCCCAATGAAAAATGGAATAAAGGGAGGTATGACATAAAATATAGTTATAACATACATATTTGATGTTTAATAACAAATAATCAGTTGT
The DNA here is from genome assembly GCA_963277665.1 of Viscum album. NCBI lineage: Eukaryota > Viridiplantae > Streptophyta > Magnoliopsida > Santalales > Viscaceae > Viscum > Viscum album. The sequence goes on along the minus strand of OY728130.1, from coordinate 580,084,779 downwards.
CGGGAAGAAGGGTTTGGATGCTGGAACAATGCATCTCTCATTTAGGGTGCAATGTGGTCAGATCATGATCAGAATTGGGAGCTGTATTTGTGGAATTTTATCCAAACGGTTTTAAAAAACCGTTGTGAAATATTATCAAAGCTATACCAATGGTTTTGATGAACCATTGGAATAAGGGGGGTACACTCTCCAGTATCTGAAGGGATTCAAATAACCCTTGGGAAAACTATCTACACTCTCCACTATCCCAATGGTTTTAAAAAACCATTGAGAAAACTATCATCTAGCCATGACTATCCCAACGGTTCTTCAAACCATTGAAACAATACACTCTAAAACTTCACATGCCAACGGTTTTCAACAAACCATTGGTATATGAATCCTATCCCAAAAAAATTCTCTAAACCATTGGGATAGAGGCATTGGTATAGGAGGAACTTCAAGTAGTGAAAACATCTATTTTAATGCTATTTTTTTTATTTAATATATAATATTTAAATATAATTAGAATCATTAACCAGTGTTGACTAATTTAATTTATTATGATATAAATATATTTTATTCCAAAAAAAATTGTCAAAAAAATCCATGTACATTCAAATGATTTTTTATTAATAAACAATGAATTTATTATATAAGTTTGTAATGATTATATTTATTCATAATTTATTTATCCCAATCTATACACACCATTTTTAAAATATATCTTATAATGGTCATATAATAATATATTTTTATTTGTTTGAACTCAGGGTTGTGTGCTACACAATGTACTAAAAAGATTAAATTTATTTAAAAATAGACATTCCTTAATATATTGCGGTGTTAAATTATTCTATCCTTCAAAGAAATTATCCTATAAATTTAAATAATCTCACATCCAGAATAGATTTTTGGTATTTCATCATCATAATTTCCTTTGGTTCCCATGCCACCTCTCCTATCTTATTACTTCTCCAACATATCTTTACGAGATGAGTAATCTGTTTCCTCAACACTTGTTATCTATTTTCAAGAATATAAAAATTTTATTAATAGTAATATATATTAGGTTCCATTTCTATTTATTCATAGGTGATCACATTTATTGGGTCTGGAACTCAATTTTAGAACAAAGGGATATGAAACACATCATGTATTTTGAATTGCTAAGTGGTATTAGAGAATGGTAAGCCATATCTCCAATTATTTCTAGGATTTGAAAAGGTCTAATGTTACATTGTATTAGTTTTCCTTTCTTAAAAATCTATATATAAAAACCTTACATGTAGATATCCTTAATAAAATGTTATCCCACACTCTAAATTCAAAATCAGTGCTCTGGTTATTGTCATGATGGTGTACCTTTTTTTCTACTTTGTTGTGGGTTTTTATAAAATATACCTTTTATATCATCACATCCACATGTTTGGGGTTTAATACATCCTTTCATCAAATTCATCCCAAAATATTATAGAATGAAATCTCTTTCAATGTAATTATTCATACAACAAAATTTAAATATTTTAATGAACATTATTTTTATAAGAAAATTATACCAAGGGTAAATACTAATCGAACATACCTAGAATGTAATGTTTTAATAACCTCAAAATTCTTTATAATGTTTGGATAGTCCTTTATGAACACCCATCGATTTTTTAATGATAATAAAAACTCAAATGAGGCTTGATATTAAGAGCCTTCTAAATAAATTTCAAAAATTTTGATGTTTGTCATGGATAATGATCAATCATAATTGATAGAGGTGTTACATAAAGACTTATGAATCTGTTAATATAGATCCATGCAATGTGTTTTATAGGAAAATGTTTTCTTATAGAGAGTAATTGTAAATATTTTGTAAGGCGGTCAATATTGACCAATATCGCATCATTCTTTCAAGGATTATTTGGAAATACATTAAAAATATCTAAATAAATGGCATCTAGTTTCTATGTAGGAATAGGTAGAGGTTTCATGACCCCTCTTGGATTGTATCTCTCAGCCTTCACTTATTTAAAAAGGAAACACCATGAAATATAATCAGCAATTTATAACATCATATAAACCCACCAAAAAATTTCATTTAAATATCTATACATCATCGGGTAGCTAATGTGTATAACGAAATTCAAACTATGAGCATCGTATAGTAATTCCCTTTTAGATAAGGTATAGATGAAACCCATATTACCATTCCAAATATATGAACACCATATTCAAATATAAATACTACCAATTTCCCATAATTTATAGCTATAATTCCCCTTTTAAAATTATCATCATTAGAATAATAAATTTTTATCATCTTCAATATGTATGGGGGGTAATCATTTAGAAATGGAGTAATGCCTTCCATTCATTAATAATTTCCAAATTCATTCATTTTAAATCTAGGAACATAGGATCCCTATCGATCCTTATTTTTCCCAAAATTCAATGTCCATTCGTAATCAATGAATCTACTACCTAGTATTACTTCCAAGGGCGGTAGTGAATTGAGAAATCACAATCCTTGACTTACTAGAGCCTTCATCTTTTCCTCAATTTGTGCTCAATATATGAGAAGATTTTAACACACTGAGATTGTTTGAAATTATTATTTTCAGTTGAATTTAATATTTTCAATATTTTGGTTCTCTTGTAAAACTGAATATATCTTTCATGAAACAATAGGACAATGTTTTATTACATGTAGTAATTAGTTTCTTCAAATGTGTCTATGACACAGGACATTGAGATTCAGTTATCCATGAAATTATCTGACATTAAATATGACCATTATAACATAGCCATTAAAATATGATGGTATGATTAATATTATCTAATTTTTGAAATATATGTATAAGTTACCTAATCAATATAAATTTATTTATAAATTCCTAGTAATGATCAATCAATTGTTTTGTAAATAAATTATATTCATTAAAAATATGTTTTCTTAAAAAATGTTTTTTAATTTATTTTTATGATAAAATATTATTATTATTTTTTAGATATTTCCTAAAATTTAATTTCTAAGGTGAAATGGAATTTTGGAATTATCACATCGAATTTAACTTATGGTGAAATTTTCATATTTTAATAAAAATGTTGATTTTTTATTGAATAAGTGAAAATACAAATATTTATAAAGTATCATTTCTTTTCAATAAATTAACTTATTCAAATACACATTTATGTTTTAAATTGTCTTAAATTTTATTTTTTAATAATTAATATACTTTTTTGATATTTTATCAAATTAAATCATTATTATATAATATTTTTGTTTTTTGTTTAAATGAGTTTTTTATGAAAACTATTTCAAAGTGCAAAATGTTTCTCCATTTTAAAATATTAAAATAATCCATAATCATGAATTTTTTAAATATATTTTTTATATTATATATCAATTAATTTTAATTAATATTCATATAATAAAAATTATTATACATAGAGATAATATAAAATTTTATTTTCCTTAAAAAAATACACTTCTCAAAAAACAGCTTTCTTGTCACGTATATGGGTTTTGTTTCAAATTTAATTTTTGAAATTTATACTAAATTAAATTGGAAAAATTTACTTAATTTCATAAATAATTTTTTTAAAATTATATCAGGAATAATTCTTAATAATGTTTTGAAAAGACTTATTTTATTATGAATAGTTAGAAATACATAATTTTAATTGAAAACTGCATTTTCATTCAAATAACATATAATGAGGAATTATATTTTAATTTTTTTATAATAAAAATAGTTAATTTTTATATTTAATAATTTCATTGTGTTCATTTTAATATTTTTCATATTAAATTTTGATATAGAATTTTTGTTATCTTTTTGAACATTTTCTTATTCAAAACCATCTTTCTCGCAACCTATGCAACATTAATTTTAAAATAAATATATTCACATATGTGAATTTAATTTTGAAAAATTGAATACATATTAGTAATTATAATATTTTATAATTTCTGATATGTTCAATTTATTTTTATATCATAATTAATAGAGAACACAATAAAAAATAAGTACCACGACTTGGATATAAATGGATTTACTGTGGGGTTAAAAGTAGAATATAATGTTAAAATGAACTAATTTTTTTTCACAACAATTTGAGGACCATATTTAAACCTTATACCTTAAAATATAAATAATGTTCCATTCTGGAGGCTTGTGGCATTATACAAACACAAGTATGTTCAAATATTTTAAAAACATGAGAAGTGTTCCACTCATCTCACTTATAAAAGGCCACCCATCTATTATCTTATGCCCACGTTAAATCCCAATGAATTAAGATAATACATAATTATATAACAGAAAAAATAACTATTTACAATTTAGGATCCTTATTTTTTGTATAAATCCAACTTAGAAACACTTTTCGTGAAAACCTATGTCGGATACCTGAAGAAGAGGTAACATGCATTAATGATCCTTTTTTTTTATTTTTTTGGAAAACCTCAATAAACTTTTATTATAATACAATGATATAATAAACTCATTATATTATATATAATTATGTTTTTAATGATAATTACATGACCTAAAACCATCTCCACTTCCATCAAACGTGCAACGAAAGCATCACTCATGTGTAAAGCAGACTTCCACCTCACGAACTGATGAAATTTGTTTTACCATTTACTACTCACAAAGTAGAAAATAATGATGTATTTATTATTTATATTTTATATATATTATATTACTATAGATTTTTAAACATAACATCACTCATACATGAATAGCTTCTAGTTTTTGGGAATAGGATAATGCTGCTTGTCTGTACGGAGAAGTACCACCTCATGAAGCGATAAGATTCATTCATGCTATAAATTTAAAGTAATAAGGATGGTTTTAAGGAGAATTTGTGATATATAATCAATAAAAATATTATTTAATGATAATATATAATTCATATATATTTATTTCAATCCAACAAAATATGGAAATAGGGTTCATGAAAACATAAAACTTACCATCTCCATGAACAATGTATTTCAGTTTCTATAAGTAAATTTCATGGATTACTCTAAATACATATATAATGAATATATATTATATTTATATAATTTTTAAAATTATATATATGATGAAATCATGGTATAATTAATAGGACAAAAAAATCAAAACATATACTCAATATAAGAAGTTATTATTCGAAACATAACTTTAACATGGAACTATTAATAAATCGATAATAAAGGGTCATAAGATAATAATATAATGTATGATATATATAAATATTTTTATGTAATGGATTTATAATAAAGACATAATTATTATATAGTATGTATTAACATCTACAATGGAATTCAATACTTAAGGTAAGGGATTTATAGCCTCTCATTTATTTTTGGGAGACATAGGGAAAATCACCACTCATTTTTTTATATAGTGTATGTATTAATCCATGGAAATTTTATATGATGATTCATATTGTTTCTATTATATATATTATCATTAAAGTTTAGGATTTATTGGAGACTATAATTCAAAATATTACAAATTTTTTATGGGTTTTCCATCTCACTTTTACTCTATAAGACAAATGCCAGTTCACCACCTGTATCTTTTTTTGTGGTTTATATACTTAGCATGAATGAATTTTATGCTGCTTTTATTAAACATTATTTTTATTTACATATAAAATTTTGGATCTATTTTTCATGGGGTTTATATTTAAAATTTTACCAAATTGGTAATTTATATTTGTCTCAATATGACTTATTTGAAAGATATGTTATGTTATGCACCTGTATTATTTTATGAGTTGTGCATAAAACCCATTTCACATGAAATATCATGAATTTATTTATTTGTTATTATATTTTATGTTTAATTTTATTTTATTCCTTCTGGTAGATTATGATTGAAAGTAACAAAAGTGGTAACGATTTTTTGTCACAATTTCATCATCCATCAAGATTGTTTAAGATTGGGTTTCTGATGATGAAATTTTATGTTTTACCTAATATGAAACTCATAATATTTCATATAATTTGGTTAGTATTTATAATCTCACATAACAGTACCATTTTAAAAATCTTTAATAGTTTTAATAATGGTAATATGTTTTTAATAAAATCTAAATTTGTTTACCTATTTTGTAAGAAATTAATTTTCATCCAAAACCATGTTTTATAAAAATTATTTCAAAAATGTTTTATTATACTAAAGAAATTTTAAAAGAAGTTTTTACCCATGAATTCCTAGTTGTATAATATAAGGATACCATTCTATCCTTTCTCTGAATGTTGTATGTTTATGATGGGATGATGTTTACAAAACCTATTTCTCTTCCATGAGATTGACCATAAGATAATAATTATTAAACCTATTTATATTATATTTGTGATACCATGATGGAATTATAATGAAACCCACCTCTTTTTCCATGGGTTATACCATGATCAAATTCTTATAAAACCTGAATATTATTTAAAATGTTATGAAATAACGAAATAACAAAATGATTATGAAACGTATCTATTTTCCATAGTTTATTACATCATGAAAAGTTTATGAAGCCCATTTTATTTATTAGGTTATGATATGATGAATGTCGTATGATTTGTGGCACATAGATGTATAATTTTCCATATGTGATGGGTGGGAATTATATCTCCATCTAATTCATTGGGTAATGAAAAATGTTTCATGATCATAGGAGGTACATGGGTGGTTAGCCAATGCTCTAAAAGGAGAGTACGTTGGTGGTAATACCAAGCCTGAATGAGTGTACATTTGATGTCATCCCAAGCCCGAAGCAGGTACATGGGTGGATAGACCAAGACTAATATGTTATTAATTAAATGGTTGATAGAGTTGACTTATGATTTTTTATTATTACGTGTATGGCACCAAACAATGTATCATGCCAATGTTATTCTCTTATAGATGTTGTTCTTTGATCTCCTTATGATCCATGACTTATGAACTACCAATATTTATTAAATGACTCAAGACTCTAATATTTCTCATACAAGGTATGGTTTTTATATGTTTTACTCATTTTCTCGTACGCATGTGTTCATGATATGCTAATAAATCTCTTTTTTTGTATATACTTAGCATCTGAACTCACACATCCATATATATCCATCCCTAGGTTATGAGGAAATGTATGATGTATGATTTTTATATGAATATTACAGATATGAAGACCATAGTGGAAGATGATGTAGATCACATATGAAATAGTTGTTTATGGTTATATGTTTCTGAATGAACTCAAATATTTTGGCCCTCAGGATTGTTTTTGTGTATTGTAGTGAATATTCAAAGAAAATAACGTAATATCGAATTATGATAATCCCAGGTCACTGTATTTGGTATTAAAGTATATATTTTGTTATCCCTTGGAAACTATGATGGGAAAACTAAATGTGACCCTAACACATTTCTACAGATAAGTCTAAGGTTGAGTCGAGGTATAAGAAAATGTTCTAGATTTTTGGTAAAGGAAAGAGTGACTAGTTTCCATGAAATTACATCCATGTTTTGATATTACTACTGGAAATGGTTCTAGAATAGAGGTACCTAGTAGTAATAACTTCAAAATGGAAACATTGAGACAAACTCGATCATTATATGGAACATGAAAATAGGGCTTGTTCCACACCTGGTTCGATACTCTCAATGGAAACAATTTAGAAATTCACAAACTCATTAAGAACTATCAAAAAGGATTTAAATTTATGATGACCATGAATGAACAAGGACAAACCACAGTTTTTAAATATTAAACAAGGTTCCATTTTTAGTCATAATATATTTTATTTTTAATGATTTGGAGGTTCTCCATCATGATTAATGTTTCTTACACTATTTTTTTGGTTTTAGTCAATGGATGGAACAAGAAGGAATCATGTCATTATTGAATATTATATAAGATTATAAAACTATGAAAATCCAAATTAGAAGATGATTGGAAAGAAATATTTTGTGATTATTCTAACCATTTATCATGATATATGGTTTATAACATGAACTTCAGTGACATTCCTAACACATTGTATAAGAGAAATATGGACTTCAATGAGATTTCATGTATTAATGAACATATGGTAATGTAGATTTGGCTTTATCCATGTCAATAAAGTGGGATGAGGAACCTGGATTAATATCCAAAATAGAGTGGGAGATGTAATATATGTTTAAAATAATGTCATAGAGTGAAAAATTGTCAATGAGTTCAATGTCTTATGTTTGATAAACATAGGCGTTATAAAAATCAATGCCCTGGCTAAAGAATTAACATATAGACCAAGGAAGTAACTTTTCCATGAAAATCATTTAAGTGGTTGTGTTGATTTTTTATGTATTTGAATTAATAAATTATGTTATATAAACTGTGAAATGTATAATGGACATTCAGTATATGTTCTTCATTAAGGATTTGAAATAATATGTCGATAGACATCAATGAATAAGAATATTAATTTAATGGAAATGGGTTTTTATATAAAATAATTGATTAAAGGTGATGTAACCTTTATTATATTCCTTATGATGGGATAATGATTTTTGGAAAAATGGATTGCTGAATTGGATAATATAAATTGGATAATATTGATGACCTTGATTGTGATTAATGATTTTTGGAAAAATTGGTTTACATTATCATGGATGAACATTACAATATTACTGGATACATATAATATATTCAATAACATATGGTTTTATCCAAGTAATGTGAATACATGTATGTTATCATTTAGGTGCTACGGTAATTTAGGTTATTATCATGTTTCAATAGAATACATGGTCAAGGTATTCACATGTTTGGAATGTAACAATAAATAGCTACATTATGATATATTCGGGATTAAGTTTAATTTTATTATGTTAAATATAGTGAAATTAGATACAAATTATGAATTTTTAAAGGGTTATATGGTCAACTAATTACACAAGGGTTTAATATTATCACTGAATAATGTTTTAGAGATTATCATATTACATCACCATAGAAATATTTTTCCATAAGTAGTGTTAATTTTTTTATCTAGAGATAGAATGAATGAATTATTTTTCTTTAACAGACTTTATTTAATGATTTTGACATGAAAAAACTAACCTCTCAATGTAAGGGTTGGATTGGAAATTTACCAAGGAACAACCCAAGGATGAAATTGGGCTAAAAAAATATCAAGTAAGTATATTTTAATATAATCTCAGTTTATAAGGAAAATAAATTCCTTAATATTAAGGAAAATATTTTTTAAATAATGTTATATATTCTTATCATGTTTTTTTGTGACATCGTCTACCTTTTTTAGGCCCCTTTGGTTTATGGATTTGTGGTTATTAACAATCTCTAGATCACCCACTTTCATATGATAAATGTTCTATATCACTCCACATCCATATATTTTTTTTCTTCCTTATCTCTATCCATGTTTGGAATTCCCACCTATGATAACTTATTTTGAAACCTAGAATGTGATATTATAGATTATTTTAACAGATCTGTTTTCTTGTTTTCATGGGGATTTATTACTAACCCATTTAATGATGTTGGTTTTTTATGGAATTTTCAAGTGTTAAACCTCTGATGAAAAAGGTGAATTTTGATAGAGAAATTCAATTCAACTGGGTAGAATGTAACACCCTGAGATTTGGTAAAATATTTTTATCCCAAATAAATTTAATATTTTAGATATTTTGGTTTACCATAATGGACTGAGTATATCTTGCATTAATCACAACACCGAGTTTAGATTAAATTACTCTAAATAATGAGTTTCATCAAAAGTGTGGATGACACACAACATTGATCATAAGTGAACCATGAAATAACATTACTTCTTATTGGACCATTAAAACCTTTATATTAAATAGGTGTGTATAAATAGTATTACTTACATGATGAAATATAAATAAAAATTTCCCACTTAATACAAATTTATTTATAATGTTTAGTAAATAATCAATTGATTTTTTCTAAAGTAATTATATTCATCAATAATATGTTTTATCCAAAAGCTATTTTTATTCATTTTTATGAGAAAATATGATAATTAATTTATTGATATTTTATAAAATATTTTTGATTTCATGAAAGTAATATTTTGAGTCATAATACCAAAATTAAATTGTTGTGATATTTTGGGATTTGTTTGGGAAATATTATATTTTCAGTGAATAAATTAAAAGTACATTTTTCAGTAAAAATATCTTCTTGTTTTTATAAATAAAGTAATTTTAATTATTAATTATTTGTTATATTAACATGAGTAATATTTTTAATATTTAATCAACTTAATAACTATTAAATCAACCTTATACTCTATTTTTGTTTATGTTTTTTGGCTCAAAAAATGGGTCTTGAGAAATTTTATTTGAAAGTGCATAATGACTCTTTATTTAAATTAATTAAAGAAATAATGCGGAATATTTTAAATAAAATATATAGATTATATATCAATTAATTATTATTAATATTCATACATTCATTATTATCATACATTGAGTTAATATTTTTTGTAATAAACAGAACATTCCCAAAAGGATGGATAATTTTTATTAAATGAAAAGAGAACTAAAAGAGTCTAGAATATGGATTTATAACAATATGTTTATGCTAAAAATGAAGGATGTCAACATGAACATCATTTTTCCAAATCAACTCACTATCCTCTCCCCTGGTTTTCAAGTATATCAACAGCCAAATTTTCTTCATGGAATGCTAGTGTAATGATTTATTTCTTGGAAGAATGTGATTTAATGGAGTTCATCCACCATGCAGTATGTTTCCAGGATAAATGAATTATTTTATCTCTTATGACATGGAATACAGTGGTTGAGTCAAACTGAAGCCAAATATTGACCCATTTTTAATTTCATTCCTCTTCAACCACATTGATGACCCCAATCAATTACATATCCAAAGAAGTAGCAACACGACAAGGTTTCTAGAGACAACTGATATCCTTGCATGTGTGATCTATGAAGATAGAACCATGCTTAGTAGGACCCTAGTTAACCCTCTAAGAACCATTCATATTTTACATTATCAATCCTAGAAAATGAGATACCCATATGACTACTATGGTGCCATATAGAGGCTGATAATTATTCGTAATCCCAAATCATTTAAGAATAGAAAATTAATGCAATGAATTTTCAGAGAAAATAGATGGATTGGAATTCTCCCATTTTACATCTATAAGGGTATTCAAAATAGAATATTGGATATTTAACTGGGTACCATCATGAATGAATCTACTAGGTATACTAAAGAAGATATGAATTATTTACATACATGCCACATGTAATAGATTATTTGTTTAATACAAGATCTATAAATATAAATAGATTGAGAGGTGATTATATATATGATTATAATTAGGTAACTGAACCTATAATAGGACATATTCTGTAGACCAGAAGGAAAATGATGTAAAATAGATAAAAAAGGCAAGGTTTATGTCATCCTAGTGTTGATTGAATAGAACTAATATTGAAAAATCCCAATTCCAATAGACTACCAAAAGTTATATATGGGTAAATTTGAGTGAGATGACCTCCATGAATGATCAAAATGGTATGTTAGAATCCAAGGTTTGTTTATATTATATATATATATATATTATTCTATTCTTGATCATTTATTTGACAGAAATATTTGGAAGATAACAACTCATTGATAGCGTGCTTCCATATAATAATTGAATCCCAATTAATGAAATTACTGTTCAAAATAATCTCTTTAATTTTAGTAGGAAGATAGTTAATTAGAATTTCCTACTTTTGTTGGAGAGAAATACATGTATCTAATGAAATGTCATGGGGGAAATGTTAGCTAATCTTATGGATTCCAAACCAATTATATTTTCAATAATTAAGAGAAGAATGAACACTGACAATCCAATGAGAATCAGCCTTGATAGAGTAAAATGATCTCTTAAAGGCATGATAACTAGATGACTCTATATAATTGACACTTCCACATTTAGGTTTTCTAATAAATCATGAAATTAAAAAATAAATAACTTTATATTTACCAATTATAACTCTATATAGAAGACTAGCTGGTAAAACATGATTAATTTTTTGAGATTCTTAATTCATAGACCTCCACTATCAACTAGTTATCCATATTTTCTCCATGGGACATGTAATATCCAGGTTTTTTCCACTTAGGTATGGATCCCTTAAATTTTAGTCTAATTCATTATTTTGGACCTAATGTGGATGAATAATGTGTTAGCAATGGTCTCAAGGGTATCTTAGGCTTGTTCGGAGCGGGAAACCCATCTTTTTTTTTTGTGAAAATTGACCGTATCATATTGTTAGAGTAAACCATGCTGGTTGGGAACATAGTTAGATCTAACCATGCATATGGTCTGCATTTTTGGGTAGATCCATCTTGCAGTTTTGGTGCATTGTTTGCCTAATCGAGTGACCTAACTATTCGAGTGACACTTTTTCCCGGCAATAATGTATGGATGAAACATGGTTTGGAAAATTGTGCTGCCAAATCTTCCACATGTTAATTTTTGGGTTAAATGACAATTTTCCCTTAATGATCTCACTGACCACCATCCTTCCTAATAATATAATTTCCAGAAGTATTATCCTCCATTTTTCAGTATTTGAAAATTTTTAAGGCCAGAGGAAGGGATCAATAGATATCCTTCATTTGGGATCCAATGGAGCTTCTTTTCTTGTTGTTTGATGTGTAACCGTAAGTACTCGAGTCCTTTCTAGATGTTCCTATCCTCTATTTCCCTCAAACTCTTTATCGAGGTGGTAAATTTTTAACATTTTCTTAGGTCTACTCCATCCTATGCCAAATCAGAGGCCCATATCAGAGGAGGAGAGTCCCGACACTAATGTTTTTGGTCTTTAAATCATCCCTCAGGTTCATTGTTTTCAGAATTATCAGGTGGGCCCCACCATTTCATCGACTTCCATTCATAGAATTTATATTCCATGCGTCTAATAATTATAACTGTATGGTTATTCTCTTTACAAATATGTGATTACATTTTGGTGGTTACGCCCACAATGCCCAACATCCCATGTAGGTTGATGTTCCATATTTGGGTTTTTAGTGTCTTAACAATTTAGAGCCATTGTTTAGATGTGATTAATATTCACCGCACTAATGGTAGGCCTCTTTATAATAATTATTTTCTGTATCATGAAACGGTGAATGGAAAGTACCATGTCAGTTCCACTTGAGCCACATAAGGTATGTGCCTCAAATGTTATAATTAAACATGGAAAAGAAATTTGAATGTATACTAAGTTTATAACATTACCATATTAAATTTGAATGAATAATAAGTTTCAAATCCATAGAACCCCTTACCATGTTTATGGAAGGTAGAGGAGTGAACCTTAATTATTGAATATACCTTAAATGGATCGAATAAAGGTTTCAGGCTACATGGACTTGTTTCACTATCGAAAGGCAAGGCCTAAACCAAACAGAATTATTGATAAACTATAATTTATTAAAGGTTTGCATGATATATATCCTTATTACACCAATAAAATGATGTTATTTAATGAAAATAAATATTTCATGACTTCATTATCAATATGGCAGTGACTTGGGTCAAGCTTTCATTGCATTCCGTTGGGAATGCCCTCAGCAATCAAGGACCCATTTATAATTAATGGATACATCTAGATTAGGTTGATACAAACCCAGATCTTGATCCTTTTCTTTTATTATATTTTATGTATGACACCAAAGGATCCCTCAAATAGTATTAAAGGATGCATTGGATACACTCCTTGGATCTATCATTGACAAGTTGGTTCCATGGGTAAAGCCCCTTGGGCACAGTCACTACCTAGCACTATTTTACCATGGATGATCACCATGGATTCATTAGAAATATTATTTTGGAATTCCAAAGAATATTATCTACAAATTACACTATTACCCTTAGACATGCTATTGTTATTAATTAGTTGGAGACCCATTAGGTCTACATTTACATTTACTATTACCTTGGAACATCATTATTAAATATCATTACAGGTTTCCTTGTACAAATTTGAATCTTCACAATATATATTCTATGATTTATTTATAAACTGGTAATAATTAAATAATGAATTAGTTATATGTTCAGACACCAGTCGAGGGCTTATTCATGTAATTTGGTATTTAATTTCATTTTTATTATTTACTTTATATATATACATACTTTCAAATGGTTACATTTCTAATACATGGGCCAGATGATGTAGAAATCATTCATGGTGGCCCAATGAGATTTATCTCACATCTCTCTTGGTGCCTTTTGGTACCCAGAGTAGATTACATGAATGCAGTTGTTGATAAAGTGATGAATATGAATTAAGACTCTTTATTTCTTATTGTTTAGGACGAATCTTGATAGGATATGACTGAGCTGGAGCTCAAGATTCACGGAATAGCCTTTTTATTTACTTTATACATTTGTGTAACATATAATTCCTGCTGTATTGTAGTCATTTATTACAATTTTATAGATACATGACAAATCATCATCAGTTATTCCTATTATTTCAGTTATTATTTCTATTGTACCTATTTTATATTGTGCCTTCTGTTTACTCATATTTCTTCCCCTATTTACCTATGTTGATATTTATCCTCCATGATACACATTTTTAATGAGGACATAGACACCCCATGGACACACCCTAGTCCCTCACTGGTAGTCAGAAACCTCTATAGTATGGGAAGATGCGTTTGAGGCTATGTGGCCTACTCGTTTCGGGGAACCTATTAAGTTAAATCCAGGTCTAGGATGTCATAAAGGTGTATTGGTGGGGTTTTGTTCTTGATTTACTATTTGGAGACAATATATTAAACATTATTAATTATAAATAATTTGTTATAATCCATTCTTGGGTGTCACGAACCCATATTCGGGGTAAAATCCATGTTTCCCAAAATATAAATGTTTTTATGTTTTTCCTATTACAGTTGAAATTATTTCACTATTGGTTTATGTACATGATGTGTGGAATTGTTGATAATAATGATTATTGAGATTATTTTTTATCTATGGACCAATGGTATGAGTTATAGGATCACTGTTAGACGAATCATTATGGGTACCTAGATGTTACATTTCATGTGCATTGCCATAACATTTAGATGCATTTCACTACTTTTCATTGCTTGATATGCCTATGAGTATTGAGTGATGTTGTGATAGTTAAATTATGCCTTTATTACCCAATTTTGTGATTGAGTGATTTCCCATCCCAATTTATGAGGTGTATGGGCCCTTCTGGGCTGAGAGGTGTAATTCGCTGATTCATGATATTATGCTATAAATAAATGGGGTTCCTTTTCATTGATGTGGGTAAGGGCACTGATTCAGTGGGAATGACTTCCCATCCTAAAGGAATACAAAAATTATACTATAAAATGGTTTTACCTTCTTATCCAACCATTTCAAGTTTATGAAAGGTAAAGTAGGGAACATTGTAAATAAATTTAAAATGAAATTAAACATATAAGTTAGAATATACTGATACCTGGAAAATTAAGTAGGTAGTTGGGGTAGTATGCCTTGGGTAGTGAGTTTCTCCTTATTCAACATCCACTAGTAATTATATCCTTCTGCTTATGCTTCTAATAAGGTGTGTGCTTTGAAATTGTAGTACAATTCCACCAATAAATCCTTGTATAATGAGCCAAGAAGGTGATGGTGATCATGATCTTGATGTGGGGGGGGCATAAGCCTCCTGTTTTACCTTAAAAAGTAGCACTTGTGGTACTGCCTCTTGTACCAGATTTTGGCACTGACAACCAAGTTCAGTATAGTTTCCTACGTCTGATATAGTCTATTCATGGTTCTCCATGAGTTGAATAAACAATGTCTAATCTGACTCATGAGTTCCAGTAGTAGCATCCTTCTACCTTTTTAGGGGATGGCTGTCCCCAATCTACTGAGTCTTGGATTGAGGACATCCTATCAATCGTTGAGAATATAGAAACATCTATATAGTGGAGGGACATGCTTTCTACATATATGATTTAGGATTCATCCAAGCACTGGTAGGATGTGATTACCTAGGATGGTCATCATCAGGGTATGTTATGGGTTGATTTCTAAACCTCCTTCTATGATACGTTTTTTCTACAGACACGAAGATATTAAAAATCTAGAGAGGTCATGCATCTCGAGTTGGTTTCTATATCATTTATGAAGAATTTGATATATTTTATAGAGTTTTAGAGATTTTCACAGCTTCTAGATGGTGATTAGTATTCGCATGCTAGACTCATTGAAGATGGGCTCCCATACACCATCCTTATGTAGGTGAATGTCTTTTGTAAGACTACTTTTTATAATATAGTTAATCAGGATCTTATCACCGAGTAAAACATGGGGGTTGAAAATATAACTGGGCATAGAGGATTAATGTCACAAAATGTCAGTAGTTATCTTGGTGGTAGGAAGTCTTCCATTGATGTTTCTTGTCAGTTCAGTGACGACTAGAGTACCCATTTTGGTAAATCCATGTTGGGTAATCAGTATGGAAGACCAGGGTATCAGAAGTCTTATTGTGATAGTGACCCTCTATAGTGTTGAGATTGTGGCCATATAGGTCATCTTCAAAGGTTCTGTAAGAATTTTTCACCATCTTCAAGTCGAAAAAGATATATGACAGATCGGCCTTCATGAGTGAGTTCTTCTGGGATGTGTTAGACATGGAGTTGGAATAGCACCAATAGGTCTGGATGTGGAGGATGTCGTCACCATGGTAGTCGTACCCCTTATCATCAGTATCAACAACAGAGTACTTATAATCATGGTAGTCCAACAATTTCATAGGGTCATGGATTAGTTAAGCTCTATGAATTACACCTGATACCTAAGAGTTAAGATGTGTGATGATATACAGTATGAGGTACTATTATTGTGGAATCTACTATAATATCTTCTTTATTTCATATAGATGTTTCAAAATATTTTTTATCTTTATATATTGTGGAATGTATTGGGCTAGAGATACTATATTATGATCGTGTAATGGCCCTAGATCCACTATTAGGAGTGCGCTCAGAGGTAATACACCAATGTAGGGACGACCCCCTTTACAGAGGATGTTATCATATCTTATGGAACCTCTTAATTATTGATATTTAAAGCATAAATTTCATTCTAAATATGGACTAGTTGTTTCATTATCATGATTTTGTAGACTTCTATCTCTATATGGTATCATTTTCATCACCCAAGTGCTGCAGTTATGTACATAGGGGTGAGTGGGATGGCCTAGATGGAAGATTCAGACTAGAGCATCATGAGATAGGTGGAGAGACCTCTTAGATTGAAAATCTCATCATGTAGGATCTCATTTTATGAAAAGACATTTTCCTCCATTAATGGATCATTTTAGGTTAGTATACCGAAAAATGATTCTGGCTTACCTCATTATAGATAGGTATATTTTAAAATAGAGGTTGTTCTAGGATATAATATAGTATTCATTCCTCCATACATGATGTAACCTATAGATATTCCGGAGATGAAGTGGTAGTTTGAGGATCTAGAGGTCAATGGATTGATACGTCCCAATACAACCTTTGGGGTCATTGGTTCTTTCCTCCAAGAAGGTAAATGGAACCTTAAATCTATGTACAGATTACAGAATGTTGAACTCGATTATGGTTAGGAATTAGTATCCACTTCCTCAAATAGATTATTTCATCGACCATATCTAATGAGCTAGGGTCTTCTCTAAGATTGACCTGGGATTGGAATATCATGAGGTGTGATTCAGGCCATCAGACATACCATGTCTAGCTTTCCATATCAGGTATGGTCTGTATGAGTAATTCGTTATATCGTTTGGTCTCTCGAACACACCCACCATTTTCATTGATATAATGAAGTGTGTGTTCCACCCCTATTTGGATTATTTTATCATTGTATTTTAAGATGATATATTGGTATATTCTCATACTCGTAGCGACCAAGATAGTTATCTTGATATGGTTCTGAGTACACTAGGAGAGCATCAGCTTTACTCCATGCTTGTTAAGTGCCACTTGTGGATCCACATCGTTCACTATTTGGGTCATATCATATTAGAATCAAGATTCTATGTAGACACATTAAAATTTGGTGTTGTAGTATCCTGGGAGCACCAAAAACATTTTTGATATATAAACTTTTTTAGGGAAGGATATATATTTTCGGTGTTTCATATAATAATTATCACTTCTTTTATCACCTTTTAATAGTATTAAAAAGACGGGTTTCATGTTCTTGTGGTCAAATCTTGTGAGAATGCCTTTATGGATCTTGAAGTGAAGATTTTCTCGACAATTATTCTAACTCATCAAGTGAAATGAATATGTTATACTATTTTATATGATGCTTTAGGCATTATCCTATGATTAGTGTTGATTCTCGAGGATATCATTTTTGTATATAGATCTTGATTGTTGAGTCATCATGAGAGAAATTACCAAATTCCTAACTATGAGCTAGTCATATTTGTTCATGCCTTACTTTAATGGAGAAAATATCTTTTAGTTGAGTGATTTGGGATGTACATAGACCACAAGATCCTCAAATATATATTTTTGAAGCATGAAATGAACCTTATATAGCGAATATGGTTCAAATATCTACAATCCACTAATTTTGAGTTTGCCTATACGCATGGTAAGGTAAATGTAATTGCAGATGCGTTGAGTTAAAAACCTAAAACACGGACCATAAGGGAAGCCATCGATGAATGGAATTTAATGGACCTATTTTCCAAGTTTCATCTAGTGTTTCATTACATTTTTAAGTAGTCATAACTCTGTTATTTAACAGTTACCTCTTCCCTACTTGAGATGGTGAAGGGTAAAAAATTTAAAATCATGATTTCTTGGTTCTTTGTGAGAGTATATCAGGAGGTAACCCACCTCCATCTTGGTCTATGGACAGAGAAGATATCTTTCATATTCATAGAGGTTTCTAGGTTCCCAAATAAATGAGAGATGAGTTGATGTGTGAGTCACGTACTTCTTAATGGGAAATTAATCCATGAATCTACAAGATGTATCGATATTAGCGACGATAGTATTGGTGGCTTGAGATGAATTTTCAAATTACAGGATTTATCACTAGGTGGACAACTTTCCAATTAGTGAAGGAAGAGTACCCGATACCTGTAGTCTTATTACAACCACTTCATATCCCTGACAAGAAATGGGAATATATTTATATAGATTTCATAGTTATATTACCTAGGTCCCGGAGGGTTAGTGATGATGTATGAGTAGTTACTGACCCCCTAACAAAATCATCCCACTTTATTCATATTCAAGAGAAATTGTCAGTTGATGAGATATAAATACTTTATATCTATGATATCATATTAATACATGGGTTCCCTCATTCTATCATTTTAGATAAGATCCCTCATTTCACAATGCTGTTCAAACTGAGATTTCATAAGGATATGGGAATACATGAGCTTCTATGAAATAATTTTCACCTTGTGACTGATGGACAACCAGAATAGATAAAACAAGTTCTAGAAGATATTCTATAAGAATGTTTAATTGATTTAAGTGGTTATTTGGAGAAGTATATCCATATCATTGATTTCTCCAATGAAAAAATCATTCATGTGACAATTCAGATGGCTATTTTTAGGCCTTATATGGTAGGTTGTGTGGTTCACCCATTTGATAGCTGGAGGCTGGTGAGGCAGACCTTCTATGTCATTGTCTTATTCAGGAGTCTTTAGAGAAGGTTGAAATGATTTGAAAGTGTATAGATACTTCTTAGAATAACTGAAATCATATGTCGATCACCGCAGACAACCTCCAAATTTCATGGTTGTGGATCATGTTTTCCATTAGGTATATCCTAGGCTAGGGCATAGATGGTTACTGAAGAAATTGAAGATATCACCTCAATATGTAGATCCATTTGAGATCATAGAGAGAGTAGAGATTGTATCCTTTTAGTTTCTTTTACATCAGAGGTACCATTCCATTCAAGATGTGTTCCATGTTTCATAGTTTCTCCAGTACCATTCCAACCTATCCCATAACTTTGACCATGAGGAAGTAGAGTTATATACTAATGTTTCCTTAGATGATTATCCAATAATCATCCTTGACTAGAGCATGAAAAATTTCCAAGGCCATCATATCCTTCTATAATGGGTGATATGGTAGCATGACCACATGCATGATATGACTTGGGAACAGGAGGCTGATATATATTCTCAATGGATAGACATTTTCTCAGATAGTGTTTTTCCACCCTTAGAAGGTGAACTCATGGAAAGGTTCTTTTTAAGGTGAAAGACTGTACAAACTCGGATTTTCTATCCAGTATGGATCCTTTAAATTTTTTTTATAATTATTTATCTTAGACCAAATATAAATTCAAAATTGGTTAGAAAAGGTCTCAGGGGTGTACATGGAATTTTTGAATTCTTGAACCTTTATTTTTTGGAAAACTAGCCCTGACACACAGATATAGTAAACCGTGTGGGCATTAAGATGGTCCACATTTTTTGGTAGTTCCATATCACGTGGTTGGTGCATGTTATCCCTTATAATGTGGCCTAAACATGCAACTATACTATTTTCCTAGGAAATCATGCATGTTTAGCGAACAATTTGGAAAATAGTCACACCAAACTGTACACCGACCACTTTCCAGGAAAATTGACCTTTTTTACCCCAATGATCTAATTAACACCCTAATTCTTCCTAATTTGAGTTCTATTGTGATTTTCCTCCTTTTCTGACCATTTAGAACTTTATGAAGGTGTACGGTAGGAAACAAGATACCTCCTTCATCTAGGATCAGATTGAGTTTCTATTCATTATGTTGGATGCACAACAGTAAGTACTCAAGTCCTTGGTAGATGTTCTTCCCCTATCCTGCTCTTGACCTAGTTATGGTAAGCGCATAAAATTTGATAATTAAATGTGAAAGGAAAATTTACAGGTATAATAAGTATATTATTTGACTAAATTAAATGTAAATGAATAATAGGTTTTATAACACCCCAAGCTTCCACGATACACTTCCCTTTGAATAAAGCAATAGCATGTGTTGTACGCAACATCGAGTTCTAACACACCACAACCAATCAAACTAGCCATTATGAACAGTAATACCCACTTTTTCAATTTTTTTTCTCTCAAAATGGACTTCATTTTTGGATTCGGAGTTTCGAATTTAGTCTAAGGTGGAATTTTGGTACTTTTCGGATAACTTTTATATTTTGAGGAATAGTGAAAATTACTAAATTTTAATTAAAAACAACTTTTTAGTCGAAATAAATAATAGTGATAAATTATGAATTTTAGTGGTTTTAATGTATATTTAGAATATATTTTTATCATTTAATAAAATTTTGGTCAGTGGACATAATTTCACAATTAAACCGGACATAAACAAGTTCCAATATTTTGATAGTTATTATCTCTTAAAAACACGCTTTTTTTAACAACGGGAAATAATTTTAAATTAATTTCTGTCACTTATTTGTTTCGAATTTGTAAAAATGGATTCCATATTTGGAATTAGGATTTACAAATTGTGTAAATAGGTAACTTTTATTTTTAGACATTTTGAATAATTACTTCGGTAATTATTTTATTTACCATGTTTAACGGGTAAATCCTGTAAATAAGGGTAAACAAATAATATTATAATAATAATAAATTACCGTAAAACATGTCCTAACCTTATTTATTGATACATTTCCGACCATTTTCATCTTTGGGTCGATTTTGGGACACCATGGATCCACTTGTAAGTGATAATGACACTATATATTAATTAAGATAAAATAAATACAAAAATGACATAAGCATATAACTTTTAGTAAAACAATTTTTACATAGGGTTATATATGTTCAATTTTTGACTATAAATATTCAGTAGAAAGATAAAAAATATTTTCTACATAATGGTATTTTATTTATAATTTTTAGACATTATATAAGTTTATTTATTTATGACACAATGGTGATGCAGTAATTACATAAATAATGACAAATTCGAATAATTGATATTATAAATACCCAAATAAATGAAATTTGAGACTTTTTATAAATAAAAATAATTTTATAGGTTAATATGACATGGTATTAGTGATTTAATTAACTTATTTAGAAGTAATAATTCTGTTACGAGTTTTGAAAAAATCAATTATTGAATAGTCTCAAATTTGACATAAAATAGTTTTTAAAACAAATATTATATTATTAATTGATATTAAATTCTTAAAATTCTACGATTCAGCCAAGAGATTTATATCATGATATATGTATCATTAATGGACCACTTTGGGCTCTCTTGGATGTATATAGTATGTTTATTAACCATAAAATATAAAAATACAAAGAGACATTGTAAAAGTGAAACTAATTAACTAAGAGTTAATACCTAAAGATAAGGTTAATATAGTAACCCAAACCTGTCTAAATCCTATTGGTTGAGTTGTTTTAGACCCATACCCACCTTAAAATTTAAATAATCCACTTTGGAACTATTAGAAACCGAATATGAATATATTATAAAATAATATTTATAGCTTTTCCAAAAGTGCCCCTCACCCCTCTTATAAAAGGGAACTCCCCCTTCTCATTAATACACACCATCAATGCCATTTGGATCAGCCAAAATCTGCCCAAATACTCTCCCGACTTCCCAAAATGCCTCCTAGAGGCCTTAGCTTGATCCGAAAGCCATCTTAAGGATCAATTTTTATCAAATCAAATGGAAGAACCTGAAGAAGAGGTAATGTTTTCCCCACCCTCTTTCAAGTTCCTTTCTTCTTCAACTTCTCTTTTCCTTGTTATTTCCATTATAAAATAATAACTCCAGTATCTTATATATAATGTGATGTTATTATAATTATTGAACAAACAAATTCATCATAATATCCATCCCTTGAATAACATGTCACCATACGTGCACACGTACGACATGTCGTCTCCACGTTGTGGTGTAATTGTTATTCAATATATTATTATTTATATGGGTATAATAATGATTTTTAATTCATGTAAATAATAAATATAACATGATAATGATTTTGTATATATGATATACCATCTAATTAAATGTTATTTTAATATCAAAAGAATGATATTGTCGCTCGTGCGTACGTACGGACTATCGTCTCCACAAACGCGATGAGATTCATTCTCCATCGTATCCATTAAAGTATAATTCTCATTTGATGATTAATAATAATGTTTAAGGACTTAATATAATTCTTTATGTGAATAATATACAACCTATCCATAACAAACATGGCTTACATAACAAAACATATAAACGAAAATGAGTAAGTTAACACTCGAAACGACAATAATATTAAGATATTATTAACAAAGAAATGTTAAAAGATCATATATGATATCATATTAATGTATATGATTCTTCTATAATTTAATAACAATTATTTCACCATTATACAGGAGGTTAACCTACCCCCAACCAAGGAAAAGTACATGTCAAGAGTTTATTTCGCAATCTCTTCATTATCCGAGGTTGTTTATACATAATAATCTACTGGGACTTCTTTATCATCCACATCCATGTTTCTTAAAAATGTATTTCAAAACATTTTTACTATTTACTAGATTATGGGTTAAAGTCATTTATACCCTTTTATGAATTTTTATTAGAGGTTTATAATGGAATCGTTCCGTCGTTTTCCAAACAAGGTCATTTTTAACCTTTTCGAGAGAATTAAGGTAAGAATGTCTTTTTTAACTTATAAGGCGGGTGCGACTATTTTCCACCGTTATAAAAACTTCTAATCTTACTTCACAATATTATAAGAAAATTTTCAAAGTAAAAGTTTTATTTTATAATTATGTGACTTTTAAATGATTTTAAAGAAAGAGATATTTCTCTCAAATAGTTTTGATTTCATTTATGTCAACATCCTTTGATAGATTTTAAGCTTATTTGATGTAGATTTATTATGATACAAAAATTCCAGATTGTATTGAAGGTTTTGTAATTTGTTTGACTGTGGATGTGTTATTTTTATTCCATTCATGGTTTATGGTGAAAGTATTGACATTTCGTATGCTAGTTTTAATACGAATGTTTATGTTATGTTTAAACCTGTTCATATGAGTAATGCATTGGACTTAATATGTGACGAGTAGATCCTGTTA